>CM060407.1:54993383-56243161 GCA_030545235.1 Helianthus tuberosus | reverse complement strand
ACAAGTTCACAGCAGTGTTGTTAGCCAATCGGATTGTCTACCGATTGGGTGGCAATCCGTTAGGACTGATAGTGCATTGAACATGTTGAAAATTCTCTAAGTGTTGAAGTTCCAAACATCACCTGGTCGGATGGTCGTTCGATCGGATGGCTGTCCGATCGGACGGCAATCCATTCAATGTTCAGATCTTTGAAAAGTTGAAACAAAAGTTTAAGTGTGGAACCAAGTGTAAGCCGATCGGACGGCAATCTATCCCAACATCCTGATCGTCGTTGACACTTTATTGTTTTGAAAGTTTTGCAGTTTTGATCGAGACGGTGTGATAACGTGCTAAACAACAGAAACATCGTCAAGACCCTAGTGACCCGATCGAACAGGAATCACCCAAATCCGATCAGTTTACTGGTTCGTGACGGTGGCTCAAGTCTAACCCGAAATCGATTGTCTCTTTGATAGAAACCAGATCTTGAACCGACACATCACCAAGAAAGAGTAGAAGGTCAGAACGAGCTCTGATTCTATCGGTTTTGAGTGCATTGAGTGTAAAAGAGTTGAAAGAAAGTTGGAAACCATCTTTCAATCCTTTCAATCGTGAGTATATGTAGATCTAAGTGAAAACATTGTTAAATCTTGTGGAAATCCTTCAGATCTGAGTGTTTCATGGTGGAATGATGCCAAAACTTGAAGTTCATAAGAACTCCATGATGACATCACCCTAGAACACCTCAAATCTAGTGATTTCATGATTAAAAGTTGAGATTCAAAAGAGGAAAAGATGAAGAAGTGCGTGTAGATCATAGAAGTACAAAATTTAGGTTGAGAACTTAAAAGAATTGTGAGAAATCGAGATAAAATTGTGCTTGAGCGGGCTGGTCGATCAGAGGAGCTGTCACATCACAAATGATGTGACAGGAGGGTATTTATAGGGTTTCCCAAAAAGGAAAGCGCATAGGGTCGGGTGTGTCACCGATCGAGTAGTCACTCGATCGTGTGGCTCCGACGACTGAGTTTCGGTGCTTCGTTTCGTGCGTTGCGATGCATTTCGAGCGAGCGAGCGAGCGATGCGATTGAATTACCCATTAGTTACACAATTAATCCCAACTACTATATCTAACATACAATCACTATAATTAACTTGCGTTTAGCGTGATTCGATTGCGATAGAGTTGCGATTGCGTTTCCGATTAATCACCACAAACATAAAGTAAACACGCACAAGTAACACATAAGAAGCACACACACGTAAAACAATATCCAGAATGCATAATTCGAGTTGCGAATGCAATTGTAATGCGATAAGCGATAAGCGATAAAACATCGATTAAACCTCGATTATTAACATGTACTCCACATAATACAACTAATGCAAATAAAATAAAGATTCGATTACAGCCAAAGAAGTCAAATCAATAATTAAGCAAGGAGTGACAGATCGCAATTAGCAATCTTTTCTTCCTTTGACTTCAATCTTGACTTTGACTTTGACTTTTGAAACACGGGGTGTTACAAGAAACAACTCATAACAAAATCTGATCGTATTCGCTATTTTATGGAGCGAATATGGGTCCCTTTGCACGGTAACCTTAGAGAGCTTGGGATGGATGAAGCACACAAGTCTCAATACTCTGTTCATCTGGGGTCTAATAAAATGTATCAAGATCTGAAAATCTTGTACTGGTGGCCGAGCATGAAAGCGAACATATTGACATATGTGTGCAAATGCTTGACTTGTGCGAAAGTCAAGGTAGAATACCAAAAACCGTCTGGTTTGCTTCAGCAACCAGAAATACCCATGTGGAAATGGGAACAGATTGCCATGGATTTTATCACTGGCCTACCAAGAACTCAAAGCGGAAATGATACCATTTGGGTGATCGTTGATCATTTGACAAAATATGCGCACTTCCTTACGATAAAGGAAACTGATAAGTTTTCGCATCTTGCTAGTGTTTACTTGAAGGAAGTAGTTTCTAGGCACGGAGTGCCGACCTCTATCATTTCTGATCGGGATCCGCATTTTATGTCTGATTTGTGGCAAGCGATGCACAAATCATTTGGCTCACGTTTAGACATGAGCACCGCTTATCACCCTCAGATGGATGGGCAAAGCGAACGAACCATCCAGACACTCGAAGACATGCTGCGAGCATGATTGATCAATTTTGGTAAAGGTTGGGAAAGACATTTACCTTTGGTAGAGTTTTCCTACAATAGCAGTTACCATTCTAGCATTCAGGCAGCTCCGTTCGAGGCGTTGTACGGACGGAAATGTCGATCTCCTCTTTGTTGGGCTGAGGTGAGTGACAGCCAAATCACGAGTCCAGAACTCGTACTCGAAACTTCTGAGAACATTGTTCAAATCAGAAATCGTATGGCGACAGCACGTGATCGTCAGAAAAGCTACACCGACAGGCGTTGGAAACCCTTGGGGTTCGCCGTGGGGAATCGTGTTCTATTGAAAGCCTTAACCTGGAAGGGTTTGGTTCATTTTGGGAAGCGCGGCAAGCTCAATCCGCGTTATGTTGGGCCGTTCAAGATTCAGGAAAGAATCGGTAACGTTGCCTACCGGCTTGAGTTGCCTGACGAACTTGGTAACGTTCACGACGTTTTTCACGTCTCTAATCTAAAGAAGTGTTTATCCGACGAAACACTGGTGGTTCTTTTACAAGAACTGAAGATCGATGATAAGCTGCAGTTTATCGAGGAACCCATCGAAATCATGGACCAGGAAGTTAAGGTCCGTAAACATAGTCGAATCCCAATTGTGAGGGTTCGTTGGAACTCAAGACGTGGACCAGAGTTCACGTGGGAGCGCGAGGATCAGATGATGCTAAAGTATCCTCAATTATTCAAAACTACTGAGCCAGACACTAATGCAACTAGCGAATTTCAGGACGAAATTCCCTTTCAAGTTGGGCATGATGTGGTTCCCGAGGAAAATCCACAATCATCTTAACTCACCATTTCATCTCTCCGAGACTGCTTATCAAATTTTGGGACGAAATTTCTTTCAAGTTGGGGATGATGTGACAACCCGCAACTTCAGGTTACTACTTTAACCTAACCACAATTAATTTAATCGTACATTCATAGCACTACATTTAACAAGGGTTAGTTAAATGAGTCTACGTTGGCAATTCGGGGAATTTCCGGAACACATGTATTTAACTAGTGTTAGTTAAATAAGCTTACATTGGTAATTCGAGGAATTACCGGGGAACGTACCTGATACTGGCAATAAACGTGAAAAATAAATATAAACGGATTGTTTATATGGAACTTATGTGCTGCATAATAAATACATGAATTACTTGTGTTAATTGCACATTGTATGGAATTATGTGCTTTTGTGTGGAAACTATATAGTTAGGGGGTGTCTTGTGATAATTAGGAAATCCTTAATTAACCACTAAAAAAAAACCCTAACCCATCTCAAAAACACTGTACGCGACCAACTCCCATTCTCTCAACATTTCAAAAATTCATCTCCAATCCTTGGCTCACAAGTGTGTAGATTGATCCTTGATTCTTCCATTTCTCTTTGAATCATCTTCTCATCCGTTAAAGGTATGTATTTGTGTTGAAATGCTAGTTTGTTCATGAATTCTACAAACCCTATACATCCAAAAAAAAGTGTGTTTTTGCCATGATTATGATGATGATTGATAAATAGATGATTGGGTAATGATTGGTAGATGATTATGTCTTGATAGGAAGTGTTTGATTGACTGGTTTCATGCCTGACATTGTTGAATTCTGTGCATTTAGGGTTTTCTGTTCGTAGAAAATTTGAGGAATGAAATCCCTAATTTTTGTCAGACTTTGTGAAGTCACAAAGCCATTGTCCGTACTTGTGGAAGTATATTATGTCCGCATATGTGATTTTATAAATTGTCCGCACATATTTGTTATAAAAGGTCCGACCTTGTTAATTGGTGAATGATCAGAACTTAAGAAATAAGAGGGGTCCGACTTTGTTGATTTCAAATGTCCAATATGGTCCGACTTTGTTAGTTATATATCATCCCCACATAATATACTTGCAAAGTGTCAGAATTTGTGGGAGGCACATAAAGTCTACAAAGAGGCACACAATATACTTTTCAACGTCCGTATATATATGTTGAATTGGCTGCACATGATCTTGAAATAGGGGTCCGCACATGTAGGTTCAAAAAGAATAATTATAAACTAACTGGAAGATAAGTGGACTACATATTTGTGACTGTTGTTGTCAACAAATTGGAAATTCATGTTTTCCTATTGGGCCGCTTATATGTATGATAACATGTGCAGCTGATGTGTGCAAAATGTAACATAGAAATTACATCAAATGAGGCATAAAACTAACCATTTTTTTAGTACTAATGTTGGAAAAAAGTGTTTTTTTGTCTTCCTTTTGAATTTACAGGACCAAATGAGCTTAAACATGTAAAAGGAACAAATATGCAGCCAAAACCAACATAAATACAAAGAAAAAGAATACACGTGACAAGCCCGACCCCTCGGCAGCATCCCCAAAGCAAAAACAAACAAAAGAGGACTGACCACGGGGCCGTGCCCACTGGACACAGGGCGTGGTCAGGTGCCTGCAGAAAAGACAAACCTATAGAAGCTTCTACGCCCACCACGGGGGTGTGCCCAGCTCAACACGGGGCGTTGTCAACGCAAAGATACGCAGAATCTTGCAAAATCTTGATAGTACAGATACGATTCTGACCACGGGGCCGTGCCGAATGGACACGGGGCCGTGTGGAACCTCTGCTGACAACTGCATTTAAAGAAGGAAGAGAAAAGGCTAGCCATGGGGGCGTGCCCACTGAACACGGGGCCGTGGCCAGAGCTCTGTGCAGGCTATAAATAAGGGTGCTTGGTTCACTTCAAAGGCATCCCTTGGCAAACCACTACTTTCCCACTTTGCCACCACTCCACCACCACTACAACACCAAAACCCACCACCATCATCCATCATCCATCTTTAGAGTGTGTAGTAGTCTCGGGATCCAAGATTGTTAGTAAGAGTTTTTGCCAATCAAATGCCATGTTTGGTTAAGCCTCTTACATCACTTGGTGAAGACAAGTCTTTTATGTAATACTTTTGATTTTTAATCTTTCGGCACTTTTTATTTGGTTTTGTATTAATGACTTTAATAACTAGTTTCTTATGTTGAAGGTGAATTTTCTTTATCATTTGTTCGCGGTGTCTTGGCGTTACTTTACTGTCTATATAAAGTAAAAGATTGCATCATTCTTATCTCTACGGTCTATATAGAGATATGTCGGCTACCTGGTCGGGGGTTAAGGGAATGGTTTGTTAAGGTTCTTGCCTTGTTCAGTGTATAGATCCTGCAAGGACCTGGTTCAAGCTTACTAGGACCTCCTTCAATACCCACTGGTATTGGATGGCGGGGGTGCGAATAGCTTGAATCCCTCATATGTAAACTACTATTAATACATTAAACCGGCTACTTGGGATTGTATCCCTGCTGACTCAAACCACTTAGCCGAGGGTAACGTCACCTTCAAAAGAGGGGCCTACCACTTTTCGCATTAATAATTTAATTAATTAACTTTCAATATTCCGACCCTTTGGGATTGTATCCTTGCTGACTCAAACCACTGGGTTGAGGGTAACGTCACCTTCAAAAAGGGGCGTACTACTATAACTAAGATAATCTCTTAAAAAGTCTGAAAATGCAAAAATCATCAAAGGGTACATTTAAGGTGAGTCGGATCCAAGTGATTTATCTTGTCTATCTATTTTTATTTTATCTTATTTCTGCATTTTTAGTTTTTATTTTCATGTTTAAAACCTTTTCTCAAAAAAATTAGATTAATTAGACGTTGAGGATAAACCGGTACTAAAAGCTCTTGTGTCCTTGGACGACCTCAGTATCTTACCAACGCTATACTACGCTCACGATGGGTGCACTTGCCCAAGTGTGTGTTTAGTGTTAGTAGAATATCGTGTTTTATAAATTTAAAACATGACTGATACGTAAAATGGGCTCAAAATATTAATAAAATCATATCACACCGAACGCGCACCAAGTTTTTGGCGCCGTTGCCGGGGACATAAGGATTTTAAGAAAGTTTGGAATCAACGGCCTAATTATTTTTACTTATTTTTCTATTTTTTTAGGATTTTTCTTAATTTTTTAGTTTCTGCAGACCTCAGCACGGGTCGTGCTCAGCCAGAAACGGGGCCGTGTCCATCTTGGTTACATGCAATTCTGTTTTAAGTCAGACAGTTGCTGACCACGGGGTCGTGCCCACTGAACAAGCCCCCGTGTCCACTTTTCAGTTACTGAAAATAGAACCGTAAGATCCCGACGGTTGGTAATTTCTAACAAAAATATGAGTGATATTGATTATTTTTACTTTCGCTCCTCTTACGGTGAATGGTGTCAAATATGTGGTGGATTTCATAAAGATTTAGAATGTTACTTTCTAAATTACACTCCCCACTATTTAGACCTATCGTTTCCCTGTAACCTTAAGACGGGCGAAAGTAAAAACGATCCTTATCTCTCCCCGAATGTCCTCAACCATGTCTTTTAGATGACATAACTTCCGAAAAATTATGTCAGCTCGAAGAAATAATTCTCCAAAAATTAAAAGAGCTTGAGATAAAAACAAGTTATTCATCACAAGACGACAATCAAGGAGAATTATTGGGGTCGCATTCGGATTCTAACAACATCGACGATACCGAAAGCACCTCTAACTCGTGTGAGGACATGAGTGAAGTCGTCCCTGTATTGATTGTGCCATGAAGGACCCTCCATCGGTCTCCGCCGATGCGTTCATAGACCTGAGCGATTCGACATATACCTTCTTTAACAAGAGCCCGGATAAGGGGAATAAAGGTCAGTTTCGCCCACCGGTATTTAGCTTAGGTTTTCCCCTTTCCGAAAACCTCTTGCATTCTTGTTTAAATCAAGAGCAATTAAGGTACCTTAGGCACTTCGGTGTTGTTCCCTCAAGTTAGGAACCGCCCGATCTGGACAAAATCCTTAAAATAAGACAAAACTTTATAATACTCTCTAGCCAAGGGGTCGTGTCCAGGTCAGCACGCCCCGTGCCCACCTAAAAATTGACCACGGGGTCATGTCGAGGCCAACACGCCCTGTGTTCAGAATACGGACAAAATGTGTCAGAATCTTGTCTAACCACGGGGTCGTGTCCAGCCGACACGGGGCCGTGGTGAGTGTGCTGTTGTTTTCTATAAAGTCAGCATGATTCCTGCACATTTGGACCCATTCCAAAGACCAAGATTTGTTGGGATCTTCATACATACCCTATAAGGTATATTCCAAAGAAGGTTCTCAACAACCATCTTGTCTTTACCACTTTTGTCTCTTGCCTTCTTCTTCAAAACTCCTCAACCTCCATTAAAGCTTGAAACTTCCATGGCTTCAAGCTCTATTGTGATGTTTTCTAGGTTTTCAACCAAGGAATCTTATTAAAAATAAGTTTTACAACACTGTTTTAAGTTATTTAAGCTCAGAAATGTCTCAAAATCTAGAAAAAATAATTTAAAACAATAAGATTCCTTGATTCAAAAATCTGCAGAATGGTGGCCACGGGGCTGTGCCCAGCGGACACGGGGCCGTGGCCGGACTTACTGCTTCATTATTTTGAACTTTTCGACTTGTTTTTGTGATTCCAGGATCCGGGGAGTCTGACGGAGCTTCGGTCCCGAAACGACGTGTTCGGTGTGTTTATTACGACTAAGAAAGGAGTAGAAGATAGATAGAACACCGAGCAGTCAATTTCATGTGGTTTCCATTGATTATTTGACGGTTACAGCACCATGAAACCACACGGACAGCATGTCCCCTCTGGGAAACAAAAGCCTGTCCAAATGGAACCCCAAGGTCCCTATTTATAGACATTTTCTACCATGTGTCCATCCGTTCGGATTGCCATCTGACCGGATGGTCATCCGGCCGGATGGTTATCCGTCCGGATGGACTTTGACATTTACAATACCTGTCCAACTATCTCCTATTCTATACAATATTCAACACACACTCTATCTAACTATTCGCATAGTGGCAGACGTACGAAATATGCACCAACAGTTTTCTTAGAATGTCGAGCCAGAACAGCGGAACATCTTCAGCTCACTCGAGAAACAATTGAAGGGGAAGGAGAACATCGGTGGAGGACTCCTTGGTCAACTATGTGTACGCCTTGAGAGAAGCCATTTATGAGATGACATCAGTGGAAGAAGCCTTAATTGACCATATTAACCATTTGTCGGTGGGGTTAGAGGGTTGCCTCCAAGAAGTCAACCTTTTACACCAAAGGTTGAATATTCTTGCTTCACCTCCCATGGTGCCAATCGTCACACAAGGAGGGTGGAATGTCATGCCGGAAATCATTATTCCAGTCGGGTGGAATGTCATGCCTTCGGAACCTCCTCTAGACATACTACACGGGGTTTCGGTAGCCGTTGCACCTCCCCCACAAGACATTGTGGAGAATGAGCCCGCATTCTTTCTCCCTAGGGAGATAGAGGAATGGCTCAATGACATTTGAGGGATATCCTCCGGTTTCGAGTTCTACAAAGCCCTTAAGCACCGGAAAGTCATTCCCGGGTTTTTGCCATTCTTAAAATAAACAACATCTAGGGTAGAACTCCATAGTGATTTAGATTTCCTGCATTTTATGACCTATCTATCTTAGGACTTTTGTAGTTTTTCATTTTTAGCATCTTTATTTTTAATTTTTAGGACATATGTACTTGGCACTTTTAAATGAATGATGGTTTAAATTACTGAATGGTGTGTGGATGATGTTATAATGGTAAAACACACTCGAAAAGGCGAAGGTTTCCAAGGGAATGTTAAAACCACACCCCATGCACGAAAACAGAGCCTCCCGATAACTTTTCTAGCATTACAACAAGTTCAGCACGGGGCCGTGCTCAGCCCAATATGCCTCGTGCCCAAGCTCTGCAGAAATTTCCCCAGTTCAGGTAACTGGCCACGGGGCCGTGCTCGCTGAACACGCCCCATGGCCAGCCTTCTGTTAAATTCCGTTATTGGCAATCTGAACACGGGGCCGTGCCCGGACCACCACGGGGCCGTGGCCAGACGCCCAGTAACATAAAAAATTGTTTTTCAACACCCTTTTACACATTCAATCATCCTAAAAACTTATTTTTGGGACACATTGAGGACAATGTGTAATTTAAATGTGGGGGGGGGGGATGCTAAAACCTTGAATCTCGCAAGTCCTAATAACAAGCCTTACACAAAACTCTATTGGAACCGCTAATCACCCCCAATTGTTTTTAAAAAATTTCATTTTTTTACTTGTCTTGGTTTAATTTGGGAATAACAAGTTCTAAAAAGGTTATATTTTTACAAATTTACAACCGATAGCGTCGTGATAAAAAGAACCAAATAAGAAATTATGAAAAGGCATGACAAATCTAATTAAAATTTGATTATATATAATTGATCACATTATAAACCCATTCCCACAAGTGAGTTTTGAGCCTTTATTGAGCATACAATCATATATTTTTAAACTAAATACTCATTTTTCGTTTCTTGTGTGAATAGCCGCTTGGTTCTTACGACTCTAGAACTTGGCACGACGATACATTCCCGGTCCTTACCAACTTGAACCCAAGTAAGTAAATGATGGAGGCATTAGGACTAACCCATTTTCCTCTCAATACCATTATTTTTCATTTTTTATCACCTACCCAAAATCCCCCTAGTTAACCCCTTTGAGCCTAAACCTTTTCGTTTCAAAGCCCACAAAACAAACACCCTTTACCCACCAAAACCCTTTTTTCTTTTCAACCTCTTTGTTTTAGTAAAAATCTCGGTTATCTTGTGACGTTTCTTTATAAAAAAAATGAAAGTCTTGCAATAAACAAACAAGTTCCTCAAAGAAACTTTGTTTGAATATGCTTAGTTTGAATAAAAGTCACAAAAACAAAGTTTTACGACGACCGACGCTTTTTACACTTTTAGCCATTTTTACTAACCACTAACCAAAACCACCTACCCTTAGCCCAAGCCTAACCCTTTCCCAAAGTCCTCTTGATATTTACAAAGGTTTATAGTTAAAAAGGAGGAGATTTGATTTCTTGGCAAGCATATGGTAGAAGTAAGCTCCATGTCGGTCATAAGTGTTTCACAAAAATACATCTTCGGCCGAGTGTTGAGTGATCTCCCGTGAGGTATGCGAACTTGTATATAAATAGAATTTTAAAAAGGCATGTTATGCCCAAATAAGTATTTTTTTCTTATAAATTGTTCTAAATAAATCATGACGAATAGGATTGTAAATAAAATAAAAATAAAACCCAATAAAAGATCTTGGATTCCCAACACTCAAGATAAGCCCAAAACTTGTTTTCTACCTCTTCCATTTGGGTGTGTAAACCCACATATTAAGGAGTTTTGCTTGAGGACCAGCAAAGATTCAAGTGTGGGAGTATTTGATGTGTGCAAAATGTAACATATAAATTACATCAAATGAGGCATAAAACTAACCCTTTTTTTAGTACTAATGTTGGAAAAAGTGTGTTTTTGTCTTCCTTTTGAATTTACAGGATCAAATGAGCTTAAACAGCAAAAGGAACAAATATGCAGCCAAAACCAACATAAATACAAAGAAAAGGAATACACGTGACATGTCTGACCCCTCGGCAGCATCCCTAAAGCAAAAACAAGACAACAGAGGACTGACCACGGGGCCGTGCGCACTGACCACGTGGTCGTGCCCACTTGACACGGGGGCGTGGTCAAGTGCCTGCAGAAAAGACAAACCTGTAGAAACTTCTACGCCCACCACGGGGGCGTGCCCAGCTCAACACGGGGCGTGGTCAACGCAAAGATACGCAGAATCTTGCAAAATCTTGATAGTACAGATACGATTCTGTCCACGGGGTCGTGCCCACTGGACACGGGGTCGTGTGGGACCCTCTATTAACAACTGCATTTAATGAAGGAAGAGAAAAGGCTGGCAACGGGGGCGTGCCCACTGAACATGGGGTCGTGGCCATAGCTCTGTTCAGGTTATAAATAGGGGTGATTGGTTCACTTCAAAGGCATCCCTTGGCAAACCACTACTCTCCCACTTTGCCACCACTCCACCACCACTACAACACCAACACCCACCACCATCATCCATCTTTAGAGTGTGTAGTAGTCTCGGGAAACAAGATTGATAGTAAGAGTTCTTTCCAATCAAAGGTCGTGTTTGGTTAAGCCTCTTACATCACTTGGTGAAGACAAGTCTTTTGTGTATTACTTTTGATTTTTAATCTTTCAGCACTTTTTATTTGTTTTTGTATTAATGACTTTAATAACTAGTTTCTTATGTTGAAGGTGAATTTTCTTTATCATTTGTCTGTGTTGTCTTGGCGTTACTTTACTATCTATATAAAGTAAAAGATTGCATCATTCATATCTCTACGGTCTATATAGACATATGCTGGCTACCTGGTCGTGGGTTAAGGGAGTGGTTTGTTAAGGTTCTTGCCTTGTTCAATGTATAGATCCTGCAAGGACCTGGTTCAAGCTTACTAGGACCTCTTTCAATACCAACTGGTATTGGATGGCGGGGGTACGAATAGCTTGAACCCCTCATATGTAAACTACTATTAATAGATTAAAGCGTCTACTTGGGATTGTATCCCTGCTGACTCAAACCACTTAGCCGATGGTAACGTCACCTTCAAAAGAGGGGCCTACCACTTTTCGCATTAATAACTTAATTAATTATCTTTCAATATTCTGACCCTTTGGGATTGTAACATTGCTGACTCAAACCACTGGGTTGAGGGTAACGTCACCTTCAAAAGAGGGGCCTACTACTTTAACTAAGATAATCTCTTAAAAAGTCCGAAAGTGCAATAATCATCAAAGGATACATTTAAGGCGAGTCGGATCCAAGTGATTCATCTTGTCTATCTGTTTTTATTTTATTTTGTTTCTGCATTTTTAGTTTTTATTTTCATGTTTAAAACCTTTTCTCCAAAAATTTAGATTGATTAGACGTTGAGGATAAACTGGTACTAAAAGCTCTTGTGTCATTGGACGACCTTGGTATCTTACCAACGCTATACTATGCACACGATGGGTGCACTTGCCCAAGTGTGTGTTTAGTCTTAGTAGAATATCGTGTTTTATAAATTTAAAACTTGACTAATGCGTAAATGGGCTCAAAATATTAATAAAATCATATCACACCGAACGCACACCAGCAGCGTAAGTAATTGAGGGATATATAGTACAAGGTTGAATATGTTGCAAATTAATTGAGAAAGTGAACTGCCAAATTGAAATTAAAAGCTAGTGTAAGTGGACTTTTGTTATGCATGCATGTCCAAGGGATTATTAAAGTCTTGTTTCACTTGTTCTGATTGTAGTAATCGAGTTTTTTTTTTTTAAAGAATATAATACTCTTGTTGCACATGGGCCGATATGTATTAGCAAATGGAATTGGTGGTTATTTGTGAATACATGTAACCTGAATATATGAATTAAGATGTTCTGGATTTGTAATACAAAGGGAACAAGGATTTGAGTGGGCGAAGCCCCTTTCTCTTTGGGCCAATCAGGTGTATGTTGTATTGTATGTGCAGCATGTTTGAATTGAGGTTATAAATTAGGTGTACATTATTATTTAGTGAATTAGTAATTCAAGTACATGAAAACTGTGGGGTTTGGGGATGCGAGTAAAACATTCAGTTGTAAATTTATATGATCAGAATTTTTAGCACATGTATAGATATATCATTACGTGGGTGCTACTGTATGACAGCTTGTTAACCTGATTCATTTAAACACTGAGTTGTTTGGAAACACTAGGGTATTACATGACCCTACATACGTGTACTTACTTTTATTATATATATTAGGTCGCGTGTAACGGACTTAACATTTAACGCCTAGAAGTACGTAATCATAAACCGAGCAAACTAAGGTGAGTTCACTACTCTTTCACAAGCATGCGTCCCGGGGAGGGACAAACAAACTAACATTCCGGGGAGGAATACTTTTATTACTTTGGTTTAATTTCGATGTTAATCAATAAACTCACTCTATCACCAAAGTCCCTACTTACTACCGAACTAGTTGTCGGGGAGGCAACGGGGTATTAGCTGATAGCTCTATTAGGCTTGAGAACCTCACACCGTACCAAGGAGGATGGGAGTGAACTAATGACCTTAAACACATGGCCAATGTTGATAGGCATTGATGAGGGTAAACAAACATACGTCACTACGGTATCGAGTTAATTATTGACATGTTTTTAAACTAAGACACTTAACATGATTTTTGTTAAACAAAACTGTGAACTCGCCAGCTTTATGCTGATACACTTTTTTTGCATGCTTGCAGGTCATTAGATGATTTCAGGAAACAGAGCTTGCAATCGGAGGAGCTGTGGATGTCATGGGTCGTGACGTTGTTAACCTATCTAGTGTTATGATATGTTTTACGAACAAGTTGTTTCGAATACTTATAACTATTTCAAATGCTTCCGCTGAACGTATTTTGTTTTAAAACAGATGTTTTGAATTACACTTTTCACGTTGAATAAGATTTCAAGTTTATTATACTACTATTAGTTCAATGTGATTAGTGGCTAGATCCCGGTACGACACACGCCTCGCGGTGGTTTCCGCATGTGGTATTTTAGGGGTGTGACATGGGGAGAGATCGAAAGAATTGATCCCAACCCTATGACATGCCCGGAAGATATCAAAACACACACAAAGATAAGGTCAGAATATAAACTCTTTTAATTCTTAAATGCTCTAGACCAAAAATATGATCCCATAAAACGAGAAATACTTTGGTTGGAACCCTTACCATCTACAGAAGCAGCTTATGCATCTATTCGAAAAGAAGCTACTCATCAGATGATTCTGGGAGCCACTTCGAACGAGACACAAGGTATTGCAACTGGATTATTAGCCTCAGAATCAGATGGATTAGGGCTTGCAACCAAAGGGTGTCATCGATCAGAGAAGAAAGGACCACCAATCAAAGAAGACAAGTCCCACCTTAAATGCTCCCACTGTGGTATGACAAAACATACCAAGGAGCAGTGTTTTAGGATTGTGGGTTATCCAGATTGGCTGAATGATGGCCACAAGAAAGGGACCAAATCGGTTGAGAAAGGGAAAGTTGTCGCCACCGCCAGCACTAGCGACAGTAATGACGGAAAAAATGGTGGCTTCGGTGGTGTGGCTGCTGGGGAAGAAGATAAGGAGCCCTCAAATTTCAATGATAAAAAGACTGATGGAGGTAAAGGGTCTTGGAAATTACATCCAGATCCTTCTATTTATAACCCTCATATTTTTTCACATGAATACTTGCACTTGTTAAATTCCTATACTAATGAGATTGCGAAAGCAAATACAACACAAAGTTGTAGCGAAAAACACGAATCTTGGATCTTTGACAACGGTGTTATCGACACCATGACCTTTGATCCTTCTGATATTATGTCTCATTCTAAACCAAAAAGAACACATATACAAAATGCCAATGCGAAGATAAGTGGTGTAAAAGGGGGAGGAACAATTGAAATCTCACCTACGTTAAAACTATCAAATTGCCTTTATGTGCCCTCATTGTCACACAAATTACTATCAATCAGTCATGTGACCAAAGAATTAAATTGCACCGTGCTAATGCATCCCATGTTTTGCTTCTTACAGGATATTAGGACGGGGATGATTATTGGATGTGGCACTGAGCGTCAAGGTTTATATTATGTGGATGAGGTGACTCAACAAGGTACTATGTTGCTTGCTCACGGGACCCTAAACCGGGAAGCATGGCTATGGCATAGGCGACTCGGACATCCATCCGTTGGTTATTTACATCTTTTGTTTCCTAAACTTTTTCCCTCTAACACTAAAATAATTTATGAGACTTGTGTGCTTGCTAAAAGCCATCGACAAACTTTTAAACCAAATAATACAAGGGTTGACGTTCCTTTCTCGTTAATTCATTCTGATGTATGGGGTCCGGTTCCCATTACTGGGGGACAGGGTTTTCGTTTTTTCTTACTTTTTTTCGATGATTTTACTCGGATGATTTGGGTTTATTTTTTAAAACAAAAGTCTGAAGTATTTGAAAAATTTACAAGATTCCACGCTATGGTCCACACTCAATTACAAAAAGAAATTCAAATACTTCGATCTGACAAGGGGGGGGGGGAATTCATTAATACATCCATGAAGCAGTTTTGCCAAACCAAAGGAATAATTCACCAAACTACTTGTCCACATACCCCTGAACAAAATGGGGTTGTCGAACGGAAACACCGTATAATTCTTGAGATGACCCGAGCCTTCTTAATTGAATCCAAAGTCCCTAAATCTTTTTGGCCTGAAGCAGTTGCTTCTTCTGTATACCTCATAAATCCACTCCCTACCAAAAATCATTGAATTTAAAACCCCTTTTGAAACTCTAAAAAAATTTACCAAAATCCCTCCACCACTTACTCTTAAACCATGAATCTTCGGTTGCTCGGTCTTTGTCCACGTACCCAAAGGTAATCGAACCAAACTTGACCCATGTGCTGAAAAATATGTGCTTGTCGGCTGTGGTGTTAATCAGAAAGGTTATCGATGCTATAACCCAAAAACATGTCATATGTACACTACCATGAATCTTGACTTTCTTGAAACATAATACTTTTATGATACCCAACCTAGTGGTCAGGAGGGGAAAAACCAATTGACACACTAAGTTGGCTAACTCTCTTCCCATCCTCTAAAGAAGTCATAACCAATGAAGATCACAGTATCGAAAGGGAGTCATCACCCAACACACAACCTACAGCGCATGGTGTCACTATAGAGAATCTCCCCAACCTGATGCCCGAGGTAAGCAACGATGAAATTCCTAAAAATTCTTCTGTTTCCCTTAATCACTATGAATATGAGCACATAGAACGGGAACACACTGGGCCAAATGAGCATGAGCACACAGAACCAGTGACAACTGTAGAACAAGAACACAATGAACCAAAGGAAGCACCAGAACGATATGTGTTACCACCAAGAGCAAATAGAGGAATTCCTCCCACACGATACTCTCCCGAAAGAAAATCTCAAAACTCAACCTACCCCATAGCCAACATAGCCAGGGGAGCCTGTCTCACGAGGCTAAGGCCTTTGTTTCCTCAATATATTTTGAATATACCCCCAACCAATGTTGAACAAGCCTTAAAATCCAAGAACTGGAGAGGAGCAATGGAAACAGAGATGGAAGCCTTGATAAAAAATGAAACATGGGAAAAGAGTACCCTTCCGCCAGGAAAGAAACCTGTAGGATGTCGCTGGGTCTTCACAGCAAAGCATAAGTCTGACGGAACCATTGAAAGGTATAAGGCCCGACTGGTAGCTAAGGGGTACACTCAAACATATGGAATTGACTACTCAGAAATCTTCTCACCAGTAGCCAAGATTGACACCATAAGAGTTCTCTTCTCAATAGTTGCAAATGAAAATTGGCCACTTCATCAATTTGACGTAAAGAACGCATTTTTGCATGGGGAGTTAAAAGAAGAATTATATATGGAAGCTCCTCCCGGTTTTGCGACAGGTTTCAAGGAAGGAGAAGTATGTCGGTTAAAAAATCTCTCTACGGGCTAAAGCAATCTCCTCGAGCTTGGTTTGGCAGGTTTACGCTTGTAATGAAGGGATACGGATTCAGATAGAGCAACTCGGACCATACTCTGTTCGTTAAAAAAAGAGGAAAACTTGTAACGTGTCTAATTATTTATGTTGATGACATGAGCATTACAGGTAACGATAAGGAAGAGATGACAAGATTAAAAGAGAACCTGTTCCAGGAATTCGAAATGAAAGACTTAGGAAGACTTAAGTACTTCCTTGGCATTGAAGTACTTAGGTACAAACAAGGAATCTTTATTTGTTAAAAAAAATACATCTAGGACTTGCTAGCTGAGACAGGGATGATCGATTGTAAAACTGCGGACACACCAATGGTTGTTAATCATAAACTTTAGATGGAGGAAGGAACAAAACCAGCTAACAAAGAGAGGTATCAACGGCTAGTAGGGAAGTTGATATATCTTTCACATACAAGACAAGACATAGCATATGCAGTGAGTGTTGTTAGTCAGTTCATGCATCAGCCTCAAGTATCACACATGGAACCAGTATGGAGAGTCATAAAATATTTCAAAGGAACAATTAGTCAAGGAGTCCTCTTTAAAGAAAATGGACATCTAAAGATTCAAGGGTACACTAACGCAGATTGGGCAGGAGATAAAGGGGACCGAAGATCAACATCAGGATATTTCACCTTAGTAGGAGAAAATTAGTTACCTGGAGGAGTAAGAAGCAAAAGGTTGTTGCTTTATCTAGTGCAGAAGCTGAGTTTCGAGGGATAGCACGAGGCTTGACAGAAATACTATGGATACGGAAGTTCCTTACTGAAGTTGGTTTTCCTCCAGCAGAACCAAGAAAAATCATGTGTGATAATAAAGTGGCTATTCAGATCTGAGAAAATCTAGTTCAACACGATCGTACGAAGCATATAGAAGTAGATCGACACTTCATTAAAGAGAAACTTGAAACTAGAATTCATGAATTACCATTTATGCGGTCTGAAGATCAACTAACAGATATCCTAACGAAAGTAGTAAATGAAAGAATATTCAACAAATGTCTAAGCAAGTTGAGCATTGGTGATCCCACTACTCAACTTGAGGGGGGGTGTTAAAAAGGAAAGGATTGTGAAGGCGTTATTCTAGGATCAGATCAATCATCATCTCCCAATCTTAGCCTTGACAATCATCGACAGCCTGTTTTCCAGCTCCAACCATTTAATGTGTTTCCTTGTTTAGGTCATTGTATATGCATATAAATAGTCTTTTTTGTTTCTTTGTAAAACACACAACAATCAATACAATATTTCTCCAATAAATACAATAGATAGGACCTGTGGAAAAATGGATAAGAGTAGACCCCGAAGCTTAAGAAGAAGAATATTTACGTCTTGGAATCTTAGATTAGCTCCTCGGCCTGAGAAATCGCATAGCACCAACCCTACCATGTAAGAAAACCTTCTCCTGCAGTTGAAGTAATATGAATCACGTGCTGCTCTACTCTGCTCCAGTTCACGTTCCACTTTAACAAAGCAAACATAATCAAAACCCGATCAAAATAATCAAAACCAATTGTAAGTAGAGAATTGCAAGCAGTCAAGCACCTTGCGCCTATGCACAACTTTTAAAACCAAGGTGAGAACCACACCAACGTGTATCTATTGCTTTAAAGTGATACTTAAGGCGGTTATGTAACCACATAACCAACTCTTCGTGTCTCCAACTATGTCTAACCAACACCACCTACAATTGCTTACGTGGTTCTCATGCTTATGTACTTAAATACGTTTTGTAGTAAATACATTATACACACACACACACATACACACACACACACACACACATATATATATATATATAGGATAAGGATCCGTTAGGAACCACCCTTTATTGCGAGAACCGCGAGAACCAGTATGAACACATGGCATTTTTGTAATTATATTATGTTTATAAAAAAAACACACGTTCTTCTTTTTTTCCTTATGTCACTGTTATCTCCATTTTAGGGTTTCAGTAGTTCACCAGTTCATGGCCATCACACTCGTCTGAGAGGCATTCACGACGGTTTCACAGCGGTTAAGAGCAGTGCACGGTGGTTTTCACAGCATATAGATAGTCGGCGTTCACGTATTTCACGGTGATTGCAGTTGGCACGGTGTTTATGGCGACATATGGCATCTCCTGATTCATCACCTGTAGATCCTCGTATATCTGATGATCCTCCTCATACATTGTCTGAATATCATCCTCATACAACATCTGATGCCGACTTTGGTGGTCCATTTGCTGTCAATCCCGTTGATAGTCACAGAATTATGTCTAAAATTGTTGTAAGTCAACATACCCTTCATGGCTTTGAAATTCAGACTCTTGAATCTATGTTTACATCATATAATGTTGTCTTATAATCAATGTATCTGATCGTTTATTATCTTTTGACACTAATTCGACTGGTACAGCACCTACAAATACAGAACATCAAGAGTTGCAATTCATTAGATTTGTTACTAAAGGTATTATGTTGACTGTAAATGATGTATATACTTTGTAAATGATACTATATTAAACGATATGCACATGTGCATTATATTTACTGTAAATGATGTTGTATTAAATTATATGCACATGTGCATTATGTTTATTGTAAATGATATTGTATTAAATTATATGCACATGTGCATTATGTTGAAAATTAGACTATGTCGTTGATGTATAGTTTCTGAACAAGTGCCTTATGGATGACTATCCAATTATGTACAGGATGGCAGCAAACAAATGGGCTTGGGTGGCGAACAACTACAAAAAAATAGGGGAGGTGAGTGTGTGGGATTGGCAATGGAATAACAATCCGACAACCGGGGAGGCATGGGTGGAGTTTATGTAGATTTTGGCGCTGCTGAGAGACACCAGAATGAAGACGAGTCAATATGGGTGGGGTTGGCACTCGGAAAAATAAGTCGACTTTCAATGTTAAAACCGTTAGAGAGGATTTGTGTGTCCATAAGCGACCATACTCAGTTGATACAGCTATTGCATCTTCTTCCATTTTTTATTTCTGCAACTGTCATATGGCTTTTGTTTGAGAGGATAGGCTACCATCTTCTTCCATTTTTATGCCACTTTCTAATACTTACTCTGGCCATATTGTTCTTGTGATCCAATTTGTCTTCTTTTGTTAACAGGTGAGTTGATCACCTTGGTATCTATAGCTCCATATGCAAGCTGACCAATTGTTTTCTGACAAATTAAAATTTCAATATTCTTGCTTGATTTACCTTTAATTTTGATAGGTCTCCTCCAAAGTTTCATGATATTACATTCTCCCAATAAATTTGTGATGCTATTGATCTTCTTGTGATGGACCAGATCAATTAGGCCTGCTTATAATTAATGGAAATGACTACCGGGAGAGACTTGAAAAGATTTATGAGTTTGGTGTTTGAGCATGTGGGGAGACTTTTCTGTTCGGAGTTTGAAGTCTAGGCTACAAACATATAATAAGGAGGTTCCCGAGCAGGTATTTGTTTGGAATAATTGGACACCTAAAAAAGTTGGTTTGGTCGGGTGGATAGCCTTAGTCGAGAGACTCCCAACGAAGGTGGCACTTAACGCAAGAGTCATCCAAACACAGTCAAACTGCTACGTTTTCTGCAACGATTCCCCAGAAACATGTGAACATATTTTCATTTCATGTCAGTTCGCTCAAACAGTTTGGTTCATAATTACTCAATGGTGCAAAGGCCCCGCTGCATTTATTTTCAGTCTCAAAGATTTGCTAGAATATCATAATATTGTCCAAGGGTCTGCAAAAAAGAAAAAGGTGATTTATGCGGTGTCCCTTATCTACCTCTGGAGCGTTTGGCGAATGAGGAACAAGATGGTTTTTAATCAAAGTCAATTGTCGGTGCAGAAGGTAGTCGAGGAGATCAAGAACATGAGTTAGTTATGGGTAAAAAATAGATCGAAGGAGGTGAATTTAACTTGGGCGGCCTGGAACAATTTTGATGTATTTCCAGTATAGTATTTTGTTTGTTTTTTTTTTTTTTTTTTTTGCTGTATGAGCTTTCCTTCTGTTGGTGGATGTAATTGTGGTGTAGCACCTTGCTAAATGTTATGAATAATTTTATATAAGTAACATCTACAAATTTAGATCAACAAGAGTTGTAATTCATACGTTTTGAGATTAAAGGCATTATACATTTATATGTGTTTCGAAGTTTACACTCACATGATTCATTTTTATATCCTTAAAGTGTTTTTTCATAGTTTACTCTTACATGCTTCATTATTCTCTCATCAAGTAAATCACATTTATTTACAATCATACCATAATAATGCACATGTGCATTATTTTGCCAATACACCAAAATCCATGTTTAATTATTAACCCTTTTCTTTTTTATCATTAAACATTAAACAAACAATTGGTTTATTACATAAGTTACTTATATTTTCATACATCATGTAATCTTGCACAAGTGCATTATGATGCCAACCATCTTCCTGCACATGTGCATTATGTTGCCAACCATCACAAATAAACTGTTAACCATCAGCACATAATGTTAAGCACATGTGCATCACATTACCAATACCCCGTAATCATCACCAAATAAATGTTGAACAAGTGCGTAAACACGCCATATACCTTATTAATTAGAATGTTATATGTTTTACTTTTTATGTATACATGAACAATTACAAGTGTTGTACATTCTACACTACAGGGAAAATTACAACTATTGTACATTCTACACCTAATTGCATGCTATATTGGATACCCTATGTTGAATCTGAATACAACCATATGGTCGTCAGTATCAACCGTCGCCATTACCGTTGATCTTGTCAACTTCCTTTTCTTTACCGCACACACTTCGTCACCTCCTTTTTTTATGTTTCATCACGTAACCTCATTTTTTTTAGGTTTCATCACGGGTTCGCTTAATTGCCCGGCTTTTTGTGTTTATTTCTTCTTGCGCACCTGCGTGCATTATGTTGCCAACCATCTGTAATCATCAAAAAAATAAACTGTTAACCAACAGTACATGATTATGCACATGTGCATCACATTATTACCACCCAATAATCATCAATAATAAACATTAAACAAATAACTGTTATTTTTTACATTCATTACTTTTATTTTCATATATTACATAATCATGCACATGTGCATTATGTTGATACCAATCCATGATCATCACAAATAAACTGTTAAGCATCAGTACATAATGCTACACACATGTGCATCACATTACCAACGCCCCGTAATCATCACTGAATAAATGTTGAACACGTGCGTAAACACGCCATATACCTTATTAATTAGAATGTTATATGTTTTACTTTTTATGTATAAATGAACAATTACAAGTGTTGTACATTCTACACCACAGGAACAATTACAACTATTGTACATTCTACACCTAATGGAACACTATATTGGATACCTTATGTTGAATCCGAATACAACCATATGATCATCAGTATCAACCGTCGCCATTACCGTTGATCTTTCCAACGTCTTGTTCTTTACCGCACGCACTCCGTCACCTCATTTTTTTGTGTTTCATCACGTAACCTCCTTTTTTTGAGGTTTCATCATGAGTTCCCTTAATTGGCTCTGCCTTTTTTTGTGTTTATTTCTTCTTGCGCACCTACACGATATATTTAATGTTTACATAAATGATATCATTTAACATGAATTTAATAAAAGGGATGCACATGTGCATAAACTCCCATCTGGATCATCAAACATTAATCAACCTTTTTTACCTTTTGGTTTAACCGTCGCGTAATCATATTCCATTCCATTCGGCATTTTAATTGTCCTTTCATCCCTTGGTTTCAAAAAAAGAAATAAACATAACTTATCAATGAATATGTACATTAACATTAACTTTATCATCACCATATACAATATGCACATGTGCATCAACATAAACGACAATATTAATATATTTTGGCAAATTATGCACATGTGCATAGTGCATAATTATGCACATGTACATCAGCATGAATGACCTGAATAACCCATTCTGTCAAAGTATGCAGATGTACATAACTATGCACATTTGCATCCATATGCCTACCCTTATTAACTTAATCTAGCAAACCATACATATGTGCATAACTATGCATATGTGCATTAACATGACTCACCTTATCAGCAAGCTTGCTTCAATAATAAACCCTAACCTGTACCAAATCAAAATTTGTAAGCGTGCTTCAATAATAAACCTTAACATGTACCAAATCAAAATTCGTATTATCACTAACCATATATAACATTAATCATTAACAAATCTATTATGGTAAGATATGCACATGTGTATAACTATACATATGTACACCTAATACCGACGGCGATTGATTCCCGGCGATACCGTCGTAGTGACACACTCATTGAACCATCTATTCTTATAATCACGTTGGCACGTTGCCCTAATTACGAACGGATTAAAAATCCACAATGTTGCCCTAATTATTATGTTCCTAATATAGATTATACGACTAATTTTGTACGAATTTGGGGAACTAACCTCGATTATATGACGAAATATGAAATATCTACTGGTAAAATCTCAAATCTGAGATAAAATCTCAATCCAGATGCTTCGATATGGTGAAATGATGATAGATGCTTCGATATGGTAAACTGATGATGGTGAACTGATGATGTATTCGAGACGATTATGTAATCGATTGTAATCGACGATGATGATGGCGAACTGAAGATGTATTCAAGACAATTATGTAATCCATTGTAATCGACGAATTGTTGAGATAATGAGGTTGAGAAATGTGGAAAGATTTTGATGTAATCGAGTTCTGAGTGTGGACGTGAAAGTGTTTATTAAGTGTAATTTAATTTATGTTTGAAGTCCGATAGTGGAGGCAGATATTTTAAAAGTTGTTTGGTATTTACAAAATTACCCCCTGTTCACATTGGTTCTCGCGGTTCTCGCAATAAGGGTGGTTCTCGCATGAACCCTACCCTATATATATATATATATAAATGTATGTGTGCGTGTGTGTGTGTGTGTCGAAACAAACCGAGAATTTGTATTTCTGTTTCTTCAGCAGTGCCTTCTTCTAACGGTACTGTTCAAACAACATCGCATGATAATGCCAACGAAATTAGTAAAGTACAAACAAACAATGTTAGAACTACAAGTGAAGCTTTTTTATTCCCCAACACAAACACAAAAAGTATAATTATGACATTTGCCATCTTATGGCAGAATGAAAATAATATGGAAACCAAACAGGATATAAATGACTTTATAGGCTCTTCCCGGTAGAATAGTTTGACAAGACGATTCCCGAGATAGACCAACTCCTGCATGTAAAACTGATTGTCAATATTCCCTGGAACTCGGAATAAATGACAAGGTTTTATGTGTATTTATGTTTGGAACAATGTTAGATAGCTTCAGTTCCTGTCACAATTCAAAGCCGTCACTAAGAAAACTCAAAAATCAAAGATATCACAATTCATATACCTTAACTTTAGTTTCTAAAGTGTACCTTACATCTATAACTGAAAACCCATTACCCCATCGTCGTCGGAATGGAATCCTAGTCGCCGCCCAAAATTCCGTTACCACCGGCACCCCATCGTCGGAGCACAGAACGGCTCAACCAACAATCACCGCCGCGAATAGTCCATGAGCTAGCAGATCTGCCGGCCAAACCACCGACCCACTCATTTGCATTGCTGTGAAACTACCACCAGCATCGAACCACTCCCCCTTTCATCCCTAATTAACCATCGGTGCCCCCATTTCACCCTAATTGACTGCCTAAAGGTAACGTGGTTGAAAGATACATTAACACTATAACACATGTCTGCCTATCGATGCCTTAAATCTGTCTTTAACACCTACAATTCAAGAAACCTTAAATAAAGGGAAACAAAATTAAAAGATGGGCTTTATCAAATTTTAAAAGAAAATTGATCATGCTTAAAAAGTTAGGGTTCATACATATAATTGCAGGAGAAGAAGAATTAAATTCTCAGACAACAGAACCGTAGGAAAAAAAAGGTTCGCTAACTTGGGTGAAAGCAATAGTGTTTCAAATCAGCAATTAAACAGCTTGGGTAGGAGGCTTTCACGAGGATCGATTGCGACGTTGCGAAACCCTTACAAACCACCACCGTCTGGCGGCCTGTTCTACTACCAGCATCCATCTCTTCAAAATTGAAGCGTGCAGAACTACAGCCAGCTTCCTGTCGTGGCATGGTGTAGGGATAGGGCTGGGAGAAATTGATGTGTGGCCGTTCAATTCATTATTTATTCAAGAAGAAAACGTGGAGCAAAAAAAAGGCAGGCCATGGATCGAACCTATGTAGGTGAAGTTTTATAACAAACATAGAACCACTTTACCAGACGCACAAATATGATATATCCCAAACAACATGTATATATATACACTAACAAAAAGGGGCAAAAAAATGAGTCAAGCAAGATGTGACACGTGGCACATGATACTGTTCACAAAGTTTTAAAATAAATAGATTTATAATTTATAATTATAATTATAATTATGATTATAATTATGATTATGATAATGATAATGATTATGATTATGCTTATGATTATGATTATGATTATGATTATGATTATGATTATGATAATAATTATAATTATAATTATGATAATAATAATAATAATAATAATAATAATAATATGTAATATGTAATGTAATAATATGTAAAATGTAATAGGGTAAATTACACTTTTAGTCATTTATGTTTGTACCAGATTGCAATGGATAGTCTTTAACTTCAATATTTATAGACACAGTCCTTTATTTGGAAAACTCATTACGCCCTACGTCCTTTAGCCATAACCTGGTTAAAATTTCAGTTAGAGTTAATTACATCATTAATCCCTGTGGTTTATGCAAAGTAACAACTTAAGGTACTAATAGTTTAAAATAACAATTTAAGGTATTAACTTTTAATTTTATAACAACCTTGGGTACTAAGACTAACAAATGTTAGTTTTTTTGTTAAGTTTTTATGAAATGGCAAAAAGGACCTTTATAACATCAAGGACTATTTATGCAATTTATTGATTTAATTAGAGGGGCTATTCGTGTAAAATAAATGTAGCATTCCATCTTTTCACACCTTCATAACCAACAGAAAACATAAAAAATAAATATTTTTCCTCATGAAAAACAAAAACTTGATTCACCGAACAATAAATCTTGAAAATCTTTTCCACCCAATTCAAATAACCCACAAACAATTTTCCAGAAACATCAAGATCAGTAATAATTTTAACCAAACAAGATAAGTTAATGTAAAATTATCCTTAAAATCTCCAAGCTGTTGTTCAAATTGTTGAAATTTGCAGAAAGTGGAGCTGGGTTGTTGCTGGTTTTTAATGACAAAATCAACTAGCAGAGTAAACAACGATGGGATGACATTGTGGGATTTTATAAATGTGTTCGCTGAGGTTTGAAGGAGCCAATTTTGTTTTGAAACAACCGTGTTTTGTTCGTGATTTTGGCGGCGCGTTTGAGAGTCCCCACCGGTGGACCAAAAGTGACGTTTGATGACAAGTGCCGTTGAGTGAGAGGTCTTTAAGTTTCAGCTAAGCGGCAATTTTGAAATGAAAAGACATAGCGAATGATGATGAATAGTTATTTTTTTTTCTTAACGAACAATAGTTATTTGGTGGTGATTTCGGTGACATCGTTAAGCTTATCGGTAATCAAATGAAAGACGAGACGATGGATTTAAGCTCATCGGTAAGCAAATGAATGTAAAGGGACGAGGTGTTCTTGATTTGGGGTACATGAAGAGAGGGAGAGAGTGAGAGAAGAAGAACAGGCTAGATTTTGTTCTAATTTTATAGAAATTACACAAAGAGTCCCTGTAGAATATTTATCCCAATAGAATACTTTAAAAAATTGATTTACACAATTGAACCCTCAAAGTTTCTATTGTATACCAGAATTTAATTATTATTTGTAAAAGGACAAAAATACCCTTGAAATCAGTTAAAAATAAACAAAGGTTAGTGTTAGTACCCCAGCTTGTTACAAAATTGAAAGTTAATACCTCAAATTGTTATTTTAAACTATTAGTACCTTAGATTGTTACTTTACATAAACCACAGGGACTAACGGTGTAATTAACTCTTTCAGTTAAATATTGCATGTGCCTTGCACATGAGGGCGTGTTAGTAATTTTCCTTCTAGGGTTAGGATATAATAGGAAGTTTTTTTGGCTAGGAAGGATAGGAAGTAATCTTGACCATCAATTGATTTAATCAAGTGCTAAGATTAAATGAGTGAAATTGAAGAGAAAAAAGAGACGCGTGGGTTTGTGTAAGGGCATTATAGTCAATCCGGTATAATAGTTTCTCTCTCCGCCAATTCCCCTCTATTTTTTAAATGTTAATAACTTTTTCATACGACATTATTTTTTATAAAAATTGCACCAAAAAAACGAGCGCTTTTTTATCTTTAAAACGAGTATACTATTGCTATATTTTTTAGTTTTTTTTTCAAAAATCCAGTTGCGTGAAACGCAATGTAAAAAAACTTAGTTGCGTAAAACGCAGTGGAAAAAAACGTAAAAAATGACTTTTTTCTAAAACGCAATGCACCAAAAACACAAAGAAATTTCTTATTTCTAAAACGCAATAGCCAGAAAACACAAATAAATGTCTTATTCTAAAACGCAATAGCCTAAAAACACAAAAGAAAGTGTACTTTCTAAAACGCAATTGACTGAAAACACATAAAAATGTGTTTTACCTAAAACACAATGTATCAAAAACACAAAGAAATGTCTTATTTCTAAAACGCAATGGCCAGAAAACACTTAAAATGTCTTTTTTCTAAAACGCAATGGAATGAAAACGCATAAAAATGTGTTTTCCTAAAACGCAATAGATAAAAACACAAAAGAAAGTGTTTTTTTTTTCTAAAACGCAATGGACCAAAAAAAATAAAAATGTGTTTTTCTAAAACGCATCGGACCAAAAACACAAAGAAATGTGTTTTCTAAAATGCAATAGACAAAAAACGCAAAAAAATATGTCTTTCCTAAAACGCAATGGACCTAATAACACAAAAAAATGTGTTTTTTTAATTGTGTTATAAAATGTTACGGAAGAAAACACATTAGAAAAAGACAGTTAAAAAACATAATTAGAAAACAAAATATTTTACTCCATAATGATACTGTAGCTAGGTAGAATCCAAAAAACAAAATGCTTAATTTGTTAGTTCATAACGACAGATTCAATATCATTGCATCATTACCTTTTTATATTCCTCAAAGCAACTTACTTAAAAGACACAGCAACCAAAGCATTTGACTTAAGAAATAAGAACACAACAAACAATCCTTTGAAAACCCATCTATGTAAAACGCAATATATTTACAAGTATTCATTAAAACACAATCCATTCACAATAACTAGCAGAACCTGGAGTTCGTTTAAAAAAAAACGCAGCCTATCTATGTAAAACGTAAAACGCAACCCATCTATGTAAAACGTAAAACGCAATCCAAGGATAACTACCCTATACGGAATAGTTAAACACAATTCTCATCGGGTCGGAGCTTCTCGCCACGGGTAACCGCCTCAATGATAAAACGCAATTCTCTCCGGCGCCCGAGCTTCTCACCACGGGTAACCAATAAAACGCAACTCTCACCGGCGCCAGAGCTTCTCACCACGGGTAACCAATAAAACGCAACTTTCACCGGCCGTCGGAGCTTCTCTATATAAAGAGTTTGTTGCAGGAATGAAGTGATGGAGAGTGTCAAACATGGGTGTTAAACGTGCTTATCTTACGTGTTTTAATCCGTTTAATGTGATACTATGCTTGGACTATGTTTATTGCGAGTGTTTATGATACTACAGGTAAAACCCGTAATATGGCGAGGTTAGAAATAAAGCGAAACAGACGAAGACGATAAACGGGAGTTGTTCGATCAGAAAATGGCGTAAAAATACAAGAGACACGAAATAATTAAGTCAAGGGCCATTATGCACGATTTTTGGGGCTGCTACGCTTGACTTCTTCAGTCATCATCAGTTATGTGGGACTCTTGGGAGAAACAATAAAAAGGAGGTGAACGTTAATTAAGATGAGATCAATTTACTTCTTAAAGATATATGTGAAGAGTGGGTGATCATTATTCTAATGGGAAACATCAGTTCAGCCATCAAACATCACGTGGCATATGGGCATTTTAAATGGTTGGTTTCAATTGTTAGTGCATGGTTGTGTTATGAAGGAATAAAAAAGAAAATAATAATAATAAAACCTCATAAGAACACAAACAAACAAAAGTGGAAGGGACTTTTTGAGTAGCAAGCACAAGACACAAAGACAAATTCGATCATCATCACCATGCACATGCTGACATTAATTGTGGAGTTTGCTTTGGGGGATCACATGCACAAGGGGATTTGGTTTTAGAAGTCTGACATTACTCTAGTCAATCACGTGCACATACAAGACTTTATGGAATATCATGAGGGTTTTATGCATGGTGTCACAAAAGTCAACAGCATGATACATGTGCCGTCGGTGACGCCGGCTGCTGATCCCCGTCGCCCAAACAAATCCGTATACAGTAGTATAAGGCGTCGGAGAGAATCCAGGTTTTTAGAGGGCGTCGCCGACGGGTCCCCAGGCCATCGGGGACGGCCCTTGGTTCTTTCAAACACGAATTGTGTGGTTTTTGGTTGATTGGACTAATCAAAACTGAATCTTGACTAATCAATACGTGAGTTACGAGTGGTGGGGGTTAAGAACATCATCTTTGACCGTCTTCTATCCATCCAATCTACCTTGAATCACTTCTAACACCACACCTAACATCTTTCTTTCACCTCTAACATCAAAACCCTAACCAATTCTCCATAATCCCTAACCTTCAATCATTCCACCATCACCACCATCTTCAACCTTCCATCATCACCTTTAACCCTAACCTCCACCACTCTTAAAGAATCAAGGTCATGGCTCCGTGTTCGTGTTTGTTGGCCGGTGATCGCGTCCACCCAACCATGAGCGGCTAGTCTCTTCGGTTTTACCCCGGTGTAGGTAGTTGTATTTTCTAGGGTTTACGCATTTGTTCTTTGATTCGACTTTGTGACAACTTGTATTGATTTTTGAAACCATTGACAATAGTTTACATTTGTTTCGTATTCGTAAATTGTCGAACGATGTTAAAAGTTATGACATTGTGAAATGGTTATGTGTAGTTATGCGTTGTCATGGTTAGGTTTTACTTGTGTTGATTACAAAGTGTATTCTTGTCCGTTCTTCGGGACGTTGATAGTTATTGGCACCTAAGTCACGGTACACTAAATCCGCTAATCGTATGCAATTGAGTTGAATTAAAACATGTAGGAACCCTAGGACTTACAATTACCGAAACCGGGTGTGATCCGTATTCTTAATTCCTGTTTTCAATTAAGTAGTTTAGTTTACAAGTTTAGTCAATAAATCATTGTTTTCGATAACATCAATTTGTCGGTTTATTCCGATTTATTTTAAAAACCAAACAAATAAATAAAAATAGCAATCTTCATAATCATCTTGTACATTAGTTGTAAATAGTCTAACTAATCCAATGGGCCGTGCGATACTGACCACCTGCTCTTCGTGGATACGATACCCGACTTACCCTAGCTACCTAGGTTTAATTAGGTTTTTGACTGATCAGGACGACACGGTCACGTCAAAATGCCGTCTTTGCCGGGGAGCTAGTGCGTTTAGTATTTCATTGCTTGTTCGATTTTAGTTTAGTTTATTTTCTTTCTTTTTTCTTGTACATTTGTTATTTTAATTCGGGTGGTCGAGCTTGTTTGTGCAGGTACATGTTTTGCAGGTACCCTCTTTCAATATGAATTGGGTAGATGATGATCAGTGTGAGTGTTGCGGAAGCGGAGAGCATTATTTAGAAGATTGCTCTGTTTTCCACGAAAAAGTTCAAGCCAACAAGGATCGGGAAGACTACCTTAGTGGATTATATGAGTATAGGAGGGCGGATTATGAAGATTTCAGTGGTCCATCCTCATATTATCCATATGATAATCCACCACCATCACATTATCAAGACTATTACTATGAACCCAAATCACCATATTTCTCAAGTTACCTAGAGGAGGAGTATGATGATTATTATAATGAATACCCTCAACCGGTATACGAGAAACCACAAGATTCGATGCATTCTAAGCTTGATACTCTCATGAACATGGTGAAAGAATATCACCAGGATATCAAAGATATGAAGAAAGCGAATGAAGTGAGAGATAAAGCCCATGAAGCATTGGTGGTGCAAGTGGGTCAATTAGCGGAGGAATTAGCCCAACTTAAACGAGACCAAGAGGTTTGGGCCAATGGTACAATAGTAGATGGTGATGTGGTGGAAGAGGTTATCGATCTTCCCGAGCAAGAAAATGAATGTTTGAACCGAGCGGAATACATCACACCACGAGACGAGTCGGATCCGAAAGATGCCCACGTTCATATCCATCCTTCTCCCATACTTATCACTCCAACCAACAAAGTTGGGGATGCGGGTTCGGGTATAAGGATTCGAAGGGTGGCGTTGCAAGACATAGGCCAATTTAGTAAGAAGCAATCCCAAAGTTGTACAATATGCATGCCGAGCAAAATAAAAAGAGAATGGATCCGGCATGCCAAATACCGAGCGTATGTAGGCAACTCGGTAGGAAAATGTGCACTTCGACCACGATGAGAGGCAAATCAGGTATAATTGTTGTAGAGTTTGTACTATTATTCATTTTTTTTTTTTTTTCTTTTCTTAGTTAAAAGAACTTTGTGGGTGTGTTCCCTATATAACCCTCACGAGACCTCTCGTCCTGCCGAGCTATCGGGAGGTTTAAAAGGGCTTGTTGCATCAGCTAAATGCAACCCTGATTCCTACGAAAGTGAGGTAGGTTTGTTGTTATTGTAAATTAATTTTCCACATACATCAAGGTAAACTAACGTATGATTTGGTAATATCTTCATAAAAGTGGTAGAACTAGGTAGCTAATAAATTTTAATGGTTGTGAGAAGCATGCTTCTAAACAAGGGTTAAGATTTGTAGGTAAATTATGTTCGTGGGACGACCGCTTTCTTGAAGAGAAGAAGAGCACACGAGGAATGAGCTCAAAAATCAGGAGCATAGTTTCTTTTTACCTTTGATTCTTAGCTTACTAATAAGTGGATTGTATTTTGTATTTTATTTCCGGGGTGAAATTTTGGGGAGGTTAGCCGTGTCACATCCCTTGTGCGTTAAAAGCTCCATTCTTGCACATTGAGGACAATGTGTACCTCAAGTTTGGGGATGGGGGAGTAAAAGTTTTCGATTTTTGACCCATTCATTTAAACACTACACATTGAGGACAATGTTGACCTCAAGTGTGGGGATGGGGGAAAATTTCAAAAAAAATTCAAAAATTTCATGTTTCAAAAGCGATCTTAAAAGCACAAGTAACTAAGTCAACGAGGGATGGCACAACCCATTTGGTCTTTTGTCATGGTCAAGTTCAAATTAATAGTATGACGGGTATTTAGCAGGTGGTTATTTGGGAATAATTTGCCTAAGGAACTAGCATTTTATGCATATCACATACCATACCCTTATATGTGAGGTTTTGAGCCACTTTTATATCATAGATTTACATATACATGTTTCTTTGTTTGAGTGGACCATTAGTTGCGTATTGTAGAACTTGCAACTTTTGATACGTTCGAGACCATATACTGAATACAAGCACGAGAATGATTAAGGCATTAGGTAAACCTTTTCCTTTTACACCATTTTTATATCCTTACCCAAAAATTATCCCCTAGTAGCCAATTTTGAGCCTAATCCGTTCGTTTGACCACCCTTTAGCCCATAACCTTAAAACCTTTTTCTTTTAAACCCGTGTGATGGAAATTCGATTATAGGAATCAAGTTTGTATATTCGTGGTTTGTTTGTTTGTATATGAAAAAAAAAATAGAAAATCTGTAACATCCTGAAAATATAAATTCATAAAATTTACAATTTTATTTGTAAATAAATTAGTAAAATAAACTAACTAGGGGTGACACTAACCTAGTTAGATAATGACTAGTGAGTAGTTAAAGGACAAAAAGGGGACTAAAGGAAATTAGAGGGGCCAAAAGTGCTTAAACTAAAATTAAGTTTAATAAAACAAGAAAAATAAAAATCTCAAACACACATACGTGTGTGAGATCGACCAGACAAGAAGCAGGGGGCGACCAAGTTCATCAAAACCCTAAGTTTCACAAAATCTCTAAACTAAAGGATCAAACTCAGTCCAAAACTAAAATCGAGCATAGATTAATGATTCCCATCACAAGGGGGTTGTAAGGTATGTAAAATTCGGTGAAAATTCTCTGTTTGAAATTCTTATGAATTTGGGAAATCCAAAAATTAGAGGATGCATGTTTGTGATTTGGTTAGATTAGGGATGATATAGTGTCTAGAAGTAAAACCTAGACAACTACATGTGAAATCATGTCCAAATTCAGGAAATCCATGAACACATTGAAGGTGGGTTATGGGTTTTGCAAGATAATGATGAACACTAGGGTTTGGAAGGCTATTCTAGTGTAAATTGATTTATAGAAACTGATTTATGAAGATAGTGATGTTTAAGTTTATATGTGATAACTCAATTATTGTTAATCAAGGCTAAGTGACAAGTCAAGGATTAGAATATAAAAGGCATAAATTCTGTCCTTCACGTGCTCGTAGAAATGCCTCAAAGAAAACTTGAAATTGAATTGTTTATGTTAAAAACGCATAATTATGAAGTTCGACATAAATTGTGCGTTATAAATGTGAAACAAAGAGTTCTAAACATTAAGTGATTGAACTCTATAGGAAAGGAAGCCGGAGCATCGAGCGGGCAAACCGGTGTGGACGCACGTTTGAAGGGCTTGCTTTAGAGGTATGTAACTTGATTTGTTACATCGGCTAAATTTAGATAATTTGCATATGTGTAGTAAAGTGTAGAATGAAGGTGGTGTTGATTTGAAAGCGATAATGTTCTCTATGTTGATTGATAAGACAAGGATTGGTTAGAACTTGTTGGTAGTCATCATAATGGAGGATTCCATAAGATGAGCCAAATGGGTCGAAAAATCGATTTATGCGTGGCCAAGGCTCTGTAATATAGTTAATGGTTTCTTCGTTGTTGTTGATAAAAAGACATGTTAGAATACGAGGATTTAGCATGTTAATTCGTTAGAATGAGAAATCCGAGAATTCGGGTTTGGGCAAAATAACTAAATCAATCAAAATATAGAGTTGCAGTGGCTACCGTAAATTACGATATCCACCGTAATTTACGGTAGAGTCCAAAAGTTTACGGTGGTCCACTCCTGAGTTACGGTGGACCAGAAACATAAAATGACTACCGTAACTTACGGTAGATACCGTAAGTTACGGTAGAGCCTGGAAATTTGGCTTAGTTTTTGTATATCGTAGTTAATTGAATCCGTTTCTAAACGTAGTTTCGATTAAGCAATAATTCCAAGAACTCTAATACTGATAATTGTCAAAGTTTCAGTTTGTAGGTGTTGCAAGTATGTGGACGATGATCAAGCATGTTTTCAAGAACCGAACACGAACTTTTGAAGCTTCCGCTTAAGTTAACTATGTTTAGACAATGTTTATGATGTAAACAATCTACTAATCATGTTTTGGAAGTTTAAACTAATTAGTAGTTATCGTGTATGTGATCCTTTTTAAAACTTTGAATTTTTGTACTTACGAAGAAGTAAGGTATCGTTTCTATAAAGTTACGCGTATTTACATTAAATTTATGTAAAATAAAGACGGGTGTTACAAGTTGGTAATCAGAGCTTAAGGTTGTCAACAAAGTGTTCGGTTCAAGCTTGATCAATCGTCCGGTAAGAATTAATTATTATTTTAATAGATCTTATCTTATGTAAGAAACAAGATGTAAATCAATGTGTATGGGAAGAGCGTGTTAAAGCACTCAAACCCGGAAAGTGCACTAAAGGCGAACGGTTAAAGCAAGTTACGGACTTGGCTAAACCAAAGCAAATAAAGCCATGTTATAGGTGAAATGTTTAACGTTTAATGTAAACATTTTAGTTTCATGATGGCGGATAAAGGTAACAATGATGCGGTGCCGAGAGTCACCGAGTAAACAAGAGAAGTGATTGCCGAAGAGGTTGGAAAGGCAATCGAAAATAGTTTGTCTGGTTTCATCGATAAGATCCAGAACACGGTACTATCAGTGGTTGAGGAAAGAATCAAGAAATTGGAGGATAATGCCAATTTAGCAAAGGAAAAGTCCGGAGGACGAAAACCTTGTACATACAAGGAGTTCATGGCGTGCAAACCGCCAGTCTATAATGGGGAAGTTGACCCAATTATATGCCAGTGATGGCTAAGCGATATCGAAGGGGTATTTGAGAGGGCCCATTGTGATGAAGATGACTACGTAGCTTTTGGTACGGGTCAATTAAGGGGTCAAGCGAAAGACTGGTGGGATAACAAAAAGAAAGAGATTGGAAGCGAAGCGGCTAAGGCCATGACATGGGAGGAGTTTAAGACGACGTTTCTTAAACATTATAGTCCCAAGGCGGTCATTAATAAAATCAAGGAAGAGTTCACGCAACTTAGGCACAAAGGCGAGTCCATAGACAAGATCACGGGAATGTTTATGGATAAGATGAAGTTTTGTGACGAATTGGTGACGAATGAAGAACAAAAGATATACTACTACTATAACATGTTGAGCGCCGAGTATAGGGAGTTCATAACTCCTTCAAAATACGAGACCCTTACCGAGATCATAAACGTTGCTCGGGAACGGGAAATCGAACTGAAGAAACAAGTTGAAAGAGGTAAACGAAAGGCACAGGATGTGAATCCAAGCCCTACAAAGAAAGCTCGAACTGGAGAATCGGGAAAGAATGTTGATGTTAAACGTGGGTCGCTAAGTTGTAAAGTATGTGGAAAAGGGCACAAGGGAGAATGTCGGTTCAAAGACAAACCATGCCCCATATGTAGTAAGATGGGGCACACGGCGTCACTATGTCCGGGTAAAGTCTCAGTTTGCTATAAATGTTATCAACCCGGCCACAAAAAGTCCGAATGCCCGGACTTAGTCGGAAAGAGAGACGTTAAAGAATCTCCAGCAGAAGCTCCCAAAGCGAAGGCTAGGTCCTTCCAACTTACCGCGGCTGAAGCAAAAACAGAACCCGATGTGGTCTCAGGTATATTCATAATTAACTCAATTCCAGCACGTGTATTGTTTGATACGGGTGCGAATAAATCCTTCGTTTCGCATGGATTTATTCAACATCCTTCATTTGTATTGACGAAATTATCTGTGCCCTTAGAAGTTGAAATAGGGGACAACAAAAGTTTTATAGTTTGTGATGTTTGTCGAGGCTGCAAATTAAGCATCAACGATGAAGAATACTTGATAAACCTAATCCTGATGTCAATGGGGGAATTTCAAGTAGTCGTTGGGATGGATTGGCTATCTCAGCACCACGCAAAGGTCGTGTGTTTTCGTAAGGAGATAAAGCTAACATCTCCGAGTGGGAAACACGTCACTATCTATGGCGAAAAAGGAGGTAACCCCATAATATGCTCGATGTTGAAAGCACACAAGCTTATGAAACAAGGATGTAAGGCGTTTATGATATACGCGAATGAGCCCGAGAAAGAATCATTGAAGATTAGAGACGTACCGGTAGTACGAGACTTTGAAGATGTATTTCCGGAAGATTTACCAGGGATACCACCCGAACGAGAGGTAGAGTTCGGAATTGAATTGATTCCGGGCGCAAAACCCGTAGCTAGAGCACCGTACCGACTCGCACCGTCGGAATTACAAGAGTTGATGTCCCAGATTCAAGACCTGCTTGACAAGGGATTCATAAGACCGAGTGTGTCTCCTTGGGGCGCACCGGTACTGTTTGTGAAAAAGAAAGACGGAAGCATGCGCATGTGTATCGATTATTGGGAGTTAAATAAACTCACGATAAAGAATCGATACCCGCTTCCGAGAATAGATGATCTATTCGACCAATTGCAAGGTGCAAATTGGTTTTCGAAAATTGACCTTAGATCGGGGTATCACCAACTAAAGGTCAAGGAGGAAGATGTGCCGATGACGGCTTTCCGCACGCGATATGGGCATTACGAATTTCTCGTGATGTCATTTGGGCTGACAAATGCACCCGCGGCTTTCATGGACCTCATGAACCGGGTTTGCAAGCCAATGCTAGATAAATCGGTCATCGTGTTTATCGATGATATTTTGGTGTATTCGAAAAGTGAAGCTGAACATGTGCACCACTTACAAGAGGTGTTAGAGACACTTAGACGAGAAAGGTTGTATGCGAAATTCTCTAAGTGCGCCTTTTGGTTACGAGAGGTGCAATTCCTCGGCCACATCATAAGTGCCGATGGAATATTGGTAGATCCGTCAAAAGTTGAGGTTGTGTCGAAGTGGAATCCCCCGAAGAACCCTTCGGAAATTAGAAGCTTCTTAGGGCTTGCGGGATACTATAGGAGATTTATTCAAGATTTCTCCAAGATTGCGTCGCCACTAACAAGGTTAACTCGGAAGGAGGAAAAGTTTATTTGGGGTGTTGAACAAGGAAGGGCGTTTCAGACGCTAAAAGAGAAATTAACTCAAGCTCCGGTATTAACATTGCCAGACGGAGTCGAAGACTTAGTGGTTTACTCGGATGCCTCATTATCAGGGCTCGGATGCGTTTTGATGCAACGGGGCAAGGTTATAGCTTATGCCTCGAGGCAACTGAAGATACATGAAAAGAAGTATCCCACGCACGACCTCGAATTGGCTGCGGTGGTATTTGCGTTAAAAATATGGAGACATTATTTATATGGGGTAAAATGCACCATATTCACTGACCACAAGAGCCTAAAATACTTCTTTGATCAGAAGGAATTAAATATGCGCCAGAGACGATGGTTAGAAATGGCCAAGGATTACGATTGTGAAATACACTACCACCCCGGGAAAGACAATGTGGTGGCTGATGCGTTGAGCCGAAAGGCAGACTATGCCCCGATACGAGTACGATCGTTGCAACTCATTGTGACCTCGGGCGTACTCGAACGAATCCGAGGAGCACAAGATGAAGCAGTAAAGATCGAAAACTGGAAGAGGGAAAGGATTGTTGGTCAAGTTAAAGATCTCGAAGTAGGCAACCATGGTTTGAAAACACGTTTCAATAGAATTTGGGTTCCTAACACATGCGGAGTTAAAAAGCTTCTACTTGATGAAGCTCATAAGTCCCGTTATTCCATCCATCCGGGAGCGACCAAAATGTATAATGACTTAAAGCAAAACTATTGGTGGCCCGGAATGAAAAGAGATGTGGTGAAGTATGTGGAAAAATGCTTGACATGTCTACAAGTCATGGCAGATCACCAAAAACCATACGGTAAACTCCAACCATTAGAAATCCCGGTTTGCAAATGGGAACATATTACGATGGACCTATTAACCAAGCTACCAAAGACGAATGACGGTTTCGATGCCATATGGGTAGTGGTGGATAGATTGTCGAAAAGTGCTCACTTCATTCCGATTCATGAGACTTATACGTCAGAAAAGATGTCAGAAGTTTACACTAATGAGATAATAGCACGTCATGGAGTACCGGTATCCATCGTGTCTGATAGGGATACCCGGTTCACTTCAAATTTCTGGCGAGATTTCCAAGAGCAAATGGGAACCAAATTGTTCATCAGCACTGCGTACCTTCCTCAGACAGATGGACAGAGTGAAAGAACAATACAAACATTGGAGGACATACTACGGGCATGTATAATCAATTTTGGAGGAAGTTGGGATGTTTACCTACCATTGGTCGAGTTTTCGTATAACAACAGCTACCATGCTAGTATTGGGATGGCACCGTACGAAATACTCTATGGTAGGAAATGCCGAACCCCAGTATGTTGGGGTGAAGTGGGCCCACGTGAACTCGCCCACCAAGATATAGTACGAGCCACTAATGAAAAGATTGATGTGGTTCGGGCACACTTGAAAGCGGCTCAAGATAGACAAAAGGCGTATACTGACAAAAGGAAGAGGCCAATCGAATTCCAGGTTGGTGACAAAGTCATGCTCAAAGTATCCCCATGGAAGGGGGTTATCAGGTTTAGAAAAAGAGGAAAATTAAGCCCGAGGTTTATCGGGCCGTTTGCGATTATAGAACGGGTAGGAAAGGTAGCTTACCGCCTTGAACTACCGGAGGAACTAAGCAGAATTCATAGCACATTTCATGTGTCACATCTTCGGAAATGTCTAGCGGATGAGACAACTCATATTCATTACGATGATATCGAAGTGGATGATCGCTTGAATTATATTGTAAAGCCCATAGAAATTTTAGATTGAAAGATTAAGCACTTGCAAAATAAACAAATCGATCAAGTCAAGATCAAGTGGGAGCATAGGAAAGGTTCAGACACTACGTGGGAGTCTGAAGAGGAGATGCGACGTCTCTACCCTACATTATTTGGTACGTACTTCGGTTTCGGGGACGAAACCCTTTTAAGGGGGATGGACTTGTAACATCCTGAAAATATAAATTCATAAAATTTGCAATTTTATTTGTAAATAAATTAGTAAAATAAACTAACTAGGGGTGACACTAACCTAGTTAGATAATGACTAGTGAGTAGTTAAAGGACAAAAAGGGGACTAAAGGAAATTAGAGGGGCCAAAAGTGCTTAAACTAAAATTAAGTTTAATAAAACAAGAAAAATAAAAATCTCAAACACACATACGTGTGTGAGATCGACCAGACAAGAAGCAGGGGGCGACCAAGTTCATCAAAACCCTAAGTTTCACAAAATATCAAAATTGAAGGATCAAACTCAGTCCAAAACTAAAATCGAGCATAGATTAATGATCCCCATCACAAGGGCGTTGTAAGGTATGTAAAATTCTATGAAAATTCTCTGTTTGAAATTCTTATGAATTTGGGAAATCCAAAAATTAGATGATGCATGTTTGTGATTTGGTTAGATTAGGGATGATATAGTGTCTAGAAGTAAAACCTAGACAATTACATATGAAATCATGTCCAAATTCAGGAAATTCCATGAACACATTGAAGGTGGGTTATGGCTTTTGCAAGATAATGATGAACACTAGGGTTTGGAAGGCTATTCTGGTGTAAATTGATTTATAGAAACTTATTTATGAAGATAGAGATGTTTAAGTTTATATGTGATAACTCAATTATTGATAATCAAGGCTAAGTGACAAGTCAAGGATTAGAATATAAAAGACATAAATTCTGTCCTTTACGTGTTCGTAGAAATGCCTCAAAGAAAACTTGAAATTGAATTGTTTATGTTAAAAACGCATAATTATGAAGTTCGACATAAATTGTGCGTTATAAATGTGAAACAAAGAGTTCTAAACATTAAGTGATTGAACTCTATAGGAAAGGAAGCCGGAGCATCGAGCGGGCAAACTGGTGTGGACGCACGTTTGAAGGGCTTGCTTTAGAGGTATGTAACTTGATTTGTTACATCGGGTAAATTTAGATAATTTGCATATGTGTAGTAAAGTGTAGAATGAAGGATGTGTTGATTTGAAAGCGATAATGTTCGCTATGTTGAATGATAAGACAAGGATTGGTTAGAACTTGTTGGTAGTCATCATAATGGAGGATTCCATAAGATGAGCCAAACGGGTCAAAAAATCGATTAATGCGTGGCCAAGGCTCCGTAATAGTTAATGGTTTCTTCGTTGTTGTTGATAAAAAGACATGTTAGAATACGAGGATTTAGCATGTTAATTCGTTAGAATGAGAAATCCGAGAATTCAGGTTTGGGAAAAATAACTAAATCAATCAAAATATAGAGTTGCAGTGGCTACCGTAAATTACGGTATCCACCGTAATTTACGGTAGAGTCCAAAAGTTTACGGTGGTCCACTCCTGAGTTACGGTGGACCAGAAACATAAAATGACTACCGTAACTTACGGTAGATACCGTAAGTTACGGTAAAGCCTGTAAATTTGGCTAAGTTTTTGTATATCGTAGTTAATTGAATCCGTTTCTAAACGTAGTTTCGATTAAGCAATAATTCCAAGAACTCTAATACTGATAATTGTCAAAGTTTCAGTTTGTAGGTGTTGCAAGTATGTGGACGACGATGAAGCATGTTTTGAAGAACCGAACACGAACTTTTGAAGCTTCCGCTTAAGTTAACTATGTTTAGACAATGTTTATGATGTAAACAATCTACTAATCATGTTTTGGAAGTTTAAACTAATTAGTAGTTATCGTGTATGTGATCCTTTTTAAAACTTTGAAATTTTGTACTTACCAAGAAGTAAGGTATCGTTTCAATAAAGTTACGCGTATTCACATTAAATTTATATAAAATAAAGACGGGTGTTACAAAATCATTGAGAAAAGAACAAAAATATATGTTCTTAGATTGAGAAATAAAAGGCGAAAACTTGTTGCCTTCTAGTTTGATTTTGTTAGTTAGTTATGCATAGAATAATTGCTTTGTAATAGAATCGAATTTTCATCACCTTAGCCACTTTAAAATACCCTATTTCCTACCCTTAGCCTAGCCCCGTTACAACCCGTTCAAAGACCCTATGACTTGTGCTTAGTATTTGTGTTCGGTGGTAGAGAATGATTGAGTTGCAAGCCTATGCGGGTACGTGTTCTAATCAGTTTTGAGCGATTAATTGATTGAAGTGCTAATACATTATACACATTAGCCAAATTATAAGCCGAGTGGAGAGAACATTGTGAGGGATTTGCATGAATTGTTGGTTTCGCGGGCGGGTTAATCTTGGATAACCATTTTATATGCGATTATTCACCATACCGTTATATATTTTTTAAATTGTAAAAAGTTTGAACCGGGTATGACATTAGACCTTAACCTTTGTCTCGGGAATAGGAAGTGTGTTTCTCGTTTGACCCATGTGAAAGTGAAAGACAGATTTGCTTGAGGGCAAGCAAACGACAAGTGTGGGGATGTGATGGAGAGTGTGAAACATGGGTGTTAAACGTGCTTATCTTACGTGATTTAATCCGTTTAATGTGATAGTATGCTTGGACTATCTTTATTGCGAGTGTTTATGATACTACAGGTAAAACGCGTAATATGGCGAGGTTAGAAATAAAGCGAAACAGACGAAGACGATAAACGGGAGTTGTTCGGTCAGAAAATGGTGTAAAAATAAAAGAGACACGAAATAATTAAGTCAAGGGCCATTATGCACGATTTTTGGGGCTGCTGCGCTTGACTTCTTCAGTCATCATCAGTTATGTTGGACCTTGGGAGAAACAATAAAAATGAGGTGAACGTTAATTAAGATGAGATCAATTTACTTATTAAAGATATATGTGAAGAGTGGGTGATCATTATTCTAATGGGAAACATCAGTTCAGCCATCAAACATCACGTGGCATATGGGCATTTTAAATGGTTGGTTTCAGTTGTTAGTGCATGGTTGTGTTATGAAGGAATAAAAAAGAAAAAAATAATAATAAAACCTCATAAGAACACAAACAAACAAAAGTGGAAGGGACTTTTTGAGCAGCAAGCACAAGACACAAAGACAAATTCGATCATTACCACCATGCACATGCTGACATTAATTGTGGAGTTTGCTTTGGGGGATCACATGCACAAGGGGATTTGGTTTTAGAAGTTTGACATTACTCTAGTCAATCACGTGCACATACAAGACTTTATGGAATATCATGAGGGTTTCATGCATGGTGTCACAAAAGTCAACAGCAGGATACATGTGCCGTCGGTGACGCCGGCTGCTGATCCCCGTCGCCCAAACAAGTCCGTATACAGTAGTATAAGGCGTCGGAGAGAATCCAGGTTTTTAGAGGGCGTCGCCGACGGGTCCCCAGGCCGTCGGCGACGGCCCTTGGTTCTTTCAAACACGAATTGTGTGGTTTTTAGTTGATTGGACTAATCAAAACTGAATCTTGACTAATCAATACGGGAGTTACGAGTGGTGGGGGTTAAGAACATCATCTTTGACCATCTTCTAGCCATCCAATCTACCTTGAATCACTTCTAACACCACACCTAACATCTTTCTTTCACCTCTAACATCAAAACCCTAACCAATTCTCCATAATCCCTAACCTTCAATCATTCCACCATCACCACCATCTTCAACCTTCCATCATCACCTTCAACCCTAACCTCCACCACTCTTGAAGAATCAAGGTCATGGCTCCGTGTTCGTGTTCGTTGGCCGGTGATCGCGTCCACCCAACCATGAGCGGCTAGTCTCTTCGGTTTCACCCCGGTGTAGGTAGTTGTATTTTCTAGGGTTTATGCATTTGTTCTTTGATTCAACTTTGTGACAACTTGTATTGATTTTTGAAACCATTGACAATAGTTTACATTTGTTTCGTATTCGTAAATTGTCGAACAATGTTAAAAGTTATGACTTTGCGAAATGGTTATGTGTAGTTATGCGTTGTCGTGGTTAGGTTTTACTTGTGTTGATTACAAAGTGCATTCTTGTCCGTTCTTCGGGACGTTGATAGTTATTGGCACCTAAGTCACGGTACACTAAATCCGCTATTCGTATGCAATTGAGTTGAATTAAAACATGTAGGAACCCTAGGACTTACAATTACCGAAACTGGGTGTGATCCGTATTCTTAATTCCTGTTTTCAATTAAGTAGTTTAGTTTACAAATTTAGTCAATAAATCATTGTTTTCGATAACATCAATTTGACTGTTCATTCCGATTTATTTTAAAAACCAAACAAATAAATAAAAATAGCAATCTTCATAATCATCTTGTACATTAGTTGTAAATAGTCTAACTAATCGAACGGGTCGTGCGATACTGCCCACCTGCTCTTCGTGGATACGATACCCGACTTACCCTAGCTACCTATGTTTAATTAGGTTTTTTACTTATCGGGACGACACGGTCACGCCAAAATGGCGTCGTTACCGGGGAGCTAGTGCGCTTAGTATTTCATTGCTTGTTCGATTTTAGTTTAGTTTATTTTCTTTCCTTTTTCTTGTACATTTGTGATTTTACTTCGGGTAGTCGAGCTTGTTTGTGCAGGTACATGTTTTGCAGGTACCCTCTTTCAATATCAATTGGGTAGATGATGATCCGTGTGAGTGTTGCGGAAGTGGAGAGCATTATTTAGAAGATTGCTCTGTTTTCCACGAAAAAGTTCAAGCCAACAAGGATCGGGAAGACTACCTTAGCGGATTATATGAGTATAGGAGGGCGGATTATGAAGATTTCAGTGGTCCATCCTCATATTATCCATATGATAATCCACCACCATCACATTATCAAGACTATTACTATGAACCCAAATCACCATATTTCTCAAGTTACCTGGAGGAGGAGTATGATGATTATTATAATGAATACCCTCAACCGGTATACGAGAAACCACAAGATTCGATGCATTCTAAGCTTGATACTCTCATGAACATGGTGAAAGAATATCACCAGGATATCAAAGATATGAAGAAAGCGAATGAAGTGAGAAATAAAGCCCATGAAGCATTGGTGGTGCAAGTGGGTCAATTAGCGGAGGAATTAGCCCAACTTAAACGAGACCAAGAGGTTTGGGCCAATGGTACAATAGTAGATGGTGATGTTGTGGAAGAGGTTATCGATCTTCCCAAGCAAGAAAATGAATGTTTGAACCGAGCGGAAGACATCACACCGCGAGACGAGTCGGATCCGAAAGATGCCCACGTTCATATCCATCCTTCTCTCATACTTATCACTCCAACCAACAAAGTTGGGGATGCGGGTTCGGGTATAAGGATTCGAAGGGTGGCGTTGCAAGACATAGGCTAATTTAGTAAGAAGCAACCCCAAAGTTGTACAATATGCATGACGAGCAAAATAAAAAGAGAATGGATCCGGCATGCCAAATACCGAGCGTATGTAGGCAACTCGGTAGGAAAATGTGCACTTCGACCAATCACCATGAGAGGCAAATCAGGTATAATTGTTGTAGATTTTGTACTATTTTTCGTTTTATTTTTATTTTTTATTTTTTTTCTTTTCTTAGTTAAATGAACTTTGTGGGTGTGTTCCCTGTATAACCCTCACGAGACCTCTCGTCCTCCCGAGCTATCGGGAGGTTTATAAGGGCTTGTTGCATAAGCTAAATGCAACCGTGATTCCTACGAAAGTGAGTTAGGTTTGTTGTTATTGTAAATTAATTTTCCACATACATCAAGGTAAACTAACGTATGATTTGGTAATATCTTCATAAAAGTGGTAGAACTAGGTAGCTAATAAATTTTAATGGTTGTGAGAAGCATGCTTCTACACAAGGGTTAAGATTTGTAGGTACATTATGTTCGTGGGACGACCGCTTTCTTGAAGAGAAGAAGAGCACACGAGGAATGAGCTCAAAAATTAGGTGCATACGTTTCTTTTTACCTTTGATTCTTAGCTTAGTAATAAGTGGATTGTATTTTGTATTTTATTTCCGGGGTGAAATTTTGGGGAGGTTAGCCGTGTCACATCCCTTGTGCGTTAAAAGCTCCATTCTTGCACATTGAGGACAATGTGTACCTCAAGTGTGGGGATGGGGGAGTAAAAGTTTTTTGATTTTTGACCCATTCATTTAAACACTACACATTGAGGACAATGTTGACCTCAAGTGTGGGGATGGGGGAAAATTTCAAAAATTTCTTGTTTCAAAAGCAATCTTAAAAGCACAAGTAACTAAGTCAACGAGGGATGGCACAACCCATTTGGTCTTTTGTCATGGTCAAGTTCAAATTAATAGCATGACGGGTATTTAGCGGGTGGTTATTTGGGAATAATTTGCCTAAGGAACTAGCATTTTATGCATATCACATACCATACCCTTATATGTGAGGTTTTGATCCACTTTTATATCATAGATTTACATATACATGTTTCTTTGTTTGAGTGGACCATTAGTTGCGTATTGTAGAACTTGCAACTTTTGATACGTTTGAGACCATAGACCGAATACAAGCACGAGAATGATTAAGGCATTAGGTAAACCTTTTCCTTTTACACCATTTTTATATCCTTACCCAAAAATTATCCCCTAGTAGCCAATTTTGAGCCTAATCCTTTCGTTTAACCACCCTTTAGCACATAACCTTAAAACCTTTTTCTTTTAAACCCGTGTGATGGAAATTCGATTATAGGAATCAAGTTTGTATATTCGTGGTTTGTTTGTTTGCATATGAAAAAAAAAATAGAAAATCATTGAGAAAAGAAAAAAAATTTATGTTCTTAGTTTGAGAAATAAAAGGCGAAAACTTGTTGCCTTCTAGTTTGATTTTGTTAGTTAGTTATGCATAGAATAATTGCTTTGTAATAAAATCGAATTTTCATCACCTTAGCCACTTTAAAATACCCTATTTCCTACCCTTAGCCTAGCCCCGTTACAACCCGTTCAAAGACCCTATGACTTGTGCTTAGTATTCGTGTTCGGTGGTGGAGAATGATTGAGTTGCAAACCTATGCGGGTACGTGTTCTAATCGGTTTTGAGCGATTAATTGATTGAAGTGCTAATACACTATACACATTAGCCAAATTATAAGCCGAGTGGAGAGAACATTGTGAGGGATGTGCATGAATTGTTGGTTTCGCGGGCGGGTTAATCTTGGATAACCATTTTATATGTGATTATTCACCTTACCGTTATATATTTTTTTAAAAAATACAAGAGACACGAAATAATTAAGTCAAGGGCCATTATGCATGATTTTTGGGGCTGTTGCGCTTGACTTCTTCAGTCATCATCAGTTATGTGGGACTCTTGGGAGAAACAATAAAAAGGAGGTGAACGTTAATTAAGATGAGATCAATTTACTTCTTAAAGATATATGTGAAGAGTGGGTGATCATTATTCTAATGGGAAACATCAGTTCAGCCATCAAACATCACGTGGCATATGGGCATTTTAAATGGTTGGTTTCAATTGTTAGTGCATGGTTGTGTTATGAAGGAATAAAAAAGAAAATAATAATAATAAAACCTCATAAGAACACAAACAAACAAAAGTGGAAGGGACTTTTTGAGCAGCAAGCACAAGACACAAAGACAAATTCGATCATCATCACCATGCACATGCTGACATTAATTGTGGAGTTTGCTTTGGGGGATCACATGCACAAGGGGATTTGGTTTTAGAATTCTGACATTACTCAAGTCAATCACGTGCACATACAAGACTTTATGGAATATCATGAGGGTTTCATGCATGGTGTCACAAAAGTCAACAGCATGATACATGTGACGTCGGTGACGCCGGCTGCAGATCCCCGTCACCCAAACAAGTCCGTATACAGTAGTATAAGGCGTCGGAGAGAATCCAGGTTTTTAGAGGGCGTCGCCGACGGGTCCCCAGGCCGTCGGCGACGACCCTTGGTTCTTTCAAACACGAATTGTGTGGTTTTTGGTTGATTGGACTAATCAAAACTGAATCTTGACTAATCAATACGGGAGTTACGAGTGGTGGGGGTTAAGAACATCATCATTGACCATCTTCTAGCCATCCAATCTACCTTGAATCACTTCTAACACCACACCTAACATCTTTCTTTCACCTCTAACATCAAAACCCTAACCAATTCTCCATAATCCCTAACCTTCAATCATTCCACCATCACCACCATCTTCAACCGTCCATCATCACCTTCAACCCTAACCTCCACCACTCTTGAAGAATCAAGGTCATGGCTCCGTGTTCGTGTTCGTTGGCCGGTGATCGCGTCCACCCAACCATGAGCGGCTAGTCTCTTCGGTTTCACCCAGGTTGTAACACCTGTGCCTCCACGGCCATCAAAAAAATACCAAACCAATGAAATATTGTATTTCATACTTGGGATTTGTTAAAAATATGTGTATCATTTGCACATATCAACTCTTGTTCAATTTCAAGCTCTAAATCACTTTCTGGAAGGTTATACACGCACTGATGCGTAAATATAACCAGTTTAACGCAACGAACACTCCGGAATAGTGAAATAGGCTTAACATACCTTAAATAACCTTTACTTAACTTAGAAATAAGTTTTGAAGGCTTTGGTATGGCAAAATCAAGTTAAATCTCTTACAGGGACTAAAGTTGACTAACTGCGAAAGTATGCCAATTTGAACTGTAACAGACATTCCGGAACATGACCATAAGTTAAACACACCATAAATATCCTTTACATAGCTTATAAATAGGCTTTGAGGGGTTCGGTGTGCTAAAATAAACTTTTGGGTCATTCAGGGACTAAAAGCGTCAAAAAGTGCACAAGTTTGCATTTTCGCGCATAACTTACGTTCGGAATACATCCGGACATCCAAAAATTTATGTAAGCACTAAAATATTTTATTTTAGTGTTCGGAATAAGAAAAATCCATTCGTCACGCATTTTGGATCGTTTTTCGCGCTTGTGCGCATTCCGTCGTAATTAAGCGAACATCGCGTTCGTACGACCAAACGAACTGACATCCGACATATTTTTGAGAATGTTTCAAGTCCACAATGTTTAGGCATCATTTTAGGGCCTTAAATTTGGCTTTACGGGCCTTAAAAGTGTCGGAAATGGGCTTAAACACATGCAGGGACTGAAACTGTCATTATGCAAAACTTTTTCTGATCTGTGACCCCCAGGCGGCCCGCCTGAGATTCTTCACATGCTGAAGCGGGCCGTGTGGCACCTTCTGACCAGATTAAATGCATCTAACAGCAGATTGCAGCTGTTACATTCACAACCACACATTCCAATTTGCTTAGTCAGCTGATAAGGATCAATTTTTAGTACCATAAGGTTCCGACACTTGTACGGATACGATTAAGGCACGATATTCGACAAACGATCTTAACGGTTACCCGAAAACTATAAATACCCCAACACCTCAACTTCAAAAATCACTAGAATTTTGATTTGAGAAACTCTAAGTTGAAACCTTTGTTTCATACCTGAGATTTTTGAATCGAGATTAGCATTCGGGGACCCTTCGTAAGTATTCTTTCGTTCTTTTATTGCTTTCGAGTCCGAAAGTCAAACTTTGTTTGACTTTCAGCGTTGACCAGCTTATGGTCAATGCGAAGTTCATTTGAACTTCGCAACGTGATTGTAATCACGATGGTTATAGTCCCTTGTGACTATGCCTACTGATTACCACGTTGTCTAGGGTCGTAAGGGTAAGCGATCTAATAAATCGCTTATACCTTCGAACCCGACCCAGTTTGGTCGATCATTAGGATCCAACCAAACACATTAGGTGACCATAGTATATAGGGAATAACCTTCCGAGGTTATACCTTATGGTCACATCGTTTGAGTAGTTGTATGATAGGTAGTTTATATGCCTTAGGTAAATTACCAGAATACCCTTTTCATGTATAATTGGTAATTAAGCATATGTAACCTTAACATTTGTCACATAACTGATTATACAACATGATTAAACACGTTTAGGCATATAATACTTGTCATAGGACTAGTTAGACGTCTCTAACGCGCTTTGCGCGCACGACGCGTTAAAGTAGCGTAAGCTACCTTAATGGGTCGCGATGGGTCGAAAGCACTTAGGTTAGTCTCAATGTAGTATGTAGGTCTTGTTAAACCATATCATATGAGTTCCAATACTCATTTGGTTTACCAAGCCTCATCCTATCCGATCTCCCGATTTAAGCCCGGTTTATTTATATAGTTTTAGATTGCCGACTGATTCCGTGCTCCCTCTAGCTTTGTTTGGTTGTTGTTCAAGACCTCTAAGCATTCTCAGGCGAGTACATTATTCCCCTATTTTACTGCTTTCAATTGTTTTGGGGTGACTCATATGTGCTAAATGTTTTCAAGGTTTTAACGATGGTATCAAAACGATTAAGACGATTTATACAAAACTAATAACGATTTCGATAACGTGAACTAACTTGTTGGTTGGGTTACATAACAAATGACATTCATTAGCAATGATCAAGCCGACCAGTATTAGGTTATGGTACCATAGGATCTGACAAATCCCGTTATCATACTGCACCCGTGGTTATGTGTGGGGGTGGTGGGTAGCGACTGAATCTGTAATTGTTAATTTACCCTTTGGTAAGGGTTTGTTAATGTGAAAACGAGAAGCGACGAGAAATGAGTCACGAAGGTTTGAATGTTATTAGCGAGACGACCATATAAGTAGTTTCATGACCTAAAACGAATTTAACGATTTGGGTAAACGATTGGCTTCAAAGCGATATACGATTGGGTTTTGGTTAAGTGTTTACATGATTTACATTGATCATGCATTTCCACAAAACATAGCTTTGATTTAAACCAAGTTTTACTTCAATACTATGTTCTTGTGCATATGGTTTAGTTGATACATTTTCACTAGCCATACATATCATTTTGGTTACACATTACATTGTTTACATTTGACACATAAACACTTTTGACATTGGTTATACATTACATGATTTACATCTTGACATAAACATTTTTACATATTATTTCAATACATTTGGAAGTTGGTTTAAACATAGACATCTTACATTCTTGGTTTGGTTTGAGTAAGTGATTAAGTAACGAGGCGTGTGTAATATGATACAAGCATGGTAGATACGCCGCTGGTACTTCCTATATATAAGTGTTTGTATGGTATTACATATCGTAGCGTTATTTGAATCATTTCAATTTGGACATATAACATTTTATACAAATAACATACTTTTCACAATTTGCTGTACTAAAACAAAGGCTTTTTTTTGGGTTAAGAGTCATGGCTACGAGGTTTTATAAACTATAACCCGCTTGATTTGAGTTGGTTAATTAAGTTGCAATATTATACTCTTTTCAAAACAAGGTTTTTAATAAAGTATTGCAACATCTAAACTAGCCATGATTTCGACACTCCTACAAAACCAATGTATTCGCCAGCATTTCTTTGCTGACCTCGTTTTCATATATGTTTCAGGTATTGTTGAATGATATCGATTGATAGGATGCATGCTCACATAGGACTGGACGAGGCCTTAGTGACTCAATAACAATGATAGACTATGTTTAAATTGTGTATTTAGATTTCGCGACGATGTAAATATTCAATGTTTAATAAAACGAAACACTTTTTGTATCCATGGTTATGAAACAATGATTCTGTTGCAACACGCCTCGATGTTTCCGCCGCGATTTGTTGTTTTACGCGGTCGGGGTGTGACAGAAAAGTTGGTATCAGAGCCAATGGTTATAGGGAATTAGGTTATTAGTAATGCTTTGACCTAGTCTATAACCTTCTTAGGACCCTAACGCGAGTTTACTTGCGTTTAGTCATAAAACAATACCGTCACCTATCCTTAGGCGACGACCACAACAAGAACATAAATTTCAAAACCGCTTTGAAAACTAATCATCTGTTCTAGGACGATTGATTACTAGGTTTTGAACCCTCTATTGTAAGGTTTTGAACCCTTTGTTATATGGTTTTGAACCCCTTCGAGTTTTCAAAATCTCGTCAAGGTTTTGGGTTTTAAATAATGTGAACACGTGCAAACTGGAAGGGTGAATGCCTGTATTCTGAGTTTTCTCTCTAGGCAAGCACTTCGTATATATCTCATCAGACGCGAGACCAGTTGTGCTTACCTGGGAATTCTTGGGATGAGTGTTCACTTATAGGCGAGCATGTCTTCGCAATACATTATTTTTGATCCATTTACTTTGGTTAGTCACTGTGTGTCGATTGTTACTTTGTAGTAACAAACAAATGACCACTATCCTTACTTTCATCAGATTTGTTTCATCTCATTCTTTTCGTTTAATTCTCTCACTCGTTTCCTTTCATGTTTCCTCTTTTAGAATGCCTCCTCGACGCGAAAGCCAGATAGCGACTGCCGAATTGGCAGAAATCATTGCACAGCAAATGGCTGCTCAATTCCTAAACCTTTTTGCTCAATGGATCCAAGCCAACAACAACAACAATGTTCCATGCAAATACAAGGATTTTAACCAGGCTAAACCACTCAAGTTTAGTGGTTCTAAAGGAGCGACTGGGCTTCTTCAATGGTTCGAGAGCATTGAGAATACTTTCCGCCACGTGCAGTGTCCTGACAATCGCAAGGTCGAGTTTTCTTCAAGTGTGCTTCAGAAGAGGGCTCTCACATGGTGGAACGGGGTTATGAGGGATCGTGGTGCAGAAGTTGCTCTAGCACAGACATGGGCTGAATTTAGGGCTCTTATGATGAGGGAATTCTGTCCTCGTCATGAGCAGCGAGCTATGGAGAAGGAATTTGATGAGTTGAAGCAAGATAGTGGTGAGCACAGGGCGTATACTGATAGGTTTGAGGAGTTGAGTCTGCTTTGCCCGACAATGGTTACCCCACTCGACAAGGCTATCGAAAGGTACATCGACGGCCTACCTGACTCGGTACAAGACATCCTTACTGGTAGTAGCCCTACCACACTCCGTCAGGCGATCGAATTAGCTGCGACATTGACTGAGTCGCAGATTCGGAAGAATAAGTTACACAGAAAGGGTGACAAGGGTAAGAAGCAGGGGTCTGACAAGGAAGGTGAGACGTCAAAGAAATCAAGAAAGCGAAAGGGTGTTCAGAATTTTGCTATTACAGCACAGACTGCTCAGAACCCGCGGAACCCACCAGCTCAGCCACCTGCAAAGAAAGCATATGCCGGTACCGCACCACATTGTGCCCGTTGCAACGGTCATCACGTTGCACAACAAAATTGCAAGAAATGCACGACGTGTGGTAAACTTGGGCATTTGGCCAATATTTGTCGTTTGGGACAAAATCAGGCTGCTCAGGTTCAAGCTCCAGTTCAAGGGAATGCTGCGAGATTCCCACTGGGTTCATGTTTCAACTGCGGAGAGATTGGTCACTTCCGCCACAACTGTCCGAGACTGGTGAATGCAAATGCTAATGCAAACCCGAATGCGAACGTCAACGTCAATGTGAATCCAGCACGTGGTCGAGTGTTTAACATCAATGAGGCAATCGATGATGTAGGAGTGAACAATTAGTATTCTGAAATTCCTCTGGTTGTTATCTTGTAACATTTAAAGACAATGCGGTTGTTATATAAATAAAAAATTGTAGTTTTTATTTTCTTTAACTAATGCAATTGTATGAATGTTTGATCCAACCTTATGATGTCAACACAAAGACAAACTACTAGTGTGGTTCTGTCATTATTATGATCACTTGTGACCTCCCTAAGAATCTCAAACACTTGTTTCTTTTAAATCTAAAGTATCTTATCGTCTTGCACCGTTCGAGGTGCAAGAATTATCAAAACAGCTTCAAGAGTTGTCTGATAAAGGATTCATCCGTCCGAACTTTTCACCTTGGAGAAACTCCTGTCCTCTTTATGAAAAGAAAAATGGATCTTTTCGAATGTATATCGATTAACGTAAGCCTAGTAAGCTTACCATCAAGAATCGATATCCCCTACCTTAAATCAACGTTTTCTCCGATCAACTGCATAGCGTTTCATGCTTTTCCAAGATCGATTTGCGTTTTGGGTATCATCAACTTTGTATTCTCGAAGAAGATATTCCCAAAACGGCTTTCTGCACGAAGTATGGCCATTACGAGTTTACAGTCATGCCTTTTGGATTGACAAATGCTCCAGCCATCTACATGGACTTAATAAATAGAGTCTACTAGTCTTATTTGGATCAGTTCGTCATTGTTGTTATTGATGACATCTTGATCTATTCATGTCTCGAGCCGATCACGATCAACACCTTCGTTAACATTGGAACCCCTAAAGAAGGAACAAACTTTTCGCTAAATCCTCCAAGAGGAAATTTTGGCTTAAAGAAGTTCAGTTTTTGGGTCATGTAGTCAACAAGCAGGGTATTCATGTGGATCCATCCAAATTGCTGCAATTAAGGATTTGATTCCTTGTATGCTTTAAATCCCCGTGTCCAAAGATAACAAATTTAAAGGTCAAATTAAACAATTACGCGAGTGTGCGATTATGCGATTATGTGATATGTGTTTATGTGTTCTCCTCTATAATTTAGTGTGATCCGATTTTCAAATCCTCATAGAATCTTTCATGTTTTCATATGAGGGATTCATAGTAGGATATTCAAAAGGTATTACCTTAAATCCTTATGGGCTTCTACGTGGTAGTTAAGACCCTTGGGTTATATAGTACCATTCCATGATTCGATGAGAGACCCTTTAGTGGTCTAGTCAAAAAGATTGATTCACAATTTGGTTAAAGAACGACATCTAGTGATGTAGCTGAACAGACTCCTTGATAGTCTATTTAGATCATTTATTGATTTAATTAAAAGGACTCTATGGCGGTCTAGTCACACTCATCACAGGATTGTTCATTTGGTTTTCCCCTACACATTATAAAGTAGACTGAGTGAACTGTGCAAGGAATTGTCTAACTATGGACACGTACATAATTATGAAATTTAGTGCACAGAAACCCAGTAAGATTTATTATGTGTAAGAACCGATAGTGACAACAATAACAAAATGAGAACGATGTAATGGAGGTACGGTGGACGCACCAATGACGCTTCATATACTTGTATATAAGTATCCCTCTTACATTGCAAGCATAATGTTATTATGGTTACTAGAAGTTCAGAACCCTAACCAATGTTGTTCGATCTTTTCAACTTCATGTTTTAAACTCTCACAAGTTTCCTCTAAATAAATTTCGGGACGAAATTTCCTAAAGTAGGGGAGACTGTAACACCTGTGTCTCCACGGCCATCAAACAAATACCAAACCAATGAAATATTGTATTTCATACTTGGGATTTGTTAAAAATATGTGTATCATTTGCACATATCAACTCTTGTTCAATTTCAAGTTCTAAATCACTTTCTGGAAGGTTATACACGCACTGATGCGTAAATATAACCAGTTTAACGCAACGAACACTCCGGAATAGTGAAATAGGCTTAACATACCTTAAATAACCTTTACTTAACTTAGAAATAAGTTTTCAAGGCTTTGGTATGGCAAAATCAAGTTAAATCGCTTACAGGGACTAAAGTTGACAAACTGCGAAAGTATGCCAATTTGAACTGTAAAAGACATTCCAGAACATGACCATAAGTTAAACACACCATAAATATCCTTTACATAGCTTAGAAATAGGCTTTGAGGGGTTCGGTGTGCTAAAATAAACTTTTGGGTCATTCAGGGACTAAAAGCGTCAAAAAGTGCACAAGTTTGCATTTTCGCGCATAACTTACGTTCTGAATACATCCGGACATCCAAAAATTTATGTAAGCACTAAAATATTTTATTTTAGTGTTCGGCATAAGAAAAATCCATTCGTCACGCATTTTGGATCGTTTTTCGCGCTTGTGCGCATTCCGTCGTAATTAAGCGAACATCGCGTTCGTACGACCAAACGAACAGACATCCGACATATTTTTGAGCATGTTTCAAGTCCACAATGTTTAGGCATCATTTTAGGGCCTTAAATTTGGCTTTACGGGCCTTAAAAGTGTCGGAAATGGGCTTAAACACATGCAGGGACTGAAACTGTCATTATGCAAAACTTTTTCTGATCTGTGACTCCCAGGCGGCCCGCCTGAGATTCTTCACATGCTGAAGCGGGCCGCGTGGCACCTTCTGATCAGATTAAATGCATCTAACAGCAGATTGCAGCTGTTACATTCACAACCACACATTCCAATTTGCTTAGTCAGCTGATAAGGATCAATTTTTAGTACCATAAGGTTCCGACACTTGTACGGATACGATTAAGCACGATATTCGACAAACGATCTTAACGGTTACCCGAAAACTATAAATACCCCAACACCTCAACTTCAAAAATCACTAGAATTTTGATTTGAGAAACTCTAAGTTGAAACCTTTGTTTCATACCTGAGATTTTTGAATCGAGATTAGCATTCGGGGACCCTTCGTAAGTATTCTTTCGTTCTTTTATTGCTTTCGAGTCCGAAAGTCAAACTTTGTTTGACTTTCAGCGTTGACCAGCTTATGGTCAATGCGAAGTTCGTTTGAACTTCGCAACGTGATTGTAATCACGATGGTTATAGTCCCTTGTGACTATGCCTACTGATTACCACGTTGTCTAGGGTCGTAAGGGTAAGCGATCTAATAAATCGCTTATACCTTCGAACCCGACCCAGTTTGGTCGATCATTAGGATCCGACCAAACACATTAGGTGACCATAGTATATAGGGAATAACCTTCCGAGGTTATACCTTATGGTCACATCGTTTGAGTAGTTGTATGATAGGTAGTTTATATGCCTTAGGTAAATTACCAGAATACCCTTTTCATGTATAATTGGTAATTAAGCATATGTAACCTTAACATTTGTCACATAACTGATTATACAACATGATTAAACACGTTTAGGCATATAATACTTGTCATAGGACTAGTTAGACGTCTCTAACGCGCTTTGCGCGCACGACGCGTTAAAGTAGCGTAAGCTACCTTAATGGGTCGCGATGGGTCGAAAGCACTTAGGTTAGTCTCAATGTAGTATGTAGGTCTTGTTAAACCATATCATATGAGTTCCAATACTCATTTGGTTTACCAAGCCTCATCCTATCCGATCTCCCGATTTAAGTCCGGTTTATTTATATAGTTTTAGATTGCCGACTGATTCCGTGCTCCCTCTAGCTTTGTTTGGTTGTTGTTCAAGACCTCTAAGCATTCTCAGGCTAGTACATTATTCCCCTATTTTACTGCTTTCAATTGTTTTGGGGTGACTCATATGTGCTAAATGTTTTCAAGGTTTTAACGATGGTATCAAAACGATTAAGACGATTTATACAAAACTAATAACGATTTCGATAACGTGAATGAACTTGTTGGTTGGGTTACATAACAAATGACATTCATTAGCAATGATCAAGCCGACCAGTATTAGGTTATGGTACCATAGGATCTCACAAATCCCGTTATCATACTGCACCCGTGGTTATGTGTGGGGGTGGTGGGTAGCGACTGAATCTGTAATTGTTAATTTACCCTTTGGTAAGGGTTTGTTAATGCGAAAACGAGAAGCGACGAGAAATGAGTCACGAAGGTTTGAATGTTATTAGCGAGACGACCATATAAGTAGTTTCACGACCTAAAACGAATTTAACGATTTGGGTAAACGATTGGCTTCAAAGCGATATACGATTGGGTTTTGGTTAAGTGTTTACATGATTTACAATGATCATGCATTTCCACAAAACATAGCTTTGATTTAAACCAAGTTTTACTTCAATACTATGTTCTTGTGCATATGGTTTAGTTGATACATTTTCACTAGCCATACATATCATTTTGGTTACACATTACATGGTTTACATTTGACACATAAACACTTTTGACATTGGTTATACATTACATGATTTACATCTTGACATAAACATTTTTACATATTATTTCAATACATTTGGAAGTTGGTTTAAACATAGACATCTTACATTGTTGGTTTGGTTTGAGTAAGTGATTAAGTAACGAGGCGTGTGTAATATGATACAAGCATGGTGGATACGCCGCTGGTACTTCCTATATATAAGTGTTTGTATGGTATTACATATCGTAGCGTTATTTGAATCATTTCAATTTGGACATATAACATTTTATACAAATAACATACTTTTCACAATTTGTTGTACTAAAACAAAGGCTTTTTTTTGGGTTAAGAGTCATGGCTACGAGGTTTTATAAACTATAACCTGCTTGATTTGAGTTGGTTAATTAAGTTGCAATATTATACTCTTTTCAAAACAAGGTTTTTAATAAAGTATTGCAACATCTAAACTAGCCATGATTTCGACACTCCTACAAAACCAATGTATTCGCCAGCATTTCTTTGCTGACCTCGTTTTCATATATGTTTCAGGTATTGTTGAATGATATCGATTGATAGGATGCATGCTCACATAGGACTGGACGAGGCCTTAGTGACTCAATAACAATGATAGACTATGTTTAAATTGTGTATTTATATTTCCCGACGATGTAAATATTCAATGTTTAATAAAACGAAACACTTTTTGTATCCATGGTTATGAAACAATGATTCTGTTGCAACACGCCTCGATGTTTCCGCCGCGATTTGTTGTTTTACGCGGCCGGGGTGTGACACTGGTGTAGGTAGTTGTATTTTCTAGGGTTTATGCATTTGTTCTTTGATTCGACTTTGTGACAACTTGTATTGATTTTTGAAACCATTGACAATAGTTTACATTTGTTTCGTATTCGTAAATTGTCGAACGATGTTAAAAGTTATGACTTTGCGAAATGGTTATGTGTAGTTATGCGTTGTCGTGGTTAGGTTTTACTTGTGTTGATTACAAAGTGCATTCTTGTCCGTTCTTCGGGACGTTGATAGTTATTGGCACCTAAGTCACGGTACACTAAATCCGCTAATCGTATGCAATTGAGTTGAATTAAAACATGTAGGAACCCTAGGACTTACAATTACCGAAACCGAGTGTGATCCGTATTCTTAATTCCTGTTTTCAATTAAGTAGTTTAGTTTACAAGTTTAGTCAATAAATCATTGTTTTCAATAACATCAATTTGTCGGTTCATTCCGATTTATTTTAAAAACCAAACAAATAAATAAAAATAGCAATCTTCATAATCATCTTGTACATTAGTTGTAAATAGTCTAACTAATCGAATGGGCCGTGCGATACTGACCACATGCTCTTCGTGGATACGATACCCGACTTACCCTAGCTACCTTGGTTTAATTAGGTTTTTGACTGATCGGGACGACACGGTCACGTCATGAAGCGTTTACATGATTGAAGAAAATCTGATTTTTCTGGATCAATTAGTGAGTTAGAGGATGCAAATGACACCAAGGAGTTTTAAGATGCAATTGCTGCTGACTCGTCATCGTCTTCTGATGAACGAAAAAATAGTGTCAGGTTGCAGACGACGGAGATGCAGGGAAAGGGTAGGGTTTCGACATTGAAATGGGGTTTCTTAGTGTGTATACGGTGATGAAGGGGAAGTTGTGTAAGGAATTAGGGATTTTAAAATAAAGTAAAGTGGACCAAAATACCCTTCGCTCTAAAAAAGATTATGACAGGTGTCATGCTCTGATGACTTCCTAGCCTTCCAACCCAAATATAACTTCCTATTTGATCCTCACCATTTCCTTCTATATATAAATGATCTTTTTTTCTTTCATTTTCATAGCCAAACCCTCGTGTTCTTCATCCCTTCCTCTCACTCCAAGAAACCCTACAAATTCACAGAAATTTGTTGAAATTTGCAGAGATAATGATGAACATTAATCATACATGAGAATGGTTATGGAGTTGAATTTAATGAATTCTATTCACACAATCACTGTTTCAACTATGTAAAACACAAACCAATATCAAATTGTTAATAATATAAAGAAACCAAAGTCGAATGATCGAATAATGATTCAACGAATTCAACACAATCTATTGTTTAAATATAGTAAATCACAATTGAATTCACTCTTAACTAAAAGGGTTAACAAATTTAATCCCAAAACTAAAGTTGAACACATGTACTAACAGTAATCTTATACACGGAGTTGATCACATATGAACTAGCCTCGCATCTGCATCATTAGTCATGATTCTTGATATTTTTAGGAGTGATTTCGGGTTTGTAACGATGAATCATAGCTTTGGAATCACCCCATATCATCTATAGTCATCCTTTAGCCTAAGGAGGAGCACGGTATCTGTTCGGTACAGAGCCAGTACCGGTATCAAAAGTACCAGTACCGAAAAAAGGGAACAGTGGGTACTGGTACCGGGTACCGAATATAATGGTTTGGTACCGGTACCGGTATTTACCGGAGTTTTATCCGTAAATACCGGTACCGAAAATGGGGAAAGTGGGTACCGGTACCGGGTATCGAATATATCTGGTACGTTTCGGTACCAGTACGGTACCGGTTCGGTACTGGTACCCGGTACCAAATGCTCATCCATACTTTAGCTCGTAGGGATGACTCTTCTTGGATGTCCTAAAGTGTGGGGTTATATAGGCGGCTAAAACCCACTTAAACCTTAATTTTTACGCGTGTCACAATAAATGACTCCCCTTCCAGCATAAATTACGGCTTTAAATCCTAACATCCTATGGTGTCAAGTCCCTGTGAACACCGGACCGTATTAACAATGGTACCACCGTAAATCACCGATGTGTTTTTTTTTTTTTTTTTTTTTTTTTTGCCGTTTCTTGCTAAATTTAACGAACCTGGTGTTTTCCTTCCTTTTAGTCCCACCAAGCCCAATTAGTCCATAATATTTGAGCCCATATGCATCTCTATTTCCTTTTTGTCCTCAGCCCACGTGTCCCATCATATATCCAAATCGCCATTTTGATTAACTAAAAGTCCGTATGAATTTTGAACTACAAGAAAGTCCTGCACATTTTATTTTGTATATATTAACTAGGGTAAATTACTTTTTGAGTCCCTGTGTTTTATGGTTTTAACTAGTTGAGTCCAAAATCAAAAAGTTTAACGACCTGAGTCCCTATAAGCATTTTCTTTAACCATTTGAGTCCAAATTTCAACCTCAGTTAGATAATCTCAGTTAACTTTTTTTAAAATGACCAAAACACCCTTTTATATTAAAAAACCATTTTATTATTAAATATATATATATATATATATATATATATATATATATATGTCCAGATCATAAACAATCTTCATCTTCACCATTACCTCCAGAACTTTCTCTCTCTCTCTACCAAAACCACCTCCAACCCACCACCACACCTCCACCAGCAACACCACCGTCGCCACACCATCAATACCACCGTCACCACCACCACTACACCGTCACCACCACAACACCCACCACCGATCTTCACCATCAAAGCCCCACCTTCGACACCATCATCACCATCAAAACCCTCATGTCCAAGCTCCATCTCCGGCTGCGAAATACTCCTCTGGAGCTACGATTCCCAGCAGTTAGGGTATCCACAAGCAATCGAGAGCAGAGAAAGAAAGAAGCCCCCTCTCTAATTTGAGCATCAACACAGCAATTCCAGATGTGGCGAACCCTAACTCTGTGGAGATGCGGTGGGGATGGTGGTGGTGCACTGATGGTGCGGTGGTGTTAATGGTGGTCTAGATGAGAAAGAGAGAGAGGAGGGATGGGTGTGAACTGAAATGGGTGTGTGTGCAGTGTATCACCACTACACCGTCACCACCACAACACCCACCACCGTTGTATCTCCACCGTCACCACCATTCAGCGATGGAGAATTGGATAAAGTGGAGAAGACGGTACGCCTGATTGCTGCCATTTACATTTAGTCATCCACCGATGTAAATTAGTGTTTATGTTTTAGGGGTTTTGGATACAAAGTTGATTCTCTTGCCGGGTCGGATCCATTTCAGGTGTTGGGTTAGGCTGGTAATGGTACGGTTCGAACCGGGTATTATTCTGCAGGACTTTCCTTGTTCTAAGTCTGCTATTAGACCGGATATTCTTAGCTGTGATTCATGTGGAGAACACCTATGTCTTGTGGCTCAGGTTAATGTTAAAATGTTACTAGAATGGTGTTGAGATTTTGAGTGTTGGATCTTTGTTTGATATTAGAGTGGGTAGAACTGTGTTTTGTTTATTGTCACGCTTATTTTATTGCGTTATTTTCAGATTTATGCCCCTATTTCCAGCAAGATGTTAACGGTAGAAGAGCGTGTAATTTATATATTTGCTTGTGTAGACCAGTTTGTGAGGCGTTGAGGTAGGTAATTCTTATATGTTAACGGTAGAAGAGCGTCTTCTCTGCTTTTCGAAATCTCATTCAGCGATGTCTGTTAGCGATGGTTCAGTGGTGGGAATGGTGGTGGTGCGGTGGTGGTGGTGGTGCGGTGATGGAGGGTGGTGGTGGTGGTTGGATCTCCAGAGAGAGAGAGAATGTGCAGAATAATATATAATATTTTACTCCTGTGCATTAAAGACTTGTTCATTATACTCTTATGCATATTAGAGTTGTACTTTGTGTGTAAATGACTACATTGCCCTTGTAGTTAACAGACTTGATGGATGGAGTTAGAAATTTGGACTCAAATGGTTAAAGAAATTGCTTATAGGGACTCAGGTCGTTAAACTTTTTGCTTTTGGACTTAACTAGTTAAAACACATATAACACAGGGACTCAAAAAGTAATTTACCCTATTAACTAGGTGATGCCCCGCCCGCGTTGCGGGGCGAGAGCCGAATAATTCTCAACCACTTAAAAAAACAGTACTATAGTTTTGCTAGAAATAAAAAGTAAAAAAAATGTTTGGTAGCACCTTGACATGATTTTTATGTGGGGTCAAAGTCGTATTTTTATTTTAACTTGTGGGAAAAATCAAATTTTTTTCCTGAGAGTAAAATCTTAATTTTTAGCTCGGGATAACCAAAATTTTATTTTGCACTGGGGCAAAAACGTAATTTTGAATTGAGGGTGATATCGTAATTTTGAACCGAATAATTTTATTTTGAACTGGGGGCAAAGACGTAATTTTAAACTGGGTGCAAAACCGTAATTTTAAAGTGGGTATAAAATAATAAACTGGTGTAAAATCGTAATTTTGAGCCGAGGGAAAAACAAAATTTTATTTTGAACCGAGGCGAAAACGTAATTTTGGCTGAGGGTAAAAGCGTAATTTTTTTACCGAGGGCGAAAAGCGTAAATGTATTTTGAAGTTGGGGTAAAACCGTATTTTTTAACTGGGGGCAAAACGTAATTTTAAAGTGGGTATAAAATAATAAACTTGTTGGTTCAATGGGTATTGCTCGCCGCCCATTCGAACCAATGGCAGAAAAACACTATTACGAGGCGAAAACGTAATTTGAAAGCGTGTAAAAAATAATAAACTGGTTGGTCCAATGGCGAAGGGCCGGCCGCCCATTTAAACCAATGGCAAATTTGTAATTTGACAGACTTACAAATAAGTATTATATAATAAAAAAAAACAGATTGTGCCGCCTGTTTTAGCCAATCCTAAAATAAAACTATCCCCCTTTTAATATTATATATATTTTGATTTTCAACCGAACATCGGTACCAATATCGGAAGTATTATAAAACTATCCTAAAGTATTATATGTAGTAAATGGGTCCTGTAGTAAATAATAGGAAGTCTTGGTGAATAGTAAATCTAAACTTTTAATATTATATATATTTTGATTTTCTCTAATTTGATTTGATTTTAATTGAAAATATATGTATATTGTACTGCTATCGTATAAAAAATTGAATCAAAACTAAAAACGAGTAGTTATTCATTTATTTTTTCTGTAAATTGTACGAGTGCTGATAATAATATTAAAAAACACATTTTTAATCGTAAACTATACGAGTATCGATACGTGACGAATCGAACCGATTTCAACCGAACATCGGTACCAATATCGGTAGTATCGGAACCGATATTCTTCTTTTATAGCATTCGATTGATAAAAAACACGTGTTGATATTCTGTTGGGCATATCACAACTTTATCTTTTTAGTTTTCTCTTTTAGTTGCTATAGCGAGTGCCGCTACAAGAAAGAAATGAATCGATACCAACAAAGCTCCCGCCGCGTAACGCGGGGAAAAACCACTAGTTAAAATGATTGTGAACTTAGAATCCAATTAAATATTGGATAGGTTTGGGTAAATGAAAACATTTATGGACATGATGATGATGATTACGATTAAATTAATAAACACTAAGATTATCACACTCTCCAAATTGGAGAGCCCCGTATTTTCCCACTTTAACCAGACTATGTTGTCTTAACCGGGCACATGCTAGCTTCAAAGTTTGGCTTGTTTGGTCGTTCCCCGGGAAACTATATTGTTGGCTGCCACTTGACAGTCGTTGTGCCATCACAAGAGTATAACTCTCTGACGTAACACACGGTGAGACGAAAACCCGGTTGAGCTCGGGAATCAAACTGACAACCTCACACAAGGCCTAGTCCAAATCATTTATTGCCAATATCCACCCCAATATGATACAATCGGTCATGCTTAATGGCGAAATTTTATTGAAAACCACTAGCAAGGATCTAGTAACCACAAACAAGCACAAAAACAAAATAACAGAACATCAAACAAACGAGAAACGACTCCAACTAGTTTCGTCTAGATTAACCTTCCTTGGTCGGTGCTTGATCCATAAAAAACCCACTGACTTCAGCTCCTGCAGAATCCCTTCCGCCTTGTTCTTTGTTTGATTAAAAATCAAATTGTTTCTTGACTTCCAAATTAGCCAACACGCCATAAGCATGACCGATTGAATCATTTGCTTGCGAACCTTGTTGCCATCTACTGTTGCATTCTCCAATAAGTTACAAAATATAAAAACGGTTAATGTAAAATAAATATGTTGTACTAATTAATATTGACGTATTTTTATCAAATTAATATTGTATAACATGTAGCTAAAATGCACCAAAAGTCCACCCCTATGAAATTTCTGCATGTGACCCAACCAACCACCATATTCAACGATTGAATTTCTTATAATATTCAGTGGTCCGGTCATCTGAAATGGTCAGGATGTGATGTTAATTTATGGTGTTGAATTTTTTACGGTCTTTGTTAACGCAAATTCATTTATTTGAGTAGATGGTAATACAATGCACAGGAACTGTTCGGTTAAGCTTCTTGTGTGAAGTCGTAAATGGTGGAGAAATAGTGTTCCATTGATATTATTTTAATTTAACGCTGCTAAACAAACAACACTACTAGAAAACTGACCAGTTACCACCGCTTTTTAGGTCGGAACGGGTCCCAATTGATTTTGTGAACTGGACTGCGTGTTTGCGACCGGCTTGCAACTGTGTTTTTGCGCTTTTTGCGGCCGGCTTGCAACCGTGTTTTTGCGCTTTTTGCGGCCGGCTTGCAACCGTGTTTTTGCGCTTTCTTTGCGACTGGCTTGCAACCATAATTTTTTTTGTTTTTTGCGACTGCTTGTGTGTTTGATACTTTGATTTCCGACTGTCTTCCAACTAGATTACGACTGTATTTTAAAAAATATAATAATAAATTGCTTTTTTTTTTTCCATTTTTAACCTCCAAATAATTATCAAAATTTGCAATTTAACCACTAATCTAAAATACATACATTCTAGATTATATAACATGGGTTAAACTATTTTACAAAGGCTCATAATTGTAAGAAGTGTAAGAAGCCTTTGTAGAGTGACAAGTGTACAATAACCTAAAACCTAAACACCCACCCCGACCCCCACCCCACCACCACCCAAAAACCTAACAAAAAATATAAAAAAATGGCGTTCTCGGGTTGGACGAGTAAGCCAGAGGGTCTTTGTTGTTTGGCCTTGACTTTCGAGCAAGTCAGGCACTTCGAAACATAGATTGCGATATCCTTCTTCATTCCAGGCCACCAATACCGTAGACGAAGGTCATGGTACATTTTGTCGGCACCAGGATGAATGGAATATCGAGACTTGTGGGCTTCGTCCAGGAGAATTTGTCGCAGGTTGGTGCCTTTGGGAATCCAAATTCGGTCCAGATAATGAAATATCTCATTCGACTTATTCACTAACTGATTGCCATCGTGGTGAATCCTTTCCTTCTTCAGGGAGCGTTCGGTAAAACAAGCATGTTGAGCGTCACGGATAAGAGTTTCGAGATGGTATAAGGCGTGAACATCACGAAAGCTATGCAAATAGCTTCGTCTACTGAGGGCGTCAACAACGAAATTTGCTTTGCCAGGATGATAACGAATCTCACAGTCGTAATCGTTGAGAAGTTCTACCCATCGGCATTGGCGCTTATTCAGTTCTTTTTGGCTGAGGATATGTTGTAGGCTTTTATGGTCGGTGAAGACCGTACACTTAGTACCGTATAGGTAGTGTCGCCAAATCTTCAACGCAAAAACAACTGCGCCTAGCTCGAGGTCGTGGGTTGTATAGTTCTTCTCATGGGTCTTAAGCTGACAAGATGTGTATGCGATAACCTTGTCCTGTTGCATGAGAACACAACCAAGACCAAGTTTCGAGGCATCACAATAGACAACGAAGTCATCGATTCCGTCGGGTAAAGCGAGAACGGGTGCATTAGTGCTGGTGTGATCGCAACCCAATCTGTCACACCCCAACCGATGGCGGAAACATCAGGGCATGGCAGAGCATGTGCTTTAGAGTTTGAAAGGCAGTCTCTTGTTCGGTTCCCCAAACAAAAGGCTTGTCTTTATGCGTCATGAATGCCTTGACTATTGACGATGTGACCGAGGAATTGAACCTCCTCCAACCAAAATTCACAGTTGGAGAACTTGGCATAGAGTCGAATCCCCTGGAGTAGCTCGAGAACCGAACGTAGATGTTGCGCGTGTTTGGTTTTCGACTTTGAATAGATAAGGATATCGTCGATGAACACGATTATGAAGCGGTCAAGAAATGGTTTACACACGCGATTCATTGAATCCATGAAAACCGCGGGTGCGTTGGTTAAACCAAATGGCATTACGACGAATTCATAATGGCCGTATCGGGTTCGGAAAGCGGTCTTCGGTATATCTTCCTCTTGAATACGTAACTGGTGATAGCCTGAGCGTAAATCGATCTTCGAGAAGCATGTAGCACCTTGCAATTGGACAAACAAATCATCGATTTGGGGCAGGGGATAACGATTCTTGATAGTCGGCTTATTCAACTCCCTATAGTCGATGCACATCCAGAACGACCCGTCATTCTTTTTGACGAAAAGAACTGGTGCGCCCCAAGGAGAGGTGCTAGGGCGAATGAAGCCTTTGTCAAGTAATTCCTAGAGTTGACTAGAGAGTTCGCGCATTTCGGATGGAGCGAGAAGATACGGAGATTTGGCAACATGGTTGGCTCCAGGAATGAGGTCAATACGAAAATCAATATCACGACTCGGGGGTAAACCATGTAGATCATCAGGGAAGACGTGAGGAAAATCACAAACCACAGGTACCTTATCAATTGCCTTAACTTCCTTTTTCTTCGCTACTACGATGTGTGCCAAGAGAGCTTGGTATTTCTTGCGGAGATACTTCCTAGCCTGGACACACGACATGAGTTGGAGTTTCTTCGAAGCGACTTCACCGTAGACACACAATTGATCACTATTAGCGAGAGAGAAATGAATCATTTTATCGAAGCAAACAACTTCAGCACGATTTTCACCAAGAAAATCCATGCCTACTATGATATCGAAACTACCAAGCTGCATCGGAATAAGGTCGATAGGAAAAATGTGATTGTTGAGTTAGAGAGTACAATCACGAAGAATAGAATTGACAGTGACGGTTCTTCCAATGGCAACTTCAACATCGAATGTCGAGGGGATGGGGGCACGCTTATGATTAAGGAGCTTTTCGAATTCTAACGACACAAAACAGTTATCGGCTCCAGTATCAAATAAACACAAAGCATATATACCATTTATAAGGAACGTACCATTAACCACGTTGTTATCTGCTTGGGCCTAGCGGACGTTGATGTTGAAAGTACGTCCGCGGGGTGCTGGCTGCTGTTGCTGCTGAGGCTGCTGCTGTTGTGGCTCTTGCTTCACCACTCGATTGGGGCACGTGTTCGCGAAGTGGTTGGGATCACCACACGCAAAGCAAGCTCTAGCGTGGATCGTGGGTGCAGGAGCCGCTTGTTGGACTTGAGGAACAGGAAGTAGAGCTTGCTGAGCAGGAGCTTGACCTTGAGCTGGAGCTGGAGCTTGACGTGGACCAGTACGACCGTTGGTGGTGAAGTGGCCGTACATGTTGCAGTGCACACAGTATCTGCAAGCAATCCCCACGGGATGATGAAAAGTACAGGTAGGGCAAGCTGGGTGAGGGCCAGTGTATGCACGCTTAGCCAGCGGTGCATGGGTGACCGGTGCCGCTACTTGGCGGTGTTGAGGCTGCGGTTGAGCGGGTATTGCTTGAAGCGGAGCAGTAGCTGTGACAGCCCAATTCTTGCTACTGTTGTTGTTGTTGTTGTTCTTTCTCTTACGGCGGGAGGACCTTGAAGATTGCGGTGCGGCGGCGGTTTCAGCGGTGGGAGCAGCGGTAACTTGGTGAAGATTATTGGAGGCTTTGTCAAAGTAACCAGCCTTAACTCGCTTGTCGTTGATCTCGGCAGCGAGCAGGAAAGATTCCTCGATAGTTGTTGTCTTCGCGGCTTGAACGAAATCGGCCACGCAATCCGGTAGAGCACGGATATACTTCTTGATGGTGATTTCGGGGGTAGTAACTTGGCCTGGACAGATTATGCTCAGCTGCTTAAAGCGGGCAGTTAAACCAACATTGTTGCCACCCTCTTGTTTGATATGCCAGAGCTCGTCTTCTAACTTTTGAAGCTCGTGGGGAGGGCAGAACTCCTTCATCATGATGTCCTTCAACTCGTCCCACGTTAGCCCGTAAGTTGCATCATTTCCACGCTTGTTTCTTTCAGCAGTCCACCAGTCCAGAGCCCTGGACTGGAAAACGCCGGTGGCGTTAACAGTGCGGAGATTATCAGGACAGCCGCTTTGGCGCAGGGTGACTTCGATAGAATCGAACCATTGAAACATGGCAGTAGGCCCGTCATCTCCGGTGAATTCTTTGGGTCCACGGGCTTTAAACTGCTTGAAACTAAAAGTAGCTTTGGGCGAATCAGTCCTAGAATCTTCAGAGGACTTGCTAGCGTTTTCATTCAGCTCGCTAACAATTTGCGGTATGACTTTCTCCATTTGCTTAGCGACCAGAGAGGCGATGCGCTTGTCCTCAAAGTTTCTTCGGGCGGTGCGAGAAGTGTGCAATCCAAATGACCACATTATCTGCAAAAGACATCGACACAGGATTCAGACACTATATGTCGAATCTCACCTCACAACATACTTAATACTACTAAAGCTAAGGAACACGAACAATCACACAAGCATATAAACTACGTGAGCACATAGACCACAGAATCACATAAGCACGTAAGCACATAGGCACACCGTAACAACGAGGACACACTATATTTTGAACGTATTCACCTTCCTATACTGCACGTATTCATCTATCATTCAAGTCCGCGCGTTCGAGAATAACGATTGCGATTAGCGAGTACACATCCTAGAACACCTCAAATCCACTGATTTCATGGTTAAAAGTTGAGATTCAAAGGTGAAAGTGATGAAGGAGTGCATGTAGATCATAGAAGTACAAGATTTGGGTTGAAAACTTAAAAGAATCGCGAGAAATCGGGAGAAAAATGAGTTGGAGCGTCTGGTCGAACGAGTGGAGCTGTCACATCACTTGTGATGTGACAGAGGGGTATTTATAGGTTGCCAAAAAGGGAAAGGGATGCACAGGTCACGGATCGGATGACTATCCGAACGGATGGCCATCCGTGGTCATCCGATCGAATGGTCATTTGATCGAGTGGCTCCGGCGAGTTGGTTTTCGGCGTTTCGATTCGCGTGTTGAGCATTGCGATGCGTTTAAGCGAGCGTAGGTTGAACGATGCGATAGATTAATAATAACCACAAAAATACTATATCTAACATACAATCATCCTAATTAACTTGCATTTAGCGTTTGCGATTGCGATAGAGTTGCGATTGCGTTTCGATTAACCAGCACATCAAACAATAAATAAACATGCACAAGTAACACATAAATAGCACACACACGTAAAACAATATCCAGAACACATAATTCGAGTCGCGAATGCGATTGCGATGCGATTGGAGATAAAGCGATAAAACACCAATTAGCGATAAGCATGCGATTAAACCTCGATTATTAATAGATACTCCACATAATACAACTAAAGCAAATAAAATAAAAGATTCGATTACAAGTCAGGACGTACAATCACTAGTTAAGCAAGGAGTGACAGATCGCAATTAGCAATCTTTTCTTCCTTTGACTTTGACTTGTACGTTGACTTCCGTAACACGGGTGTTACACGATAGTAGTAGCTAGGCTGGTTAGGCAAAAGGCTTGGAGGGTTCCAGTTTGCCTAACGCAGGTCGTGGGGTCCCCCCACGTTTGCAAGACGTGGAGAGAGGTTCACTAGTTATATTTTGTTGTTTGTTCAAGATCCTCAACTAAAGTGTGTTCAGCTTCGGATGCAAGAGCAGTAGAAATGTGTGTGTTGAATGTGAAGAAAGGAGACTTGCATGAAGCAAGTTCCCGAGAAGGAAGATCAGAGATTCCAAGAGAATCAGAGCTGATTGGAGTGTTTTTCAGCACTAAATGAAGTGTCATTTTATAGAGGAAGATATCGCCCAAAGAGGAAACCTTGGACTAGTGAACCATGCTTGCAGTGGGAGACTTACCCATTTTGGGGTTGAACGGTTTAGACCTGTGGATTAAAGGTTGTTCTCTGTGCACATGTTCTCTTTTACGGCTGTGAGAGGGTTGGACAAGCAATCAGTGAAGTGATGGTTTTCCGTTCACATCCTTTTTGCTGCTCACCCGAGTTCGCGGGATTTGAACCCTTTTACCCTTTAACCTTTCAAGCGTTTATGTGTCTAAGTCATTTTATTTAGTATTGGGCTACCCACGTCATCAGGTAGGGTTTCGACATTGAAATGGGGTTTCTTAGTGTGTATACGATGATGAAGGGGAAGTTGTGTAAGGAATTAGGGATTTTAAAATAAAGTAAAGTGGACCAAAATACCCTTCGCTCTAAAAAAGATTATGACAGGTGTCATGCTCTGATGACTTCCTAGCCTTCCTACCCAAATATAACTTCCTATTTGATCCTCACCCTTTCCTTCTATATATAAAAGATTTTTTTTTCTTTCATTTTCACAGCAAAACCCTCGCGTTCTTCATCCCTTCCTCTCACTCCAAGAAACCCTACAAATTCACAGAAATTTGTAGAGATAATGATGAACATTAATCATCCATGAGAATGGTTATAGAGTTGAATTTAATGAATTCTATTCACAAAATCACTGTTTCAACTATGTAAAACACAAACCAATATCAAATTGTTAATAATATAAATAAACCAAAATCGAATGATCGAATATTGATTCAACAAATTCAACACAATCTATTGTTTAAATATAGTAAATCACAATTGAATTCACTCTTAACTAAAAGGGTTAACAAATTTAATCCCAAAAACCTAAAAGAAAACTAAAGTTGAACACATGTACCAACGCTAATCTTATACACGGAGTTGATCACATATGAACTAGCCTCGCATCTGCATCATTAGTCACGATTCTTGATATTTTTAGGAGTGATTTCGGGGTTTGTAACGATGAATCATAGCTTTGGAATCACCCCATATCATCTATAGTCATCCTTTAGCCTAAGGATGAGCACGGTATCTGTTCGGTACAGAACTGGTACCGGTATAGAAAGTACCAGTACCGAAAAAAGGGAAAAGTGGGTCCTGGTATCGGGTACCGAATATACTGGTTTGGTACCGGTACCGGTATTTACCGGAGTTTTATCCATAAATACCAGTACCGATAATGGGGAAAGTGGGTACCGGTATCGGCTACCAAATATACCTGGTACGGTTCGGTACCAGTACGGTACCGGTACCCGATACCAAATGCTCATCCCTACTTTAGCCCGTAGGGATGACTCATCTTGGATGTCCTAAAGTGTGGGTTATATAGATGGCTAAACCCCATTCAAACCCTAATTTTTACGCGTGTCACAGTAAATGACTCCCCTTCTAGCATAAATTACGGCTTTAAATCCTAACATCCTATGGTGTCAAGTCCCTGTGAACACAGGACCGTATTAACAATGGTACCACCGTAAATCACCGATGTGTTTTTTCTTTTCTTTTCTTTTCTTTTCTTTTCTTTTTTTATTGCCGTTTCTTGCTAAATTTAAAGAACCTGGTGTTTTCCTTCCTTTTAGTCCCACCAAGCCCAATTAGTCCATAATATTTGAGCCCATATGCATCTTCATTTCCTTTTTGTCCTCAGCCCACGTGTCCCATCGTATATCCAAATCGCCATTTTGATTAACTAAAGTCCGTATGAATTTTGAACTACAAGAAAGTCCTGCACATTTTATTTTTGTATATATTAATATTTGGAAGTCTTGGTGAATAGTAAATCTAAACTTTTAATATTATATATAGTTTGATTTTCTCTAATTTGATTTGATTTTAATTGAAAATGTATGTATATTGTACTGCTATCGTATCAAAAATTGAATCAAAACTGAAAACGAATAGTTATTCATTTATTTTTTCTGTAAATTGTACGAGTGTTGATAATAATATTAAAAAACACATTTTTAATCGTAAACTATACGAGTATCGATACGTGACGAACCGAACCGATTTCAACCGAACATCGGTACCAATATCAGTAGTATCGGAACCGATATTCTTCTTTTATAGCATTCGATTGATATAAAACACGTGTTGATATTCTTTTGGGCATACCACAACTTTATCTTTTTAGTTTTCTTTTTTAGCTGCTATAGTGAGTACCGCTACAAGAAAGAAATGAATCGATACCAACAAAGCTCCCGTCGCGTAACGCGGGGAAAAACCACTAGTTAAAATGATTGTGAACTTAGAATCCAATTAAATATTGGATAGGTTTGGGTAAATGAAAACATTTATGGACATGATGATGATGATTACGATTAAATTAATAAACACTAAGGTTATCACACTCTCTAAATTGGAGAGCCCCGTATTTTCCCACTTTGGCCAGATTATGTTGTCTTAACCGGGCACATGCTAGCTTCAAAGTTTGGTTTTTTTGGTCGTTCCCCGGGAAACCATACTGTCGGCTGCCACTTGACAGTCGTTGTGCCACCACAAGAGTATAACTCTCTGACGTAACACACGGTGGGACGAAAACCCGGTTGGGCTCGGGAATCAAACTGACAACCTCACACAAGGCCTAGTCCAAATCATTCATTGCCTATATCTACCCGAATATGATACAATCGGTCATGCTTAACGGCGAAATTTTATTGAAAACCACTAGCAAGGATCTAGTAACCACAAACAAGCACAAAAACAAAATAACAGAACATCAAACAAACGAGAAACGACTCCAACTAGTTTCGTCTAGATTAACCTTCCTTGGTCGGTGCTTGATCCATAAAAAACCCACTGACTTCAGCTCCTGCAGAATCCCTTCCGCCTTATTCTTTATTTGATTAAAAATCAAATTGTTTCTTGACTTCCAAATTAGCCAACACGCCATAAGCATGACCGATTGAATCATTTGCTTGCGAACCTTGTTGCCATCTACTGTTGCATTCTCCAATAAGTTACAAAATATAAAAACGGTTAATGTTAAATAAATATGTTGTACTAACTAATATTGACGTATTTTTATCAAATTAATATTGTATAACATGTAGCTAAAATGCACCAAAAGTCCACCCCTACGAAATTTCTGCATGTGACCCAACCAACCACCATATTCAACGATTGAATTTCTTATAATATTCAGTGGTCCGGTCATCTGAAATGGTCAGGATGTGATGTTAATTTATGGTGTTGAATTTTTTACGGTCTTTGTTAACGCAAATTCATTTATTTGAGTAGATGGTAATACAATGCACAGGAACTGTTCGGTTAAGCTTCTTGTGTGAAGTCGTAAATGGTGGAGAAATAGTGTTCCATTGATATTATTTTAGTTTAACGCTGCTAAACAAACAACACTACTAGAAAACTGACCAGTTACCACCGCTTTTTAGGTCGGAACGGGTCCCAATTGATTTTGTGAACTTGACTGCGTGTTTGCGACCGGCTTGCAACTGTGTTTTTGCGCTTTTTGCGGCCGGCTTGCAACCGTGTTTTTGCGCTTTCTTTGCGACTGGCTTGCAACCATAATTTTTTGTGTTTTTTGCGACTGCTTGTGTGTTTGATACTTTGATTTCCGACTGTCTTCCAAGTAGATTACGACTGTATTTTAAAAAGAGTTAACTGCCATTTTCGTCCCTGTGGTTTGGTCACTTTGGCCATTTCAGTCCATTTTTCAAAAATGCGCCATTTTCGTCCCCCATGTTCTGGAAAGGCACCTTTCCAGAACGTGGGGGACGAAAATGGCGCATTTTTGAAAAATGAACTGAAATGGCCAAAGTGACCAAACCACATGGACGAAAATGGCAGTTAACTCTTTTAAAAAACATAATAATAAATTGCTGTTTTTTTTTTTTTTTTCCATTTTTAACCTCCAAATAATTATCAAAATTTGCAATTTAACCACTAATCTAAAATACATACATTCTAGATTATATAATATGGTTTAAATTATTTTACAAAGGCTAATAATTCTAAGAAGTGTAAGAAGCCTTTGTAGAGTGACAAGTGTACAATAACCTAAAACCTAAACCCACTATACCATTATCCAAAACCTAAACACCCACCCACCCACTCCCACCCCACCACCACCCAAAAACCTAACCCCCCCCCCCCCCCAACCTCTCTGCAAAAAAAAAAAAAAAAAAAAAAAAACTATACCTCACCAAGAAACCCCCCAAAAACCCTGCGGTGAATGCGGTGGTGTCTGTGGCTGGTGCTGCTGCTGCTGCTCCGGATGCTCCTGATTGTGCATCTTCTCATCCTCATGTTCCTCCACAGCTGGAGGCAATGGGTCCCAGACCTCGTTGTTCAACCCTTTCAATCTATCCCCGTGAGACAACTCAACAATCACTCCCATCGCTTTCAGTGACCTAATGTCAACATAAACACCCTCGCTTATCAGAGTGAGACCCTGAAGTACCTCGTCAGTCATCAACTCCAGATTATAAGCAATTTCGGTCACGTACTGACCGCCGTGGATTTGACTGTTGGGCTTCCGCCCCGAGCACTTCACGAATTATTCCGCCATCCTTGCGGCTAGGTTGATACGGACTCCCTCAACCAACGCATAGAGGAAAATCAAATCTGGTGTTGGACAGTTCCCAAGACTGTCCATGCGCCCGCAAATTATGTGGCTGAACACATGGTGCATCACTCGCACCAAAGGATCTCTCAGTCGTGAAGCCTTCGACATTCTTGGGTCATAAGGGTCACCGATAGCATTTTCAGCCCAAAACTGGTTCCGTGCCTCATCAGTCGGAAAAGTGAACTGATCATTGAAGACTTCGGTATCCATGTCATCTCTCGTGTAAATCCCGAGCTTCCTCCCCAATCGACCCACCGTCCAACTATGCCATTTTCCACCCAACCGGAAAGCTATCCGCTCTTTATAGCAGAATTTGGGCCTTCTATGAGCAACCGGCTTCTCATAGGCATATGATGAAAAGAACTCTATTGTCAGCTCAAGGTAGACGGGGCGGTTGATGGATATTAAGCGGGCAAGTGAGAAAGTGAGCATGATGTCAAGTCGATCACTCTGGTTTAGCTCCCCCATAACTTCCCAATCTAGCCACTGGGGGACTCCGAATTGCCCCCGCCTTGCCCATAAGGCGTCCCGTCTCGGGATGCAAAGAGCCTCTCGTTCATCTTCGGGGTTGAATTGAAGGAAAGGGTGATCCATCTGTATGAGAAATAACGTTAGAAAGATGGAATCAGGAAAAATTTTAATCGAAAACAGCCGAGCAGCCAATTATGAAGAAACTGTGAATCTGATCTGGGCCTGTGGCACGGTCGTGCGTCGCCGATAACAAACAACAGTTGCCCAAATCCGCCGGAACTGCACGGCGTGCGACTAATGGCACCACCGTGCAACACCGACCAACAGCAGATATCGTGAATGTCTGGAATCACACGACCGTTCCATACGAGCAACATCCGTGCGACACCTGTTCTGCATATTTCAAACCCCTGAACTTCGAATAGCCTGATTTTCTCAAAATCAACACGTTTTTTGTTCAAACAGGGGTCAGAAACTTAACCGGACGTTCACGATACGAATGGTTCTTACAAGGGTTAGGGTTTCGATTTGTTTATGAAGAGAACCCTAAAAGGCCTTGTAGAAACGGATGAATCTACCCTAGAAAGCGAAAAAAAAAAACAGATAATCTACATGAAGGAATGTACCGTGCGAAGTAGGGTGTGAAATCGTGCGAAGAACCGTGCGATTTGAAGAGATATCGCTCTAGAACGGCTGCAGATGGCTAGGGTTCGCGAATGAAGGGTTTGGAAGCAGATGGGGGTTTTTATAATGTGCAAAAGACCAAACTGCCCCTGCCTCTCGCACGGTCGTGCGACAGCTCGCACGGTCGTGCGTCACCTACATTTTTCAAACCTGCAGCATGTTCTCGGAGATGCACCGGGGGTGCGACTCACCGTGCCAGCTAGCTCGGAAACGCACGGTCGTGCGACTCGTGGAACGACCGTGCAACAATTGCAGATCAGAATTTTCCACATAAGCCATTTCCAGCAACTGTTTTGGCCGTTTTTCGCCATTTTTTCAACACGCTAACTGTTTTAACAATATTGCAACACAGAACCTTCGCCCGGCACGTATGAAAATTAAACAAACTAACGGAAACTACCTAACATACCTAAATTACGCTAAAACAAGAAAAACAACTAAAAAGACGATACTACCCCTAAAGCGCAAAATACGCTCTTGCTACATTTTTGTCGGCGAGTCAGTAGCGTAGACTCATGCTAAATTTTTGTCGGCGAGTCGATAGCAAGACTCATGCTAAATTTTTGTCGGCGAGTCGATAGCAAGACTCATGCAAAATTTTTGTCGGCGAGTCGATAGTAAGACTCATGTCCCCACACTTGTTACATGTGCGGGCCATTACCACGCCCTTTCGGATTCTGCTCCGTATTGCCCGGAAGACCACCTGGGGGTCTCTCCAGCTCATGTCATGCGTCCAAGCTAGCAAGTATCTCCGCAAGGAATACAGAGCTTTCTTGGCTAATATTGTAGTAGCGGTGAAGGAAAAGAAAGGGAAGACAGAAGTGAACGATGTTCCAGTGGTTCGAGAATTTCCTAACATTTTTCCTGAGGATCTTCCCGGACTACCTCCAAGTCATGAAATCGACTTCCGTATCGATCTCATTCCTGGAGCCAACCCGGTTGCTAAAGCTCCTTATCGGCTCGCTCCGTCCGAAATGCGTGAACTCTCGAGTCAACTCCAGGAATTGCTTGATAAAGGCTTCATTCGCCCGAGCACCTCTCCTTGGGGCGCACCAGTCCTTGTCGTCAAAAAGAAGGATGGGTCGTTCCGGATATGCATCGACTATCGGGAATTGAATAAGCTAAGTATCAAGAATTGTTAGTGTATTTATCTGTCTATCGCCTCCGTCAATCTAGTCTGTAGTAGAAAGCTGAAGAAAATGAGAGTTACATTGTTATATTTTAGTTTAGTTAGTAAAAAAGGCAAGGTGGCATAACTGTAATTAATGAGATTCCTCATTAAATGCCTTGACCTATAAATAGATCTCTAGGGCTTCTTGTATAGAACTTTTGCCATTTTCACATCTTGGAGAGCTAGAGGCTAGAGAGAGAAAGCTAGAGAGAGAAAGTTTATTGTTTGTGATTCAGGTGCTGTACGTTATCAGATTTGTTAATAGAATCACGATTAGATTACATCATGTGTGTTTCGGTCTCGATAGTTCACGGATTCCGCACGTAGAACTTTCGTTTCGCAATCGTTTCGGAGTTAAACCGGTCCTAACAAGTGGTATCAGAGCAAGGAGCTCGATTGCTTGATCAAACACATTGATTCGTACCTGATTTCAGCAGATTCAGATTTGAATTTCACCGATTTCTTCATATTCTTCACATTTATCACGTTTTTCACAGTTTTTGGTCAAATTGAACGTGATTTCATGGTCCGTTTCGTCTGATTTTGTAGTATGTTGTGCGAAAATAGTTGTTAAACAATCCTACCAAGTTTCAGATCGAAATTCGTTGTCGATTAGGAGAATTTCATGTTTTTCTGACCGATTCCGTAACTGTCAGCGAGGTTCGCTTGAAACAGCAAGATTACAGCAAGGTTTCGCTTGAGGTTCAAGCGAAATCCTTAATCAGTTAGATTTCGCTTGATTGATTTCTCTTCAGAACTAAGATTTCGCTTCAAGACAGAACATTTGATTTCGCTTCAGGACATCAGTCATTAATTTCGCTTCAAGACATAGAGTTTGATTTCGCTTCAACAGAATATTGTTGATTTCGCTTCAAGACATAGAATCTGATTTCGCTTCAACTAATTAACAGTTGATTTCGCTTGAAAGTCTGTTTAAGTCTAGATTTCGCTTCAAGAACTGATAAATTGGGATTTCGCTTCAAGTGGTCCATAGTTGTTTTCGCTTCAAGTTGTTGATTGTTTGAGTTCGCTTGAAGTTGTTGGTTAAAAAAATTTCGCTTGGAGTCCGATTTCAATTCAACTTGGGTTTTCGTGTCGAGAATATTTCACGGATATCGAGTGTCAGTCTATTTTCAGTTTATTTGATATTGATTGTACTGATTGTGTTTATCTGTGTGATTCAGGTTTACATCATGGCTGAGGAATTCTTCAACACGTTTTACAACGCGTTCGCAACCGAATCGTCTGAGGCTTCAAATATTACACCAAAAACTATTTCTAAAGTGCTAAATGAAAATATCAAGAATGATAACTTTTACGTAACTCATTCAAAGCCACCAACTCTTGATAGTATTGATGATTATACATGGTGGAAGGAACGCTTTATCAACTGGGCAAAGGCGTATGCTCATGAAAGTTGGTTTTGTTTGGAGTATGGGTATGAAAAACCAAAAGACGATAAAGGCGAAGATTTGTATTTAAGAAATTTACTAGAGAAGATAAAGCTGAATTTGGAGCTGAACAGAGAATGATAGCATTGATCCAGTCCGCAATCAGAAACGATATTTTTGCTTTACTAACTCATGACGGGTCATCTAAGTCTGTCTGGGAAGCTTTACGTGTTAAAGCTGAAGGGGGTAAACAGATTAAAAAGAACAAAATTGCTTTATTAAAGAAAGAATTTGATCTGTTTGATAACATAAAAGGAGAGTCGGTTAGGCAAATGATTGAGAGATTCTGTCATCTAAAAATTGAATTGGAAAGATTAGAGATAAACAAAACAAGAGAGGAATTGATAGATAAAGTGATTGAAGCGTTACCACGAGCTGATCAGTGGCAAACGTTTGTTTTTATTTTGAAAAATGATGCTTTGTATGATACAATTACTCTTGATGCTTTGTTTGAAAAGATTGAAAGTCATGATCTGGAGCTACAAAAGCAAAACAAGATGACTGATTCTTCACATCAACAGAACGTTGGCTTGTACTACAAAAGCAGTGTGCTTTCTGATAAAGGCGTTGGTTCACCAAAAACAGCATTTAGTGGTGAAAAGATGAAAGAACCACCAACAATGTCAACAAGTCATCATTCTGGATATCATTCATCTTCAAAGACAAATTCTGATGATTCTGATGAAATTCTGTGCAACATTGCTCTTAAACTGAAGAATTCTCCTGCAATGAGCATCAATGCAGCGAAGCAGCAAATGAGTTTTCTTGCATCTGTTCTGGAGTCATATGAAGGTCTAGTAGCTGGCAAAATTGGAAACTCCGAATTGACCAAAGAAGACTATGACCAGATTGATCCGGAAGAGATGGAGCTCATTGACATCCGTTGGTGTTTAGCTAGTTGTATTCGAAGAGCTCAGAGGTACATGGAGATTACCGGGAAACAATCGCTTGGAGGTGCTTCAACAAAGCTTGGATTCGACAAATCCAAAGTTACCTGCTTCAAATGCAAGCAAAAGGGTCATTTCAAAAGAGAATGCAGAAATTCTGAAGTTGGTGAAGGAAGTGAACGTCCTTTCAACGATGATTATTATCGAAAGGCAATTTATCATCGAAGCAGAGAAGAACCAAAGTTGATTGAAGATAAGCCGAGAGAAAAATCAAGAGCTTATGCTGTAATTTACGATGATGAAGGATTTGACTGGAGCACAGTTTGTCCAGAAGAAGATCGTTTAGAGAATGTTCGTAAAACAGCTCACGGGAGAGCTATGACAGAAGAAAGAAAGTTTGTTTTTGTTGCTGAGATTCAAGAGGAAAACAAAGACAAAGACATTGCTGAAGTCCATGAAGAAAATCTTGAGATCAAAGAGAAAACTCGGGAAGAGATCTTAAGTGAGAAAACTTACAGAGAAAGAAACGTCGTTTTAAACAGAATGGATGATATGCAAGAGGAGTATGAGATGGCTGTTGGTAGCAAACGATGGGATAAAAAGAGAGAATGTTACTATAACAGAGAAGGAGAACCGGTTGTTCCCAAGAAAGACATAATCTTCGATGATGTTCTTCTTGCAGTCCCGTTAAGAGCTGAATACTATAGAAGAGTATTGAAAGATGACCAATATGCTAAGCAATATGAAAAGGATATCAGATATGCTATGTTATCGTGTCTGAGAAAAAGGGATGAAGAGAGGATGAGGAAGAATGTTGAAGAAATGGTGAACAATCTGAAGAAAGATGCTGAAAAGGTTGAAGTTGAAGATGTGAAGGAAATAAAAATTGAAGAAGTTGTTGTGATTGAAGAGGATGAGAAAATTGTTACTAAAGAACAGCAGATTGAAGAAGAGGTGAAGAAAGAAGAGAAAGAAGAAAAGAATGAGATTTTGGAAGTTGGTGATGCTGGTGATGAAGTCGGTGTTGAAGAAAAGCAGAATGTTGCTGAGCAGACAGAGATTGCTGAAAACACCGAAGTGCAAATCACTGAGGTAAATTCTGATTCTGAAAACTTGAAACTGATTGATCAGTGCAAGAAATGCATGGAACCGTGCAGAGCTTGTACTGAAAAAGATGAGCAATTTAGAACAAGAGATCTTGAGTTCACAAAAATTGAAAATATTTTCAAAGAAAAATGCAAAGAGATGTTAGAAAAAGAAAAGGTTTTTAAAGAAAATGATGAAAAATTTTCAGAAAAATGTAACAAATTAGAGAAAGAAAATGAAGTTTTGAAAGAAAATGTTTTGAAAATGACAAATGAATGTGAACAAAAAGAAATTGCTTGTCAAGAAATGAAGAAAGAATATGACTCAATGAAATTAGCACATGATATTATGAAAGAGTCATATGATAAAGTAAAAGACGAAATGAAATATGCTCAATCTAGAATGAATTATATGTCTGAAACAACCAAAGAGCTTAAACGAATGTATTCTATAAAACAAGATGTTGTTAATTCCTATATTGAGGATGTTGCTAAGCTAAAGCGACAGATTGCTGATTTAGAACAGGATAATAACAAGTTAAAGAGTTACCACGTGTCGTCATATGTGCTTGAACGAATTTTCAATATAAAACCGGGTGATGGTGAGTCTGAGCAGAACAAGAAAGGCATTGGCTCAGAGTTTCATCAAGTTCCACCACCGGGAAAATTTGCATTTTATGATGAGGAAAAGGTCAAAAAAGCTTTCAACATGGTAGATCAATTGCCAGACAACATAGACATAACCTATTCCAAATCTGATGATTCTCATGATTCAGAGGTGGTAGGTAAAGTCGTTGAAAGTGTGTTGAAAGAAGAGTCGGTTGATACAGGTAAATCTGAATCACAAGATGAAAATGAAGGAAATCTTCATGATGTTTATCTGAAAAACACAAAATCCGAGAAAAATTTGAATGATGATTCAAAGGGATTGGTTTATACCATGATTGGATCAGACAAATTGTTCTTAGATGTTGTATTCCCGATTCAGAATGTGATTTCAGAAAAGGTTGACAAAGTTTTCAAAATGGTTGAGATTGAGAAGTCTGAGATTTCAAAGTTTGTTGGTAAGAGTCATACAGGTTCGTATAACAAACCTAGTTTCAAAAAGAAGAACATGAAGGCTGGGTTGGGTTTTAAGAAGAAACAGAATAGAAACAAAAATGAGATGCCGAATTTTCAGACAAAAATGACTTTTGTTCAAGGAGGCAGTTTAGAAAAAGAAAAAGAATTCAAAATGAGACAGTCTAATGATGAATTCTTTGCTAAAAAGCAAAAGCAACAACCACAGGTCAAAGATGTGTCCATGAGAACATGTTTCAAATGTGATCAAAAAGGACATCTTGCACGCAAGTGTCCTAATCTAAAACCTGTGGATGTTGACAAAAAGAAGTTTGATGCTGAGAAACAAAAATCTGAGAATGTGAGACAAAGGTCAACTAGATTTGAATCAAAACAAACTTGGAAGTACAATACAAACAAGTTTGCTTCGAATCAAAACTGGAAATCAGACCCGAATAGGTTGGATTTTAGACAGAGTTGGAATTCTCACACACCCAGATTCAGAACAACTCAAAGTTGGAAAACATCTGTTGATATGACAAAACCACAAGAGTTTTGGAAACCAAAAATTGTTGTTCAAAAAGATTCACATTTTTACAAACGAGGAACACCAAAAGGTCAAACATGGAGTGTTAAGAAACATGATGATTTGGTAAAAGATGAGAAAGTTGAAGTTAAAATTGAGAAAGTTTTTGTGAAAAATGACAAAGAATTTCCAGCATTGAATGAAAATTATTGTGTTGAAATGCCTAAGGTTCAACAGACCTGGGTTAAATTGTTTAAGTAATTCAGTTAGCTGAATGTGCAGGTGCTCAACAATTCTGAAGATTGTGAGAATGGAGGTTGGAGCAGCCTGGCACAACAAGGAGAGGAGGCTGCTGGATCCTGTGTTGGTTGAAACAGGAAGTTTATATGTTTTCTGTAAATAAATAAACAATATTTTCAAAAACCCTAAAAATTGAAAAATTTGAAAAACCAAAAATATGTTTGTTTTTAATTTTTGTTTTGTGTTGATTGAATATGCCGAAACCCTCACGGCTGAACAAACATGATTACTTTCATCAGATTGAAAAACGGTTTTCAAACTGTAAAGATCAGTGGGTTGTAAATCATGGGGGTATGTTATATTTTCTGCAAAACAGAGCATGAGATGCAGAAAATGGATGGCGAGACAAAGCTATCAGTGTTGGTTGTCAAATTTTCTTTATATGGTTTTGCATTTTAGGGGGAGTAATATTGTTAGAAAATACAAAAACATTTGAAAATTTGAAAATGTCAAAAACATGATAAAATTTAAAAATTTGAGTTTTGCGTAAAAAGAGGAAATGATAGTACATCAGTAGACAGTTACAGTATGCTAAAGAATTGGAAAGTTTAAATGTGTTAAACGATCTCACCGTGGATGTGTCGATAGGTTTTTGCACATTTAGTAAACTTTTTCGGGATATAAACATAAATTCAAACTTACTTATTTCGTGGGGAACACTACTTGGATATATAGGTAACCCCTGAAATCTCGTTTGAAAGGTCCCTTATTCTGAGATACTAGGTCTTTATACTCAGTGATATCTGGGGTATTATCCCGGGACTTCTGCTGAAAGGAATTTCTGACCTAGTCCCCGGAGAATACTTTCTGCATTGCTTGAAATATAGCACCACCCTCAGCTAAAAAATGATGAAACATTGAAAAATGCTAATCATGGCTGTTGTAAAAAAGATCCTCTAAAGGGGACACACCGAAAAGTCGAAGCCGTCATCTCTCTGCGTATCGAAAGATCGACCTGAGCTCTCACGGCCCTCGCATTTAACCCCTGACAGATATCATCTAGGTATACTCACCTGTAAGACTGAATATTGGGATTTGGATACGGGAGTATATTCAAGAGGTGGGACACATGAATGAGTTTAAGTTCCTAAAATACCTAATTCGTATCCTGAATCAGTTGAAATTTGTGTGAAAATTTATGTGGACAAATATATCGACAATCTAAGTGAATTGTTTAATACTTAAAGTGATAAAAAGCTCAACGGTACTTGTGACTTGTCATAAACTGATATGATCTTCTGACGCATTCTCAAACAAAAATATTGTCTGTAAATATGTTTGTACATATTTCTTTATTGCTTTATGTTTTCAGAAAATACAAAAAGATTTTGATTTCTGCTTTATTTTCGACAACCAATGTCTGAGAACTGAGTTTCAAAATCTAAGTAAGCTGATTGTGTTTCTGAAAATAAAACAAGTTCGTTAATTTGAAACTTGATTTAAAATCAAAAATTTCAAAAACAGTTTGTGATATCTCCAAGGTCATTAATTTGGACTTGGATGATAAACTGTGAGGGAGTTGGATTCTTAAACATTGCTAAATCAATGAAGTGTGTTGATAGGGAAGTGTTGTTAGAAGATTGAAAGTGCCAGGTTACGATTCCTGGATAGTTTAAAATGTTGTTACTTATAAATGTATGAGTGATTGCAGAAGATAGTCCAGACTACGATCCCGAAAGCTGAGTCTAAGGGGAAGTCTGAAGATGAGCTCAAAGCAAGGGGGAGCTTGTATACGGAAAGCAAGGTGTCGATCCCAAAGCACGGAAGCTTGACGAAAGGGGGAGCCTTATGAAGAAAAGAGGAAAAGCTGAAACTGAAGACAGATCCATCGGGATTCTGTTCGAGAAGATTCAAAGAGAGAAAGAGAAAGAAAAGACGCTACGAGCTTGACTACAGATTGACTATAGCAATATCCAAGGGGGAGTCTGTTAGTGTATTTATCTGTCTATCGCCTCCGTCAATCTAGTCTGTAGTAGAAAGCTGAAGAAAATGAGAGTTACATTGTTATATTTTAGTTTAGTTAGTAAAAAAGGCAAGGTGGCATAACTGTAATTAATGAGATTCCTCATTAAATGCCTTGACCTATAAATAGATCTCTAGGGCTTCTAGTATAGAACTTTTGCCATTTTCACATCTTGGAGAGCTAGAGGCTAGAGAGAGAAAGCTAGAGAGAGAAAGTTTATTGTTTGTGATTCAGGTGCTGTACGTTATCAGATTTGTTAATAGAATCACGATTAGATTACATCATGTGTGTTTCGGTCTCGATAGTTCACGGATTCCGCACGTAGAACTTTCGTTTCGCAATCGTTTCGGAGTTAAACCGGTCCTAACAAGAATCGCTATCCCCTGCCCCGGATTGATGATTTGTTTGACCATCTACAAGGTTCAACATGTTTCTCTAAGATCGATCTACGTTCAGCCTATCACCAACTGCGCATCCAAGAGGAGGATATACCCAAAACCGCTTTTCGCACTCGATACGACCACTATGAGTTCGTTGTTATGCCTTTTGGTTTAAACAACGCACCCGCGGTTTTTAGGGATCTGATGAATCGCGTGTGTAAACCATTTCTGGACCGCTTTGTCATCGTGTTCATCCATGATAACCTGATATATTCCAAGTCGAAAGCCGAACACGTGCAACATCTACGTTTGGTTCTCGAGCTACTCCAGGGAAATCGACTCATCGACTCTGTGCCAAGTTCTCCAAGTGTGAATTTTGGCTGGAGGAGGTTCAATTCCTCGGTCACATTGTCAATAGTCAAGGTATTCACGTCGATCCTATGAAGATTGAAGTTGTTAAGAGTTGGGTTACGCCGAAGAACCCGTCTGAAGTCCGTTCTTTTCACGGACTAGCGGGCTATTATCGTCGATTTATCAAAGGGTTCTCTAAAATTGCCGTGCCACTTAACACTCTCATGCATAAAGACAGATCCTTTGTTTGGGGAACTGAACAGGAGTCTGCCTTCCAAACCCTCAAGCACATGCTTTGCAATGCTCCCGTCCTTGCTTTACCCGACGGAAACGACGACTTTATCGTCTATTGCGATTCCTCGAACCATGGTCTCGGTTGTGTTGTAATGCAACGAGACAAGGTCATTGCTTACGCATATCATCAGCTCAAGATCCATGAGAAGAACTATACAACCCATGACCTCGAGCTAGGCGTAGTTGTTTTTGCGTTGAAAATTTGGTGACACTACCTTTATGGTACAAAGTGTACGGTCTTCACTGACCATATGAGCCTACAACATATATTCAACCAGAAGGAACTTAATATGCGTCAACGCCGATGGGTAGAACTTCTCAACGATTACGACTGTGAGATTCGTTACCACCCAGGCAAAGCAAATGCCGTTGCCCACGCTCTCAGTAGACGAAGCTATCTGCATAGCATTCCTAATATTCCAGCCCAGCATCATCTCGAAACCCTCATCCGCGAAGCCCAACATGCTTGCTTTAATGAGCGCACCTTGAAGAAAGAAAGAATCTACCACGATGGAGCCCAGCTAGTGAATAAGTCGAATGGGATATTCCATTATCTGGACCAAATTTGGATCCCTAAGTGGACCGATTTACGACAGACTTTGATGGATGAAGCCCACAAATCTCGATATTCCATTCATCCCGGTGCCGATAAGATGTACCAGGACCTTCGCTACAAGTACTGGTGGCCGGGCATGAAGAGGGATATCGCTCTCTATGTTGGGAAGTGCCTGACTTGCTCGAAAGTCAAGGCTGGGCACCACAGACCCTCTGGCTTGCTAGAACAACCCCCGATCCCTATGTGGAAATGGGAAAGTATTTCCATGGACTTCATAACGAAACTCCCGCGCACTTCATCAGGTCACGACAGCATCTGGGTTGTCTTTATCCGTTTAACCAAATCTGCTCATTTTCTGCCAACACAAGAAGACTACAAGGTAGAAAAATTAGCCCGAATCTACACCGATGAGATCATTTGTCGACATGGGACGCCTCGCGACATCATTTCTGACCGTGATGCTCGGTTTACCTCGCGTCTATGGGAAACATTTCAAGCTGCACACGATACTACGCTTAACCTAAGTACCGCTTTTCATCCCCAAACCGACGGTCAAACTGAGAGAACGATCCGTACTCTTGAAGACATGCTTCGTTCATGTGTCATAGATTTCGGTGGTAATTGGGACGCTTACCTGCCGTTAGTTGAATTCTCGTATAATAACAGTTATCATTCCAGCATACAAATGGCACCGTTTGAGGCTTTATACGGAAGAAAATGTCGATCGCCTATTGTATGGCACGAGATTGGGCACTCGCAATTAACCGGTCCTGAGCTACTGCAAGAAGCGACTGAAAAAATCCTCCAAATTCGTGACAACCTGTTGAAAGCTCGGAGTCGTCAGAAAAGTTACGCCGATAGACGACACAAGCCCCTTGAATTTGACGTTGGCGACCATTTACTCCTTATGGTATCACCTTGGAAGGGTGTGGTCAGATTCGGCAAGAAAGGAAAGCTCGCGCCTCTTTATGTTGGACCCTTTAAGATTCTGGAAAGGATCGGAAAGGTGGCCTATAGACTCGAACTACCGGAGGAACTTAGCAACGTTCACCCGACTTTCCATGTGTCTAACCTCAGAAAGTGCCTTGCTGAGAACGATTTGTATTTACCTCTTGATGACCTCCAAGTAAATGAAACACTGCACTTCGTGGAGAAGCCTGTCGAAATCATGGATCGCCAAACCAAGCAGCACAGACGCTCGCACATTCCCATTGTGAAAATTCGATGGGAAAGCAAACGAGGCGCAGAGTTCACTTGGGAACTCGAAAGCGACATGAAGGCGAAGTACCCACAGTTGTTTGTTACGGCTTCGGCCTAATTTCGGGACGAAATTCCCTTAAGTGGGGGAGGGTGTAACACCCCGTGTTTCGAAAGTCAAAGTCAAAGTCAATATTGAAGTCAAAGGGAGGCAAGATTGCTAATTGCGATCTGTCACTCCTCGCTCAATTCCTGTTTTGACTTCTTTAACTTGTAGATAGTCTTTTATGCTTCTACGTTAGTTGTATTATGTGGAGTATCTATTAATAATCGAGGTTTAATCGATGTTTATCGCTATTTATCGCATGTTTTATCGCTATTCGCTTATCCCAATCACCCTCGTAACTCGAATTACGCATTTTGGTTATTGTTTTACGTGTGTGTGTGTGCCTTTTATGTGTTACCTGTGCATGTTTATTTATGTTATGTTATGATGGATAATCGAAACGCAATCGCAACTCAATCACAATCTAATCAAAAACACTAAACACAAGTAATTTAGGATGATTGTATGTTAGATATAGTATTTGGGATTAAAAGTAATTTGATTAAGAAACTCTATCGCATCGCAACGCTCGACATCGCAATCGAAACAGCAAAATTCGTCGCGCAAACCACTCCAATCGAGTGGCCAGCCGATCGAGCTGCCACCCGAACGGGCTGCCACCCGATCGAGGTGCCACTCGATCGAGCAGCCACCCGATCGGGTTACCACCTGATCGACCAGCCACTTACTCCCCTTTCCTTTTATGGAAACACTATAAATACCCCTGTCAACATCACAAAGTTACCATTTCTGCACCTCTCGTCCGACCAGCGCTTTTTGCCCACTTTTCTTCAGATTTCTCGCGATTCTTGTAAGTACTCGACCTAAATATTGTACTTTCTTGATCTACACGCACTCCTACACCTTTCTATCTTTTGAATCTTAACTTTTACCCGTGAAATCACTAGATTTGAGGTGTTCTAGGATGATGTCATCATAGTGTTCTTGAGAACTTCATGTTTTGGCTTCAATCCACCAAGAACAACTTAGATCTGAATGATTTCCACATAAACAAACAAAGATCTTGCGTAGATCTGAACATATTCATGGTGAGAAAGGATTAAAATATGGTTTTCAACTTTCTTTCAACTCTTTTACACTCAATGCACTCAAAATTGATAGAATCGGAACTCGTTCTGACCTTCTACGCTTTCTTAGTGTTAAGTTAGTTCCAGATCTGAATTATATCCGGTGAGATGTGATTTCGGGTTTGAACATGAATAACTGACTCGAACCGTGATCTGTTCGGACTAGGGTGATTCCTGTTCGGCCCGGTCACTTGGGACGAGATAAGGGTTCTATTGTTCAGGCAAGATGTCAAAACGTCTCATTCAAATCTACAACACTTCAAACAGAAACAATTGTTAGAACGATCAGACCGTCGGAACGGATTGCCGTCCAATCGGGTTTCCACCCGATCGGATTGTCACCCGATCGACCGGCCGTCCGATCAGGCTGCAATTGGTTCTATACCTAAACTGTTTTCAAACTATTTAAGGATCTGAACGTTGAAATGGAATACCACCCGATCGGATTACCATCCGATCAAGTGACCGTCCGATCGTGTGACGTTTAGGGACTTAAAAAATTTACAACATGTTCAATACGCAAGATTGCCACCCGATCGGATAGCAATCCGATCGAGTGACCGTCCAACTGTGAACTTGTTCTCAACCTAAGAAGCCTCGCCAATCGGATTACTGTCCGATTGAACAGTCGTTCGATCGACCGACCTGAAAGGTAGAGATACTTCTTTATTTCAAAATGCTACAACGAAAACTTCAAAAGACAAGCCATCATACACAAACACATCCTTCCCAAATGAAGTAACAATCCACTGGAAAGGCCACCCGATCGGATGACCATCCGGGCGGATTGTCACCCGATCGACCGAATACCCGATCAGATTGTCATCCGATCAGATTACCATCTGATCCATTGACACTTCACACCGTTTTACGCGCCGCTTATCATTTGTGCTATCGTTAACTGTTCAGGCTATTTTCCGCTCTAAGCGCTCCCTTCAATCCATCATCTCTGAGAGTATACTCGATCCCTTTTTGCTTTATACACTTTTGGGTGTTACATACGTTACTTATTCTAAATCACATCAAACACACTACACAATACTTTAACGCTAACCGTTACCGCAGGTTATACGTGACTTAATAAATGCTTGTTGTTATGTTTACACATGGAATGTTGTCTACCTGCCTTAGCAACGATAGTACTATTTGATTGGACTCAGCACCTGTTCACTCAAGGGTTGTTAAGGACAATTTGTTACATGGCTCACAGTGGTGAGTTTGTATTACGAACTGCCTTGGGCAGTCAACCCGCAGTCATTGGAATCGATAGGTTCATGTCGATAACTAACATGCCTCATTTTACACTGTGTACGTGCTGGTTTTGCGTAACAATTTCGAACTCTATTATATCTATCAAACTTGTATGCTCACCTTTACACTATGTGTATTGACTTTTACTTTAACGTATGTGACAGGTGCTTAGGATGTTTAGATGCTTGGCTTGCTGTGAAATCGAGGCTAGGAAAGGTCTAGAAACAAATAAACGAATTGTCTGTATTTGAAATCTGAGTTGTCGGAACAGAACAATTTGACTAGATCTTGTCTGTAATAATTATGTTATCATTTATGACATGGTATGGGACATGTTGATTTAAATAATTGGTAAATATAGTTGTTATGGAAACTTCTGGACAATCTGTTTCGCTCAGTGCCACGCCCCGATGTTTCCGCCAACGGTTGGGGTGTGACAAGCTACTCCAAGGGAATCGACTCTATGCCAAGTTCTCCAAGTGCGAATTCTGGCTAGAGGAGGTTCAATTCCTCGGTCATATTGTCAATAGTCAAGGTATTCATGTCGATCCCACGAAAATCAAAGCTGTTAAGAGTTGGGTTACACCTAAGAACCCGTCTGAAGTCCGTTCTTTTCTCGGACTAGCGGGCTATTATCGCCGATTTATCGAAGGATTCTCTAAAATCGCTGTGCCGCTTACCTCTATCACGCATAAAGACAAGCCTTTTGTTTGGGGAACTGGACAAGAGACTGCCTTTCAAACCCTCAAGCATATGCTCTGCAATGCTCCCATCCTCGCTTTACCTGACGGAAACGATGACTTCATCATCTATTGTGATGCCTCGAACCTTGGTCTTGGTTGTGTTCTCATGCAATGGGACAAGGTTATCGCTTACGCGTCTCGTCAGCTCAAGATCCATGAGAAGAACTATACAACCCACAACCTCGAGCTAGGCACAGTTGTTTTTGCGTTGAAGATTTGGCGACACTACCTTTACGGTACCAAGTGTACGGTCTTCACCGACCATAGGAGCCTACAACACATCTTCAGCCAGAGGGAACTTAATATGCGTCAACGCCGATGGGTGGAACTACTCAACGATTACGACTGTGAGATTCGTTATCACCCTGGCAAAGCAAATGTCGTTGCCGACGCTCTAAGCCGACGAAGCTATTTGCATAGCATTCATAATGTTCAAGCCCGGCATCATCTCGAAACTCTCATCCGCGAAGCCCAACATGCTTGTTTCACCGAACGCACTTTGAAGTAGGAAAGCATCTACCACGATGGAGCCCAACTAGTGAATAAGTCGAATGGGAAATTCCATTATCTGGACCGAATTTGGATCCCTAAGTGGACCGATTTACGACAGATTCGGATGGACGAAGCCCACAAGTCTCGATATTTTATTCATCCCGGTGCCTACAAAATGTACCAGGACCTTCGCTACAAGTACTGGTGGCCGGGTATGAAGAGAGATATCGCTCTCTATGTTTCGAAGTGCCTGACTTGCTCGAAAGTCAAGGCCGAGCATCAAAGACCCTCTGGCTTACTCGTCTAACCTGAGATTCCCATTTGGAAGTGGGAGAGTATAGCTATGGACTTCATAACGAAACTTCCGCGTACGCCATGAAGTCACGACAGCATCTGGGTTGTCGTTGACCGTTTGACCAAATCTGCTCATTTTCTGCTGATACGAGAAGACTACAAGGTAGAAAAATTAGCCTGAATCTACACTAATGAGGTCATTTGTAGACATGGGACGCCTCGCGACATCATCTCTGACCGTGATGCTCGGTTTACCTCGTGTCTATGGGAAATGTTTCAATCTGCTCTCGGTACTACGCTTAATCTAAGTACCGCTTTCCATCCCCAAACCGACGGTCAGACTGAAAGAACGATTCGTACCCTTGAAGACATGCTTCGTTCGTGTGTCATAGATTTCGGTGGTAATTGGGACGTATACTTACCTTTAGTCGAATTCTCATACAATAACAGTTATCATTCCAGCATTAAAATGGCACCATTTGAGGCATTGTACGGAAGAAGATGTCGATTGCCTATTGTGCGGCACGAGATCGGACACTCGCAATTAACCGGTCCTGAGCTGTTACAAGAAACGACTGACAAAATCCTCCAAATTCGTGACAATCTGTTGAAAGCTTAGAGTCGTCAGAAAAGTTACGCCGATAGACGACGCAAGCCCCTTGAATTTAACGTTGGCGACCACATACTCCTAAAGGTATCACCTTGGAAGGGTGTGGTCAGAATCGGCAAGAAAGGAACGCTCGCGACTCGATATGTTGGACCCTTTAAGATTCTGGAAAGGATCGGAAAAGTGGCCTACAGACTCGAACTACCGGAGGAACTTAGCAACGTCCACCCGACTTTTCACGTGTCGAACCTCAGAAAGTGTCTAGCTGAGCATGATTTGTACGTACCACTTGAGGATCTTGAAGTGAACGAAACATTACACTTCGTGGAGAAGCCTGTCGAGATCATGGATCGCCAAACCATGCAGCTCAGGTGCTCATGCATTCCCATTGTGAAGGTTCGTTGGGAAGGCAAACGAGGCGCAGAGTTCACTTCGGAACTCGAAAGCGACATGAAGGCGAAGTACCCGCAGTTGTTTGTTACGGCTAAAGCCTAATTTCGGGATGAAATTCCCTTAAGAGGGGGAGGCTGTAACACCCCGTGTTTCGGAAGTCAAAGTCAAAGTCAAGATTGAAGTCAAAGGAAGAAAAGATTGCTAATTGCGATATGTCACTCCTTGCTCAACTAATGTTTTGACTTCTTTGACTTGTAGATAATCTATTTATTTTATCGCATTAGTTGTATTATGTGGAGTACTTATTAATAATTGAGGTTTAATCGATGTTTATCGCATGTTTTATCGCTTATTCGCTTATCGCACTTCAATCGCATTCACAACTCGAATTATGCGTTCTGGATATTGTTTTACGTGTGTGTGCTATTTATGTGTACTTGTGCATGTTTATTTTATGTATGTTGTGGTGATTAATAGAAACGCAATCGCAACGCTATCGCAATCGAAACACAGATGCTAAACGCAAGTTAGTTAGGATGATTGTATGTTAGATATAGTAGTTGGGATTAATGGGAAACTCTATCGCTTCGCAAAACTCAACGCACAAAACGAAACGCTGAAACTTGAATCGTCGGAGCCACTCGCTCGAGTGACTGCTCGATCGGATGGTCAACCGATCGGATTGCCATCCGTTCGGACAACCATCTGATCGGACAGCCATCTGATCGGACAGCCATCTGATCGGTGACCCACTTGATCCTTACACACTTTCCTTTTTGGGAAACCCTATAAATACCTCTAACTGTCACATCACTTAATGTGACAGCCTCTCACTCCACCCAGCCGCTCTCAAGCTTCTTTCTCTCGATTTCTCGTGATTCTTGTAAGTATTCAACCTAAATCTTGTACTTTCTTGACCTACACGCACTCCTTCACCTTTTTCTCCTTTGAATCTTAACTTTTCACCGTGAAATCACTAGATTTGAGGTGTTCTAGGATGATGTCATCATGGGGTTCTTATGAACTTCATATTTTGGCTCCAATGCACCAAGAACAACTTAGATCTGGACGATTTCCACACGAATCAACAAAGATCTTGCTTAGATCTGAACATATTCATGGTGAAAAGGATTGAAAGATGGTTTTCCAACTTTCTTTCAACTCTTTTACACTCAATGCGCTAAAAAACCAATAGAATCGAAGCTTGTTCTGACCTTCTACTCCTTCTTAGTGATGTGTTGGTTCAGGATATGTGTTCTATCAATGAGACAACCGACCTCGGGTTAAACACGAACCATCGTCTCGATCAGTTGACCGACCGGAATAGGGTGATTCCTTTCTGATCGGATCGCCTGAGAATTGATGAAGTTCTGTTGTTTGACACGTGGTCATACCATCCGACACTTGGTTGAGATCCGATCGACTGGCCATCCGATCGGATTACCAGCCGATCAGATTGCCATCCGATCGGATTACCATCCGACACTTGTTTTATGCTATCGTTAACTGTTCAGGCTAATCTCTCTCAGCGCTCCCCTCAATCCAAGTATGTGTTTACTTGTTAAACACAATCTGTGAGTATACTCGATCCTTTTTTTGCTTTATGCACTTTTGGGTGTTACATACGTTATCTATATTCAAATCACATCTATCACACGACGCAAACACTATTTAAACGCTAACCGTTATTGCATGTTATACGTGACTCGATGAATTCCTGTTTGTATGTTTACACATTGATTGCTGTCTACCTGCCTTAGCAACGATAGTACTATAGTTTGGACTCAGCACCTGTTTACTTAGGGGTTATTAAGGATATTACTTCACGTGTTCGCAGTGGTGAACATGTGATGCACACTCGTTACTCGCAGTCAAATCGCAGTCATTGGTATTGATAGGATCTTTGTCGATACTTACATGCTTCACATTATACGTTGTACATGCTGGTTGTGCGTAAAATATTTCGAACTCTATTATGCTATATCAAACTTGTATGCTCACCTTTACACTATGTGTATTGACCTTTATTTTAACGTATGTGACAGGTGTTTAGGATGCTATCTGCTAGGATGCTGTGTTTTCCTGCTTTTGTGGAAACAAATAGGATGGGGTCTAGAAACAAAGACAATTTACTTTTATTTGAAATCTGAGTTGTCGAAACAATTTATTTTGTCTATGAGATACAATGTCTGTAATAACTGGTTTGCTAAGTATGTTATGGTATGGGACTTAACTTAAATATTTGGTAAAGGTAGTTGTTATGGATTTCTCCTGGACAATCTGTTTCGCTCAGTGCCGCGCCCCAATGATTTCGCTATCGGTTGGGGTGTGACACATCTGGAACCGGTGTGGGGGGTTGCCGGCTCCGCCGGTCTTGTCACCGGAGAAGGTGGGGGGTACAGGTGGGAAGGGTACAGTGAGATTTGTGTGGGGTTTTTTGAGGTGGGAGGGAGATCGGAAGAGATGAAGATGGTGGTGGATTATTGCAGAGACGGTGCGGGGAGGGTAGGTTGCAGGTATGTATCGCCGGTTCCCCTTCTCTCTCATGGAAGATGAATATGGTGTTTGACACAAATGAGGATCAAGACACAGGGTGGTATTTTAAAGGAAGAGAGAGAGGGTGAGATTTAAATGAAGAGAGAGAGAGGGTGAGATTTAAATGAAGAGTAGGGTGAGATTTGACATTTGGGGTAAATGACCAAACTACCTTTTTTGTTGGCAAAATATGATTGGTGGAGAGTGGTTATCATGGTTCTTACAACTGGAGGTGGTTTACATTTTAGCGCTCTTATATATATATATATATATAGTCATCATCCGCATTTGTTCGAACTTAATGAGGCGGTGGGACAGTCGTATGATCTGCTGGATCGTAGGAAGATTAGCTGAAGTCACCATGCTCTAAATCTCTGGCACTAATCCTTTGATGTAGAGCTCGATACACTTGTAAGGAGGATTCGACATGTTGGGACACAATGCAACCAACTCGTTGAACGCTTCGTGTAGGCCTCGATTTCTGACCCTACCATCTTAAGGTCGTAGTACTCCACCTCCAACTTATGAATGTCATCACGATGGCAGTATTCTTCTTTGATCAGCTCTTTAAAGTCGTTCTAGGGGGTGGCATTAGTAGCTGCCAACCCTAACATCTATACATGTACGTTCCATCAGGAAAGCGCACCACCTTCAAGTGTTCCAGTTGTAAACTTCACCCTACTAGCTACAGGGCGTTGACACATCTCGAAAACAGATTCGATCTTCTCGAACCAGTGAAGAAGACCTACAGCTCCTTCTATGCCACTGAAAGTACTAGGTCGACAATCCATGAAAGTCTTGAACGTACCTGCTCGAGGCTGAGTATTTTGACCTCCTACTTGAGCTGCTGCTAGAGCCTCAGCAACTCGTTCGTTGATTAGAGCCGTCAGTTGGGCCTGAGTCAAGTTGAGACGTCCACTCATGATCTTCACATCGAGAAAAGCACAAGTAAGAACGGTGACGTAGAGGTGTAAAAAGTATGAGGTGACAGAAGAGAGTAAGCACACAGGGTTTCAAACAACAGTTGTTACGTTAACTAAGCATACCATGAAGAATGCACTATGTAATCTAACAGGCAGGCAATACAACCATAAACCATATCACCTATAGTGTTGAGTCTTGCACGTGGAGCGAAGCGTCGTTGTGGATCGTTGAGCAGTGTACAGCATATAGTCTGGTTTTTATCAAAACATTTTTCCCTTTTAAAACCAAATTCACTATAACCAATGGCTCTGGTACCAATCTATCTCACCCCCAAATTCCACAAGCGGAGTATCATCGCAGGGAGCGTGACTGACCAGGATCAAGCCACCAATCATAAGTAAAATCCAACACAACCAATATGATTACTGTCACACACAAAAGGTAAAGTCTAAGTTATTCAGCGGAAGCAATAAGTTTGAAACCAAAGTATAAGTTTAAATGTTCATAAAGTTTAACATGCCACACAATGGTCCATGTCCCACAACGAATCCTTCCCCATGCAAGCTCCAGCTAAGTACCTAACGACCAGCAAAGCATGAAGTAACGAATCAACAAAAATGTTGAGCGAGTTCACAGTTGGTTGTCGGTTTTAAGGTTGTTCCAAAAACCATAAGATGTTTTGAAAACCATAAATTACCCAGTTCCTTGTTTCCCAAACCATATACCGTGGGGGCTACCCCATGTTGTAAACCACTAGATCCGTTACCATATTGACAACAGACTTTAGTCATGTTTATGTGCCATGAGTCAATGTATCATCATTGACTAAGTGCCCAAGTGCATTAGTCCACTCCCGTCCTCTGCGGCACGGTGTGAGGCTTGTCAGACCTAATAGCGCTATTTAACTAATGTCCCGTTCGCCAATGGCCCATAAATTAAGTCGATATAAAAATGAGGGACTTCATGATAGAGTTTTGTCTAGTAAGTTCTATGTTGTCATCCTTCCCAAGGAGGATGGAGGTACGAATTCTACCCAAGGAGAATACGCAGGTTTCAATGTTGTCATCCTTCCCAAGGAGGATGGAGGTACGTGTCCTACCCAATGAGGACACGCAGGTTTCAATATTATTCCTTAACCTATTCCCAAACAACCGGGAATCCCATGCTTTGTAGAAAGTGTGAACACACCTTAGATTAGCTTGGCAGATTAAGTTATGGAAAGAAATATGTGAGGTGGAACTGGTCAATCACGTCCTAACATGATTACCGTTTAAGGGTTAGTGGGTGTGCTCACGCGGAAACACGAATCCTACACGTATCTAGCACGTAGCACATTATATCATACAATACTAAATATCATGCATGCATTTATCACGACATAGCTTAGCGACAACACAAGTGTCATTTTCGGCAGTTTTCGGATTGTTGTCTGGAATAGTTCGTGTACAACAAAATTGCCAAAAAATTACAGAATGTTTTAAATAATCCAAATATTATTGTGTCAAAATATCGGGATCCAATTCATCACCAATTATTTTATAAAATTTATTTACTGGGCTGCAATCAGATTCGTCACTTTCTGACTGTAGTCCACAGAAAAATTCATTTAAAATTCATCGTAAGTCCGATTGACGAAATTCCAGTTGAAAAACTACAACGACATCAGTGGCCATCTACAGAACATATTTCGTAACCTGACTCTATACAGATTTCAAGCTATGACTAAAAATATTACACACATTTTCTGCAGAAAAAACGGAGCTTTTCCTACTGTACAAAACGGACCTTTAAAAATAGCAAACGACATCCAAAAATCATGATTCTAGCGCCATTAGAAGCGTATTTCAAAATAAAACGTTTTAGACTCCAAAAATCCAGTTTTCGTTAAGTTATGACCAGGTTACAGCCAACTGAAGTTGGCTGTAATTGTTGAACAGATTAATGTTTTCAGTTCCTAGCGCTCTAATGCGAGTTCTGGTGGTTCTTATATTGTGTCTAGCAATCATGCAACCTAACCTACTATTTATTTTAGACCATACCCGTTGTTAATCAGATCTATCGCAAGACTTATTCATAATACGCTACACTATTAACAAGAACATGTGTGCATGCTTCATATATTAATATTCAAACCCATTTAACTTGCACATAAGACTCGTTATAATCGTGAGCCCTACAAGATCTTTCCACCATCATCACACATCAGCCAAATCATCCACCATGCATAACATATATACATATATTTTTTTCAAAATTAAAACCTTGTATACATAATTATAACAAAGATCACATATCACCAACATACCACACACAACGATTTCATATGCTCCATTATTGCTCAAAAACTTTATAGATTTAGCAAATCCTAGTACTCAAACACCACATAAAAATTTAAAATCATTGCCTCCCATGAACACAGCCATACCAAGCAGATATATACGACACATAGATGCGTAAAATACTCCACAAAACTTAACATAACGATACCTAATAGCGAGTGAGATGTGGTCAAGTCTTGAAGTGGCTTAAGGAGGGAGTCTTGGCCCTTTCTTGTGCCGGCTGTGGATAAGAAGCAATGCACGATGTCACCTAATGAGTTTTTAGGATATTAGGGTTTGTTATAAGATGTCCATGCCACACGCGTATAATCATAACATGGAGTGCGATGGTTTGGTGGTGGGCTGATAATGGGTGGTGGGCTGGACCTGTTGGTTCCGAAATGGGCTTTAGCCCTTTGTGAGTTTGGGGCTGCCAAAACAACACGCAAGGAAAGGGTAGGAGGGAAAATGGTGGCAGTGATTTGCTTGATTTCTTTTTTTATATATATAGATATATAGTTAACTAATTATATAAAAATATAATTAATCAACTCCACTAATATAAAATGTAATGTTCAAGTTATGGTTTGGGCCTCATAAGTATCGGGTTACACGAGTGGGTTAATTCTCCAAGCGGAACATGTGTTTCGATTCAAACAGTTCGAGTCAGTTTAAAAGAATAAGGATTTGGTTTCCGATTTATCGCTTGCACAATATGAACATATAATAGAATTTAGTCAAGTATAATTAACTCGTCAAATAAAATAACTATAAGACTCGATTTAAAAATACGAAAACAAGTGGTTCTAACCTCGAAATTACGAGTTGTCACATCATCCCCACGTTGAAAGAAATTCCGTCCGAAATTTAGCATGCAGTCACTGAAGAAGCTAGTGTTGTCGCACGTTTTCGCGGGGTGTCACATCATCCCCCTATTGGTTTGGAATTTCATCCCGAAATTCAGTAGTAGCGACGTGTCTAGCGACTACTTCCTTCAAATAGATGTCTGCGAGTGTAGAAAACTTGTCGGTTTCCTTGATTGCCAGAAAGTGTGCAGACTTAGTCAGTCGATCCACGATCACCCAAATGGTGTCGTTTCCTCGTTGAGATCTATGTAGGCCAGTGACAAAATCCATGTTAATTTTCTCCCATTTCCATGTTGGGATCTCTGGTTGTTGGAGTAGTCCTGATGGCTTCTGGTATTCAACCTTGACCCTAGCACAAGTCAAGCATTTACTAACATAAGTCGCTATGTTAGTTTTCATGTGAGGCCACCAGTAGAGAGTTTTGAGGTCTTGGTACATGTTATCATAACCAGGATGCACCGAGTAGCAAGACTTGTGTGCTTCGTCCATCACAAGCTCTCGTAGATTTCCAAAGAATGGAACCCATACACGTTCTATGAAGTAGTAGGTGCCTTCTTCCTTGCATTCGAGTTTCTTTTCCATACCCTGTAGGGACTCTGCTTTGAGGTTCTCTTCCTTCAATGCTTCGACCTGAGCATCACGAATTTGGGCGGGAAGACTGGAGTGAATAGTAAGCTGCAACGCACGTACAAGCTTCGGTTTAGTTTCCTTATGACTGAGGGCGTCAGCCACAACATTGGCTTTGCCTGGATGGTATTTGATTGCGCAATCGTAGTCGTTAAGGAGTTCGACCCATCGACACCATCGCATGTTCAACTCCTTCTGATCAAAGATATACTGGAGACTCTTGTGATCCGTGTAAATGGTGCACTTGGTACCGTACAAGTAATGTCTCCATATCTTGAGTGCAAACACCACTACTCCTAACTCCAAGTCGTGAGAAGTGTAGTTCTTTTCGTGAACCTTGAGAGTTGGCGTGATGCATAAGCGATGACCTTCTCACGTTGCATCAACACACAACCAAGTCCTTGGATTGACGCGTCACAATAAACCACAAAATCGTCTGTGCCTTCAGGTAATGAGAGAATAGGTGCGCTACAAAGTTTCGTCTTCAGTTACTGAAACGCAGATTCCTGAGCATCACCCCAACGGTAGGTGACACCCTTCTATGTTAGAACCGTAAGAGGTTGCGCACTCTTTGAGAAATCCTTAATAAACCTTCGGTAGTAACCCGCCAAACCCAAGAATTGACGGATTTCAGTCGGGGTTCGAGGTGCAGGCCAATTCTTGATCGAGTCCACCTTGGATGGATCAATGTGAATCCCATCCTCATTGACCACGTGACCCAGGAAATGGACTTCACAAAGCCAAAAGTCACATTTCGAAAACTTAGCATAAAGCTGTTCTGTTCGAAGAAGTTCCAAAATAAGCCGCAGATGGTGCTCATGCTCCTCCTAACTTTTGAAATAGATCAAGATGTCGTCAATGAAGACAATGACGAACTTATCCAAGTATGGTTTGCACACTCGGTTCATGAGGTCCATGAAAACCGCAGGTGCGTTTGTCAACCCGAAAGGCATAACCAGAAACTCGTAGTATCTGTAACGAGTCCTGAATGCTATCTTAGAGACGTCCTCGTCTTGGAATCTCGGCTGATGATAGCCCGATCTCAGATCAATCTTAGAATAGAAGCTCGACCCCTGCAGCTGGTCGAACAAGTCATCGATACGCGGAAGATGATAACGATTCTTCACGGTCACCTTGTTGAGTTCGCGGTAGTCACTACACATTCGAAAGGTACCGTCCTTCATCTTAACAAATAAAACTGGAGCTCCCCAGGGCGAAGAGATAGGACGAATGAAACCCTTATCCAGGAGTTCCTGTAGTTGCGATACGGTGCACGAGCTGTTGGTGCTGCTCCAGGAGCTAGCTCGATTTGAAACTCGACCTGATAATGGGGCGGGAGACCAGGTAATTCCTCAGGGAATACCTCAAGGAAATTGCGTACGATTGGAATGTCTTCTATCTTCTTCTCTTTCGTTAAGGTTTCAGTAACAAGGGCTAGAATAGCGGTGTGGCCCTTTCGCAAACACTTCTGAGCCTTAAGGAAAGAGATGATGCTCACGACAGCACCACTCTTGTCACCACGGATAACGAGGGGTTCTTCACCAGAATGAGGAATGCGGACAATTTTCTCCTTGCAGAGTATTTCCGCTTGATGTTGGGATAACCAGTCCATCCCAATGACAACGTCGAAGCTACCAAGAACGATGGGGATAAGATCGATAGAGAAGGTCTGACCAGCTAGATCGAGATTACAACCCTTAACTATGTGTGTGGCATCAAGATTTTTACCGTTTGCTAGTTCTACAATATGCTTGGAATCCAGAGGAATTGGGGTACGCTCAAACATCTGACTAATCCTTATGGACACGTAACTAGTATCGGCTCCCGAATCGAATAAAACAGAAACAACGTAATCATCCAGTAGAAACTTACCCGTCACAACGTTGGGATCGTTTCTTGCTTCACCCTGACCAATCACGAACGCACGTCCCCTGGCACCATTACTTTCATTGTTATCCATGTTGTTGTTTCCATTGCCCTGATTGTTGTTATTGTTGTTTTGATTCGGATTCAGCTGTGGGCAATTCCTCTTGAAGTGGCCTTCAGCTCCGCGTTGAAAACACCCCTTATTATTACCATGTTGTTGCTGCTGCTGCTGGTTCTATGGAGCTTGTTGCTGTTGTCGATTCCGGTTCGCAGGGTATGGGCTCCAGAAATCCTTTGCTGCGTGACCAGGTGTGTTGCCTCTATGACAGCGACCCTTGCTGCACGGCCCGCTGTGGTGCAAGTTACAACAGTTACACTTAGGTTGATTTCCCTTATACCCACCCTGACCTTGATTACCAGTAGACTGCTGATTGGGGCTCTTGTAGTCGTCAGTCCTTCACTGCTGAGAGTGAGGCTGAACAGAGCTCAAACCCTTGCTAGAATTCCCATCCCATTTGCGTTTGTTGTCACTAGGAGCATCAAAAGTTGTAGCGCTAATCCGCTGAGGCAGCTTGTTCTACTCGACTGCCTGATCAGTGAGGCGGTGGAACAGTCGTATGATCTGCTGGATCGTAGGAAGATTAGCTGAAGTCACCATGCTCTGAATATCTTGCACTAATCCTTTGATGTAGAGCTCGATATGCTTGTAAGGAGGATTCGACATGTTGGGACACAATGCAGCCAACTCGTTTGAACGCTTCGTGTAGGCCTCAATTTCTGAACCTACCATCTTAAGGTCGTGGTACTCCACCTCCAACTTATGTATGTCATCATGATGGCAGTATTCTTCTTTGATCAGCTCTTTAAAGTTGTTTGAGGGGGTGGCATTAGCAGCTGCCAATCCTAACATTTTGACCTGTGTGTTCCACCAGGAGAGCGCACCACCTTCAAGTGTTCCAGTTGTAAACTTCACCCTACTTGCTACAGGGCATTCACACATCTCGAAAACAGATTCGATCTTCTTGAACCAGTGAAGAAGACCTACAGCTCCTTCTGTGCCACTGAAAGTACTAGGTCGACAATCCATGAAAGTCTTGAACGTACATGCTCGAGGCTAAGCATTTTGACCTCCTACTTGAGCTGCTGCTAGAGCCTCAGGAACTCGTTCGTTGATTAGAGCCGTCAGTTGGGCCTGAGTCACGTTGAGACGTCCACTCATGATCTTCTCATCGAGAAAAGAACAAGTAAGAACAGTGACGTAGAGGTGTAAAAAGTATGGGGTGACAGAAGAGAGTAAGCACACAGGGTTTCAAACAACAGTTGTTACGTTAACTAAGCATACCATGAACAATACACTATGTAAACTAACAGGCAGGCAATACAACCATAAACCATGTCACTTATAGTGTTGAGTCTTGCATGTGGAGCGAAGCGTCGTTGTGGATCGTTGAGCACTGTACAGGTTATAGTCTGGTTTTTATCAAAATATTTTTCCCTTTTAAAACCAAGTTCACTATAACCAATGGCTCTGATACCAATCTGTCACACCCCCAAATTCCACAAGCGGAGTATCACCGCAGGGAGCGTGACTGACCAGGATCAAGCCAACAATCATATTGAACATTATGATAAAAAAAAGTAAAATCCAACACAACCAATATGAATAGTGTTACACACAAAAAGTAAAGTCTAAGTTATTCAGCGGAAGCAATAAGTTTCAAACCAAAGTATAAGTTTAAATGTTCATAAATTTAACATGGCACACAACGGTCTATGTCCCATAATGACTCCTTCCCCATGCAAGCTCCAGCTAAGTACCTAACGACCTGCAAAAGCATGTAGTAACGAATCAACAAAAATGATGAGCGAGTTCCCAGTTGGTTGTCTGTTTTAAAGTTGTTCCAAAAACCATAAGATGTTTTGAAAACCATAAGTTACCCAGTTCCTTGTTTCCCAAACCATATACCGTGGGGGCTACCCCATGTTGTAAACCACTAGTCCCGTTACCATATCGACTACTGAGTTTAGTCATGTTTATGTGCCCTGCGTCAATGTCTATCATCATTGACTAAGTGCCCAAGTACATTATTCCACTCCCGTCCTCTGCAGCATGGTGTGAGGCTTGTCAGACCTAATAGCGCTATTTCACTAATGACCCGTTCGCCAATGGCCCGGCGATTAAGTCGATATAAAAATGAGGGACTTCATGATAGAGTTTTGTCTAGTAAGTTCTATGTTGTCATCCTTCCCAAGGAGGATGGAGGTACGAATTCTACTCAAGGAGAATATGCAGGTTTCAATGTTGTCATCCTTCCGAAGGAGGATGGAGGTACGTATCCTACCCAAGGAGGACACGCAGGTTTCAATATTATTCCTTAACCTATTCCCAAACCACCGGGAATCCCATGCTTTGTAGAAAGTGTGAACTCACCTTAGATTAGCTCGGCATATTAAGTTATGGAAAGAAATATGTTAGGTGGAACTGGTCAATCACGTCCTAACATGATTACCGTTTAAGGGTTGGTGGGTGTGCTCACGCGGAAACACGAATTCTACACATATCTAGCACGTAACACATTATATCATACAATACTAAATATCATGGATGAATTTATCACGACATATCCTAGCGACAACACAAATGTCACGAAAGACTTAAAATACTCTTCAATAAAAATTTCAGCAATATAGTGCATTTTCGGCAGTTTTCGGATTGTTATTCGGAATAGTTCGTGTACAACAAAATTCCAAAAAAATTACAGAATGTTTTAAACGATCCAAATATTATTGTGTCAAAATCTCGGGATCCAATTCATCACCAATTATTTTTTAAAATTCATTTACCGGGCTGCAATCAGATTCGTCACTTTCTGACTGCAGTCCACAGAAAAATTCATTTAAAATTCATCGTAAGTCCGATTCACGAAATTCCAGTTGGAGAATTACAAAGACATCAGTGGCCATCTACAGTACAAATTTCGTGACCTGACTCTATTCAGATTTCAAGCTATGATGAAAAATATTACACACATTTTCTGCAGAAAAAACGCAGCTTTTACTGCTGTACAAAACGGACCTTTAAAAATAGCAAACGACGTCCAAAAATCATGATTCTAGCGCCATTAGAAGCGTATTTCAAAATAACACGTTTTAGACTCCAAAAATCTTGTTTTCGTTAAGTTACGACCTGGTTACAGCCAACTGAAGTTGGCTGTAATTGTTGAATAGATTCATGTTTTCAGTTCCTAGCGCTCTAATGCGAGTTCTGGTGGTTCTTATATTGTGTCTAGCGATCATGCAACCTAACCTACTATTTATTTTAGACCATACCCGTTGTTAATCATATCTATCGCAAGACTTATTCATAATACGCTACACTATTAAGAAGAACATGTGTGCATGCTTCGTATATTAATAATCAAACCCATTTAACTTGCACATAAGACTCGTTATAATCGTGAGCCCTACAAGATCTTTCCACCATCATCACGCATCAGCCAAATCATCCACCATGCATAACATATATACATATATTTTTTTCGAAATTAAAACTTGTTATACATAATTATAACAAAGATCACATATCACCAACACACCACACACAACGATTTCATATGCTCCATTATTGCCCAAAAACTTTATAGATTTAGCAAATCCTAGTACTCAAACACCACATACACCTTTAAAATCATTGCCTCCCATGAACACAGTCATAACAAGCAGATATATACGACACATAGATGCGCAAAATATTCCACAAAACTTAACATAACGATACCTAATAGCGAGTGAGATGTGGTCAAGTCTTGAAGCGGCTTAAGGAGGGAGTCTTGGCCCTTTCTTGCATCGGCTGTGGAGAAGAAGCAATGCACGATGTCGCCTAATGAGTTTTTAGGATATTAGGGTTTGTTATGAGATGCCTATGCCACACACGTATAATCATAAAATGGAGTGTGGCGGTTTGGTGGTGGGCTGATAATGGCTGGTGGGTTGGACCTGTTGGTTCCGAAATAGGCTTTAGCCCTTTGTGAGTTTGGGGCTGCCAAAACAACACGCAAGGAAAGGGTAAGAGGGAAAATGGTGGCAGTGATTTGCTTGATTTCTTTTTTTTATATATAATTATATAAAAATATAATTAATCAACTCCACTAATATAAAATATAATAATCAAGTTATGGTTTGGGCCTCATAAATATTGGGTTACATGAGTGGGTTAATTCGACAAGCGGAACATGTGTTTCGATTCAAACGGTTCGAGTTGGTTTAAAAGAATAAGGATTTGGTTTCTGATTTATCGCTTGCAGAATATGAACTTATAATAGAATTTAGTCAAGTATAATTAACTCGTCAAATAAAATAAGTATAAGACTTGATTTAAAAATACGAAAACGAACGGTTCTAACCTCGAAATTACGAGTTGTCACATCATCCCCAAATTGAAAGAAATTTCGTCCCGAAATTTAGCATGCAGTCACTGAAGAAGCTAGTGTTGTCGCACGTTTTCGCGAGGTGTCACATACTAGAAATAAAATAGATAGTGTTTAAGTTTAATAAGTGAACAAACTTGAAGGGGGCAAAAGTGTAAGGTGTCAAAACTTACAATAATAAAAGAATAAAAAGAAATTATAACACACACATTGGGTGTGTGTGTCAGGCGATCGAACAAAGGCAGAAGAAAAGGGTGTAAACCCTTATTCACAAGAAATGTTCCAATTGACAAGGAAATTAGGCTCAAATCTGAAGCATGAACTAAGATTTGTGATCATTCAAGTGTTCTTCACACCAAGTAAGTTAAAATTTTATGTTTTGGTGATGTTTAATGATATGGGTTGTGATTAATCCGTGAATTGATGCGAAATTGAGCATGAATATATGATATTATTCCTATATGGAACATGTGTTGTGAAGGATTTTGAGTAATAGGATGATTAGAATTAAACCCACTTCTATTGATGAAGATGATGACATAAGTGATTTCACCCATGTTAAAACCTTGCTTGAATCATTGATGTGTATGTTGTATGTAATGAATTATTGTTAGATAGGTGGATTATGGTATGTACTTAAGTTGATTCTTGTTGTAATTAATGAATTATGTATGAACTAGTAGGGTAAAGCATAAAAGAATTGTACATTAGGCTTATATGGTAGTACACACACAAGGTGTATGACGAAATGTCTAGGTGAAGTTAGAATGAGAGATATTTAGAAAAGATTTGGGTGAAAACTAAATCTATCCAGAAAGTTACAGCCGAATGTAATCGGTTGTAACTGGGTTAAATCTTGTCAAAAAGTGACGTTTATTGAGTTTGTGATGAACTCCCAGGAAAAACCTTTCAGACCCAACTGGAATTGCATTCTTTCGACGAAAAATGAACGTTTTATTAATTTTTCCGTATCGAAGGTTTAGGCTGCGTTTTCTGGCAGAATTTGCAGCCCATTACGAATGTCATAACTCAATTTAGGAATTGAGTTATCATCTCAAATTTTTACTGTAGGTAGATTCAGGTGATTCCAAAAATCTCCAACTAGAATTTCGTCAATCGGATAAGCGAGGAATTTTAAATGAATTTTTCTGTAAGCAGAAGTCAGTAGTGACGAATCTGATTGCAGCTTAGTAAATGAATTTTTATAAATTTTTGGTAGAGAGTTAGACTCTAAAAATTTAACACAAGAATAACCCCTCCGAGGGGCACGTCACATAAAAAGATTTTAATTTTTGCAAGCTCGTAAGTATAGCAAACAGATGTCCGAAAACAACCTATTTTCAGTGAATTGAGCTATACATGTTAGTGAATGATTGATTAATGAAAGGAATGTGACTAAGTGGTTATATGTTTATCAGATTGGAAGTGTGTATGATTGACAGTTGACTTTTTAGAAAGTCAACAAGGTATAAGGTTAGACTTCCTAACGCTATTGTGAGAAAAAGGAGATCATGTGAATATTTGCTAGATTATTATATGACGTACATGATGGTAAGTTGAATTGGTTATGTTATGAATGATGTGATAATGGATCTATGCCATATGTATCTTAGTAGTTGCCCAATAAAAGTCAATGAGACATAGGAATGAAATGATTGATAAGATGAATGATCATGTATACTAACAATGTTGTAATAAAATGGAATGAAAGGATATGCATCGCGTTAGTAAGGAATCAAGCGAAGAAAGCTAACGAGTCAAGAGGAGACAAGGAAGTGAAAGAGAGAACGGACGCTCAAGGTAAGTGAATTTCGATTCACTTCTTAGTAGGTATAATAAATTTTGATACTTATGAATATGGGATATCATGAAGGATTATGTAAAAATCGGAAGTATTAAGCTAAGTAATGCTCTAATAGGATGAATGTTGTTAACTAAGCCGGAAGTAATTTGGTGGGATTGAACGGGTCTAATAATTCGTAAATGAATAATTAAGCCGAAAGAATATAAGTTAAGGATTTCCTTAGTCCGGATCTTTGATTTTGAGTCCTTATGCTAGAAGACCAAATTACGGTCATGTGGGAAGAAACGGGAGGTTAAACGGGTAGTCGGTTTGTGAGATATGCATGTTTTTGTGCATTATATGTTGAAAATATTGAGCTGGGCAAATGCAGCTCAAGAAAAACTAGCATTCTGTCGAAACTGGTCTGTCGTGCTACGCGACCGCAAGCAGGGAACAACGTCGCGCAACGCGACATAAGTCGCGGCCCGCGACAAAGTGAGATAATTCTCTCGCGGCCCGCGAGAGAACACTGAACTGGCAAAAATCTTTATTTTGTTTGTTTTGGTCATGGAACTCATTTTAATTGGTTTTCTGTCACACCCCGACCACGTTAAACAACAAAACGTGGCGGAAACGTCGGGGAGTGTTGTAACAGAATTATTGTTTCACAACCATGGATTAAATAATTTCATTTTATTGAATTATTGAACTCATGGTTTTATTACAAATCAGATAAATACAACTATTATCTTTCAAGTTTTAAAGTTGCTAAGGCACGAGTCCATCCTATGTGTAGCATGCATCAACAATCATCACAAAGCAGCACCTGAAACATGTGTAAAAATAGGTACGTCAGCATAAAAATGCCTGTGAGTTACATAGGTTTTATTTTTATAGGATTCTTGACTTGTAAGTTTAAGGAAAATATGTTTAATCAAAAATAGTCATGAACCTTAAAAATATTTTCTTTTATAAATCATTTTAAATTTTATAAGAAATCGGATAATATAACAGAATAATGCATAAATAACGAATTAAGTAAAATGTGTTTGAATAAAATATATTGTTTGTAAAACAATATTTTGATAAAAGGGTTTATAGTATATATATAAAATATACTTTGGTTTTAAGAAAGTCGCATAAGTAATATATTAAAATATATTTTAGTTCCAAAATAATTAAACAGATAGTATATTAAATATACTTTAGTCGTCAAAATAGTTTTCAGTAGTATATAAAAAATATACTTTGTTTTTATACATAACATATTAAACTATGCTTTTGTTTTGAAGATAACATATTAAACTATGTTTTGGTTTTGAAAATAACATATTAAACTATGTTTTGGTGATTAACAAAATATACATGTTGTTTTGTACAATATCACATATGAGAGTATATCAGAATATACTTTTGGGAGTATAACCAAATATACAATAATAATGTGATTTAAGAATTCAATCAAACCTTAGTGCATCAAACTACACCAATTGAGACTATAGAAATACCACAAAGGCAATCTCTATTTGGATAAAAATATTGGTTTCTGACATTCCATGACAACAGGAATGGGGTGTCTAATCCTATAGCGCTATATCATACTACCAATCGGTCTGGTGAACAAAAATAAGTACTATCCAATAACTAATTTTATAATCTTTAAGAAAATTAGAGTTTAAACCATAAATAATCATTCAGTTTATCAAAAGAAAGGTACTAATATGTATAATCAATTATACTTTTGAAAACATGAACATAACAAATAGGTACACATGCTTCACCCCAAAACATTTGAAAACAGTAAAAGAGGGGACTATGTACTCACATGAGGATGCTTAGAAGTCTTGAACAACAACCAAGCAAAGCTAGAGGGATCACGGAATCAAACGGCACCTAATATGGGTGACTAAGTAAATAAACCGGACCTAAATCGGAAGATCGGATAGAATGAGGTTTCGTAAACCAAATGTGTATTGGAACTCATGTGATATGGTTTAACAAAGCCTATATTCTAAATCGGAACCTAACCTAAGTGCTTTCGACCCGTTACGACCCATTAAGGTAGCTTACGCTACTTTAACGCGTCGTTCGCGCAAACGCGCGTTCGAGACGTCTAACTAGTCCTATGACAAGTATTATATGCCTATACATGTTTAATTATTTTTCATAATTAGTTAGATGACAAATTTTTAGGTTACATATGCTTAAAATCCAATTATGCATGAAAAGGGCATTTTGGTCATTTACCTAAGGCATATAAACTACTTATCATACAACTACTTAAACTAGGTGACCATAAGTTATAACATCGGAAGGTTATTCCCTATACAACTATGGTCACTAAACATGCCTGGTCGGATCCTAATGATCGACCAAACGGGTCGAGTTTGAAAGTCTAAGCGGTGGTTTAGTCCGCTTGACTTACGACTCTAAACAAGCACTAAACTAAAAATGACGAGCTAAGCATGTTAAAACATGCTTAACTAAGTTAGAAAACAGGTTTTGATATCAAAACAAAGTGTTTTGATATCCTAAAGTATTTTTGTTGCAAAATACGCATAAATGCACATTTTGACCGAAACTACTACTCGTCGCTACGCCTAGTCAACGTGGTAATTAGTAGGTTTAGTCACTAGGGACTATAACCATCGAGATTACGCTCACGTTGCGAAGTTCAAACGAACTCCGTGTTGACCAAAGACTGGTCAAAGTAGAAAGTCAAACACTGCTTGACTTTCATGCTAAGAAAGCGATAAAAGAATGAAGGAAGCTTACAAAGGGTCCTTGCTTGAACTTGATCTTAAAATTCTCAGGTATGAAGTTATAAAACTCCAACTTAGAGAATTTAGATCAAGTGTGAGTTGCAACAAGTGAAATGGTAGGCTATTTATACTTGTAGTGAACTTTACAAGATCAAAACAAGTGTTTGTGTGGCCATCAAGCATAAAATCCTAACCATACAAGTGTTAGAGGCCAGCTAATTTACTTGGGGAGGTGCTAACTTTGCTACCACACAAAGAAATTGCAAGAATGGCCCCTGAACTTCAATCTGCTGCACAAAAATGATATTTTTGTCCAGATCAGGCCGTGGTGTCACGCCACGGCAGAGGCATGTGGTGGTGGCGCAGCGCCACCATGTGGCAGATCCCATAAAGTTTGACAAAATGGCAGAAATGGTCCCTGCACACCCAAACTCGCGTATTTGACGTATTTAACCTCCGTTAAGCCATTTTCAAGGCTCTACAAGGTCGTCAAAGTGTAGGGGACCAGAAATATGCTCGGAAATATCACGGATGTCGGTTCGTTTGGTCGTACGGTCACGTTGTTCGGTTAATTACGACGAAACTCGAACGGACTCGAAAGCGAACCAAATTAAGCGACGAATTGTATTTTTGCATGCTGATCACTAAAATATAAATATTTTAGTGTGTACAAAAATTTTGGATGTCCAGATGTGGTCAGAACGTAAGATATGCGCGTAAATGCAAACTTACGCCGTTTTTGACACTTTTAGTCCCTGTAAGATCAAATAAGCATGCTTTCGCACACCGAACCTATCAAAGCTTATTTCTAAGCTAAATTTAGGTTATTGACGGTATGTTTAGCTTATGATCATATTTCGGACTATACGTTGTGTTACGAAACGGCATACTTTTGCAGTTGGACGCAAATAGTCCCTATGAGCGAATAAACTTGTTTTCGGCATACCAAACCCTTCAAAACTTATTTCTATGTTATGTAATGGTTATTTAAGGTATGTTAAGCCTATGTCACTGTTCCTGAGTGTTATTTTGCATTAAACTGGTTATATTTACGCATCAGGTCGCGTATAACCTTTTAGAAAGCGATTTAAAGCTCGAAATCGAACAAGAATTGATATGTGCAAATGATACACATATTTACACAAATCCCAAGTATGAAATATAATATTTCATTAGTTTGGTATTTATTTAGTGGTTGAAGTGACACAGGTGTCACAGTCTCCCCTACTTTAGGAAATTTCGTCCCGAAATTTAATTTTAGAGGAAACTTGTGAAGACAACTGTGATTGTTTCGCTTTCGAATGAATCCCTCAAACCCCAAGTAAAACTCTGAGTCATGTTGGATTCTTAGCGAAATTGTCAACTGTCAAAGTGGAGTCCTTGTAGTAACAAAACATGGAGTTTCGAACTACGGACAGAAGAACGTTGCTTATGAAGACTATCATAAGAAACTTGTGTGTGCTCGAAATCAGAATCAGAGAGTGTAAGATAAAATGACATTGGTCAAAGTCCAGGACTTCTAGTAACTTAAATAACGCTACATTCGCAATGTAATAAGGAACACTTATATATAGGAAGTACCAGCGGCGTATCCACCATGCTCCTTTCTACATTGTTCCCGTATCGTTATTGTGATCACTATAGGTCTTAATACATGACAAAATTTGTTGTGGTTTATGTGCACTAAATTCCATAATTATGTATGCATCCATAATTACGTAATTCCTTGCACAGTCCACACAGTTCATTTCATAATGCTCAGGGGAAAATCAATCGAATAAACATGAAGTGATTTGACTAGACCACCAAAGGATCCTTTTAACTAGATCAACGAACGATCTTTTTAACTAGATCAACACATGATCTTCTTAACTAGACCGTCATACGATCTCCTTAAATAGACCACTTTAAGGGATCTTTTCAATTATATCATCACATGATATTCCTAACCAGATTTTTTAATCAATCTGTTTAACTAGACCACTCAAGGGGTCCAATTATAGAATAGTACTTCATAATCCAAGGGACTTAATCACAACGTAGAAGTCCATTAAGGATTTAAGATAGTACCTTTGGATATCCTACTATGAATCCCTTATAAGAAGATATGGAAGATTCTACGAGGATTTGGATATTGAAAATTCGGATCACACAAAAACACAAGAAATAAAGAAATCACATAAGCACATAATCACATAATTGTTTAACTTGATTTTGTTATCTTTGGACACGGGTATTTAAAGCATACTAGGAATCCAATCCGTGGATTTCATTTGGCACTTTAAACATCTTCAAGAATCTAACTATGGAGATAGAAAGATCTTAATAGGAATTCGCCTTTGTCCTTATTGAATCGTAATGTACGTATTAAGGCATACGAATAATTCAATTAAGGGCTCCGATTTGAGCGATAATCATCCACAAAGATCTATTTGTGAAGATAAAAAGATCCTCCTTTGGATTTTGGAATTTTGTGTAACGAGAGGTGTTTCGAAACCTGGCACTAAACGTGCTTAAGTCGATACACAAGGTAGAAAGTTCATGAGGTTGAGGTACTAGATATGCCAAGGCGACATATGAAGCAGAATTTAGAGGTTAAACAGCAGCAGGGTTTGCAACAGCTTTGCCATGGATAGCAAAGCGGGACATGTTAACCAAATGTCTCCATTGTCCACCGTGGGTACATTTGAAACAGGGTATTTGATTCGGATGATGACGGTGGCATCGATTGCATCAAAGAGCAGTTCCCTTGTACAGCTTCATCCCTGAGGCGAGTTACAGTGATAGCTAATTCAACGGTCCTCTGAAGTACGACGTCAAATTGTTGGGTAATTGCGGCACCTAGTTCGGACATTGTTGTGGTGATGAAGAGGCAACATGAAGATAATGAAAGATATGGGAGGAAACAAGTGAAATGATATTGGATAATCAAAACAGAATGATAACGCATAGAAAATGCGATCATTTGTTTGTTACCCAAGGCAAACAAATGAGACGGTGACTAATCAAAGTAAATAGGTCAATATAATGTATCGCGAAGACATGCTCGCCTATAAGTGGACACTCACCCCAAGTGTTCCCAGGTAAGAGTGACTGGTCCGATACTGCGGATTTGTACGAACACTCTAGCCTTAGACAGAAGACTCAGGGTACAGGCATCCACCCTTCCAGTTTGCACATGTTCACATTATTTAGACCCAAACTTTGACGAGATTTCGAAAACTTTAAAGGTTCAAAAACTTACAATAAATCATCCTAGAACAGATGATTGATTTTCAAAGCGGATTCGAATTTTGTATTCTTGTTGTGGTTGTCACCTAAGGATAGGTGGCGGCATTGTTTTAAAACTAAACACAAGATAACTTGGGTTAGGGTCCTAGGAAAGTTATAGATTAGGTCAAAGCATTACTAATAACCTAATTCCCTATAACCATTGGCTCTGATACCAACTTTTCTGTCACACCCCGACCACGTTAAACAACAAAACGTGGTGGAAACGTCGGGGAGTGTTGTAACAGAATTATTGTTTCACAACCATGGATTAAATAATTTCGTTTTAATGAATTATTGAACTCATTGTTTTATTACAAATCAGATAAATACAACTATTATCTTTCAAGTTTTAAAGTTGCTAAGGCACGAGTCCATCCTATGTGTAGCATGTATCAACAATCATCACAAAGCAGCACCTGAAACATGTGTAAAAATAGGTACGTCAGCATAAAAATGTCTGTGAGTTACATAGGTTTTATTTTAATAGGATTCATGACTTGTAAGTTTAAGAAAAATATGTTTAATAAAAAATAGTCATGAACCTTAAAAATATTTTCTTTTATGAATCGTTTTAAAATTTATAAGAAATCGGATAATATAACAGAATAATGCATAAGTAACGAATTAAGTAAAATGTGTTTGAATAAAATATATTGTTTGTAAAACAATATTTTGATAAAAGGGTTTATAGTATATATATAAAATAAATTTTGGTTTTAAGAAAGTCACATAAGTAATATATTAAAATGTATTTTTGTTCCAAAATACTTAAACAGATAGTATATTAAATATACTTTAGTCGTCAAAATAGTTTTCAGTAGTATATCAAAAATATACTTTGGTTTTATACATAACATATTAAACTATGCTTTGGTTTTGAAGATAACATATTAAACTATGTTTTGGTTTTGAAAATAACATATTAAACTATGTTTTGGTGATTAACAAAATATACATGTTGTTTTGTACAATATCACATATGAGAGTATATCAGAATATACTTTTGGGAGTATAACCAAATATACAATAATAATGTGATTTAAGAATTCAATCAGACCTTAGTGCATCAAACTACACCAATTGTGACTATAGAAATACCATGTTGGTGCATACGTCTGTCGACTTCGTCTTGTATCGAGACTTGTACTAGAATTGTTAGATCAGGGCACGTTATACGAGAAAATAGGATTTAAGTGTTGAAGGGTTAATTTCGCATGAAAGTGGCAAGTGCACTTTCAAATGAAATTAAACATGTTAATTTCGCTTGAAATGGCTTGTGCCACTTTCAAGCGAAATCACCTCAACTATAAATACCCTTCAAACGAAATCATTTGTAACTTTTGTAATTCCGGTACCAAAGTGCTGCCGACGTGTCTACTGATCTGTAAACTTGTTATAATCAATATACAAGACATTTAGGAGTGAATCAAGCTGTTTTCCAAATCAATTCATTTGTTTCCGCCTCTTGAATTGACTAGAACTCTTCTGATTGACTCGTTTGGGTCGCAAAACGATCCTACAAGTTGTATCAAGGCTCCGGAGGAAGAGTTCTTGCCAAAACAGCCATAAAATCTGATTTCTACACCTTCATTTCAAAATTGACCGTGAAAACTTAGTCAAAATGGACTGAATTTCATACATAACATGCGAAACATTGTTTTAATGAATCCTTGAGAGTATTGGACCTTAATTCAGCTTAAAATTGGTAAAAAATGTAATTTCGCTTGAAAATGAATTCGGATTAAGTGACGTCAGCAGCATTTCACACGAAATTAGCACTTAATTCCCCTTGAAATTGCTATTCCGCTTGAACAGTACCTTTGATTTCATATGAAATTACCTGATTCCGATTCAGAGTGTGATTCCGTTTGAGATGTTTCACACGAAATTAGTAATTTCGCTCCAAGTAGTAATTCCGTTTGATAATTTCGCTTGAATCAGCTATTCCGTTTGAATAGGGGTAATTCCGCTTCAAAAGTTGATACCGTTTGAGTTTGGTATTTCGTGTGAAATTATGTTTTTGAGACTTGTGTTTTGTGAAACAATTTGTTGAATCATGGAAGAGGAATTCTATAATGCATTTGCTACACCAGTTGCTCCAGTTGCAGCTGCCGAAACTCTTTACAATGAGAATGAGACAGGAACTTACCAGAAACCGCCAAAACTTATGTACATTGAAGATTTTAAAGGATGGCAGAATAGGTTTGAGAACTGGGTGCAAGCTTACAAGTTTGACGCATGGTGTGCGTTAGAGAAAGATTATGAGAAACTGAAAAATGAACGCGGGCTTGAAAAAGCATTTTGTGACTTTTCAGAGAGTGATAAATTGAAATATACAAGTGAAAAGATGATGATCAACATTCTTCAACAAGCTGTTAAAGAAGATATCTTTGTTTTGCTCCAACATGATGGTACAGCTAGGTCAATTTGGAATGCATTGATTCAGAAGTTCAAAGGAAGCGCAGATATGATCAAAAACAAAAAAGGCGTTATTGAAGAAATCATTTAACATGTTTGTAGCTTTTGATCATGAAACAACAAAAATGACCATTGATAGATATTGTCATCTGGTTTTGGAAATGGGGAGATTGGACATAAAGAAAGATGATGATGAATGGGTTGATAAACTATCTGATGCATTACCACAGTAGAAATGGGGAACTTATTTGTTGATCCTAAAACACATGAGAAAATCTGAAAATATGAATCTGGCACAGTTTATTCAGAAGATAGAAGAACATGAGTTGGATATTCAGAAAACAGCAATCATGAAGAATCCAAATGCTCAATAAGATGTCAGTTTGTACTATAGAGGAAACAAATTTGAAGTTACTCCAAGTCCAAAGATTCAAACTGGTTTCAGTGCTGATAGTTCTTCTGGAACAAAGAGTAGTAATGTGACTCAAAGTGGTGGTTCTTCGTCTTCATAGTCCAGCTTTGATCCAAATTACACAACACCAAGTCCTCAACAACAGAATTCAACAAATCTTCAATGCAATGTCACTTTGACCATTCAAAATGGTCAAAATTTGTCACCAGAGATTGCTAAGCAACACATGGCATCACTCGTTGCTATGTTAGAATCATATGAAAGGTTGATTGCTGGCAAAATTGGAAATCTGATGCTTACTAAAGAAGATTATGACCAGATAGATGATGAAGAACTTGAGTTGATGGACGTCAAGTGGTGTCAAGCCAGTGTTGTTCGAAGGGCAGAAAAGTTTCAACAAATCACTGGTAGAGATGAGTTCAGTGAAATGTCCAAATCCCCGATAGGATTTGATAAATCAAAGGTTACGTGTTTCCATTGCAAAGGAAAGGGACATTTTAAATGGGAGTGTAAAAACAAAGAAGCAACAGGGAGACCAGAAAAGAATGATTATTATCAAAAATCAATTTTTCATCAGGTTGATCATCAATCACAAACTGCACATGCACGTGCCATTGATGATGGAAAGAAGAAAGCTCTTCTTATTCATCAAGATGATGAAAAAGTTGCAGAAGGTTTTAGTTGGGACAAATACATCCCACCTGGTTCAAGTTTTGTTCCTAGAGTGATGGAAGAAGATGAAATCAAATCTAGTCAGAAAAGAATACCGATTGTTCCAGATTTAGGAAGTGATCTTGATACCGATGATGAAGAAGAATATCTTAATAAAACTAGAAAACGTATAGATCCTGATAGTTTAAATTTGTTTTTTGCAGATAAAGTTGAGATGCTGTATGAGAAGAAGATCGCAAAATTAAAGAAAGAGCTGGAAGAAATAAGAATAGCTGATGAAAAGACAAAGATGAAATGTGAAGAACAAAATGTTGAACCAGGGACTGAAAAAGTGATAGAAAAGATCATTGAAGTGGAGAAAGTGGTAGTGAAAATTGTTGAGGTTGAAAAATTAGTTGAAGTGGAAAAGATAATTACGAAAATTGTCGAAGTTGAAAAACTTGTTGAAGTTGAGAAGATTGTCGAGGTTGAAAAAATAGTTGAAGTCATTAAACCTTGTGAGAAATGTTCAGAATCTTGCAAAAATTGTGATGAGAAAGACAAAAAGATTTGTGAACTGGAAGAGATGAAAGAGAATTTGTTGTTTGATGTGAAATATGTGAAGGAATCATATGATGTCCTGAATAACACAGTGAATGGTCCGAAAAAGACAAATTCAGAAATTGAGGCTGCTATGACAAAGATGAACTCAACATTAATGTCAAAGCAGAAGGTCATTAATGAGTACATTGAAGATTGTGCACAGTTGAAGAAAGATTTGGAACTCGAAAAGATTGAGAGTGAAAGAATCAAAAGGTTACTGTTGAGTTATACAACATGTGATTATCTAATTGATCGAGTTTATCCTACTGTTGCAGGTCTCGAAGCTTTCAAAGATAAAGAGACAGAAGAAACGGATGCTGGTAAGAAACAAAGTGTCAAGTATAACAAGTGTCCGCCTCCAATCTATGAAAGTTATTCCCCGAGAAATCCAAACGAGGAACGTTTAAAAAAGGCAGTCAACATCAAGTTAAATTCTGAAACCATTGATGAGTTACCAGATAACATTGATGTCACATTCACAGCGTCTGACACTGATCATGAGTCTGTATTGTTAAAGAAAGTGGTCGATCAGGTGTTAGATATGGATGAACAGTCAAATTCGGAGTCTAAGTCAGATAGTTCGAGTTCGTCCGAGAAGAGTCCGAGTTCACCAGTCAAAAGGGTTTACAATAAAGAGTTTCTGTTATCGAAAAATAATTTGAATGATGGACCAATCAAAGTAGCATATACTTTGAATGATCCAGACAAATTATATTCCGATGAGGAATTTCCAATAAGAGGTGTTAAAACTAAAATGATAAAAAAGGTTTTCAAATTAACAGAAATTAATATTTCTGAAATAAAAGATGAAAATCTTTCTGTAAAACCTAGACCTTACACCTCAAGAGTTCAACAAAGGTTAAACAAGAAAAGGGGTTACAATTCTGCTTAAGGTTATCGAAAGAAACTAAACCATAACAGTAATTTCAAAAAGCAAGGATTAGGTTTTATTTCCCCGGAAAATTATAAAAATGAGAAAAATTATAAATCAAAAACAAAATTTGTTGCAGGAGGAAGTTCTGAAGAAGAGCAGAAGAAACCATTCTGGAGACAGTCAAACCAAGAGTTTCTTGCTGAAAGAAAGAAGAATTTGAAGAAATTTGTTTCAAGAGTTGACAGAAGAACTTGTTTCAAATGTCAGGAAGTTGGGCACACTGCTTGGAATTGTCCCAAGTCCAAATACACAGAACAGGGAGTTTCTTCTAATTCTGAATTGAGAAAGAAGTTTGTGGATAAAACAAAACAATCTGCAGAAAATATTAAACAGTTTAAAGATTCAACTATTTCGAAAATATTTTACAAAAGAAAAGCTGATTTGAACAAACAAAAGTGGATTGTAAAATCTGAAAGCAATTCTGACAATGAATCTGATTCCATAAAATCAGAGGAGTCATTGGTTGAGAAAATGAGTGAAAATTTCGTTCCTGAGATGAACGATGAAAACTTTCCAAAATTGTCAAAATAAAATTTGAAGTTGAAGGTTGGTAAAACTGTGATTTCAGGTCAATTTTTCCCTGGTAAAGGAGAATTTGATGCTGAAAAGATTTTCAATGGGAAAGTTAAACACATCTTTGGGAAAATGGTTGATGGGAAGGTTAAAGGTGCAAAAGAATTTTATCAATAAAAAAGATGGTGGGATAGATGTGTACCAAAATCACCCAAGGCTAGTCAGGCTTGGGTGACAGGATTTTCAAACTAATAACCTGACTTGCCGGAGCTCCCAAGTTGGTATTCATGGAGCAGGAATCGGCATCTTTCTTGAGAAATTCACTTTGGTGACATTTCGACTTACAAGTGGTAAATCAGGGACATTAAGTTGTACTTGATTTTCTACAAGTGATGTTTGTTGATTAAACTTAAAATTGTTATATTTTTCAAAAGGTTGAAAATGAAAGAACAATGTGATGAGATCCCCTAACCTACAAGTGGTTTAGCATGAAAACAAAATTTATTTTCCGGAAAAACCATTTGATTAAAACAAACTTAAGTGTTTTGAAATCACAATGGGAAAATGTTTTGTTGTGAGGGGGAGTTCTGATTGTTTATGTCAAGTGGATGGCGAATTGAAGTGATTCGATATCAGTTGTCACTTTATTTGTTCAGTTTGTTTCAAATTTTCTTTAAATGATTTCGAATTTTAGGGGGAGTAAGAATTTTCAGAAAATCCAAAAACATTTGAAACTTTGAAAAAATCAAAAACATGATAAAATTTAAAATGGGTTTTGTTGTAAAAAAAGAGGAAATGATAGTACATCAGTGGACTATCACAGAATGCTAAAGAAATGAAATGTCAAATGTGATAAACGGTCTCACTAAAGATGAGACGATAGGCTCAGATAGATTAGTAGATTTGCAATAACTATACAAACGTAAAGCAAAAAGCCTAAGTCTGGTGGGAAACATGGTCAAAAGCATAGTACTTAGTTTTATCTTTCTTGATTGTATGCTGCTCGGTAATCGCTGATTGTCAAAAGACATAAAACTGGTTAAGTCTGTGAACTTTCACAACTTTGCTGAAAAAATCACTGTGATTGTGCATTTCATTTTGCAAAGACTTAAACTTGTTTTATTTCTTTATTTTGTTTAAGCATCGGACATCCTCTGCGTATACGTGAGTATAGACCCGGATGTTATTGCCTATACGTTCTGCTTTATTTTCTTTGGTGTTTCGTTTAAGCTTTGGATCACCTCTGCGTATACGGAAGTATCGACCTGGTGGTTAAAGCCTAAACAATTTCAACTTGTTTTAATTTCTTATTTTGTTTAAACATTGGACTTTCTCTGCGTATACGGAAGTATCGACCAGGTTGTTAATGTTTAAACATTTTGTTTTGTTTTCGCACATATCACAGTTGATGAAAGTTTAAAGGCATTATTTGAGTCAGTGTATTGCATGATGAGGGGATATGCTAAGATCGTGGGATCCATAAGATTTTAGTGCAAAATTAATATACCTTAATGTATCGGTAAGCATTTCGAAAGCTTTTAGATTGAGTTTAAGAGGACAATTATATCGTCAATCAACGTGAATCGTTTAGAACTTAAAATGTTTAAAGCTTAACGGTGTTGGTGATTTGTCTCAAAACCTGATATCATCCTCTTACACAATCTCACAAAAATAGTGTTTGTAAATATTTCTTTACTGCATTTCTGTTATATAAAAAAATCCAAAAAGATTTTCGGAGTGTTTTAGCATAAATTTTGAAAAATTCAAAAAGATTTTTGACAACTGATGTTTGGAGAGCTGATTTTAAAAATTCCGAGTGTTATACATGACGAACAGGTTTGGGAGTGTGTGGTTAGAAAAATGATATACATACATGTGGTCATCAGAAATTAAATTTGTTATATCAATAATTGATGTTTTGAACTTAGTTTATCAAGTGATAAGCAAAGTTTAAATTTGTCAAATTGTTAATTTGTGAAATTTACTTTGAGGTAGAGTATGTGCAGGTTATGGCTGTGTGAGAGCCAGGTTGCGATTCTAGTACCTGAGCAGGATGTGAGCCAGGTCACGATCTTGAAACCTATGAAAGCCAGACTACGATCTCAGCCCAACTCAAGGGGAAGTCTGTTAGTATAACAACATCCGAGGGAGAGAAAAGTCTGTAGATGTAAGAGTCAGAATCGAATCCTGATGATAAAAGAGAATAGAGGATAAAGATTGAGGATGCTTACACTGTTAGATATTTTGGAAGAGCCCAAAGACTAATAAAGACTGAAGACATTGAAGACTCGACACTGAAGACTCGTCAACATCCGAAGGGGAGTCTGTTGGTGCATACGTCTGTCGACTTCGTCTTGTATCGAGTCTTGTACTAGAATTGTTAGATCAGGGCACTTTATACGAGAAAATAGGATTTAAGTGTTGAAGGGTTAATTTCGCATGAAAGTGGCAAGTGCACTTTCAAACGATATTAAACATGTTAATTTCGCTTGAAATGGCTTGTGCCACTTTCAAGCGAAATCACCTCAACTATAAATACCCTTCAAACGAAATCATTTGTAACTTTTGTAATTCCGGTACCGAAGTGCTGCCGACGTGTCTACTGATCTGTAAACTTGTTATAATCAATATACAAGACATTTAGGAGTGAATCAAGCTATTTTCCAAATCAATTCATTTGTTTCCGCCTCTTGAATTGACTAGAACTCTTCTGATTAACTCATTTGGGTCACAAAACGATCCTACATACCACAAAGGCAATCTCTATTTGGTAAAAAATTATTGGTTTCTGACATTCCATGACAACAGGAATGGGGTGTCTAATCCTATAGCGCTATATCATACTACCAATCGGTCTGGTGAACAAAAATAAGTACTATCCAACAATTAATTTTATAATCTTTAAGAAAATTAGAGTTAAAACCATAAATAATCATTCAGTTTATCAAAAGATAGGTACTAATATGTATAATCAATTATACTTTTGAAAACATGAACATAACAAATAGGTACACATGCTTCACCCCAAAACATTTGAAAACAGTAAAAGAGGGGACTATGTACTCACATGAGGATGCTTAGAAGTCTTGAACAACAACCAAGCAAAGCTAGAGGGATCACGGAATCAAACGGCACTTAATATAGGTGACTAAGTAAATAAACCGGACCTAAATCAGAAGATCAGATAGAATGAGGTTTCGTAAACCAAATGAGTATTGGAACTCAAATGATATGGTTTAACAAAGCCTATATTCTAAATCGGAAGCTAACCTAAGTGCTTTCGACCTGTTACGACCCATTAAGGTAGCTTACGCTACTTTAACGCGTCGTTCGCGCAAACGCGCATTCGATACGTCTAACTAGTCCTATGACAAGTATTATATGCCTATACATGTTTAAATATGTTGCATAATTAGTTAGGTGACAAATGTTTAGGTTACATATGCTTAAAATCCAATTATGCATGAAAAGGGCATTTGGTCATTTACCTAAGGCATATAAACTACTTATCATACAACTACTTAAACTACGTGACCATAAGGTATAACCTCGGAAGGTTATTCCCTATATAACTATGGTCACTAAACATGCTTGGTCGGATCTTAATGATCGACCAAACGGGTCGAGTTCGAAAGTCTAAGCGGTGGTTTAGTCCGCTTGACTTACGACTCTAAACAAGCACTAAACTAAAAATGAAGAGCTAAGCATGTTAAAACATGCTTATCTATGTTAGAAAACTGGTTTTGATATAAAAACAAAGTGTTTTGATATCCTTAAGTAGTTTGGTTGCAAAATACGCATAAATGCGCATTTTGACCGAAACTACGACTCGTCACTACGCCTAGTCAACGTGGTAATCAGTAGGTATAGTCACTAGGAACTATAACCATCGTGATTACGCTCACATTGTGAAGTTCAAACGAACTTCGTGTTGACCAAAGACTGGTCAAAACCGAAATTCAAACACTGTTTGACTTTCATGCTAAGAAAGCGATAAAAGAACGAAGGAAGCTTACAAAGGGTCCTTGCTTGAACTTGATCTTAAAATTCTCAGGTATGAAGTTATAAAACTCCAACTTAGAGAATTTAGATCAAGTGTGAGTTGCAACAAGTGAAATGGTAGGCTATTTATACTTGTAGTGAACTCACAAGATCAAAACAAGTGTTTGTGTGGCCATCAAGCATTAAATCCTAGCCATACAAGTGTTAGAGGCCAACTAATTTACTTGGGGAGGTGCTATCTTGGCTACCACAAAAAGAAATTGCAAGAATGGCCCCTGAACTTCAATCTGCTGCACAAAAATGATATTTCTGTCCAGATCAAGCCGTGGCGTCGCGCCACGGCAGAGGCATGTGGTGGTGGCGCAGCGCCACCATGTGCCAGATCCCATAAAGTTTGCCAAAGTGGCAGAAATGGTCCCTGCACACCCAAACTCGCGTATTTGACGTATTTAAAATAAAAATATTTTAGTGTGTACAAAAATTTTGGATGTCCAGATGTGGTCAGAACGTAAGATATGCGCGTAAATGCAAACTTACGCCATTTTTGATACTTTTACTCCCTGTAAGATCAAATAAGCATGTTTTCGCACACCGAACCTATCATAGCTTATTTCTAAGCTATGTTTAGGTTATTGATGGTATGTTTAGCTAATGATCATATTCCGGACTATACGTTGCTTTACGAAACGACAGACTTTTGCAGTTGGACCCAAATAGTCCCTGTGAGCGAATAAACTTGTTTTCGGCATACCAAACCCTTCAAAACATATTTCTAAGTTATGTAAACGTTATTTAAGGTATGTTAAGCCTATGCAACTGTTCCTGAGTGTTTTTTTGCATTAAACTGGTTATATTTACGCATCAGGTTGCGTATAACCTTCTAGAAAGCGATTTAAAGCTCGAAATTGAACAAGAATTGATATGTGCAAATGATACACATATTTACACAAATCCCAAGTATGAAATATAATATTTCATTAGTTTGGTATTTGTTTAGTGGTTGAAGTGACACAGGTGTCACATTTTTAAGGCCTTATAACTAATGTTTAAGATGGTTTTGATTATAAGTAAATGTTATGGGTCTCCGAATAGTATAGGTATGGATTTACCTTCGTGTTAGTGAAGGAAATCTATAGGTGAACGTGTTTAGGAACGAGTAAGTATGTATTTCAATATGTATAAAACTTATATTATGGAAAGTTGTGAATATGACATGTTAGTATAAATATATGAAAATAAAAGTGGTAAGCAGGAACTCATAGGTATGTATGCGTGTATGAATGTATGCATGCATATAGATGTATATGATTGTATGTACGTATGTAGAAATGCATGCATGTATGAATGTAAGTTGCTATGAATGTACGTAGGAATGGTTTCAATACGATTGAGTATTGACCATTACTAATGATGTGCCTTGAGATTTGAAATGTAATGCAGGTATGAGATCGTCAGGTTCATGAGGAATGAAAGCCGAACTTGGACAAAGAATTTAAAAGGATAATCGAATGAATCCAAGTTCATATTGTGGACTGCTATAAAATTTTCTAATTATATAGTTTAATGTTATATGGTGATGTCAATGACTAATGGATAAGTTGTATATGATGTCCACAAGAATCACACGGATTTCCTCTACCACTAACGAAGATAAATGGGCGAAGATCGAGTTAAAAAGCAAGGATTGTATGGAAGAACGGTCACATAGTTTGAATTATGTAACACTTTAAAGTATTAATATAAGGGTAAATGTTAAGAATTACTTCTAGAAAACGTATGACATTTTGTAATTGAGCCTTCACTTAAGTAATGTCGTTAATAAAGAGAAAATTTAAGGCTCGTTTTTCCGCTGCGTTGTTTTTAAAATGTTACGTGTTAGGGTGTTACAGGTTGCTAGTCTATTCTTGAAATAATGTGGTGCTTCTTGATAAGGGGAAGATAGGAGATGAAAGGCATCTGGGATTCAGTGGATTTGTGAAGATAGGAGATTGATTCATGAAGATTCGTGACGAGATGAGATCATACATGAAGGGTTGCAGACTTTTGATAAAGATGGTGGATGTACTTTTACAAAGTTCAGATTGTTATTAACTTATCGAACTGAACTTCATGTCTTTGCAGAAGTTTGAAGTGTTCAAGGTTGGGGATTGGAAATTCAATGTCTCTTTCTGCTGCCAATTAGGTTTGAAGATTATGACTTCGAGCGATATTTTTACATTTGGTTGTAGGATGGTTCGCGTTAACTTGATTCGAGAGTAGTTTGAGGGGGAGGATCTACAGTGTTTGATTTTGGATTCTTCAGGTTTCACAAAGCGGCCATTTAAGTGATCGTCAGCAAGTCTTTAATTAGAAGGGTTGAAGATCGTTGTGATCTGCCGGAAAGATCAAGTCTCAGCCAAAGTAGAGAGCAGGCATGACATCATCAGTCAAGGGGGAGTCTGTAAGTGCAGTATCTGGTGACTGAGGATTATCGATGCCAATACAAAACTGATAGCAACAATTAAGGGGGACTCTGTAAGTGCAGCTCTCGTCGAGTAACTGTGCTTTATCAGTTATGTTCGACAAATTCAAAGTGATGATTAAATTCGGATGGTATAAGTTATTGATTAAGTTCGAACAATATAAAGTTGGATGGGGTCCGAATTTGTGGACATGCATGGTTAGGACTTAGGGTTTGCCCTAGCCTATATATATGTGTGTATAGGTTAGAATTGGGTATCGGTCCATCACATTCATTCATCTTAGTGAGAATGGATTTGGGTGATCAGCTTTGTGCAACCTCTCACAAACCCTAGCTATTCCTCAATAGTGTGTGCACATTTCTAGAGAGAGAGAGTGACTATGTGTTAGTGAGAGAAAGCTCGGTTTAGATCTTTGTGATCTAAACCAGCTTGTAGATGATGTACACTCTTTCGGTTTGTAATCTGTGATGACTGATTCAATAATAAAGTGTTTCATCTTCTACATCTTTCTATCTTGTTTGTTTTTTATATCTTCTATGTCTTGAATCAAGTGCAATGTTGATGTTCGTCATCGATCCGGTGCTTTCACACATTTCCAACATGACCTTTATCCTCCGTAGATAGTCTTCTATTTGCTATTACTCTTGACGCTGTTATAAAATCAACAGCCCAACGCATCGCAATAGCGAAAATAGAGTAAGTAATGTGTTTTTTGTGTTCCATATTGTTGACTTTGGTGAAGCAGAATTATCAGAATTAAGTTTATTGATGTGTGCAAAACAAACTACTTAAATTAACTACTTTAGACTCTCTAAGCTAGACACTAAAAAGCTTTAAATCTAGACTCGACCTAAACCACACAATCGGCAAGTGTACCGTTCACTGTAGTATGACCTAAGGAAGTCCGGATATCGAACCCACGAGACTCTACTAATCACGCTAATTAGACTCTAACAAACTCTGACAGACACGACTCAAACTGTTTAATTGTTTTGGGGGGGGGGGGGGGGGGTTACTGAAAATCTAAGGAAATCTATTAAACTAATTATAAGACTAGAACTAAGCTAATACGAACTAAGGTGAAGACTTTCTTATATGATGATGAAGACCACCTAGACTAGAATCCTGGATTGATTTTAAGAATTTACAAATTAAGTTAACTGCATGTTTTATGGAACCGGGATCTTATGGTACTAAACCTATTAAGACACCAACTAAGCCCCTCAACCCTTCTCGAGGTGAAACTTATGGCACTACCTAGGCTGTTAATCCTACCGGTTATTAGACTTCCTCCCGGTTATCTAATTATTGTGTAAGTACCCTAATATTGACCTACTCTTTTCCAAATATAGATCTAGGGTAGTTTGAGTTTCTTAACTTGATTTGATAGACTAATAAACCGACAGGGCAACTAAGGCACAACTTTTTCCTAAGACTGTCTAAAGCAATTCGCCGGGTAAGACCTAACAATAGCCCCACACCTTCCAGCTATAAGGACTAGTAGAGTACTGAAATCTAGCAAGTTATTAACTATTACTTCTAAGGTTTATTAGCCAATTCACCCTAAAGGTCAAAGACACAAGGACAAAGATCTAGCATGAACCTATTCCGTAGCAGACAACCACCTAGATTCACACGAAGCAATTGATAATAATTAACCAAATTAAAGCACACATACACACCAAATTAATAAACGAAACCTTTTACAATACACAATTAATCCATAAAAGACATACAATTAACGAAAAAGATTAAAACTTTATTTCAATCCATTCATCATAGTCTAGGCGGTTTAAACGTTTAGCCAAGCATGTTAAATAATGAAAACAAGACAAAATTGTTCAAACAAGAATTCATGATTACAAGTTTCGAGAGAGAAATCAACAAACAAGGAACTAAAGAACCCGTGCAAGTCTTCAATCTTCGACCCGAACTCGAACCAATGATTCCAGTGATAAAAAACGCTCCGAATAGCTCAATTAATGCTCTGGAAATCGCCTCCAATGTCCTTAATTCGTAACTAGGGTTTTTTTCGAGTTTATGATGTATTTATATGATTTTTACAACACAACCCTTGAACTATTTCGAAATAAACTGCCAGATAGGGCCTCTGGCGGGGCACGACCCACATAGGGAATGGGTCGCGGGGCGCCACCTCCTCCCTTCAAATGTGTAATACCTTCAGTCTCTTTCCAGGCGTGAGACACTTGTCACAGGGCGCCAGAGAGTGATTTTTCAGCTTTTAACTTCGTTTCAGCTCCCCGATCTTTCCAACACGTTCCAGGACTTGACGTTTCGATATTTTGGCTCGTTTTACTCAGTTTTCAGCAAATTTATGCATCAAGACCTGCAAAACACGATTGGATCAATAGTATGCACATTCTAGCGAAAACAAAACTAAATATAACGAAAAACTATACAAACTGTACACGAATAAAGGATGTATTTTTCAGTACATCAAACATCCCCACACTTACTCTTTTTTGGTCCTCGAAAAAGAATTATGCAACGGAATCAGAGATGAATAAATAATCGGATCAAAAACTATTTAAATTTTTGTAAAAATCAAAGCTTGTGTTAGCCGCGATTGCAAATATGCTTGTCCCTTTAAAACCAAATCCGGTTCTAAGCCCCTTATCATGCGATTTTTAGTTCAAGTGCGGTCAATCTACCTAGGGTCACACGCTAGAATCTACGGTCCACCTAATCTCGCCTCATGCTTATAGAACAAAAGGAACGATCACTGGACCAATTCCTAACCGTCTTATATAAAAAACAAGAGAATTTAAAATCAAATATTTTTTCTCATTTTTTTTTACTTTTCGAGCCTAGACGTTGCTATACCTAACCTAGAGGTATTCCGACTGTAAAGTCGCTATCCCCAACTCGGATTACATAGGCGTCGGTAATTTTTCTTTGCAATTTCGATTTCACACATCCTAGAGGCATTCCGGTTGTAGAGTCACTATCCCCAACTAAGACTATATAGGCCTGTGCTACTTTCATTCAGTTTCTAGCTCATTTTTCTTTTCTATTTTTTTTTCTTTTTCATGATTAAAAATTCTAACAGTTTTGACTTATAACGGCATTCTTTATACTCTTATTGGCGGTTTCAATTTCCCATTTTCCCAGATGAAAAACCCACTAGTAGACCGACAATTAAGGTAATATTAACTCAAAGGGACCTAAAACCAAACCCGGGCGTATTCACATATCCCAAACTAGACACAAATTCGACTTAATTTATCCCATATTATTATTATTTGATCCCGAGCAAAACTCATCTTTTCTATCATTTTCCGTAATAATTTTGCAAACTTCTTTACTCGAAAGACATTTTCTGATTTTTCAATTTTTTGGATTTTAATTTTTTTTTTTTTTTTGATTTTTATGACTCGATTACTCCTACTATTTACATGTATCCCATCCCCACACTTAAAGGTTGCATTGTCCCTAATGCAAGAACGGAAATACGACTCAACTACCTACCTAAATTATCACTAAACTAAAAAAACTAAAAACCAAATAAAATAAAAATACAAAATATACAAGTGGAAAATGACTTAGCTGATCTGAATATGTGAGACTGTCAAAGTGCCAGTTAATTCCACATATGCCCTCCAATCCGTACGCGCTCAGCAAACATTTCCTAACTCGGATACGCTAACGGAAGCGGCAACAAATAACAACCTAAGTGTTAGTGCCAACATCCACAAACCAAACGTCAACCATCCCCAAAATCCCAACCAACCTGTGTAAAGTATTTAAGTACAAAACAGCAGACGAGGATCAAAACAGCATAAAGATAAAAATAAACAAAAGATATGAACTATCAGCATCGCTGCATCCTCGCACTACTACTCGTCAGACTCCTCTTCACTCACCTGCATCCCACTAGGCCCTGCCTCAGACTGCTGCCAAGAAGGCGGTGGCTGCAACTGAAAATTCTGCATCATAACCAACATACCATCCTCTAGGCTCCTCTGCCCTGCCACCATATCCTGCCTAACCCCACTAATCTGATCATCAACATACATACGCAAGTCACCGAAACCCGCCTGCATAGAATCATATAATGAACCCAAAGTAAGTGGATCGGGTCGTGGCTGCGCTAATGGGTACTGCCTAGCAGGAATATCCTGACGAATACGGGGAATACGGGGCCTCTGCTAGCAGGTAGCAACCGCACCCTGCATAGCCTCCGCGGTACCTGAACCAGGTGGAGGCTGAACCTGTGGACCCTCTCGTATCGGCTCCCAAGTAATCGGGTCAGTGTATGCTATAATCCCAGCATACTGCAAATCCCGGACACTCATAAAGCAAGGATCTGGACCCTCCTTCATCCTATCTGTCGGGAACCTCTCAAACACACCTAAGCTCTGGCTAACCAAGTAATCAACGGCCCACAGTAAAAAAGGGCTCCAGCACCACCTCTCCATAACCTCTTTATAGACATTGCAAACACAGTCGCCAAGTTGGCTGGCCTCGGCTCCACCATACACATCAAGCAGAATAAACTCACCTGATTAACCTTGTTGTCCCCCTGTCCTCTACCAACCAGAGTCGCTGCTAGAATTTTATGGATATATCGAAGAACTGGATCGGTAATATCACTAGCAACTGCCCCTGTAGAGTATGGCACCCTCGATATGGTGCTCCAAAATCTCGCTAAATCACCCACCAGAACACAGAACCCACGCTGCTTCTTAAACACTCCCTGCAAACTAGTGATAAACTCGGGAGCTCTAACCTCCTCTTGCATGTAAAACTGAGTTGCCACCGCAAACTCAGGGACTGTCATCTCATACGACCTCCTACCCAGAGCAAAGAATATTGCACCTTTTTCCTTAAAACTCCCCTGTTTATAATCGAATGTAGAGTGAAACTCCAGCATGATTTCCTTGTACTGTCGCGCGTCACAATCCAAAACTCTCCTGAACTTTGGCCCTAACAACTGTTCCACCCGGGCCCTTGCCCCTAAACGATCCAACATATCCCAATCAATCCTCCTATACAGCAGCAACTCTACCGCATATAGAGTAGCTAACCTCTGTGACTCCCCCGAATTCGGCTCAAACTGTAAAAGAGGGCTATCTAAGATCCTTTGATGTGGACCATGAGGAAGTCCCGGCCCCGTATATTCAATAACCCTACTATATTCTGGTTGTTCCACTTGTTGTACTAGTTCAGGTTGAACCTGCTGAACTGGTTCGGGTTCCCTAATCACTGGGCCCCTTCCTGAGCGAGTAGCTGGGCCTCGTTTCCTACTGGACCGACTCGATGATCCTGCACCTGACATTCTGCAAAACAATTCAAGTATGGCAAGACAAAGCAAACAGAATATTAGTCACAAACTATTTTTGGTATTTTTTCATTTTTTCATTTTTTTTTCGAAAAATTAGAATAGCCGTATAGCATTTTATTCGCGGCTTAATTCTGAAAACAAAGTTGAATTAAAAACAAAACCGGTTACCTTTTACAATTGCTAAGTAGTAACTAAACTCGCCCGAATGGAGATTGAGTACGGGCGAGCTTTATTAACTTGTACGTGCAAGTAAACCTAAAAACAACTAAACTAGACTCGAACTAGACTAAAAATGACTAAAAAGACTAAAACGACACTCTAACTAGGACTCAATGTACACTACCCTCTCCCGGCACTTTAATTGTCCTCAATTAAACTCTAGTGCCAACCAAACCGACATTGACTTTCAAACTCGCTTAAAATCAACCATATATTAATTCAAAACAAATTTTAGCATCGAAAAACTCCGCCTAATTAAAGGAGGTTTTTATCCTATTGCAAAAAATTCGGTTCAATAATGCAAGTTTGACACTTTAGGCGTCAATGTACTACACACCAAACACTAAATTCCGCAAATCAATACCAAGTCCAACCCGACAATCATTTGCACCCCGAAACCAAACCACAAACCAACCCAACATTGAGTGTAAATCGAATTAAAGTTGAAAACTTTAGTACGCATTAGCGAAACGGGTCAAAACAGTGAATAAATGTGATGTTTAGCTCAAAAATTTACCCAACCTAATCCTCAAACTCAATGTTAGCAACCCCGAGACTAGGATGAAGTAAAACATTGGCATCAAGCTCCAACCCGAATCATCCGCGACCTATAATCTGCTGAAATGCCCCAAACCATATCCATCTGCAACCTCATTCTACTAAAAACATGAACTAAACACTACTCTCAACCAAAACCTAACCCTAAAACTATCACTACTATACGTAAAAACGAAACTACTAGACTCAAAATACATAATTTACAGGAGACATACCTTGGATTCATGAGAAACAAGAAGAAACTCGAAATTTTCGGTTGAGTCTTAAATCCCATGGTAGGGTTCGATTTTTCGGTGAAAAATGGTGGAAAGATGGATGAATTCTGGTGTATGAAGGTTGTATGTGAAATTGTGGGATGATTATGGTTGATAATGGTAGAAATCCGGTAATAAGTGGTGAAGCATGGGGGTTTTCGGCAGCTTAGGTAGAAGAAGGTTAGGTTAGAAAGTGAATTTTGGGGTTTAAAAGAATGTCGGTTGCAGTAACACGTTCTGGCGGGCCGCGACAAATTCAAAGCCTATGTCGCGCCCCGCCACCGCCTTAAAGAGTTCCGGAAGTTTATTATGTTCTGGCGGCCCGTCACAAACGTATGAAGTCTTTCGCCACCCGCCAGTAGGCATTTTTCACAGAAAGAATGCTCAATTTTTTGTGTTCATGCCTTAGAAAAAAATTCATGGTTTTTCCCAAACCACCAAAAATCAACCAAAAATTTTTCTAACACTTAAAACTTACCTGGAACCTCATTTTTCTCGCAATTTCCTGCAAATCCTCGGTGATGATTTCCTGCAAATGACTCAAAAGACAAACAAAGAACCGAAAAACTACCAAAAACTACTGTTAGCTACCAAAAATTACGAAAAATTAATGAAAATACAAACGGTACAAAATGTACACATGGGTTTTCACCCAAAACACTAAGTAGCGGCTTTTGGTGGGATTTCGAGAGGAGTTTCCTCCATCTCGTTCTTATCTATCGCTCCTCCAATATAGTGCTTCAAACGGTGGCAATTTACCTTCCAACTTCGGCCATCGGACTCATCCATAATCTCAATCGCTCCGTACGGAAACACGTAATGAACCATATACGGTCCCGACCACTTCGACTTCAACTTCCCCGCAAACAATTTCAATCTCGAATTATAGAGAAGCACTCTATCACCCTTGCTAAATTCCTTGATTTTCCTTAACTTGCGATCATGTAAGGCTTTCGTTTTCTCCTTAATGCCCAAAGATCGAGCATAAGCCGCATCCCTAAGCTCCTCAAGCTCATTGATTTGAAAGAAACGCTTCCTAGCGGCTTCGATCATATCATGGTTAACGGTTTTTAAAGCCTAAAGTGCTCAGTGTTCTAGCTCTACGGGAAGATGACAAGCTTTTCCATAGACGATCATAAATTGTGTGGTTCCTAAAGGCGTTTTGTAAGCGGTTCGAAATGCCCACAATGCATCGTCAAGCTTGTCGGACCAATCCTTTCTATTCTTTCCAACAGTTTTCTCTAAAATACGTTTGATACCACGATTCGCGTTCTCCACTTGACCACTCGTCTGTGGATGGTACGTGGTAGACAAACGATGAGTGACTCCATAGCGTTCAAGCAACTTTTCAATCAATGCATTGCAAAAGTGAGTACCACGGTCACTAATTAAAGCTTTAGGTGTACCGAAGCGGGAAAAGAGTTTCTTGAGGAAACTCAATACTACTCGGGCTTCATTTGTTGGAAGAGCTTAAGCCTCAACCCACTTAGACACGTAGTCAATTGCCACAAGTATATAACGATTCCCTTTTGAGACGGGAAAGGGTCCCATGAAATCTCTGCCCCAAACATTAAAAACCTCTAACACTTGGATTGGGTTTTGAGGCATCTCATCTTTGGCTGAAATGTTACCGGTTCGTTGACAAGCATCACATGTTTTCACGAACTCAACGGCATCACGAAGTACGTTAGGCCAATAAAATCCACAATCAAACACCTTTTGCGCGGTGGCATATGCACCATGATGGCATCCCGTTAGACCTTCATGCACATGCGTAAGGATATTCAAGCCCTCCTCTCGCGACACACATCGCCTAAGTATCCTATCTCCCCCTATTCTAAAGAGAAACGGTTCATCCCACACATACTTCCTCGACTCACTAAGGAACTTCCTTCTTTGTTGTGTGGTCATTCCCTTCACAATATTACCACTCGAGCGATAATTCGCTAAATCACAAAACCATGGCAATCCCTCCTTCTCGGCCTCTACAAACTCAATAGACTCGTGAGGGAATGTGTCTCCTATCTCCTCCTCACGAATCTCCTCTCTCCTAGGGTCCTTTAAACGTGAAAGATGATCGGCTGCTACGTTTTCGGCCCCTCTCTTATCCCTAATTTCAATATCAAACTCGGAGAGCAATAGAATCCACCGAATAACTTGGGATTTGGCGTCTTTCTTTTGGAAAAGAAAACAAAACGCGGAATGGTCGGTGAAGACTATGGTCTTGGATAACACGATGTACGAGCGGAATTTATCGAACGCGAAGACTACGACTAAGAGTTCTTTCTCCGTGGTGGTGTAGTTCTCTTGAGCATCATTTAATGTTTTGCTCGCGTAGTAAATGGGGTAGAAGTGCTTGTCCTTTCTTTGTCCTAATACCGCTCTAACGGCATAGTCACTCGCATCGCACATGAGCTCAAACGGCAAGCTCCAATCGGGCGAGATAAGAATAGGTGCACACACAAGCTGTTCCTTCAAAAAGTTGAAGGCCTTAAGACACTCTCCGTCAAAGACGAATGGAACATCTTTCTCTAGAAGATGGGTCATGGGGCGAGTGATTTTAGAGAAATCCCTAATGAAGCTTCTATAAAAGCCCGCATGACCTAGAAAACTCTGAATCGACTTTACGCTAGTCGGTGAAGGCAACCTGCTAATGGTATCTATTTTCACACGATCCACCTTAATACCATCCCTCGAGATCTTGTGCCCTAAAACAATACCTTCAGTCACCATGAAGTGACACTTTTCCCAATTCAGCATTAGCTTTGTCTCGACACACCTCTTTAACATCCTCTCAAGGTTCTTCAAACACTCATCGAACAACTTACCATAAACCGAAAAATCGTCCATGAAAACCTCCATGGAACTCTCAATCATATCCTGAAATATGGAAACCATGCACCGCTGAAAGGTAGCTGGAGCGTTACACAGCCCAACTGGCATGCGTCGGTATGCATAAGTGCCATAGGGGCATGTGAAGGTGGTCTTATCCTGATCCTCCAGGGCGATGGGGATCTGGAAGTACCCAGAAAAATAGTCGAGAAAACAATAAAATTGTTGACCCGCGAGACGCTCCAGTATCTGATCGATAAAGGGCAATGGGAAGCGGTCTTTTCGGGTGGCATCATTCAACTTTCGGTAGTTGATGCACACTCGCCAACCCGTGACCGTACGAGAAGGGATAAGCTCATTCTTGGAATTCATGACAACGGTCATCCCTCCCTTCTTAGGGACAACCTGCGTGGGACTAACCCATGGCGAATCTGAGATGGGATATATCATCCCGGCATCTAGGAGTTTTAGAACCTCCTTCTTCACTACGTCTTGCATATTAGGGTTGAGGCGCCTTTGGGTTTGCACCACCTATTTGAAATCATCCTCCATGAGTATCCGATGAGTGCAATAAGAAGGGCTTATGCCCTTAATGTCGGACAACTTCCATGCAATGGCCTCTTTGTTGGCCTTCAACACTTCCAACAACCTCAACTTCTCTCCATCCTCCAACTTCGATGAGATGATAACGGGTAGCTCAGAACCCTCCCCTAGAAAAGCGTATTCAAAATGAGATGGAAGGACCTTAAGCTCTAAGGGTGGGGGTTGGGTGGTGTCATCACTAACGGCTAACATTTCGGGAATCAAAGGAATCCCCTCATCTTCTACGTCATCCAACCTCAACGACTCCTCCTCAACTTTCTCTCCTACTAGTAAGTCGACTCCACTAATGTACTCTAGACAATGGTCAACACATGAGATGAATGAGTTCAAGAAGTACACGGAATGGCAAGGACCACTATAGTCATCGGAACCACTCGGGTGGTTCATGGAATGATCTATCTCAAAGGTGACTCTCTCCTCACCGACTCTAAGTGTGATCTTACCATCGAATACATCTATGAGGGCTTTAGCTGTACTAAAAAACTGATGACCAAGGATGATAGGAACTCTCTCATCCGCTTCCATATCGAGAATGACGAAATCGGCGGGAAAAACAAACTTGTCGACCTTAAAAAGCAAATTCTCAACAATACCCCTCGGGCATTTCACGGATCGATCAGCTAAAGATAATGTCATACAGGTAGGTGAAAGCTCGCCTAAGTTTAGCTTCTCATAGAGAGAAAAGGGCATCAAATTGATGCTAGCACCTAGGTCGGCTAAGGCTCGAGTATTGGTGTTACTACCGAAAAGACATGGAATAGTAAAAATGTCGGGATCGGTGAGCTTCTCCGGAAGCTTATTTAGGACAACTGCGGAGCACCCTCCATTCAATGGAACATTCGATAACTCTCCTTGTCACACACCGCGGGACGTGTGACGTACCAGAATCTAGCCACTAATCACATTGAACTCATAAGAATATTTTAAGTAAAGTCTTTCATTCATTAACATAAAGTGTTACAAAACGTTTAATGTAATTCATCGTATACAACAGAAGCATAAATCAATTGTTAAATGTTCCATAAACCATATGTACGAAAACCATTAGACTTGTCTTGCTATTCCACGTATCTCGACCCATGACCAATCCAGCATCCCAGACAGCAAGTTCCAACAACATGCACCTAAAGGCCTGCAAGCATGCAGAAAAACGTGTATCAGACAACGCTGGTGAGTTCACAGATTTGTTAAACCATTCGTTACCGATTACTGATTCATGTTATGTTATGTTGATAATAACTCGATACCGCAGACGGCTCCTTTTGCCCTTCTCCAATGCTCTATCAAACATTGGTCATGATTTAAAGTTATTAGTTCACGCCCGTCCTATCCAGGTACGTCGTGAGGGTGCCAAACCTAATAGCGCTATCAACTAATAACCCCGTTGCCCTACAAGCAACAACCCGGTAATATGATGGGACTTAAATGATAGAAGAGAGTGTATTATCCAAAATCAACATTTACTGAAAACCGTTGCATATCCCCTGCAAGGATATGCGTTTGTGAAATCCACCTCACATCCCCTACAAGGATGTGGGTATAAGAAAACAGCCTCATATCCCCTACAAGGATATGGGTTTACGAAAATCTGTTTGTAAGTTTTGTCAGTTTGATTGTCCCCACCGGACGCATGCTTGTTTTGAGAGAAGTGAACTCACCTTGGTTTGCTCGGTATGACTAGTTACTTGTTCACACTTAATCAGTCAAAGCCTATGTCACGTATTAGTTTACATTCACATTGTTCACATATGTCACGTATCAAACATACACGTTACGCGAGTAGCATACAAGTAAGACACACGTGCTTATACAAGTCGTAACTGTTAATCATGCAATCCATTAATCTATAACGTTCGTCGTAAAGTCACAAAACAAGTGTTTTGTTCCCAAACAAGTCTACACCCCATGTTTATGACACATATCAACATTCACAGATGTACTGTCTATTCATACGGGTTAAGTCAAGGTTCTCATCTGATTAACATTATTACCATGCAACAGATTGGCTTTTATAATCCAACTACTTGGTTCACACAGTTTCGTTCAACGTCATATACATCATACTGTTTAATTGTACATCATGTTGGTACACAATTGTCTGTTAACTTCGTCTTTATCGAGTCTTATGTCTAGATAGGATAAACCAGTGCTCAGCAGAATAAAAACTAGGATTTGTGTTTAAATGGGTAATTTCGCTTGAAATGGTCTCTGGCCATTTCACACGAAATTAAACTTTGTAATTTCGCTTGAAATTACCATGCCACTTTCAAACGAAATTAGCTCTACTATATATAGGTGTGTTGCTAGTTCATTTGTAACTTTTCTGATTCAGAGCCGAGGTGCTGCCAGTTTGTTAAACGATCCGTAAAAGCTTTGGAATCAATAATAAGAAGATAATTAAGAGGAATCAAGCTGTTACACGTCTATTTCTCTGATTCCACCTTTGAGATAGATGCTAAACTCTTCTGATTGACTCGTTAGGGTCACATGACGATCCAACAAGTGGTATCAGAGCTTAGGAAGAAGAGTTCATACCAATTCAGCTTGATTTCATCACTTCTACTCCTTCTTTTCAAAATTAAACAAGATTTAACTGACAAAATGGCTTAAATTTCACATATATCATGTAAAACACCGTTTTAAAGAATCCTTGAAAGAATTGGACCGAAATTCGAACTAAATTCAGATCAATTTGACAAAATGGTGGCCGAAATGATGATGTGATCATAATTCCGCTTGAATTTGCACTTGTGATTTCACACGGAATTAACTTTTGTGACTAATTCCGTTTGAAAGTGCCTCTGGTTTCACACGAAATCACTAATTCCGTTTGAAAGTTCACACGAAATCACTAATTTCGTTTGAAACTGCTGCTGAGTTCACACGAAATCGCTAATTCCGTTTGAAAGTGACTTAATTCCGTTTGAAACCAAGCTAATTCCGCACGGAATTAGATTTCGCTTGGTAATTTCGTTTGAAAACAATATCTCGTTTGAAAATCCTGATTTCGTTTGAGTTTGGGATTTCGCTTGAAAAGTGTAATTTCTTGTGAAACATTATTTCATGTGAACTGATTTCGCGTGAAACTGTTTTTGTTAAAAATCCAAAAATTTTCTAAGTGTTTGTTGATTGTTTCAGATAGGTGAAGATGGATGAGTTCATGAATCCATTCAGTGACATGTTTGCTTTCACAGGAAACACCGGAGATGATACATCAAACAACACAAATGAGAACGTTTCAAATCCGAGTGCGAAGAAAACTCTTTCTGATGCTTTGAGTGTGGAGAGTACATATGGCACATACAACAAACCTCCCAGACTGATGGCGATTGAAGAATACAATAGATGGGCTAAAAAGGTTTGAAGAATGGCTAAAAGCGTTTGCATATCCAAGTTAGAAGATGTTGAAGAATGGTTTCACTATGAGAAGATCGGATTATGAAAATATAACAGAAACTGAGGAGATAGAGAGATATGTTGCTGAACAAAAGTGCATTGCATTACTTCATCAGTCTATAAGAGATGACATAATATCATTGATTGAGTACACAAATTCAAAAGATCTATAGGAGAAATTGAGAGTGAAATGTGTGGGTAGTGCCGAGATAGTTAAAAACAAAAAGAAGTTGTTAAAAAAGGAGTTTGATTTGTTTGGATGTTTGAAAAATGAATCTGTGTCAAAAATGATTGAAAGATTCGGGCATTTGAAGATGGAGCTTGCAAGACATGGAGTCATATATACTCGAGGAGAATTGGTTGACAAATTGTTTGACTCGCTGCCGGATGATAAAGACTGGCAATACTTTGCCTTGATGCTGAAAAACATAATTAAGTCGGATGATCTGACGGTTGATCTGCTAATCGAAAGATTGGAAAGTCATGAACTGGAGATCGAGAAATCAAACAAAGTCAACAACTCCTCATACCAGCAGAATGTAGAGTTGTATTATCGAGGAAGTTTGATCCCGAAAACCGTGTCACCAAAGACAGCTTTCTCTGCAGAAAATGTAAACATGACAAGTCAAGAAATTACAAGCAGCGGCTATCATGGAGGGTCATAATCAACTGCTGTAAGTCAACAACAACAGTCAGCTTCAAAGAATCTGTTTCAATGTAATATTGCTGTGGATCTGAAGAATGCACAAAACTTTAGTGAGGAATCCGCAAAGCAGCAAATGGTGTTTTTAGCATCTGTCCTTGAGTCATACGAGAGCCTTGTTGCAGGCAAGATTGGAAACACTAACCTCACCAAGGAGGATTATGATCAGATCGACACAGAAGAGATGGAGTTGATTGATATCAGGTGGTGTATGGCTAGTGCAGTTAGACGAGCTCAAAGGTTCATGGAGATTATAGGCAGACATTATATTGGTGGACCTTCCACAAAACTTGGTTTTGATAAATCAAAGGTTATGTGCTTCAAATGTAAACAAAAGGGACATTTTAAACGTGAATGTTGAAACGCACCTGCTGATGATACTGCAAATCCATTCAGAGATGATTACTACAAAAGAGCAATTTATCATCAAAACAAATCTGAACCTCCCAGAATGAAACAGCTTGAAGCTACCCCCAAAGAAAAATCAAGAGCTCTTGCTGTTATTCATGATGTTGAGGGATACGATTGGAGTGAACTGCTACCGGAAGAAGATGCAGTGGGCTATGCATTTGTAACAAAAGTTGTTCCTTTCATAGATAGCAGAAACGAAGAAGAGAAATACATCAATAGAAAGATGAAAGCCCAAGACAGGATGATTAGAGTCGGTCAGATATACAGAGAAGCACAAAGGGCGAAATATGGGATGCTGATAGAGAATGTTATCTTGATCCCAAAGGAAACATTGCTATTGATCCAAAGTCTCTTAATGTTGAAACTCTCACCCAACAAATTGCTGAAGAAGAAGAATCCAGACAGAGAGAGTGGTGGGGAGGTGGAGAAGCTGAAGAAAAAGTCAAAGATAAGGAGAAAGAGCAGCAGTCAAAGAAAATTGATGACGGGATTATTGACACGTCACAAGAATTAACGGCTGAAAATTTGAAGAAGATGGCTGACAAAGTGTTTGCTGCGAAAGAGCTAGAGGAAGTTTCTGGTTCTGGCACTGAGTTTAAAAGCAAGGTCAGTCAGAAAGATGTAATCAATGAGTCAGGTAAGAAAGATAAAACTAAGAGGGACTGCAAAAATTCCATGAAAGACTGCAAGGTTTGTAGTACAGTTGCTTACCTTAACGTTAAAAAGGTTGAAGAACTGATAGGAAGAGTCAGAGACGTTGAAGATCAGATCTTAAACAGTGACAAAATGTTAAAAGCTTCAAATGAACGAGTAATAGAATTAACTGAGAAAATCGAAAATGATAAAAATGATGTAGAAAGAATTAGGAAAGAAAATGAAAAACTAATTCATGAAAATCGTCAACTTTCAGAAAATTTTGAGAAGCTAAAACGAACGGTAAAAGATTCTGATGAGAGAAATGGTAAGACATACAAAGAAAATGTTTAACTGTCGGGAGTTCTTAGGGTAAAAGAAGAACTAATCAATCAACAACTTGATGAAATTGCTAAGTTGAAGCTTCAGTTTCAAGAAGCTAAAATTGAAAATGAACGCATTCAGTTGAAATTGAACAGTTACAACTCCGCAAGTTTTGTTCTTCAACATATAGTTCCTAAACCAATTGGGAAGAACAAAGCAGGCGAAGATTTATACTTTGATGGAACCTGGGTTGGGTTTCATCAGGTTCCACCGCCAGTTCTAAATAATTTTTCAAAGAAAAAATCAGGGTTGGTTAATGATGAAGAAGAAAGTGAAGTTAAGTTTCCAGACACGATTGATGTTACATTTACCACATCATCTGATGAAGATAGTGTCCAATCTGAAGTTGTGAAAAGCATGGTTGAAAATGTTTTAAAGTCTGAAAGTGACACTACTGAGGATGATGAATGCTTTTGAATAGATACATTCCAAAATCAAAATCCAAAAACAACTTAAATGAAGAACCTAGTCTTGTGATGTACAAGATGTCAGGATCTGATAAGTTCTATTTGGATCGTGATTTTCCTTTGGAGAATGTGAATGTAGGGAAACTGAGAAATGTGTTCAAGTCGATTGAAATCGATGTGTCGAAAATTGAAGGTTTGAAAAATGTTACAAGGCAATTAAATTTTGAAAAAGATAAAGCTTACTACAAAAAAGTTGTTGTAGCGCCGCGTTTTTCTAACAATTATCAAAACAATTGGTCGGGTGGTTATAAGGGTGGTAAGAATTATCATAGAAGGAACTTTCAAAACAAGAAATTTGTTCAGAAAAAGGTGTTTGTAAAAAGCTCGAGTTCTCATTCCGAGCAGGAATCTAAAATATTTTCAAAAACCAATGAAGAATTTTTTGAAGAAAAGGATTCACAGCCTCAGACCGAAGGCACAAGTCGGGTAGTTGATACTCGAACATGCTTTAAGTGCAACAAAGTTGGACACATTGCACGAAAGTGCACCAACTTAAAGCCTAAGTCTGAAGTTGTTGAGAGTCAGAAAAAGAAAGCTGATGCAAAAGGAAAAGCTCCGATGGTTGTTGAGAAGAAAGTTTTGAAAAATGAAAACACCAAAATCAAAACTGAACCTGTAAAGAATGTGGTAACTAAAACTGACAAGTTTTACAAACGGGTTGCTTCGCCTCTACAAGCATGGAAGCCAAAATTAGTTGACAAGAAGTCAAGTTCTCCAAAACCAAAGATTTCTGAACAGCAAAATCATCATCTTTTACTAAGAAGATGTATGTACCTTTGGATTACTATGAGAAACTTGAACCACAAGAGGCTACAACTTCAGAAAAGAAGAATGTATCAAAGAAAGACCAATCATCTGGTCAATCTTCTCAAAATGATCCCTTTTTATACAAAAAGGTTGGGATTGGGTCTGAGGAGAGCTTAAAGATGAATGATAAAAATTTTCCGCCATTTTACATTGCAAAAACTCATCTAAATGTCAAGCTACCTGAGTCGAAAGAGGCTTGGGTGGCATCAACATCTAACTAAGTGTTTTTGATATGTGCAGGAGCTTCCAAGATCCGTTTCACGTTGGATTATGGATAGTGGAGCTTTACGGCACATGACGGGGAAGAAAACCCTATTGTACGATGTTCGTGGGTTTAATGGAGGTTATGTGGGATTTGCAGGGAATCAAGGTGGTCGAATAGTTGGTGAAGGAACTCTATCGAATAGAATTGTCACGTTTGAAAGAGTGAACTACATCGCCGAGCTTGAAAACAATCTTCTAAGCGTATCTCAGATTTGTGATCGTATGTATACAACGCACTTTACAGACAAAGAATGTTTGATCTTGAAACCAGGATTTGTTGTTCCTGAAGAGTGGGTTATCATGAGAGCGCCCAGAGTCAATGATCTGTACATGTTGGACATGAGTGTAACAACTACTACCACGGGTCAGGCACACTATTTTATGTCAAGAGCAACGGAAAAAGAATCAAAATTGTGGCATCGAAAGATCGGCCATATTCACTTGCGAAAAATGAATCACCTGGTGCATAATGACTTAGTTATTGGTTTTCATGTGAAAGGTTTTCATCTTAAGGGGGAGTGCATTGGCTGTGTCAAAGGCAAACAAAAGAAGAAATCTCACCCTGGAAAGAAAGTTAACTGAGTCTCAAGACCGTTAGAGAGACTTCATATGGATCTTTTTGGTCCAGTGAATCTCAAAAGCATAACAGGAGATCTCTACTGTCTAGTAGTAACAGATGCTTACTCGAGATTTTCATGGGTATCATTTTTGAAGACAAAAGATGAGACGTTTGAAAGTTTGATGGCGTTGTTTAGAAAAATTGAAAATTTGTACCAAACTCGAATTAGAAGAATCAGGAGTGACAATGGTACTGAGTTTAAGAACAATAAGATGGAAGAGTATTGTGATTAGAGAGGTATACTGCAAGAATTTAATGCTCCTTACACTCCACAGCAGAATGGAGTTGCAGAACGAAAGAACAGGACACTAATTGAAACGGCTAGAACAATGCTTGCTGATTCGAAACTTCAAGTAAATTTTTGGGCAGAAGCAGTATCAGCCGCTTGCTATACACTCAACCGGGTTTTCACAGTGAAGAAATTCAACAAGACGTGTTTTGAGTTAATCAACAACCGCAAACCGAACCTGAAGTATTTAGAACCATTTGGGTCTCCCTGCACAGTTCTAGAACCTTTTGGAAAATTTGGTGCAAAGAGCATTGAAGGAATTTTCGTGGGCTACTCAAGTCCATTAAAGCGAGTCTTTGTTCCAAGCTTGAAGCAGATTATTGAAGCACACAATGTTGAATGCCAAGGTTACACAATGCCACTGCAGAACCCAGGCGACTCATGGCGTTTTAATTACGATACTCTGTGGGATTCGTTTGACATGGAAGAAGAAGAACCAGAGTTCTTTGATGAGTTGGATATTCTAAGAGTGTATGCGTCATCACAAGAAAGGTTTCCAGCTGAATGTACTACAAGTCGACGGAAAACTTCAAATGATGATGAAGCCGGTCCTAGTAATACAGGCGAACATGATGATATTCAACACTCTTCAGAACATGCTCAGGACAATCAGACGGCAGTCAATGATAATCTAGAATCTGATAATATGCCTGTATTTGATCATGGTGATTCAGATTCTGAGGGGGAGCAGATCCAGATTTCAAGTCAAACAATTCCAATCAGTGAACAAGGTGCAAATCAGAATGTTACAAATTTGGAAGGCGAGGTAGATGTTCCATGCGAGGTGATGCCGAGAACTCTTTCGTACCATCCAGAAGAGCTGATCATTGGAGAATTACAATCAGGCGTTCGCACTAGACGTCAAATTGACCAAGGCCTTACTTGTTTTTATTCTACAGTTGCTCCGTTACAAACTGAGTTTTCACATAGTTGTTTTATTTCGCAGATTGAACCGCGAACATTCAAGGAAGCATTAACTGAAGATTCTTGGGTCAACGCGATGCAAGAGGAGCTGAGTCAGTTTGAGAAGTTAGGAGTGTGGAAATTGGTAGACTTGCCTGATGGTCACAGGAAGATAAACACCAAGTGGGTGTTCAAATGTAAGAGAGATGATCGAGGGGTTATTATTCGTAACAAAGCTCGACTCGTAGTTCAGGGTTTCAGTCAGCAGGAGGGGATAGATTTCACTGAAGTATATGCTCCAGTTGTGTGACACCTGTGTCACTTCAATCATCAAACAAATACCAAACCAATTAAATATTGTATTTCATACTTGGGATTTGTAAAAATATGTGTATCGTTTGCACATATCAACTCTTGTTCAATTTCAAGCTTTAAATCGCTTTCTGGAAGGTTATACGCGCTCTGATGTGTAAATATAACCAGTTTAATGCAACAAACACTCCGGAATAGTGAAATAGGCTTAACATACCTTAAATAACCTTCACATAACTTAGGAATAAGTTTTGGATGGTTTGGTGTGTTGAAATCAAGTTTGTTCGATCGCGGGGACTAATTGTGTCAAACTGTGAAACTATACCGATTCGTAATGTAACGAACATTCTGGAACTTGATCATCAGTTAAATATGCCCTAAATATCCTTCACATAGTTTAGAAATAGGCTTAGAAGTGTTTTGTGCGCTAAAATAAACTTTCATGATCAATAGGGACTAAAAAGCGTCAAAAAGTGCACAAGTTTGCATTTTCGCGCATATCTTACGTTCTGAATACATCCGGACATCCAAAAATTTTTGTAAGCATTAAAATATTTTATTTTAGTGTTTGGTTAGATAAAATTCTCGCTTAATTTGGATCATTTTTGCGTTCGTTACGACTTCCGTCGTAATTAACCGAACAACGCAACCGTACGGCCAAACGAACCGACATCCAAGATATTTTTGAGAATGTTTTAAGTTCCCTATACTTTAACTTCATTTTAGAGCTCTGAAATGGGGTTAACGGGCTTAAACCTGTCAAAAATGCATCGAAAACCAAGTTTGGGGTTTCATGGACCAAAGCTGCCATTTTTGAAAGTGCCTGACCTGCAAGGTCCTTACGGACCGTATGGGGAAGGTCTTGCAGTCTGTAAGCAGGTGCCAGACATCGGAAAATGCTTTCCAGCCTGTTCCAGCTATTCTACACTTTTGCACCTGGTTTCTTTGATTCTATGTGCTTGTTTTGGATGCCCATGGTTTTAGAATTCAGTGGGTGCAAGTGTATGGCTTGGATCGAAGCTTGGTTTTCAAGAAACGAACGTAACGGTTCTACGAAAACTGTATATACCCCCACCCATTTCACTTCTTCCTCACACAAATCTGATCTAATGTGCTCTAAGTTGAAGCCTTTGCTTCATACCTGAGCTATTTGGATCAAGATTTACTTGCGGGGACCCTTTGTAAGTGTTCTTTCGTTCTTTTATCGCTTTCTAGCTTAAAAGTCAAACTTTGTTTGACTTTCTGCATTGACCAGTCTATGGTCAATAAGAAGTTCGTTTGAACTTCGCAACGTGAGCGTAATCACGATGGTTATAATCCCTAGTGACTATACCTACTGATTACCACGTTGTTTAGGTGTAGTGACGAGCCGTAGTTTCGGCCAAAATGCGTGTTTATGCATATTTTGTAACCAAACTACTCTTAGGTATCAAAACTGTTTGTTTTGATATCCAACTTGTTTTCAAACTTTGTTAAACATGTTTTAAACATGTTTAGCTCGTCACTTTTAGATTAGTGCTTATGTAGGGTCGTAAGGTAAGCGATCTAAACAATCGCTTATACTTTCGAACCCGACCCATTTGGTCGATCTTTAGGATCCGACCAAACGCATTAGGTGACCATAGTTGTATAGGGAATAACCTTCCGAGGTTATACCTTATGGTCACTTCGTTTAAGTAGTTGTATGATAGGTAGTTTATATGCCTTAGGAAAATTACCAAAATACCCTTTTTATGCATAATTGATATTTAAACATATGTAACCCAAACTTTTGTCATTTAACTGATTATGTAACATAATTAAGTATGTTAGGGCATATAATACTTGTCATAGGACTAGTTAGGCGGTCTGAACGTGTTATACGCGAACGACGCGTTAAAGTAGTATAAGCTACCTAAACGGGTCATGATGGGTCGTAAGCACTTAGGATAGGTTTCCTTTTTAGGATGTAGGCTTTGTTAGACCATATCATATGAGTTCCTATACTCATTTGGTTTACGAAACCTCATCCTATACTCATTTGGTTTACGAAACCTCATCCTATCCAAAACGCGTTATACCTATATTAGGTATCGTTTGATTTCCGGGACTCCTCTAGCTTGCTTGGTAGTTGTTCAAGACTTCTAAGCACTCTCAAGTGAGTACATAGTCCCCTCTTGTGACACCTGTGTCACTGCGACCATCAAACAAATACCAAACCAATGAAATATGGTATTTCATACATGGGATTGGTATAAATATGTGTATCTTTTGCACATATCCATTCTTGTTCGATTACAAGCTTTAAAATCGCTTTCTGGAAGGTTATACGCGCACTGATGCGTAAATATAACCAATTTAATGCAACGAACACTCCGTAACATTCACATATACTTAACATACATAAAATAACCTTTACATAACTTAGAGATAAGTTTTGAAGGCTTTGGTATGGAAAAAACAAGTTAATTCGCTTACAGGAACTAAATCTGACAAACTGCGAAAGTTTGACGATTCGTACTAGAACAGACATTCCGGAACATGACCATAAGTTAAACACACCTTATATATATCCTTTACATAGCTTATAAATAGGATTTGAGGGGTTCGGTGTGCTAAAACAAACTTTTGGGTCATTCAGGGACTAAAAGCGTCAAAAAGTGCATAAGTTTGCACTTTTGCGCATAACTTACGTTCTGAATACATCCGGACATCCAAAAATTTGTGTAAGCACTAAAATATTTTATTTTAGTGTTTGGAATAAGAAAAATCCATTCGTCACCCAATTTGGATCGTTTTTCTCACTTATGCGCATGTCGTCGTAATTAAGCGAACATCGCGATCGTACGACCAAACGAACCGACATTTGGGATATTTTTGAGCATGTTTCATCTCCACAATGATTAGGCATCATTTTAGGGCCTTAAAGTTGACTTAACAAGCCTTAAACATGTCGGAAATGGCCTTAATACACAACGGGGACTGAAATGGAAACTTTGAAAACTGTTTGCTGATCAGAAGGACCGAGGCGTGACACCTAGCCCCCTAGGCGTCACGCGAGGCCCTTTCAGATCAGCAAGAGCTGTTTTAACAGCTGTTATACCCTCCAAACTCAATTCCACTTGCTTGTTCCTGATCATGGGGGGCCAATATGATGCACATGGGGTTACCAACAAGTGTAGGTACAAGATCAAAGCACGGTATTCGAGGAACGATCCTAACGGTTGTCTATTTACTATAAATACCCAACACATTCACTTACAAAACCCACAAATCTGATCTAAGAATGCTCTAAGTTGAAGCCATTGCTTCATATCTGAGTTACTTGGATCAAGATTAGCTTGCGGGGACCCTTTGTAATTGTTCCTTCGTTCTTTTATCGCTTTTCGAGTCTGAAAGTCAAACTATGTTTGACTTTCTGCATTGACCAGTTTATGGTCAATGCGAAGTTCGTTTGAACTTCATAACGTGAGCATAATCACGATGGTCATAGTCCTTAGAGACTATACCTACTGATTACCACGTTATCTAGGCTCAGTGACGCGTCGTAGTTTCGGCCAAAATGCGTTTTCCTACATATATTGTAACCAAACTACTATTAGGTATCAAAACCGTTTTTTTGATACCAAACCTGTTTTCTAAACTTAGTTAAGCATGTTTTAACATGCGTAGCTCGTCACTTTTAGTTTTGTGCTTGTCTAGGGTCGTAAAGGTAAGCGATCTAAACAATCGCTTATACTTTCGAACCCGACCCGTTTGGTCGATCTTTAGGATCCGACCAAACGCATTAGGTGACCATAGTTGTATAGGGAATAACCTTCCGATGTTATACCTTATGGTCACTTCATTTAAGTAGTTGTATAATAGGTAGTTTATATGCCTTAGGAAAATTACCAAAATACCCTTTTTATGCATAATTGATATTTAAACATATGTAACCCAAACTTTTGTCATTTAACTGATTATGTAACATAATTAAGTATGTTAGGGCATATAATACTTGTCATAGGACTAGTTAGGCGGTCTGAACGCGTTATACGCGAACGACGCGTTAAAGTAGCATAAGCTACCTAAACGGGTCATGATGGGTCGTAAGCACTTAGGATAGGTTTCCTTTTTAGGATGTAGGCTTTGTTAGACCATATCATATGAGTTCCTATACTTATTTGGTTTACAAAACCTCATCCTATACTCATTTGGTTTACGAAACCTCATCCTATCCGAAACGCGGTATACCTATATTAGGTATCGTTTGATTTTCGGGACTCCTCTAGCTTGCTTGGTAGTTGTTCAAGACTTCTAAGCACTCTCAAGTGAATACATAGTCCCCTCTTGTGACACCTGTGTCACTACGACCATCAAACAAATACCAAACCAATGAAATATGGTATTTCATACTTGGGATTGGTATAAATATGTGTATCTTTTGCACATATCAATTCTTGTTCGATTACAAGCTTTAAAATCGCTTTCTGGAAGGTTATACGCGCACAGATGCGTAAATATAACCAGTTTAATGCAACGAACACTCCGGAACATCCACATATACTTAAAATACCTTAAATAACCTTTACATAACTTAGAGATAAGTTTTGAAGGCTTTGGTATGGAAAAAACAAGTTAATTCGCTTACAGGGACTAAATCCGACAAACTACGAAAGTTTGACGATTCGTACTAGAACAGGCATTCCGGAACATGACCATAAGTTAAACACACCTTATATATCCTATACATATCTTAGAAATAGGTTTTGAGGGGTTCGGTGTGCTAAAACAAACTTTTGGGTCATTCAGGGACTAAAAGCGTCAAAAAGTGCATAAGTTTGCACTTTCGCGCATAACTTACGTTCTGAATACATCCGGACATCCAAAAATTTGTGTAAGCACTAAAATATTTTATTTTAGTGTTTGGCATAAGAAAAATCCATTCGTCACCCAATTTGGATCGTTTTTCGCGCTTATGCGCATGTCGTCGTAATTAAGCGAACATCGCGATCGTACGACCAAACGAACCGACATTCGGGATATTTTTGAGCATGTTTCATCTCCACAATGTTTAAGAATCATCTTAGGGCCTTAAAGTTGACTTAACAAGCCTTAAACATGTCGGAAATGGCCTTAATACACAACGGGGACTGAAATGGAAACTTTGGAAACTGTTTGCTGATCAGAAGGACTGAGGCGTGACACCTAGCCCCCTAGACGTCACGCGAGGCCCTTTCAGATCAGCAAGAGCTGCTTTAACAGCTGTTAACAGCTGTTATACCCTCCAAACTCAATTCCACATGCTTGTTCCTGATCATGGGGGGCCAATATGATGCACATGGGGTTACCAACAAGTGTGGGTACAAGATCAAAGCACGGTATTCGAGGAACGATCCTAACAGTTGTCCATTTACTATAAATACCCAACACATTCACTTACAAAACCCACAAATCTGATCTAAGAATGCTCTAAGTTGAAGCCATTGCTTCATATCTGAGTTACTTGGATCAAGATTAGCTTGCGGGGACCCTTTGTAAGTGTTCCTTCGTTCTTTTATCGCTTTTCGAGTCCGAAAGTCAAACTATGTTTGACTTTCTGCATTGACCAGTTTATGGTCAATGCGAAGTTCGTTTGAACTTCATAACGTGAGCATAATCACGATGGTCATAGTCCTTAGAGACTATACCTACTGATTACCACGTTATCTAGGCTCAGTGACGAGTCGTAGTTTCGGCCAAAATGCGTATTCCTACATATTTTCTAACCAAACTACTCTTAGGTATCAAAACCGTTTGTTTTGATACCAAACCTGTTTTCTAAACTTAGTTAAGCATGTTTTAACATGCGTAGCTCGTCACTTTTAGTTTTGTGCTTGTCTAGGGTCGTAAAGGTAAGCGATCTAAACAATCGCTTATACTTTCGAACCCGACCCGTTTGGTCGATCTTTAGGATCCGACCAAACGCATTAGGTGACCATAGTTGTATAGGGAATAACCTTCCGAGGTTATACCTTATGGTCACTTCGTTTAAGTAGTTGTATGATAGGTAGTTTATATGCCTTAGGAAAATTACCAAAATACCCTTTTTATGCATAATTGATATTTAAACATATGTAACCCAAACTTTTGTCATTTAACTGATTATGTAACATAATTAAGTATGTTAGGGCATATAATACTTGTCATAGGACTAGTTAGGCGGTCAGAACGCGTTATACGCGAACGACGCATTAAAGTAGCATAAGCTACCTAAACAGGTCATGATGGGTCGTAAGCACTTAGGATAGGTTTCCTTTTTAGGATGTAGGCTTTGTTAGACCATATCATATGAGTTCCTATACTCATTTGGTTTACGAAACCTCATCCTATACTCATTTGGTTTACGAAACCTCATCCTATCTGAAACGCGATATACCTATATTAGGTATCATTTGATTTCCGGGACTCCTCTAGCTTGCTTGGTAGTTGTTCAAGAATTCTAAGCACTCTCAAGTGAGTACATAGTCCCCTCTTGTGACACATGTGTCACTGCGACCATCAAACAAATACCAAACCAATGAAATATGGTATTTCATACATGGGATTGGTATAAATATGTGTATCTTTTGCACATATCAATTTTTGTTCGATTACAAGCTTTAAAATCGCTTTCTGGAAGGTTATACGCGCACTGATGCGTAAATATAACCAGTTTAATGCAACGAACACTCCGGAACATCCACATATACTTAACATACCTTAAATAACCTTTACATAACTTAGAGATAAGTTTTGAAGGCTTTGGTATGGAAAAAACAAGTTAATTCGCTTACAGGGACTAAATCTGACAAACTGCGAAAGTTTGACGATTCGTACTAGAACAGACATTCCGGAACATGACCATAAGTTAAACACACCTTATATATCCTTTACAATGCTTAGAAATAGGCTTTGAGGGGTTCGGTGTGCTAAAACAAACTTTTGGGTCATTCAGGGACTAAAAGCGTCAAAAAGTGCATAAGTTTGCACTTTCGCGCATAACTTACGTTCTGAATACATCCGGACATCCAAAAATTTATGTAAGCACTAAAATATTTTATTTTAGTGTTTGGCATAAGAAAAATCCATTCGTCACCCAATTTGGATCGTTTTTCGCGATTATGCGCATGTCGTCGTAATTATGCGAACATCGCGATCGTACGACCAAACGAACCGACATTCGGGATATTTTTGAGCATGTTTCATCTCCACAATGTTTAGGCATCATTTTAGGGCCTTAAAGTTAACTTAACGAGCCTTAAACATGTCGGAAATGGCCTTAATACACAACGGGGACTGAAATGGAAACTTTGGAAACTGTTTGCTGATCAGAAGGACCGAGGCGTGACACCTAGCCCCCTAGGCATCACGCGAGGCCCTTTCAGATCAGCAAGAGCTGTTTTAACAGCTGTTAACAGCTGTTATACCCTCCAAACTCAATTCCACTTGCTTGTTCCTGATCATGGGGGGCCAATATGATGCACATGGGGTTACCAACAAGTGTAGGGACAAGATCAAAGCACGGTATTCGAGGAACGATCCTAACGGTTGTCCATTTACTATAAATACCCAACACATTCACTTACAAAACCCACAAATCTGATCTAAGAATGCTCTAAGTTGAAGCCATTGCTTCATATCTGAGTTACTTGGATCAAGATTAGCTTGCGGGGACCCTTTGTAAGTGTTCCTTCGTTCTTATATCGCTTTTCGAGTCCGAAAGTCAAACTATGTTTGACTTTCTACATTGACCAGTTTATGGTCAATGCGAAGTTCGTTTGAACTTCATAACGTGAGCATAATCACGATGGTCATAGTCCTTAGAGACTATACCTACTGATTACCACGTTATCTAGGCTTAGTGACGAGTCGTAGTTTCGGCCAAAATGTGTATTCCTGCATATTTTGTAACCAAACTACTCTTAGGTATCAAAACTGTTTGTTTTGATACCAAACCTGTTTTCTAAACTTAGGTAAGCATGTTTTAACATGCGTAGCTCGTCACTTTTAGTTTTGTGCTTGTCTAGGGTCGTAAAGGTAAGCGATCTAAACAATCGCTTATACTTTCGAACCCGACCCGTTTGGTCGATCGTTAGGATCCGACCAAACACATTGGGTGACCATAGTATATAGGGAATAACCTTCCGAGGTTATACCTCATGGTCACATCGTTTGAGTAGTTGTATGATAGGTAGTATATATGCCTTAGGTAAATTACCAAAATGCCCTTTTTCCGCAAAAATTCATTTTAAGCATATGTAACATAACTTTTGGTATCTAAACTGATTTGACAACAATATTAGACATGTTAAGGCATATATTACTTGTCATAGGACTAGTTAGGCATTCCAAACGCGTTTTACGCGAACGACGCGTTAAGTAGCATAAGCTACCTAAACAGGTCGTAATGGGTCGTAAGCACTTAGGTTAGGTTTCATTTTAGTATGTAGGCGTTGTTAAACCATATTACACGAGTCTCCATACTCGTTTGGTTTACGAACCCTCATTCTATCCAATCCTCCAATTTAGATCCGGTATATTAACATAGTTACCTATATTAGGTGCCGTTTGATATCCGTGATCTCTAGCATTGTTTGGTTGTAACTCAAGGACTACTAAGCAATCTCAAGTGAGTACATAGACCCCTCTTTTACTGTTTTCAAACTGTTTTGGGGTGAAACACATGTGCCTACTTGTTACTTTCGTGCTTTCCTGTTTTCACATCATATACTTGCTATGTTCATTAGTACAATTATAGTACATGATTTACATTACATTGTTTTGCTATGTATGTTTACTTAGCATACTTAGTACACTGATTTATATTGCTTTTCTGCTATGTATGTTGGCTGAGCATGCTAGCACATTAATTTACATGACTTTTCCTGCTATGTATGTTTACTTAGCATACTTAGTACATTGATTTATATTGCTTTTCTGCTATGTATGTTGACTGAGCATGCTAGCACATTGATTTACATGACTTTTCCTGCTTCGTATGTTTACTTAGCATACTTAGTACATTGTGTTACATTACATCCTGTTGCATACGCTCATCCACCATATGGACACATTGGTTTACATTACATTTGTTGCATATGCTCAGCCAGCATATGAACACATTATATTACATTTTGAACCGTTGTAACAATTTGACTATGTGAACCGTTGTAATCATTTGATCATGTGAACCGTTGAAACTGTTGAACCGTGTGAACCGTATTTGACCATATATAAACATTTCTACAATTGTTAAACATTACATTTTGGTGGTTGTTTGGGTAAATGATTTAAGTAACGAGGCGACGTGTAATACGATAAAATCATGGTGGATACGCCGCTGGTACTTCCTATATATAAGTGCTTTTATGGTATTACATATCGTAGCGTTATTTAAACCATTTCAGTTTAGACATATTACATCTACAATACAATCTTCACATAAAAATCGTTTTACAAATGACTTAACTTATACAAACTCATCTTACTTGGTTATTCATTTAACCATACATTATTCTTTTATATACATATATATCATTTGATTTATCCATTGCTTTTCAAATGATTTATGAAAGAAACACTCAACAAGACTCATGACTACTTTTTATTAAGCAGTTTCTTTAAACTCAAGTCATGAATCCTATTTTCACAAAACCTATGTATTTCACAGGCATTTTTATGCTGACGTACCTATTTTCACATGTGTTTTCAGGAGCTGTTACATAGGATGATCGAGACACACTTAGGCGGACCTGTGCCTTAGTGACTTAAAACAAAGCAAGAACTAGTTAAATTTATGTTATGTACGCTTTATTTCTTGTTTAAGACAATGTAATTCTCTTGATTGAATAATAAAACGTAACTTTAATTACCATGGTTGTGAAACAATTGATTCTGTTACAACACTCCCCGACGTGTCCGCCACGTTTCATTGTCTCACGTGGTCGGGGTGTGACAGAAAAGTTGGTATCAGAGCCAATGGTTATAGGGAATTAGGTTATTAGTAATGCTTTGACCTAGACTATAACCTTCCTAGGACCCTAACGCGAGTTTCCTTGCGTTTAGTCATAAAACAATACCGTTGCCTATCTTTAGGCAGCAACCACAACGAGAACATCAATTCTGAATCCGCTTTGAAAATTAATCATCTGTTTTTGGATGATTTATTACTAGGTTTTGAACCTTCTGTTGTAAGGTTTTGAATCCTCTGTTATAAGGTTTTGAACCCCTTTGAGTTTTCAAAATCTCGTCAGAGTTTTGGGTCCTAAATAGTGTGAACACGTGCAAACTGGAAGAGTGAATGCCTGTACCCTGGGTTTTCTGTCTAAGGCTAGAGTGTTCGTACAAATCCACATAATCAGACCAGTCACTCTTACCTGGGAACTCTTGGGGTGAGTGTCCACTTATAGGCGAGTATGTCTTCGCGATACATTATGAGGACCTACTTGCTTTGATTCAGCCTTTGTGTGTCGTTTGTTTGCTTCGTGGTTCAAACAAATGACCATCACCCATGATTTTGGTCGGTAGTTATAACATCCGATTCCTACCCAATGCCATTTCATTTGTTTTCTCACTTATTTTCCCTTTTTTTTAGAATGCCTCCTCGACGCGACAATCAGATAACGAATGCCGAACTGGCGGAAATCATCGCGCAGCAAATGGCTGCTGCTTTACCAAATCTTATTGCTCAATGGAACCAAGCCAACAACAACAATCATGCTCCATGCAATTTCAAGAGTTTCAATTCGGCTAAGCCACTCAAGTTTAGTGGTTCTGAAGGAGCAACTGGGCTCCTACAATGGTTCGAGAGCACTGAGAGTACATTTCGTCATGTTCAGTGTCCTGATAATTGCAAGGTCGAGTTTGCTTCCAGTGTGTTTCAGAAGAGGGCTCTTACATGGTGGAACGGGGTTATGAGAGACCGTGGTGCTGAGGTTGCTTTAACACAAACTTCGGCCGAACTTAGGGCCCTTATTATGAAGGAGTTCTGTCCTCGTCATGAACTGAGGGCTTTAGAAAGGGAATTTGACGATCTTAAGCAAGATAGCGGTGAGCATCGAGCCTACACGGACCGTTATGAGGAGTTAAGTCTGTTATGCCCAAACATGGTCACGCCTTTTGATAAGGCAATCGAAAAGTACATTGATGGCCTCCCTGACTCGATACAAGACATTGTGACTGGTAGCAACCCTACTACTGTTAGACAGGCCGTTGAGCTATCTGCAACTTTGACTGAATCTCAGATCAGGAAAGGTAAACTTTTTCGAAAGAGTGACAAGAAACCAATTGAGGAATCAAAGACCATGGATGAACAGTCTGGATCCCCTAAGAAGTCAAAGAAGCGAAAGGCTTCTCAGAACTTCGCCGTGGTCGCTCACAATGATCAAGCCGTCCCCAACCAACCAGCTCAATCCCCTGCTAGGAAGCCCTACAACGGAACTTCACCCTTGTGAAACCAATGTAACCTTCATCATCATGCTGGTGTGAAGTGCCGCACATGCCGAGTTTGTGGACTTGTAGGTCACACAGCGAGGGTTTGCCCAACAGTAGCTGCACCAAATCAAGTTAAGAACAATCCTGCTCAAGATCATTTTCGACCAGGTTCTTGTTTCAACTGTGGCGAGATGGGCCATTTCCGAATAAACTGCCCAAAGCTTGCTAATGCGAATCCAACGCAGGGATGAGCATCGGACCGAATGGAAGACAACGTTGTTTAGAAATAATCAATCTTTATGTATTGTTCTCTTTTGTTGTCAAGATCTAAGAAACAGTTGTTGATGTTGTTTATAAATAAATCTTTTATTTACATTGCAATATGTTTATTATGATTGCATGAATAAACAACATATCCCCTACGATACCGACAATCGAGGAACCGTATTCCTTGAAGAACCGACTACCCACAAATTTCTTCCATTGTTTGATCTCTTGCGTTTTCCACAAAATTCCTAAATACCCGTTTCTTCCAAGGAAAACGAAGTACAAGACGCCAAGTTAATAACAATCAATAACAAAATAACAATTATGTGATTAAGTGCTTATGTGTTCCCTTTTATGTTTTGTGTGATCCAAACTACGTTATCCAAATCCTCGGAGAATCTTCCATATCTTCGTATAAGGGATTCATGGTAGGATACCCAAAGGTACTAGCTAAAATCCTTAATGGACTTCTACGTTGTAGTTAAGTCCCTTGGATTATAAAGTACTACTCCATAATTAGACCCCTTGAGTGGTCTAGTTAAACAGATTGATCCGAAAATCTGGTTAGGAATATCATGTGATGATATAGCTGAAAGGACTCCTTGGTGGCCTAATTATAAAGATCATTTGTCGATCTAATTAAAAGGACCCTATGGTAGTCTAGTCACCCTCATCACAGGTTTGATTTTTGCTCCCCTAAACATTACAAGACAAACTGTGCGGACTGTGCAAGGAATTACGTAATTATGGATGCATACATAATTATGGAATTTAGTGCACAAAAATCACAGCAGGTTCTGTCATGTATCTAGAGTTAACCCAATTCATTTCCATTTCTGATGAAGCATCCGTTGAGGAAAAATGAACTAGCTATTCATTTTTCACTTCTGAAGAATATCCGTTGAGGAAATGAATATCTGTTGTTTAATCCTTCATTTCCGTTTCTGAGGAAGCAACCGTTGAAAATGACTCCGTCTGTTCATTTTCGTTTCTAAAGATTACCCATTGAGGAAATGAATATCCGCCTGTTAAATCCTTCATTCTCGTTTCTGACGAAGAACCCATTGAGGAAAATGAATCATCCATTCATTTTCTCTTCTAAAGAATATCCGTTGAGGGAAATGAATATCCGTTTATTAAATCCTTCATTCCCTTTTCTGACGAAGAACCCGTTGAGGGAAATGAATATCCGTTTGTTAATTCCTTCATTCCCGTTTCTGACGAAGAACCCGTTGAGGAAAATGAATCATCCATTCATTTTCGCTTCTGAAGAATATCCGTTGAGGGAAATGAATATCTGTTTGTTAAATCCTTCATTCCCGTTTCTGATGAAGAACCCGTTGAGGAAAATGAATCATCCATTCATTTTCGCTTCTGAAGAATATCCGTTGAGGGAAATGAATATCCGTTTGTTAAATCCTTCATTCCCGTTTCTGACGAAGAACCCGTTGAGGAAAATGAATCATCCATTCATTTTCGCTTCTGAAGAATATCCGTTAAGGGAAATGAATATCCGTTTGTTAAATCCTTCATTCCCGTTTCTGACGAAGAACCCGTTGAGGAAAATGAATCATCTATTCATTTTCGCTTCTGAAGAATATCCGTCGAGGGAAATGAATATCCGTTTGTTAAATCCTTCATTCCCGTTTCTGACGAAGAACCCGTTGAGGAAAATGAATCATCCATTCATATTCGCTTCTGAAGAATATCCGTTGAGGGAAATGAATATCCGTTTAGTTAAATCCTTCATTTTCCATTTCCGAAGAATCGTTGAGGAAAATGACTCTGTTCGTTCATTTTCGCTTCAGAAAAATATCCGTTGAGGAAAATGACAAGATTATGCCTTATCTTTGATGGTTATTTAACACAAAGTCACAGACAGACTCCTACGAATTAATTTCGGGACGAAATTTCCTAAAGTAGGGGAGACTGTGACACCTGTGTCACTGCGACCATCAAACAAATACCAAACCAATGAAATATGGTATTTCATACTTGGGATTGGTATAAATATGTGTATCTTTTGCACATATCAATTCTTGTTCGATTACAAGCTTTAAAATCGCTTTCTGGAAGGTTATACGCGCACTGATGCGTAAATATAACCAGTTTAATGCAACGAACACTCCGGAACATCCACATATACTTAACATACCTTAAATAACCTTTACATAACTTAGATATAAGTTTTGAAGGCTTTGGTATGGCAAAAACAAGTTAATTCGCATACAGGGACTAAATCTGACAAACTGCGAAAGTTTAACGATTCGTACTAGAACAGACATTCCGGAACATGACCATAAGTTAAACACACCTTATATCCTTTACATAGCTTAGAAATAGGCTTTTAGGGGTTCGGTGTGCTAAAACAAACTTTTGGGTCATTCACGGACTAAAAGCGTCAAAAAGTGCATAAGTTTGCACTTTGGCGCATAACTTACGTTCTGAATACATCCGGACATCCAAAAATTTATGTAAACACTAAAATATTTTATTTTAGTGTTTGGCATAAGAAAAATCCATTCATCACGCAATTTGGATCGTTTTTCATGCTTATGCGCATGTCGTCGTAATTAAGCGAACATCGCGATCGTACGACCAAACGAACCGACATCCGGGATATTTTTGAGCATGTTTCATGTCCACAATGTTTAGGCATCATTTTAGGGCCTTAAAGTTGACTTAACGAGCCTTAAACATGTCGGAAATGGCCTTAATACACAACGGGGACTGAAATGGAAACTTTGGAAACTGTTTGCTGATCAGAAGGACCTAGGCGTGACACCTAGCCCCCTAGGCATCACGCGAGGCCCTTTCAGATCAGCAAGAGCTATTTTAACAGCTGTTAATAGCTGTTATACCCTCCAAACTCAATTCCACTTGCTTGTTCCTGATCAGGGGGGGGGGGCAATATGATGCACATGGGGTTACCAACAAGTGTAGGGACAAGATCAAAGCACGGTATTTGAGGAACGATCCTAACGGTTGTCCATTTACTATAAATACCCAACACATTCACTTACAAAACCCACAAATCTGATCTAAGAATGCTCTAAGTTGAAGCCATTGCTTCATATCTGAGTTACTTGGATCAAGATTAGCTTGCGGGGACCCTTTGTAAGTGTTCCTTCGTTCTTTTATCGCTTTTCGAGTCCGAAAGTCAAACTATGTTTGACTTTCTGCATTGACCAGTTTATGGTCAATGTGAAGTTCGTTTGAACTTCATAACGTGAGCATAATCACGATGGTCATTGTCCTTAGAGACTATACCTACTGATTACCACGTTATCTAGGCTTAGTGACGAGTCGTAGTTTCGGCCAAAATGCGTATTCCTGCGTATTTTGTAACCAAACTACTCTTAGGTATCAAAACCGTTTGTTTTGATACCAAACCTGTTTTCTAAACATAGTTAAGCATGTTTTAACATGCTTAGCTCGTCACTTTTAGTTTTGTGCTTGTCTAGGGTCGTAAAGGTAAGCGATCTAAACAATCGCTTATACTTTCGAACCCGACCCGTTTGGTCGATCGTTAGGATCCGACCAAACACATTAGGTGACCATAGTATATAGGGAATAACCTTCTGAGGTTATACCTTATGGTCACATCGTTTGAGTAGTTGTATGATAGGGAGTATATATGCCTTAGGTAAATTACCAAAATGCCCTTTTTACGAAAAAATTCATTTTAAGCATATGTAACATAACTTTTGGTATCTAAACTGATTTGGAAACAATATTAGACATGTTAAGGCGTATATTACTTGTCATAGGACTAGTTAGGCGTTCCGAACGCGTTTTACGCGAACGACGCGTTAAAGTAGCATAAGCTACCTAAACGGGTCGTAATGGGTCGTAAGCACTTAGGTTAGGTTTCATTTTAGTATGTAGGCTTTGTTAAACCATATTACACGAGTCTCCATACTCGTTTGGTTTACGAACCCTCATTCTATCCAACCCTCCGATTTAGCTCCGGTATATTAACATAGTTACCTATATTAGGTGTCGTTTGATATCCGTGATCTCTAGCAATGTTTGGTTGTTACTCAAGGACTACTAAGCAATCTCAAGTGAGTACATAGACCCCTCTTTTACTGTTTTCAAACTGTTTTGGGGTGAAACACATGTGCCTACTTGTTACTTTCGTGCTTTCCTGTTTTCACATCATATACTTGCTATGTTCATTAGTACAATTTAGTACATGATTTACATTACATTGTTTTGCTATGTATGTTTACTTAGCATACTTAGTACATTGATTTATATTGCTTTTCTGCTATGTATGTTGACTGAGCATGCTAGCACATTGATTTACATGACTTTTCCTGCTATGTATGTTTACTTAGCATACTTAGTACACTGATTTATATTGCTTTTCTGCTATGTATGTTGACTGAGCATGCTAGCACATTGATTTACATGACATTTCCTGCTTCGTATGTTTACTTAGCATACTTAGTACATTGTGTTACATTACATCCTGTTGCATATGCTCATCCAGCATATGGACACATTGCTTTACATTACATTTGTTGCATATGCTCAGCCAACATATGAACACATTATATTACATTTTGAACCGTTGTAACAATTTGACTATGTGAACCGTTGTAATCATTTGATCATGTGAACCGTTGAAACTGTTGAACCGTGTAAACCGTATTTGACCATACATAAACATTTCTACAATAGTTAAACATTACATTTTGGTGGTTGTTTGGGTAAATGATTTAAGTAACGAGGCGACGTGTAATACGATAAAATCATGGTGGATACGCCGCTGGTACTTCCTATATATAAGTGATTTTATGGTATTACATATCGTAGCGTTATTTAAACCCTTTTCAGTTTAGACATATTACATCTACAATACAATCTTCACATAAACATCGTTTTACAAACGACTTAACTTATACAAACTCATCTTACTTGGTTATTCATTTAACCATACATTATTCTTTTATATACATATATATCATTTGATTTATCCATTGCTTTTCAAATGATTTATGAAGGAAACACTCAACAAGACTCATGACTACTTTTTATTAAGCAGTTTCTTTAAACTCAAGTCATGAATCCTATTTTCACAAAACCTATGTATCTCACAGGCATTTTTATGCTGACGTACCTATTTTCACATGTGTTTTCAGGAGCTGTTACATAGGATGATCGAGACACACTTAGGCGGACCTGTGCCTTAGTGACTTAAAACAAAGCAAGAACTAGTTAAATTTATGTTATGTACTCTTTGTTTCTTGTTTAAGACAATGTAATTCTCTTGATTGAATAATAAAACGTAACTTTAATTACCATGGTTGTGAAACAGTTAATTCTGTTACAACACTCCCCGACGTTTCCGCCAAGTTTCGTTGTCTCACGTGGTCGGGGTGTGACACCTCTTTTACTGTTTTCAAATGTTTTGGTGAGAAGCATGTGTACCTATTTTTATGTTCTTGTTTTCAAAAGTATAATTGATTATACATATTAGTACTTATCTTTTTACAAACTAAATGATTATTTATGGTTTAAACTCTAATTTTTTTCCAAAGATTTTAAATTTGAATTGTTGGATAGTATTTATTTTATGTTCACCAGACCGGTTGGTAGTATGATATAGCGCTATAGGATTTGACACCCCATTCCTGTTGTCATGGAATGTCTGAAACCAATTTGTTTCTCCATCCAAATAGGGATTGCCTTTGTGGTATCCTTATAGTCTCAAAGGTGTATTTTGATGCACTAGGTCTGAATGAATTCTTAAGTCACATTATTATTGTATATTAAGTTATACTCCCAAAAGTATAGTTTGATATGCTCTCATATGTGATATTGTACAAAACCAACATATATTTTGTTAAAAATCTAAAACATAGTTTAATATGTTATTTGTAATCCAAAACATAGTTTAATATGTTATTTATTAAATCCTATGTATACTTTTAATATACTACTGAAAATTATTATTTTTAACAACTAAAGTATATTTAATATACTATTTGTTTAACAATTGGGTTTTTGGTTAGTGTTTAGATAATGAGGCGGGTGTAGTGTGATGAAAACATGGTAGATACGCCGCTGGTACTTCTTATATATAAGTGTTTTCATCACATTACATACCGTGGCGTTATTTTGAACACTTGGGTTAACGATTTTGGAACTAAAATATATTTTAATATATTACTTATTCGACTTTCTTAAAACTAAAGTATATTTTCATATATACTATAAACCTTTTTATCAAAATATTGTTTTTCAAACAGTATATTCTATACAAACTAATTTTACTTACTTATTAAATTTTCTATGTATTATTATTTTATACCATCTGATTTCTTATAAAGGATTTATAAAAGAAAACCTTTTACAAGGATCGTGACTACTTTTATTAAAAAAATTTCTTTAAACTCATATGTCATGAATCCTAATTACAATAAAACCTATGTATCTCACAGGCATTTTTATGCTGACGTACCTATTTTTACACATGTTTCAGGTGCTGCTTTGTGATGATTGATGATATATGCTACACTTAGGATGGACCCGTGCCTTTGCGACTTTAAAACTTGAAAGATAATAGTTATACTTATTTGATTGTATTAAAACAATGAGTTCATTTATTCAATAAAACATAATTATTTGATCCATGGTTGTGAAACGATGATTCTGTTACAACACTCCCCGACGTTTCCGCCACGTCTTGTTGTTTTACGTGGTCGGGGTGTGACAGAAAAGTTGGTATCAGAGCCAATGGTTATAGGGAATTAGGTTATTAGTAATGCTTTGACCTAGACTATAACCTTCATAGGACCCTAACATAAGTTTTCTTGTGTTTAGTTTTAAAACAATACCGTCACTTATTCTTAGGTGACAACCACAATAAGAACACAAATTTCAATCCTGCTTTGAAAACTAATCATCTGTTCTAGGATGATTGATTGTAAGGTTTCGAACCCTCTAAGTTTTCGAAATCCCGTCAAAGTTTGGTCTAAATAATGTGAACACGTGCAAACAGAAAGGGTGGGTGCCTGTACCCTGGGTCTTCTGTCTAAGGCTAGAGTGTTCGTACAAATCCGCAGTATCGGACCAGTCACTCTTACCTGGGAACTCTTGGGGTGAGTGTCCACTTATAGGCGAGCATGTCTTCGCGATACATTATATTGACCCATTTACTTTGATTAGTCACCATCTCATTTGTTTGCCTTAGGTAACAAACAAATGATCACAATTTTATGCATTGTTATTCTGTTTTCATTTCCCTTGTTTCCTCCCATGTCTCCCATTTTCTTCATGGTGCCTCTTCATCGCAACAACAATGTCCGAACTAGGTGCTGCAATTGTCCATCAATTAGGCGTCGCACTACCAGAAGGCCGTTGATTTAGCTATCACCGTGACTCGTGTCAGGGATGAAGCCATACAAGGGAACCACTCCTTAGAGCAATCAATGCAATCGTCATCATCCGAATCAGATACTCTATTTCAAATATACCCACAGTGGACGATGGGGGATATTTGATTAACATGTGCCGCTTTGCAATCCAAAGCAAAGCTGTTACAAATCCTGCTGCTGCTCAACCTCTTGTAAGGAAACCTAATGCCGGTATGTGCTTATGTGCAGCAAATGTAATGCACCTCACCAAGCTTACCTGCAGTGTCGACTGTGTGCATCACGTGGACGACTCGGTCACCTGACAAATGCTTGTCAATTCAACCCAAACCAAGGTGGTCTAAACCAACCCTAAGTCAACCCTGCTCGTATGATCGACTTAACATACGTAGTACCCAACCTTCAAACTCTGCTTCATATGTCGCTTGGCATATCTAGCACCTTAACCTCATGAACTTTCTACCTTGTGTATCGACTTAAGCACGCCTAGTGCAAGGTGTCGAAACACCTTTCGTTACACAAAATTCCAAAATCCAAAATAGGATCTTTCTATCCTTATAATTAGATCCTTATGGATAATTATCAATCAAAACGGAGCCCTTAATTGAATTATTCGTATGCCTTAATACGTAAATTACAATTCCATAAGGATAAATCCGAATTCCTATTAAGATCTTTCTATCTCCATAGTTAGATTCTTATGTTTAAAATGCCAAATGAAATCCACGGATTGGATTCCTGGTATGCTTTAAATAGCCGCGTCTAAAGATAACAAATTAAAGATCAAGTTAACTAATTATGTGCTTATGTGTTTTCTTATGTGTTTTGTGTTTTTGTGTGAGCCAAATGTTCATTATCAAAATCCTCATAGAATCTTCCATATCTCATATGAGAGATTCATAATATGATATCCAAAGGTACTATCTTAAATCCTTAATGGACTTCAACATTGTAGTTAAGTCCCTTGGGTTATAAAGTACTATTCTATAATTGGACCTCTTGAATGGTCTAGATAAGCAGATTGATTTTGAAAATCTGGATAGGAATATCATGTGGTGATCTACTTGAAAAGATCCCTTAAGTGGTCTATTTACGAAGATCATACAACGGTCTAGTTAAAAAGATCATGCGTTGATCTAGTTAAAAAGATCGTTCGTTGATTTAGTTAAAAAGATCCTCTGGTGATCTAGTCAAGTCGCTTCATGTTGATTTTTTTCCCCTACGCATTATGAAATAAACTATGCGGACTGTGAAAGGAATTACGTAATTATGGAGGCCTACATAATTATGGAATTCAGTGCACAGAAACCACATGAAGTTTTGTCGTGTGTTAAGACCTATAGTGACAAGAGTAATGATACGGGAGAAGTCTTGGACCTTGACCAATGTCATTTATTCTTACACTCCCCAATTCTGATTTCAAGCACACACAAGTTTCCAATGATAAGTCTTCACGGGAAACGTTCTCCTGTCTATAGTTTGAAACTCCATGTTTTGCTACTACAAGGACTTCACTTTGAGGGTTGACAATTTCGCTAAGAACCCTATCATCACCCAGAGTTCTACTTATGGTTCAAGGGATTCATTCGAAAGCGAAAGCGTCACAATTGTCTTCACAACTTTCCTCTAAAATTAAATTTCGGGACGAAATTTCCTAAAGTAGGGGATACTGTGACACCTGTGTCACTTCAATCATCAAAAAAATACCAAACCAATGAAATATTGTATTTCATACTTGGGATTTGTAAAAATATGTGTATCGTTTGCACATATCAACTCTTGTTCAATTTCAAGCTTTAAATCGCTTTCTGGAAGGTTATACGCGCTCGGATGCCTAAATATAACCAGTTTAATGCAACAAACACTCCGGAATAGTGAAATAGGCTTAACATACCTTAAATAACCTTCACATAACTTAGGAATATATTTTGGATGGTTTGGTGTGTTGAAATCAAGTTTGTTCGATCGCGGGGACTAATAGTGTCAAACTGCGAAACTATACCGATTCGTACTGTAACGAACATTCTAGAACTTGATCATAAGTTAAATATGCCCTAAATATCCTTCACATATCTTAGAAATAGGCTTAGAAGTTTTTTGTGCGCTAAAATAAACTTTCATGATCAATAGGGACTAAAAGCGTCAAAAAGTGCACAAGTTTGCATTTTCACGCATATCTTACGTTCTGAATACATCCGGACATCCAAAAAAATTTTTAAGCATTAAAATATTTTATTTTAGTGTTTGGTATGATAAAATTCCATTCGTCGCTTAATTTGGATCGTTTTTGCGTTCATTACGACTTCCGTCGTAATTAACCGAACAACGCAACCGTACGGCCAAACGAACCGACATCCGAGATATTTTATAGCATTTTTTAAGTTCCCTATACTTTAACTTCATTTTAGAGCTTTGAAATGGGGTTAACATGGCTTAAACGTGTCAAAAATGCATCGAAAACCAAGTTTGGGGTTTCAGGGACCAAAGCTGCCATTTTTTAAAGTGCCTGACCTGCAAGGTCCTTACGGACTGTATGGGGAAGGTCTTGTGGTCCGTAAGCAGGTGCCAGACATCAAAAAATGCTTTCCAGCTTGTTCCAGCTATTCCACACTTTTGCACCTGGTTTCTTTGATTCTATGTGCTTGTTTTGGATGCCCATGGTTTTAGAATTCAAGTGTATGGCTTAGATCGAAGCTCGGTTTTCAAGAAACGATCCTAACAGTTCTACGAAAACTATATATACCCCCACCCATTTGACTTCTTCCTCACACAAATCTGATCTAATGTGCTATAAGTTGAAGCCTTTGCTTCATACCTGAGCTATTTGGATCAAGATTTGCTTGCGGGGACCCTTTGTAAGTATTCTTTCGTTCTTTTATCGCTTTCTAGCTTAAAAGTCAAACTTTGTTTGACTTTTTGCATTGACCAGTTTATGGTCAATGAGAAGTTCGTTTGAACTTCGCAACGTGAGCGTAATCACGATGGTTATAGTCCCTAGTGATTATACCTACTGATAACCACGTTGTTTAGGTGTAGTGACGAGTCGTAGTTTCGGCCAAAATGCGTGTTTATGCGTACTTTGTAACCAAACTACTCTTAGTTATCAAAACCGTTTGTTTTGATATCCAACTTGTTTTCAAACTTTGTTAAACATGTTTAGCTCGTCACTTTTAGATTAGTGCTTATGTAGGGTCGTAAGGTAAGCGATCTAAACAATCGCTTATACTTTCGAACCCGACCCATTTGGTCGATCTTTAGGATCCGACCAAATGCATTAGGTGACCATAGTTGTTTAGGGAATAACCTTCCGAGGTTATACCTTATGGTCACTTCGTTTAAGTAGTTGTATGATAGGTAGTTTATATGCCTTAGAAAAATTACCAAAATACTCTTTTTATGCATAATTGATATTTAAACATATGTAACCCAAACTTTTGTCATTTAACTGATTATGTAACATAATTAAGTATGTTAGGGCATATAATACTTGTCATAGGACTAGTTAGGCAGTCTGAACGCGTTATACGCGAACGACGCGTTAAAGTAGCATAAGCTACCTAAACGGGTCTTGATGGGTCGTAAGCTCTTAGGATAGGTTTCCTTTTTAGGATGTAGGCTTTGTTAGACCATATCATATGAGTTCCTATACTCATTTGGTTTACGAAAACTCATCCTATCCGATCTTCCGATTTAGGTTCAGATTATTTATGTAGTTACCTATATTAGGTACCGTTTGATTTCCGGGACTCCTCTAGCTTGCTTGGTAGTTGTTCAAGACTTCTAAGCACTCTCAAGTGAGTACATAGTCCCCTCTTTTACTGTTTTCAAATGTTTTGGGGTGAAGCATGTGTACCTATTTGTTATGTTCTTGTTTTCAAAAGTATAATTGATTATACATATTAGTACTTATCTTTTTACAAACTAAATGATTATTTATGGTTTAAACTCTAATTTTTTTCCAAAGATTTTAAAATTGAATTGTTGGATAGTACTTATTTTATGTTCACCAGACCGGTTGGTAGTATGATATAGCGCTATAGGATTTGACACCCCATTCCTGTTGTCATGGAATGTCTGAAACCAATTTGTTTCTCCATCCAAATAGGGATTGCCTTTGTGGTATCCCTATAGTCTCAAAGGTGTATTTTGATGCACTAGGTCTGAATGAATTCTTAAGTCACATTATTATTGTATATTAAGTTATACTCCCAAAAGTATAGTTTGATATGCTCTCATATGTGATATTGTACAAAACCAACATATATTTTGTTAAAAATCTAAAACATAGTTTAATATGTTATTTGTAATCCAAAACATAGTTTAATATGTTATTTGTAATCCAAAACATAGTTTAATATGTTATTTATTAAATCCTAAGTATACTTTTAATATACTACTGAAAATTATTATTTTTAACAACTAAGGTATATTTAATATACTATTTGTTTAACAATTGGGTTTTTGGTTAGTGTTTAGATAACGAGGCGGGTGTAGTGTGATGAAAACATGGTAGATACGCCGCTGGTACTTCTTATATATAAGTGTTTTCATCACATTACATACCGTGGCATTATTTAGTACACTTGGGTTAACGATTTTGGAACTAAAATATATTTTAATATATTACTTATTCGACTTTCTTAAAACTAAAGTATATTTTCATATATACTATAAACCTTTTTATCAAAATATTGTTTTTTAAACAATATATTCTATACAAACTCATTTTACTTACTTATTAAATTTTCTATGTATTATTATTTTATACCATTTGATTTCTTATAAATGATTTATAAAAGAAAACCTTTTACAAGGATCATGACTACTTTTATTAAAACTTTTTCTTTAAACTCATAAGTCATGAATCCTAATTACAATAAAACCTATGTATCTCACAGGCATTTTTATGCTGACGTACCTATTTTTACACATGTTTCAGGTGCTGCTTTGTGATGATTGATGATATATGCTACACTTAGGATGGACTCGTGCCTTAGCGACTTTAAAACTTGAAAGATAATAGTTATACTTATTTGATTGTATTAAAACAATGAGTTTATTTATTCAATAAAACAAAATTATTTGATCCATGGTTGTGAAACAATGATTCTGTTACAACACTCCTCGACGTTTCTGCCACGTCTTGTTGTTTTACGTGGTCGGGGTGTGACAAGTTACTAGACTTGAAGTGATCAAAATCTTCCTAGCATTTGCATCTTCGAAAAATTTTAAAGTTTATCAGCTAGATGTTAAATCGGCTTTTCTCTACGGGAGGGTAAAAGAGGAGGTATATGTCGGACAGCCACCGGGCTTCACCGATCCAATCCACAAAGACAAGGTTTATTTACTGGATAAAGCGCTGTATAGTTTACACCAGGCCCCGAGAGCTTGATACGAGACATTGTCTCAACACCTGCTAGCCAACAGCTTCATCCGTGGAAAAGTGGATGCCACTCTCTTCACCAAAGAGGTTGACAGACATCTTCTGATAGTTCAGATATACGTGGACGATATTATATTTGAGTCAACAAATGAAAATCTATGCAGAGATTTTGAAAGAGTTATGAAGCAGAAATTTGAAATGTCATAGATGGGTGAGATGAAATTTTTCTTGGGACATCAGGTTGATCAACTGCCTAAGGGAATTTTCATACATCAGACGAAGTATGTTCATTATATCTTAGAGAAATTTGGGATGTCAGGATCTACTCTAGCCTCCACCCCGTTAGTGACGATCCATGGGATAAACCCTGATCTCACCGGAGAGAAGGTAGATGAAACATTGTATCGTTCCATGATCGGATCGCTGATGTACTTGACAGCTTAAGACCCGATATTATGTATCCAACCTGCCTCGCAGCTAGATTTCAATCTAACCCAAGAGCTTCGCATATGGTGATTGTGAAACAGATATTACGCTACCTGAAAGGAACTCCATCATTGGGGTTGTGTTATCCAAGAGAAGGAGATTTCACGCTCGAAGGGTATTCCGATTTCGGATGCTGCAAAGTTAACGCTAAATCAACAACAGCGGGGTGCTAGTTTTTCGGATCACGATTGGTCACCTGGCAATGCAAGAAGAAGACCTCTGTAGCTCTGTCCACATGTGAAGCCGAGTATGTATCTGCAAGCAGTTTCTGCTATCAAATCTTGTGGATCCAGCAACAGATGAGAGACTACGATTTGCAATTTCTTAACACCCCTATCTTTGTTGATAATGAGGCAGCGATAAATATCACTAAAAATCCAGTTCATCACGCTAAAACAAAACACATTGAAATTCGTCATCACTTCATCCGAGATTGTTTCGAGAAGAAGTTGATACGGATTGAGAAAATCCACACTGACGAACAAAAAGCTGATTTACATACCAAAGCATTTGATAAAACTCGTTTTCAATATTTGCTAAAATTGAACGGTATGAAGTTTTTATCGGTGTTGGAGGAGATTCTTGGCGTAGATGAAGGTACCACTGTAGATGATGTTGAGAAGCAATCTGCAATGGTTTGTCGATTTTTTACTTGTTTTGGTATTTAGGGGGAGTAATATTTTTTTTTCAGAAAATACAAAAACAGTAAAAAATTCAAAAATCCAAAAACATGAGATATTTTTAAAATACAAAAACAATAGAAAACCGGAAAGAGCTTGTGTAAAAAGGGAAAATGATAGTACATTGGCTTGACAGTTACAGTATGCTAAAGATATGTATAGTTTAAAAGAGTAAACAGTCTCGCTGATGATATGCCGATAGGTTTTTACACATTTAGTAGGTTTGTTCGGGATATAAACCTAAATCTTTACTTGCTTATTTCGTGGGGAACACTACTTGGATATATAGGTAACCCCTGAAATTTTTTTTGAAAGATCCCTCTTTCTGAGATACTAGGTCTTTATACTCAGTGATATCTGGGGTATTATCCCGGGACTTCTGATTTTGCGGAAGCAATGGCCTAGTCCCCGTATAATACTTTACTGCTTGCTTAAAATATAGCACCGCCCTCAGCATAAAAAATGATGAAACATTGAAAAATGCTAATCATGTGCTGTTGTAAAAAAGATCCTCTAAAGGGGACCCACTTAAAGTCGAAGTCGTCATCTCTCTGCTGAACGGAAGTTCTGACCTGAGCTCTCACGCCCCTCGCAATTAATCCCATACAGATATCATTTGTGGTATACTCACCTGTAAGACTGAATATTGGGATCTGGATACTGGAGTATATTCAAGAGGTGGGACACATGAATGAGTTTAAGTTCTTAATTCACCTAATTCGTAATCTGGACATATTGAAATTTTTGTGAGAATTTAAGTGGAACAGTATATCGACAATCTAAGTGAATTGTTTATTTCTGAGTATGAAATTAAAGCTTAACGGTACTTGTGACTTGTCGAATAGCTGATATGATTCCCTAACACGCTCACCAAAAATATGTTTGAAAATAGTTTACATTTACTGCATTTTATTTCTGTAATTCATTTCTAGTCTAGAAACTTTATTAAAAAATCCAAAAAGATTTTACATGTCTGCTTTATTTTCCGACAAACCAAAGTGGAAAGCTGATCTTCGGATTCTCAATTTGAAGCAGATGCAGGAAGTTTCTGAGCTGGAAGATGAGTTGTGAGCTAATCTTGTTAAACCTGGAATATGATAAGTCAAAACAAGTTCATTAATTTGAAACTTGTAAATTTCAGAAAATTGTTTGAACTAGTTTGTACAAAATGTCAGTGTGATTTATCTCAGGTCAACCAAGGTCATTAAGTTGGAATTGGTAGACAAATTAAGTACTTAGGGTCATTAATTTGGACCTGGATACTTAAGTGGATTTCTAAATTCTGACAAAACCAACAAATGAAGTCAAATGGAAAGTTTGGATTGAAATTGTCATAATCATAAATCTTATATTTAGGTAGAGATTGTGCAGGTAACAGGTTTGTTATTGAGAAAGCAGCTAAGAAAAATCCCAGCTAACTGATAGGGGGAGTCTGAATACTTAAAAGTCAGATACAGATTCTGGATCTACATTCAAGGGGGAGTTTGAAGGTTGTTAAAGATTCATATTTTGTGATTCATAGCTAAGTTGTTGATAGTAGAAGTGAAGATTTGAAGGAAGCTTTCATTGTTAGACAAATTGGAAAGAGATCAAGACTAAAGACTCGACGCCGAAGACTTTGTCAACATCCAAGGGGGAGTCTATTGGTGCACAAATGGCTGTTAACTTCGTCTTTATCGAGTCTTATGTCTAGATAGGATAAACCAGTGCTCAGCAGGATAAAAAATAGGATTTGTGTTTAAATGGGTAATTTCGCTTGAAATGGTCTCTGGCCATTTCACACGAAATTAAACTTTGTAATTTCGCTTGAAATGGCCATGCCACTTTCAAACGAAATTAGCTCTACTATATATAGGTGTGTTGCTAGTTCATTTGTAACTTTTCCGATTCAGAGCCGAGGTGTTGCCAGTTTGTCAAACGATCCGTAAAAGCTTTGGAATCAATAATAAGAAGATAATTAAGAGGAATCAAGCTGTTACACGTCTATTTCTCTGATTCCGCCTTGGAGATAGATGCTAAACTCTTTTGATTGACTCGTTAGGGTCACACGACGATCCAACACATCATGCAGTTTCATTATATATCATTCACATCATACGGCTTCATTATATATCATACACATGATAACCCACAATCGTTTGATGAGTTTCCTGCCTAACGACAAACCATGACCACGACGAAACATCAAGATTTTTCGTCGACAAGTTGGGTGACGAAACACCAAGTGTTTTGTCGATATAAAGGTGGCGAATTATTAAGTGTTTCGTCGACCATGCAAGTGGCGAAACTTCAAGTATTTCGTCGACTATGTGAGTGACGAAACTTCCAGGTCATTCGTCGAGGAGGTCTTTCGTCGCCCCTCAACAGATGGTTGTAGCGAATCAAGTCAATTACAGTTTCAACATATCAAGATCCCTAATCATCGACTAACAGTTACATTACAACCTTCAACCTCAGTCATCGATCATTAATACTTGTTCCAAAACAGGTAACACAATGACTTTCCACAATCAAGAAATCAGATTATTTATAAAGCATAAGGCTATCACTATCATATGTAAACAATAAAACCCATTAGCATGTTATCTAAACCCTAGATCAGTGGTTCATATCGCACCAAACATAGATCACTATCATATGTCACAATACAAACCATTAGCATGCTAATCGGCCCATAACATAATCATCATAATAACAAACATTCAATTTCACATAAGATTCACTTAACATAATCATCATAGAACATACGAATACACTTCTTGTTAATCAAAATCACACATGAACAAGATCAACATTTATGAATTAAGAATTTACGTGAACATGAATCTACTAACCAAGGGTTCGACTGAATAAGGTGTTGCCTCGATGAGGGGGGGGGGGGGTCTGCTGCCGTCGTGTGTCTAGAGGAGTGTAGGGTTTGCAACCAATTGTGACTTAAAACACATAAACTCACGTACATATGAAGAAAAGGGGAATTGGGCCGAGTGGTTTAAGAATAGCGGGTTGGGCCGAGAAGTAGCAAACACAAAGAAGTAGTTTAAGGGGATTGGGCCGAGTTAGTTTATATATAGTGGCGGCCCAATAGTATTTGTGATAGGTGCGGCCCACATACATAAGTGTGTATTATTTAACAGAGTTATCGTACGCTTAAGTTTAAGCTTAACGGAGTTATACCAGTACAAAACGTTTAACACATTAGAGAGGAATAACGAGGAGTTAAGATCAAAAGATTAAACGTCACTAACCTTGAAAGTTCGGGTTGTCACAGCATCCCCCACTTGAAAGAAATTCCGTCCCGAAATTTGATAAGTAAGCATAGAGGAGTGAAATGATGACTCAAGATTGCTGCATAATTTCCTCAGTTACCACATCATCCCCAACTTGAAAGGGAATTTCGTCCCGAAATTCCTCAATGACATCCAAGGTTGAAACATCCGTTTGAACAATTGAGGATACAAGAACTTCATTCGATCATTGCATTTCCATGTGGACTCCAGTCCACGTCTTGAGTTCCAACTAACACTCATGATTGGAATTCGGCTATGTTAACGAACCTTGACTTCCTAGTCCATGTCTTCGATAGACTCTTTGACCACAACAACTTGTCTAACAAAGGTATCACAAACGTTTCATCGGACAAACACTGCCTTAAATTCGAGACTTAAATGACATGGTGCACGTTACCCAATTCGTCGGGTAATTCGAGTTTGATGGCCATGCCCCTGATTCTTTCCAAAATCTTGAATGGCTCAACGTGACGTAAATTAAGCTTGCCACGCTTCCCAAGCGTACCACACCCTCCCAGGGTGAGGCTTTCAATTATGACACGTTCGCCTGCAGCGAACTCCCAGTGTTTCCTAAGCTTATCAGATTTCATGACCGTCACGCATTGCCGTCAAACAATTTCCGATCTAAGCAATCTTCCTAAGAGTTTCGAGTACAAGTCCTGGACCTGTGATTAGGTTGTCACCCACCTTAGTCCAACAAGGGGATCGGGATTGTCGCCCAAACAATGCCTCAAACGGAGCTGTCTGAATATTAGGATGGTAACTTGTTACAGTAGAACTCAACCAAAAATAAGTGTCCTTCCAATTTTTACTATGTCAATCACGCACATGCTCGCAGCATGTCTTCAAGTGTTAGGATGGTTCGTTTACTCTAACTGTTTGTCCTATGATGATGAGTAATTCTCATGTCTATATATGAGCCAGGAGTGTTGTGCAATGATTATTATAAATCAGGTATATATCAAAATCAAAGGTATCAGGAGTTGGCACCTCGTGCCTAAAAACCGCCTCTCTCAGAGGAATATTCATAAGCTGTGAAGTACTCACCAGTTTCCTTGATTGCAAGAAAGTGTGCTGGTCACGAGAGACAGTCGACGACCACCCAGATGATATTTTTTCCGTTTCGAGTTGTAAGTAGATTAGCGACAAAATCCATGGCAGCCTGTTCTCATTTCCGTATGGGTGTTGCTGGTTGCGGATACTCCACCTTGACGTTCCCACAAGTCAAACATCATTCTTGTACCTTGCTGGGTGGGCCTTCATGCCCGATCACCAGTACAAGATTTATAGATCCTAATATCTCTCGTGAATACCCAGACGACTAGAATATCAAGGCCGGTGTGCTTTGCTCTACACAAGTTCCCTACCGTTGCCGTATAATGAGATCCACATCTATTCCATGAGGTAGCGAATATCGTCCGACCTGCCAAAGGTTGCTTCTCCATGCCCCACATGGGTTTAATTTGAAAATTCTCTTCCTTCAATTCTCTAGCTTAGATAAAGCGAGTCTGATCAGGTAGGTTAGAGTCGATAGTGAGTTGCAAAGCTCGTGCACGTTTAGGTTTCCATAGCTGAAATCATTCAAAGTTCCATTCAGTGATGACATCACACGTTTAGCTCTTTTAGAAACAAAGGTACACGGGAGGCTCTTGTGATCGGTCTAGGTAGCACATTTGGTACCGTCCAAGTAATGCCTCCAACTTAAATCCAAAGACCAGCGTTTCCACCGCAGGTTGTGACTTGTGCAATTCCTCTTTTAAATCCACTACGTAAGCCATCACCTTCTCGTGTTGCATTGGCGTATAACTTGGATTCTGATTCGAACCATCATGGTATACCACTAAATCATCAGTACCCTCGGATAGAAGCGATGCTCAGTGCATTGTAGTGCATTCCCACGAATACACAGCACCCTGCTGTGCTAAAGAGCTTAAAGCTACGAAATCCTCGAAAATCCTGTGATGTAGCTACGATAGTATCTAGCTGGACTAAGAAATTACTGTATCCCCGATGGACTATTTGGTGTCGATCAATATCTAATGAAATGGATCTTTAGCGAGATCTGCATGTATCCCCACTTCGTTGACTACGTTACTCAGAAAGTGTACCTCCCAAATCCTGAAGTCACACTTAGGTAGACTTCGCGTGGAGTTGCTCCTCCCCTAGGAGCTCTGGGACAAAATACGGATGCCGATCATGGTGTTCCTTTCTCCTGGAAATGATCCAAAACGTCATCAGTAAACATGGTCGGTTCATGTGGTCCATAAAGCTGCTGGTGTGTTGATTAACCCAAAGGTCATGGAATACAAAGTTGCAATGGCCGCATCGCGTTCGATATGCCGTTTTAGGAACACTCTCCCCTTGGACTTTCATCTGATGTTATTTCGTTTGTTAATCAATCTTCGAATAGGAGCTTAACCCTTGCAACAGGTCAACAGGTTGTCAATACATGGTCGAGGCAAACAGTTCATAACTGTCACCTTGTTAAGTTCTCAATAATCAGTACACATACGAAAAGGCTTATCCTCACGGATATAACTGGGGCTCCCCCAAAGCGAAAAACTAGGTCCGACAAAACTCCTGTCCAACAGTTCTTGTAGTTGATTTAACAGTTCTTGCAACCCTCTTGGTGCAAGACGGTAAGGAGCACGAGTAGTCAGGGTTGCCTCTGGCGCGAGCTCAAACTGAGATTATGTCTAACAGTTGTGGAAGTAATCCTGGAAGTTCTCCGAGTAGCTCATCGGAAGAATCATAAACAGTTGATGAATTCCCGATCCTCTTTTCTTTAACCTTAACATCAATAACGGTTGCTAACATAGCGGGGTAATCCCTCCGTAGACACTTCTGGGCCTTCCTAGCTGAAATGGTGCTAACCCTGGCGCCACTCTGACGCTTTTAGAACAGTTAACGATTTTCCACTAGGAAGAAGGATACGCAAAACTTTCTTCTCACATGGTATATCCGAGCGATTTCTGAATAACCAATCCACACTAACCACTGCGTCGAAACCATCAAGGACAGCAGAAGAAAGGTCGATATCGAACACTTGTCCCACAAGGTCGATTTTGCATCCCAACAAGCATATGAGGTTTCAGTTGCCTTGCCCTCAGCCAATCCCACAACAGGTTCAGATTCAAGATGCATCAGGGTTAAACAGAACAGAGACGAAGCGATTAGCTACTCACACGAGCTACCATGTTGCTAAAATCCTGGCGTCGCCCACACCAATCCTAAATGCCCTTCCATGAGTATCATCTCAAGTGTTGTTATCATTACGAGGATTTCCAGTACTGACGTCGTTTCCTTGGTTTTTGTCGTCTTGATTTAACAATGGCCAATCTATGTTGTTGGCACCTCCATTTCCATACTGTTGGTTACAATTATGAGTATCTTGATGTTGCCGTGACTGTTACCTCTAATGTCATTGCCTGAAACGGAGTCCTACGATCTTTCACCGATAAAGTACATCTTTTCACATTCCGTGTCACGTCCTAAGGCGTTAATCATTGTGCTGGCAGTCACACATTCCATACTACAATCAATTTTCATCGCTTATGTCCCGATTAGTTCGTAAGAGATGGCTCCCATGAGCCGCGGACAAGGGTTAAGAATTCGATTAAAGTCAATTTACTGGTGTTCGTTGCCGGTAACCAAGGTCGTCCTAATACTATGGTTGGTAAGGCACTATGCTCATCCTCTTGTCCATCGTCCTTGCAGGTTGATCGAGTAATACACAGTACGTTGCTAGGGTGTTGCAGAAGCGGTCGCGCTTACGGAATCTAAGGCGTCAATACACAGAGTTCCAACCAATGAAAAGTAGTGAGAAAGGTATCAACCAATCATTCGATGCTGCGACATCCAACTCAGGGACGTTCGTACAAGTACCTAACATTCTACCCAGTTTGCTAGGCATTCAGATGGGTGTTCAGGTAATACTCGATAGCATCGAGATTCTTAAGGCTTCAGTGAGGAATGAAAAGATCACCTTCGAGTAGGAGACAATCACTGCTATGACTCCAATAGACTTGTTACGTTTCACATTGATCAATAACAGAACAGAACCCATTTTTCACTCGTTAAGTCTCACTGGGACTCACATGCACCCCACATTATTATTATGAGTGCACCCACAATAATATTGCGATTTGCATGCTCACCTCAGTTCCTCCTAACTCATGTCAAATGGTTCCTCAAACTCGAATGCCAAACAGAGGTTATCAAAACGATAAGATCACAAGAATCTAAGGACTACGACACACTAATTACGCATCATAAGGTAAACAAGCAGTTCATGAAATTATGCTATAGTGACGAGTGTGTGTCCGTATGCTACAACATGAACAAGTGTGTACTAGTCATGTGATATATGCAACAAGCGAGAAAGATGAACCTTGCAATCTGGAGTTGAGTGTCATGGTCGTATTCACGTTTTCAGAGCTGTTCGGTTATAGTCTGGTTTTATAAAAACGTTTTTAAAACCAAGTTCACTATAACCAGTGGCTCTGCTTCCAAACTGCCACACCCCCAAAATATGCGGAAACACCGCGAGACGTGTGACGTACCAGAATCTAGCCACTAATCACATTGAACTCATAAAAATATTTTAAATAAAGTCTTTCATTCATTAACATAAAGTGTTACAAAACGTTTAATGTAATTCATCGCATATAGCGGAAGCATAATTCAATTGTTAAATGTTCCATAAACCATATGTACGAAAACCATTAGACTTGTCTTGCGATTCCATGTATCTCGACCCATGACCACTCCAGCATCCCAGACTGCAAGTTCCAACAACATGCACCTAAAGGCCTGCAAGCATGCAGAAAAACATGTATCAGACAACGCTGGTGAGTTCACAGATTTATTAAACCGTTCGTTACCGATTACTGATTCATGTTATGTTATGTTGATAATAACTCGATACCGCAGACGGCCCTTTTTGCCCTTCTCCAATGCTCTATCAAACATTGGTCATGATTTAAAGTTATTAGTTCATGCTCGTCCTATCCAGGTACGTCGTGAGGGTGCCAAACCTAATAGCGCTATCAACTAATAACCCCGTTGCCCTACAAGCAACAACCCGGTAGTATGATGGGACTTAAATGATAGAAGAGAGTGTATTATCCAACATCAACATTTACTGAAAACCGTTGCGTATCCCCTGCAAGGATATGCGTTTGTGAAATCCGCCTCACATCCCCTACAAAGATGTGGGTATAAGAAAACCGCCTCATATCCCCTACAAGGATATGGGTTTACGAAAATCCGTTTGTAAGTTTTGTCAGTTTGATTGACCCCACCGGACGCATGCTTGTATTGAGAGAAGTGAACTCACCTTGGTTTGCTCGGTATGACTAGTTACTTGTTCACACTTAATCAGTCAAAGCCTATGATGTTCATGTACACATAATTAGTTTACATTCACATTGTTCACATATGTCACGTATCCAAAATACACGTTACGCGAGTAGCATACAAGTAAGACACACGTGCTTATACAAGTCGTAACTGTTAATCATGCAATCAATTAATCTATAACGTTCGTCGTAAAGTCACACAACAAGTGTTTTGTTCCTAAACAAGTCTACACCCCATGTTTATGACACATATCAACACTCATAGATGTACTGTTTATTTATACGGGTTAAGTCAAGGTTCTCATCTAATTAACATTATTACCATGCAACAGATTGGCTTTTATAATCCAACTACTCGGTTCACATAGTTTTGTTCAACGTCATATACATCATACTGTTTCATTGTACATCATATACATCATACTGTTTCATTGTACATCATGCAGTTTCATTATATATTATTCACATCATACGGCTTCATGATATACACATGATAACCCACAATCGTTTGATGAGTTTCCTGCCTAACGACAATCCATGACCACGACGAAACATCAAGATTTTTCGTCGACAAGTTGGGTGACGAAACACCAAGTGTTTCTTTGACATAAAGGTGGCGAGTTATTAAGTGTTTCATCGACAATGCAAGTGGCGAAACTTCAAGTATTTCGTCGACTATGTGAGTGACGAAACTTCCAGGTCATTCGTCGAGGAGGTATTTCGTCGCCCCTCAACAGGTGGTTGCAGCGAATCAAGTCAATTACAGTTTCAACATATCAAGATCCCTAATCATCGACTAACAGTTACATTACAACCTTCAACCTTAGTCATCGATCATTAATACTTGTTCCAAAACAGGTAACACAATGACTTTCCACAATCAAGAAATCAGATTATTTATAAAGCATAAGGCTATCACTATCATATGTAAATAATACAACCCATTAGCATGTTATCTAAACCCTAGATCAGTGGTTCATATCGCACCAAACATAGATCACTATCATATGTCACAATACAAACCATTAGCATGCTAATCGGCCCATAACATAATCATCATAATAACAAACTTTCAATTTCACATAACATTCACATAACATAATAATCATAGAACATACGAATACACTTCTTGTGAATCAAAATCACACATGAACAAGATCAACATTTCTGAATTAAGAATTTACATGAACTTGAATCTACTAACCAAGGGTTCGACTGAATAAGGTGTTGCCTCGATGAAGGGGGGGGGGTATGCTGCCGTCGTGTGTCTAGAGGAGTGTAGGGTTTGCAACCAATTGTGAATTAAAACACATAAACTCACATACATATGAAGAAAAGGGGAATTGGGCCGAGTGGTTTAAGAATAGCGGTTTGGGCCGAGAAGTAGCAAACACAAAGAAGTAGTTTAAAGGGATTGGGCCGAGTTAGTTTATATATAGTGGCGGCCCAATAGTATTTGTGATAGGTGCGGCCCACATACATAAGTGTGTATTATTTAACAGGGTTACTGTACGCTTAAGTTTAAGCTTAACGGAGTTATACTAGTTCAGAACATTTAACACATTAGAGAGGAATAACGAGGAGTTAAGATCACAAGATTAAACGTCACTAACCTTCAAAGTTCGAGTTGTCACACTCCTAACTTCTCCTTGTTTCTAAGAAGGTCCTTTAAGAACTTCGCATACTTGGGCATAGATTGGAGTGCCTCAATGAAAGGTAGATTAATCTTCAATTGCTTGGAGATATCTAGGAATTGCCCATATTCCTTGGAGTACTTTTGATTCCTAAGACGTGTAGGAAACGGGACACGCGAATGATCTACTAGTGGAGAAGGTCTAATGTCTACGGGTGGTTTCTCTACTTTCTTCTCTCCTTGAGACTCACCGGGCTGTGCGGTACTTACTGGGACAAGCCTCGATTGCACTTTGGCGGGAGCCTCCATCTCAATTTCTTCATCTTCCTCTACTACTCTCTCCTCAACTCTTGGGTTCCCTACGGTTTTGCCACTACGAGTGGTAATGGCTTTGCCATGGGCGTTGGGGTTCGGTTGGGTGTTACACGCAAACTGACCGGGTAACCTCTCTTCAAGCTTCCTAGACATGTCACCTACAACCCTTTAAATGTCTTGGAAAGAAGCTTGATGGTTCTTAAGCATAAGGTCGTGTTCGGTAAGAATCTTTTGGGTGGTTTGGTCCTTAACAACTAACTGGCTCATCATGGCTTCTATCCTCTCAAGACTACCCCCTAGATCACTATTTGAACCCTGAACTGGTTGAACCTGACTACTTGAACCCCCATCCCTGACCTGCCCATTGAACCCCTTATTGAAATGCCCATTTGAACACCCACCAAAGAATGAACCCTGACCCCTATTTGGATTTTGAGCTAATTGGAAACCACGGGGTTACCATTGGAACGAAAATTATTATTATTATTATTTCGCCAACCCGAATTAAAATTACTACCAAACCTACTAGGTTGACCTCTACCTAGACCCCCTCCCACGAAATCGACCTGCTCATCACCAACTAACAATGGACACGCATTCGTATCGTGACCCCCTCGACAAAACTCACACTTATCAACCTTTTCCTTAATCTCCTTGAGCTCTCTAGTGACGTATTCTAATACAGCGGCTATACTAGGGTCCATAGTGATATGGTTCACCCCACGAGTGGGTGCACTAGTAGTGGTATTTGAATTGCCATTTTGATACCGCTGATCAGATCGCGACTAAGATTGAGATTGGGCAAATGCCTCGAAACCCTCCAAACACTCGGCAACAGTAAGAATACCCATCATATGACCTCCCGCATTAGTGTCAAAATGATCACGAGTCTCTTGGGTGAGACCGTTATAAAATTTCTCGCAAAGGGCCCAATCAGAAAGACCATGCTGGGAGCATCGAGCGACAAGGTTTTGAAATCGCTCCCAAGCAAGGTAGAAGGGCTCGTCGGGCTCCATACGAAATGGGTGAATTTGATCGTGAAGACGTGAGGCTTTAGCGGGCGGAAAGTATTTGTTCAAAAAGGCTTGACGGAGGCCCGCCCAAGTGGTAAAAGTACCAGTTGGCTGATAATCCAACCAAGTAGCCGCACGGCCAGCTAGTGAAAAGGGAAAGAGCTGTAAATAGGTAGCATCGTTTGGGGCTCCGTGAAGGCTAAAAGTAGCAAGCATACGAGAGAAATGGTTTATATGGGCGGGGGCGTCCTCGTCGTCTCGGCCATGGAACTGGATGTTATTGGTTTTGGCTTGCATGGCATACGATGGAATCTGCCATGAGCTCTAATTTACTATGGGTGGAACGGTGACGGGTGAAGTAAGACCGGTGAAGCCTTGGGTGGCTTCTTGATGGACGGTTTGTCTTGCATTGGCCATTTGTTCTAAGTCTATGTTATCTGGGGCGCTAGAGGTGCTAGAAATGGGACTATCGGGTGGAGAAACCTTAGGTGAATGGTTTGGTGAAGGAAATGGGGTGGGAGACGGAGTGGTATCGAAATTAGGAAAATGAGAAGAGGATGAAGTACTAACCTGCGGGCCTTGGCCCAATCGAGATGATGACTCTGTGACTAGTGGCTTCGGCGGCGGTCCGTGCGAGCGCAGATGTGGCATCCACTACAAGCAAAAACCTAGATATGAGAAAAACATACACATTAGTCACTAAGACTCAAAATAAAAATAAAAATGAAAAACTCGAAACAAAACAAAACACGTAGCACGTATATGTCAATAAAGTCTATCAAAGCTAATAAATGCAATTGCCAAGAGTCCCCGGCAACGGCGCCAAAAATTTGATGTGTGCTAAAAAAACTACTAAAATTAACTACTTTAGACTCTCTAAGCTAGACACTAAAATCTTTAAATCTAAACTCGACCTAAACCACACAATCGGGAAGTGTACCGATCACTGTAGTATGACCTAAGGAAGTCCGGATATCGAACCCACGAGACTCTACTAATCACGCTAATAAGACTCTAATAAACTCTGACAGACATGACTCAAGCTGTTTAATTGTTTGGGGGGGGGGGGTTTACTGAAAATCTAAGGAAATCTATTAAACTAATTATTAGACTAGAACTAAGCTAATACGACCTAAGGTGAAGACTTTACTTATAGATGATGAAGACCACCTAGACTAGAATCCTGGATTGATTTTAAGAATTTACCAATTATGTTAACTGCATTTTTTATGGAACCGGGATCTTGTCATACTAAACCTATTAAGACACCAACTAAGCCGCTCAACCCTTCTCGAGGTGAAACTTATGGCACTACCTAGGCTGTTAATCCTACAGGTTATTAGACTTCCTTCCGGTTATCTAATTATTGTGTAAGTACCCTAATATTGACCTACTCTTTTCCAATTATAGATCTAGGGTAGTTTGAGTTTCTTAACTTGACTTGATAGACTAATAAACCGACGGGGAAACTAAGGCACGACTTTTTCCAAAGACTGTCTAAAGCAATTCGCCGGGTAAAACCTACCATTAGCCCCGCACCTTCCAGCTATAAGGACTAGTAGAATACTGAAATCTAGCAAATTATTAACTATTACTTCTAAGGTTTATTGGCCAATTCACCCTAAAGGTCAAAGACACAAGGTCAAAGATCTAGCATGAACCTATTCCGTAGCAGACAACCACCTAAATTCACACGAAGCAATTGATAATAATTAACCAAATTAAAGCACACATACACACCAAATTAATAAACCAAACCTTTTACTATACACAATTAATCCATAAAAGATATGCAATTAACGAAAAAGATTCAAACTTTATTTCAATCCATTCATCATAGTCTAGGCGGTTTAAACGTTTAGCCAAACATGTTAAATAATGAAAACAAGACAAAATTGTTCAAACAAGAATTCATGGTTACAAGTTTCGAAAGAGAAATCAACAAACAAGGAACTAAAGAACCCGTGCAAGTCTTCAATCTTCGACCCGAACTCGAACCAATGATTCCAGTGATAAAAAACGCTCCGAACAACTCAATTAATGCTCTGGAAATCGCCTCCAATGTCCTTAATTCGTAACTAGTGTTTTTTTCGAGTTTATGATGTATTTATATGATTTTTCCAACACAACCCTTGAACTATTTCGAAATAAACTGCCAGATAGGGCCTCTGGCGGGGCGCGACCCACATAAGGAATGGGTCACGGGGCGCCACCTCCTCCCTTCAAACGTGTAATACCTTCAGTCTCTTGCCAGGCGCGAGAGACTTGTCAGAGGGCGCCAGAGAGTGATTTTGCATCTTTTAACTTCGTTTCAGCTCCCCGATCTTTCCAACACGTTCCAGGACTTGACGTTTCGGTATTTTTGCTCGTTTTACTCAGTTTTCAGCAAATTTACGCATCAAGACCTGCAAAACACGATTGGATCAATAGTATGCACATTCTAGCAAAAACAAAACTAACTATAACGAAAAACTATACAAACAGTACACCAATAAAGGATGTATTTTTCAATACATCATTTATATAGAGTGATTCGTATGCAGCTTAAAATTCGTTGACATGTTCTTAGTATCTGGAATGCGTTTTCCAAGTAAGTGATTTGTTTTAAGTATTAACACAACCCTCTTTCCAAGTAATTTCGTTACACATTTCAATATATTTAATTTTACCGACCATTTCCCTCACTATAGGGGAAGATGTTTAGATCTTCTAGTGGATAAATTCCGAGACGTCGGTTCTTCTTAGGAGACATGGTTCGTTGGAATAGCAAGAGTTATAAAATTAAAGATAAAGGAGAAAGAGAACCGACCTTGATCCCTTGAAGTTCTGCGCTTATAATGATGGAAGAGCGAATGCATGGCTATTGGCTATAAAGAGATTGATGGAAATCAAATCAAAGGGGTAAAAAGGTCTCGGACTCTAATCTTTAACCCATCCATGCAACAGATATCAAAAGGTTTTATTCTTAGATCTTATCCACACATTGAAATTTTTTGAAAGTCGAAATAACAGCTGTAAAATTCAGGGGCAATTGTTTGGCATAGAAATTTATGACCAAGATCCTGAGATCTGTAGACTCGAGGCAGGATCCTAACATGCAGGACATGAAATAGGATCCTGACAGAGCTGAGGATCCTGAGCGTTATTGTTACTAATCACTTGTTCGTCTCTTTAGAGAATATTTTGAAGCAATATTCTAAACACAAACGCTAGAAGATAACTTGTACCTGAATTGTCACTAAGGTAGTTCAAGAAAACGTGTGGAAATGAGGTTGGGATCAGTGGACATCATCTACAACCCATGCCCGAAAAAGTCATTGCGCACTGTTGGTGCACTAAATGTCTGCTGATTACGTCATAATCAAGTCTTGTGTCTAGATAGTTTGAATGAACACACATTAGGGTTTAAATTAGGGTTTTTACTTGTTTATCTTGTAAATTTCGCTTGAATGTGTTCTTATGTGTTTCAAGCTAAATCAAGATTTAGCTTGAACTGGTTCAAGCGAAATCAACAACAGAGATTTAGCTTGAACAGGTTGAAGAGAAATCATGATTTAGCTTGAACAGTCTCAAGCGAAATCTTAGATCTATATATAGGTTGATGTGTGGTTCATTTGGGAGAGATGGTCATTGTATGAGAGAGGAAGTGCTGCCGGATTTGTATCAGAATACGTTGTAAAAGCACATATATCAAACAGAAAAGAAGGATTAAAAGGATAATAGCTGTTATGACTTTGTTTATGTTGATTCCGGCTTCATAATCAAAGATGAACTGCCTTAACTGACATTTAAAGGTCGTAGAACGGTCCAACAAGTGGTATCAGAGCTCAGGACGAGGAGTTCATACCATAGCAGCTTGATATTACCGGATTCTCTTCTTTCTACTCATTTCTTTTTATACTTTTCTGATCTGAACGAGTTCCAACGATCGAAATGGTCTGATTTTCGAGTATATCTTGTAAAACAGAGTTTTAACAAAGCCTACAAAGATTCGGACTAAAATTCAGATTAAAACTTGTTAAAAATGACCTAAAACTAGATTTCGCTTGAAAAGTGTTCGAAGTTATAGGTTGATTTCGCTTGAAAATCAGAAGTTTTTCGCTTGAAAACAGAAGATTTCGCTTGAACATTTCAAGCGAAATTGAGTTTGTTGGATTTCGCTTGAATCTGCTGGTCTTGAGTTAGAGGTTTTCGCTTGAAACAAGTTGAAGCGAAATTGTATTGGTGGATTTCGCTTGAAACTCTTGGCAGATTTCGCTTGAATATTTTGAATAGTTGAAGCGAAATAGTTCTTTTAGATTTCGCTTGAAACATAGTTTAGATCAGATTTCGCTTGAAGTGTAATAGTGTAGTTTTCGCTTGAAAAGTGTTTGGATAAGATTTCGTTTGAACAGTTTTATAGTGCTGATTTCGCTTGAACAGTTATATAGTGCTGTTTTCGCTTGAAGTTGTTTACACTTCAAGAATTTCGCTTGAACTTGCTGATTTTTCAAAACTTACAAATTTTCTAAGTGTTTGCTGATTTTGCAGGAACATTCACGATGGATGATCTTTTCATGAACCCGTTTAGCGATATGTACGCGTTCGCTGGAGATTCCGGAAAAAATGATACTTCGTCAAGCAATGTGAATGATAACCCGCCAAAAGAGAAGAAAAAGGAAGCTTGGGAATCGGAAAGTGCCTTCAGAATGTTCAATAAACCTCCAAAGCTAATGGCTATTGAGGAATACAGTCGGTGGTTAAGAAAGTTTGAGGACTGGTTGATGGCATTTGCATTTCCCAGCTGGAAGAGTTTGAAAAATGGTTATGAACATGGAAAGAAATATGGTGAAACTTTAAGAGCAGCCGAGGAGATTGAATCGTTTGTCGCTGAACAAAAGTGTGTGGCGTTATTATTTCAGTCCGTCCGGGAAGACATAATCTCATTGATCGATTATTCAAATGCAAAAGATCTTTGGGAAAAGTTAGAAAAGAAATGTTTAGGTAGTACTGAAATCGTGAAAAACAAAAAGAAACTTCTTAGAAAAGAGTTTGATCTGTTTGGATGTTTAAAGAACGAGTCAGTTTGTAAAATGATAGAAAGGTTTGGTCATCTGAAGCTGGAATTAGTAAGACATGATATCAAAATTTCTGATGAAGATCTTATCGACAAATTGTTCGATTCGTTACCTGATGAAATGGATTGGAGATATTATGCGCTGATGCTGAAGAATACTATCAAAGAACCAGAAAAGTTGACATTAGATGTGCTGATTGAGAAACTCGAGAGTCACGAGTTGGAGTTGAAGAAGACATACAAAGTCAATCACTCATCTTACCAGCAAAATTTGGATTTGTACTATCCAAAAAGCATGATGCCAAAAGTAACTTCTCCAAAAACTGCATTTTCTGCAGAAAATGTGTCAACAGCTGGCAAAGAAAGTCAAAGCAGTCAAAGCAGTGGAAGTCACAGTGGTTATCACAGTGGATCGTCATCTTCTGGAAATCATCCAGATGTAAAGAATCGTTTTCAATGTAACATCGCGATAGATTTGAAGAATGCTCAAAATTTTGATGAGGAGTCGGCCAAACAGCAGATGATTTTCCTAGCATCGGTGTTGGAATCATATGAAGGGTTAGTAGCTGGGAAGATAGGCAACACAAATCTGATGAAAGAAGATTGAGATCAGATTGATCTGGAGGAAATGGAACTGATCGATATTCGTTGGCCTATGGCAAGTGCTGTTCGTCGTGCACAAAGATTCATGGAAATTACAGGCCGGAAAACAATTGGTGGTGCATCTACTAAGTTGGGGTTCGATAAATCGAAGGTGACTTGTTTCAAGTGTAAGCAGAAGGGTCACTTCAAACGAGAATGCCGAAACGCTTATGTTGATGAATCGGAGAATCCTTTCAGAGATGATTACTACAAGAAGGCAATTTATCATCAGAATAAATCCGAGCCGCCTAGATTGAAGCAGGTTGAAGACAACAGAGAGAAATCTAGAGCTCTTGCGGTGATTTACGATGATGAGGGTTATGATTGGAGTCAAGAGGTTCTACCGGAAGAAGATGCGGTTGGTTACGCATTCATGGCGAAAAACGAGGAACCTATTCCGTGGAAAGACGATCGAACTGAAGAGCAGAAGTATAGATACAGAAAAATGATAGCTGAAAACATAATCATTAGAATATTTCGTATCTTTCTGGAAGCGAGGAGAGCCAATAGATGGGATCCAGATAGAGAGTGCTATCTTGATGAGTATGGAAATATTGCAATCGATGATAGTACACTTGATATCGAAGCCATAATCCAGCAATACAAAGAAGATGATGAGTACTGGCAACACAAATGGTGGGGAACTCCAACCGAGAAAATGAAAGAAGAAGAGAAAGAGAAAGAGAGAAAAGAGAAAGAAGAGATAGAGAAAGCAAAGAAAGTGGATACTGGAGTTATTGACACAACGCAGGAGTTGACTGCTGAAAATCTTGGAAGAATGGCTGACAAAGTGCTAGCTGCTAAGGCACTTGAGGTAGACTCTAACTCCGTGTCTGAGTCAAAAAGCCAGGTCAGTTCAGATGTGTCAACAAATGTGTCAGGTAAGAAAATCGATGGAAATGCTGATTGCAAAAATTGCAACAAAGAGGGCAAATTTTGTAGCACAGTCACGTATCTCAACGGGAAGAAAGTTGATGATCTGACAGCAAAGGTCAGAAGTGTTGAGAATCAGATTCTTGATCGTGACAAAATGGTTAAAGCTTCAACTGAACGGATAAGAGAATTAACTAGTCAAATTGAAAATGATAAAATTGATCATGATAAAGTTAAAAAATGAAAATGAAAAGTTGATTCTTGAAAACCGTCAGATTTCTGAAAAATTTGAAAAACTCAAAAGCACAATGAAAGATTGTGATGATCGAAATGGTAAAACTTTTAAAGAAAATGAACATTTGAACGTAGTGCTTAGAGTCAAAGAAGAATCAATCAACCAACAACTGGATGAAATCGCTAGATTGAAACTTAAAGTTCAAGAGGCTGTAATCGAAAACGAGCAAATCCAGTTGAAGCTTAACAGTTACAACTCCGCAAGCTTTGTTTTGCAACATATCATTCCCAAACCCATCGGGAAAGACAAAGCGGGCGAAGATGTGTATTGTGATGGAACTGGGGTGGGGTTTCATCAAGTTCCACCACCTGTTCTTGATAATTACACTAAAAAGCAATCTGGGTTTGTTGAAATTGAGGAAGAAAAAGAAGTTAAACTTCCGAAAAACATTGATGTTACTTTTACATCATCTGATGATAGTGTTCAGACAGAGATTGTTAAGAGCATAGCTGAAAGTGTTTTAATGTCTGATTCAACTGAAGATGATGGGTGTTTCTTGGACAAGTACATTCAGAAATCAAAATCCAAAAACAACTTAAGTGATGAACCGGGTCTTGTGATGTACAAGATGGCTGGATCTGATAAGTTGTATTCGGATTCTGAGTTTCCCATTGAGAATGTTAATGTGAAAAAGTTGACAAATGTTTTCAAGTTAGTTGAAGTTGAATTGTCAGAAGTGAACAGTTTGTGTCAAACAAAAAGGCAAATGAATTTTGAGAAAGATAAAGCTTATTACAAAAATCCTGTTGTTCCACCACGTTTTTATAATAAAAATCGAAACAATTGGTCGGGTGGTTATCGGTGTGGTAATAGTTATCAGAAAAAGAGTTTTCAAAACAAGAGGTTTGCTGAAAAGAAGGTGTTTGTGAACAGTTCAAGTTCACTTGCTGATGAAGAGAATGAATTTTTTTCAAAATCAAATAAAGAGTTCTTTGAGAAGAGGGTCTCACAACCTCAGTCTGAAGGCACAAGTCGAGTTGTTGATACTCGTACATGTTTTAGATGTAACAAAGTTGGTCACATTGCAAGAAATTGCACCAACTCCAAGCCTAAGACTGAAGTTGTTGACAGACAAAAGAAGAAAGTTGATGTGAAGGGTAAAGCACCAATCGTTGTTGAGAAAAAGAGTGTGAAAAATAACAACATCAAAGTGAAAAATGAACCTGTAAAGAAAGTGGTAACTAAAAACGACAAGTTTTATAAACAGGTTGCATTATCTCAACAAGTTTGGAAACCTAAAACTGAAATGAAAATTTCAACTTCTGAAGTGAAAAAGGCTGAAGAATCAATTTCGGTTGATTATGATGCAAATTTTCCACCTTTGAAGGCTGAAAATTTTAAAATTCAAATTGCGAGAGTCAAGGTTACACCTAAGGCTGATGAGGCCTGGGTGGACACTATGTTCGAATAAGCAGTTTGAATTGCCGGAGCTTCCTTGTTCGCGAAGCATGAATCGACATCTTTATTAAAGTTGGTTAATTTGAAGTTTGTTATGTGCAGGATCTTCCAAGAGCCATTTCAAGATGGATCATGGATAGTGGCGCATCTCGACATATGACAGGAAAAACTGCATTACTGTATGATGTGAAGAATATCAATGGTGGTTATGTGGGATTTGCAGGTCATGAAGGTGGTAGAATTATTGGTGAAGGAATGTTATCCAATGGGATTGTGACGTTTGAGAGAGTTAACTACATCACTGAGCTGGAGAACAATCTGCTTAGTATCTCGCAGATTTGTGACAATATGTATACTACTCACTTCACTGATAAAGAATGTTTGATTCTGAAACCTGGTTTTGTTGTTCCTGAAGAATGGATTATCATGAGGGCACCTAGAGTGAATGATTTATATGTGTTAGATATGAGTGTAGCAACTACAACAACTGGTCAAGCACATTGTTTCGTGTCTAGAGCAACTGAGAAAGAATCAAGATTGTGGCACCGCAAGATGGGGCATATTCACCTAAGGAAGATGAATCACTTGGTGCACAATGATTTGGTATTGGGTGTTAATATCAAAGGTTTTCATCTGGAAGGGGAGTGCATTAGCTGCATCAAAGGCAAGCAGAAGAAAAAGTCACACCCTTCAAAGCAAGTCAATTCAGTTTCGAGACCTCTGGAAAGACTTCACATGGATTTGTTTGGTCCGGTGAATGTCAAAAGTATTACAGGAGATTACTATTGTTTGGTCGTTACTGATGATTATTCCAGATTTTCGTGGGTTTCTTTCTTGAAGACGAAAGATGAAACATTTGACAGTTTGATGAGTCTGTTCAGGAAGATTGAGAATTTGTACCAAAGGCGTATCAAGAGAATTCGAAGTGATAATGGTACTGAATTCAAGAACAGTAAGATGGAAGAATTTTGTGATGAAAGAGGTATTTTGCATGAGTTTAGTGCTCCGTACACTCCGCAGCAGAATGGAGTCGCAGAACGCAAAAACCGGACACTAATCGAGACGGCTAGAACTATGCTTGCAGATTCAAAGTTACCGATAAATTTTTGGGCTGAAGCTGTTTCCGCCGCATGCTATACGCTCAACAGGGTTCTCACTGTCAAGAAGTTCAACAAAACATGCTTTGAGCTAATCAATAATCGCAAACCGAATTTGAAGTATCTAGAACCATTCGGGTCACCCTGTACGGTTATAGAGCCTCATGGAAAGTTTGGTCCGAAGAGCATTGATGGAATTTTTGTTGGTTATGCAAATCCGATGCGACGTGTCTTCGTTCCAAGTGAGAAGCGGATTATTGAAGCTGCAAATGTGGAATGTCAAGGTTATACTATGCCGCCACAGAATCCTGGTGATTCATGGCGTTATCATTATGACAAACTTTGGGATTCGTTTGACATGAGAGAAGAATCAGAGGATGATGAAGATTTCTTTGATGAGTTGGATATTTTGCGTGAATATGAGTCGCAGCTAAGGTTCCCAGCTGAGTATTTGAGGAGACCACAGGAAACTTCCAATGACGATGAAGCAGGTCCAAGTAATGCTGGTGAACATGATGATGTCCAACAGAATGAAGTTGCTCAGGATAATCAGTTGGCTCAGAATGATAATCTAGAAGCTGAAAACATGCCAGTATTTGATCATGGTGATTCAGATTCTGAGGGGGAGCAAAATCAGATTTCAAGTCAAACAAACCAAGTTGGTGAACAAGATGCAGAGCAGAATGTTACTAATCTGGAGGGAAATGTAGATGTTCCAAGCGAAGTGATGCCACGAACTTTTTCAAATCATCCAGAGGAGTTGATTATAGGAGAATTGCAAGCAGGCGTTCGCACTCGAAATCAGATTGATAAAGGGCTTACATGTTTTTATACAAAAGTTGCTCCTTTGCAAACTGAATTCTCATTGAGTTGTTTTATCTCGCAGGTTGAACCAAGAACTTACAAAGAGGCGCTTACTGAAGACTCTTGGGTCAATGCAATGCAGGAGGAACTTAGTCAATTTGAGAAATTGGGAGTGTGGAAGTTAGTTGATTTGCCGGATGGTCAGAGGAAAATTAACACCAAGTGGGTGTTCAAGTGCAAGAGGGACGATAGAGGAGTTGTTGTAAGGAACAAAGCTCGACTCGTTGTTCAGGGCTTTAGTCAACAGGAGGGGATTGATTTTACCGAAGTCTATGCTCCTGTAGCACGACTAGAGGCAATCAGAATTTTCCTAGCATTTGCGTCTTGGAAGAACTTCAAAGTTTATCAGTTGGATGTTAAATCGGCGTTTCTTTATGGGAAGGTTAAAGAGGAGGTTTATGTCGGTCAGCCACCGGGCTTCACCGATCCAATCCACAAAAACAAGGTCTACTTATTGGACAAAGCGCTGTATGGTTTACACCAGGCCCCGAGAGCCTGGTACGAGACTTTGTCTCAACACCTACTAGCCAACAAGTTCATTCGTGGAAAAGTGGATGCCACTCACTTCACTAAAAAGGTCGATGGTCATCTTCTGATAGTTCAGATTTATGTGGACGATATAATCTTTGGGTCGACAAATGAAAATCTATGCAAAGATATTGAATCAGTGATGAAGCAAAAGTTTGAAATGTCATCAATGGGGGAGATGAAATTCTTTCTGGGTTTACAAGTTGAACAACTTCCTGAGGGAATTTTCATTCATCAGTCAAAGTATGTTCATGATATTCTAGAGAAATTTGGGATGTCAAGTTCTACTCCAGCTGCTACCCCACTTGCAACAAATCATGGGATTCACCCAGATCTCACCGGAGACAGGGCTGATGAAACGTTTTACCGATCCATGATAGGTTCTTTAATGTACTTAACTGCTTCACGTCCTGATATAATGTACCCAACGTGCCTCGCAGCAAGATTTCAGTCTAACCCGAGAGCATCGCATATGATCATTGTGAAGAGGATATTGCGCTACCTGAAAGGAACTTCTTCATTGGGGTTGTGGTATCCTAGGAAAGGCGACTTTACGCTCGAAGGGTATTCCGATTCGGATTTCGGATGCTGCAAAGTCAATTCAAAATCAACAACTGCAGGATGCCAGTTCTTTGGTCCTAGATTGGTTACCTGGCAGTGTAAGAAGCAAACGTCTGTGGCGTTATCTACATGTGAAGCGGAGTATGTTTCTGCTAGCAGTTGCTGCTCTCAGATCTTGTGGATACAGGAACAGATGCGCGACTACGGTTTGCAGTTTCTTAACACACCTCTTTTTGTTGATAATGAGGCCGCTATAAATATAACAAAGAATCCAGTACATCACGCTAAAACTAAACACATAGAAATTCGTCATCACTTTATTCGTGATTGTTTTGAGAAAAAGTTGATACGAATTGAGAAAATCCACACTGACGAACAAAAAGCTGATTTACATACCAAAGCTTTTGATAAAAATCGGTTTAAATATTTGTTAAAACTGAATGGTATGAAGCTTCTTTCGGTGTCGGATGGAATTGTGGGCGTTGATGAGAGTACTGTTGCGGATGAAGACGAAAAACAATCTGCAATGGTTTGTCGATTTTTTACTTGTTTTGGTATTTAGGGGGAGTAGATGTTTGTATATAGTTTATATTTTCAGAAAATACAAAAACAGTAAAAAATGCAAAAATACAAAAACATGATAAAATCTGAAAAAGAGCTTGTGTATATAGGGAAAATGATAGTACATCGGCTAGACGATTACAGTATGCTAAAGATTTGTAAAGTATAAATGAGTTAAACAGTCTCACTGATGATGTGTCGATAGGTTTTCGCACATTTAGTAGATTTATTCGGGATATAAACCTAAATTCAAACTTGTGAATTTCATGGGGAACACTACTTGGATATATAGGTAACCCTTGAAATCTCGTTTGAAAGGTCTCGTAATCTGATATACTAGGTCTTTATACTCAATGATGTCTGGGGTATTATTCCGGGACTTCTGCTGAACGGTGGTTCTGACCTAGTCCTTGGATAATACTTGCTGCAATGCTTGAAACATAGCATTAAACCCTCAGCATGCCGATGAAACAATAAAATTGATAGTCGCTGCTGTTGTAAGCAAAAAGATCCTCTAAAGGGGACATACCAAAAAGTCGAAGCTGATATCTCTCTGCGTATACGAAAGTATCGACCTGAGATCCCTCGGCCCTCGCATACCTAATTTATATACAGATATCATTGTAGAATTCTCACCTGTAAGACTGATTATTGGGATTCTGGATACGGGAGTATATTCAAGAGGTGGGACACATGAATGAGCTAAGTTCATAATTCATCTAAATCGTATCCTAAGTAAATTGAAATTTGTGTGAGAATTTAAGATGGATCAGTATATCGACAATCGATGTGAATTGTTTATGTCTGAGTATGAAATGAAGCTTAACGGTACTTGTGATTTGTCTAAAAAGCTGATATGATTCCCTGACACGCTCACCAAAAATATGTTTGTAAATAGTTTACTTTGTTTACTTTCTGCAATTTAAGTTTTCTGTATTTCATTTCTTAGTTTAGAACACTTTATAAAATCCAAAAAGATTTTACTTCTGCTTTATTTTCTGACAAACCAAAGTGGAGAGTTGATTGTTGGATTCTCAGATGTTTGAAGCAGATGCAGGAGATTCTGGACTGAAGAATGAGGAGAGCTTATCTTTGAAGAAGTTTGAATTGTTTGAAAAGTCAAAAACAAGTTCATTAACTTGATACTTGTTATTTTCAGAAAATGATTGAAATTGTTGTTTTAAAATCAGTATTGATTCGTCAAAAGATCAACCAAGGTCATTAATTTGGACTTGGTAGATTAATCAAGTGATCAGGGTCATTAACTTGGACCTGAATACTTGAGTGGATTGTTAAAACTGATTGAGTTTGTGAATTATTGTTGAAAAGATAGAATTGTAATGTTTGTTGGTTGAGTAACAGGATTGGACTTCATTATTCCCAACGGAAGCTAATTGTCAAAGCTTGAACCAGATATCTCAGATTCTAGCATATCGAGAGGGGGAGTCTGTGAAAGGGGGAGTCTGGATCAACAGTCAAAGGGAAGATTGAAGTTTAAAGTTTAAAGTTTGAAGATAAAGATTGATGAGAGTTTTTACAATGTTTGAAGATTGTTAAAGACAAAGACTTGAAGCCAAATACTTCATCAACATCCAAGGGGAGTCTGTTGGTGCACTAAATGTCTGCTGATTACGTCATAATCAAGTCTTGTGTCTAGATAGTTTGAATGAACACACATTAGGGTTTAAATTAGGGTTTTTACTTGTTTATCTTGTAAATTTCGCTTGAATGTGTTCTTATGTGTTTCAAGCTAAATCAAGATTTAGCTTGAACTGGTTCAAGCAAAATCAACAACAGAGATTTAGCTTGAACAGGTTCAAGCGAAATCATGATTTAGCTTGAACAGTCTCAAGCGAAATCTTAGATCTATATATAGGTTGATGTGTGGTTCATTTGGGAGAGATGGTCATTGTATGAGAGAGGAAGTGCTGCCGGATTTGTATCAGAATACGTTGTAAAAGCACATATATCAAACAGAAAAGAAGGATTAAAAGGATAATAGCTGTTATGACTTTGTTTATGTTGATTCCGCCTTCATAATCAAAGATGAACTGCCTTAACTGACATTTAAAGGTCGTAGAACGGTCCAACACGCACGAACAAAGTCACCGGGAAAACATGGTAAAGTCACCCAGACTTGAATTCTCCAAATCGTTCGTTTATCAATCAAGAAGGAAAATCTAAGCTTTTTAGCTTCAATAACACATAAAAGTCTGATCTTTATGTAAAAAACCAATGTTTTTTTTAACCTAAAACCCCATTTCCTACAAAAAAAAAAAAAACTAAGATCTGAAGATTGATTCTTACTTAATTTTTTGACCTGATTGATGTAGCGATGATTTGGGACTCAAGAGCTGTGGATTCCAAGATTGAATCTTCCAAAATCTGAACTTTGATTTCAAGTTTCACCCATTTTCCCTCTCTAGATTTTGTTAGTATGTGATGATTATGAAGCTAGGGTTCGCCTCTTATTATAAATAGTAAGGGCTTAGGGCCGAAATTCTTTCCTTTTTGGGCCTAAACCACAGTTAGCCATTTAACCATATTGTCAGAGATGACATTTAAACGGTATTTACTTGTATGTAATGCATGTAGATCACTTGTTGGAGAAGGGCTAAAAATAGTGTAATATTATCATCTCTCTCTCGCCGAACCCTAGCCGCCGCCTAAGTTGCTCGACGATGAAGGCACAAGTTAGCTAGTGGTCGGAGATAAATCGGTCTGCACTTGGTTGCAACCTAGAATATACTCTTCCCTCTAGTTGATTTATGTTTGATTCCAATCGCTTCTTAGGGTTGGCTAGCCTTTCGTCTGGTTGTATGGCGTGGAGAGAAAAGGTGGATGAGGAATGGAAAGACGTTCTGTCGAAGCGGAATTTCAACAAAGGAAACAAGGAAAAAAGGTATGATAGCAATATTACGAAGTACTATGTCTCCAATCTTCCATTCGGTTGCACACCATGAGAGGCAGCAGAGTTTTTAGGGTATTTTGGAGATGTTTCAGGCACTTACGTTGCTCGTAAAAATGATAAAGAAGGGAATAGGTTTGGTTTTGTCCCTTTTAAAAACGTTAAGGATGCTAAGGAGTTGGAGCATAGGATGAATGGTGTAAAAATGGGGAAGTTTATTCTTAAGGTTAATATTGTGAAATTTTCGGTTGAGAATGTCAGTCTTTTTGATGATGGTGGATCTTCCAAGACTAAGACCGGGGTTGAGTCGGTCGGAAAGGAGAACGGTCGACCGGGTTTTCTTCAATAGAAATGGGCTGGGGGTAATATTAAAGGATCTCAAAAAGATGTACGGTCTTTGGCGGATCTTTTCAAAGGGAAAGGTAGAGTCTCTGGTGAGGCTTCAACCAACTTTGCTCAAGATGCTGAAAAGTCTATTTCGATATCGGATGAGGTTAGAGCCTTCCATTTCTTGCATGGTAGTGCTCTGGTGGGTAGAGCTGTGGATATTAATATCCTTATTAAGATGGATAAAGTTTTGTGGGAGGGAGGTTTCTCAGGTATGACGATTCATTACGTGGGAGGGTTATATCTTTTGTTGAGTTTCAAAGATCATGAAGCAGCTTCAGAGTTTCTTCTTTTGAAAGAAGTTTGGAGGCAATGGTTCTCAGTGTTGGATATGTGTGAAGGACAAACTTTGGCATTTGAGAGAGTAGTTTGGCTAAATGTGTTCGGGGTCCCTCTTCATTTAGCGGACAATTCGGTGTTCAACGATATTGCTAGTCAATTTGGGTCCGTTGTCAAACCGGCTCAGCTGTCCATCGACGACTACGACCTTTCTGCGGCTTGTGTGGGAGTTCTTGTTGGGGAAGGCGACGTAATAAAAGATAAGGTATCCCTTAAGTGGAAGAACAAAAGCTTCCAGATCTGGATTTCTGAGGTGAGTGACATCTGGATCCCGGAATGTATGGGAGTGGTGGGTTTGAAGAGTGGCTCCCGGTCAGAGGAGTCAATTCGGCAGTCGTCAGAATTTTCTCCGGTTGGTAGTGAGCTACCGGTGGGTAATTGTTAGGATCGGAGGCCCTCATGATTGTGTTTGTTTGTGTAAATTGAACAATGAATGAATATGAAACAATGTAAAGTGCAGCGGAAATGAATAACAAACTTTGTAAACACAATCAAAGGAGAAAATAGTTTTGAAAAAGCATATGCAATTCATTATTCAAAAGATTTACAATACGAATCAAATGATTACAATCATGCTTACAAACTAAGCTCCCCCTCAGCCTGATGCCCCAAGGTTGGATTGCACAAGATGAAATGATTGAATTCAGGAGAAAAACTCTCTCAAAACGAATCAAATCTAACAGTACAGAGTACTGCTCCATTTATAGACAAACCAAACCACTGAGGCATCTCAGCTGATGTCACCATAAAAGTGACATCTAACAAACTAACAAACTCTATCTACTGTTCTACAACTACTGATCATACAGACATTGATTACATTCAAAACACTGATATATAAACACTGACTCTTCATTCCACTGACGTAATCAACCACTGTTGTATGAGCAACAGTGCTTTCTTCAAAGGGTGATTAGGCCATGAATGGACAGTGCTTTAACTCTTCAGCAGCACTTGGATTCTAGCAGTAGATTGAGCTTCAGCCTTTAAACTTCATTAGTGCTTTGGTTTCACAGTGGTTTATAGGATCAGCAGTTGTTGATAAGGGCAGTACTTGAAGCATGTCAGATGTTTGATTCACTGTCAAGGGGAAAGCTTAAAGTAAACAGCTGATTATTGTGAATCCTCTGTCATGATCCGGTTTTGGCTTTCATTATCTGTTCCTCTGGCAGGGTTCAATCCCAACAATCTCCCCCTGGAACATATAATGCCAAAACCCTTCATTATTCTGGATCTTTATTCCTCATCAGAAGTTCCCTTGCTTTTCTTTTAAATTCTTCTTCAAATTCTTTGGAACTTGTGTCATCTTCATCCCGACACAGTGTAAGTTCAAGGAGATCCTACAAATCTTCAACAGTAAGGCCTAGTGCTTCTTTCCTTGATATGTACTTCACTTCGCCATTGGATCTGACCAGGGTCAATACGTGGGTCTTTTGATAAGACATCCACTTTAGTACTTTTAAACCCAATGGGTTTCTTGGGAGAGATTTATTCGATGATGAGTTGGGAGATGTTGGCCTTGTGAAAACTTGCAGACTTTCAGACATTCTTTTGAAGGCCATTTCAATAACATTGTTTGCTGCAGCTATGTCTTCTGCAGTTTCTTTTTCTATCTGCTCCTGTCTCTTTTGTTGATCTGGCTCAATGTCTGAAACTTCTGAAGTAGATGGTGATGCAGGTTTAGTTAACAACTTCTTAAAAAGGTTTTGAAGTTTTTCCGAGTTCTTTTCTTTTAGACCCATTTTCATGATGGTTTCTGTGAAGTACTCAACTTCCTTTTCCTTTACCTCTTCACTGGTCAGCTGTTCTCCTTCTTCTTGGTTTGTCACAAGAATAGAATTTTTAGTTGACCGGAACAGTGTTTTGAGGTTTTCTATCTGCTGTTCAAGCTTCATCATTTGTTCATGCTTCTTTGAAGTGCCTGAAACAGTTATCTTCCTTTTCTTCAGCCTTTCATAGGCTTCATCAGTTTGCTGCTTTGACCATATTGATATGGCATTTGCAGTGTCCACTTTTGCATCCACCAACTCCTGTTTCTTTCTTTTATACTCAGCTGTTAGGTTAGAGATGAGCTTTTTGTATTTACTCCAATTTGGAGCATTTTTCTTCTTTCTAGGATCATTTTTGATTCTATCAATCCTATCAGCTTCATGCTTTAAAGCCACTATTGGCCATTCTTCAAATTGGTTTTCTTCAGCAGGATAAAATTTTTCTTGCATTATGTATGCAAGAAGTTTTCCTCTCATCTCTTTTCGTTGTTCTGCCTTTTCTTTGCTCAGCTCTTGTGCAAAATCTTTTATTTGTTTGACTTTTGTGAGCAGAAAATCCAATCTTTCTGCAATGGCTTCATCACCTTGACCTTTACATTCAACCTTGGCTCTTATCTTAGCCTGTCTTACTTTGAGCTCAAGATATTCATCCATGTCTTCTGGAACCATGAAGCCAACGAGTGAAGAAAATCTTCTGTTTGAAGGATCATCATCAGTGTAGAATTGCCTCATCTCATTTTTTATAGCTTCCAGTTCTAACGGATATCTTGCAGCAGTGGGATCATATTGGTCCTCATCTGGCTGAGTAAGTTTTCTTTTTCTGGTGTAGAGCTTTACTGGTTGTGATGTGAGACTGGTGGAAATAGTGGAAGATGACTGACTAACAGTTGTTGAAACAACTGGTGTTTCAACTGCTGTTGTCATTACAACTGCTGATATGTCAGCGGATGTCTTCTGCTTTTGAGCAGGGGATGGAGGTGGTGAGATAGTTTTTGATGATGGTGATGGTGGTGGTGAATCATCAGGAATGGAAACCTTTCTCCTTTTTATTGTAGGAGAGGCTGATGATGTTGTTGGTGGATCAGTGGTGGTGATATGAGTGGCAGTGGTTTGTGATTGTGATTGACTGACAGTGGTTGAAACAACTGGTGTCTCAATCACTGTTGTCATTACAACAGATGTTGTAACATCTGTTGTCTTCTGTTTTATGACAGGAGGTAATGTTGGTAATATGATTGTAGATGATAATGGTGGTAGAACAGTGGTTTTGGTGGTGTGTGTTGAAGTTGTGTGTGTTGATGAGATGGCAGCTGTTTGGCTACTGACAACAGTTTTTGTAACTACTGCTGTGTCAGCTGTTTTAGATGTCTGTTTTCCTTGATCTGGTTCAACATACAGACCATCTTCAATTCCCTTTTTCTTCATCTTCTTGACATTCTCCCCCTTTTTGGCATTATCTGCAAGGGGGTTATCCATAAAAAGGATAGTGGAGGGAACTTTTTCACCATGGGCAGTTTTTTGTATGTTGGCCTTTATAGCCTTGATGTCTGCTTGAGTATCTTTGAATCTTGACTCCACCATGTTTGTCAGCATTTTTACATGTATTTCATGCTGCTGGTCAGCCATCTGTTTTTGTTGTTTAAGTAAAGGCTGGAAAATATTCCAGAGCTCATTTGCAGCAAATGCTTGTGACAGAGCAGGTGCTTGAGGTGGAACAGGAGTGGATTGTGCTTTTTGAGCTTTCAGAATCTCTTGCACCATATCCTTTATTTCAGCAACTGAGGTTTCCAGTTTTTCAACTCTTCCCGTCAATTCCTGGTATTTTGAATCATCACCCACTTTAATGGGATCATCTGAATCCCCACCTGTAGTGGTTATATCAATGTTTGACTTAGGAACTGAGTCCCAAAAATCACCCATTGATGCCCCTTGTTCTTGGTACTGGGGACTTCTTTCTTCAGCACTTGATAAACCTTTAATGGTATCAGTGGTTAGAAACAACTCACTGGTGGTACCGAAGGTGCTGTGGAAGAAATTGCCTTCAAGGGAGTCTTACTAATGAAACAACTGTCCAACTGAAGATCTGTTGATCCATCAGTTGTAGTTGCTGCTCCACTTGAACTACCACCAAGAGTTACTTGTAACTCAGGGGGTGTAACCTCCTCAGTTGTTGCTGGGATAGCAGAGGTATAAGCATCAGACCCAGTCACTTGTTGGAGTGTACTCTCTTTGATGGGTGATTGAGAGGAACTGGTTTTTGTCTGAGCTATATCAACTGCATGCAACAAAGGTAGCATGGATTGTGGTAATATTATTGGTGAGGGTATGGGAGTTGAAAGAGACATGTCCTTGGAATCAGGACTGAGGAAGATGGATCCGAGTGGATTCAGAGCTTCATATTGTGGGGTCCCTGTGCTTACAACCTGATCCTTTTGTGAGGATGCAGGAGGAGTTTGAGGCAATGGTGGAGATCTTTCTACCAACTGCTGTGAGGAAGTAGCAGCAGTGGTTTGTGGTGACATTTGTGTTGTCACAGGCATTAGCTCTGGGATCTCATCTTCCAGAGTTGCCTTTGTTTTGGGTTTGGGGGGTTTTCTGGATGTTTTCTTTTTGGTCTTTTTGGTGGTGGCAGGTGTGGGTTTTAAAGCAGTGGTAGTGCTGCTATGATCACCTGGAGCAGTGGGCTCAGCAGCAGATGTCTGAGGAGCAGTGGTAACTGCTAAATTCTGCTCGAACACCTCTGCTTTTATTTTTATTGGTGCCAACATTCTAGTGAATGTTTCAGGTGTTAAACTTTTTATTTGAAAATAAACACCCTGTTTTGGCACATTTTCATTTTCTTTTTCAAATTTTTGTTTGAAATAGTAGCTTTGAAACCTTGGAAAGAGTAAAAATTCTTTGCTATCAACATTCTTTACCAATTCATTGAAGATTTCCTGGGAATAGTTGTAATCTTTATTATTTAAAATGGCATAGCCCAGGCATTGAATTTTCAATGGTATTTCATTAAAAGCTGTTGTTTTATTTGAAACACACGACAAAAGTGTGTGGAATAAAAATCTGGGTGCAGACGGGAAATAACCTTTTTGTAAGGTATCTACCTTTGATTGTTCTGCATATCCCCTTTTAAGAAAATCAGCTTTTAACTCGTTTTTATCAAAAGAAGTTTTACCTTTCTGATCATCGAGTTTGAAGACTTCTGAGATTGATTGCGGAGTGATTTGAATCGCTTTACCCTGTATCGAGGAGTTAATGGCTACTACTTTTCGGTCTTGTTTTTCAAGAGTAGTATTTTCCAGAACTCTCTCTGGGTTTGCAAGTAAATGGTAGCGTCTACTGTCAACAAAGTTTTGTACTTTGATGAAGATATGGTGTCAATGATAGAATCGAAGGTATGGTTGTTTGAGGGTTTTGTGAGGAGACCCAAGTAGTTGTGCGGTGATTTGTTTGGGATTTCAATGGTTTCTTCGGCCGTTTGAGCGACCTCTTTTGAAGATGATGGTGATTTTGGTTTAGATTTTGATTTTGACTTCGTCATTTTGATGAAGAAGAATCGGAGAGTGATTTGGGAAGAAAGGTTGGAAACTGCTTTGAGAATAGAACTTTGGAATTCAATTCGACAGTGTAAAACCCTGTTTGGGGATTTTGATCAGGGTTTTATTTAGGGAAAAAGTGATCGCTGATGTGGCAGCGGTTATTATGATCTGAAGGCTAAAAACTGACCACGTGTCAACCTCTGATGATATGGATGAAGAATGGAGGACAGTTGTTTTAAGAACCACTGATGTATCAAGCATCAGTAGTTACAACGGTAATAATGTGATGACAGTGGAAGATTTTTACTATAAGTGGATAGCATATCGGTGGATATGACACTTATTTTGAGCATCAGTGCTTGCCAAGCAAAATGAGGATCAGTGGTTGACTTTCAGCAGTGGATAGTAATTAGGAAACAGACGTTTGAACAAAACAGTGGTTAGGGTTAAAATAATGGCAATGATTTGAAAGTTCATTTTCAGCAACTTTTTCAAGAAATTTTCACTCAAGGTTTTGCCACATGTCAATTTCCTTTTGAGATTCTTACGAATTACTGACAGCGGTTTAATACCCCGGATGATGAGAACTTTTTGCTAAGGCAACTCATTTTCGTTTAATATCCAAATTAAAACATGAGTGCCCCAGTAGTTTAAGCACTGTTTAGCAATCAACCTTTGATTAGTGTTTAAAACAACCCTGAGTATGACATGACCTTGACATATGCACCATTTCCTTTTGACCCATTTATGAGGACAATAATACCAACAAAAATAAGGTATTATATCCTGACAGGTAACTGAAACTGTTGCCAACAAAAATAAGAAAAAGTTCAGAATATATTATTCTTTTAAAAAATGAACAATATATATCTTGATTATTCGAGAAAATCCTTTGAAAAAATGGATAAAGGATTTTCTAAAAATAGCATAAAAAAGGATCTGGTATATATACAATAAAATACGTAATCACATCATGTTCAAGTTTATGAAAATGGTCAGTGGTTTGACAATAGTCGTATGAAATTTTAAATACATTTTGACCACTGTTTAGTACCATTTTCTTGTTGATTGATTGACAACAGAATTGAGAATACATGTACACTTGAGTTTTTGAGAATCATGTGATGATTTTGAAGATTTGTCTAATCCTCTTTAAAGTTCATTCACCGGAATTTCCATTTTTACCTAAACCTTTTTGTGAGCAGATGATTGCACACAGTTGCTTAATGACCATTATTACCCTAAACTCTGACTCTTCAGTGTTTTATGTTTATACTCTTTTCTTCTGACTTCAGAAGTTTTGAGATGAACACACTTCTGAGTTTTTGTGAATTTCTTCTTCCCTTTTTACCCTTCCCATTTATAAGTAATGAATTACTTACTAGGAGGTCTTTGAGGAAAAAACCTTAATCCAATATCATTTTGTCGTAATGTTTTGAGAGAATTGGTCATGTTTGCACAAGTTTTTCAACCAATCTCACACTACATATGATATGGACTATGTTGATCCCTCATTTTCAGAATGTAGTTTAACAAAGTTGATTTTGTCCATTTGAGGATCCTCAACCTGTTTTTCAACACACCAGATCTTATGACTAAAGTTTTAAATTCCCTCTTTCGTGTTTACCAAAAACACTAATGTTTTAAGAACATAGGTTTTGTTCATCTGAGGTTCATTCTTTAGTATTAATCATGATGAAACAGAACAAAATTCACAACAATAGTTGAAATCAATTTTGAAAATAAGAGATAATCCCATAGTTTTAATAGATATGTTTTCAGATCTAGAAACCATGAGTGTCTTGTGCATGAAATCACTTGTTGTGTGAGATTTGTGTGTCATATGACATCTTGGTTGATTTACAGAGTTTTTGAATAACCACTTTGAACATGGTTTACTCGGTACTCCGTTTTTCAACTAAATGCACCCAACCTTAGTATCAATGAATAATGAGCCGAACTGTTATGTCAAATTGATTGTTAGATCGAATTTGACTGTCCAGGCTCTGATACCAATTGTTAGGATCGGAGGCCCTCATGATTGTGTTTGTTTGTGTAAATTGAACAATGAATGAATATGAAACAATGTAAAGTGCAGCGGAAATGAATAACAAACTTTGTAAACACAATCAAAGGAGAAAATAGTTTTGAAAAAGCATATGCAATTCATTTAGTCAAAATATTTACAATACGAATCAAATGATTACAATCATGCTTACAAACTAAGCTCCCCCTCAGCCTGATGCCCCAAGGTTGGATTGCACAAGATGAAAGGATTGAATTGAGGAGAAGAACTCTCTCAAAACGAATCAAATCTAACAGTACAGAGTACTGCTCCATTTATAGACAAACCAAACCACTGAGGCATCTCAGCTGACGTCACCATGAAAGTGACATCTAACAAACTCTATCTACTGTTCTACAACTACTGATCATACAGACATTGATTACATTCTAAACACTGATATATAAACACTGACTCTTCATTCCACTGACGTAATCAACCACTGTTGTATGAGCAACAGTGCTTTCTTCAAAGGGTGATCAGGCCTTGAATGGACAGTGCTTTAACTCTTCAGCAGTACTTGGATTCCAGCAGTAGATTGAGCTTCAGCCTTTAAACTTCATCAGTGCTTTGGTTTCACAGTGGTTTATAGGATCAGCAGTTGTTGATATGGGCAGTACTTGAAGCATGTCAGATGTTTGATTCACTGTCAAGGGGAAAGCTTAAAGTAAACAGCTGATTATTGTGAATCCACTATCATGATCCGGTTTTGGCTTTCATTATCTGTTCCTCTGGCAGGGTTCAATCCCAACAGTAAGGAAAAGTCGAGGGTAGACGAAGAGTTAGGGTTGCATGAGGTTTTGCATGGGAATCAGTTCAGTTCTCCTGGTAATGATGATAGGGAGGTGGGGCCCGAGGAGAGCAATCAAGAAGAGAGAGAGTTTGGCGGCTTTGTTTGTCCTACTATCGACACTGGAAAAAGAAAAAAAAGGAGGCCCAAATTAAAAAGTCCAGCAAGGGGTAGCCCAGCAGTTTGATTAAGAGTCCGTCTAAGGAGGAGAGGCCCAATAAACGACCCATACCTTCTTCTAGTGACCCTTTTGATTTGGATAGGATTATCGAGAAATGGAAATCTTTATCTGAAGCTTGCAACAACGTCCAAGGTGTCAATTCTCAGTCAATCATTGGGGGTATCGATCTGAATCAAAAGGCTACTTCTTCGAATTCTTCGGTCAACTCGCATCAAGAAAACATTGTGGGGGTAGGATCTTCAGCTGATGGTTCGATCGCCTCCAGGGGTGTTTTCGACCCAGGTAACGTCGATTCTGAACTAGTCGCTACTGTCCAGGTTGGTGAAAAATTAGGTGTTATCTTTGGGAATCATGATCAATTGGTTAGAGAGTTCGTTCTTGGTGAAGGAATGAATGGGGTTTGCCAATGATTCTTCTATCCTTAAATATCAGGGGAATGGGAGGTGGAGAAAAAATTTCTTGGATTAGCTCTTTGAAAAAATCTTGTTATTTCAGCTTTCTGTGTTTGCAAGAAACGAAGATGTGTGATTTGGCTAATTTTGATTTGTCTAAATTATGGGGGAATAGGGATTTTGGTTCGGACTTTGTAGGTTTAGTCGGTCAGTCTGGTGGTTTGCTTTGTATGTGGGATTCTGGTACTTTTGAGTTCAGTAGCTCTGTAAAAAAAAGAAATTTTATGATCATTAAAGGTAGATTAAAGGGGCACAATGAATCTTTGTGTGTGGTGAATGTTTATGCTCCTCAAAGTGTGAGGGCCAAACAGGAGCTTTGGAACGATATCTCTGCGGAAATGGTGCTAGAGGAGGGCATGTGGCTGGCTGCAGGTGATATCAATGCGGCCAGGTTTAGGGAAGAAAGAAGGAACAGTGTTTTTTGTCACACCCCCAAATTCCACACGCGGAGTATCACCGCTTGGAGGCGTGACTGACCAGGATCAAACCACTAATCATATTGAACAAGCAAGTAATTAATTATAAAAGTCCAACCAACACAATTAGTGTCCCAAAACAACCATAGTTTAAGTTATGAGCGGAAGCATAATGTTTAAAACCAAAACATAAGTTTAAATATCCAAAGGTTTAACATGGCACACAGCTGTCCATGTCCCACAACGACTCTTCCTTGTGCAAGCTCCAGCTAAGTACCTATTGACCTGCAAAGCATGTAGTAACGAGTCAACAATAATGTTGAGCGAGTTCACAGTTGGGTGTTGGTTTTAGTTGTTTCAAAAACAGTTCCTTTAACTGGCATCCCTGCCGTGGGGGTTACCCCATATTTGAAAACGTGATTTGTTTAACCCATTAACTCTGGCAATCCAGCCGTGGGGGCTACCCCATGATAGTTATCTGGCATTTCGGCCGTGGGGGCTACCCCATGTATACACTAGACTCGTTACCATATCGACTGCTGACTAAAGTCATGTTTATGTGCCCTGAACTGTCAATGTCTATCATCATTGACGTGCCCAGATCCATTAGTTCACGCCCGTCCTCTGCGGCACGGTGTGAGGCTTGTCAGACCTAAATAGCGCTATCTAACTAATGACCCGCTCGCCATTGGCCCGGCGTTTAAGTCGATATAAAATAGGAGGGACTTCGTGATAGAGTTTTGGTCTAGTAAAGTTATCTGTCCATGAGGACGAGGAATTACATTCCTGAACCATTACTGTCCTACCCAAGAAAGGACGAGGAATCCATGTTCCTTAAACCCATTCCCAACCCATGGGAATCCCATACTTTGTAGAAAGTGTGAACTCACCTTGGTTTGCTCGGCAGATACACAGAAAGGTCAAGTCTAGATGCTAGTGGTCAACCACGTCCTAACATGGTTATCATACATGTCAGGTTTAGGTTCAAGTAACGCACGTATGTTTACACATAGTCGAACATGTTAATATCATGCATTGATCATGGCAACCACGTATAACACATTAGCAGTCAACCTCATAACATACTAATCACTTGTACGATTTAATAGATTGGGCTCGCACAAGTCGATAAGCCTTGTGCGATCCACCCGTTGAAGCCCAACCATACCCGGCCTATAAACCAAAAGCCCAAATACATTGGTGTACATACACACGGCCCAACATATAAGTAAATAATCCATCTTATGCGATCCATGCATCTTGTGCGACCAGTCTTGTTACCCAACCCAATATATATAAACATACGGCCCAATTAACAAATAACAAACAATCTTGTGTGACTCAATGGCCCTTGTGCGACTGAAGATATTTTGTGTGACTGACAAGACTTGTGCGACTGACAAGACTTGTGCGAATGAACCTCTTGTGCGACCAAGATGTCTTGTGCGACTAGTTTTATTATTCGGATATTATGGAAATCAGTTGCCCAGCTTTTATCTTGCAACCAATTACAAGGTTTCCTTTTTGTTTTATCAATTAACAAATTAACAGTTTCATGCACCATCAATATTCGATCAAACAGGGGTTTTTAACATCTAATTCATATGAACCCTAAATATAATCAAAATATAAATATCAATCATAATCATCTACACGATTCATGTTCTTGATTACTAGCATACATCCTAACAACTCAACTATCATTCTAATCGTATATCACAGCCGATTATTTGTAATTGATTAACAACATCACATGATCAACAATCATATACCAACATCACATGATTAGCAATCCGAAGCATACACATATCAGCTGATTTAACAAGCATTCGGTTCCAGATACAAATCGAACTTGTTTAAACATCAATACATAACATCATTGTTCATCATTCATACAACCACAATCATTTAATCCAATCATGCAATCATAACATTGTATAACTAATCATAAATCAAGCACACTAACCGATTGAGAAAGAGAGTGATCCGATTCAAGGAATGATCTTTGAGAGAAGGGGATGCTTGCCGTCGGCTTAGAGAGAGAGGAGAGCACTAGGGTTTTACGTGTGTTGTGTGATTAGCAACAAATGAGAAAACAACCCCCTAATGGTGTGTGTGGGCGAATAAGAGGGGTGGGCCGACCCTTACTTGGGCTGCCCTTGATCTGAATACAAGTTGTGGCCCGAATGGGCTTGTGCGATCGGGTGAGTGTTGTGCGTTTGGGTCGTTTATATACAAACATACATACAACACAACATATATTCACCTAACATTCAATAACATAACATTCCATTAAATCATCCAATTCACATAGTCACATAATGTTTACGTTACATCAAGGTACAAAGATAGGCTCGGAAATGCGAGTTGTCACATTATCCCCATGTTGAAAGAAATTTCACCGCGAAATTTTGTACGTACTCACTGAGGAAGCTAGTTAAGTTGCATGGTTTTCCTGGGGTGTCACATCCTCTCCCCGTTGATCTGGAATTTCGTCCCGAAATTCCGTAGCTTCAGCCTCAGTAGTAGTTGTACCGTTTGCGAACAGTTGAGGATACTTTTGTTTCATCTGATCTTCGCGTTCCCAGGTGAACTCTGGGCCGCGACGTGAGTTCCAACGAACTCGAACGAGAGGTATTCTAGTAGGCTTGAGGACCTTAACATCCCGGTCCGTGATTTCAACTGGTTCCTCGACGAATCGTAACTGCTCGTCGATAGTGAGCTCCTTCAAAGGAACTATGTGGGTCTCATCTGACAGACACTTCTTCAGATTTGACACGTGGAAAACATTGTGAACTGCACTGAGTTCTGCTGGTAGGTTCAGTTTGTAGGCCACCTTGCCTATTTTCTCAATAACTTCGAAAGGTCCAACGTATCGTGGGTTAAGTTTGCCCCGTTTACCAAAACGAACCACACCCCTCCAGGGTGAAACTTTGAGTAGTACACGCTCCCCAACCTGGAGCTCTAGTGGTTTTCTGCCCTTATCGGCGTAGACTTTCTGACGGTCACGAGCTGCCGCCATTCGTTGTCGTATTTGAGCAATTCGCTCTGTAGTGTCTACCACAAGTTCTGGACCAGTAATCTGACTATCCCCCACCTCTGCCCAACAAAGAGGTGACCGGCATTTACGCCCGTACAATGCCTCAAACGGAGCAGCTTTAATGCTGGTGTGGTAGCTGTTATTGTATGAGAATTCCATAAGCGGCATATGCTTTTCCCAGCCGTTGCCAAAGTCAATTACGCATGCCCTAAGCATGTCTTCGAGGGTCTGAATGGTGCGTTCGGATTGCCAATCCGTTTGCGGGTGATAAGCTGTGCTCATATCTAATCTTGAGCCAAAGGACTTGTGCATTACTTGCCACAGTTCCGATGTAAAACGTGCATCTCGATCCAAGATAATAGAGGTGGGCACTCCGTGCCTCGAGACAACTTCCTTAAGATATACGTCTGCTAGTGTGGAGAACTTATCCGTTTCCTTGATAGCCAAGAAGTGAGCAGACTTTGTGAGTCGATCCACGATCACCCAAATAGTATCGTTACCACGTTGAGATCTAGGCAGGCCAGTAACAAAATCCATGGAAATTTGCTCCCATTTCCATTGTGGTATCTCTGGTTGTTGAAGTGGGCCTGAAGGTTTTTGATATTCCGCCTTGACTCTCGCACAAGTCAAGCACTTGCTAACGTAAGTTGCTATGTGGGCCTTCATGCTAGGCCACCAATATGTAGTTTTGATATCGTGGTACATTTTATCCGAACCAGGATGTACTGAGTAGCGAGATTTGTGTGCTTCATCCATCACAAGCTCTCGTAGGTTGCCATAAAGTGGGACCCAAATGCGTCCTGTGACGTAGTAAGCACCGTCTTCCTTTTGTTCTAAGCGTTGCCTTGAGCCGCGTAGGGCTTCAGCCCTGACGTTTTCTGGTTTTAATGCTTCCACCTGAGCATCTCGTATTTGAGTAGGAAGACTACACTGTATAGTAAGCTGTAAAGCTCGTACGCGCTTGGGCGCAATGTCCTTCCGGCTGAGGGCGTCGGCTACAACATTGGCCTTGCCCGGGTGGTATCTGATCGAGCATTCGTAGTCATTCAGTAGCTCGACCCATCGTCGCTGTCGCATATTGTGTTCCTTCTGTTTGAAGATATGCTCGAGGCTCCTGTGATCAGTGTAGATAGCGCATTTGGTACCATACAGGTAGTGTCTCCATATCTTAAGTGCAAAAACAACACCTCCTAGCTCTAAATCGTGTGTGGTGTAGTTCTTTTCGTGAACTTTGAGTTGGCATGAGGCGTAGGCTATAACTTTATCCCGCTGCATCAATACGCAACCAAGACCCTGAATGGATGCGTCACAGTAAACCACGAAGTCGTCTGTGCCCTCTGGCAATGAAAGGATAGGTGCACTGCAAAGTCTATCCTTTAAGTGTTGAAACGCTAATTCCTGTGCATTTCCCCATCGATAAACAACGCCTTTCTGCGTCAGTGAAGTGAGAGGCTGTGCAATCTTGGAAAAATCCTTAATGAACCTCCTGTAGTAACCTGCCAATCCCAAGAATTGGCGAATTTCCATTGGCGTACGAGGCGCAGGCCAATTCTTAATCGAGTCTACCTTAGATGGATCTACATGAATCCCATCCTTGTTCACCACATGGCCTAAGAAATGGACTTCACGAGGCCAGAAGTCGCATTTTGAAAACTTGGCATATAGTTGTTCTGCTCGCAGAAGTTCCAAAATGAGTCGTAAATGTTGTTCGTGTTCCTCCTGACTCTTAGAATAGATCAGGATGTCGTCGATGAATACAATAACGAACTTGTCTAGGTACGGCTTGCACACTCGATTCATCAAGTCCATGAAGACCGCAGGGGCGTTTGTCAGCCCAAAAGGCATGACCAAAAACTCATAATATCCATAACTGGTTCTAAAGGCTGTTTTAGAGACGTCCTCTTCTCGGACTCTCAGCTGGTGATATCCTGATCTCAAATCAATCTTTGAATAGTAGCTCGACCCTTGCAGCTGGTCGAACAAGTCGTCAATGCGTGGAAGAGGATAGCGATTCTTCATAGTCACCTTGTTGAGTTCACGGTAGTCGATGCACATCCTGAAGGTACCGTCTTTCTTCTTTACAATTAGCACTGGAGCTCCCCAGGGCGAAGAGCTAGGACGAATAAAACCCTTATCCAAGAGTTCTTGTAGTTGCGTAGACAGCTCTTCCAGTTCAGATGGGGCTAACCTATATGGTGCTCGAGCTATGGGTGTCGCTCCAGGAGCTTGTCACCATGAATTACCAACGGTTCTTAACCAGCACAATGAATGCGGACGATCTTTTCTTTGCAAAGAGTCCCTGCTCGATGTTGAGGTAGCCAATCCATACCAATAATGATGTCGAAACCATTACAACGTGGGGTCATTCCTAGCATCATCCTGACCAATCACGAACACTCGACCCCTGGCACTATTGCCGTCGTTATTACCCCCGTTGTTGTCTCCATTGTTGCTCCCGTTTCCTTGGTTGTGGTTCTGATTCTGGTTCTGGTTCAACTGTGGACAGTGTCTCTTCAAGTGACCTTCAGCACTACACTGATAGCATCCCTTGTTACCCTGCTGTTGCTGCTGATTCTGTGGAGCTTGTGGCTGCTGTTGTCGGTTCTTATTTGCAGGACGTGAGCTTCTACAATCTTTGGCTTCATGACCAAGCTTGTTGTATCTTTGACAATGATCTTTGTTGCACGATCCGCTGTGGTGCAAGTTACATCAATTGCACTTAGGGTGGTTTCCCCGGTATCCACCTTGACTTCGATTACCAAAAGACTGCTGCCTGGGGCTCCTGTACTCATCCGTTTTTCGCTGCTACGACTGAGACTGAACCGAAGTGGAACCCTTTGCTTGAATTTCCATCCCACTTGCGTTTGTTGTCACTGGGAGCATCCGAAGTAGTTGTAGCAGCATTAATACGTTTCGGCAGTTTATTCTGTTCTACCGCCTGATCTGAGAGACGTTGAGCAAGACGAGTAATATCCTGGATGGTTGCAAGGTTGGCCGATGTCACATGACTTTGAATCTCTGGTACTAAGCCTTTGAGGTACAGCTCAATGCGCTTGATGGGAGGATCCACCATTGTTGGACATAACACTGTCAGTTCGTTGGATCATTTCGTGTACGCTTCTATCTCTGACCTTGTCATCTTCAGGTTTAAGAACTCCACTTCCAGCTGGTGGATGTCATCTCGACTACGGTATTCACGTTTGGATCAGTTCCTTAAGAATCATTCCATGGGGTGGCATTAGCAGCCGCCAGCCCCAGCATCTGAACTTGCGCGTTCCACCAAGTTAGCGTAGTGTCTTCGAAAGTACCAGTGGCGTACTTCACCCTATGCCTCAGGGCATTCACACGTCTCTAAGACAGACTCGAGCTTTTCAAACCAATGGAGGAGTCCAACAGCTCCTTTAGTGCCACTGAAAGTATTAGGACGACAGTCCATGATCGTCTTGAATATGCATGCAGGTGGCTGAGCGTTCTGACCTTGTTGCGCGAGGAAGAAGTGACAAGGTAAAGCGCGAGAGTTGGGTCATGAGAGTAGGATCTATCATCCTAGGTTAGGTTCGGAATAGCAGGTTATACCTCCTGCCTGGGCGGCTGCGAGTGCTGCCGTAACTTGTTCGTTGATAAGAGCCGTCAGCTGGCTTGAGTTAGGTTCACACGTTCCCTCATGATCTCACATCGAAGGAAACACAAATAGGAAAGGTGTCGCGAATGTGTGTAAGTGTGGAGTGACAGTAGGGAGCAAGCACAAATGTGTTTTCAAACTATTGTTGCTACGTTTATCTAAGCATACCATGAGCAAAGTTCTATGCAATCTAGCAAGTAGTCAATATAAAACGTAAACCATATCACGTGGAGTGAAGCGTCGTTGTGGATCGTAGAGCACTGTACAGGTTATAGTCTGGTTTTAACAAAAACGTTTTCCTTTATTAAAACCAAGTTCTCTATAACCAATGGCTCTGATACCAATCTGTCACACCCCCAAATTCCACACGCGGAGTATCACCGCTTGGAGGCGTGACTGACCAGGATCAAACCACTAATCATATTGAACAAGCAAGTAATTAATTATAAAAGTCCAACCAACACAATTAGTGTCCCAAAACAACCATAGTTTAAGTTATGAGCGGAAGCATAATGTTTAAAACCAAAACATAAGTTTAAATATCCAAAGGTTTAACATGGCACACAGCTGTCCATGTCCCACAACGACTCTTCCTTGTGCAAGCTCCAGCTAAGTACCTATTGACCTGCAAAGCATGTAGTAACGAGTCAACAATAATGTTGAGCGAGTTCACAGTTGGGTGTTGGTTTTAGTTGTTCCAAAAAACAGTTACTTTAACTGGCATCCCTGCTGTGGGGGTTACCCCATATTTGAAAACGTGATTTGTTTAACCCATTAACTCTGGAAATCCAGCCGTGGGGGCTACCCCATGATAGTTATCTGGCATTTCAGCCGTGGGGGCTACCCCATGTATACACTAGACTCGTTACCATATCGACTGCTGACTAAAGTCATGTTTAAGTGCCCTGAACTGTCAATGTCTATCATCATTGACGTGCCCAGATCCATTAGTTCACGCCCGTCCTCTGCGGTACGGTGTGAGGCTTGTCAGACCTAAATAGCGCTATCTAACTAATGACCTGCTCGCCATTGGCCCGGCGATTAAGTCGATATAAAATAGGAGGGACTTCGTGATAGAGTTTTGGTCTAGTAAAGTTATCTGTCCATGAGGACGAGGAATTACATTCCTGAACCATTACTGTCCTACCCAAGAAAGGACGAGGAATCCATGTTCCTTAAACCCATTCCCAACCCCTGGGAATCCCATGCTTTGTAGAAAGTGTGAACTCACCTTGGTTTGCTCGGCAGATACACAGAAAGGTCAAGTCTAGATGCTAGTGGTCAACCACGTCCTAACATGGTTATCATACATGTCAGGTTTAGGTTCAAGTAACGCACGTATGTTTACACGTAGTCGAACATGTTAATATCATGCATTGATCATGGCAACCACGTATAACACATTAGCAGTCAACCTCATAACATACTAATCACTTGTACGATTTAATAGGTTGGGCTCGCACAAGTCGATAAGCCTTGTGCGATCCACCCGTTGAAGCCCAACCATACCTGGCCTACAAACCAAAAGCCCAAATACATTGGTGTACATACACACGGCCTAACATATAAGTAAATAATCCATCTTATGCGATCCATGCATCTTGTGCGACCAGTCTTGTTAACCAGCCCAATATATATAAACATACGGCCCAATTAACAAATAACAAACAATCTTGGCGACTCAATGGTCCTTGTGCGACTGAAGATATTTTGTGTGACTGACAAGACTTGTGCGAATGAACCTCTTGTGCGACCAAGATGTCTTGTGCGACTAGTTTTATTATTCGGATATTATGGAAATCAGTTACCGAGCTTTTATCTTGCAACCAACTACAAGGTTTCCTTTTATTTTATCAATTAACAAATTAACAGTTTCATGCACCATCAATATTCGATCAAACAAGGGTTTTTAACATCTAATTCATATGAACACTAAATATAATCAAAATATAAATATCAATCATAATCATCTACACGATTCATGTTCTTGATTACTAGCATACATCCTAACAACTTAACTATCATTCTAATCATATATCACAACCGATTATTTGTAATTGATTAACAACATCACATGATCAACAATCATATACCAACATTACATGATTAGCAATCCGAAGCATACACATATCAGCCGATTTAACAAGCATTCGGTTCCAGATACAAATCGAACTTGTTTAAACATCAATACATAACATCATTGTTCATCATTCATACAACCACAATCATTTAATCCAATCATGCAATCATAACATTGTATAACTAATCATAAATCAAGCACACTAACCGATTGAGAAAGAGAGTGATCCAATTCAAGGAATGATCTTTGAGAGAAGGGGATGCTTGCCGTCGGCTTAGAGAGAGAGGAGAGCACTAGGGTTTTACGTGTGTTGTGTGATTAGCAACAAATGAGAAAACAACCCCCTAATGGTGTGTGGGCGAATAAGAGGGGTGGGCCGACCCTTACTTGGGCTGCCCTTGATCCGAATACAAGTTGTGGCCCGAATGGGCTTGTGCGATCGGGTGAGTGTTGTGCGTTTGGGTCGTTTATATACATACGTACATACAACACAACATATATTCACCTAACATTCCATTAAATCATCCAATTCACATAGTCACATAATGTTTACGTTATATCAAGGTACAACGATAGGCTCGGAAATGCGAGTTGTCACATTTTTAAACCGGCTTGTGCGAGTAATCTTAATAGCTTTATTCATAACTTGGATCTTATGGAATACAATTTGGTGGGGAACCAGTTCACTTGCGTTAGAGACAACGGTAGAAAGTTGAGCAAGATTGACAGGGTATTGGTGTCCCTAATCTTTTTAACAAGTGGCCAGAGGCGTCCATTAGAGCTTTGCACAACCTACACTCGGATCATTGGCCGTTATTGTTAACCTTCAGTGCCTTGAACTATGGGCATAAACCGTTTAGGCTCTTTAACTCGTGGCTAAAGAAAGATGGGTTTGTAGACGTTGTCAGATTGGCGGCTGCCAGTTTTAGGTTTGAGGGGGAGCCAGATTTGTTTTTAAACAAGAAATTTGCGTTCATTCGGTCGAAAATAAAGGCTTAGAGGGGTGACATGGTTAAGAAAGAAGATGAGGAAGAAAGAAGGGCTAGAGAGGAGCTTGAAAAGTTAGAAGATGCCATGGAAAGCAGGAGCTTGTCGGAGGAAGAAGAGTGGATATACGAAGAAAGCAACAAAGTTCTCAAGGAGTTGAATTACAGCAAAGGGGAAGACCTTAGGCAAAGAGCTAGAATCAAATGGGCTATTGATGGAGATGAAAACTCGAAGTACTTTCATGGTGTTATTAATAAGAGAAAAGCAGTAAATTCTATCCCGGGTTTAAGTATTAATGGCAACTAGGTGACGAAGCCGTCTAAGGTTAAAAAGGAGGTTATGTTGTTTTTTAAAAAGAAGTTTGTTGAAAATTGTGAGAGTAGACCGGTGATTTCTTGTAGCGGTATAAAAACGTTGCTTTCTTCGGACAAGGAGCTTCTTGTGGAGGGGTTTTCTAGGGAGGAAATAAAGGTTGCTGTCTTTGATTGTGGAGACGACCGGGCCCCTGGGCCAGATGGTTTTACTATGAAATTTATTAAGAAGTTTTGGGATATTTTTTAGCAGGATTTTAAGAACTTGTTGGACTTCTTTCATAAAGAAGGCAGAATTAACGTGGGCTGTGCTTCATCCTTCATTACCGTTGTCCCTAAAGTCAATGACCCGGTGGAGCTTAACTATTATCGGCCTATCAACCTTGTTGGAATTATTAGCAAAGTCATATCCAAGATCCTTGCCAACCGGTTGAAGTTGGTCATCTCTAATGTTATTTCGGAATCTCAATCGGCGTTTTTGAAAGATAAATTTATTCTCGACGGGCCGCTTATCGTGAATGAATTGATTTCTTGGTGTAAGAAAAGTAAGAGGAAAGCGTTCATGCTTAAGATTGACTTTGAAAAAGCGTATGATAATGTCAATTGGTCGTTTCTTGTGGATATTATGAAACAAATGGGTTTTCCTGATCTTTGGTGTCGTTGGATACGGGGGATTTTCAAATCTGCAAGGTCTTCGATCTTAGTTAATGGTTCTCCTACTTTCGAGTTCAATTATGAAAAAGGGATGCGCCAAGGTGACCCGATTTCCCCATTCATCTTCTTGATTGTTATGGAAGCTCTTTAGTTCTTGCTTGACAAGGCCAAGGATGTAGGCTTGCTGAAAGGTTTGGTTACTCCGAATAATGGGCCGATTATTTCTCACCTCCTATTTGCCGATGATGCTATCATTGTGGGGGAGTGGCTCCCGGAGAATATTCTGAATGTGGTTAGAATTCTCCGTGTATTTCATATGTGTTCGGGTTTGAAAATAAATCTGGCCAAATCTAGCCTTTTTGGTTTGGGGGTAGAAGGAGGGGACGTGGAGGAGAAGGCGGCTAGTGTTGGGTGCAAAGCGGATATCCTTCCGTTTCGTTATTTGGGGATTATGGTTGGAGCTAATATGAGTATTGTCCATAACTGGAAACCAGTGTATGATGTCTTCCAAGCTAGATTATCGAGATGGAAGGCGATCTCTTTATCCATTGGGGCAAGGTTAGTGCTCATCAAGTTCGTGCTTGAAAGCCTTCCCTCTTATTATTTTTCGCTTTATAAGGCGCCATGTAAAGTGATTAATGATCTTGAAAGTTTGATTAAACGGTTTCTATGGGGGAGTTCTAGTGAAGAGAAGAAAATTCATTGGGTCGCATGGGAAAACGTGTCAACCCCTAAAGAGTGTGGTGGCCTTGGATTAAGTAAGCTTAAAGACATCAATTTGGCGCTTCTGTCGAAATGGTGTTGGAGGTATAAGACGGAGGATAATAGCCTGTGGAGGAAAGTTGTTTCAGCTTTCCACAGTGGGAGCCGGAGCTGGGATTTTATTCCCTATAAAAAAAATTGGGGTAGCCCTTGGAGTAAAACTGTGAAGTGGATCGCTAGATCGAAGGTGGGTGATTTACCGTTGAGAAGTTTTTTCAAGGGGGTTCCGGGCAGAAGTGACTCTATTTTTTTTGGCTTGATCCATGGGCTGCCGTCAAGCCGCTAAAAGATCTATTCCCGAGTTTATTCCAGCTGGAAGCAGTTAAAAAATGCAGAATCAGTGACAGATTATCTAACTGTCCGGGCCAGGTTAGTTTCTCATGGCAGTGGAAGAGATCTCCTGTCCTAGGTTCTGAACCGGAGGACTTGATTCAGCTGAACAGGTTACTAGAATCGGTTTCGGTGACGGATACAACGGATAGATGGATCTGGATCGGGGAAGGAGAGGAGGAATTCAGCGTTGCTGCTGTCAAAAAAAACTATATAGAAAAGCAGGGATTCGTCTACTGGTTCGAACTTTAAGTGGTACAAGTGGGTTCCGTTAAAGTGCAACATTTTCCCTTGGCGTGCGGTCCTTAATAGGATTCCTACCATCGAAGCGTTACGGAGAAGAAACATTAGTATTGAGAACTCGACATGTCGCTTCTGCAACGAAGGAGAAGATGAGGTATGTCATCTCTTTACTGGTTGCATGGCGGCCAACATTTTGTGGAATCATGTTAGTAATTGGTGCCGGGTTCGGCAATTATTTGCGTTTTCTGTTCAAGATCTGGTGGAGTCTTTCTCGATGTGTGGTCTTAAGGAGCCGGAAAATCTTATTTTTCAAGGTGTTATGATCATTGCTTGTTGGAGTCTATGGAAGGCGAGAAACGAAGCGAGGTTTAGAAATGTTTCGGTTAGAATAGAGAAGGTTATTAGTGAGGTGAAGGCGTTGGGGTTTCTTTGGGTTAAAATAGAACGAAATTTAAGAACTTATCTTGGGAAAACTGGTGTAAATTTGTAATTATGTAATTGTGTTGTGTCTTTGGTGCCCCCCGGTTTTTGGGGTGGTGGTTCGTTAATGAAGTTTACATTTCAAAAAAAAAACCATATTGTCAGTGATAACTCGCAACCAAATCTAGTTTCCAATGACAAAAAACGAGATGTTACACTAAATTAGTTATTATAATTTAACATTAGGCTCAGTGTAGTTGGTTTACCCGTTTTCAGTATCACCTAATAAAGTGACTGTCATATCACCAATTCACCATACCATTCTGCTTTCATTTGTTTTCACTACACACTGTAATGATATCACTGGTTTTCACTATCTACCTCCCATTAACATAATATTAAAATTACAAATTTAAAAGCTTAAAAAAGAAAATGGGGTCGTGTGTACAAAATTGATTGGGGAGTTTTAAAAAGTGACTCGTTGGTTTATTATTGGCCCGTCAAAATTAATTCATCTTCATCCTTCCGTTACTTTCCTCCTTTGCAGCATAAACTGTATAACGCCTGCAACTTCCCAAGCTTCACTAAGGTCCCTTAGGCGGTGTGCGAGGCGTGAAAGAGGGATAAAAATGCAAGGTGGCATGGAGCATGAAAATAGAGCAAACTATTTCACATAGCCTAATTAAAAATAATGAATTGCACTAGTTAAGTTCACTTGACACCCCCCCTCCTCTTGGGTTCTTAACATTTTTAGCTCACACTGAGTTGGTTAATTACTTTGATTAACGAGCAGATCGCTGTAGCTAATTGAGCACACTACTATTTTAAGAACACTCTGTTATTTTCCTTGATTTGAAGTTCAGTCGAGTTATTGTTGTTGGTCGACCACTGACTTTGGTTGCTAGGTCATGTTCGAATGGTCACTCGGATACCAATTGTTCGACTTTCAACCACATTCTCATTCTCATTCCAAATTTCACATCAACAATAGATGAAGTTAAACATAATACTAAAATTTCATACATAAAATAAGAAAATCAACATCTTACATCGATATTCATAGACTTACAAACATAACCTTGGAAAGACATCTTACCAGTCATATACTTGTTTGTTCTAATCGTTATGCCAAACCAACTTAATGTATGTCAAAATACAGATCTAATTCTCGGTTGATATGGGACTGATTTTGTTCTTTGTACGCCTGATTGAACTTTCAGACAAGATTATAGCAACTATAGTCAATATTCCTGTGAAAATGAACAATCCAATAAAGCTATGAATATCAAGACTTTGTGGAAGAGCTTGGTTAGATTGTGATCCATTGGAAACACCGAACCTAAAATATTTTTCCTTCATTTTCATCATAATATCACTTTCAGTGATATTTACTACTGCCCTTGAAAAGTACTTTACTAAAGGAGAGTCGTGAGGGAAAGCCTGAGACATTAAAATTATGAAATTAAGAGATGTATTATAACAACAACGTATAAGAGTAAAATTTACGTTAAATATATAGTAGTAGCTAAGAAAATCTAGCAAAAGAAACCATGAATTTTATAGAGTCCCATACTGAGCATGAATTTTATGTAGTTTTTCGGGTTGACTTGTCTTGTTTGGTAACACCTACTCATACTCATAGCATGTGGTATGGTTATAAATTGATGATTATTGGTAGTTTGATTTATCGAACTTAGAAGTAGTTTGATATGTATCAATTTAGTAGAGAATTTTTCTTGATCATTTTACAAATTATAAAAACAAATATCAATCCTCAAGTTTGACTATTAGCACATTGACTAAGGACATAATTTAGAAAGATAACAACTGATATAAGGAGGGAGAGATGAAATCAGCTAACATAATTTGAGGGACTCACAAATGCTTGTCCAGACTGCAAGTTTAATGGTCCGACCTTCAAGTAATCAGAGCCGTACTTAGCCAGAAAGAGGTCAATATAAGGGAGCTCATCAAAAACAGCGGTTACGATGCCATTCTCGAAAGCATTTTTATATTCTTCAATGCTATAAAGAGGCAAGAGATTCATATAATCATTTACATAACCTCCAAATTGATATCCAACATTTTCAAAATTCGAAGGCAATTTTGGACGCAATTGATCGATTGTCAACCATGAGGACAATGTAGCTGTGAAAATCTGAACTATTATGAAAATCATACTTAGCCACGTGATAAGCACAACTTTAGAGTTCTTGTTAAGTATCTTCCCTGCGAAATGAAACTACTTCAATAATTAACGAAGAAATAATTTCTTTAGGTATTTTGATCTCAAATCTAAATACTAGCCCGAATAAATGTTTGTACTGATTTTTATTGCTAGTTTATTTCTGACTTGTTATTCTATCAAGGTTGAGATAATCAACCGTTTATTTTTTAAAAGCGTGCAAATTAGAAGATTAGAAAGGAAAAACAATCATCCCATTTGATGACTAACAACTTTATCATTATCATAAAAGGCTTAGATTAGACACCCAACAACTTTACCATAAACCTTTGTTTTTAAATAGGATTTTATTGTAAAGAAAAAACCAGCGTTTATATTAGTAGACACATTGAACATCCAGGTGTAAATCTCAAAATAAGTAGGTACCTTCATGGAAGAAGAATGTCGAAATAGGAAACCAGATGATCATTACGACTTTCTGATGAATTGGGACTGTAAATTTTGGATTGCCAACACGGTATTCCAGAAATGCCACTGCAACTCCAATATAGATGCATGCACCAACTATCACGATCCATAATCTCCACGTAAAAGGTTTCAAGAAAGTCCACAAAGTTTGGTTCCATTCATGTGTAGCACGAACAAGCATATAAAGTTCAGCGCCCTGATAAGGAATTGTAAAATCATAGTATAGTGTTCGACTAGCACGCACTGTAACATCACCTGCAACTGCTTGACAAGACTTGGGGGTCCAGAAAATCAGACATAAACGAGTTTATAAACTTTTCATTTTTACTGTTGAATTTGATTTACGCTATTATGCTTGTACAATATGCATTCAAATGGTTACTAGCTGCTTTTTGTGTGCCTTCACGTCCCTATGTTGGTGAAATCAAGTAAGAAATACCATTTTAGGGGTTGTTTGTTTAGCTCTAAGTGAGGCTCTTAATGGTTTAGACCTCTTACTGATTCAGTCCTTAATGGTTCAGGCTCTTTGTTTCGCAAGCAGATGTCTGAATGCTTCAGACATTTGCCTCTAGACATTTGCCTCTGGATGGTTAAGTATTATATTTAGTCTGAATGGTTAAAACCTATAATCTGAATACGTCAGACATTTGCCTCTGAACAGTTAAGCTTTATACTAGCTCTTAATGATTTAGATCTCTTACTGTTTCAACACTTAATCATTAAGAAGTTGTCAAACAACCCCTTACTTTGTTTCTTATTTATATATATTTGTTACTATATTGAACTATTAATCAGGATAGAGTTTATATATATATATATATATATAGGAGAAGGATCTATTAATAACCACCCTTTATTGCGAGAACCGCGCGAATCAATGTGAACAAAACCAAAATTACCTAAAAATAGCTAAAAAACACAAAAAAAAAAAAAAATCATATTTTTTACTTAAAATTCGCTATATTTCGTTATTAAAAAAAGTTATTTAGGAAAAAAAAGTTAATTTTTTTTTCTATTAAAAGTAGCGATTTTTAAGTAAAAAAATATTAAAAAAAAATTGTATGTTTTTTTAGTTTTTTTTAGGTTTTTTGAGGGTTTAGTTGGTAGCATTTAGCTTGGTGGGGGTGAGGGGGGGGGGGGGTTAGTTTTTGGGGGTGGCGGTGGGGGGTTAGATTTTTTTAGGTTTTTTTGTTGTGTCCACATTGGTTCTCGCGGTTCCCATAACAAATGTGGTTCTCAAATGAACATTACTATATATATATATATATATATATATATATATATATATAGGATTAGGTTCAAACGTGAACAAAATCCCAAGAGTGAACTGCGTGAACTGATCTGGGCCCTTGATTTTTATGATCTTGAGATTAAAGTGAGTAGCATGATGGTAATTATTTGGTTAATTTTTTCCATTTAATTAAATACAAAAAGGGTATATGTGTAATTTCAATCTTAAATTGATTGCATAAATCTCTCACAAATCAAGTAATCAATTATCCTCTTAAATAGATTGCATAAATCTCTCACAAATCAAATCAAAGATTAGGAAAGATGTAACTTAATTCAATTATTAAAATAATTATTTGTTTAAACGTGATGTACACATCTGTATTCTGATTTTGCCCTCTTTTTAATGCGATGTACACATGTGTATATCGTCTGTTTTTGTGATATCTCAGAATTTTTTTTTGTATTGAATGTAGATGTACACCTGTGAATTACTGTACACATATGTACGATGCTGAGTACACGAGTGTACTGTTCTATTTATATCCAAGTACACATGTGTATACTGTTGAAATATGAAGGTTATGTGGATCTTAAAAATCAAAATTTGAATTCTGGTGATAAAATCTGAAATAAAAACTTAAAATTGAAATCTGGTGATTTGTTGTTTGTTTTGATAATTATATTATTAATAAATAAACATAATGTGAATAATGAATTTAAATTAGGAAAGATGTAACTTAATTTAATTATTAAAATAATGATTTAAATCTAATTTTTTATATAATTACAATCCTACCTTTAACAACTAAAAAGGAAATCAAGGGTTCATATCTGTTCACGCAGTTCACTCTTGGGAGGTTGTTCACGCTAGAACCGTACCCTATATATATATATATGTACACACAGTGTCATTTTTTGTTTTGCATTCAATACTAATCAATGTCACATTCTAGTAATATTTACTATGGCTTTATTTACAAGCTTTTATTGCGTTTGATATATTTTATTTTTCTTTCCTTATAATATTAACAAAAACACAAAATAATCTTTAAGGTCTTAATAAACCCTATGCTTATAAATTTATTTACTTATTGTTGGTGTTATTATTACTATTGTTATTATATTTATTCAAACTCGCTTGAATAATAGCTCATTTTGATTGGTTTGGTTTTCACTATTAACTTTTTACAACATACTAACTTTAAAGCATGCTTATTTTTATCTATGTTTCTATGTATGTTTTATTTAAAAGGTTTGCTTGTGATAACGTACAAATCATCCAAGCATAGATAAATAAGTCATTAAAGTTTTTTTTAGTTTTTTTTTCTTTTTTCACGTGGTTTTTATTATGGTTTCGACTTAGTTTACTATTTGCTACGATAATGTTTTACCTTTCGTTCTAGATTTAGCGAATTTACACACCATTCTATTTTGTGTTCGGTTTAACGTGCATGCCCATCGCAAATCGTAGGTCCTCAATATTAGTACAATAATAAAAAATAAAACCAATGAATAATATAGTCTAATTCATCATTTAATGAATTTTTGTTTACACCTCCTGCAATTTACTCAGTTGTCATTTTAGCCCCAAGTTATGTTTATCTACATTTCAATGTGGATTTTCGAAATGTTGTTTCTAAACCTACCGGTTGTTTCAAATACTTTGTAAGTTTTGTTTAAACTAGAATTAAGCACCCTCGCGTTGCGGCGGGGGCGTAAAAACATGTCAAATAGCACCAATCCCACACAACCGTCAGCGACCACCAACGCTAAAGTTGTGGCGTGTTAAAGCGGAGAAAAAGACTGAAACGTAGAACATTTAAAAAAATAATTAAGTCGATCTTGGACTCATGCGTTACGAAGAAACCTATCAAATGAGAAAAAAGTAGACATAAAACATTGAAAAACACATGGACGTTGCGCCGTGTTAAATTGAAAAATTATGAACGAAACGTAAAAACGTTGAATCACATACGCACGTTACGCTATGTCAAATCGCAAAATTTAGTACGAAACGTAAAACGAAAATTTGGAAATGATGAAAAGTATAGAGGACAAAAGTTGAAAGTAAAAAAGTTGTGAAGTTAAATTATAAAAGATAAAAAAAAATTTGGGTTAAAAGAAAAAAGAAAGCATTTTTGTGAGGTTAAAATTGTAAGAAATAGAAAGATAGAGCATATAAAAAATAAGAAAGTCAATCAATGACTCACGCGTTGCGACGAACCTATGAAATGAAAAACAATAGACGTAAATTCTTGAACTACACATGGACGTTGCGCCGTATTACCTCGCAAAATTATGAACGAAATGTAAAAACATTGAACCACAAATACACACGTTGATTTGTGGTAACTCACAAAATTTAGTACAAAACGTAAAGCGAAAATCTGTGAAAGATAAAAAGTATATGAGACTAAAGTTAAATATAAAAAGGTTTGTAATTTTGTAAAGAAGAAATGTTTTGGCTTTAAAGTAAAAAAGTCAATTTTGTAAAGTTAAAATTGTAATTTTGGGTTTAAAATAAAATTTCAATTTTTTTTTTGAAAACTACCCAAAATATAAGGTACAACACCTTAAGCATACAAAACTTACTAATTTATAGTATATAAATAACTTGGTTTTCGTGTATAACGTGTATAACGACCTAATTTTTCCGTATTTTTGAACATACCATCGCCACATGGTTTATCGTTATTATACATTCGCAATTTGCATATTTTTAACTAAGTTTCAAACCAACCATAGAACGCGTGTAATAACCCACTAGTTACATTTAAATATGAAAGGATATATGAGATATTTATACTACTTTTTAATCTTAAAATATTTAGTATTGGAATTTTCTCTATGTTCTCCCAATATATAACGTGCTAAGTTGAGCCATCCCATGAGCATTTATGTGTGATCTATGGGAAAAATGTACCTGATTTCTAATCTGCTTTAGAAGGTCATCATATGTACCGTTGCTTTCCCCTTTTGCATTAACGAAAGGTTTGAAAATAGGCTGAATTTTGAAAGGTAAGACTTGTAATACATAGCAGAACATCTCTATGGAGAATCCACCTTTAACTTCTGATTTTTCGTTTACTTCTACCAACTCAGTAAAGCCTGTTTTGGGAACCCACACAAGTAACTCTGGGCATAGATCATCCACCTTTTCTTGTTTGGTTTTCTTCCATTCTGGACCTATTATGTCTTTCATGTGCAATAACATATTTAAACCAACGAAAACTTATACTGATAAAGAAAATTAACTGCCTAAATCCATATGATGGGTGAACTCTATTTCACTAAAAAAATTGTAATTTAGTGACATAACATAACAGTGTGGATATGGTACTAATTCAGTTCGTCATCACATACTTAGACCATGTGTAGTGGTCACCCCATCACCTCCCATGATGTGGGGTTATGCGACACGTGGCGTTTGTGTAAGAGATGGGGTTATATCGTATGAGTGTGTAGTGGAGCCTTCAATTATACATATATGTGTGTGTATGTATATATATGTGTGTCAGAGAGAAAACGCCGCTATGCATATCACGGGACGAAATTTTTTTTGCCCATAGCGCCTTGGGGGCGGTGTACCCCGGCGCTATGGTGCTTGAAGGGTGAAGATGGCGCCAAAAAGCGCTCCACTACGGGTGGACTTATAATGACACAAATAGGAGTGAACATCTTGACCTTTCTGTAACTTAATATTTTCTTAAAAAGTTCAATTAAACCCTAAATGACAATGCTTAACCATGCTCTTCAAACTATGCGTAAAAGGTGACTTTTTATTTCTAGAATTTATCCTTTACTATTGGAAACCGCAAATCCATATATCAAACAAGTTTAAGTTACAATAACAACGAAAAAAAAAAAAGAAGAAGAAGAAGAGATCAAAACATGACGAGTTCAGTAAGAGAGTAGCACAAGGAGCCGTTGCTAAACATGGTGTTTATGTACCTACAAATATGGTGAAACTTGCCTAAAACTTTTAAACAACCAATGCAGGTATGGTATAATTGGAATTTAATATCTTTTATAAATGTATATTTTGACTTCACCATTCTGTGTCTTTCAAAATATTCAAAAACAAATGAAAGTTTCTTGTAGCAACATACCTGCACATACATCTACGCCTCCGATATGATATTCGTCCTGGAAAGATAGTCTCCTATTGCTTGACGTATCTTGCAAGGTAGTTACTCTCGAGGACGTGACAAAATCAACAGCACAAAGCATACAAACAATTTTAACAAAGGAAACGATGTGCTTTTTGTGTTCCATATTGTTTGCAGTTATTCTGTACTCATCAGCCGCACAGAACAATATGTTTTTTTGTTTCATATTGTTGTTAGTTATATAGCGATTCATTGGCTTTCTGGCCTATCCTAAAAGTCCAGTTGACTTGAGTCAAGCAGAGTATTCATACGAGAGTTTATACTACATTAGATTAGAATATATGTTAAATACGAGAGTTTAGACTACATTAGATTAGAAAATATGTTAAAAGGAAAGGTCGGTGGTCTCGCTCTCTTTTATATATAAATTAGTTTGGCTTTGAAAAGTCATTAAAAGGAAAGGTCGGTGGTCTTGCTCCCTCTTATATATAAACTAGGACTTTGACGGACCGCACGTTGCGGCGGCGTCAAAAGTTAAAGCAACTCGACTTTATACGGTATATTTGATCCAACTTGAAAAATATTACATCACCGTTGAATGAAAAACTATTATATTTGACTCGACTCGCCTTCGTACACAAAATAAGGGTAAAAACGTATTATATTTGACAATACTCGTTTTAGGAAAAAGTTTATGTCAAACGTTAGTCGTTTCCATTGAAACGCGAATTTAAAACGACAGGTACGCTAAAATTGCCATACGTCGCGTGTTACGGCTGCGACACCTTAGTTGTTTATAGTTGGTGGTACGTTATGTGGTGTGTTAATTATAGAAAAACATGTGTTTCGGTGTATCCGATCTACCTCAGTGTAACCTATATAAGTATTGCGGTTACAATGTACGATGATGACATTAACGTGTAATGTCCGCACGTGAAATTACACGTTTTTACATTGTTACACACAGTATGTTTGTCATATTAACGTCATTTGACATAGATAAAAAAAGTGAATGTCTCCGTCGTTGCGGTGTAAAGTTGTAATGGTAACTTAGATAACCATGTAAAATTGTAAAAGTTATTTAGACATTAAGATAGTTAGGCATAGATTAAAAAAAGCATATTAATGTGTGACACGCTACAGTGTAAAGTCGTAAAAGCAATTCAAATAATATGAGACGTCAAGTTATTAAGCAGAAAGGTTGACGGGTTAAAGTTATCGATTACCAAAAATTAGAACAGAATGTGTGACTTACTTAAAGAATAGGAGGTGTAGGTAGGGCTGCAAATGAACCGTTCGCGAACACATATCAAACGGGATTTCATGTTCGTGTTCGTTTGTTAAGGAAATGAACATGTTCGTGTTCGTTTGTGTTTGTTTGTTAATTTTAGGCAACGAACGTTGACGAACACAAATGAGCACAAACTAATGTTCATGAACACAAATGAAAACAAATGAACACAAACAATCGTGCATGAACAGAACATATAATACACTGACATTTATTAGATATTTAATTTGTCAGAATTTTAAAGTATTTAAATATATATAAAAACTAAAAACACAAATGAACTATTGAACACGTTGCCGAACGTTCAAGAACATAAATGAATGAACACGACCTCTGTTCATGTTTGTTCATTTAACTAAACAAACGAAATTTCTTGTTCGTGTTCGTTTGTTTAATAAACGAACGAACACAAACGAACTTCTCGCCGAACGGTTCATGAACTCTTCGCCGAACGTTTGGTTCGTTTGCAGCCCTAGGTGTAGGTGTCAAATTAAAATGTGCAGAGACCAACTTTTATTTCTAAGATAAGTAAACAAGTATTAAATTATATGTAAATAATTATAGTAAATTGCCATTTAAGTCCCTGAGGTTTGTTCCAAATTGTCATTTTAGTCCAAATATTTTTTTTCTCCTCTAGGTCCCTGACTTTTCCATTTTCTTGCCATTTTGATCACATTGCCTAACTCAGTCTAAAAATCTGGTTATAACCAGGGGTATTTTTGTCATAACTGTTGTGTAGTGATAACTAGCGGTAGTTTACAACATAATTTATAAACCTCATAATAATTTAATGCCAAAAATACCCTTGATTATAACCTGATTTTTAGGCTTAGTTAGGCAATGTGATCAAAATGGCAAGAAAAAGGAAAAGTCAGAGATCCAGAGGAGAAAAAATAAACTATTTGGACTAAAATGGCAATTTGGACAAAAACTCAGGGACTAAAATGGTAATTTACTAAAATAATTAATTTTAGTAAGTTTTGACTGAGTAATAATGATGACATAAAATTTAAACTCCAATTATGAAAAAGGAAATTTGAACTGCATTTGAACAGGAAAAAAAACTCTAATCAGGAAAAATGAAATCTTAACTCCATTTACGGAGAAGAGAAGGACGAAGAGTCGAACTCGTGACCCCTTCTTCAGCTTGAGACGCAACATGCACAAAACCAAACTCCAAATTGAATTTCTTTGCTCAACCAATGCATATATATAAGAGTAAAGGCGGTGGTTGTGATGTGACGGCCACCGACTTTTTGTTTTAAGATATAAGATATAACAACCCTCGAAAACGCCTTAAATATACCTGTATACACGTAACTAGACCCGTATAACCTTAGTTTTTACAAAAATCAAATAAAATATGGAATCTCACTCGCTTGCGAGCCGCGAACAGCCTGGCCGTATGCCTCGCGGTGCGCGATAGCCCCTTGATAGCCGGCTTCTCCTTGCGCCACGTGTCCAGGGGTGTGGCAGGTCTAGGTTGTGAGAAGGCAACCCTAGTCGTAGCTAGGGTGCCCTTCGCGGGCCCTAAAGGAAAGGAGACGAGGCTGTTGCGGGGCGCCACAGACCTCCGTTTCCGCTATAAAAGGGGCAGACCTCCGTTTCAGCATATAGTGCAAAAATTATCGGGTATTATACCCCTAAAACGCGATGCTCTTCCCCGTTGTAAGTATTTTAACCCCCGATCACTAATTCGTTACCCTACCCGATTGATCTAGGGCCCTGTAACGCATGTAAAATCTCTCCCTAACTCAGTTCGTTGGGGTTCTGTCTCGTGTTGTATGGCTAATGTGATTTAGGTTATCTTACTAACACGTGTGCATTGTATGTTTTTACTAGAAACTCAAGATTATAATTAAGAAATATTACCAGGAAGCCATAGAAATACCTAAGCCTTCAATGAGAGTTCGTTCTCTTTTTCTCACCGTTTGTGAGCCATTGTTTCAAATGTTTTCCAAAATTCTAAATGTTTATCAGTTATAATTACAGTGATTAAGTCTTCGTAATTCTACAATTCCTTCCGGTATTATGGGGTTTTGTATATACTACTTGATAAGCGTCACCATTGGACAATGGGTTAGCCAATGTGTGATATGACCATAGTCACAGATCCGGTCGAGTGATAAGTACTGAATGAGTACATTGGTAGATATAAACATTGTAATCGTCCTTGATACAGCAATATTAAAATAATTAATGTTTTTATAAGTTGGAAAGTACTTGCCAGTATTTTTTGCTGATAAAATACTTTTAAAATGCGTTTAAGGTAACTTAATGCGAAGCTATAAGAAGCCAGCTACGGAGCACTAAAGGCTTATAGAAAGTGGCTATAAAGTTACCTAAATAAAAGTTTATGTTTTCAGCAATTAGGGTTTATCCCTATAAAAGACATTATGAATGAAACATGGGTTTTATCCCATTTGTTTATTATAAAAGTTGGTGTTTGAAACTCTGAAATTTATTTCCTAACTACGATCCTGATGAAAATTTTTCCACTACGTATTTAATAAACATTGATAGCATTTGACTGGCTCACGGCTCCCGCTCACAGGGTGGGGTCGGGGGTTGTGACAGACGGTGGTTTCAGAGCCAAGCCACTGGTTAAAGCCATTAGGGGTTCTTTTAATACCATAATTTAAACATTAATGTTAGGAAATCAATGTAGAATAATTTACGTGTCATTCTGTGTAAATACATCTTAATGTATATATTATGATTTTTGTGTTATTTTGATAATTTTTTAGTATACAATTGTGAGTAATTAAAATACATTCGACGCTTATCATCACCTGTCCCATAGATGAAGGACCATCCAAGTTAGCATTTGGATACGTAGCCTATTCCAAGGAACCCTTTTGTTTTTAGAGAAAAATATAAAGAAGCCTTTCCACCTAAAGAAGAGAGGGTAGTTTAAATAATAAGAAAAGAGAAAATAGGAAGAAAAAGAAACCGCAGTAGCTACCATAACCTTATCTGAATAAACCACTTGAATCCCGTTAACCAAACAACTGGGGGTAAAACTCGGCCGTAGATTAGCAAATTAGGATATGTTTCAACCGATAGCCGAAGAAAACAAACTCAAACCTTCATGTTTATTCAGAACCTATTCAAATGATTTCTCACCCAATACCCGCATTTAACCCAAAGGAAACCTCAAGGATACCTGTACCAGCTCCAAATCCAGGGGAACAATGGTAGGGCCAATGATTGGGAATCTCAGAATCTCTGATACAAGACCCTTATCTCCAGCTACAACCACAATTTCAACTGTACCTCCTGAGAATCCATAACATTAAAATTATGACAATAATATTTAATTTCTTTTCATGACAAAACTAATGTCATCAAAATTCAAGTACAAATAGTTCAAATCAGAGATTCAATACTTTGATAATAGTCTAGGCGTGTAGCTAAAGCAGCCTAATTCTTGTTTCGAGATAACCTGCGATTAACCTGCAACATACGTTAAAATAATGTCAATACAAAAAAAATGTATTGGCGAGTATACAGGTTTGATATAATAGTAAAATAGATAAAAGCGTTGCGAATTTCCACATACATAAACGAGATACAACACAACATATATACTAACTAGACAAACACTCAGGCTAAGTCCCGAGATGACTGCGAGGGATAGGTGTGAAGTTCCTTAACTAGACCTCGTCAGGTGTGAGTCGAACTATAGTACCATACTAGCTAAGGTGGAACATCAATGAGTGAATGTCCTAGCACATATGTATCTAGCATCACGTGTAAATATGTATATTGGTCATTCGCGTGTGATAATCAGTTTAAGCATGTAGTGTGTTTTGATAAGTGTGTTTATGTATGAACGTTTGTTACACCCCAAAAGGTGTTTTTTAAAGCGAAAAGGGGTCAAGTATACTCACAGTGCGTGCTTAACAGTAAACACGATCTGGAATGGAGTGGAGGGAGCGCCGGATCAGCCTGCGTACGGGAATAGAAGCATAAGTCCTCCAAAGTGCTGAAACGGTCGAAATCGGAGTGTCGTGTGCGAAGCAGAGGCTTCGTACGAAGCCAGTGCCTTCGTACGAAGGTGGTGACTTCATAAATGTGTTACTTCTGTTGTCCAAAATCGAGTGTTCTTCACGTCTTTCTTCGGGAAATCAACTGTTCATCCCTCTAACCTTAAGCTACTGATTAAACTTAGAGCCGAGAGGTCTTTGTTTGAGTCACGGGTGAGAATTGGGATGAGTGCAAGATCTTAAGATCTACAACTTGGGAAGCCAAAGGTAAACCCAAATCACTCATACAAGTGTAGATCCCTAGCAAAATAAGAAGATTTGATGAAAAAAATGAAGGTTTTCGTAAAAACAATGAAGGTTTGCATAGAAATAGAGAAGTTTAGGTGAAAAGATGAAGTTTAGGAGAAAAATAGTGAAGTTTGTTGAAAATAAAGAAGTTTTGATGAAATCGGAGGTAAACTCGTGTATAATCGTAGTGGAAAACGTTGTGTAACATGTGAAATTAGTAAATCTTACTTGAAAATCGAAGGTCAGCAGTTCGGGAGCCAAAATGGCAGCAATGAATGAAATCAAGAAGAGCTAGGTATTTATAGAGGAGAGCTAGATCCATGGTTCGAAGCTGGCTACCTTGGTTCGAAGGGGCCAGTTTTGAGTAGAAAATCTTCGTTTCGCGTGTAGGATGCTCGTTTGGTACGTTTTGTTGCATTAGTTAGTTCGTGTATTTTAAGTATTTTAACGAGGTATTAAGTATTGCGTTACGTTGCGTATTAGAGTGATAAATTGAGTTGTACGAGTGAGCGTTCAAGCGAGTTTTTAAGACATAGATAATATATATATATATATGTAACCGCATTTTGAGTTTGCGTTGATATGGTGCGAGAGCGAGCGATTAGTTTAGATACTCGCGTGATGTAGTAGTGTAAGCGTAAGCATTATAAGCATAAGTGTTGTGTAGTGCGACATAGCATGTTGAAATAGGCGATGTAGTGCGAAAATCGATGTAGCATAGTAAGCGATATAGTTTACATTATGATCCGAATCTCGGTGCTAGGCGTAACGAGCGCGAAAGTGCGGGTTCTTACATTCTCCCCTGCTTTAGGAAATTTTGTCCCTAAATTTATTCGAAAGGAAGACTGTGAGAATTGACACAAATAAGTAGTGAAACAAGCGTTAGGGTAAGCTGATGATGAACAAGCGATCGATCGAGGATTGATGAGTGAGAGCGTCTCGGTGGCATGGAAAATCGATTGAGAAAAAGAGACTTGCTTGACTAGGGAATAGTAACCCACGAGTTGACGATCCATAAATGTTTTAAGTTCTCGAAAAGTTTTGTTAAGTTATTAAGAAAAGTGATTTTTTTTAAGAAAACCTGTGTTATGAAAATTTTCTTTTGACGTGGTGTTAAACTGAGTCGATGTTTAGACCAGCGTTGTAAGAAAAGTTTTGTTTGTCCATATATTTTAATTTAAATTAAAAACTTTCATAAAATTTTCCATTTATTTCCAAAAAATTCGGTAAACAAATAAGTTTCATTTATTTTCAAAACATACGGTAAGAAATAGGTTTTAACAATATCAAAAGTTCAATTAGCGTCGAGCCCCACATGGCATCTTTCCACAAAAGTTTGTTAATATGGCTAAAACACTTATATATAGGAAGTACCAGTGGCGTATCCACCATGTTTTAGCCATATACCTCCGTCCCATGGAGTGATATCATGTGTGCCGAGATGATATGGATAGGTTTTAGTATCCTCAGTCCAAGCGGTAAATGGTTGGACCAAGTTCGAAAGGAAGATCAGGTAGACTAAGCGATGAAGTTGATTGCAAACTTAGTTAGCGATAAGTGCGTGCGTGAATGGTTCAGCGATTGAAACATCGAAGCAGCGTGAATGCCAGGTGCGTTAAGCGTTTAGGCGTCAAGAGGGAGAAGCGATGAGAGTATCGAAGCGATGAGATTGATAGATGCGTTGAAGCGTTGAAGCGTTGAGGGGGAAAGCGAGGGTGAAGTGAAATAGATTTCAGCGAAGGTGAGATTGCGTTGGTGTTGACTTACGAAAAGTCTAGCGATGGTGCGATCGAGAAGTAATCAGATGTTACGCCTTGTGAAGGAGTTTAGTGTGTTGAAAATAGTCTCAATAATATAAGAGGTCTAATAACGTTCAACTCTAGATGGCATTTTCTTCACGAGAGTTTGTGAGTATGGCAAAGAACTTATATATAGGAAGTACCAGCGGCGTATCCACCATGCTTTGACCACACCCCCTCCGTCCCGTGAATAGATGTCACACTTTGTCGACATGGTTAACACTCTTATATATTGGAAGTACCAGCGACGTATCCACCATGCTTAACCATGCTTTTAATGTTATGACATCATTAGAACTTACTACGATCTCCATGCACTTACCAAAATAATCTTGTGTGCACCCGTGAATAATTTGGTCCTTGCATGTTTATCGTAACTTATTCCAAAGACGCTTAGTCGGGGTAAAACATATTATATCGTGATATACTATATAGTGCTAGTCATAGAATATGTATGTGAACCTAGACTAAGTGTGAGGATTCGAGAGAGAGCCGAAGTGAGAGAGATAGAGAGAGCGAGGGAGAGAGAAAGAGAGAGAGATAGAGAGAGAGAGAGAGAGAGTGGCATCGCATATTGAGGCGACATCGGACAGTAGAACAATTATAAAGTATAAATAATAACGTCGAGAATCGTACCATTAACAGCGTCGATCTGTGCCTGGTTGGTGTTGATATTGAAGACTCTTGCTTGGGCTGTGGTTGCTCTTGGAGCTTCTGCTGCGGGTGCTGCAGCTACTATTGCTACCGGTGCGGCGGCTGCTGGGGCTGTGGGCTGCGTCGGCGGTGCGGAAAGTGCTAGTGTGCCCTAATGTTGTGGCCCTCTACGGCAGTGGCTGGTGAAGTGACCAAAACAATTGCAATTTGTGCAGTAGCGACAATTTGCTCCTTCCTGTTGGTGATAAGTACACTTTTAACACAAGGGGAGAGTGCCAGTGTAGGCACGCTTTGGGTAAAGTGGAACTGCTTGGAGAGGTTCTGGCTTAGGCGGTGTAGTTTCTGAGTAGTTTAGGCTCGAGTTCTTTCGCTTGCGGCTGGGCTTGGCGGTGTCTTGCGGCAGTGCGGCGTCGTCGGATGATTCGGTGGTAGCTTGGTTAGCCTTCCTGGTGGAATACTTGGAGAAGAATCCAGCCAAGATTCGCTTGTCGTTGATCTCTGCGGCTAATTGGTAGGCTTCTTCGATGGTAGCCGGTCTTGCAGCTTCGACAAAATCGCCCACACACTCAGGAAAAGCATGTATGTACTTCTTGATGGCCTTTTTAGGAGTGTCGACTTGGCTTGGGCAAATGATGCTAAGCTGTTTAAACCTTGCTGTGAGGCCGGTGTTGTCACCTTCAACTTGCTTGATATCCCAAAACTCATTTTCTAGTTTCTTGACTTCGTGGGGAGGGTAGTACTCTTCCTTCATGAGCTCTTTCAGCTCATCCCAGGAGAGCGCATAGGCTTCGCCGTTCCCACGTTCGTTACGCTCGACTGTCCACCAGTCGAGGGCTCTTGATTGAAATACTCTTGTAGCACCTATGGTACGAAATGCTCAGGGCACCCACTCTGATTGAAGGTAAAACACGAAGCTTTGCCCCGTTGTAAGTATTTTAATCCCCCGATCACTAATTCGTTACCCTACCCGATTGATCTAGGGCCCCGTAACGCATGTCAAGGCTCTGCCTGACTCAGTTCGTTGGGGTTCTGTCTCATGTTGTATGGCTAATGTGATTTGGGTTATCTTACTAACACGTGTGCATTGTATGTTTTTACTAGAAACTCAAGATTATAATCTAGAAATATTACCAGGAAGCCATAGAAATACCTAAGCCTACAATGTGAGTTCATTCTCTTTTTGTCACCGTTTAAGAGCCATTATTTCAAATGTTTTCCAAAACTCTAAATGTTTATCAGTTATAATTATAGTGATAAAGTCTTTGTAATTCTACAATTGCTGCCGGTATTATGGGGTTTTGTATACACTACTTGATAAGCGTCACTAATGGACAATGGGTTAGCCAATGTGTGATATGACCATAGTCACAGATCCGGCCGAGTGACAAGTACTGAATGAGTATATTGGTAGATATAAACATTATAATCGCCCTTAATACTGTATTTTTATAACAATTAATGTTTTTATAAATTGGAATGTACTCGTCAGTTTTCTTGCTGATAAAATATTTTTAAAACGCGTTTTAGGTACCTTAATACGAAGGTATAAGAAGCCAGCTACGGAGCACTAATGGCTTAAAGAAAGTGGCTATAAAGCTACCTATAAAAGTTTATGTTTTCAGCAATTAGGGTTTATCCATATAAAAGACATTATGAATGAAACAGGGGTTTTTATCTCATTTGTTTATTAGCGTAAGCTTTGTGTAGTGCGACATAGCGTGTTGAAATAAGCGATGTTCTGCGAAAATATGCGATGTTGCGTAGTAAGCAATATAGTTAACATTCTGATCTGAATCTCGGTGCTAGGCGTAATGGGAGTAACGAGCGCAAAAGTGCAGGTTGTTACAGTCTCCCCTGCTTTAGGAAATTTTGTCCCGAAATTTATTCGAAAGGAAGACTGTGAGAATTGACACTAATAAGTAGTGATTCAAGCGTTAGGGTAAGCTGAGAACGAATGAGCAATCGATCGAGGATTGACGAGTGAGAGCGTCTCGGTGGCATGGGAAATCAATTGAGAAAAAGCGACTTGCTTGACTAGGGAATAGTAACCCACGAGTTGACGATCCATAAATGTTTTTAGTACTCGAAAAGTTTTGTTAAGTTATTACAAAAAGAGATTTTTTTTAGGAAAACATGTTTTATGAAAATTTTCTTATGACGTGGTGTTAAATTGAGTCGATGTTTAGACCAGCGTTGTAAGAAAAGTTTTGTTTGTCCAAAGGTTTTAATTTAAATTAAAAATTTTAAGAAAATTTTCCATTTATTTGAAACACATTCGGTAAACAAATAAGTTTCATTTATTTTCAAAACATATGGTAACAAATAGGTTTTAACAGGATCAAAATGTAACATATAAATTACATCAAATGAGGCATAAAACTAACCTTTTTTAGTACTAATGTTGGAAAAAGCGTGTTTCTTTCTTCCTTTTGAATTTACAGGACCAAACGAGCTTAAGAGAACAAAAGGAGCATAGAAGAAGCCAAAACCAACATAAATACAAAAAGAAGGAATAAATGTGACATGCCCGACCCCTCGGCAGCATCCCCAAAGAAAAAACAAGGCAACAGAGCCTGACCACGGGGCCGTGCCCAGCTGGGCATGGGGCGTAGTCAGGGGCCTGCACAAAAGACAAACCTGTAGAAGCTTCCATGCCCACCACGGGGGCGTGCCCAGTTCAACACGGGGAAAGGTCAACGCAAACACGAGGTCGTGTGGTCCCTATGCTGACAATTGCACTTATTGAAGGAAAAGAAGATGCTAGCCACGGGGCGTGCCCACTAGACACGGGGCCGTGGCCAGAGCTCTATTCTGGCTATAAATAGGGGTGCTTGGTTCACTTGAAAGGCATCCCTTGGCAAACCACTACTCTCCCACTTTGCCACCACTCCACCACCACTACAACACCAACACCCACCACCATCATCCATCATCCATCCTTAGAGTGTGTAGTAGTCTCGGGATCCAAGAATGATTGTAAGGGTTCTTGTCAATCAAAGGCCATGTTTGGTTAAGCCTTTTACATCACTTGGTGAAGAAAAGTCTTTTATGTATTACTTTTGATTTTTAATCTTTCGGCACTTTTTATTTGGGTTTGTATTAATGACTTTAATAACTAGTTTCTTATGTTGAAGGTGAATTTTCTTTATCATTTTCTCATGCTGTCTTAAGGTTACGTTATTGTCTATATAAAGTAAATGATTGCATCATTCGTGTCTTTACAGTCTATATAAAGCGCGTTGACTACCTGGTCGGGGGTTAGGGGAATGGTTTAGTAAAGTTCTTGTCTCGTTCAGTGTATAGATCATGCGAGAACCTGGTTCAAGCTTTCTAGGACCTCCTTCAATACCCACTAGTATTGGATGGCGGGGGTGCGAATAGCTTGAACCCCTCATTTATAAACTACTATTAATACTTTAAACCGACTTCTTGGGATTGTATCCTTGCTGACTCAAACCACTTAGTCGAGGGTAACGTCACCTTCAAAAGAGGGGCCTACCACTTTTCGCATTAATAACTTACTTAATTGTCTTTCAATATTCCGTCCATTTGGGATTATATCCCTGCTGACTCAAACCACTGGGTTGAGGGTAACGTCACCTTCAAAAGAGGGACCTACTACTATAACTAAGATAATCTCTTAAAAAGTCCGAAAGTGCGAAAATCGTCAAAGGATACAATAAAGACGAGTTGGATCCAAGTGATTCTATCTTGTCTATCTGTTTTTATTTTATTTATCTTTGCATTTTTAGTTTTATGTCATTGAGGATAAAGCAGTACTAAAATCTCTTGTGTCCTTGGATGGGTGCACTTGCCCAGGTGTGTGTTTGGTCTTAGTATAATATCGTGTTTTATAAATTTAAAACTTGACTAATGCGTAAAAAGGGCTTAAAATATTAAAAAAAATCATGTCACACTCGACACGCACCAAGTTTTTGGCGCCGTTGCTGGGGACACAAGTTAAAATCGACGGCCTAATCATTTTTCAAAACCTTTTCAAACACTGCGCGCACATTTTTTTCATCTTTAGGATTTTTTGCATAACAGTAGTCTGAACACGGGGCCGTGCTCACTGAACACGCCCTCGTGCTACACATAACCAGTAACATTTTTTCAAACGCCCAGATACAGGATCTTACCACGGGCCGTGTTCACTGACCACTGGGTCGTGGTGAGCCTCTGTTTCAGTTTTTAATTTTGTTTTCTGTTCCCGAGACTTAGTGATCTGTTGAGTGATTCTCATTGATCAATACTCAGGAGGTTACAATTACTACTATGAAGAGGATGATTATGACGAAGAATATTGCACCATTTGCGATAATCCTCACTCGGTGCAATATTGTGATCTTTTCGAGTCATCTACCTCATACACATACCATGAGGAACCAAGGTATGAATCATCTCCCTCATACACTTACTATGAGGAACAATGGTATGAATCATTTACCTCATATGAGTATTATGAGGAACCAAGGTTTGAACTTCCTAACTCAAGCTTTTGGGACACTTATACCGCTCAATTTCACGAACCACCAACTATCTTCCCCGAAGCCGAGAGAATAGTACAACACCTCAAAGTTATCGAACGCTTTATAAAAGAATCCCGCGAGAAGGCAGTGGCAATTTGTACTAAAGAGGTATTAATAGAAGAAGTAAAAATGGAAGAACAAGTAAGTGAAAAACTGACGCATGAACCAAACAACGAAAAAGGTATGTCCGAAAACGATAATTTTCAAAAAGAGTCAATTTTTCAAGAAATTAATCTCTTACCACCTTCTTTCGAAAACCATTGTTTACTCAAGCTAAGTTTTTAAAAGAGTTAAAAACTAACACTAAAATTGAAAAAGTGGTAAGCATTAAGTTAACTAACGACCAAACTACGCTAATAAAAGATGACCCATTTGAAATTAACATTACACCGGTTCCATGTTTCTTTCAAAACACCTTTATTAGTAATATTACAATTGTTAAAGATCTTTGTGTTAATATAATGCCAAACTACATTTTCAAAAAAAATTAAGTATTAGTGATTTTTCTCCACTTCAAATCCCCATTTTTCTTTCTAATAAAAAAAAAACAAAATCAATGGGAGTAGTTGAGGATGTGTTAGTGCAAACAAATCAAAACGGTAGTCCCAACCGACTTCGTCATTCTTGATGACGCTGCACTTGTGTTGGGACCACCTTTTGTAAAAACCCATCAAGCTTTGATCAATCGGAAGCAAAACAACCTACCCATTCAATTAGGGGCTGACAAAAGGTATGTCGATCTTGACCAATCAATGAAATATCCAATCGGCAATGACGACCCCCAATTGAAGATGAATATGAACCACCCGATATGGAAGACGAAATCGACCACTTTGTCGAAGAATAGGTCGCCATTGAACAAACCTTTTTAGTCCTCGATCAAAATGAGCAACCAAATATGGAGTCTCCTAAAGACCCACCACTTGAGCTCAAAGAACTCCCAAAAGGTTTGGAATATGCTTTGCTCGACAAGGATGGTAAGTTACCTGTAATTATTTCTTCAAAATTAACTAGTTTAGAAAAAGAAAAATTAATTACACATTTGAAAAACAAAAAAAACACGATCGCATGGAAGCTTGTAGACATTAAAGGAATAAACCGTTCCATGTGCACGCACAAAATTTTAATGAATGATGACTATAAATCGGTAATACAACCACAACGTAATGTAAATTCAAATGTTCAAGAAGTGGTTAAAAATGAAGTCATCAAACTACTTGATGCCGGACTTATCTACCCAATTTCCGATAGCCCTTGGGTAAGTCCCGTTCAAGTAGTTCCCAAGAAAGGAGGTATGATGGTGGTCACTAATAAAAAAATGAATTAATACCAACAAGAACCGTCACCGTATGGAGAGTTTGTATACATTATCGTCGAGTAAATGAGGCAACGAGGAAAGACCATTTTTCCTTACCTTTTATTGATCAAATGTTAGAAAGATTATCCGGTCATAAATTTTATTGTTTTTTAGATAGTTTTTCAGGTTACTTTCTAATACCGATAGCTCCCGAAGACGAAGAAAAAACAACATTTACATGCCACTATAGAACTTTTGCTTATCGGCGCATGCCTTTTGGTCTATGCAATGCCCCCGCAACATTCCAACGTTGCATGTTGGCCATCTTCCATGATATGATAGGAAAAACCATGGAAGTTTTCATGGACGACTTTTCTATCTTTGGAGATTCATACGACCAATGCCTCGATAACCTTGAACGTATGCTATCCCGATGTAAGGAAACTAACCTCGCCCTTAATTGGGAAAAATGCCATTTCATGGTAACGGAGAGAATAGTACTCGGTCACAAAATCTCAAGCGAAGGAATGGAGGTTGATCGGGCTAAAATAGACACCATCTCCCACTTACCACCTCCATCCACCGTTAGAGCTATCAGAAGTTTCCTAGGGCATGCTAGATTCTATAGACGATTTATCAAAGACTTTTCTAAAATTTCAGGACCTTTAACAAAATTACTTGAAAAAGATGCACCATTCATCTTTGACAAGGATTGCAACAAAGTATTTTTAACACTAAAAGAAATGCTAGTCAATGCACCAATCATGATAGCGCCTGATTGGAAATTAACTTTTGAAATCATGTGCAATACAAGTGAATTTGCAGTTGGAGCTGTCTTGGGACAACGAAAAGATAAGCATTTTCACCCAATATACTACACTAGTAAAACACTTAACGATGCACAAGAAAATTACACAACAACTGAAAACAAGAATTACTAGCTGTAGTATTTTCTTTTGATAAAGTTCGTTCTTATCTTGTTCTTTCTAAAACGATAGTTTATACAGACCATGCAGCCATTTGTTATCTCTTTAAAAATCAGGATGCCAAGCCGCGTTTAATCATATGGATTCTACTCCTCCAAGAATTTGACATTGAAATAAAAGACAAAAGAGGGGCTGAAAACACCGCCGCCGATCATCTATCCCGCTTGGAAGATCCAGCCTTGGAGGCAACTAGGGACAAGCTCATCAATGAAAAATTCCCAACGGAATCCTTAGAAATGGTGGAATACCGAGAAGAACCATGGTACGCTGACTACGCCAACTACCTAGCTAGTGGGATAGTCGCAAAAGGATGGTCACATCATCAAAGAAAAAAAATTCTTTGCCGATGTAAAGCATTATTTTTGGGAAGATCCTTTTCTTTTCAAAATGTGTGCCGACCAACTTATCCGATGATGCGTGCATGGTAGTGAAGCAAGAAAGATTCTCTGCCATTGTCATGATGGTCCATACGGAGGGCATCATGGAGCTGCTAGTACCGCACGAAAGGTATTTGATTCAGGATTCTATTGGCCGACCATTTATAAAGACTCCCGAAGTCTTATCAAGACATGTGATGCATGCTAACAATCAGGTAATATTTCTTCCAAAAAAGAAATGCCACATAATGGCATTCTTGTTTGTGAAATTTTTTATGTGTGGGGACTAGACTTTATGGGAACTTTCCCACCGTCAAAAGGAAACAAATATATACTTGTGGCAGTGGATTACTTGTCAAAATGGGCCGAAGCCGAAGCTCTTCCAACAAATGATGGAAGAGTTGTGGTAAGATTCTTGAAACACTTATTTTCTCGTTTCGGAACTCCAAAAGCATTAATAAGTGATAGAGGTACCCATTTATGTAATCATCAACTTGAATTTTTTTAACAAGATATGGGGTCTATCATCGGATCTCAACCGCATATCACCCACAAACAAATGGACAAGCTGAAGTGACTAATCGAGGTTTAAAAATAATACTGAAAAAACCGTATGATTAAATAAAAAAGAATGGGCCGATACATTAGACGACGCTTTAGGGGCTTTTCGAACCGCGTATAAAAAAACAATAGGTACCACCCCATATAAGTTTGTCTATGGAAAAAGTTGTCATTTGCCAGTAGAAATAGCACACAAAGCTTACTTGGCATTAAAAAACGTAAACTTAGCCATTGAAACCGCCGGAAAGAATCGATTTTATTAATTAAAAGAATTAGATGAATTAAGGAATCAAGCATACTCCAACTCCGAAATTTATAAGGAACGAATGAAAAACTTGCATGATAAACATATTAAGCCTAATGAATTTCGAGTAGGAGATCAAGTTCTATTGTTTAATTCACGACTTCGATTATTTCCCAGAAAATGAAAGTCTAGGTGGTCGGGACCTTTTTCTATCACCCATATTTTTCCACACGGTGCAATTGTGATTAAATCTCGAAATGGGATTCCATTCAAAGTCAACGAACAAAGGCTTAAGCTTTATCAAGGATTCATTGAGGATGATGAGGAAGAGATCTCGCTACAAGCGGTCGAGGAATGATTAAACGAAGGTTTGTCTACTAACATCATGTCTTGTAGGTAATGAACTTTGGGAAAGTTTCAAAAATCGGTAAGGTATCTAAACCAGTTTCGGGAAACAGATTGCTCACACGAGCATTATATATATATATATATTAGCCGCCCACCGGGCCGTGGCCGCTGGCCACGGGGGCGTGTTCGGCAACTGACGGGGATAAAACCCCTTTTTTTCTCATTTCACCACGACCCGTTTCCCCGAAAACTTTCTAGTTCCTTCGCGATTCTCTACAGATTTTTATGTTTTTCTTCCGTTGAACATCAACAAAGTATGATTCTAACATTTTCTGAAGTTAGTTTAATGATTTGCATGTAGTTTAACATCAAAATTTGGGGAAAATCTAAGGTTCTTGAACTTAAACCAAACCAAACCCCAAATTTTCGTTTAGATCTAGTAGTATTAGTATAGATACATGTTATAGGAAGTAAATCAACCATTATTGTTCGTAGATTTGCCCGATTTTAAGCATAAACCATAAACCCTTGTTTTTGAACCGAAAAGGTTAAAATTGATGGGTTAAACGGTTTGTTTTTGGATAAACGGCACTTGGGGTTTCATTTTCGGGGAAAACCACCCCTACTCAACCAAAAATTTTCAAGTTTTCAAAACCGGTTTGAAAAATGAAGGTTTGAGGAAACAGAAGGCTGACCATGGGGGCGTGGTCAGCGAGCACGGGGCATGGCCAGGGGAATCTGTTGAACACGGTGCGTGGCCAGTGGCCACGGGGCCTTGTCCAGCCCCTTGTTTTCAGTGTTTTTTTTCTAAAATTTTATCATAACATGTTGTTTGTTTTATGGTTTTCTTTTGCAAAAATGGCCAACAAGTTCCTCAAGTTCAAACTAGGCTAGAAGAAACACCGAAACAAGCATGTCTCGAAACTCTGGAAGCCGTGGGGCAACAGGACCGATACAACACGCTAGTCACGGGACCACTACGGGTGGCTCTTAGTGCAAAACTCCATTCAGTTTATGAATATAGCATGGAGTTTTACAGTTCTTTCAAGTTCAAAGCCAAAGCCGAGCCGTTTGACGTAGAAGGGGTTCAGTTCAGATGTGCTGGGGAGCTACTTTCAATTTCCATAGCACAGTTTAGGGTGGCTGTTGGTCTATTCACCGAAGAAGAGTCCGGTGAAGAGGAGAACACGGGTGGTCTCCGTGAACTCCCAAACAACATGCGCCAAACGGCATGGGCTCAAATCAGAGAAGGACCGTATGATCCAAGCGTCACAAAGAGCTCTCAGTTGTGGGACCCCCTCTACCGCTACATTCACCGGGTCCTTAGCAACTCCCTATGTCAATGGCGTGATAGTACGGGTGTTGTAAACCTACGTGATCTTACTTTCCTTTATTGCATCCACAACCGCATTCCTCTCGATCTCACCCACCTACTCCTAAGGAATATGCATCTAAACCAGTTGGCCTCCTCCCCGACACCGATCTTTTTCAGGGGATGGATCTACCGCCCCTTCAAGAACTATGTCCAATGCATGCCAAGGTCATTCCATAAGGGTCCAAGGTTGGGGAAGGTAGATATAACCCAATACCGCTCAATGGGAATCATCCACGAGATGGGTGACGGGTCGATCCGCTTCCAAAACACCCAAGGAAACGTGTGGAACCCAGAAGAAGCCCTAGTCCTACATGCCGACCCAACTCGTCCTCCTTCTCAACATCACGGCTACCATCCGGGTTCCTCCTCTTAAGGAGGTGGTTTTCCTAATTTTCAAAGTTTTAAATATCTTTTGCAGGAGAACCTACTATGCACCCGGAACACATACAATATGGCTAGCAATGCCTTTACCCAGATCGGATCAGTGGAGCGCACCGTCTCCGCTATGTAGGATGACATCACATACATTCGGGATCATATGGCGTATCGAGATGAGGAGGGTGATGACGATGAGGATATGGACTAAACGGAGGCGAATGAGGTGGTATGGTGTGGTGACAGATGCGGTATTCCACGTTAACCCTTTCTACCCTACGAACAATATCTGGCCTGCGTGCCATGGTTAAACAATTTACTTTCGTAGACAATTTTTATTTCTTGCATTTTATTTTCTTTTATGTTTGTGGTGATGGATGTTAAACTTTGGTAAATTAGGATGTTATTATGTTATGTATGGTGTAGTGTTTAGAAAAACAGGTACACAGGAGACTTGGATGCACTAAGCATTAGTGCTACATAAGCCCGGAAACCCGAACCAAAAGCCAAAAACATGTGAATCATCAATTATAGATTGCCACCACGGGGCCGTGGTTAGTGACCACGCCCCTGTGCCCACACCACTAATCTGCCGTTTGTCTGAACGCTGCCCACCACGGGTCATGGCCACCAGGCGCCTTGTGGCCAAGTTTCTGAAAGTTTTGTTACCGGCACTCTGACCACAGGGCCGTGCTCAGCCAGCACGTGGCCGTGGCCAGGAGCCCAGTAACATAAAAACTTGTTTTCAACACCTTTTACACGTTCGAATCAACCTAAAAACTTATTTTTGGGATACATTGAGGACAATGTGTAATTTAAGTGTGGGGGGATGCTAAAACCTTGAATCTTGCAAGTCCTAATAACAAGCCTTACACAAAACTCTATTGGAACCGCTAATCACCCCCAAATTTTTTTCAAAAATGTTTTATTTTTTTACTTATCTTGGTTTAATTCGGGAATAACAAGTTCTAAAAAGGTTATAATTTTACAAATTTACAACCGATAGCGTCGTGATGAAAAAAGAACCAAATAAGAAAATTGTGAAAAGGCATGACAAATCTATTTAAAATTTGATTATATATATACTTGATCACATTATAAACTCATTCCCACAACAAGTGAGTTTTGAGCCTTTATTGAGCATACATGAATATATCTTTAAACTAAATTCTCATTTTTTATTTCTTGTATGAATAGCCGCTTGGTTCTTACGACTCTAGAACTTCCTAAGACAATACATTCCTGGTCCTTACCAACTCGAACCCAATTAAGTAAATGATAGAGGCATTAGGACTAACCCATTTTCCTTTCAAAACCATTATTTTTCATTTTTTTATCACCTACCCAAAATCCCCCTGGTTAACCCCTTTGAGCCTAAACTTTTTCTTTTCAAAACCCACAAAACAAACACCCATTACCCACCAAAACCTTTTTCTTTTCAACCCATTTGTTTAGTAAAAAGCTAGGTTATGTTGTGACATAAAAAAATGAAAGTCTTGCAATAAACAAACAAGTTCCTCAAAGAAATCTTGTTTGAATGTGCTTTGTTTGAATAAAAGTCACAAAAACAAAAGTTTTACGAAAACCGATGCTTTTTACGCATTTCGCCATTTTTACTAACCGCTAACAAAAAACCACCTACCCTTAGCCCAAGCCTAACCCTTCCCCAAGTCATCTTGATATTTACAAAGGTTTATAGTTAAAAAGGAGGAGGATTTATCGCTTAGCAAGCATATGGTAGAAGTAAGTTCCATGCCGGTCTCAAGTATTTAACAAAAATACACAAATCGGCCGAGTGTTGAGTGATCTCTCATGAGGTATGTGAACTTGTATATAAATTGAATTTTAAAGAGGCATGTTATGCCCAAATTAATAATTTTTCTTATAAAATGTTCAAAATAAATCATGACGAATAGGATTGAAAATATAATAAAAATAAACTCAATAAAGATCTTGGATTCCCGACACGCAATATAAGCCCAAAACTTCTCCTCTACCTCTTCCATTTGGGTGTGTAAGCCAGATATTAAAGAGTTTTGCTTGAGGGCAAGCAAAGATTCAAGTGTGGGGGTATTTGATGTGTGCAAAATGTAACATATACATTACATCAAATGATGCATAAAACTAACCCTTTTTTAGTACTAAGGTTGGAGAAAGCGTGTTTCTTTCTTCCTTTTAAATTTACAGGACCAAACGAGCTTAAAAGAACAAAAGGAGAAAATAAGCAGCCAAAACCAACATAAATACAAAAAGAAGAAATAAACGTGACATGCCCGACCCCTCGGCAGCATCCCCAAAGCAAAAACAAGGCAACAGAGCCTGACCACGGGGTCGTGCCCAGCTAGGCATGGGGCATGGTCAGGGGCCTGCACAAAAGACAAACCTGTAGAAGCTTCCATGCCCACCACGGGGGCGTGCTCAGCTCAACACGAGGCGTGGTCAATGCAAAGATACGCAGAATCTTGATAGTACAGCAAAGAGTTGACCACGGGGTCGTGCCCAGCAGACACAGGGTCGTGTGGGGCCCTCTGCTGACAATTGCAATTAATGAAGGAAGAGAAGATGCTGGCCACTGGGCGTGCCTACTGGACACGAGGCCATGGCCAGAGCTCTGTTCTGGCTATAAATTGGGGTGCTTGGTTCACTTGAAAGGCATCCCTTGGCAAACCACTACTCTCCCACTTTGCCACCACTCCACCACCACTACAACACCAACACCCACCACCATCATCCATCATCCATCTTTAGAGTGTGTAGTAGTCTCGGGATCCAAGATTAATTGTAAGGGTTCATGCCAATCAAAGGCCATGTTTGCTTAAGCCTCTTACATCACTTTGTGAAGACAGGTCTTTTATGTATTACTTTTGATTTTTAATCTTTTGACACTTTTTATTTGTGTTTGTATTAATGACTTTAATAACTAGTTTCTTATGTTGAAGGTGAATTTTCTTTATCATTTTCTCGTGGTGTCTTGAGGTTACTTTACTGTCTATATAAAGTAAATGCTTGCATCATTCATGTCTTTATGGTTTATATAAAGCGCGTTGACTACCTGGTCGGGGGTTAGGGGAATGGTTTGGTTAACTTCTTGTCTCGTTCAGTGTATAGATCCTGCGAGGACCTGGTTCAAGCTTTCTAGGACCTCCTTCAATACCCACTGGTATTGGATGTCGGTGGTGCGAATAGCTTGAACCCCTCATATGTAAACTACTATTAATACTTTAAGCTGGCTTCTTGGGATTGTATGCTTCCTGAATCAAACCACTTAGCCGAGGGTAACGTCACATTCAGAAGAGGGGCCTACCACTTTTTGCATTAATAACTAACTTAATTATCTTTCAATATTCCGACCCTTTGGGATTGTATCCCTGCTGACTCAAACCACTGGGTTGAGGGTAACGTCACGTTCAAAAGAGGGGCCTACTACTATAACTTAGATAATCTCTTAAAAAGTCCGAAAGTGCGAAAATCATCAAACTATACATTAAAGACGAGTTGGATCCAAGTGATTCTATCTTGTCTATCTGTTTTTTATTTTATTTATCTTTGCATTTTTAGTTTTATTTTCATGTTTCAAAACTTTTCTCAAAAATTTAGATTGATTAGACGTTGAGGATAAACCGGTACTAAAAGCACTTGTGTCCTTGGACGACCTCGGTATCTTACCAACACTATACTACACTCACGATGGGTGCACTTGCCCAAGTGTGTGTTTAGTGTTAGTGTAATATCGTGTTTTATAAATTTAAAACTTGACTAATGCGTAAAAAGGGCTTAAAATATTAATAAAATCATATCACACTCAACACGCACCAATGTCATGTGTGCCGACATGATATGGATAGGTTTTAGTATCCTTAGTCCAAGCGGTAAATGGTTGGACCAAGTTCGCAAGGAAGATCAGGTAGACTGAGCGGTGAATTTGATTGCAAACTTAGTTAGCGATACGTGCGTGCACGAATGGTTCAGCGATTGAAACATCGAAGCAGCATGAATGCTAGGTGCGTTAAGCTTTTAGGCATCAAGAGGGAGAAGCGATGAGAGTATCGAAGCGATGAGATTCATAGATGCGATAAGTGTTAAAGCGTTGAAGCGTTGAGGGGGAAAGCGAGGGTGAAGTGAAATAGATTTCAGCGAAGGTGAGATTGAGTTGTTGTAGACTTACGAAAGTCTAGCGATGGTGCGATTGAGAAGTAATGAGATGTTACGCCTTGCGAAGGAGTTTAGCGTGTTGAAAATAGTCTCAATAATATAAGAGGTCTAATAACGTTCAACTCCACATGGCATTTTCTTCACGAGAGTTTGTGAGTATGGTAAAGCACTTATATATAGGAAGTACCAGTAGCGTATCCACCATGCTTTGACCACACCGCCTCCATCCCGTGAATAGATGTCACACTTTGTCGACAAGGATAAAACGCTTATATATAGGAAGTACCAGCGGCGTATCCACCATGCTTAACCATGCTTTTAACATTATGGCATCATTAGAACTTACTACGATCTACATGCACGTACCAAAATAATCCTGTGTGCACCCGTGATTAATTTGGTCCTTGCATGTTTATCGTAACTTATTCCAAAGACGCATAGTTGGGGTAAAACATATTATTTCATGATATACTATATAGTGCTAGTAATAGATTTTGTGTGTGAACCTAGACTAAGTGTGAGGATTCGAGAGAGAGCGCAAGAGAGAGAGAGAGAGAGAGAGAGAGCGCGAGGGAGCGAGAAAGAGAGAGAGAGAGAGAGAGAGAGAGAAAGAGAGAGACTGGGCATCGCATATTGAGGCGACATCGGAAAGAAGAAAAATTCTAAGGTAAAAATACCAACGTCGAGAATCGTACCATTAACAGCGTCGATCTGAGCCTGGTTGGTGTTGATGTTGAAGACTCTTGCTTGGGTTGTGGTTGTTGTTGTTGTTGGAGCTTCTGCTACGGGTGCTGCAGTTACTGTTGCTACCGGTGCGGCGGCTGCTGGGGTTATGGGCTGAGTCGGCGGTGCTGGAAGTGCTAGTGTGCCCTGATGTTGTCGCCTTGTGCGGCAGTGGATGGTGAAGTGACAAAAACAGTTGCAATTTATGCAGTAGTGAAAGTTTGTTCCTGCCTGGTGGTGATAAGTACACTTCTGACACAGGGGGAGAGTGCCAGTGTAGGCACGCTTTGGGTAAAGTGGAACTGCTTGGAGAGGTTCGGGCTTAGGCGGTGTAGTTGTTGAGTAATTTAGGCTCGAGTTCTTTCGCTTTCTGCTGGGCTTGGTGGTGTCTTGCGGCAGTGTGGCGGCGTCGGATGATTCGGTGGTAGCTTGGTTAGCCTTCCTGGTGGAATCCTTGGAGAAGAATTCTGCCAAGATTCGCTTGTCGTTGATCTCTACGGCCAATTGGTAGGCTTCTTCGATGGTAGCCGGTCTTGCAGCTTCGACAAAATCGCCCACACACTCAGGCAAAGCACGTATGTACATCTTGATGCCCTTTTCAGGAGTGTCGACTTGGCTTGGGCAAATGATGCTAAGCTGTTTGAACCTTGTTGTGAGGCCGGCGTTGTCACCTTCAACTTGCTTGATATCCCAAAACTCGGTTTCTAGTTTCTTGACTTCGTGGGGAGGGCAGTACTCTTCCTTCATGAGGTCTTTCAGCTCATCCCAGGAGAGCGTGTAGGCTTCGTCGTTCCCACGTTTGTTACGCTCGACTGTCCACCAGTCGAGGGCTCTTGATTGAAATACTCCTGTAGCGCCTGTGGTACGAAAATGCTCGGGGCACCCACTATGACGGAAGGTAAAACGCAAAGCTTTACCCCGTTGTAAGTATTTTAATCCCGATCACTAATTCGTTACCCTAGCCGATTGATCTAGGGCCCCGTAACGCATGTCAAGGCTCTGCGTGACTCAGTTCGTTGGGGTTCTGTCTCGTGTTGTATGGCTAATGTGATTTGGGTTATCTTACTAACACGTGTGCATTGTATGTTTTTACTAGAAACTGAAGATTATAATCAAGAAATATTACCAAGAAGCCATGAAATACCTAAGCCTACAATGCGAGTTCATTCTCTTTTTCTCACCCTTTATGTGCTATTATTTCAAATTTTTCCAAAAATCTAAATGTTTATTAGTTATAATTACATTTATAAAGTCTTTGTAATTCTACAATTGCTGCCGGAATTATGGGGTTTTGTATACACTACTTGATAAACGTCACTAATGGACAATGGGTTAGCCAATGTGTGATATGACCATAGTCACAGATCCGGTCGAGTGACAAGTACGAAATGAGCATATTGGTAGATATAAACATTGTAATCGCCCTTAATACTGTAATATTATAAAAATTTATGTTTTTATAAATTGGAATTTACTCGCTAGTATTTCTTGCTTATAAAATATTTTTAAAACGCGTTTCAGGTAACTTAATGCAAAGCTATAAAAAGCCAGCTACGGAGCACTAAAGGCTTAAAGAATGTGGCTATAAAGTTACCTTAATAAAAGTTTATATTTATAGAAATTAGGGTTTATCCCTATAAAAGGCATTATGAATGAAACATGGGTTTTATCCCATTTGTTTATTATAAAAGTTAGTGTTTTGAAACTTTGAAATTTATATCCTAACTACGATTCTGATGAAAATTTTTCCGCTACCTATTTAATAAACACTGATACGATACCATCGGACTGGCTCACGGCTCCCGCTCCCAGGGTGGGGTCGGGGGTTGTGACAGAAGGTGGTATCAGAGACAAGCCACTGGTTTAAGCCATTAGGTGTTCTTTTAATACCTAAACTTAAACATTAATGTTATGAAATCAATATAGAATAATTTATGTGTCATTCTGTGTAAATACATCTTAATGTATATATTATGATTTTTGTGTTATTTTGACAATTTTTGAGTATACAATTGTGAGTAATTAAAATACATTCGACGCTTATCATCACCTGTCCCATAGATGAAGGACCATCCATGTTAGCATTTGGATACGTAGCCGATTCCAAGGAACCCTTTTCTTTTTAGAGAAAAATCTGAAGAAGCTTTTCCACCTAAAGAAGAGAGGGCAGTTTAAATAATAAGAAAAGAGAAAATAGGAAGATAAAGAAAACCGCAGTACCTACCATAACCTTATCTGAATAAACCACTCGAATCCCGTTAACCAAACAACTGTGGGTAAAACTCGACCGTAGATTAGCAAACTAGGATATGTAGCTGAATTGAGACAATATGGAAGGAAACTGTTGTCAGCAGGACACCGAGTCTGTAATACAGGAGAAAAGCTCGCCTACAACTACGATGAGAGGGAACAACACATAATATAATATATATACTTTCCTTATAATTTATGTTTTACCCCCTAACCTTTAATAGAGTTATCATACGACTCTTAAAGTTTAATAAAGTTATTTTTTCTTATTTTTTATAGATATTTGTGCTTTTATGGTTTTTATTAGTTTAATTCTTTTTTATATTAATTATTTATTTAACATGCTCTAATTAAAGTTAACATTTAACTTTAGAATGTTTACTTAATTGCGTTGCTTGCTTAGTTTTACCGTCATTTAGATTAAAGCATACATCGTGTATACTTACCCTTCAATATATTAGGTAACAATTTTAATTAATTTTGTATTTAACTTATTATAGTTAAAGCTATATTGTAAATTTAGACATGTTTACTTAACCTATTGATTACTTAGTTTTACCCTCGTGTAACTTAAAGTTTGCATGGTCTATAATATATCATCAATATATCATGTAACAAATACATCCCCGCCAGTACCCTTCTACGACCCCGCGGCGAAGTGTGGGCTCCAAACCTAGTTGATGAACAAATATAGTAAAATAAGTGGGATTCTCTAAAACATAAGCAAACTAAAAGGGAAAATCACCAATTTGTATATTGACCAAACACAAAAGTCAAAATGAACATCCAAAATGTGTAATCCTAGGTACTTCACTGAAAACCTAACATTGCAGACATATGTAACGTCTAAACGTAGACGTTACAACTATTCCAAAATTCCAATTTTCAACCAATAGTATTTTGACACGTGTGTGGGAGATGGATGTAGCGTCTAATCCTAGGGATTCCATTGAAAACCAAGCACATAGAACGTCTAAACTAAGACGTTATAACCATTCCAGTTATCATCCAATAGTATTTTGACACGTGTAGGGGAGATGCATGTAGATTCTAATCCTAGGGACTTCACTGAAAACCAAGCACATGTAACCCTAGGATTAGACGCTTTCGATATTCATTTCGGCTTTTGTGTTTGGTCAATGTACGAATTAGTGATTTTCCCAAAAAGGAAAACCTCCCAAAATATTGTCTTAATAGAGAGAAAGATAAGGTCTATTATGATAGTGAGAATGGAAAACGTTAGGAGAAAAAAAAAACTTGGAGCAAGAATTTCGAAGAAATCAATAGGTCCACCTTAATTCATGTATCAATTAAAACGTTGTGTTTTTGTGTACTCATTGAAAATTTCGGAAGTTAGAATTTGAGGGCTAAGGTAAACTTCTCTAGAAGAAAATTTGAAGTTTATATATGAGTATTAGACCATAATGACTTTTATGGCTACAAGCTTGAATTGGTGTTCCAATAAGTAAGAAATAATGACCGAAGGGTAACAAAAATAAGAAGTTAATTTATTAAGGTCAAACTCTGTTCTAAAAAATGAAAATGCATGCAGTAAATTTTAATCATTTTGTGAAGTTTCAATCTAGAACGTTTACTAACAAGATCAAAGTTACAAACTAGATATGTGGTAGATGTGGTTGATTATGATCTTTTAGTATGACGTTAAAAGGAAAAATTACAAAGGTAGATTCAAGAAGTAGATCGAGAGATGGCGAAAGTTTACAAATAGTGATTTATATATATAGTTAAAGATCAACTGGTGAGAACTCGCTTGAGATGGACTAATCTAGTAAAAAGAAGACCAAATTGTGAAAGGACTATAACCAATATTGTTATCAACATGTGTGTGTAATTATGTATGTAGGTGTGTATATGTAAATACACTTTTCTAAGAGTAACTAATTTACACCCTCTCTAAACTTACTCTTAAATCATCAATGTCCATCATGCAACTAGAACCCTAAACCACTTGATCAATAACACCTTTAGTACATACATTCATATCACTAGGCTACAAGCCATGTAAATGTGTATAAAGAATGATGTGTGAAGTATGTGTATAGATGGGTTATGCTAATAATAGTTGGGAAGGCACACAACTATGTAGATGGATACGTTTGTAATTACGTAACTATGTGCATTCATAGCTATCTATGCGGGTACCTATGTAGGTATGCATTATGTAGGTAAATTTAGACTTAGACCATGCGTAGTGGTATGGGTGAATAATGCCCCCACCCTTAGGCGTTTTCCGCCATGTGACAGTCCAGTCAGCAGGGGCATTATTGGGCGTTTTTTTCTAAAATGGGTGTAGGATGTGTGTATTATGTTAAAAAGGGGTTTAAAGAAATAAATAAAACAAAAAACTAACAAAAAAGGGGATTGGTCAATAAATAGTGGGATAAATCTAATTGGCCACCCAAAACCCATTTGAGCGTGTTTTAAATAACGCTGGAGGGGGGATTTCCGCAAGATCACGTCGGATCACGCCGGCGGGGGTGGGGCGGCGGCATTATTGGGCGTGTTTGAGGGGATCACGCCGAAAATATTGCCCACTACAGGTGGTCTTAGAATCTTCTTTTTTTTTCGTATAGAGTTTGAGGTGTAAAATCTTTAAAGTCTATATACTCTCATTGTAAATTGAATGTATTGTACAAGGTAAATAAATATTTTAGACTTTGAATCAAAGAAACCAGACCTATTCTTTTCCTCTCTTTCCATTACTCAATAAGACAGAAAGAGTTGATTTTTTGAATTCAACATAGACTTTTACTGCATCCAAGTTCGGTGGATTGATTTATCTCTGGTTTGAAGCTTTAACAATACCAAAGACGTTATTATTGACGAATTCAACTCTATTGTATGAACAAAGGATACCGAAACAAAATATCACAGTAAAATAATATAATGGTTATGTATTAATTATGTAACACCAAATGGCAGTATTTTTAATTATATAATTAGATGCCATGAAATATTGGGTTATAATCTCATGCTGCTCAAGAAAGTAATCAACTACAAGAAAAATGGAACTTTTCAACGTGTTTTTCTGTTACAAATGCGTCGCAAATCTAAATTTGCAACGCATTTGTCACAAAAACCTAATTTTGGAAAAAGCCTCGTGGAAAACTTTTTGCAACGCATTTACTACACAAAGTTCAACTCATTTGCAACGGAAATATTGTGTTGGAAATTTGTAACGCATTTCCTACGATTATTTAATTACTCTTGTATAAGATTTTTGACGTGTTTACAACGGAAATATGGTGTTAGAAATTTATTTGCAACGCATTTCCTACGCCATTTCTTAAAGAATTTGCAACGCATTTGTAACGAAATATAAAATAAAAAAAGAAAAAGCCTAGAATATTTAATTTTCTGTATAAAATAATTTTTTATGCTGAAAATTGCATGAAAAATCATCAAAAAAAATATATAGAAAAGATTAAAAAACCTACTTAAATTCACCAAATAATACATAACGCAAGTTGTAGTGTTTTTAAACAACAAAACTAACTTGCGCATATGTCTAAAAAGACAAATGATAAATAATTGAAACTTGTGATTGCCAACGTCTCGTAAAAGGTTACGGAGTGTTTCAAGGTTCCAGTCTTCTTTCTCCACATTCAAATAGAACTATTTGATACCTTCCAAAGTGAGTTCATCACACTTCACAAGAATCCTAACCGGTTAGTTGCGGAGAACACGCCAACATGAACCATCGATGGCAACAACCGGAAGATATCATAGATCTGGAACAAGAAAAATCACTTGTTAGACACTGATTACTCCTAATAAAATTTAATTTGACCATATATATCTGATCCTTGAACCCCATGGAAAGCATTTTATCAGCCTCATCAAGTACAGACATCTTGATGTAATCGGAACAAAGGGACTATCTGCGCAACATGTCAAAAACACGTCTGGGTGTGCCAACAACGTGGACCCCGGCTGAGGTTCATCGAGGGGGCCACCTCAGCACCCCGCAAACCTTCTCGACCCTCGAGTGACTTAAGGACAGTAAGCGATCCAGCAACATCATTAGCCCACATGTTTCTTCCGTCAACAACTCCTGCAAATAGGTATTTGCCTGACCGGAAGCTGCCTTTGATCAAACCAAGAGTCTTTTCACCACAGACCAAATCAAAAGTGTAACCGCTAACGCCAGGCAAGGAAGTTAGCGTTTTGAATCTCATCTCATGTGGGATCCCCGATATTTGTGTCAACTTTACTACTTTAAGTTGTTCAAAGGTGGCATCATGCGGGCATTCCTTATCCCTGCCAGAAATCCAAATCAAGTGGATCGGTTGACCATGATGAACCCTAAACTTAAAAATAAAAATCAGGACGACATACTTATTATTAATGACAATATAATATATGAACTCACCTCAATTCGAATTGCTTGAAGATTAGGGGCACTTAAAATCAACCCAAGAATCACCATTATTTCTGTCATGTCGTCAAAGCTTACTTGGTATAGATCAATGATCTTTAGTTGTCGACACTACTAGAAAAATGACAATTTTCAACGCCCATTTCCGTTGCAAATGCATTGCAAATCCAATTTGCTACGCATTTGAAACAAAACCTTGATGTTGGAAAAAGCCCCATTGAAAACCATTTACAATGCATTTACTACGCACTTTTCAACGTAATTACAACGAAAAATTGGTGTTGGAAATTTGTAACGCATTTCCTACACCATTTCCTTATTTTATTAGTAATGATTTGTGACGCATTTGCAATGAAATATTTGAGAAAAAATGCAACAGATTTGTAACAGAATATTTGAAAAAATTGCAACCCATTTGTAACGGAAAATTTAAAAAATATATATATTCAATCAAATAACCTACACAAATTTAATACAAATTTTCAATCCATACAGTAACAGATTTGAGCATTTCACATCAAGTGATCGATTGATAAGAACAAAATCTTAGAATCTATACTTTCTATAAAAGGAGAAAAGGCAGTGACATAAGAAAAGCTGAGGTGGCAGCCATAGAAGCTATTCAACAATGTTTTTCTTATGTTATTATTACATCATAAATCTTAATTTAAAAAACATTTTAAATTCAAACCTCTTCCCTTCATTCAAAAGTCAAGCCTCTGCACTTCATTCAAAATTTAAACCTGTGCCCTTCATTCATAATAATTGAAACCTCTGATGTTCATTCAAAATTCAAACCTCTGGCTAGATTCAAAATTCAAAATTCTGGCTCCAGATTCAAAATTCAAATCATGTGCGTATAAAAAGTTCTTTTAAATTTCTCTAAGCTTTTATCAACTCTCAACTCTCTCCCTAAAACTCACTTTCTCTCGCTCAGTAGAGAAGAAGAAGAAGAAGAGTGGAAATTGCGATACTCTTTCACCAAATGTTGAACGATCTATCATCGATTTTGCGTTCAAACAATGGCTAGGTAACCGATTTTGTAACCAATTCTACGGTTTTTAGGTATATGATGATGCAATTATGCGGTATAGCTTTCACCGATAAATATTAATAGTTATGTTGTGAGTTACTGTTTCTTTTACACCTTACAATAGATCAGTTGTTCAATCATCTAGGGTTTTCTTTTCACCAACTGTGTACACACAATAAGTTTTGGGTAAATGGGATTGAGCAGAGGACTATTTCTGTAATTTGTGGTTTACGATTGTAATGTTAGTATGAAGTGAAGTTCTTACGAATAAATATTAATCGGTGTTATGAATTTTTGTTTTATGTTGTAAGACAGAGTTGTAGAGTAATGAAGACTTGGTACTCTTATTTTCTTATTGGTCAAGATTGATGAGGAGCATCAAGGTATTGTCGGAATCTGTTCGCAATTCTATGCTCTTAATACCGGAGGCGGTGGAGGGGGAGGCGAGTTTGGTTTAATTGATTTGGACAGCATTATGTTCGAAGGTATTTTGTTCTCCATATGCAGTTTCTCAAAAGCTTCAAATCAATACCCTTGCCTGACGCACAGGCATGATTAGGGCTTTTTATAAGGATTTTTTATGAGTTTGTGATTGATTGATGTTACTATTGAGTTCATGATTGGGATTGAAATATGCTCGATGAAGGCACTTTGTTCGCGAATTTAGTTTTATTTTTTCAGGAACCACTAAGAAGTGTGATTATAGACTCTAGCGTATGAGTCACAGACAAAGGAAGGGAGAGTTTCAATAGAGAATTATGGTTTTCATCCATATATTTTTAGTGCTATTATATGTTTTCAATATGTAGGTCTTTTTCATTTTCACCATATACAATACTTCTAATGACGGGGATCACCTCAAGGTATGTGAGTATTTTTTCTAGTTTAGTTTCTGCATATTGTTCTTCAGTTTTCAATTTGGGTTTCTGAAACTTCCATTATAAAGTTAGGAGTAAGCAGTGTAGAAGAAGCTACTAGGTGGATACATCGTTATATTTACGTGTCAGGTTATGAATTAACCATGCCACCATCAAGAGGAGTTGATGATGAGATCAAGAAATGGCAAAGATCGAGAAAAGGCAGAGATCGTTGACCCAGATCCAAGGTGTGCTTACTGATGCTTCTCAGAAAGAGATAACCAGTGCACCTGTGAAACGATGGTTCAATGATCTTTAGGGTCTGTCTTATTAAATCGATGACGTCCTCGATGGTTGGCTGACCGAAGCTATGCATCGTGAGTCAACACACGAGTCAGAAGGCTTCACCAGCAAGGTAAGAAAGCTAATTCCAATTGTTGAACAAATTTCTCACGTGCTACTACTACGATGCTTACCGAGTTAGATAATATTTCCACCAAACTACAAGATCTACTTAAGAAGAAAATTGATCTTGGATTGATTGTGAAAGAGGATCAAATTAGGCCAAGATCACAAGGAGCTAGAGGTTGAGTTGAAGAAGATGGCTGATTTTAAACCTTTTGGATCCATATGTGGAAAACAAACCTTTGGACTAAAGTCGCAAAACTGGCCAAACCTCAGTGACGAAAATGACATTTTACTCTTTTTATCCAATAAATTATTAATCATTTCAAATTTTTATTAACTTTTAGTCTTTGGCATGCTTGCTAGCTAAGGACTAAGGACGACTTCATGTTTTTTGGGTATTGTTCTTTCAGACACGAGCCTGTAATAAAGAGAGGCGAGGAACTTTTGAAAAAGAAAGCTTCTGTAGTAAATTCAGATGACCCCAATTCAATGGTATGGACAGTTGAACCATATTGTTGTCTGCATGAAACAGATAATTAAAAGAGCATAGGGTAATCTTAAATGTACATTGATCGTTGTTGTGTAGGGAGTGTTGGAGCGGAACATATTCATGTAGATTCAAGAGCGAATCCTGGGAATCCTGCTTTGAGAGTGAGGTTTATGTCCGCCTTTTGTCGATCGGTCACAGCAAAAAATAGTTTTCCTTCAACTTTACGATGTATATTTGGTTGCATATATGGTACGCGTGTTTTGCTTTGTGCTATTTTAGTATTTCAAGCTCCAAAGTGTCTTCTTTTGCTTATTTACATGCATCGAGGTGGCTGTACTTCTATGTAGATCGTTAAGGCTTAGGATTAACACACACACACACAAATATATATATAGAAAGTATAAAGTACAAAAAGCCTTAACGTATGTTAACGTACGCGACAAGAATACAACGTGCGTCATTAACATATAACGTGCGTGATTTGTATAATAAAGGCTCCCATGCGTGATTTATAAGGGTTCCATGCATGATTTTGTGACTCCCATGCGTGATTATCACAAAACCAATGGATCCATGCGTGATTAACTGTTCCATGCGTGATTACATCCCTGATCTGATGGTTACGGGCGTCGCGTATGTTAATGTACGATAAGGCTTTTTGTATGTTAACCTTTCTCTCTCTCTCTCTCTCTCTCTATATATATATATATATATATATTATGTCCACATAATGAGTTATATATATTATGGATGATATATTCTATGTAGATGATATTTTTGCATCTGTTTCAACAAACTAATATTTGGATCATTTTGAATATGATCATCTATAGATATGGTAACCCTCTTTGTGCTGATGAGAGAATGCTTCATTTTGACCGTTAAATCTCTCACTTTTGTTTCATTAGATTGCATATCTATTATTGGGGTTTTTGATATTAACAATGTGAAAATGTTCCTTTTCTAGGAAATAGTACCACATCAAGGTTAAAGCAATTAGGAATGGATTTCATTGTATGGGTTTTTAAGCATGTAAGTGATGTTTCTTTAGGATCGACCAGCAATTGATTAACAAATTCATCCATCCGTTCTTGTTCGGATGTCATTGTCACAGGAGTCTCAGATGCAGTCATTTCACGTCTCTTTCTTTTCTTCTCTCTCTTTTCTCTTTCTTCAGCTTCGTGTACAGCGCATAGGTTCTGAATGTGCTCTCTGTGTTCTCTAGTTTCGCTTGCACGAAAGCTGTCGCCCATTAAACGTTCCGGATTTCGGGTATCCTTATTTTTCTTTGACGACCCCCCCTCTTCCGCGGGCTGTTTTCCTTTCTTCTTCCTTATCAATTGTTTTTCTTCTTCCTCTTCGTTCGCTTCCTCTTCAACATGTTTTTGTTTCTTCCTTTTAACACCATCCCGATACTTTTCATAAGCAGCTTTCACCACTGGAAGTCTTTCAGCTCGATACAACCACTAGTGAAGCATCACCCACTCGTTTGTTTTCAGTTCGGTAATCTGTCGACTTGTAGGCAACTGAAATTTGTACATTTCGTCATGTGGGAGTTTGGGATATTGATCGTTGATTAGAAGCTGTACGAACCGGGGATACATCGCCCACGTCTTTGAATTAGCATTATCGACCATGCAGTAGAAGATCAGCCCATAAATATTGAACGGTTGCTTGGTGCATAGATTTAACATATCAGCAGACCATTCCCGATTTAATCTGTCGTATCCTCCCTTTCAGTGGGCTAAAATCATTGCGAACACGTGAAGAATGAATCGCCAATCTCTTGTCAGAGTTTTGTTTGATCTCATTTTATTAATGAAAGTCTCTGATGTACCCCATACCCTTGAATCCATCCAAGATTTCATCTTTCGTTAAGCATAGTGGATCCTGATGATTATCTCCGAGACCTAATACACTTCTTACACTGTCTTCTATTACAATGACTTGCTTGTTTGGTACGGTTGTTGTGATCCTCTTAACTTCATTGACGGTCGTGACTTTTGCGGTTTTCCAGAATTCTTGATATGAATAGAGTATATTGTTGGATCTGCCTGGGCAGCATAACTGATTTTGCTTGAGTTTAACTGGTCTGCTACGTCTTCAAAAAAGGCGGCCGCTGAATCTTACACAGCTGATTATGCTTCCGTGTTTTATCCCACACTATTTCCTTCACTATTCTGAGACACCACGTAAACAAGCCAAATTAGATTACGAGTTCCGAAACGTATACGTTAGTTGGTTAGGTTATTTACAAAATATTTACAACATATATATATATATAGGTAAAGAGTAAAATACAAATGCGCTTATCGTACGATACGTACGCGATTATCCCAGCCGTTCGATCAGGTGCAGATCTGGTGCGAATTCAATACATATCGCATATGAAAAAATGGTTAGCATGGGGTAGTGTGAAAAATGGCATGTCGTGTGTAGATGGACAAAATCGCATGTGGAAGATTTGAATATCGCATGTGAAAAAATGGCAAGGGGTAATGTGAAAAATGGCATGGGGTGTGTAGAATCGCATGTGGAAGATTGAATATCGCATGTGAAAAAATGGCTAGCATGGGGTAATGTGAAAAATAGCATGGGGTGTGTAGAATCGCATGTGGAAAATTGAATATCGCATGTGAAAAAATGGCATGGGGTAATGTGAAAAATGGCATGGGGTGTGTAGAATCGCATGTGGAAAATTGAATATCGCATGTGAAAAAATGGCATGGGGTAATGTGAAAAATGGCATGGGGTGTGTAGAATCGCATGTGGAAAATTGAATATCGCATGTGAAAAAATGGCTAGCATGGGGTAATGTGAAAAATGGCATGGGGTGTGTAGAATCGCATGTGGAAAATTGAATATCGCATGTGAAAAATCTGTGTGTGTGTTACTGTTCATCTTCTTCCATTGTTGGTCGATCATTGTCAGTCTTCTTCCGTTTGACCCTTACAACTCCCAAATTAGTAGTTCTTATTATCGATATCGCACTAAAAGGAACGAAGGGAGGTTGGGGAAGAGGATTTTCAGGTTTTTGAATTTGATTTTGAACTATCATCGGTCAATTACAGAGATTTATGACCTCGCAATGACGTTTTTAACCTTCCTGGTATGATTTAGATATATTAAAATGATTAATTTAATCATTTAAATTAGTTTCGCCCGCGTTTGATCAATTGAAGATCGTACGGCTGAGGGCATCGCGTACATAATGTATGATAAGAGGTATTGTACGTTAACCGGCCTCTATATATATATATATATATATATATATATAAATGTAATATTTATAAACAAAATTGTAAACAAGAAAAGTATTTACATTTTAAAAGAAACCAAAATAGAAAGAAAATAATGTTTAATTAAAACTAATTTTACAAATATTGTTAATTCTACTGACATTTCCGCTGATATGACCAAAGAAATAGATTTGATCTGGATAAATACGCCGGTAACACAAATCATTTACACCAGTTCTATGGGTCAAATACGCGGATAAGCCTAAGTTTTCTGGTCAAGTCACGCATAAATACGCTGGCATCGGGTTGCGTAGTTAAGTCTGGTTCCGAGACTACATACAGCGTAAATATTCATTTACACTAAATGACTGACGCATTTGTCAAATATGACGGTTGCTCAAACTCGCGTTCGAGACTTAATTAAGCGACTCTTTGAATCCGGGTAAATATGAGAGTCCATGATAAATCCGCTGCATTCAAGTAATTACGCTGCATTCAAAAATTTCTTGTTAAACCCCCAATAAACTCCAACTGATCTGATCATCCAAAGTCCTATTATAAAATTCTGATTCAATGAACCGATGATCATGATTGATGTTTAATGTCTGATATCTAAATACCTTGAATACGAAGATCAGATTTAAGCACAAAGATATCAGATGACTAGATGATGAAGAAAGGTTTTGAGAGTGTTTGAAGTGAAAAGTGTGAGAAAAGTATTGAAAAGTTAACTATTATGGTGTATTTATACAAGATGTAAATCATATTGGCGTATTTATTAAATACGCTGATATCATAAATACGCAGCATACCAAAAAAAAGGGAATCTTTTTAAATTTTAAAAACGAAACCAATTACGCTCGTATATTTCAAACTTTCTCGAAAAACGTGCCCATTTTGATTTAACAATGTGCAAATCCTAGAAATTCTTTAAGAAAGCTCAAAACTTGGGCAATTTGGACACCGAAAATCATTTTTCAACCTGGGAAGTTTCTTTTTCGCTGTTTTCTTTTTACTTAATGATCATCGACTTTCCTACAAAAGATCACATTGTCAACACTTTTTAGTTCTTTTAAATTCTCTTTTCAGCTAATCGAGGCACAAGAAAACTGTCAGTATGTTTGTCCTCTTAAATCTATGCATCCTTCTTTCAACATGCTTTCGGTGAACTTGTTATCATGTTTTGGTAATATTGACAAAAATTACGATAGCCCCCACACAAGCTATAGAAATAGTACATTACGCCCGTGAGTCCAACGTGAGGACAAACCCCTGCGATCAAGGTATACATAAAGGTTCCTTATAACAGGTTTTTCAACGATAGATAATTGGTGATCAGGTCAGTCCTTATGTACAGCAGAGAGACCAATATCTAACGAGGGTAAAGACAGATACCAAAAACGGTACAATTTATGCATTCTTACGCATTTGAATGACTCTCTATGAGAGCTTCTTCAATACAGGGTTTTTTGGCCCCTTTGGCTATTTTAAAAAGATATCATATATCTGGATGAAGCAAAAAAAGCAACTATGCTATCCCCGAATGATTAATCAATATAAAGACCCGAAATCTCGGACTTTGGCAATCTATCAACGCAAGACACATTCTGCATCGTTGAATAGAACTGATATTCCTTTGTCATAGACTTGTGACACGCTCATTGGATTGTAGCACCATTCTGGAGCATAGTTAACATCTTCTTAGAGTGATTGCGTCTTAGGCAGCTTTTCCAAGTCCCACTAGCTTTCCTCCTTTTTTTTAACACCGGCAAATGATACAAATTCACCATCGATGAATCTGAAGTTCTTGAGAAGCTCCTTCAAAACCTGTAATGTGCCGAATGTACTCCATCACCACCCGAAGCCATTTGTATTTTATTCTGGTATACAACAACAAACAAGAAATATTTATAAGTTAGTTAGATTTTGGAACCCTGACTTGCTTCATTTATAATCTATCATGATTTTGGATGACAATATCTTCTTTTCTTTCCCAATAAAAAGTTTTTTTAACTAAATTTTTTGACTGTTTTCTTAAAATTATCAAACTACTCTGTGAAACTTTTGGCAAAATTATGTTCAGGTTCAGAAAATTTCTTGCTTTTGAAATGTTTCGCAGTGTGTCCTAAATGACCACGGCGAAAACATCTTTTGCAATCTTCCTTTTTCTTTTCGGAGGTTGACGCGTTGGAAGATGATGTATGTGATGAAAATCTGTAACACCTCGCAAAAACATGTCCAAAATAATGAAGACACGTGTCATGACCTTTAAACGTGTGATGAATTGATTTCGAGGGACTAAAGTTGACAAACAAAGAAAGTATGTGTGTAGAAGGATCCAAAGTGTCAACATTTGAAAATTTGGCCTTTCAACAACCCTACACGATGTTTATACTCTTAAACGAATAAATTGTGAAACATATGAAGCCGATTGTGAAAGAAAGTGAAAGTTTACAAGACGTGAGGGTTAAATGTGTCAACATGTTAAATTACTACCTCTGAGTGACCTTTAAATGAACCCAGGGCTTTGTAACGATTAATTATACTCCCAAAAACAAGTGACGAAAAATTCACGGGGTTTCGATATCGTTTGATATAAGTACGTTAACTTTCGTAAATAAAGGGTTAAAAGCGTCAACGAGGCAAAACTCGTGTTTTCGGTTATCGTCTAATGAAACCGAACCTAACGATGTTTAGTTATATCCTAAAGATCATCAAACTATAAACTTTATGGGTTAAAAGTGCTTAAAATTGTAGTTATGACGTTTTAAAGGTCAAGGGGTTAAATCTGCCAAGTTTGAAACTTGTATGACTTGTTACCCTAGGGGTGGCGCTGCGAAACTTGTATGACTTGTTACCCTAGGGGTGGCGCTGCGCCACACCAAAAGCCCTCTGCCGTCGCGCGACGCGACGGCCTAAAACGGATAGAAATCCTGCACGGGTGCAGGTTCAGCAGTGTTACTTCTCCAATCCAGGTTTAACTTGAAATCTATGGCTGTTTAATGGTTTTAAAAACCACTTAGACACATGTATGCATCAGATTTCACCTGGGGACACCTGCATTGATCTTAGAACCATCCAAAATCCTATATAAAGGGCCATGTTTGGAGCTCTTGAACTTGCACACTTCAATTTTCTCAACTTGCAAACTTCTCTCGAGCATCCTGACTTAGAAGGAAGCTCTCTTAGTGAAAATTTTTGTGCTAAGGACCATTGTAAGTGTACTTAGCCTCTGTAGTTAAGTTCTCATTAGTATAATGACCGAAAGTTAAAGATATCGTAATTACGCTTTGACTTTGTGATTAATCACTAACGGTCCAGCCATTATTAATTTTGAAAGTGTTTTTATGTGTTGGTAATTATGTAGGTGTTAAACCCTTAATAGGGCACCTCCTAATTATCACTTTTACTTGGTCAATTGTCGGGTCAAACTACTTAATAGAAAAGTCAAACGAGTCAGTTTTTGCAAAATAAATCACAACTAATAATGTAGAAGCTATAAATTACATTTTATCACTTAAACAACTTGGTAAATAATATAAGAACATGTTTAGGCATGTTCAACCTGACAATTCTGAGTTTAGGCTCGGTTCGCAACCGAAAGTCGCAAAAGTAGACTTTTGCTTTGACTTTCAGTTCTGACCCGAATTAGATTAGTTTAGTTATGCCTTAGGGTTCCTTTGTGACCATATTATATGTTAGTATAACCCTCTGAGGTTATACTACATGGTCCCTTAGAAATCTGAATCATTTACATATTTCCGTTAAATGCTTAAAAGTTGACCATTTTGCCTTTATGTTATAAATACGAATTTTTTGAAAATGTGAGGGGACAAAAATCTTTATTACTGATTTATAAGTATGTCCTAAAAATTTGACATCCGTTTCTGGTCTCAAATGAAAGTTATGCAAGATGTCGTAAAACAAAAGCTTTTTATTAATTAAATGGCATTTTCAGCATAAATCATATTTAAACCCAATTTTTGGCACCAAACTTCCTACCCACTGTTAAGATATAATATTTAGGGATTTTTGGAAAATTTTTTCAAATTTTATACTGTCCATAACATAGAGTTCTAGCATGAATTCGATAATTGACGATATTGCCCTTTTCATTAATAAAATGAGTTTAACATATGATTTGAATACCAAACCTTTTCCTACTGATAACATATGTTAAATAAAATATTTTAAGCTTTAGAGACTAATTAAAACTTCAAAATTTTTTAAACATCTCAAATATCGTCAAATACCGACTTTTACGCTAATTAGGCGCATAATATGGTTTAAAACCATATTTAACGCCTAAGACTTGTTACCTACTGATTTTATAAATAAATTTTTATACTTTAATAGTAAGTATAATTCTTGAACTCAGACTTCCAAATTTGACCTTAAAAGCATATGTGAAATGACCAAAATGCCCCTACGGTGCATAGTTTGGCCATAAAAGATAAACCTCACATATGTGTGATATCTTACTGATTTAACTTGATAAAATAATTATTTTTACTGATTATTTTAGACCAGAACCTCAGTTTGCTATTTAACCTCTTTTATAAACTTTAAAATGACCAAAATACCCTTACGGGGCTTAAATTGGTTTTAAATTCGTTTTGGGTATAATGGAAGATATCCTACTGATATCACAACATATTTTAAGCATAATAACTTACGGAACTTATACATGACTCAATCGGTTACCCGTTATGCGTATACGCGTTCGGTACGGTTTATGTAACTAGTTTGCATAAATTAGCCGAAACGGGTCAAACCTTATCATTTTTACTTCAAAATCCAGAATGTGTTTAGTTTACCCATTATATACAAGTCTTCATACTTGTCGGGTCTAAATCACATTCCAATCCGGTCACCACTTAATCTTGCGTTTTGTACCGTAAACTTTCCTTTAAAACTAACCGGTCAAAGTTATAATTTAATAAAACCTGTTAGGAATCTAATAGGTTATTAAAACCTTCTTTCCAGATTAGGAGCCCAGTAAAAGCTATCTGCACTTGCAGATTAGAATATACGGCTGAGTATAATTTACATTTTTAGCTCAGGTAAATACTTTTAACTTATTTTCCCTTATACGGGCTTGGGATACGGTAAATTATTACCGCTTGGTCGGGTATTGAATATTTAATCGATTAGTGGTTAAATCATTGAGATAACCCATTTTAGTTTGTTTTGTTTGATGCAAAGCCTTTGGGGGTTAATATGACCGTGTCCTGGATATCCTCGGCTCATTCATTTGAAATGGCCACGACTTAAGCACGGGGTGTAAGCATACACCTGACAGTTGCATATGTAAAACGGTATCTCACTCGTGAGGAAACTTCTTGTGGGCTTATACTAGTGGTGTGTCTATTAATCTTGTCTCGGCTCTTCTAACCGGGCTCTGAACGGACGACAAACATGTAAATCTGTATACAAGATTATTTTAAATAATTGTCCCAAGTTATAAAAGATTTTATTCCTTGTGCATCCAAACCAATTTTACAAACACTTTTCAAAAGAGTCAGTTAATTGTATTTACCAGTGTAAACTGACGTATTTTTCAAAGAGATTAAGCGCAGGTACTACGCGAAATGGGCTAGAAGCTCCTGAGTATTAGATTAAAGAGTCTTGCAAGCTCTTAATACTTAAAGTCTGTCGAACAATATTTTCTTCCTGTTTTAGATCTGCCCGTGGATCCACTTACAACCGTTGTGTAATATTTTATTATACTTTCAACTTGGTTTGTATTATTACTTTAGACTTCCGCTGTGTATTGAACTGTGATTATTTGACTATGTTGATATGAACTACGTCACGATACTCCCCACCGGGCCCACCGGTAATACGTGGAAATATCGGGGTGTGACAGGTTGGTATCAGAGCCAACATTGAGTGAATTAAACACTAGCCTTTTTGTGTTTAATCTCAATGACACAATTGCACATTCCCTGACTTCCGAGTCTAGACATGAACTACGAATGATCTTATCCCTGTTATATATACATTGTTTTCGATATTTGTGGATTTCAGGAACATATCGCCGCGTAAAGCCGCCATTGGTGGAAGCTCTCCAAACCCGAAGTCTAAGAATGTTAAGCTTCGTACCACAGCTCGAATAAGCGTACGACCAGTATGGAGAAAGGACCTTTTTGGATCCATTCCCAAAATCAAACCAGATGAAACCATTAACCATATTTCAGATTATGTACCTAACACTTTTGAAACTTCCAATGAGAAGCCAACATCGGAGGAGTCCATACCAACAGTCCCTGAGGCTCCCACTCCAAAGATGATACCTATGGACCCAAATGACCCATATTTCTTACCTCCAAGTCTTGGAATTCCAAACCTGGATTATACCAGTTCTGACCCTATTCGTGATCCATATTATTCATTAACCATAGAATCCTTAGATTCCACTTCTGCAAAGGTTCCTAATATGGAAGATTTCAACTACCCACCAAAACCTTCAGTATCCGTACCGCACACAGTGAACCAAGGAGAAAACTTTCAGAAATAAAATGAGGAAGAAACTCCTTTTGTTGTATTTCATTTCTTTAGTAGTCCCTATAAGGACATATTTATTTTAGTCCCTACGTGGACAAATTTATTTGTTTAAGACCCGTTTAGGGCAATTGTTGTAATAATTAGAACTTTCTATGAAAAGTTTCCTTTTTAAAAATTTACTTTGGCATTAAACGTATACATATATATTATGTCCTAAATCAAAATATCAATTCAATTTTATTTGTTCTGCCATTAAATATTAAAAGAAAGTCTTAAAGGTATGACCTAGCCCATATGTCATTTTAGACATGGCCATGATGGTAAAACCTTTTTATGATTCAGATCCTTGTTAACATCTGAAAACATGTTAGTACTCCTGGCAAATGTGATTCGATAAAATCAAACTAGTCATCCTTATATTGGATTTTTCCAATTCCTTATTCTTACCTGATAACCATTGGGTGTCAGCCCAATGGCCACCGGCACCTAACTTAAACCGGTTCAAGGCCTAAAGTGCTTGGGTTCGAATCCTGCTTGCAGGCTCTTCGCTCCCCTAGAAATGGCTGGGTAGTCACCGCCAGGCAGCGTTGCCGGGTCGCTAGCTTCGGGAGGGGGATCCCTCCCGCGGTCAGAGGTACCGTGCAATTACCCTTTTTTTTTCTTACCTAATAATTTAAACATCCATTAGTGATGAAATGCCTATGGGCCATACCGATTGTCCAATAAGACAAATAACAGTTGTAGTCTATGACTCCCTATCAAGAAAAGGTGATGACCTATGTTCGAACCTTAATGCCTCGATCCTATGAGGTCATTGCTTTAAAACTGTCATCGTGACTAGGCCTTTTGTGCCACTTAAATATCCTTGATAATATATATAACTGGGATTAATAGTAATGAAAATTTTAAATAAATATGATTAACAAATTAACCAATATGGTCTATGTTTACCACGGTTAATGAATCATCGAAAATGATGATTCCATAATAAAACCATGAATAAAATATTGTCAATTGTTTTATAGCAATCAAGCTTCAGCATGTCTGAATCATAAGAGGTTAACAGTCATCCAAGGGAGAGAAATGATACCACCAGAATCAATGTAGCTGGTGCTGACCTACAAGCATTGATCGACAATGCTGTTACTAGAGCCCTTGATAGACAGTTCAAAGAACCAAGTAATACTCGCACAAAGACTCAAACTGTGGCTCATAGTAAGCCCCCTTCTAAAACACATGAGTCAATGAAGGACGATGCTCGTCACTCGTCGAATCAGAGGAGTCTCCCATCCAAGCAAACTGTGTTTAATCAGGAGCCACGTGTCAAGACTTGCTCTTACAAATACTTCGTCTCTTGCAAGCCAAGGGACATCACAGGAGAAAAAGGAGCCATTGACTGTATGACATGGCTCGATGAGATGGATACTTTAGTTGATATCAGTGGGTGTGCGGAACAGGATATTGTGAAATTTGTTTCGCAGTCATTCAAGGGAGAAGCATTAGCATGGTGGAGATCATTGATCCAAGCCACGGGGAAGATCCCATTGCATAATTTGACTTGGGATCAATTTGTTGCACTGATCATGGAAAATTTTTGTCCTCAGCATGAGGTAGAGAAAATCGAGACCGACTTCTTGACTCTGGTCATGAAGAACTTGGATTGTCAGGCGTATGTTACAAGCTTCAACACCATGTCCCGATTGGTTCCTTATCTTGTCACACCGGAACCAAAGCGAATAGCGCGTTTTATTGGAGCCCTGGCTCCAGAAATGAAGGGAAATATGAAAGCATCCAGACCTACCACATATAGGTCAGTGGTGGATCTGTCTCTATCTCTCACACTCGATGCAATCAGAGACAAGTCTGTCAAAACTTCTGATGAAGGAAAGAGAAAATGCGAGAATGAGAGTTCTCATCGCTCCGATAAGAAACGAAAGGGGGACTCTAAGCATAAGAAGGGTTCTGGGTTTAGAAAGGATACCCAACAGTCAGGGGAGAAGCCTAAGTGTAAAACCTGCCAGAAACACCATTTTGGGAAGTGCAAGTTCGAATCGAAATCACAATCGCAATCACAGCCTAAAATTTGTGGGATTTGCAAGTCAAAAGAGCATAAACTTTGGATTGCAAGAAGAGGAAGGATGCAACCTTTTACGGTTGCAACGAAAAGGGGCACATAAGGACTAACTGCCTGAAAAATCCAAAGAAGCCTGAAGAGGCTAAGAAGACCAATGTTCAGGTCTTCCAGATGAATGCTCAGGAGGCGGTATAGAATGACAATGTGATAACAGGTACTTTCCTTATCAATGATGTTTATGCTAGAGTTTTGTTTGATTCGGGTGTAGACAAGTCTTTTGTAGACGATAAATTTTGTAAACTGTTAAATCTACCTGTTAAGATTCTAAACATTAAATATGAAGTAGAATTGGCCGCTGGTACCATAGAGACTGCTTCAACTATATTAGATGGATGTTTTATATCCATTAGGAATCACTCTTTTCCGCTGTCTTTGCTTCCGTTGAAATTGGCAGGATTCGATATAGTGATAGGCATGGATTGGTGATAAGAAGCAAGTGGTTATCAAGACCCCTTGTGGTGAGCCGCTTACTATTCAAGGAGATACGCAGTACGGATTGCCTAAGCAAGTGTCTATGCTTAAAGCATCAAAGTGTCTGAAGAAAGGTTGTGTCATTTACATGGCACAGGTGACTGTAGATGAGCCAAAACCCAAGATTAAAGATATTCCAGTTATTTCTGAATATTCAGATGTTTTTCCTGAAGAATTACCTGGTTTACCTCCAGATAGACAAGTGGAATTTAGGATCGATATCATTCCTTGAGCAGCACCAGTTGCAAGAGCACCTTATCGGTTGGCACCGAATGAAATGAAAGAATTGAGGACCCAGTTGGATGATTTGTTGGAAAAGGGTTTTATTTGACCAAGTTCATCTCCTTGGGGAGTGCCTATTCTATTTGTGAAGAAGAAAGATGGTTCAATGCGTCTCTACATTGATTATCGCAAGCTGAATAAAGTTACAATCAAGAACCGATATCCATTACCCAGGATCGACGATCTGTTCGATCAACTGCAAGGAGCAAGTTACTTTTCAAAGATTGATTTGAGGTCAGGTTATCATCAGTTGAAGGTCAGAACCGAAGATGTGCACAAAACTGCATTCAGAACACGATATGGCCACTACGAGTTCTTAGTGATGCCTTTCGGACTCACTAATGCACCTGCAGCCTTCATGGATCTCATGAATCGTGTTTGCAAGCTGTATCTAGACAAGTTTGTCATTGTCTTTATCGATGACATACTTATTTTTTCAAAGAGTCAAGCCGATCATGAAAAACATCTCCGGTGTATTCTTAAACTTCTGCAACAAGAGAAGCTCTATGCGAAGTTCGCTAAATGTGAATTCAGGATCCGTGAAGTCCAATTTCTTGGACATGTAGTATGTGAGCGTGGTATCCAGGTGGATCCCGCTAAAATTGAAGCAATTATGGATTGGCAAGCACCAAAAACACCTACAGAGATACGCAGCTTCTTGGGTCTAGCAGGATACTACAGACGTTTCATTGAAAACTTTTCATGAATTGCTGCACCTCTAACTTCGTTAACTCGTAAGAATGTCAAGTTTGACTGGGGTCCCAAGCAACAAGAATCTTTTGAGATCCTTAAGCAGAAATTAAGAAATGCTGCTGTGTTGACATTGCCAGAAGGGATTGAAGAGTTTGTTGTGTACTGCGACGGATCACACACCGGTATAGGTTGTGTGCTCATGCAGAGAGGCAAGGTCATTGCCTATTCCTCACGTCAATTAAAGGTGCACGAAAAGAACTACACCACCCAGGATTTGGAATTGGGTGTCGTTGTATTTGCACTAAAACTTTGGAGGCATTATCTATATGGAACCAAGTGTATAATCTATTCAGATCACAAGAGCCTTCAACATCTGTTTAACCAGAAAGATCTTAACATGAGGCAGCGTCGTTGGATGGAGACTTTGAATGATTATGATTGCGAAATTCGCTACCATCCAGGCAAAGCAAATGTTGTTGCTGATGCCTTGAGTAGAAAGGAAAGGATTAAACCAATAAGGATCAACGCTAAAAGCATCGAGTTAAGGAACAGCCTGAATGAAAGTTTGTTAGCTGCTCAGAAGGAACCTGTTTTGGAAACTAACTTTCCGAATGAAAAGTTAGGAGTCACTGCTGATCAACTGTCTTATGGCAAGAATGGAATCCTTAGATTAAATGGACGAATTTGGGTTCCAATCCATGGAGGACTTAGAGATATAATCCTCCAAGAAGCGCATAGTTCTAAATATTCAGTCCATCCAAGCAGTGATAAGATGTACCAGGATCTAAAGGCAAACTATTGGTGGATAGGTTTAAAGAAATCTATAGCCACTTATGTGGCTAAATGTCTGACGTGCGCACAGGTTAAAACTGAGCATCAAAAGCCATCAGGTTTACTGCAACAGCCTGAACATCCCAATTGGAAGTGGGAAATGGTAACTATGGATTTCATTACCATGTTACCAAGGACGAGGCATGGGAATGATACAATTTGGGTTATAGTCGATAGGCTGACCAAGTTAGCTCACTTCTTGCCTATTAAAGAAACACACAGCCCCGATAAACTAGCTCAGCTGTACGTGGATGAGAGAGTATCTCTCCACGGAGTGCCAGTATCTATTATCTCTGATAGGGATACTAGGTACACCTCTCACTTTTGGAAAAGCTTTCAGCAATCCCTAGGCACTCGTCTAAATTTCAGCACTGCTTATCATCCTCAGACGGATGGGCAGAGAGAGCGTACGATTCAAATGCTTGAAGATATGCTCAGGGCTTGTGTTATTGACTTGGGGGGAAGTTGGGATGACCATCTTCCTTTGATTGAATTTTCATACAATAATAGCTATCATTCGAGCATCCAAGCCGCGCCTTTTGAGGCCTTGTATGGAAGAAAGTGCAGAACGCCAGTTTGTTGGGCGGAAGTTGGAGAAGCCCAACTGTCAGGACCTGATATAGTCCTGGAAACAACTGATAAGATTGTTCAGATCCGCGATCGTCTGAAAGCTGCCAGGAATAGGCAGAAAAGCTATGCAGATATGAGGCGTAAACCTCTAAAATTTGAAGTTGGTGATAAAGTTCTACTCAAGGTATCACCCTGGAAAGGGGTGATGCGTTTTAGCAAAAAGGGCAAGCTGAGCCCAATGTACATAGGACCATTCGAGATCATTGAATGTGTCGGAAGTGTGGCATATAAGCTAAATCTACCTGAAGAGCTTAGTGGAATTCTCAATGTGTTCTACATCTGCAACTTAAAGAAATGTCTAGTCGATGAATCGCTAGCAATGTCTCATAAGGACGTGCAGATTGACGAGAGCTTAAAGTTTATTGAAAAACCTTTGTCGATCGAGGATCGACAGGTTAAAAAGCTTCGAAGAAAGAGTGTGCCGATTGTGAAGGTAAAATGGGATGCCCGTAGTGTCACGGCCCCTCGACCCGGTTTTACCCGATTCAGAAGCCGTGGGACAGAAACCCGTGGTATTGGTGTTTAATTAGGCCGCGGATATTTTTAATAGGATCGTTTAAACTGAAAACATCCCTTTATTTCAAGTTTCGGGACAAACCCCGTAATTTACAATAAAGGAATTTCACTGGGAAATCCCCTGATTACAAAAACCTGTTTATTTATTTACTGAGCCACTTTATCCAAGCTGGTAGTGCTACACGGCACTTTCCCTTGTTCACAGTAAATCACCTAAAACATGTTTAAAAAGATTTTATCAGCGGGAAATACTGGCTAGTCATTCAATTTGTACATAACGACACATTGTTATGATCTACAGTATTATGAGCGATTACAATGTTTATATATCATTCAACTACCCAACGGTATTTGTCACTCGACCGTATCCGTGACCATGGTCATATCACCCATTGGCTAACCCATTGTCCAATGGTGACGGTTATCAAGTAATGTATACAAAACCCCACATACCGGCTGTAATTGAAGATTACAAAGACTTGATCCCTGTAATTATAACTGGAAAATAATTTGAAGTTTTGCAAAACAGTTTAATAAAAAGGAATGACTCACATTGCAAGTTTAGACGGGTAGAATATGCCTACTGATTTAGCCTGGTAACCTAGTTTAAATATAACAATGCAAACGAAACTAAGTCAGTAACTTAATTCAACATTTACGATAACTTAACAAAATCAAAACCTTCACGACGAATGACAAAGTATAGCCCGAATTCAGGCAGCACTTAAACATCCATCGGATCGGTTTCAATTGATCAGACATTATATCGTATCAGTGATCGAGTTATTATCCTGTTGTCGCAGCAGAGATTCGGGATTTAAGTGTTTTTTAATGAAACAGTGTATAACGTAACTTGTGTTGTGAATTTTTAGGTCGAAACAGAACAGCCATGCAAGTGCCAAACCCCAGCATTATATACTGAATTTTGGTCTCCCCCGCGTGTCGTGCAGGCTGCCATGGATCCTGGCGCGACACGCGGGGCACACCTATTTTGGCTAGGGTGGCCTCGTGTCCCACATAGCCCTGGTGAGTCAACATCAAACGAAAATTCATGATTTACGTTGATTTTATGGATAATTATCAATTAGGGGATACCCCCTTGAGTTTTAGGGGGCCCTGATCCTAGCAGGGGGACACTCGCAGACAACGAAAACAGCTTCGGCCTTCTTAATCCAGTGCAGAAGGCCTATGGCACCCTCAGTGCCATTGAAAGGGAGAGGCTTGAAATCCATGAAGGTCTTGAAAGTACAAACACGTGGTTGCGCAGGCGCATGCTGACCTGTTGTGAGAAGCGAAGCGAATAGGTTTAAGGGTGAAAAGACAATGCAGGGGTAGGATCTAAACATCCTAAAATAACGAGTTTACCTCCAGGGTGAGCTGCGAAAGCTGCAGCCACCGTGTTGATCAGGTTAGTGAACTAAGCCTGAGTCATGTTAACGTTTCCTCTTCTGCGTCCACTCATTGTCTTCATAACCAGAAAACACAAGATGATTGCGATGTCGTAATGTAACGAGAATGAGATAGAAGAGTGAGGTGTACACATCTATCTAGACACACTAGTATATATAGTAGAGCACAGACATAAAACAAACAAGCAAGTAAACACAAGTCCGAGCCATGAGGTCTAATACATCGAGTCTTGCACTTGGAGTGTAGTGTCGTCACGAGTCACGAGTTGTAGTCTGGTTTTTCTCAAAAAGACTTTCTTTTTAAAACCGAGTTCACTATAACCAATGGCTCTGATACCAATCTGTCACAACCTCAAATCCACATGCGAAGTATCACCGTGAGGTGTGTGAACGACCAGGATCCAGCCACCAATTATACTAAGTATTTAGTTAATAATAAGAATGTTCACAAACCATAATGGTTAGTAAATACCATAGTTAAAGTTCAAAAGTTTTAAGTTCAATTAACAGTTTAAGTAAGTAGCGGAAGCATAGGCAAAACAGTTTAAACAAAGTTCATAATTCGAGTTTATTTAGAACCCAACAGATGGGTTAAGACGACCACTACACATCCCCAAGCTGCAAGCTCCTGAGTCACTGGGTACCTGGAAAGCATGCAGTAGGGTATCAACATAATGTTGGCGAGTTCACGAGGTTGTCCAGTTTTTAATTCCAAAAACTTGTTTCAATAGTTAATTTACTCATTTATACATGTCATGGGGAGCTACCCCATAAGTAAGCTACTAAACTGTTTTTACAATACCGAATACTATGCGACCGTACGTTTCAGTTGTCACACCCTGACTTTTGTGGAAGCGTGGTTATTTGGTGTGACTTCTTAATACCATAGCAACAATCATAACAATGCTATATGATAAAAACACGAGATGTTTACCCATTAAAAGAGTTTAGAAAATACCATAACAACATTGTCTGAAAACATCAATACCAAATTAAGTTACAATTCATGACGTGTTTAAACAAGTTCACAAAGACTCAACCAAAGTACTTAAATAAAACCTGAGTTTAGAGACGTGTATCCCGTCCAGGATTAGGATACACCCCCTAAGCTCGACAACCATGGATAACATCTTTTATTTAAGCGCAGCTTGAAGACACATGCATACCCTTCCAGATCCACTAGTTTCCTGAAATACATGTAGTTTGAAAAATCAACAAAAAGTTGAGCGAGTTCATGTGTAAGTGTCTGAATAAACCTTTAAAATATGTCTTGTATATATAAATGTCCCTGGTATGTAGCAATAAGGAAAAACAGATCACCAATGGCTTGCAAAGCCAATGGTATGTGTCAAAATGGTGCAGGAAGACTCAAACCTAGCAAATTTGTCTCCGGTATGAAGACATAGTCACCACTATGGGCTGCCCCGGCCTCATGGGTGTGGGCTCGCTACACCCAAATAGATCTATCACTCATGCCCCTTGGTCCTACAATGAGGATTAATGACCTTAAGTGTCATGCCCACCACTCACATGATCGCGCAGTAAACCCTCCTTAAGCTTACCATACCATGTATAAAAATGTCTGTAATAATTGTAACATGTATTCCACCCCCGAAGTACAAAACTGAAAACAGTTAAAAGAAAAGGGGGACATGAACTCACTGTATTGTGTCTTGTACCGTCAACTCAAATCTCCGCAGCTAATCACGACTACCTACAGTGTACTAACGTCTATTAGACGAACGGGTCGTGCCTTGTCTTAGAGTTTAATGTTTTGAGTTGCGTTCTTATGTTATTCCGAGTTATAAGTATTTGTCAAAATAATTAATATTTCAACTTAAATTATATGTAGTGTTGGAATAATTGTTCATTCAATATTTTTGTGTTAATACTTCTAAAGTATTTAACTCTGTATTTCTTTCCCATGTATAGGGGTATTTATATATGTATGTTCATATTTGGAATAATATATTTTTAAGTCCCACTAAGAAAATATATATAACTTATTCTTCAAAAATAATGTATTCCAAAATATATCTTTCCCAAAAATAATATATTTTCACTCCTTGTATCCAAAACAATATTTACCAAAAATATATTTGCAAAGGTATGTTCCGGAATATTTCATAAGTTACATTTTAGCGTTTGGTTCCACAATAACAAGTGTGTAACTTAATTATTTATTCCTTGTAATTTTTGGTATTATTTTGGAGTTGTAATTTCATGGTCTTTTTTTAAGATATATTATTTTGCCCTAAAATAATATAACTACTCCACAAATCAAACAAATATCCACACGAGTGTCTTAATACGAAATATATATTCTAAATATATATTTAACCATTTTCATGTATAAAACCAACCTCCGATACTTTGTATTTTTGTTACAAAAATTATGGCGATGTTTATGTTTGAAAAACATAGTTTAAAATACACTAGTAATCACTAGTCTAGAAAATATTTTCTAAGTGTTTATATTTTTAGAAAATTTTGCCAAAGTTTCCCCTAAAAACGGAGGTGTCCATGCTATATGAACATATCATTTTCTTTTCCAAAAATCATTCAACGAACTCATACTAATGCTAGGACTTGTCGCAAGCAAATTCGGAAATGAAAGAAGTATACCGAAAGCCTTGCAAAGGTATGTTCCGGAATATTTCATAAGTTACATTTTAGCGTTTGGTTCCACAATAACAAGTGTGTAACTTAATTATTTATTCCTTGTAATTTTTGGTATTATTTTGGAGTTGTAATTTCATGGTCTTTTGTTAAGATATATTATTTTGCCCTAAAATAATATAATTACTCCACAAATCAAACAAATATCCACACGAGTGTCTTAATACGAAATATATATTCTAAATATATATTTAACCATTTTCATGTATAAAACCAACCTCCGATACTTTGTATTTTTGCTACAAAAATTATGGCGAGGTTTATGTTTGAAAAACATAGTTTAAAATACACTAGTAATCACTTGTCTAGAAAATATTTTCTAAGTGTTTATATTTTTAGAAAATATCGCCATAGTTTCCCCTAAAAACGGAGGTGTCCATGCTATATGAGCATATCATTTTCTTTTCCAAATATCATTCAAACAATCAGCAACAAGTCACTAAACCATATTATGTTCACCAAGTGCAAAAATTATATGATTTTCATAACATCATGAACTTGATATTTCAAAAAAATGTGTAGTAACTTGGTAAAGCGTTTAGTGTCTTTAGTTACCTTCCAAAGTCTATTCATCCCTTTAAAAATCTCATTTTTAAAGAATCTCGGTGTCAACAACTTGTGAACAAATTTTACAAAAATATTCATTTACAACATCTTCATGTTTTACTAGCCTTCCTACACTTATTTTATTTCCAAAAATAATGTAAGTGCAAGAAAAGTTATGATCTTTCAAAAATCGTCCTTTGAACTTGGGTTGTTTAGAAAAATCATTTGTAACTCTCGGATTTACAAGTTTACTAGTTCACTTGCTTTGTCATTTTACAAGAAAATCCTTTAACTTTCAAGTTCATGTTTGATCAAGAAGGTGATTATTTAATGTGAACCCATAAACACCTTCTAACTTGTTAAACCATGTTTTTAATCATACTTTAACAAGTTCCATGCGATGATCAACATCATATTACTAAGAAATCAACAATCAAGTGCCATGCATGCTTTAATCAACATTATTTTAACACGATTTCATCACTTTTAAGCTTCATGTTCATGATCCTTCTTTAAGTCTTTTAGTGTTCTTGTGATTCTTAACAATGTACATCTTTTTAATCAACAAAATAAGAAGTAAAAGTAAGTAGCAAGAAGCTTACAACTAGCTTAAAGCTAGGGAAGATCACTAGAGAAAAAGATGACAAAGGTGGATGATGAAAGCAACTGAGAAGGATTCTTCAAGATCTTCAAGCTTCAAGCTCCATGGATCACCTTCTTGCACTTGAATTGAGCTAAAAAATGGAATGATGGTGGTGGCAAGGTGGTGGTGGTGGCGGCCTTAGAGTGAGCCGAGAGGGAGAGAGAGATGTTGAGGGAGGTGGTGTGAAGAAGTTGTGAAGTGAAACAATGGAATGATTTGTGATCTAAGGAGCCATACATATAATCTCTACTCCATATCTTGGCTACTCAAATAAGTAAGATATCAAATAAAATATAAGATAATATCTTAGTGGGATATGGTGGTGATTTTGGGTGGGTCCCTTGGACCGTAAATGAGCATGGGGGGTTAATTGTAAGTTTTTGATGATAGTAGGTAAATAATTGGAGATTAAGTGTAATATCTAGTATATGGCACATTTTATAGTGTGTTGGGATATTCGGGAGCCATAACTAGTTCAAAAATAATAAAACAATGTTTCTGACAAAATTTTGGTGTCCCGGGTAATGTCCGGTTGTTCGGTTAGATACCGGTTCGTTAAAGTGCTAAGTTATACCGTATAGTGTCTTTTATGTAACTTTTTGTGACACAATTAATTCCTAACACTTAGGAAAGCATTCAGGACCATTTAGTCAATTTTCTGCATAATACTAGTGTGTTAAAATGCTGAATTTTGCTGAAAAATATAGAATTCTGCACTTAAGGTGAGTTTTAGGCACTTTCCGGCACTCAAACTATCACCTAGTGACACAGTTTTATGGTCCTCACTTCTCTACACACCATACTAGTGTAGTACCTTGTCCCTGGCTCATACTGGGCCTCAAAACACTGTCTGTCTATGTACTGGCACTGTCAGTATATTTCTGAGTTATCCGCTCATTGTGTTAACTGTGCTTTGTGCATCATGTATGTCACCAAAGTTTGTCTGTGATAATGATGTGACATTATGTATTATGTGATGCACATGTATGTATGATGCAGTAATCAGAAAGTAATTAAGTAATTCAACACAGTCATTAAGCACTTAATTGTAATTAATTAATTGTACGGATACCTGTAATTATGAGGGTTGTCACATTCTCTCCCCGTTAAGAAAATTTCATCCCGAAATTTTATGTTCTGCTACTAGATGTAGGGGTCTTGGGGAATAAATGTGGGTTGATGTGTGCAAAATGCAACATATAAATTACTTCAAACAAGGCATAAAACTAACCCTTTTTAAGTACTAATATTGGAAAAAGAGTGTTTTTGTCTTCCTTTTGTATTTTCCGGATTAAATGAGCTCAAAAACGCAAAAGAAGCAAAAAGACAGCTAAATCCAACATAAATACAAGAAAAGGAACCTTAGTGGACTGCCCGACCCCTTAACGGCACCTTCCAAAGCAAAATAGAGAAGACAGAAGGCTGAACACGGCCCGTGCTCAGCTAGCACGGGGCCGTGCCCAAGAAGCAGCAGAAAAGACAAATCTATAGAAGCTTCTATTACCCACCACGGGGCCGTGCCCAGCGGACACGGGGGCGTGTCGAAAGTACAGCAGGCGCATTTATTGTAATTGCGAATTACAATTAATGAGGAGAGAGAGTGTCAGACAGGCACGGGGCCGTGTCCAGCGGACACGGGGCCGTGCCCAGCTCTCTGTTCAGCCTATAAATAGGAGTGCTTGGAATCATTTCATCTCATCCCTTGGCACACCACCTCTCTCACACTTCATCCACCACCTACCACCATCACAACACCATCATCCACCACCATCATCCATTGTCCATCGTAGAGTGTGTGAGTCGTCTCGGGATCCAAGATTGATCGTAAGAGTTCTTGACAATCAAGGCCATGTTTGCCTAAGTCTCTTACATCACTTGGTGAAGACAAAGTGTCTAGTATAATACTTTTTATTTCTAATCTTTTGCACTTTTTATTTGGTTTTGTATTAATGACTTTAATAACTAGTTACTTATGTTGAAGGTTATCTTTCCTTATCGTTTGTCCGTGGTGTCTTGGCATTATTTTACTGTCTATATAAAATAAAGGATTTTCACAATTCATATCTCCACAGTCTATATGGAGGTATGTTGGCTACCTGGTCGGGGGTTAAGGGAACGGTTTGGTAAAGGTCTTGCCATTGTTCAGCGTTTAGAGGTCCTGCAATGGACCTGGGTCAAATTTAGTAGGACCTCCTTCAATGCTTCACGGTATTGGATGGCGGGGGTCCAAACTCTTTGATCCCCTCATAAGTTAACTACTATTAATACTATAACCCGGCTACTTAGGACTGTATCCCTGCTGACTCAGACTACTTAGCCGAGGGTAACGTCACCGCCAAAAGCGGGGCCTACCACAATACTGCATTAATAACTTAATTCATTATCTTCCAATAATCCACCCTTTTAGGATTGTATCCTTGCTGACTCAAACTACTGGGGTGAGGGTAACGTCACCTTCAAAAGAGGGGCCTACTACAATAACTAAGATAATCTCTTAATTATGTGCAAAAGTGCGGAAATAATCAAAGGTTATACTAGATACGAGTCGGAACCAAGTGATTCATCTTGTCTATCTGTTTTTATTTTATTTTTATTTTCAGCATTTTAGTTAGTTTTTATTTTTCTTAGTTTTAAACATTTTTCTAAACTTTTATTTTGATTAGACGTTGAGGATAAACCGGTACTAAAAGCTCTTGTGTCCTTGGACGACCTCGGTATCTCACCAACGCTATACTATACTCAACGATGGGTGCACTTGCCCATATGTGTGTTTAGTGTTAGTGAAATATCGTGTTTTATAAATTTAAAACTTGGCTAAAATAAGTGTTAAAAAGGGCTTAAAATATACACCTAATATATACGACACTTAACCGCACATCAAGTTTTTGGCGCCGTTGCCGGGGACACAAGGATTTTAAGAAAGCTTAAAATCGACGGCCTAATCAGTTTTTCAAAACCTTTTTAAAAGTGCGCACATTTTTCTGCATTTTAGTTTAGATTTGCATTTACAGTAGCCTGTACACGGGGCCGTGTTCGCTGAACACGGGGCCGTGCTGCACGTTTTCATAAAAACACCCAGTAACAGAACCTTGAACACGGGCCGTGCTCACTGAACACGCCCCTGTGCTCAACGAAATCAGTAAATTTAATTAAAACGCCCAGATACAGATCCTGAACACGGGGCCGTGCTCACTGAACACGGGGCCGTGTCCAGCTTCTGTTTCCATTTTTATTTTTGTTTTCTGATCTCGAGACTCGGTTGTGGTCTGCTAAGTGATTCTTATGGATCAATACTCAGGAGGTTACAACTACACCTATGATGAGGATGATTATAGGGGTAATTATTGCACTAATTGTCGTAATGCACGCTCGATTCAAAATAATCACTCATATCAACCATCCAATTCATACACCTACTATGAGGAGTCCAGGTACGAACCATCAACTTCATACACATCCTATGAAGACCAAAGGTATGAACCTCCTCCCTCATACTCATATTTTGATGAACCTAGGTATGAGCCTTCTTACTCATACTTTGAGGAACCAAGATATGAGCCACCACCTTCATATGCTTATTATGAGGAACCATGGCGTGAACAACCCACCTCATATGAGTATTATGAAGAACAAAATTTCGAACCTTATCCATCGTATGCTTACAATGAAGAACAATGGTGTGAACCATCAACTTCATATGGGTATTATGAGGAACAAAGGGTCGAACAACCGGATTCAAGCTTAGAAAATAACGATTCTTTTTCTATAACCGAAGTGACCGATAGGATATTAGAACACATTAGAGTTATCGATCGATGTATAAAAGAAGCTCGCGCAAGGGAAGAGGAGTCCCGCGCAAGAGAAGAATTAAAAAAGGAAGAGATAACTAAAAATGTAAAAATGGAAGAACAAGTAAGTGAAAAACCGACACATGAGTTAAACAACGAAAAAGGTGAGTCCGACAACGTTAAAATCCAAGAAGAGTCTAATTTTGAAGAAATTAATCTCTTGACACCTTCTTTTGAAAATCATTGTTTAGTACCCACTCATGCTAAGTTTTTAAAAGAGTTAAACACTAACACTAAAATTGACGAAACGGTAAGTGTTAAGTTAACTAATGATCAAACTTCGCTAATAAAAGAAGACCCATTTGAAATTAACATCACACCGGTTCCATGTTTCTTTCAAAATTCGTTTATTAGTAATGTCACAATCGATAAAGATCTTTGTGTTAACATAATGCCTAACTACATTTTCGAAAAATTAAGTATTAGTGATTTTTCTCCACTTCAAATACCCATTTTTCTATCCAATCGGAAAGTAATAAAATCAATCGGTATAGTTGAAGATGTCTTGGTTCAAACAAATCAAATGGTAATCCCAACCGACTTTGTCATCCTCGATGACGCTCCTCTAGTGTTGGGACGACCATTTGTAAAAACTCACGAAGCTTTGAAAAACCGGAAGTTCAATAATCTACCTCTTCAAATAGGGGCATTTAAAAGAAGTGTCGATCTCGAACGATTAATGAAATATCCATTCGGCAATAATGACCCCCTAATTGAAGATGAAGATGAACCACCCGATACAAGTGAAGAGATTGACCACTTTGTTGAAGAAGAGGTCGCCATAGAACAAACTTTTAAGGTTCTTGATCGAAACGAGCAACCAAATAAGGAGTCTCCTAAAGACCCACCACTTGAGCTCAAAGAACTTCCAAAAGGTTTGGAATATGCTTTTCTAGACAAAGATGGTAAGTTACCTGTAATTATTTCATCTAAATTAGATAACTTAGAAAAAGAAAAATTGATTAATCTTCTGAAAAAACACAAAAACGCAATAGCTTGGAAACTTGTGGACATAAAAGGAATTAGTCCTTCAATGTGCACACACAAAATTTTGATGAATGATGACTACAAATCGGTCATACAACCACAACGTCGAGTAAATCCAAATGTTCAAGAAGTGGTTAAAAACGAAGTCATCAAGTTACTTGACGCCGGACTTATCTATCCTATCTCCGATAGTCCTTGGGCGAGTCCCGTCCAAGTAGTTCCAAAGAAAGGAGGTATGACGGTAATTACTAACGAAAAGAATGAACTAATACCAACGAGAACCATCACAGGATGGAGAGTATGTATAGATTATAGACGATTAAATGAAGCAACAAGAAAGGATCATTTTCCTTTACCCTTCATTGATCAAATGTTAGAAAGATTATCCGGTCATAAATTTTACTGTTTCTTGGATGGTTTTTCAGGTTACTTTCAAATCCCGATAGCACCCGAAGACCAAGAAAAGACAACTTTCACATGTCCCTATGGAACTTTTGCTTATCGACGCATGCCGTTTGGTCTATGTAATGCCCCAGCAACATTCCAACGTTGCATGGTAGCCATTTTCCATGACATGATAGAAAAGACAATGGAAGTCTTCATGGACGACTTTTCTATCTTTGGGGATTCATATGACCAATGCCTCGATAACCTTGAACGAATGCTATCCCGATGTGAGGAAACTAACCTCGCCCTTAATTGGGAAAAATGCCATTTCATGGTAACGGAGGGAATAGTACTCGGTCACAAAATCTCAAGCGAAGGAATGGAGGTGGATCGAGCCAAAATAGATACCATTTCTAGATTACCACCTCCATCCTCCGTAAGAGCTATCAGAAGTTTCCTAGGGCATGCCGGATTTTATAGGCGATTTATCAAAGACTTTTCAAAGATTTCAAGGCCTCTAACAAAATTACTTGAAAAAGATGCTCCTTTCATCTTTGACAAGGATTGCAATCAAGCATTTCTAACCCTAAAGGAAATGCTAGTCAATGCACCTATCATGATAGCGCCTGATTGGAAATTTCCTTTCGAAATCATGTGTGATGCTAGTGACTTTGCAGTTGGAGCTGTCTGGGACAGAGAAAAGAAAAGCATTTCCACCCAATCTATTATGCTAGTAAAACACTCAATGATGCACAAGAAAATTACACAACAACTGAAAAAGAGTTACTAGCTGTGGTATTTGCTTTTGATAAATTTCATTCTTATCTTGTTCTTTCTAAAACTATAGTCTATACAGACCATGCAGCCATTCGATATCTCTTCAAGAAGCAAGACGCAAAACCACGTTTGATTAGGTGGATTCTACTCCTCCAAGAATTTGACATTGAAATCAAGGACAAAAGAGGAGCAGAAAATACCGCAGCAGATCATCTTTCACGCTTAGAAGACCCAGCTTTAGAGGCAACCAGGGACGAGCAAATCAACGAAAAATTTCCAACTGAGTCCCTGGAAATGGTGGAATACAAGGAAGAACCATGGTACGCCGACTATGCTAACTACCTAGCTAGCGGTATAGTCGCAAAAGGATGGCCACATCATCAAAGAAAAAAATTCTTTGCCAATGTGAAACACTACTTTTGGGAAGATCCATATCTTTTCAAAATGTGTGCCGACCAACTCGTTAGACAATGCGTACATGGTAGTGAAGCACGAAGAATTCTCCGCCATTGTCATGAAGGTCCATACGGAGGACATCATGGTGCTGCTAGTACCGCTCGAAAGGTATTCGATTCAGGATTTTATTGGCCAACCATTTACAAAGACGCTCAAAGTCTTGTAAAGACATGTGATGCTTGCCAAAGAACAGGTAATATTTCTTCCAAAAACGAAATGCCACAAAATGGCATTCTTGTTTGTGAAATTTTTGATGTGTGGGGACTCGACTTTATGGGACCTTTCCCACCATCGAAAGGAAACAAATATATACTTGTGGCAGTAGATTATTTGTCTAAATGGGCCGAGGCCGAGGCACTTCCAACAAATGATGGAAGAGTCGTGGTAAGATTTCTGAAAAAATTATTCTCTCGTTTTGGCACACCTAAAGCTTTAATAAGTGATAGAGGTACCCATTTTTGCAACCATCAACTTGAAATTTTTTTAACAAGATATGGGGTCTATCACCGGGTTTCGACAGCATATCACCCTCAAACAAACGGACAAGCCGAAGTGACTAATAGAGGTTTAAAACGAATACTCGAAAAAACCGTAGGGTTAAATAAAAAGGAATGGGCTGATAAATTAGACGATGCTTTATGGGCTTTTCGAACTGCTTATAAAACAACAATAGGTACAACCCCATATAAGCTAGTTTATGGAAAAAGTTGTCATTTGCCAGTAGAAATTGCACACAAAGCCTACTGGGCAATCAAAAATGTAAACTTAGATCTAGAATTTGCTGGTAAAAATCGATTTTGTCAAATAAATGAATTAGACGAGCTTAGGAATTATGCATACTCAAACTCTGAAATTTATAAGGAAAGAATGAAAAATTTGCATGACAAACATATTAAACCTAATGAATTTCGGGTAGGGGATCTAGTTCTTTTGTTTAATTCACGACTTCGATTGTTTCCTGGTAAATTAAAGTCTAGGTGGTCAGGACCTTTTTCCGTCACCCACATTTTTCCACACGGTGCAGTAGAAATTAAATCTCGAAATGGGCCACCATTTAAAGTCAATGGCCAACGGCTGAAACTCTATCAAGGATTTATTGAGGATGAGGAAGAAGAGATCTCGCTTCAAACAATGGAAGAATAAAAACATCATGCCTGGTAAGTTACGAACGATTGAGACGACAAAATAAAGCGGTAAGTTTTCTAACCATAGCTTATGGGAAAAAGGGGCAGTCACACGCGCACTAAAAAAAATTAAAAAATAAAATAAAATAAAATAAAAATGCTCGGAACGAGGCCGTGTCCGCTGGACACGGGGCCGTGTTCGCGCTGCAGACGGGATAAAACCCCTTTTTCAAAACAGTTTCTTCATTCCACACGCCCCGTTTCCCCACAAAAGCTCTGGTTCCAGGCGATTTTTCGCGAAATTTCGACGTCTCTTATCGATCTAACAACGTCAAGGTATGATTCTATCACTCTTAGTAGTTAGATTAGTTACTTGCATGTAGTTAAAACACCACAAATTTAGGGAAAAATCTAGGGTTCTTGATGTTCATCCGGATCGAACCTAAAATTTTTGCCTAAATCTGTTTGCATTTAGTTAGATTAGTGTTAAGGAAAGTAAATACACTTAGATTGTTCAAAGATTCACCCGATTTCTTACAAAAACCCCAAACCCTTGTTCTTGAACCGAAAAAGATAAAATTGACGGGGTAAACGGGATAATTTGGGAAAAACGGTGTTTAGGGTTTCATTTTCGGGGGAAACCGCACCTATTGGACCAAAAAATTTCAAGTTTTCAAAACCGGGTCAAAAAATGAAGTTTTTGAGTAACAGACCTCTGGACACGGGGCCGTGTCCGCTGGACACGGGGTCGTGTCCAGCAGGCTGTTTGCAGTTTCTTTAAAAATCTCATCGTTTCGTAAAATTTTTGGTGTATTCTTTCAGATGGCAAAGTTCACAAGGTTCAATGTAAGTGAGCTCGATGCAAGGGCAAGGTATGAGATACTTCAAACAAGACCCGAGGAGTACCCCAGGAGAGCTTGCACGGACCTGTTAACCTTGGTAAACCAGCTGAACCGATTCAACAACATCGTTACGGGACCACTAGCTGTTGCATTAAACACTAGGCTTCGGTCGGTGCATCAATGCACCATGGAGTTCTACAGTACCTTCAACTTCAATTCAAGGTGTGACCCATTCGACAATGAAGGGGTTGTATTTCGGTGTGGAGGGACAATGTACTCGATCTCCATGGCACAGTTTGGAGCCATAATAGGGCTATACCAAGAAGAGGAATCGGGAAACGAAGAGAATACCGGGGGATTACGAGACTTGCATGGAAATGAAAGACAAGCCGCACGGGCTCAAATCGGTGAAGGAATCTACGACCCTCGCAGCACCAAGAGTACGAAGCTAAGGGATCTGCTCTATCGCTACATTCACAGGATCCTCACCTACTCTCTAAACCAACGTCACGACAGTAGCGGTGTTGTAGGGTTGAAAGATTTGGTTGTCCTCCACTGTATCCACAACCAAAAGCCTCTCGATGTTCCGTATCTCCTATTACGAAACATGCATCTCAACCGCCTTGCTCGCGCTCCAACGCCTATCTTCTTCGGGGGATGGGTGTACCGTCTTTTCAAGCATTACACGCGAATTCCAAGGTCCTTTGAAAGAAGCCCATGGTCGGGACGAGTTGACTACCACATTTGCTGAGCCATGAACTTACTTTATGAGGCGGAAGACGGAACAGTGAGTTTCCAAAGAATGCAAGGCTATGCATGGAACCCACAGGAGGCCCCAGTTCTTCACGCACCACCTCCCCACCACCAGTATCCACCCCATGGTGATCCGGGTCAATCCTCCTCACAAGGAGGCGGTTTTCCTAATTTTCAAAGCTTACATGATCTTATGCAGGAAAACCTCATGTGTACCAGGAACGCCTACAACCTCGCCAACAATACTTACCACCGGGTCGAGCTATTGAACGCAACATCAACGATATACAAGACGATATTGGCAGCATCCGGGAGTACATGGCGGGGCAGGGGGATGGAGGTGATGATAGCGATGAGGATATGGAGTAGAGGGTTTGGAGGAGCAGGAGCGGGTTAATGGCGAGCCCACAGGTTTAAGTCCCTTTATCTATCGAAGAATTGGTGGCCTGCGTGCCAGAAGTTGAACAATTTACTTTCCTTGCAACACTTTTATTTTCCGTTTTATTTTTCTTTTACTTTATGCTTGGAACAATTAACTATGGTAAATTAGGATGTTTGTGTTGCTTGGTGTGGTATTAAGTGATGAAACAGGTACAAACCAAGGCTTGGGGTGCTAAACCTCAGCACTTATAGGGCCAGGATGGAAAAACCGGAGGAAGAAACCTGTTTTTCAGGCTTTCAGACTGTCCACACGGGGACGTGTCCAGCCAACACGCCCCCGTGCTCACCTCCCAGACCTGCTGTTTGGCTTCTGTCCTGCAGATTTTTGTCAGACACGTGGCCGTGTCCAGTGGACACGGGGCCGTGTCCACCTTCTGTAAGTTCTTGTTACTGGCAGTTCGTCACGGGGTCGTGTCCAGTGGACACGGGGCCGTGCCCAGACTACCAGTAACACAAATTTTTGCTTTTTAAACACTATTTTACACATCTAATCAACCTAAAAATTTATTTTTGGGACACATTGAGGACAATGTGTAATTTAAGTGTGGGGGGGAATGCTAAAACCTTGAATTTTGCAAGTCCTAAATACAAGCCTTACACAAAACTCTATTGGAACCGCTAATCACCCCAAATTTTTTCAAAAAATTTCATTTTTTTTTACTTGTCTAGGTTTAACTCGGGAAATTCAAGATCTCAAAAAGGTTATATTTTTACAAATTTACAACCAATAGCGTAGTGATAAAAAGAACCAACATAAGAAAATTATGAAAAGGCATGACAAACTTAGTTAAAATTTGATTATATATACTTGATCACATAAAAACCCATTCCCACAAAAGTGAGTTTTGAGCCTTTATTGAGCATATAATTACATATCATTAGACTAAATGCTCATTTTTCGTTTCTTGTGTGAATAGCCGCTTGGTTCTTACAACTCTAGAACTTGCCATGACGATACATTCTCGGTCCTTATCAACTTAAACCCGAGTAAGTAAATGATGGAGGCATTAGGACTAACCCTTTTTATTTCTACACCATTATTTTTCTTTTTCTTTTACCACCTACCCAAAAATCCCCCTAGTTAGCCCCTTTGAGCCTAAACCTTTTCATTTCATCACCCAAACCAAAAACCCTTTTACCCACCAAAACTTTTTTTATTTTTAACCCTTTGTTTTAGTAACAAGTTCGGTTTTTCGTATGATCAAAAAAAAAAAAGTGTTGATGATGAAGCAGAAAAATAAACAAACAAGTTCATCAAAAATAACTTTGTTTGAATAAAAGCTTCATCAAAATAAAAAAAAAAGTTACAAAAATAGAAAATCTTACGAAAACCGACACTTGTTACGCTTTTTCGCCCTTTTTCTACTAACCACTAACCACTATCCCAACCACCTACCTTTAACCCAAGCCTAACCCTTAACCCACAAAGTCCTCTTGATATTTACAAAGGTATAAAAGTTAAAAAGGAGGAGGATTGATTGCTTGGCAAGCCTATGGTAGGAATAAGTTCCATGCCGCTCTCGAGTGATTCACTAAAAATACACCTTCGGCCGAGTCTGAGTGATTTCTCCCGTGAGGTATGTGAACTTGTATATAAATGGAATTTAAAAAAAAAAAAAAGGCATGTTATGCCCAAATAAGTAATTTCTCATATGAAACGTTCTAAATAAATCATTATGAATAGGATTGTAAATAAATGAAAATAAAACCCAAAAAGATCTTGGACATCCCGACACTCTACGACAAGCCCAAAAACCTTCTCTTCTACCTATTCCATTTGGGAGTGTAAGCCACATATTAAAGAGTTTTGCTTGAGGACAAGCAAAAGTTCAAGTGTGGGGGTATTTGATGTGTGCAAAATGCAACATATAAATTACATCAAACAAGGCATAAAACTAACCCTTTTTAAGTACTAATATTGGAAAAAGAGTGTTTTTGTCTTCCTTTTATATTTTCAGGATTAAATGAACTAAAAAACGCAAAAGAAGCAAAAAGACAGCTAATCCAACATAAATACAAGAAAAGGAACATTAGTGGACTGCCCGACCCCTCAACGGCACCTTCCAAAGCAAAATAGAGAAGACAGAAGGCTGAACACGGCCCGTGCTCAGCCAGCACGGGGCCGTGCCCAAGAAGCAGCAGAAAAGACAAATCTATAGAAGCTTCTATTGCCCACCACGGGGCCGTGCCCAGCGGACACGGGGGCGTGTCGAAAGTACAGCAGGCGTATTTATTGTAATTGCGAATTACAATTAATGAGGAGAGAGAGTGTCAGACAGGCACGGGGCCGTGTCCAGCGGACACGGGGCCGTGCCCAGCTCTCTGTTCAGCCTATAAATAGGAGTGCTTGGAATCATTTCATCTCATCCCTTGGCACACCACCTCTCTCACACTTCATCCACCACCCACCACCATCACAACACCATCATCCACCACCATCATCCATTGTCCATCGTAGAGTGTGTGAGTCGTCTCGGGATCCAAGATTGATCGTAAGAGTTCTTGACAATCAAGGCCATGTTTGCCTAAGTCTCTTACATCACTTGGTGAAGACAAAGTGTCTAGTATAATACTTTTTATTTCTAATCTTTTGCACTTTTTATTTGGTTTTGTATTAATGACTTTAATAACTAGTTACTTATGTTGAAGGTGATCTTTCCTTATCGTTTGTCCGTGGTGTCTTGGCATTATTTTACTGTCTATATAAAATAAAGGATTTTCACCATTCATATCTCCACGGTCTATATGGAGGTATGTTGGCTACCTGGTCGGGGGTTAAGGGAACGGTTTGGTAAAGGTCTTGCCATTGTTCAGCGTTTAGAGGTCCTACAATGGACCTGGGTCAAATTTAGTAGGACCTCCTTCAATGCTTCACGGTATTGGATGGCGGGGGTCCAAACTCTTTGATCCCCTCATAAGTTAACTACTATTAATACAATAACCCGGCTACTTAGGACTGTATCCCTGCTGACTCAGACTACTTAGCCGAGGGTAACATCACCGCCAAAAGCGGGGCCTACCACAATACTGCATTAATAACTTAATTCATTATCTTCCAATAATCCACCCTTTTAGGATTGTATCCTTGCTGACTCAAACTACTGGGGTGAGGGTAACGTCACCTTCAAAAGAGGGGCCTACTACAATAACTAAGATAATCTCTTAATTATGTGCAAAAGTGCGGAAATAATCAAAGGTTATACTAGATACGAGTCGGAACCAAGTGATTCATCTTGTCTATCTGTTTTTATTTTATTTTTATTTTCAGCATTTTAGTTAGTTTTTATTTTTCTTAGTTTTAAACATTTTTCTAAACTTTTATTTTGATTAGACGTTGAGGATAAACCGGTACTAAAAGCTCTTGTGTCCTTGGACGACCTCGGTATCTTACCAACGCTATACTACACTCAACGTTGGGTGCACTTGCCCATATGTGTGTTTAGTGTTAGTGAAATATCGTGTTTTATAAATTTAAAACTTGGCTAAAATAAGTGTTAAAAAGGGCTTAAAATATACACCTAATATATACGACACTTAACCGCACATCATGGGTATTTAGCCTTCATGCGATCCTGACGCTCCCAAGTGAACTCTGGACCGTGTCGTGCATTCCAACGAGCCTTGACTAGTTTGACACTACTCCGTCGCGTCTTGTTAACCTTCCAATCAGTAACCTCAACAGGTTCTTCAGTAAAGCGGAGTGTGTCGTCAATGTGGACTTCGTCGGCAGGTATGACAACTGTTTCTTGAGTTGGACTCTTTTTCAGGTTTGATACATGAAATGTATCGTGAACGCCATTTAGTTCAACAGGTAGATCCAACTTGTAGGCTACAAGACCAATCCTTTCCAGGATTTTAAATGGTCCAATGTACCGCAGATTCAACTTCCCACGCTTCCCAAAGCGTGCCACACCCTTCCAGGGTGAAACCTTCAACAAAACCATATCTCCCACCCCGAATTCCAGAGGTTTCCTTCTTCGATCCGCAAAATTCTTTTGATGATCACGAGCCGCTTTGATGCGCTCTCGGATCTGGAAGATCTTGTCTGTTGTCTCTTGAACCAATTCTGGGCCAACAAGCTGTCTATCACCTGCGTCAGACCAGCATAATGGTGATCGACACTTGCGCCCATAGAGAGCTTCGAACGGTGCGGCCTGAATGCTTGCATGATAACTGTTGTTGTATGAAAATTCGACCAATGGTAGGTGAGTGTCCCAACTTCCACCTAAATCCATTACGCAAGCTCGCAACATGTCTTCCAACGTCTGAATCGTTCGTTCGCTCTGTCCGTCTGTCTACGGATGGAAGGCAGTACTCAGATTCAACTTTGAACCAAAAGCTTCTTGGAAGGATTGCCAAATCCTTGACACGAATCTTCCATCTCTATCAGAGATAATTGAGAGAGGCACTCCATGTCGTGCAACAATCTCTCTCAGGTATAGCTCAGCTAGCTTGCTCGTGTTATCTTTCTCCTTGATTGCCCAACAGTGTGCAGACTTCGTCAGACGGTCCACGATTACCCAAATCGTATCGTGACCTCTGGGTGTTCTTGGCAATTTCGTTATGAAGTCCATTGAAATCTGCTCCCATTTCCATTGGGGTATTTCTGGTTGTTGCAGAAGACCTGAAGACATATATCGCAACGTTGCCTTTCATCCTCAGCCACCAATAGAAACCCTTTAGATTTTGGTACATTTTATCCGATCCTGGATGGATCGAGTACCGTGACTTGTGAGCCTCATAAAAAGTAACGTCTCTCAGACCACCAAAGAAAGGAACCCAAATTATTCCCAAGAAACATAATGCTCCATCCTCCTTTGGTACCAATCGCTTCTCCATCCCCCGGAGATATTCATTTTCAAGATTCTCCCTTTTAAGAGCTTCCCTCTGTGCAGCACGAATGCGCAACGTGAGATCTGTCTGAACAATCATTTCAAAAGCCCTAACCCTTATGGGCTTAATCCTTTCTTTCCGACTTAAGGCATCGGCGACTACATTCGCCTTCCCTTGGTGATACTTGATCTCACAATCATAGTCGTTCAACAATTCAACCCAACGTCTTTGTCTCATGTTAAGCTCTTTTTGATTGAAGATATGCTGCAGGCTCTTGTGGCCAGTAAAGATTGTGCATCGCGTGCCATATAAGTAATGTCGCCAGATCTTTAATACAAACACCACTACGCCTAACTCCAAGTCATGCGTGGTATAGTTTTTCTCGTGAACCTTCAGCTGGCGCGAAGCATATGCTATAACTTTTTGTCATTGCATCAGCACGCAGCCTAAACCTTGACGCGAAGCGTCGTAATATACCACGAAGTCGTCAGTGCCTTCGGATAGAGATAAGATCGGTGCGTCACAAAGTTTGTTTTTCAACAATTAAAATGCTTCTTCTTGCTTATCTCCCCAATCAAACTTCTTGTCTTTTTGTGTGAGGGAAGTCAGAGGTTGAGCGATTTTTGAGAAATCCTCAATGAATCTGCGATAATAACCTACTAAACCTAGAAACTGTCGAATCTCGGTTGGCGTCTTTGGAGTCTCCCAATTCTTGATCGCTTCAACCTTTGTAGGATCCATATGGATTCCATTTCCGTTAACTACATGACCAAGAAACTGAACTTCCCGTAACCAGAACTCGCACTTCGAGAACTTCGCGTACAAGTTCTCTTTCTTGAGCAGTTCTAAGATAGCTCTTAGGTGTTGCTCATGTTCTCCCTTCGTCTTTGAGTAGATCAAAATGTCATCAATAAACACGATCACAAACTTATCGAGGTACGGCTTGCAGACTCTGTTCTTCAAGTCCATGAACACGGCTGGCGCGTTTGTCAACCCGAACGACATAACTAGGAACTCGTAATGTCCATAGCGAGTCCTGAAGGCCGTCTTTGGAATGCTCTCCTCTTGGATCCTCAACTGGTGATAACCCGATCGAAGGTCGATCTTTGAGTAAAAACTTGAACCTTGTAATTGATCGAACAGGTCATCAATCCTTGGCAAGGGGTATCTGTTCTTGATAGTCAGCTTGTTCAGCTCCCAGTAGTCGATACACATGCGAAAACTACCATCTTTCTTCTTTACAAACAGCACTGGAGCTCCCCAAGGCGAGAAGCTTGGCCTGTTAAATCCTTTATCCAATAGCCCCTGAAGTTGCGTTGACTGTTCTTGCATCTCGGAGGGCGCAAGTCGATAAGGTGCCTTAGCCACAGGTGCAGCACCTGGAACTAAGTCAATGTGGAACTCGACTTGTCGCTGCGGTGGCAACCCTGGCAAGTCTTCGGGAAACACTTCTGGATACTCCTTCACGACTGGAATATCTTCTATCTTTGGCTCAGTGGCTTCCTTATCCACGATGTGCGCCAAGAAGTCAACACATCCCTTCTTCAAACATTTTCTAGCCTTCAAGCTACTAATGATCCTTAAGGGCGTATCGCGCTTCTCTCCATGTACCACAATTGTTTCTCATTGGGATGCGAATGGTCTTCTCGTGACATACAATTTCGGCTCTGTTGCTTGACAACCAATCCATTCCTACTACCACGTCGAAGCTTCCCAACTCGACTGGTAGTAGATCCAGTGTAAACTCGTGCTCTCCCAGCTCTATTACGCATCCTCTGATGACTTCATTCGTTTTAACTAGCTTTCCATTAGCCAGTTCAATTGAGTACGGAATATCTAACTTACTAGCAGTTAACCCAAGCATATTCTTAAATTCTGATGATACAAAACTATAGTCGGCACCAGTGTCAAATAGAACAGATGCAAAGCGTTGATTAATAGGGAACGTACCAGTAACTACATTGGGATCCTGGCGTGCTTCTCTCGCACCGATGTTAAAGACTCTGCCTTGCGCTTGATTGAGTTTCGGGCATTCCCGCTTAAAGTGCCCCATGTCTCCACAATTTAAACACCTTGGTCCTCGACCATTCCCATTAGTATTACTTCCTCGATTGGTGTTCGCTCCCCGGTTACCAGCTTGATTCCCAGCATTTCCACGATTTTCATTCGCACCGTTTCCTCCCTGTTGGCGGTTTCCATTCCCTCCTCCATAACCTCTTTGATTACCACGACCAACACCATTTCCAGCCCAGCATGTTTCTTTTGAGTGGCCAGCCTTCCCACAAGACTCACATTTCCTGAATTTGCATGGGCCGGGGTGATGATATTGGCATGCATCACACTTGGGCAGAGTGCCCATGTACCCTCTTCCTTTGTTTTCGGCACCAGTTTTGGCCCTGGCTGGTGCGCTTCCCTCTTCTTTCTTGCTGACACTGCTGGTACCCTTTTTGAAGTTTGAGAACTTCCTCTTGTTCTCACTCGATGATGATTCAACATGTGTTTCCTTCTTTTTCGGTTCAGAAATTGAAAACTTGTTTAACCGGATGGCTTCCTCTGTAAGTGCCACGCTGAGATCAATGGATTCGGTAATTGTTAGAGGCTTGGACGTTGTTACCATACTCATGATCTGGGGTGCCAATCCCTAGATGAAACGCTCAATGCGTTTAAATTCAGGATCAACCATATACGGCACAACGCGTGACAAGTCGTGGAATCTTTGCACATATTCAGCTATTTTTGGGCCGTCCATTTTGAGGTGCCAGAATTCAGTTTCCAGCTTCTGTATTTCGGCCCGTGAATAGTATTTCTTCCTCATGAGCTCCTCCAGCTCTCTGCCCATGTCAATGCATACGCCGCCACCTCTCCCAGGGTTTGGACTTGCAGATTCCACCAGGATAAAGCACCATCCAGAAAGAGCCCTGAGATGTAAGTAACTTTATGTTCAGGAGCACACTTTCTCATCCTTAAAACGAAATCCGTCTTTTCCGTCTATCTGACGAAAGCAACAGCACCTCTAGTGCCGTCGTAATTTAAGGGCTTACAATCCAAAAATTGTTTGTAGGTACAGCCTGTACAGGCAATATCATTAACAGAAAGCATTAGCGGATGTGTAAGAAGTATAAAAGCGTAACGTAATATATCTCAAGCGACTTGGACATTACCATTGGGTGGGTTGTTGTTCCTTGAGTAACCTTCACTAGTCTCGGCGCGTGAGGCCTCATACTGTGCTATTGCTGCGGTAATTCGCTCCTGTAATTCAGCCTCAGTAGTGGGCAAACGTGTGTCTCGTCGTGGAGGCATCTTCTAAAAGAAGATCATATCGGTCAGGTCATAGTAAGTATAGTAAGTAAGTAATATGCGTATGTAATAACATTCATCAACACAATAACACATAACATCCCATGTCATAACACAAAACCAATAATCCAACAACGCATGTAATGAGAACGCTGCGATTAAGCTATCATATAACAAGACCAATAACACGGTTTACAAGTTTTACAAATGCATCGTACATCAAAAGAGACTAAGGGTCACATCACCCTTGTCTGAATCGTCTAACAATCTACAACAACCAAAAGTCAAATGTCAAAAGTCATAAGTCATCATGTGGTCTTCAAAATGCTACGCAATCCGGCTCAATCGCTGCACTCTCATCAAAAGCATGACATCTACATCAAACCAAAAACCCCTAAGCTGATGGTGGGGGAGGAGGAGGTGGAGGAATGAAAATCAATCTGCGCAAATGCGCCAAATCCTCCTCGAGGGCATGGACAACACGCAGCAGGTAAGCAATATGATGGTACGTAGTGAGGAAGCGGACATCGGAATCAGGGTGCGGTAGGAGTGGAGCTGGTGGTGTCGCGAATGCGGACTGGCAATGACAAGGGGGAGGACGCGGGATCCTCTCCAGCTCCTGGACTCGTCGGCTCAACGCATCCTGCTGTAACTGCAAGGATAAAAGTATATCATCCGTCGTATACCCCACATGAAAAGGATGGTATGGATCTGACAAAGGCATGACGTTGGGCAAAGACCACATAAATGGCTCGCCCGTGGGTGCTGAAGAAGAAAAAGCAGGGTGTACAACAGGTACAAAAGGGGGTATAAATGGAAAGGTTGCTGTCATAGGTGGTATGTGATCATGCTGCTGAGTAGAAGGTCCTTCCCCTGGACGGGGAGGAGGAATGTCCTGAAGAAAAGTGACGGGTAAATCCCTGCGGTGGACGTCTGACACGTGAGAGTGAAACTGTGGGACATCAAAGGGCGCCTGGACAGGTGCAGCAGGGGGAGTGACTGGTCGAACAAAAGGAGGATAATCGTCATCCTCAATCCACCCATTACGGGTGTGAGCATATCTAGGATCAATGTGTGTAGCAAAAGGTGCACGGTCAACAAACACAGGCATAGGGTCGGGTAGAGGTGCAAGAACTGGGTCATCAGCAACTGATGGTGTAATGACTGGTGCATCAACAAGAATAGGGTCGTGAGCGAAAACAGGCTCTGGTGCAACCTCCGGCTCTAGATCAGCTGGAGCAGGCTCCTGATCAGCGGGCATATCGAGGAGCTGATCGACCGGAAAAACAGGTGCCTCAACGAGTGGCTCAGCAGGTACAAACTCAACCTCAGGATCCGGGTCAAAGTCATAGGGAACAAAGGGTTCAGCAGACATCGCCATGTCTGAATCAGTGTCAGTGGAGTAGTGCTGCACGCCCTGGGTGTGAAGAGTGGCGGATGATACAGACTCAAGCAAGTCGGGACCATACGGATCGGGTAAGGCCTCCACAACAGGAGCCTCGACAGGTGGCATAACAATGGCATCAACAGCAGGAACCTCAACCACAGGAACAACAAGGTCATCAACCAGAATATCAGCAAGTGGAATATCGTCATCCATCGGGGCCCCGCCATCCTGGTCATCCTCCGGGGGACCCTCGATGAATAGATCGATGTCGTCATCGACCATATTGTTATGAGGCTGTTCCTCAAAAGGAACTGCAGCAAGTGAGAGAAGGGCAGGGATCTGGACAAGAGGTAGATCCTCGCCCGGTAGACCATCAGCTAAAGACAAGTCGTCTCCAAAGTCCGGTAGGGCAAAGGGCTGAAAATCATCCTCGTCGGTACTCGTTGTGTCTGATGTATAAACCTTCGGGTTCGTGGCTATCTCATCATCCGAGGTAATAGCCATAGGGTCTATCGTGTCAGACACTCCACTATCAGAAGAAGATGACATGGTGTCTGTAACACAACCATAACATATGCACATATATCAGATAAGCATGTAAGCAAATAGAAATGTAATCATGTATGCATCCTAGTCTTTCCAGACTATCCCACCCAGTCTATTAGACTAAATCCCTGGTCTCTAAGACCAACTCCCTGGTCTCTAAGACCAAACCTCCCAGTCTCTAAGACTAACTCCCTGGTCTCTAGGACCAAACTTTCCCAGTCTCTAAGACTAAATTACATACATAGCCTTTTAGAAATGTGTACTTGTGCCTTTTGTTTGTAAAAACGTTTGTTCCCTGGATCTGGACATTTTGTGTATGCAATGAAAATATGTTTGTGAAAATATTTTCGTGAGAGCCCTAGTGATCATAGTCTAGACTCGAGAAAGAATCCTAGTTCGCTATGATCGAGGCTCTGATACCAAGCTGTCACACCCTGACTTTTGCGGAAGCGTGGTTGTTTGGTGTGACTTCTTAATAGCATAGCAACAATCATAACAATGCTATATGATAAAAACACGAGATGTGTACCTATTAAAAGAGTTTAGAAAATACCACAACAACATTGTCTGAAAACATCAATACCAAATTAAGTTACAACTCATGACGTATTTAAACGAGTTCATAAAGACTCAACCAAAGTACTTAAATTAAACCTGAGTTTAGAGACGTGTATCCCGTCCAGGATTAGGATACACCCCCTAAGCTCGACAACCATCGATAACATCTTTTATTTAAGCGCAGCTTGAAGACACATGCATACCCTTCCAGATCCACTAGTTTCCTGAAATATATGTAGTTTGAAAAATCAACAAAAAGTTGAGCGAGTTCATGTGTAAGTGTCTGAATAAACCTTTAAAATATGTCTTGTATGTATAAATGTCCCTGGTATGTAGCAATAAGGAAAAACATATCACCAATGGGTTGCAAAGCCAATGGTATGTGTGAAAATGGTGCAGGAAGACGCAAACCTAGCAAATTTGTCTCCGGTATGAAGACATAGTCACCACTATAGGCCGCCCCGGCCTCATGGGTGTGGGCTCGCTACAACCAAATTGATCTATCACTCATGTCCCTTGGTCCTACAATGAGGATTAATGGCCTTAACTGTCATGCCCACCACTCACATGATCGCGCAGTAAACCCTCCTTAAGCTAACCATACCATGTATAAAAATGTTTGTAATAATTGTAACATGTATTCCACCCCCGAAGTACAAAACTGAAAACAGTTAAAGGAAAAGGGGGACATGAACTCACTATATTGCGTCTTGTACCATCAACTCAAATCTCCGCAGCTAATCACGACTACCTATAGTGTACTAACGTCTATTAGATGAACGGGTCGTGCCTTGGCTTAGAGTTTAACGTTTTCAGTTGCGTTCTTATGTTATTCCGAGTTATAATTATTTGTCAAAATAATTAATATTTCAACTTAAATTATATGTAGTGTTGGAATAATTGTTCATTCAATATTTTTGTATTAATACTTCTAAAGTATTTAACTCCGTATTTCTTTCCCAAGTATGGGGGTATTTATACATGTATGTTCGTATATGGAATAATATATTTTTAAGTCCCACTTAGAAAATATATATAACTTATTTGTCAAAAATAATGTATTCCAAAATATATCTTTCCCAAAAATAATATATTTTCACTCCTTGTATCCAAAACAATATTTACCAAAAATATATTTGCAAAGGTATGTTCCGGAATATTTCATAAGTTACATTTTAGCGTTTGGTTCCACAATAACAAGTGTGTAACTTAATTATTTATTCCTTGTAATTTTTGGTATTATTTTGGAGTTGTAATTTCATGGTCTTTTGTTAAGATATATTGTTTTGCCCTAAAATAATATAACTACTCCACAAATCAAACAAATATCCACACGAGTGTCTTAATATGAAATATATATTCTAAATATATATTTAACCATTTTCATATATAAAACCAACCTCCGATACTTTGTATTTTTGTTACAAAAATTATGGCGAGGTTTATGTTTGAAAAACATAGTTTAAAATACACTAGTAATCACTTGTCTAGAAAATATTTTCTAAGTGTTTATATTTTTAGAAAATATCGCCATAGTTTCCCCTAAAAACGGAGGTGTCCATGCTATATGAGCATATCATTTTCTTTTCCAAATATCATTCAAACAATCAGCAACAAGTCACTAAACCATATTATGTTCACCAAGTGCAAAAACTATATGATTTTCATAACATCATGAACTTGATATTTCACAAAAAATGTGTAGTAACTTGGTAAAGCGTTTAGTGGCTTTAGTTACCTTCCAAAGTGTATTCATCCCTTTAAAAATCTCATTTTTAAAGAATCTCGGTGTTAACAACTTATGAACAAATTTTACAAAAATATTTATTTACAACATCTTCATGTTTTACTAGCCTTCTTACACTCGGATTTACAAGTTTACTCTTCATGTTTTACATGTGCAAGAAAAGTTATGATCTTTCAAAAATCGTCTTTTGAACTTGGTTTGTTTAGAAAAATCATTTGTAACTCTCGGATTTACAAGTTTACTAGTTCACTTGGTTTGTCATTTTAAAAGAAAATCCTTTAACTTTCAAGTTCGTGTTTGATCAAGAAGGTGATTATTTAATGTGAACCCATAAACACCTTCTAACTTGTTAAACCATATTTTTAAGCATACTTTAACAAGTTCCATGTGATGATCAGCATCATATTACTAAGAAATCAACAATCAAGTGCCATGCATGCTTTAATCAACATTATTTTAACAAGATTTCATCACTTTTAAGCTTCATGTTCATGATCCTTCTTTAAGTCTTTTAGTGTTCTTGTGATTCTTAACAATGTAATCTTTTTAATCAACAAAATAAGAAGTAAAAGTAAGTAGCAAGAAGCTTACAACTAGCTTAAAGCTAGGGAAGATCACTAGAGAAAAAGATGACAAAGGTGGATGATGAAAGCAAATGAGAAGGATTCTTCAAGATCTTCAAGCTTCAAGCTCCATGGATCACCTTCTTGCACTTGAATTGAGCTTAAAAATGGAATGCTGGTGGTGGAAAGGTGCTGGTGGTGGCGTCCTTAGAGTGAGCCTAGAGGGAGAGAGAGATGTTGAGGGAGGTGGTGTGAAGAAGTTGTGAAGTGAGAGAGTGGAATGACTTGTGATCTAAGGAGCCATACATATAATCTCTACTCCATATCTTGGTTACTCAAACAAGTAAGATATCAAATAAAATATAAGATAATATCTTAGTGGGATATGGTGGTGATTTTGGGTGGGTCTCTTGGACCGTAAATGGGCATGGGGGGGGGGTTAATTGTAAGTTTTTGATGATAGTAGGTAAATAATTGGAGGTTAAGTGTAATATCTAGTGTATGATGTGTATGGCACATTTTATAGTGTGTTGGGGTATTCGGGAGCCATAACTAGTTAAAAAATAATAAAACAATGTTTCTGACAAAATTTTGGTGTCCTGGGTAATGTCCGGTTGTTCGGTTAGATACCGGTTCGTTAAAGTGCTAAGTTATAACGTATAGTGTCTTTTATGTAACTTTTTGTGACACAATTAATTCCCAACACTTAGGAAAGCATTCAGGACCGTTTAGTCAATTTTCTGCATAATACTAGTGTGTTAAAATGCAGAATTTTGCTGAAAAATGCAGAATTCTGCACTTAAGGTGAGTTTTAGGCACTTTCCGGGGCTCAAACTATCACCTAGTGACGCAGTTTTATGGTCCTCACTTACCTACACACTATACTAGTGTAGTTCCTTGTCCTGGCTCATACTGGGCTTCAAAACACTGTCTGTCTATGTACTGGCACTGTCAGTATATTTCTGAGTTATCCGCTCATTGTGCTAACTGTGCTTTGTGCATCATGTATGTCACTAAAGTTTGTCTATGATAATGATGTGACATTATGTGTTATGTGATGCACATGTATGTATGATGCAGTAATCAGAAAGTAATTAAGTAATTCAGCACAATCATTAAGCACTTAATTGTAATTAATTAATTGTACGGATACCTGTAATTATGAGGGTTGTCACATCCGTAGAGTGCCCCGTTTGTCAATGTTCTATCATCATTGACGGTTTGCCAGAGTCTATTAGTTCACTCCCGATCCCATACGCAGGCACGGTGTGAGGCTTGTGAGACCTAAATAGCGCTATCAACTAATAACCCGTTCGCCAGGCCCCGGCGACTAATCGGTATTAAGTAGTAGGGACTTGAGTGATAGAGTTGCGTTTAGTGTTGCTTGTTGCATCCAGTATAAATAGTAATTAACTAAGGGTCCCGCATAAGGGGAGAAAAGTAGGTTTGTATCCCTTACAAAAGGGATAGCGTTGTTTAAGTTCCGTTTCCCAACCACCGGGAACGCATGCTCTAAAAGTTGTGAACTCACCTTGGGTTGCTCGGTAGATTAGTTTACTTGGTCAAGCACGCTGGTCACCACATCCTAACATGGTTACCAGTATTGGTCAGGCTCGGGTATAAACAAGTCATGTATGTCTAACACGTATCTAACACATAGCATCCAGATTATACTAGCACTCATGAGCAGTACAGTTAACACACAGCATCCAGATCACAAGGTGTTATTGGGCCTATCCTATCATACTAACAGTTAACAGCAACATGTATCACAGAGTCCAAGTTAACAGTAGCAGGCATAGACAGTCCACACACACTTTGGCCCAATAACGGAGACAAGCAGCCCAGTCGAGACCAGGTGGTCTCGAGTCGAGAATACAAGGTCTCGAGTCGCATCCGGAAGGACTCAAGTAGTGAGCATTGTGTTGCACTTTTGAAGATCTCGAGTCCGGTCTCGAGTCGAGATCAGGAGATCTCGAGTTGAGATCAGGAGATCTCGAGTCGAGATCTTGCTGGTCTCTAGTCCTTGAAGTCTGCAGCTTGTCTCGAGTTATCAAGAAGAGGTCTCGGGTGTCAACCAGGGGTCTCGACTCGTAACCCTGGGTCCAACACCGGTGGAATCCTTCTAGAACCTGTCCAAACTTGTACTATCCAATAGAATTGTAATATCATGATTTTGTGTACTAGCCAATCAAATGTTACAAACATGTTTTCTTGTCTAATTCCTAATCAAGACGGATCAAACAAGCATTTTTCAAATGTTCAAATCATATTCAAATAGCTCTTCATTTAGGGTTTTCATAACTTGATTATTCAAACAAACACATTCACTATGATTCTCAGATTTATCCATATGGACCTTAAAGCAAAGTCAATAAGCCTACAACATTACAACACACATAACATGCATTTTATAAGCAACAATCATGTAATATTTCATTCTTTCCTTTAAGGACATTTATATGCAAAAATCATAAAAATGTCCTAATCAGCCTATAGTCATGCATATCATTTAGTTCATATTTTTATCATTCAAAGGTCACCTTGTTAAACACCTATTCCACTCACAAACAAGCACCTTTATCACACATTATCATAAATCAAATAGACTACACTAACGGAATGGTGTTCGAGTGTAGGAGAGGAAAAACAGTTGAGAGAAGGCCCTTGAGTGATGAACAATAGCTAGCTTCCGAGCTCCAAGCTGCCACTTGTTGTATCCGAGAGAATTGGGGTTGGTTAATGAGGTTTAGGGTTTTTAGTGAGAGAAAGTGGATGAGGTGAGAGAGGGAGAATACGAGAATGTTTGGGGATTTGTGGGAGAATGATTGTTGTCCAAAAGGGGTAAGTCGGCTGATGTGGGGGTTTTATAACCCATTCAAGGGTCGTGCACCCTAAGGAGTTTCGAGTGGGTTGGAGGGTAATTGGGCTAGATTATGCGAGTGGGTGCGGCCCACTGTTCTGTGTCACTCGAGACCGAGTGAGTGGTCTCGGGTCGGGTCCTTGTGGTTTCGGTTCGCCAACATAAACATACACACACACACACACACACACACACACATATATATATATATATACTACATACACATAACTTAATACAAGGATCACATAGCTTATCAAGAAAATTCACGAACTTTCATTTAATAATATATGTACACACAGTGCCAATACAAGAAGGTTGCTCGGGAAAACCTAGAGTGTCACATGAATATTTAATCGATTAGTGGTTAAATCATTGAGATAATCCGTTTTAATCTGTTTTGTTTGATGCAAAGCCTTTGGGGGTTAATATGACCGTGTCCTGGATATCCTCGGCCCATTCATTTGAAATGGCCACGACTTAAGCACGGGGTGTAGGTATACACCTGACAGTTGCGTATGTAAAACGGTATCTCACTCGTGAGGAAACTTCTTGTGGGCTTATACTAGTGGTGTGTCTATTAATCTTGTCTCGGCTCTTCTAACCGGGCTCTGAACGGACGACAAACATGTAAATCTGTATACAAGATTATTTTAAATAATTATCCCAAGTTATAAAAGATTTTATGCCTTATGCATCCAAACCAATTTTATAAACACTTTTCAAAAGAGTCAGTTAATTGTATTTACCAGTGTAAACTGATGTAATTTTCAAAAAGATTAAGTGCAGGTACTACGGGAAATGGGCTGGAAGCTCCTGAGTATTAGATTAAAGAGTCTTGCAAGCTCTTAATACTTAAAGTCTGTCGAACAATATTTTCTTTCTGTTTTATATCCGCCCGTGGATCCACTTACAACCTTTGTGTAATATTTTATTATACTTTCAATTCGGTTTGTATTATTACTTTAGACTTCCGCTGTGCATTGAACTGTGATTATTTGACTATGGTGATATCAACTACGTCACGATACTCCCCACCGGGCCCACCGGTAATACGTGGAAATATCAGGGTGTGACAAAATCTTGAGTTGCATGAAGCATTATCTGATGATGCAGTGCAACTTGATCTCTTGACTTTCTTCATTTTCCTTTCAATGCGACTTTAATCTTCTAAGCAATCTTCGTCATCCTCGGTATCTGATAAAACATCTGATTCTCTATCTTCACTTGAATCATCTGAACTTTGATCCTTGCTTGAACTTGAACTTTCTTTGTCATCTACTGAAGTTGTGGCGCTTGAGTCTTCGCTGCTGCTTTCTTCATTAAGCTCCTTTCTGACTCTGATTTACCTGTGTGAGATGGAACAAATTTTGGAATTTCCTCGGTGAGGAATTTACCAACTCTGTTTTGTTTTAATTCTAGAACAAACACAGGAGGTTCACACATAAACTTTTCATCACAAAAAGCAAAATTTAAATCAAAACATTCAATAACTACATGATCATGGTTATGGGTCTTAGGTTTAGGCAGATGCCCATTACAGTTATCCCGAATGTTTGAATTAGGTTTAATACAGTCATCCTGAAAAGAAGTTTTATTTTCCTTATTGCAATTCCTGGCCAACAACTTAACAGTGGAATAACTGTCACCTGAATAACCTATTCCTATTTTCGATCCTCCACAGTCATCATCACACTCATCTTCCTCACGCTCGATCACATCTGCATTGTTTTCAGAAAGGTTAGTAACCTTTTCATTTTCACAAGAAACATTTTCAGTAACAAGATCATTTTCATCAATAGAATCATTATCGGGATGAGGAGATAACATGGGTACCTAGTTTTTGCTATGTGGAGGAAGAAAGAGTTTTCTTTCATTTCCAAGCTTATCTTTGTACCTGATTCGATCCTTCACATATGTCGGTCGTTGGCAGTTTTTAATATCAACCAATGCCTTTTTGCTTATGTTCCATTTATCGATCGTGATTTGCAACCTATTGTTCTCATTTGAGATTTTTCTAATCTTTCAGTTAGATCATTTATGACAAAATATTTTCTGAAAACAAATTCTTTCATATTCTCCATTTCAGCTAAAATTGAATTTAACTTTATCTTATATGTGACTTCGTTTTCTTTTAATTCTTTGTTAAATTGCAAAATCTTTTCTTTTTCTCTAATCAGGTCATGGTTGAGGGATTTATAATGTGCCACGACGTTGACACACGGTTGGGAGCATAATTTGACTTTAAACTCCTAAGGAATGCTATTTGTCAAGTCTTTCTCCTCCTTTTCTTTGCTGGATTCCATTTTCATGACTTCTTCAGGAATCGTTTCTTCTATCTTTCCACTTGTTGCACTGTTACCTTCTACCTCCTTTATAGCTTGAGCATCATCGACCACAGTATTCTTTTCATCACACTATGGAGCCTTTACAAAGTTTGCAAAAGCCTTGTTGAAGTTCGATGTGTTTGCAGCTTGTGAGCTTGAGCTGTTGGAGGTTATCGGGGCTAGAAATGTCATGTTCTTGTGAGCTTCAGCAGATTGGATAGATTTCTGAGGTTGTCTGGCTTGATCCCATTCAAACGATTCTAGGCTGTCGATCAGATCTTATAAAGTGATTGGATTCAGGTTGTTTAAGAAGTTTCGTTTGATCGTTATACATTTCAAGCTCCACTCTTTTGGAAATGAGTCCAAAAGTTTACTGATTGCTGAGCATTTGGTGATGGGATTGCCTGCCCTTTTCATTTTCGCCATCATGTTTAAAAATTGGCTGATGTGATTTAATAAGCTTTCCCCGTGTACGCTTCTGAACATGTCATATTCCTTTTGGACCATGTTTCTTTTATTCCGAATCAGTTCCTTGTTTCCTACAAAGAAATCAATCAATGCTAACCAAAGTTCATTCGCAGTCTTGTATTCTTCAAAAATGTTGTAGTTGTCTATTGATAGGACCATTGTTAAAGCAGCGCACGCCCGGTGGTCAAGTTGAATCAATGTCTTGTTTTTATCTGTGTAAGTCGAGGGATCGTTGTTGACTACACGCATATCATCATGAACGGTCATGGGAACGTGGGGTCCGACAGTGATCGAGATCCATTGGTTATAGTCTGTGTACTCGAAAAAGGACTTGATTCGGTTTTTCCAACTGCTAAAATCGGCTGATCCTTTCAACTTCGGTGGTCTTGTTGCAGTTCCGGTCTCTAATTCGGCTTGTACGATCGAATTCAGTTGATTGGTGACATTTTGGTTTGATTTTAAGTTTAGATTGCTGATCAGAGGTTAAATACGCTGGATTATAGGGCTTTAGGCACAATTACGTTGTCAGTCAGCTTAAATGCACTGGTATATATGTGAGATCAGAAGACAAATACGCTGTTAATGTTTTCTACGCTAATGGTTCTTGGTTCTTTTGTCTGACGACAATGTTAAATCCATTGATTCAAACAAAACAAACGAAGATTTGGCTAACTACGCCGATCACCGTGATAAAAACATTGTGGTTCTTTATCACTGACTTCGAAGTCGCCTTCGAATAAATATGTTGAAACTATGTCGCCGAGAATTATCAACTACGCTGATATATTACCGCCCTATTTGTCAATTACGTGATCTTCAAGTTAAATACGTTGTATTAAAAAATATCTACACTGATTTCAAGTTTAAATGTGCTAGACAGGGTTTAAACACGAACAAAAACCCTCTAATCACTCAAAAACGACCCAAAATCCATGTTTCTTTGCACCAAAATGTTCCAAATGTTCACCAAAACACTAATTCACAACAACCTAATGATTAATCACACCAGATCAATCCATTTTAAGTCCAAAAGTTTGAAAAACTTGAAACTTTGAAAATTTTTGAAAAACCTTCAAAACTTGTGTTCAGTCAGTACATGTTCGTAAAGTTTCACATATAATTTATCAGTCAAGTCCTATATTTATGCACGTATGTTCAGTCAGTACATGTTCGTAAAGTTTCACATATAACTAACATCACAGTAATATCACGGAGTGTGTCTAGCAGTTAGCATCCTTTATCATGTAAACAGCTAATCCAATTCATGCAAATTCATCTTTCACATCATAGCTTTCCCAGTCCATTCTGACAAGGTTATCCACTAACAGACTCAACAGAAGTAATAGACTTAAGAGAGTTTATATATCAACAGAATTAATGAACTGAGTAAATAAACCAACATGGTTACTTACTTAACAAAGTTACTTAATTAACAGGGTTAATAAACTAATCATCAATTACAACTTTAACAGAGTTAACCATCTAACAGAGTTTACAAACTAGTAGAGTTAACGAACTAACAGATAGCAACTAACAGAGTTATAGTACACAAAGCAAAGGTGGCGAAAACATATTTGAGCCGAAAACCCTTTTGGGCCGAAAACACTCTTGAGCCAAAAACCCCATGGTGTTTTCGTTGAGGAAGGGTGTTCATTGGGTGAAGGGCTTTCGTCATATGCATCATCATCATCAACACAATCCGTTACATAATAACACTAACAATTTCCAGGTCTAAATCAACAATTCGATCATTCATATCAGTTTGAAAATCGTTGATTATTATAACAGAAACATTGGGTTATATGGCCGACAACTGTACCCCTAACCTAATACCATTGGGCCGCCATTATTAGTGAGATCACATGCAACTAGCCGACAATTCCTATGGCATCACATGCAATATATATATTAAATATAGCTGGCAACTATTATCATCATTCCATCATCAGATCAAACATGGACAGGCATAACACAATCGAGCATATCATCAGATTATAAGGTTCCTTATCATACGAATTACTCAATCCACAAACAACATCACATAACAGTTCACAGACATTACATAACAATCATCCAGAATAACAACAATCTATTTACAGGAATGGCTTACTAACCAGTTACGATACAAGACGAGAAAAGGTTTCGAGGAAGCTAGGGTTTGCCGTCGCACAGGAAAGATGAAGAGAGAGAGACCTTAGGGTTTTCTATTCGGCAGTTGTGTCACAATTGAAACCATTCACGTAAAATATGCTCACTTGAATGAACTGGGCCCTTAATGGGCTTCGGCGAATACACTGGCCGGCGAAATCACTGATTTCGTCGTGGGGTTTATGACTAAAACCATAGGGTTTTCGTTGAGTCAATTGTGGCGAAATCCCTATGTGATTTTGTTATTTACTTATTAAAAATATATAATGATAATGCAAATATATTAACACACCACTCTATATATATATGTATCAAATAATACACAGTTTATTATTTCATTCCACTATAGCTTAGTGCTCTAAACATACATCGAGTATAAGCAAATCACAATGCAAGCAAATTATGAAAGTATGACTGTAAACAAATAACGTGTCAAGGAAAGACCTTGGAAACTCGAGTTGTCACATTATCCCCAACTTGAAAGAAATTTCGTCCCGAAATTTAGCGCGTGGTTACTGAGGAAGCTAGTTGTGTTGTGTAATTTACTGGTTTTCCTCGGGTGTCACATCATCCCCCCGTTGATTTGGAATTTTGTCCCGAAATTCTGTAGTAGCTTCAGCCTCTGTTGTGGTTGCACTGTTTCCGAATAACTGGGGATATTTGAGTTTCATTTGATCTTCTCGTTCCCAGGTGAACTCTGGGCCACGACGGGAGTTCCAACGAACTCGAACAAGAGGTATTCTAGTGTGCTTGAGGACCTTAACATCCCGGTCCGTGATTTCAACAGGTTCCTCGACGAATCGCAACTGATCGTCGATAGTGAGCTCCTTCAGAGGAACTATGAGGGTCTCATCTGACAGACACTCCTTCAGATTCGACACGTGGAAAACGTTGTGAACTGCACTGAGTTCTGCTGGTAAGTTCAGTCTGTAAGCCACCTTGCCTATTTTCTCAATGATTTCGAATGGTCCAACGTATCGTGGGTTAAGCTTACCTCGTTTGCCAAAACAAACCACACCCTTCCAGGGTGAAACTTTGAGTAGCACTCGATCCCCAACTTGGAACTCGAGTGGTTTCCTGCCCTTATCGGCGTATGCTTTCTGACGGCCGCGAGCTGCCGCCATATGTTGTCGTATTTAAGCAATCTTTTCAGTAGTATCAACTACGAGTTCTGGACCCGTGATCTGACTATCACCCACCTCTGCCCAACAAAGAGGTGATCGGCATTTACGCCCGTACAATGCCTCAAATGGAGCGGCTTGAATGCTGGTGTGGTAACTGTTATTATATGAAAGCTCCACTAACGGGAGATGTTTTTCCCAGCCGTTGCCGAAGTCGATTACACATGCACGAAGCATGTCTTCTATCCGTTTGCGGGTGATTAGCTGTGCTCATATCCAAACGTGAGCCAAAGGACTTGTGCATTGCTTGCCACAGTTCTGAAGTAAAACGTGCATCTCGATCCGAGATAATAGAGGTGGGCACCCCGTGCCTCGAGACAACTTCCTTAAGATATACGTCTGCTAGTGTGGAGAACTTATCCGTTTCCTTGATAGCCAAGAAGTGAGCAGACTTTGTGAGTCGATCCACGATCACCCAAATCGTATCATTCCCATGTTGAGATCTTGGTAGGCCAGTAACAAAATCCATGGAAATTTGCTCCCATTTCCATTGTGGTATCTCTGGTTGTTGGAGTAGGCCTGATGGTTTCTGATATTCAGTCTTGACTCTCGCACAAGTCAAGCACTTGCTGACGTAAGTAGCTATGTGAGCTTTCATGCTAGGCCACCAATATGTGATTTTCAAGTCGTGGTACATCTTATCCGAACCAGGATGTACTGAGTAGCGAGACTTATGAGCTTCATCCATTACAAGCTCGCGTAAGTTGCCGTAGAGTGGGACCCAAATGCGTCCTGTTACATAGTAGGCGCCGTCTGCCTTTTGTTCTAACCGTTGCCTTGAGCCGCGTAGGGCTTCAGCCCTGACGTTTTCTGGTTTCAATGCTTCTACCTGAGCATCTCGTATCTGAGAAGGAAGACTAGACTGAATAGTGAGTTGCAACGCTCGTACATGCCTAGGTGTAGTATCCTTTCGACTGAGGGCGTCAGCCACCACATTGGCTTTGCCCGGATGGTACTTTATAGCACATTCGTAATCGTTCAGTAATTCGACCCATCGTCGTTGTCGCATGTTCAATTCTTTCTGCTTGAAGATATGTTCGAGACTCCTGTGATCGGTGTATATAGTGCACTTGGTACCGTACAGGTAATGTCGCCATATCTTGAGTGCAAAAAAACAACAGCTCCCAGCTCTAAATCATGTGTAGTGTAATTCCGTTCGTGAATCTTAAGTTGGCGCGAAGCATAAGCAATGACTTTATCCCGTTGCATCAACACACATCCAAGACCTTGGATGGATGCGTCGCAGTAGACTACAAAATCGTCCGTGCCTTCAGGCAATGAGAGGATAGGTGCGCTATAAAGTCTATCCTTTAAGTGCTGAAACGTTGTTTCCTGTGTATTACCCCAACGGTAAGCAACACCTTTCTGTGTCAGTTGTGTAAGCGGCTGTGCAATCTTTGAGAAGTCTTTGATGAACCGTCTGTAATAACCCGCCAAACCCAAGAATTGGCGTATTTCGGTTGGTGTGCGAGGTGCAGGCCAGTTCTTGATCGAATCTACCTTGGATGGATCAACATGAATCCCATCTTTGTTTACCAAGTGGCCTAGGAAATGGACTTCACGAAGCCAGAAGTCGCATTTTGAAAACTTGGCGTACAGCTGTTCCGTTCGAAGGAGTTCCAAAATAAGTCGTAAATGATGCTCGTGTTTCCTCCTGACTCTTCGAATAGATCAGGATGTCATCGATGAAAACAATAACAAACTTGTCAAGATAAGGTTTGCACACCCTGTTCATAAGATCCATGAAAACTGCAGGCGCGTTCGTTAACCCGAATGGCATGACCAAAAACTCGTAATGGTCGTAGCGAGTTCTGAATGCTGTTTTGGAGACGTCCTCGTCCCGGACTCTTAGTTGATGATAGCCTGACCTCAGGTCAATCTTCGAGTAATAGCTCGACCCTTGCAACTGGTTGAACAAGTCGTCGATGCATGGAAGAGGATAGCGATTTTTTTCACGGTCACCTTGTTCAGTTCGCGGTAATCTATGCACATGTGGAAGGTACCGTCTTTCTTCTTCACAAATAATACTGGAGCTCCCCAGGGCGAAGAGCTAGGACGTATGAAACCCTTTTCCAAGAGTTCTTGCAATTGCTTAGACAGTTCCTCCAGTTCAGTTGGAGCTAAGCGATAAGGTGCTCGAGCTATGGGTGCTGCTCCTGGAGCTAGCTCGATCTGAAATTCGACCTGGCGATGAGGCGGTAGCCCAGGTAACTCTTCAGGAAACACTTGAGGAAAGTCGCATACAACTGGAATATCCTCCAACTTCTTCTCTTTCGTCGATGTATCTGTAACGAGTGCTAATATAGCTGTGTGGCCCTTTCGCAAACACTTCTGTGCCTTCAAGAAGGAGATGATGCCACTCACGACACCACTCTTGTCGCATTGAACTTTGAGAGGTTCTTTTCCAGAACGGGGAATGCGAATGATATTCTCTTTGCATAGGATCTCTGCTTGTTGTTGGGATAACCAATCCATACCAATGACGATGTCAAAACTTCCCAAGACCATAGGAATGAGGTTGATGGAGAATGTCTGACCAGCTAAGACGAGGTTACAACCCTTGACTACTAGAAGATTACTGACCAGGGCTCTGATAGTCATCGATCTTTCGCTGCTGCGCCTGGAACTGAACCGTAGTCGAACCCTTGTTGGAGGTTCCATCCCATTTTCGTTTGTTATCACTGGGAGTAGCAGAAGTAGTAGAAGTAGCACCAATACGTTTAGGCAGCTTGTTCTGTTCCACTGCCTGGTCCGTGAGACGATGAGCAAGACGAGTAACAATTTGGATAGTAGCAAGGTTAGCAGTAGTTACATGACTTTGAATCTCTGGTACTAAGCCTTTGAGGTACAACTCAATGCGTTTGATGGAAGGATCCACCATAGTTGGACATAACACTGCCAGTTCGTTGGATCGTTTCGTGTACGCTTCTATCTCTGACCCCGTCACCTTCAGGTTAAAGAACTCCAGTTCCAGCTTGTGGATGTCATCATGACTACAGTATTCACGTTTGATCAGTTCTTTAACATCATTCCATGGGGTGGCATTAGCAGCCGCTAGCCCCAACATCTGAACTTGTGCGTTCCACTAAGCCAGCGTAGTGCCTTCGAGAGTACAGTGGCATATTTCACCCCACGAGCCTCGGGGCATTCACACATCTCTAAGACAGACTTGAGCTTTTCAAACCAATGGAGGAGTCCAACGGCTCCTTCAGTGCCACTAAAAGTACTAGGACAACAGTCCATGAAAGTTTTGAACGTGCACACAGGTGGCTGAGCGTGTTGACCTGTCGCGTGTGTAAGAGTAAACATACTTGAGCACGAGTGTTGGTTTACGAGAGTAGGATCTAAAGATCCTAGAGTAAGTGGTGATGGCAGGTTACACCTCCTGCCTGGGCAGCTGCGAGTGCTGCAGTAACTTGTTCATTGATCGAAGCCGCCAACTGGGCTTGAGTTAGGTTAACGTGTCCGCTCATGATCTTGATATCAAGGAGAACATGAGTGAGAGAGGTTCGCGAAAGTGCGATGACAGAAGAGAGTAAGCACATAAGTGTTTCAATCAACAGTTGTTACGTTTATCTAAGCATACCATGAGCAAAGTTCTATGTAATCTAGTAAGTAGGCAATGTAAACATAAATCATATCACCTAGAATGTCGAGTCTTGCACGTGGAGCGAAGCGTCGTTGTGGATCGTTGAGCACTGTACAGGTTATAGTCTGGTTTTAATAAAAATGATTTCCCCTTATTAAAACCAAGTTCACTATAACCAATGGCTCTGATACCAATCTGTCACACCCCCAAAATCCACACGCGGAGTACCACCGCTTGGAGGCGTGACTGACCAGGATCAAGCCACCAATCATATTGAACCATGTTATTAATAAACGTAAATCAACCAAACAATATGAAAGGTGTTCGAAAACCAAAGTATAGTATCAAGGTTTAGCGGAAGCATAAATGTAAAACCCAACATAAGTAATAAGTTTAAAGAGTCATAAAGTTTTCATCAAAACATCCACAATCCGTGCCCACAACGACCGCACCTCCCGTGCAAGCTCCATGAGTACCTATGGTCCTGCAAGGCATGTAACAGAGAGTCAACAACTAGTTGAGCGAGTTCACAGTTGGTTGTTCAGTTATAGTAATTGTATTGTAAACCATATGTTCGTTTAGTAACCCATATATCGTATGTACTTGAATCGCAGTCTCCTAGACATGTGTGCGAAGATTGTGGTGTGTTTCCCAAGTTTTCTAGACTAGGTATATTTGTATCGCAGCCCACCCGGCATGTGTGCGAAGTTTAGAGTATGGTTCGCAGCCATTCCAGGCATGTGTGCGAAGATTAGTTCTATTATCGCAGCCATTCCCGGCGTGTGTGCGAAGATTAGTTCTATTATCACAGCCATTCCCGGCGTGTGTGCGAAGAGAAGTATATGTATCACTAGTCTAGCAGTACCTACCAATAACCTTCCTCTCCCGTGGCCTATGGTATGTAATTCCGATAACAATTTAAGCATAAGTAATCATCCAAACCCATTCCCAACCCCGGGAATCCCATGCCTTGGTAAGAGTGTGAACTCACCTTGGTTTGCTCGGTATGCTAAGTTAAGTGCTCACAATTTATCAGTCAAGTCCTATATTTATGTACGTATGTTCAGTCAGTACATGTTCGTAAAGTTTCACATATAACTAACATCACAGTAATATCACAGAGTGTGTCTAGTAGTTAGCATCCCTTATCATGTAAACAGCTAATCCAATTCATGCAAATTCATCTTTCACATCATAGCTTTCCCAGTCCATTCTGACAAGGTTATCCACTAACAGACTCAACAGAAGTAATAGACTTAAGAGAGTTTATATATCAACCGAATTAATGAACTGAGTAAATACACCAACATGGTTACTTACTTAACAAAGTTACTTAATTAACAGGGTTAAAAACTAATCATCATTTACAACTTTAACAGAGTTAACCATCTAACAGAGTTTACAAACTAGTAGAGTTAACGGACTAACAGATAGCAACTAACAGAGTTATAGTACACAAAGCAAAGGTGGCGAAAACACATTTGAGCCGAAAACCCTTTTGGGCCGAAAACACTCTTGAGCCGAAAACCCCATGGTGTTTTCGTTGAGGAAGGGTGTTCATTGGGTGAAGGGTTTTCATCATATACATCATCATCATCAACACAATCCGTTACATAATAACACTAACAGTTTCCAGGTCTAAATCAACAATTCGATCATTCATATCAGTTTGAAAATCGTTGATTATTATAACAGAAACATTGGGTTATATGGCCGACAACTGTACCCCTAACCTAATACCATTGGGCCGCCATTATTAGTGAGATCACATGCAACTAGCCGACAATTCCTATGGCATCACATGCAATATATGTATTAAATATAGCTGGCAACTATTATCATCATTCCATCATCAGATCAAACATGGACATGCATAACACAATCGAGCATATCATCAGATTATAAGGTTCCTTATCATACGAATTACTCAATCCACAAACAACATCACATAACAGTTCACAGACATTACATAACAATCATCCAGAATAACAACAATTTATTTACAGGAATGGCTTACTAACCAGTTACGATACAAGACGAGGAAAGGTTTCGAGGAAGCTAGGGTTTGCCGTCGCACAGGAAAGATGAAGAGAGAGAGACCTTAGGGTTTTCTATTCGACAGTTGTGTCCCAATTGAAACCGTTCACGTAAAATATGCTCACTTGAATGAACTGGGCCCTTAATGGGCTTCAGCGAATACACTGGCCGGCAAAATCACTGATTTCGTCGTGGGGTTTATGACTAAAACCATAGGGTTTTCGTTGAGTCAATTGTGGCGAAATCCCTATGTGATTTTGTTATTTACTTATTAAAAATATATAATGATAATGCAAATATATTAACACACCACTCTATAAATATATATGTATCAAATAATACACAGTTTATTATTTCATTCCACTATAGCTTAGTGCTCCAAACATACATCGAGTATAAGCAAATCACAATGCAAGCAAATTATGAAAGTATGACTGTAAACAAATAACGTGTCAAGGAAAGACCTTGGAAACTCGAGTTGTCACATTATCCCCAACTTGAAAGAAATTTCGTCCCGAAATTTAGCGCGTGGTTACTGAGGAAGCTAGTTGTGTTGTGTAATTTACTGGTTTTCCTGGGGTGTCACAATCGTATTTAGACGTACCTGGCTCGAGTCAACCTAGTGACCCGTTTCGACACCTTGCTTTTATTACTGATATTCTATGGCGACGCAATTATCCAAATTACTATTCGCTCCTGTAAACACATGACTTAACAACCACATTAGTTGATTTCACCAAATGGTGTTATCACCACCATTTGACCCGTTCGGCCTATATGACCCAACATTTTCATATGTAACAAAACATGGTTTTTAATTACCAATCACACATCCGACCCATTTCGGATTTTCTCACTAGTTCCCTTTTCATCTAAAGTCATTTCTCATATTTTTAACCCATTTGGCTTACGCTATGTGTCACGGCCCCCGACCTGGTTTGACCCGTTTCAGGAGCCGCGGGACAGAAATCCCGTGGTATTTATTTAACAGTGGAAGTTTTCTTCAGGATCTTTTAAAAACTGCAATTTCCCGATTATTTTATTTTATAACTCGGGATAAATCCCGGTAATTTACAATCATAAGATTTCACGGAGAAATCTTTTATTTTACAAAACATATTTCTTTATTTTATATTGAGCTACTTCCTTAAGCTTGTAGTGCTTCTCGGCACTTTTCCTTGATCACAACAGATCACCTGAAACATGTTTGAAAAAGGTTTTGTCAGCGGGAAATACTGAGTGAATCATTCTTTTTAGTAAAATGACCTGTTTGTTATATTTTACAGTATTAAGGGAGATTACAATGTTTCAGATATCAAACCAACTACCCACAGTATTTGTCACTCGAACATCCATCGGTAGCCTCTTAGCCCGATGGTGTCTGTGACTATGGTCATATCACCCCTTGGCTAACTCATTGTCCAATGGTGAAGTTTATCAAGTAATGTATACAAAACCCCACATACCGGCTGTAACTTGGTGATTACATAAACTTAATCACTGTAATTATAACCTTTGAAAATAAACATGATTTGAAAGTAATTTGATAAAAAGAGAATGACTCACATTGCAGATTTAATTGAGCAGAGGCTTGCCTACTGATTAGCCTTTTAACCTAAATTAATACTAGGCACACAATTCGGTTAGTAACTTAATACAGCATTTACGATAACTCATGAAATTAAACCCTCACATCGAATGACAAAGTGCGATACTTAAACATCCATCGATTTAACGACGAATGACAAAGCATAAACCCTAATGTGGGCAGCACTTAAACATCCATTGGATAGTTTAATCTATCGGACATTGAATCGTATCAGCGATCGAGTTATTACCCTGTATTGCGGCAGCACTTCGTGAATCGTGTGTGTTTTTATAGTAATTCTATGATATCTCAGTATGTATTTTGAGTTTTAACGTCGTTCAAGTGCCTGAAATCAAGTCCCAGACTCTACTATTTATACACGAAATTTGACCCCCCTCGCGTGACGCGAGGGGTACCCCTATGGGCTTCGCGTGACGCGAAGGGTCACCTATTTCCATAGGGTAGCCACGTCCTTGACTAGCCTTGCTGACTTGACGGATTCTTAAAATTCATTTTTGACAGCAATTTATTTAGATAATCGTAACTAGGGTTTTACCCCCCCTGAGTTTTAGGGGCCCTGATCCTGATTCTGATTATTCTGAAAATTTTAGGGTTTGTGCAGAATCACTTGAGTATCTCAATTAGGGTTTCCTATTGGACAAATTAATTTAATAAATATAACTTTTGATGAGAGTCGTTACATTCTCCCCACCTTAATAAAAATCTCGTCCTCGAGATTTACTGGAATAAATGAGGATACTTTCGCTTCATTTCTGATTCCAGCTCCCAAGTGTATTCAGCTCCTCTCTTTGAATCCCACTTTACTTTAACTATAACTAGTCGTTTGTGCTTGAGAAACTTCACTTTTCTGTCTTCTATCTGAAGAGGTTTCTCAACAAATTTTAACTTTTCGTTTACCTCTATATCTTGGAGAGGTACTACCAAAGATTTATCTGATAGACATTTCTTGAGGTTGGATACATGAAATACATCATGTACTCCAGCTAACTCCTCTGGTAGTTGTAAACGATAAGCAACTGGTCCTAAATGTTGGATCACTGGAAATTGTCCTACATACCTTGGACTTAGCTTTCCTTTCTTACCAAATCGAACAACTCCTTTCCAAGGAGAAACTTTTAACATTACTCGGTCTCCAACTTGGAATTCTAACGGCTTACATCGATTGTCGGCATAGCTCTTTGGACGATCTCGAGTTGTCTTCAGTCTTTCCTTGATTTGCGTAATCTTGTCGGTCGTTTCTTGCACTATTTCAGGACCTGACAATTGACTTTTTCCGATTTCAGGGCAAACTGGAGTTCTACAATTTCTTCCGTATAGTGCCTCGAATGGAGCCGTTTCAATGCTTGAATGATAACTATTGTTATAGGAGAATTCGATAAGAGGTAAATGCTCGTCCCAATTTCCACCAAAATCAATCACACATGCTCGAAGCATATCTTCTAGAGTTTGGATCGTCCTTTCACTTTGCCCGTGTGACAACCCTCACCAAACCAGGTATCCGTACGAATTAATTGATATTTAATTACTGCTTAATTACTGTGCTTGCTTACAACTGTGATTAAACTGCTTATTGATTTCCGATACATACATACTCATGCATCACATTTTATACTGTCACTCTATTATTTTTACACAAACATCAGTGACAACCTTGATGCACAAAAAGCACAGTGAGCACACTATACGGGATACCCATTAAACATGCTGATATAACCAGCGTCAGGCAGACACTGCCTCTAAGGCCAGCATGAGCCGGGAATAGTTTACTACACTAGTAGAGAGTGTAGGGAAGTAAGGATTGTAGAACTGCGTCACTAGGTGATATTTATAGTGACCGGATGTGCCTAAAACGTACTTTAAAGTACAAAATCCTGCACTTTATCACAAAAATTCAGCATTTATATAAATAGTAAAGTGCCAAAACATGAGAAAATATTACTAGACACTTTCCAAAATGTCGGGAGTAAATTATGTCACTAAAAATAATATTAACGACACTTTAAATAATTATTTAGAACTTTAACGGATTACTATTCAACCAAACAACCGGACTTAACCCGGGACATAAAAATATTGTCATGAACGTTGTTTTTCTTTTTCTGCGCCAGTTAGGGTCCCCGAATACCCTAACCCCCGTTACAATTTACTACACACTAGTAACTAAATTAACCTCCTAATTTAACTAACTAATACCCCTAACTAATTAGTTGAAAACAAACCATGATACCCCCCCTAACCGATCGGATATCTTCCATGGGGGGACACACTTTGAATTGATGGATTATTTTATTAATGTATGTCCTATATCTAAACGACATATTATCCAAAGGATTTTGGTTATGAAATGGGTTATAAATATACTTAAGGGGTAATCATATTCATTTACATCAATTCACAACAACAACAAAAAAAAATCCCTTCCTTTCTTTCTTGCTTGCTTACTGCCGAGAGCATTCACTTCCATCCATCCATTTTTCAATTTAATTCAAGGCTTCCTACTTATATACAAGTATAAAGGGTCACATACGAGGAAGCCCGGTGCTTGCGGATTGCCAAGGACCTCTCTACGGTGCTTTTAACCACCCGTTTTTCTACTAGATTCTTCCCTAGCCTCGAGCTACTAGTAAGTGACTCTAAATGCCTTTTTGATCTTATCTAAAGTGGTTAATATGAAGTTTGTCGGTTAAAAATCATAAACACTAAAAGTCTAATCTAAAAGTCTACTAAATAATATAAACTTGGTGGTTAATAAATAAATAATAGTGTAAAACTTATAAAACTAGTTTTATTATGGTTATTTATTGTTGTTGATTGCTAGTATGGAAATGGATCGTCATCAACCCGCTAGATCATGAAACATGAACTAGCCTTATGTTTAGTTGTAACGTTTCTAGATGACGAACCCTTTCCAACATAAACATGAACTTGTGTAAAAACTATTTTTTTTTCTTATAAAGTGGAGTTCTAAACTTGTAGATCTAGAGATCTACAAGTGGTATTTTCGAAGGACCACGTGTAAAATAAAATCATACTTTTAAAGCCAGATCCTTCCTAAACAAAGGTGATTTTTGTAAACACACAAGTGTGTAGACACTTGTGTGACAAAAAGTTTTAACAAAAGAATTGTTTTTGTAATATTTGACAAGAAGATGTACAAATGCATTTTCTAAAAGAACAAGATTCGTGAGGAACCGATTTTATTTATAGAAAGATCTACTAAAAATATGGGAAAAGTTACTATATATTTTGTACAAACCACAAGTTCATGTGTTTTGCGATTTATATCTATTTTGACTATGTTGATAATGAAACTTTGTTGATTGATGTGGGAACATTGTTGATTTGAATTCTTAAAAGAAAATGATACGCTTGAAAGCGTGGCCACCTCCAGTTACAGAGGAAACTCTGGCGAAATTTTTCCAAAAATCTAACACTTGTAAATATTTTTATCACAAGTGTTATGGATATATTTTTTTAACTTGTTTTCCCGAATAACTTTCGCCACGATTTTTATTACGAAACTTCCAAGTGTCGGAGGTGGGATTTTCACAGAACAAAACTCGCAAAAAATGTATATTTAGAATATATATTTTCATAACAACACTTGTGTAATTTTTGTGATTATTTTGTGAACTACGTAAATATTATTTTTAGGGTAAAAATAATATTACTGAATATTAACGGCTCCAAAAATAATACGAACGCCTTCACAATAAATATTTAAGTTACACTGGTATTATTAATACCACCCGGACTTCACAATGTAACTTACGTATTTTCAGAAAATACTCATAAGTGTGTATTTCGTTAGAAGTATTATTTTGGGTAAAATTATATGGAATAAAATATAATATTTTGGGAAAATATTTATATTTTGGAGATAGAATTTAAATATATTTTAAGTAAGACTTAATATATATTTCGAAGTTATACGAACGCACATGTATTAAAACCCCCATCCTTGGGAAGGAATTTATTTATCAAATAATTACGAAGTGTAAACACGAAATAGTTACCTAACTATTTCCCAAAGACATTAAACCTTAAACTAAGGCACGGCCGTCCGTCTAATAGAAGTTAGTACGTGTAGGTCGTCGCACAGCAGATTTCCTGGGAGATACTTTTTAGAGACGCACTTCGGTGAGTTCATGTCCCCCTTTTCTCTTAACTGTTTTCAGTTTTCTAAACTGCGGGGGTGAAATACATGTTACTATAATTACGAACTTTTACTTACACGGTATGATTAGCTAAGGAACCTACTACTAGATCACGTGAATGGATAGGCTATTATCGTAAGACCATTAATCCTTGTATAAGGACCGGGAGGCATGAGTGATAGATCTATCGGGTGTTGCGAGCCCCACGCATGGGCCAGCGTGCGGCTGCATGTGGTGACTATGTCGTTCCGCCGGAAGGACCGGTATGAAATACGCGTTACAGGTTTGAGTGCTTCCTAGTCCATGTCACTTATTAATGTATTAGCTACACATTAATCGATCTCTTTTTCCTTATTTGCTACATACCAGGGATTTTATACTTACAAAGGTTTTACATAACTTACACATGAACTCGCTCAACATTTTTGTTGATTTTTCCAACTTACATGTATTTCAGGGAACTAAGGATCTGGCACGGTATGCTACGTTTTCACGCTGCGTAGAGTTATGGGATCATCCGAGTTTAGGGGTTGTGGCTTTTACCTTGACGAGTCACAGTTCTTAAACTACGTCTATCTTAAGTTTGTGGTTGTGTCTTTCAAACAATGTTTTTATGTCATTAGGTTGTAATTTCCGTTGCATGTGTCAACGCTTTAAGACAATGTTGTGGTATTTTACTTTTCAAACTTAAATCAGTGGATGATCTGCATGGTTTTATTTTCATATAGCTTTGTTGTGATTGAGCTATGGTATTAAGAAGTCACACCAAATAGACCCACGCTTCCGCAAAGCCAGGGTGTGACAGCTTGGTATCAGAGCTCTGATCATAGCGAACTAGGATTCCTTCTCGAGTCTAGACTATGATCACTAGGGCTCTCACGAAAACATTTTTACTGCATACCACTCAAGTCCAGATCCAAAACTTTTTACAAACAAATGTTGAGCACATTTATTTATTATTTATAGGCTCAGTCTGGGAGGTTGAGGCTCGGTCTGGAGGACCGAGGCTCGGTCTAGGAGACCGAGGTAGTTGCCTAGTAGGACTAGGGAGAGCAGCCTAAGAGGCTGGGAGAATAGGCTAGTGGGACTAGGAAGAGCAGTCTGAGAGGCTGGGAGAATTTGGCTAGTAGGACTAGGAAGAGCAGTCTGAGAGACTGGGAGGCTAGTGGGACTAGGAGAATTATTTGATTGCTTACTTAGTGACTAATGTGCTTATCTGATTGTATGATTGATTATTTGTACATATGTGTGTTTGTGTTACAAACGTCGTGCCTTCATCAGATACTGGAGAGTCGGACACTACAGATCCCACGGCCATAGTATCAGGCGACATAGTTTCATCGGAGCACGAGGTGTACACTTCTGATACGACCAGCACAGATGAGGACGACTTTCCTCTTTGCACTGCCTGATGTCATAGCAAAGCCTGCTGATGGCCATCCTGTTGGGGATTTGCCACTCGCGGTGATCCCTGCTCCTGTGCCCCTTGTCGCTTATCCCGTTGTTGATATGCCCCCCGACGTTGTCTCTGACGACGATGTCGATCTATTAGAGGAGGACCCACTTGAGGGCGAGACCCTATTGTTGCTGGTGATAGCCTACTGCTTGCTGACGCTCCTGCGGAGGAGGCTCATGCCCATTCGCCTGTCCCAGTCCCAGACTCATTTGAGCCTGTGGCGTCCGCATCTTTGCATATACAGGGAGTGCAGCACTACTCACACGACGCCGACCCTGATATGGCGTCATCAGCTGCACCAGTTCCCGCACACAGCTTTGAGTTTGATCGCGATATTGAGGACGATTCTGTTTTTCCACCTGGTTTTGATCCAGATCCATGACATTGAGTTCATACACTTAGACCAGCCCTTGGAGGATCCTGTAGCCCCTGTCGACCCTATGTTCGTCGATCCAGCTGATTTTGAGATGGAGTTTGTTGATCCGGAGCCGACTGTGGCCCCTGAGCCATGCGTTGCTCCTGACCCCGCATTGGAGCATGACCCTGTTCATGCCGATGCACCTGCTGTTGCTCCTTGATTGATCATCTGCTTGGACGAGAGAAAATTTGGGGTAACTGTGCAAAACAATTTGTTATTACGGGGGCCCACGTAATAACGACTGGTAGTGCACAGAAATCCTGGTGGACTCTGCGGGTCAAGCTAATGAAAACCAATGTAGCAGGAAATATCTAAAACACGAATGACCAAGGCGAGGCGATGTAGCCTCGAGTTCATTCTATTACAAGCAACAAGCCAAATTGGCAAGCCTATGTGAAGGCTCAGAAATTTATTTCCCCACTCATACATTGAGTATATTTGCGTGTGAAATTGGGTGATTACATGATGGCGTATGGTGCTATATATCTCATAGACAATTGAAACGTTGTCTAACCCGCTTCACACCACATCGACAAAAGAGAATGTCACCCAGACGTGACACAAACACCAGTACGTTGCCAAGGACAGAAGCCGAGCTGCAAGAACGCATCTCACAGGCAAATGCACGACATGAAGCCCTCCGCTCTAAGCACAACGATGGCATTACTGGAAATAACCCTCCAACTGGATGCACCTATAAACACTTCCTGAACTGCAAGCCTTTGAACTTTGACGGAACAGGAGGCACCGTTGCATTTGTTCGTTGGTCCGAAAAGATTGACTCCATCCTAAGAATGAGTAGCTGTTCGCCCCAATGGAGTGTTACCTATATCTCAGGGTTATTTCTAGATGGCACACTCTCATGGTGGAACCTCCAGGTTCAGACCCTTGGTACAGATGCTGCTTATGCACTGAGCTGGGATGAGCTCAAGGAAATGATGGAGAAGAAATACTGTTCTAGGGCTGAAATCCAGAAGCTCGACGCGGAGTTCTGGAATTGAAAATGGACGGACCAAAGATTCCTGAATACGTCCAGTAATCTCACGACTTGTCTAGGGTCGTCCCCTACTTAGTCAAACCGGAGTTCAAAAGGATTGAACGATTCATTGGGAGACTTGCACCCCAGATCAGGGGTATGGTTACTACCTCGAAGCCCTCAACCATTGTAGAGGCTATCAATATGGGTGATTTATTTATAACATGAGATGTTATGTGATTGATTTATTTATAACATGAGATGTTATGTGTTGATATTGTTGTATACTTACGTACACTCTACTTACTATGACCTGACCAACATGAACCATCTTTTAGAGGATGCCACCGAGACGTCAAACACGAATGCCTACCAATGAGGCAGAGCTTCAGCAGGTCATCGCGGCTGCCATCGCGTAATACGCCGCCTCTCAAGGAGGAACTAGCGGAAGTAATTCTGGAAATACCGGCAACAACAATCCACCTCATTGATGTACCTACTGGCACTTCCTCAACCACGAGCCTCCAAAGTTCGACGGCACTGGAGGTGCCATAGCCTTTGTAAAGTGGATCGAAAGAATGGATTCCATCTTTCAAGTGAGTGGTTATACGCCGGAACAACAAGTCCCATACGTTTCTGAGCTGCTTCTAGATGAGGCTCGATTATGGTGGAATCTTCAGTTTCGTATAAAGGGCGCTGCTGCAGCATATGCTTTAACATGGGGTGAGCTGAAAGGAATGATGCATAAGAAGTATTGCTCCCAGACGGAAACCCAGAAATGGGAAGATGAATTTCGGAGCCTGATGATGGAAGGTCCGAAGGTGTTGGAGTACGTGCAACGACTTCATGATCTGTCACGAATTGTTCCGTACCTGGTAAAACCAGAACTGAAGAAATTGGAACAATTCATTTGGGAACTGGCGCCTCAAGTCTTGAGCTTGATGACAACATCAACGCCACCAACAACTGATGCTGCAAGTAAGATGGGTTTGACACTCGCTACGGAGGCACTTAGACTAGAAAAACTTACAAACCCTGCCAAGAAGAAGGAGACTCAGGTAGAGTCATCCGGAAAGAACAAAAGGAAGCTCACTGTGGGTACCCGAACGAATAATGAGAACAAAAGAAAGGGTTATATGGGCACTCTGCCCAAGTGTAACACATGCCAGCGTCATCATTCTGGCCGATGTGGACAGAAAACATGTGAAGCTTGTGGGAAGAACGGTCATTTGAAGGATACTTGTTGGGTTAGTAATGGCCGGGGTGGCAAAGGAGGTTCTGGTAATAGGAACAACAATCGAGGAGGTAACGGAAACGGAAACCGTGGAAATGTTGCGAATCAAGCTGGGAATGGGAATGGCCCAGGGCCAGGATGCTGTAACTGTGGGGAAATTGGGCGCTTCAAGAAGGAAAGCCCGAAACTGGATCAAACTCGTGGGAGAGTATTCAACATCGGCACAAGGGAAGCGCGCCAGGATCCAAGCGTTGTCACTGGTACGTTCCCGATAAACCAACACTTTGCATCTGTTTTGTTTGATACTGGTACCGATTATAGTTTCGTGACATTAGAGTTTAAGAATATACTTGGGTTGACGCCTAGTAAGTTAGACGTTCCGTACTCCATCAAATTGGCAAGTGGGAAACTAGTTGAGACCAGTGAAGTTGTCCGAGGATGTGTGATTAAACTAGGAGGGCACGAGTTTACGCTAGATTTACTACCTGTCGAGTTGGGAAGCTTTGATGTGGTAGTGGGAAGGGATTGGCTATCGAGTAACAAAGCCAAGGTCATTTGCCATGGGAAGACCATCCGCATCCCACTGACGGATGAAGAAACCATCATAGTGCACAGAGAGAAGCATGATAAGCCGCTGAGAATTATTAGCTGTCTAAAAGCTAGAAAGTGATTGAAGAAGGGACGTGTTGCATTCTTAGCACACATTGTAGACAAGAAAGCTGCAGAACCGAAGATCGAAGACATCCCTGTCGTGAGGGAATATCCGGAAGTCTTCCCGGAGGACTTGCCTGGACTGCCACCTCAGAGGCAAGTGGAGTTTCACATCGATTTGGTCCCAGGCGCCGCGCCTGTGGCTAAGGCACCTTATAGACTTGCCCCGTCTGAGATGCAAGAATTGGCGACACAACTTCAAGAGTTGTTAGACAAGGGATTTACCAGACCAAGCTTCTCGCCTTGGGGAGCTCCGGTCCTGTTTGTCAAGAAGAAGGACGGTAGTTTTCGAATGTGCATCGACTACCGGGAGCTGAACAAGCTGACGATCAAGAATAGATATCCTCTGCCAAGAATTGATGATCTGTTTGATCAACTGCAAGGTTCAAGCTTTTATTCAAAGATCGATCTTCGATCTGGATACCATCAGTTAAGGATACAAGAGGAGAGTATCCCGAAAACAGCCTTCAGAACTCGTTATGGACATTACGAGTTCCTAGTTATGCCGTTTGGGTTGAAAAACGCGCCTGCTGTTTTTATGGACCTAATGAACCGAGTCTGCAAGCCGTATCTCGATAAGTTCGTGATTGTATTCATCGACGATATTTTGATTTATTCAAGGACAAAGGCTGAGCACGAACAGCATCTAAGAGCTATTTTGGAGCTGCTGAAGAAAGAACAGCTGTATGCCAAATTCTCTAAGTGCGAATTTTGGCTACGTGGAGTCCAATTCCTTGGACACGTGGTGAATGGAGATGGAATTCATGTGGATCCAACCAAGATCGAAGTGATCAAGAATTGGGAGACGCCAAAAACGCCAACCGAGATTCGGCAATTCTTGGGTTTGGCTGGCTACTATCGAAGGTTCATTGAGGATTTTTCAATGATCGCTCAACCATTGACGCTCCTCACCCAGAAAGATAAGAAGTTTGATTGGGGAATCAAACAGGAAGAAGCGTTTCAGTTGTTAAAGGATAAGCTCTGCAATGCGCCGATCTTAGCACTACCGGAAGGTACAGACGATTTTGTGGTATATTGTGACGCTTCGTGCCAAGGATTGGGTTGCGTGTTGATGCAGCGCCCGAAAGTTATAGCTTACACATCACGCCAACTGAAGGTACATGAAAAGAACTATACCACGCATGATTTGGAACAAGGCGCAGTGATATTTGCATTAAAGATCTGGAGACACTACCTATATGGTACAAAGTGTACAATCTTCACAGATCATAAAAGCCTGCATCACATATTCTACCAGAAAGAGCTAAGTATGAGACAAAGACGTTGGGTCGAATTGTTGAACGACTATGACTGCGAGATCAAGTATCATCCAGGGAAGGCGAATGTGGTTACCGACGCCCTAAGTCGAAAAGAGAGGATCAAGCCCATAAGGGTTAGGGCTTTAGAAATGATTATCCAAACCGATCTTTCCTTGCGCATTCGTGCCGCGCAGAAATAAGCTCTTAAGGAAAGAAATCTTGAAGAAGAATATCTTCGTGGGATGGAGAAGCTATTGGTGCCAAACGAGGAAGGAACGTTATGTTTTGAGAAAAGGATTTGGGTTCCTCTGTTTGGTGGTTTAAGGAAAGTTGTTTTTGATGAAGCTCACAAATCGCGGTACTCTATCCATCCAGGAGCGGATAAGATGTACCAAGATCTCAAGGATTACTATTGGTGGCCTAGGATGAAGGGTGATGTTGCTGTTTATGTGAGCAAGTATCTAACGTGCGCTAAGGTGAAAGCGGAATACCAGAAGCCTTCAGGACTTCTGCAACAACCTGAGATTCCCAAGTGGAAATGGGAACAAATCTCCATGGATTTTATTACAAAGTTGCCAAGAACGCCAAGAGGCCATGACACTATTTGGGTAATAGTGGACCGATTAACGAAGTCCGCGCACTTCTTACCTATCAGGGAGAAGGGTAATACGAGCAAGTTGGCTGAAATTTACATGAGAGAAATCGTCACGCGCCATGGAGTACCTCTCTCGATCATCTCTGATAGAGATAGACGTTTCATATCATGGATTTGGCAATCCTTCCAAGAAGCTTTTGGCTCACAATTAAATCTGAGCACTGCATTTCACCCTCAGACCGACGGTCAAAGCGAGCGGACTATTCAGACCTTGGAAGATATGCTGAGAGCATGTGTTATGGATTTGGGCGGTAGCTGGGATAAGCATTTGCCACTGGTCGAATTTTCATACAACAACAGCTACCACACCAGTATTGGAGCCGCGCCATTTGAAGCTCTTTACGGACGCAAGTGTCGATCACCCCTATGCTGGGCTGACGCAGGTGATAGGCAGCTTGTTGGTCCCGAAATCGTCCAAGAGACGACAGACAAGATTGCGCAGATTCGAAAACGCATCGAAGCGGCTCGCGACAGACAGAAAGCCTACGCAGATCCAAACCGGAGACATTTGGAATTCCAAGTTGGAGATATGGTTTTATTGAAAGTTTCACCCTGGAAGGGTGTTGCACGCTTCGGAAAGCGTGGGAAGTTGAATCCGCATTACATTGGCCCTTTCAGAATCCTGCAAAGGATTAGGCTTGTAGCCTACAAGTTGGACCTACCTGCTGAACTCAACGGTGTTCACGATACATTCCATGTGTCCAATTTGAGAAAAAGTCCAACACAAGATACAATGATCATTCCTACTGACGAAGTTCATATCGACGACACGCTCCACTTCACTGAAGAACCTGTTGAGGTCACGGATTGGAAAGTTAACAAAACTCGCAGGAGCAGTGTCAAACTCGTCAAAGTTCGTTGGAATGCAAGGCATGGACCTGATTTCACGTGGGAACGTGAGGATCGGATGAAAGAGAAATACCCCCATTTATTTCCTAAGAACCCTGCATCTAGTAGCAGAACTTAAATTTCGGGACGAAATTTATTTAACGGGGGGAGAATGTGACAACCCTCACCAAACCAGGTATCCGTACGGATTAATTGATATTTAATTACTGCTTAATTACTGTGCTTGCTTACAACTGTGATTAAACTGCTTATTGATTTCCGATACATACATACTCATGCATCAGATTTTATACTGTCACTCTATTATTTTTACACGAACATCAGTGACAACCTTGATGCACAAAAAGCACAGTGAGCACACTATACGGGATACCCATTAAACATGCTGATATAACCAGCATCAGGCAGACACTGCCTCTAAGGCCAGCATGAGCCGGGAATAGTTTACTACACTAGTAGAGAGTGTAGGGAGGTAAGGATTGTAGAACTGCGTCACTAGGTGATATTTATAGTGACCGGATGTGCCTAAAACGTACTTTAAAGTACAAAATCCTGCACTTTATCACAAGAATTCAGCATTTATCTAAACTAGTAAAGTTCCAAAACATGAGAAAATATTACTAGACACTTTCCAAAATGTCGGGAGTAAATTATGTCACTAAAAATAATATTAACGACACTTTAAATAATTATTTAGAACTTTAACGGATTACTATTCAACCAAACAACCGGACTTAACCCGGGACATAAAAATATTGTCATGAACGTTGTTTTTCTTTTTCTGCGCCAGTTAGGGTCCCCGAATACCCTAACCCCCGTTACAATTTACTACACACTAGTAACTAAATTAACCTCCTAATTTAACTAACTAATACCCCTAACTAATTAGTTGAAAACAAACCATGATACCCCCCCTAACCGATCGGATATCTTCCATGGGGGGACACACTTTGAATTGATGGATTATTTTATTAATGTATGTCCTATATCTAAAAGACATATTATCCAAAGGATTTTGGTTATGAAATGGGTTATAAATATACTTAAGGGGTAATCATATTCATTTACATCAATTCACAACAACAACAAAAAAAAATCCCTTCCTTTCTTTCTTGCTTGCTTACTGCCGAGAGCATTCACTTCCATCCATCCATTTTTCAATTTAATTCAAGGCTTCCTACTTATATACAAGTATAAAGGGTCACATACGAGGAAGCCCGGTGCTTGCGGATTGCCAAGGACCTCTCTACGGTGCTTTTAACCACCCGTTTTTCTACTAGGTTCTTCCCTAGCCTCGAGCTAGTAGTAAGTGACTCTAAATGCCTTTTTGATCTTATCTAAAGTGGTTAATATGAAGTTTGTCGGTTAAAAATCATAAACACTAAAAGTCTAATCTAAAAGTCTACTAAATAATATAAACTTGGTGGTTAATAAATAAATAATAGTGTAAAACTTATAAAACTAGTTTTATTATGGTTATTTATTGTTGTTGATTGCTAGTATGGAAATGGATCGTCATCAACCCGCTAGATCATGAAACATGAACTAGCCTTATGTTTAGTTGTAACGTTTCTAGATGACGAACCCTTTCCAACATAAACATGAACTTGTGTAAAAACTATTTTTTTTTTCTTATAAAGTGGAGTTCTAAACTTGTAGATCTAGAGATCTACAAGTGGTATTTTCGAAGGACCACGTGTAAAATAAAATCATACTTTTAAAGCCAGATCCTTCCTAAACAAAGGTGATTTTTGTAAACACACAAGTGTGTAGACACTTGTGTGACAAAAAGTTTTAACAAAAGAATTGTTTTTGTAATATTTGACAAGAAGATGTACAAATGCATTTTCTAAAAGAACAAGATTCGTGAGGAACCGATTTTATTTATAGAAAGATCTACTAAAAATATGGGAAAAGTTACTATATATTTTGTACAAACCACAAGTTCATGTGTTTTGCGATTTATATCTATTTTGACTATGTTGATAATGAAACTTTGTTGATTGATGTGGGAACATTGTTGATTTGAATTCTTAAAAGAAAATGATACGCTTGAAAGCTTGGCCACCTCCAGTTACAGAGGAAACTCTGGCGAAATTTTTCCAAAAATCTAACACTTGTAAATATTTTTATCACAAGTGTTATGGATATATTTTTTTAACTTGTTTTCCCGAATAACTTTCGCCACGATTTTTATTACGAAACTTCCAAGTGTCGGAGGTTGGATTTTCACAGAACAAAACTCGCAAAAAATGTATATTTAGAATATATATTTTCATAACAACACTTGTGTAATTTTTGTGATTATTTTGTGAACTACGTAAATATTATTTTTAGGGTAAAAATAATATTACTGAATATTAACGGCTCCAAAAATAATACGAACGCCTTCACAATAAATATTTAAGTTACACTGGTATTATTAATACCACCCGGACTTCACAATGTAACTTACGTATTTTCAGAAAATACTCATAAGTGTGTATTTCGTTAGAAGTATTATTTTGGGTAAAATTATATGGAATAAAATATAATATTTTGGGAAAATATTTATATTTTGGAGATAGAATTTAAATATATTTTAAGTAAGACTTAATATATATTTCGAAGTTATACGAACGCACATGTATTAAAACCCCCATCCTTGGGAAGGAATTTATTTATCAAATAATTACGAAGTGTAAACATGAAATAGTTACCTAACTATTTCCCAAAGACATTAAACCTTAAACTAAGGCACGGCCGTCCGTCTAATAGAAGTTAGTACGTGTAGGTCGTCGCACAGCAGATTTCCTGGGAGATACTTTTTAGAGACGCACTTCGGTGAGTTTATGTCCCCCTTTTCTCTTAACTGTTTTCAGTTTTCTAAACTGCGGGGGTGAAATACATGTTACTATAATTACGAACTTTTACTTACACGGTATGATTAGCTAAGGAACCTACTACTAGATCACGTGAATGGATAGGCTATTATCGTAAGACCATTAATCCTTGTATAAGGACCGAGAGGCATGAGTGATAGATCTATCGGGTGTTGCGAGCCCCACGCATGGGCCAGCGTGCGGCTGCATGTGGTGACTATGTCGTTCCGCCGGAAGGACCGGTATGAAATACGCGTTACAGGTTTGAGTGCTTCCTAGTCCATGTCACTTATTAATGTATTAGCTACACATTAATCGATCTCTTTTCCCTTATTTGCTACATACCAGGGATTTTATACTTACAAAGGTTTTACATAACTTACACATGAACTCGCTCAACATTTTTGTTGATTTTTCCAACTTACATGTATTTCAGGGAACTAAGGATCTGGCACGGTATGCTACGTTTTCACGCTGCGTAGAGTTATGGGATCATCCGAGTTTAGGGGTTGTGGCTTTTACCTGGACGAGTCACAGTTCTTAAACTACGTCTATCTTAAGTTTGTGGTTGTGTCTTTCAAACAATGTTTTTATGTCATTAGGTTGTAATTTCCGTTGCATGTGTCAACGCTTTAAGACAATGTTGTGGTATTTTACTTTTCAAACTTAAATCAGTGGATGATCTGCATGGTTTTATTTTCATATAGCTTTGTTGTGATTGAGCTATGGTATTAAGAAGTCACACCAAATAGACCCACGCTTCCGCAAAGCCAGGGTGTGACAGCCCGTCGGTTTGAGGATGATATGCAGTGCTGAGGTTTAGTCGAGTTCCCATTGCTTCTTGGAAACTTTTCCAGAAATGAGAAGTAAAACGACTATCCTTATCCGAAACAATGGAGAGTGGAACTCCATTTAAGGATACTATTTCATCTACATACAACTTTGCCAATCTTTCCTTGCTAAAGGTTTCTTTCATAGGTAGAAACTAAGCTGATTTGGTTAATCGATCCACAATTACCCAAATCTCATCATTACCTTTTCTGGTTTTGGGTAACTTAGTAACAAAATCCATTGTTATGAGTTCCCATTTCCATAAAGTCATTTCCAGTTGTTGTAGTAGACCTGAAGGTTTCTGATGTTCTGCCTTAACTTGTGAACAAGTAAGACACTTAGAGACATATCTAGCTATATCCTTTTTCATGCCTATCCACCATAAATTATTTCTTAAATCTTGGTACATTTTATTGTTTCCAGGGCGCATGGTATACCTAGATTTATGAGCTTCTTCTAAAATCTTATTTCTTAATTCTCCCTGCTTAGGTACCCAAATTCTGCTTTTGTGGAATTTCCAAATTCCATTAGCTCCTTGTTCTAATTCCTTTATTCGTCCCTTCATTCCTTCAGTATCATCCTTGATTGCCGTTTCTTGAATATTATTCAATTGTTCCATTAAATCTAACTGTAGATTTAACCTAAGAGCATGAACTCGTCATTGTTTCTCATGGTACTTACGACTTAAGGCATCTGCAACTACATTTGCCTTTCCTTCATGATATTGAATATCACAGTCGTAGTCACTTAGGATTTCCATCCATCTTCTTTGTCTCATATTTAACTCTTTTTGCCCAAATATATATCTTAAACTTTTATGATTAGTGTAGACAGTAAACTTACTTCCGTACAGATAATGTCTCCAAATCTTTAGGGCCAAAATTACGGCTCCTAATTCTAAGTCATGAGTCGTATAGTTTTCTTCGTGCTTTTTCAATTGCCTTGAGGCATATGCAATTACCATCTTGCGTTGCATCAGTACACATCCAAATCCTAGTTTTGAAGCATCACAATATACTTCAAAATCTTCAGTTCCTTCTGGTAAGGCTAAAATTGGAGCATTGGTTAATTTCTGTTTCAAGATCCTAAAGGCTTCTTCTTGTTTAGGTCCCCATTCAAACTTAACTGCTTTACAGGTTAACTTAGTTAATTGTACAGCTATCTTGGAAAAATCCTTAATAAATCGTCTATAATATCTAGCTAAGCCTATAAAACTTCTAATTTCCATTGCAGATTGTGGAACCTTCCATTTGGTAATTGCCTCTATCTTAGCAGGATCTACATGAATACCTTCGTGATTCACCATGTGTCCTAAGAATTGCACTTCTTGTAGCCAAAATTCACACTTCGAGAATTTGGCGTACAACTTTTCTTTTCTTAACAAAGTTAAGAGGGCATGCAAGTGTTCACAATGCTCGTTCTGACTTTTGGAATAAATAAGTATATCGTCAATGAAGACAATTACAAATTTATCCAAGTACGGTTTACAGATTCTATTCATCATGTCCATGAATGCTGCAGGTGCATTCGTTAACCCGAAGGGCATGACTGTAAACTCGTAATGACCATACCTAGTTCTAAAAGCAGTCTTAGGTATGTCTTCCTCTTGCACCTTCAATTGATGATATCCAGAGCGTAAGTCAATCTTAGAAAAATATCTAGCTCATTGAAGTTAATCAAATAGATCATCAATCCTAGGTAATGGGTATCGATTCTTAATTGTAACCTTATTCAATTCTCTATAATCAATACACATTCTCATCGAACCATCCTTTTTCTTTACAAACAACACTGGTGCTCCCCACGGGGACGAACTAGGTTGTATGAAACCTTTACTTAATAATTCATCTAATTGCTTCTTTAGTTCTAATATTTCTGTGGGTGCTAACCGATAAGGTGCCTTAGCTATCGGTATAGTTCCTGGAATTAGATGAATTCTAAATTCTACCTCCCTATCTGGTGCTAATCCTGGTAATTCTTCTGGGAATATATCTGGGTATTCTGAAACTACAGGAATCTCCTTAAATTCTTTTCCCTTAGTACTAATGATTACTGAAATCATATATACTATGCCTTGCTTTCGTTCATAATTAGCAACTTTCATTACCGATATGAACTTCATGGGCTTACGTGGTTTATCTCCTGTAATCATAATGACTTCTCCGGTGGGTGCTTGAATTTCTATGGAATTATGATCACAAAGAATTTGAGCATGGTTGGCTACTAACCAATCCATTCCTAACACAACATCAAATTCGGCTAATTTCATAGGTAAAAGGTTTGCAAAGAATTTATGACCTGAAAGTTCTATATTTTCCTTTTGCAAAACCTTATTTATGCTAACAGAATTTCCGTCTGCCGTTTCAACTGTAAAAATCTGCCTAAGGTTGGTTAAGGGAAAATTAAGAGCTTGGCAGAATGACGTATTGATAAAACTTTGGTTTGCACCAGAGTCAAATAATACTTTTGCATACACGTTGTGAACTAGAAACGTACCAGCTATCACATCTGGAATCATCTCGGCTTCTTGAGTAGTTAACTGAAAAGCTCGAACATTCTTCTTGGTAACTCCGTCAGCTGTCTTGGCTTTGTTGTCTACTGATTTGACCAATTTAGGGCATTCTGGCTTAAAATGTCCTGTTTCTCCGCAATTATAGCAGACTCTTGTTTTCTTTCTACAATATTCTTCACGATGTCCTACCATTTTGCAAAAATTACAGGTTACATTACATCTTCCATAATGTTTCTTTTTGCAATTCCTGCAAAATGGCGGATTTGAAAATTGCTCTGTTCCTCTTTTCTTGAAGTTGCTACTATTACCCATACGAACTCCTTGGGTAATTCTCTGAGCCAGTTCCTTTTTCCTGTTATCATCTCTTGTGCGCACCAGTTCATCAGTTAGAGTATTGGCTAATTCCACTGCATCGTCAATAGTGCGAGGTCTCGCAGCTTTAACGATATTGCGGATTTCAACAATCAATCCCCAAATATAGCGAGAAATGAGTACCGGTTCTGGCGAAGCCAGTGTTGGTACCACTCTAGCATACTCAAAGAATGTCGAAGTATAACCGCGACAATCTACTCCCATCATTCTATGGTTTAAGAACTTATTTGCCATTTGATCTTTTTCATAATTGGGACAGAATTTTCTTTCTACAAGACTCTTAAATTCTTCCCGTTTCATAGCATACGCCATCACCCTTCCTTTTGCTTGTAGCACCATGTTCCACCATTCTAGCGCCCCTTCTTTAAAAAGATTTGACGCGTACATGACCTGATCGTCCCTGGCACATTTACTTATTGTAATCACTGCCTCGGTCTTTTCTAACCAACGCAATGCTGCGGTCGCTCCTTCATTGCCTGCAAATTTAGCAGGTTTGCAAGCAAGAAATTCTTTGTAAGTGCAATTAGGCGTTGCAGCTTTCATTTTCTTAGGGAGCGGAGCTTGCCGTGGATTAGTATCGTGATTAGTATGATTACCGCCTCCATTTAGGCTATTACTGAAGTTATCTTAAGAAATACGTTTGCTAGGAACGATTGGTTGAGGTTCGATTGGATTTCTAACAGCAGCAACAATTGCTGGAATAGCATTGGCTATTCCCTGAGCAACAATATTTTCTATATCCTGCCTAGTCATAAATTGATCTTCCGGATGTTGCTCAGATTGATTAACCTCATTTACTGGTTCATTATTAGCGTTCTCCATCTGATAATTTAATATATAATTAGTATTGATTAAATAACAATTATACACAAAACAATCATACAAATTTCAAAGACACACATATAACCAAAACTATCGATTTCTCGATTTCCATTTATATTTAATAGTATGCATCAATACACACCATTATCTTACAAAGTTTTATTTTAGGTTATTTCACAAGATTATATTATTATTGCTATTATACAACCACAGTCTCATAAACCCCTTGTCCTTTGTCAGCTAATATTTTAATAACGGCGCTCCCTCTCATCATACTTCCAGGAGATCTGTTCTCCTACTTCGCTGATCCTATTTCCTGCATCCACTAATTCTTCGCCAAAGTGGCGGAGTTCAGCTAAATTCTCATTGCTCATAGGTGGATTAGGTATTGGTTCAGGGTCGAATTGAGGAAGAAAGGAATAAGGACTGTTGAGCAGGTTTTGGAACTGCCAATCATTCGTCCACCACTCGTCCATTCCTAAAGGTTGGGTGTGAATTATAGGTTCTGGGATTGCTGGTTCTAAGTTTATAGGGAGTTGATTTTCAACAGGATAAGAGTAAAAATTATTATTATTAGGCCTGACAAAATCACAGCTTGCCAATGCACGGTCTAATTCTTCCTGAAATGGTAACTCCTCGACCTGTCTAGAGCTTTCCCCAATTTCTATCTGGTTTTGTTTAGAACCTTCCCCATACTCCATTTCCATTTGTCTAGAATATTCCCCAAACTGTTTTTCCATCTGCCTATAATCTTCCCCGTCTTCAATCCCCTTCCCTTTGTCTAAGGGATTTTCTATTTTGGGAAGTCTCTTGACTGGCTTTTTCCTACGCACACGCCTCCCCCATACATATCTCTTTCTTTTCTGAGGTTTTGGCTTTTTTAGAGGTGGAGCATTAAATTCAATAGGTTCTTCTATATCTGGTATATACCTATTGAAATCTCTGGAAACCTCTATTTTTACCGGATAGAGATTTAAATTCTGAAGGGCGTCAGACAAGTCACTCATGCTGTTTTAGCACACATGCAAAATACACACAAATACAAAGTTAAAATTTTATAGATAACCTTTAAATATTATTTCATATCGTGTGACTTCAAAACAACTGAAATTTTAAAACACACTAGGGTTTCCTTATTTATTTACTGAATATGGTTTATTTTCTAAATACTTAATAGGCTTAAATCAGTGGCTCTGATACCACCTTTTTCTGTCACGGCCCCCGACCCGGTTAGACCCGTTTCAGGAGCCGCGGGACAGAAATCCCGTGGTATTTATTTAACAGCGGAAGTTTTCTTCAGGATCTTTTAAAAACTGCAATTTCCCGATTATTTTATTTCATAACTCGGGATAAATCCCGGTAATTTACAATCATAAGATTTCACGGAGAAATCTTTTATTTTACAAAACATGTTTCTTTATTTTATATTGAGCCACTTCCTTAAGCTTGTAGTGCTTCTCGGCACTTTTCGTTGATCACAACAGATCACCTGAAACATGTTTGAAAAAGGTTTTGTTAGCGGGAAATACTGAGTGAATCATTCTTTTTAGTAAAACGACCTGTTTGTTATATTTTACAGTATTAAGGGAGATTACAATGTTTCAGATATCAAACCAACTACCCACAGTATTTGTCACTCGAACATCCATCGGTAGCCTCTTAGCCCGATGGTGTCTGTGACTATGGTCATATCACCCTTTGGCTAACTAGTTGTCCAATGGTGAAGTTTATCAAGTAATGTATACAAAACCACACATACCGGCTGTAACTTGGTGATTACATAAACTTAATCACTGTAATTATAACCTTTGAAAATAAACATGATTTGAAAGTAATTTGATAAAAAGAGAATGACTCACATTGCAGATTTAATTGAGGAGAGCCTAGCCTACTGATTAGCCTTTTAACCAAAATTAATAATAGGCACACAATTCGGTTGGTAACTTAATACAACATTTACGATAACTCACGAGATTAAACCCTCACATCGAATGACAAAGTGCGATATTTAAACATCCATCGATTTAACGACGAATGACAAAGCATAAACCCTAATGTGGGCAGCACTTAAACATCCATTGGATAGTTTAATCGATCGGACATTGAATCGTATCAGCGATCGAGTTATTACCCTGTATTGCGGCAGCACTTCGTGAATCGTGTGTGTTTTTATAGTAATTCTATGATATCTCAGCGTGTATTTTGAGTTTTAATGTCGTTCAAGTGCTTGAAATCAAGTCCCAGACTCTACTATTTATACACGAAATTTGACCCCCCTCGCGTGACGCGAGGGGTACCCCTATGGGCTTCGCGTGACGCAAAGGGTCACCTATTTCCATAGGGTAGCCACGTCCTTGACTAGCCTTGCTGACTTGACGGTTTCTTAAAATTCATTTTTGACAGCAATTTATTTAGATAACTGTAACTAGTGTTTTACCCCCCCCCTCCTGAGTTTTAGGGGCCTTGATCCTGATTCTGATTATTCTGAAAATTTTAGGGTTTGTGCAGAATCACTTGAGTGTCTCAATTAGGGTTTCCTATTGGACAAATTAATTTAATAAATATAACTTTTGATGAGAGTTGTTACACTATGGGTGTCCTTTGAACTTTAATTTACTTTAGTCGATACTTGACTAAATTTCCATTTTTACCCATTTTCCCATTACTAGTTACGCTATAAGGTAACTTTTAAGCAAAACTCATTAATTCTTAATCAATTCATGACTAATTTACCATTTTGCCTCTTTCACCATTAATCATGGTTTAAAACGTTTTTATTTGTACCGACCCATTTCGGTTCGTGTCGGAACCCATAATTCGAACATAATCCTTTGTCGTATTTATCGCCTATAAAATAAACACGTATACTACAAGTGGGTGTAAGTTTTACTTACCTCTCATCCAGTTTACGCTTTTCTTCTCGTACTTGATTCATTCGACCCGCTTTCTCCCCAAGCTTCCACCTACCTTGTTAAGCGCCAAACTATCATTCATCATTCACAAGGTGGTTAGACTAATCATACTTTAATACGATTATTCCACCTTGCACATTTCATATCAAATTATCATTCATCGTATGGTAGGTCAGTTTGACTTTTTAAAAGTAAAATGCCCATTAGTATACAAGATGCACATTCAAGTTCATCAACTAGTTTAGGCATTCTCTGATTACCCGGTAGGCGTTATCTTTAGGCCACCATTTTAACCAAGGTTCTAGCCGAGTTTATTACATTTTCAACACTTTACTTGCTCAAGTGATTATCAAGACTAATTTGTTCATTCATTTCGCAAGGACTAAGGGTCCGTCATATACGAGTGAAACCCATTTCGTCATACCGCTAGCATTCATCCGAACACCTAATAAAATCAAGTTCTACCTATCAATTAGTAGTTAACATGATTTCAAACATCCATATTCATGAATTAATCACTAATTCCACTACAACATTCAAAACCCATTTCGAATTATGTATAATCAAATACTCAAACTTGCAATTCGTTTAAGTATCTTGCTTCAACTATCAATTATGATGATTTCTAGCACAAACATATCATCATATTCATTATTTAGCCAAAACCCACTTAGCACATACAAGAGAATTCATCAAATCCTTAGTTTTTAACACTAATTCTTTGAGTTTTCAACTAGGGTTTGTTTTTAAACATAAATTTCATTACAACAACGCTCATAGATTCATTATTCATTCCAGAATTTCGATTATGATTGTTCATCATAATTTCAAAGTATCACAAAATAACAAAATTCAACATACCTTGTGATCCCCATGACTAGGTGATTGTTTCTATGTGTTCTTGCATTGATTTGGGTCTTGATTCGAGCTTCAATTTGACCAATTTGTTGAACTAGGGCTTTGAGCTCCTTGCTCTTGCTCCTGGTCGTACACACACACACATTAAGAGTGTGTTGTATTTTGATTTTTAGTTTTTATAAATCAAGTCCCCTTTTTGGCAACTTAAGTCCCTCTAGTTTGGTTAGTTATTAAGTAGGCCATAACCTACTTATTTCTAGTAACATTCCCTCTTATTAACTAGGTTAAACATTCCTAGTTAACTTAGTGGGTTCGGGGAAGTTACGACTTAGTTTATTTTAAGTTCTGTTATCTCGGGCCATTTATAAACTTTTATTTCCTCAAAAGTTTTCGTTCAACTTTTATTTAATATAGGTTTTATTTATTAAAATCCTAATATTTACCGGGTTACTTTTACCACTGACGGTATTTTACCCGTCTTTTAATATTAACGTGGTTTGATTACCAAACCCGTTTTCGGGGTGTTACAGTTGTAGTGGTCATGGAGTGTGGGTGAAGTGTGAGAGAGGTGGTTTGCCAAGGGATGCCTTTGAAGTGAACCAAGCACCTCTATTTATAGCCAGCACAGAAGCTCGGACACGGCCCCGTGTCCATCCACTTTCTCTTTCTTCATTAATGGCAATTTGTCTGCATTAGCTCCACACGCCCCTGTGTCCGCTGGGCATGGCCCCGTGTGCAGAAGCGTATCTGTACTATCAAGATTTGCTTGGATTCTACGAATCTTAGCGTTGACCACGACCGTGTTGAGCTGGGCACGCCCCCGTGTCGGGAAATAGAAGCTTCTATAGCTTTGTCCTTTCTGCAGACACCTGGCCACGCCCCCGTGTCCACTGGGCATGGGGCCGTGGTCAGCCTTCTGTTCACTTGTTTTTGCTTGGGAAGATGCCGTCGAGGGGTCGGGTATGCCACGTTTATTCCTTTTCTTGTAATTATGTTAGATTTTGCTGCATATTTGCTTCATTTGTTCATTTACGCTCATTTAATCCTGAAAATACAAAAGGAAGACAAAAGCACATTTTTTCCAATATTAGTACTAAAAAAGGGTTAGTTTTATGCCTCATTTGATGTAATTTATATGTTGCATTTTACACACATCAAATACCCCCACACTTGAATCTTTGCTTGTCCTCAAGCAAAACTCTTTATAATGTGGCTTACAAATGGAATGGGTAGAACAGAAGTTTTGGGCTTGTCTTGAGTGTCGGGAATCCAAGATCTTTATTAGGCTTTATTTTTATGTTATTTACAATCCTATTTGGTATGATTTATTTAGAACTTTTCATAAGAGAAATTACTTATTTGGGCATAACATGCCTCTTTAAAATTCTATTTATATACAAGTTCACATACCTCACGGGGGATCACTCAACACTTGGCCGAAGATGTATTTTTGTGAAACACTCGAGACCGGCATGGAACTTACTTCTACCATATGCTTGCCAATCAATCATTCCTCCTCCTTTTTAACAATATACCTTTTTAAATATCAAGAGGACTTGGGGAAGGGTTTGGCTTGGGTTAAAGGTTGGTGGTTTTGGGTTAGTGGTTAGTAAAAAGGGCTAAAAGCGTAAAAAGCGTCGGTCGTCGTAAAACTTTTTGTTTTTGTGACTTTTATTCAAACGAAGCATTTTTAAACAAAGTTTCTTTTGAGGAACTTGTTTGTTTATTGCTACATTTCATTTTTTTATAAGGAATGTCACATGAAAACCGAGCTTTTTACTAAAATAAAGGGTTAAAAATAAAAAGGGTTTTGGTGGGTAAAGGGTGTTTGTTTTGTGGGTTTAGAAATGAAAAGGTTTAGGCTCTAAGGGGTTAACTAGGGGGATTTTGGGTAGGTGGTAAAAAAATTGAAAAATAATGGTGTTGAAAAGAAAAAAGGGTTAGTCCTAATGCCTCCATCATTTACTTACTTGGGTTTAAGTTGGTAAGGACCGGGAATGTATCGTCATGGCAAGTTCTAGAGTCGTACGAAACCAAGCGGCTATTCACACAAGAAATGAAAAATGAGCATTTAGTTTAAAGATGTGTATTTGTATGCTCAATAAAGGCTTAAAACTCACTTTTTGTGGGAATGGGTTTATAATGTGATCAAGTATATATAATCAAATTTTAACTAGATTTGTCATGCCGTTTCATAATTTTCTTATGTTGGTTCTTTTTATCACGATGCTATCGGTTGTAAATTTGAAAAAATATAACCTTTTTAGAACTTGTTATTCCCAAATTAAACCAAGACAAGTAAAAAAATGAAAAGTTTTTGAAAAAATTTGGGGTGATTAGCGGTTCCAATAGAGTTTTGTGTAAGGCTTGTTATTAGGACTTAAATTACACATTGTCATCAATGTGTCCCAAAAATAAGTTTTTAGGTTGATTGAATGTGTTAAAAGGTGTTAAAAACAAAATTTTATGTTACTGGGCGTCTGGACACGGCCTCGTTTCGGATGAGCACGGCCTCGTGGTCAGATTGCCAGTAACGAAAACTTACAGAAGGTGGACACGGGGGCGTGTCTGGTGAACACGACCCCGTGTTGGGCAGAAATTTAACAGCAATCTGCAGAAATTAAACAAACAGCAGGTTCTGGGCGGTGGACACGGGGGCGTGCCGGCTGGGCACGGCCCCGTGTGGACAATCTGCAATCATTGAAAATAGGTTTCGGCTTTTGGTTCTGCTTTCCCGGCTTTTGTAACACTAATATTTAGTGCTTCAAGCCTCGTAGGTACCTGTTTTACTAATAAATACCGAACCAAACAAAATAACAAACATCCTACTTTACCATAGTTTCATCATCCACAACACAAACTAAAAAGAAAAATGCAGGAAATTAAAAGTGTTAATAAAAGAAAATTGTTCAACAATGGCTCGCAGGCCATGCAATTGTTTGTGAGAGATAAAGTGTTTAACATGTTACGACCTTCAACCATGTGATGCCACCTCCAGCACCTTCGGCTCAATCCATGTCGTCATCATCGTCATCATCCCCTCCTTGGCCCGCCATGTGCTCCCGGATGTTGCCGATGTCATCCTGTATGTCGGAGATGTTTCTTTCTATAACTCCGACCCGGGCGTATGTGTTGCTGGCCATGTTGTAGGTGTTTCGGGTACACATGAGATTTACCTGCAATAAATTATGTAAACTTTGAAAGTTAGGAAAACCACCTCCTTGAGAGGAGGATTGGCCCAGATCACCATGATGCTAGTAGTGGTACTGGGGAGGAGGACAGATCTGTGGAGCGTGAAGGGCGAGAGCTTCTTGAGGTTTCCACACATGCCCTTGAACCGTCTGAAATCTAACCGTCCTGTCATCTGCTTCGTTGATTAAGTTCATGGAGCGACATATGACAAGGTCCACTTTTCCCGACCATGGGCCCTTTTGAAAGGACCTCGGCATCCTTGGCACAAAGTGTTTGAAAAGGCGGTAAATCCACCATCCAAAAAGGATAGGAGTCGAGGGAGTGGCAAGTTGGTTCAAGTGCATGTTGCGAAGTAGCAGGTATGGAACATCGAGGTTGATACATTTGTGAATGCAATGGAGGACTAGTAGATCACGCAACCCTACAACACAACCGTTGTCATGTCTCTGGAAAAGAGAGTAGCTGAGGACCCTATGGTTGTAGCGGTAGAGAGGGTCCCTCAACAGTGTGCTCTTGGTTCGGCTCGGGTTATAGTGTCCCTCCCCAATCTGAGCCCATGCAGCTTGGCGTTGATCTTCTGGAATTTCGCGGAGGCCACCAGTGTTCTCTTCCTCTCCAGCATCCTCTTCCCAATATAACCCGATAATTGCCCCAAATTGTGCAATCGAAATTGAGTACACAACCCCTGCACAACGGCTTGAAAGCAAACGTGCTGTAAAATTCCATGTTATATTCATGCACAGAGTGAAGCCGAGTGCAAAGAGCTGCTCCTACTGGGCCGGTAACAAGGTTGTTGAAGCGGTGTATTTGGCCTACTACTTCTAGAGAATCCAAGCAAACTTGTTGGGGATTTTCTTCGGGCCTTGTTTTGAGAACCTCAAACCGCGCTTGGGCAACCAACTCACTCGCGTTGAACCTGGTAAATTTCTTGGCCATATGAAAGAAAACACCAGACAATTAGCACGAAACAGTAAAATTTTCCAAGAAAACTGAAAACAGTCAGCTGAACACGACCTCGTGTTTAGCGGACACGCCCCATGTTCGCCTGAAATCAGATGGACACGCCCCCGTGCTCGCCGAGCACGACCCCGTGTTCAGGTGTCTGTTTCCCAAAAATCCCATTTTTCGACCCGGTCCTGAAAACTTGAAATTTTTTTGGTCCAGTAGGAGCGGTTTTCCCTGAAAATGAAACCCCAAGTGCCGTTTTTCCCAAAACAAACCGTTTACCCCTTAAATTTCATCTTTTTCGGTTCAAAAACAAGGGTTTGAGGTTTTTGTGAGAAATCGGGCAAATCTACAAACAATTCAAGTTGATTTACTTCCTATAACATGTATCTATACTAATACTAACAGGTCTAAGCAAAAATTTGAGGTTTGATTCGGTTCAAGTTGAAGAACCCTAGATTTTCCCCAAAATTTTGATGTTAAACTACATGCAAGTGATTAATCTAACTAATTATGATGATAGAATCATACCTTGACGTTGTTAGAAGTCAGGGGAACGTTAAAATCTGCAGAAAATTTCGCCAGAACCAGAGAGTTCTTGGGGAAACGGGGCGTGTTGAAATGAGAAAATGAAATAAAAAGGGGTTTTATCCCTGATAGTTGTGCGGACACGGCCCCGTGGGCGGGCAATTTTAATTTTTTTTTTCTCGTGTGAGTGCCCTGTTTCCCGAAGCTTGGTTTTAGAAATCTTACCGATTTAGATGCTTTCCCGATGTTCGTAACTTACAAGATATGATGTTGATGCTCAAACCTTTGTTTTATTCTTCGGCCGCTTGTAGTGAGATTTCTTCTTCTTCATCCTCAATAAATCCTTGATAAAGCTTTAGCCGTTGGCCATTGACTTTGAATGGAATTCCATTCCGAGATTTAATCTCAATTGCACCGTGTGGAAAAATGTGGGTGATGGAAAAAGGTTCTGACCATCTAGACTTTAATATACCAGGAAATAATCGAAGTCGTGAATTAAACAATAGAACTTGATCTCCTACCCGAAATTCATTAGGTTTAATGTGTTTATCATGCAAATTTTTCATTCTTTCCTTATAAATTTCAGAGTTAGAGTATGCATGATTTCTTAATTCGTCTAATTCATTTAAGTGACAAAATCAATTTTTACCGGCCATTTCTAAGTCTAAGTTTACGTTTTTAATTGCTCAGTAGGCTTTATGTGCTATTTCTACCGGGAAATGACAACTTTTTCCATAGACAAGCTTATATGGGGTTGTACCTATTGTTGTTTTATATGCAGTTCGAAAAGCCCATAAAGCATCGTCTAATTTATCGGCCCATTCTTTTTTAGTGAACCCTACAGTTTTTTCAAGTATTCTTTTTAAACCTCGATTAGTCACTTCAGCTTGCCCGTTTGTTTGAGGGTGATATGCTGTTGAGACCCGGTGATAGACCCCATACCTTGTTAAAAAAAATTCAAGTTAATGGTTACAAAAATGGGTGCCTCTATCACTTATTAATGCTTTTGGAGTTCCAAAACGAGAGAATAAGCGTTTCAGAAATCTTACCACAACCCTTCCATCGTTTGTTGGAAGTGCCTCGGCCTCGGCCCATTTAGACAAGTAATCTACCGCCAGAAGTATATATTTGTTTCCTTTTGACGGTGGGAAAGGTCCCATAAAGTCGATTCCCCACACATCAAAAATTTCACAAACAAGAATGCCATTTTGTGGCATTTCATTTTTGGAAGAAATATTACCTGATCTTTGGCAAGCGTCACATGTCTTGATAAGACTTTGAGCGTCTTTGTAAATGGTTGGCCAATAGAATCCTGAATTAAATACCTTCCGTGCGGTACTAGCGGCACCATGATGTCCCCCGTATGGACCTTCATGACAATAGCGGAGAATTCTTCTTGCTTCACTACCATGTAAGCATCAACGGATAAGTTGGTCGGCACACATTTTGAAAAGATAAGGATCCTCCCAAAAATAATGCTTTACATCGGCAAATAATTTTTTTCTTTGATGATGTGACCATCCTTTTGCGACTATACCGCTAGCTAAGTAGTTAGCATAGTCGGCGTACCATGGCTCTTCTCGATATAACACCATTTCCAGGGACTCCGTTGGGAATTTTTCATTGATTAGCTCGTCCCTAGTTGCCTCCAAAGCTGGGTCCTCCAAGTGGGAAAGATGATCTACCACAGTGTTTTCTGCTCCTCTTTTGTCTTTTATTTCTATGTCGAATTCTTGGAGGAGTAGAATCCACCGAATCAAACGTGGTTTAGCATCTTGTTTCTTAAAGAGATATCGAATGGCTGCATGGTCTGTATAAACTATCGTTTTAGAAAGAACAAGATAAGAACGAAATTATCAAAAGCAAATACCACAGCTAGTAATTCTCTTTCTGTTATTGTGTAATTTTCTTGTGCATCATTAAGTGTTTTACTAGCGTAATAAATTGGGTGGAAATGCTTATCTTTTCGTTGTCCCAAGACAGCACCAACTGCAAAGTCACTTGCATCACACATGATTTCGAAGGGCAATTTCCAATCAGGTGCTATCATGATAGGTGCATTAACTAGCATTTCTTTTAGTGTTAGAAATGATTGGTTGCAATCCTTGTCAAAGATGAAAGGTCATCTTTTTCAAGTAATTTTGTTAGAGGTCTTGAGATTTTTGAAAAGTCTTTGATAAATCGTCTATAAAATCTGGCATGCCCAAGGAAACTTCTGATAGCTCTAACGGAGGATGGGGGTGGTAATCGAGAAATAGTGTCTATTTTTGCTCGATCAACCTCCATTCCTTCGCTTGAGATTTTATAACCGAGTACTATTCCCTCCGTTACCATGAAATTGCATTTTTCCCAGTTAAGGGTGAGGTTAGTTTCCTCACATCGGGATAGCATTCATTCAAGGTTATCGAGGCTTTGGTCGTATGAATCTCCAAAGATAGAAAAGTCATCCATGAAGACTTCCATTGTCTTTTCTATCATGTCATGGAAGATGGCCACCATGCAACGTTGAAAGGTTGCGGGAGCATTACATAGACCAAAAGACATGCGTCGATAGGCGAAAGTTCCGTAGGCACGTGTGAATGTTGTCTTTTCTTGGTCTTCGGGTGCTATCGGTATTTGAAAGTAACCTGAAAAACCATATAGGAAACAATAAAATTTGTGACCGGATAATCTTTCTAACATTTGATCAATAAAAGGTAAAGGAAAGTGATCTTTCCTCGTTGCCTCATTTAATCGACGATAATCTATACATACCCTCCATCCTGTGACGGTTTTTGTTGGTATTAATTCATTTTTCTCGTTAGTTACTACCGTCATACCTCCTTTCTTAGGAACTACTTAGACGGGACTTACCCAAGGACTATCGGAGATTGGGTAAATGATTCCGGCGTCAAGTAATTTGATGACTTCATTTTTAACCACTTCTTGGATGTTTGGATTTACTCTACGTTGTGGTTATATTACTGATTTGTAGTCATCATTCAATAAAATTTTGTGCGTGCACATGGAAGGACTTATTCCTTTAATATCTACAAGCTTCCAAGCGATTGCGTTTTTGTGTTTTTTCAAGGGTTATTGGATTTTATCACCCCCAACTATCGGCCTTTGGCCGCTGCCACCCCCAACTAACACTTTGACACCCGGTACCCCCAACTTGACTTTTAGTTTGTGTTGGCACCACTCAGTTAACTTTGCACTAACTTGGTTAGTTTTTTTTGCTTACGTGGCCATATTTTGATGACATGGTTTATTTTTGATGAGCTGTTATGATGAGGTGGCAATAAATCATCCCCAAATTCAGTTCTATATAACAAATCATCATCATCTTCATCTTCAACCCCTTTCAATATATAAAATCAAATCATCATCATCTTCATCGGCTCTTCATCTTCATCACCGGCGGTGCCAGATTCGAATGATCTCTCCAACGACCTCCAACGCCTCAGCTTCAACTCCTCCTCCACCACCACCACCACCACCGACATCAACCGCAGCAACAGTTCCTCATCCAACACGCCCGCCAACTGTTCGATCATATGCCTGTGAAAGATGACACCTTTATCAGCAACACCATGATGAGAGCTCATCTGGGAATTCGCCAATATGAAGAATGTGTGGGTTTGTATAGGGAATTGAGGGGAAATGTTGGGTTTAAACCCGATGGTTATACGTTTATGACATTGGGGAAGCTCTGTGCTTTAAGTTTGGATGTTTGGGGAAGTCAACAAGTGCATGATCTTGTTGTTAAAGAAGGGTTCGAACATGATTTGTATGTATCGACGTGTTTAGTCGATATGTATGCGAAATTAGGGATGATGGACTGTGCACAGAAACTGGTTGATGAAATGCTTGAGAGAAGTCAGGTTTCTTGGACCCTAATCCACAAAGAGTGGAAAACACAGCTTCCACGGTCGGAAGCACCGCCGGGAGTCCTGGTTGTTTACACGGAGGCGGAGAAAACCGTAACAGCTCCGTCGATTAAGCGACCGGACTCATCGCCGGAAAGTATGGTGCAGATTCTTGGATAAGCAGGTTTTTATACGGTGCAGATTCTGAGATAAGGGTGTGTGTATATACGTATATACGTATAGATGTGAAGGGTAAGATGGGTGGGTCAGCAGAAGGGTTTTTATATTAGGATACAGTGACACGTCATTCGCCACATATTCCAGTCCATCTCATCAACTTAGTGCCACGTAGGATAAGAAACAAACCCAGTTTATAAAGATTTAACTGAGTGGTGCTAATGCAAATAAAAAGTCAAGTTGGGGGTGCCGGGTGTCAAAGTGTTAGTTACGGGTGGCAACGGCCAAAGGCCGATAGTTGGGGGTGATAAAATCCAATAACCCTTTTTTTCAAAAGCGTAATTAATTTTTCTTTTTCTACACTAGTTAATTTCGACCAAATAATTACAGGTGATTTACCATCTTTGTCGAGAAAAGCATATTCCAAACCCTTTGGAAGTTCTTTGAGCTCAAGAGGTGGGTCTTTAGGCGACTCCTCATTCAGTTGCTCATTTTGGTCAATAACCACATAGGTTTGTTCTATGGCGACCTCCTCTTCAACAAAGTGGTCAATTTCTTCTCTTGTATCGGGTGGTTCATCTTCATCTTCAATTAGGGGGTCATTATTTCCGAATGGATATTTCATTTAACGCTCAAGATCGACACTTTTTTTGAATGCCCCTAATTGAATGGGTAGATTGTTGTACTTCCGATTTTTCAAAGCTTCGTAGGTCTTTACAAAAGGTTGTCCCAAAACTAGTGGAGCGTCATCAAGGATGATGAAGTCGGTTGGGATTACCAATTGATTGGGCTGGACCAACACATCTTCAACTATCCCTATTGATTTTATTGTTTTCCGATTAGATAGAAAAATGGGTATTTGAAGTGGAGAAAAATCACCAATACTTAATTTTTCGAAAATTTAGTTTGGCATTATATTAACACAAAGATCTTTATCAATTGTAATATTACTAATAAAGGAATTTTGAAAAAAACATGGAACCGGTGTAATGTTAATTTCAAATGGATCTTCTTTCATTAGCGTGGTTTGATCATTTGTTAACTTAATGCTTACCGTTTCGTCAATTTTAGTGTTTGTGTTTAACTCCTTTAAAAACTTAGCATGAGTGGGTACTAAACAATGATTTTCGAAAGAAGGTGACAAGAGATTAATTTCTTTAAAATTAAACTCTTTTTTGAATTTTAACGTTGTCGGACTCACCTTTTTCGTTGTTTAACTCATATGTCGGTTTTTCACTTACTTGTTCTTCCATTTTTTTACCTCTTCAACTATCTCCTCTTTAATACAAGTTAATTCTTCCCTTGCGCGGGCTTCTTTTATATAGCGCTCGATAGTTTTAAGGTGTTCTATCATCTTTTCGGCTATGGGTGTGATAGAATAAGGATCTTCAAAGCTTGAATTCGGAAGTTCGATCCTTGGTTCCTCATGATACTCATATGAGGTAGATGGTTCATACCATTGTTCCTCATTGTAAGTATATGGTGGATAAGGGTCATAACTTTGTTCTTCATAATACTCGTATGAGGTGGGTTGTTCACGCCATTGTTCCTCATAGTAAGCATATGAAGATTGAGGCTCATATCTTGGTTCCTCAAAGTATGAGTATGAAGGCTCATACCTTGGTTCATCAAAATATGAGTATGAGGGAGAAGATTCATACCTTGGGTCTTCATAGGATGTGTATGAAGTTGATGGCTCGTACCTGGACTCCTCATAGTAGTTGTATGAAGTGGACGATTCAAAGAGGTCACAATATTGTACCGAATGAGGGTTACCACAAATGGTGCAATAGTCTTCCCTATAATCATCCTCCTTATAGTGGTAGTTGTAATCTCCTGAGTATTGATCCATAAGAATCACTCAGCAGACCACAAAAGAGTCTCGGGACCAGAAAACAAAAATGAAAACGGAAACAGAGGCTGGACATGGCCCCGTGTTCAGTGAGCACGGCCCTGTGTTCAGATTCTGTATCTGGGTGTTTTAATAAAAGTGACTGGTTTTGTGCAGCACGGGGGCATGTTCAGTGAGCACGACCCCGTGTTCGGACTTTGTATCTGGGAGTTTTTGAAAAATGTGCAGCACAGCCCCGTGTTCAGTGAACACGCCCCGTGTTCAGTCTACTGTAAGTGCAAAAACTAACTAAAATGTAGAAAATGTGCGCGCGATTTAAAAGGTTTTGAAAAACTGATTAGGCCGTTGATTTTAAGCTTTCTTAAAATCCTTGTGTCCCCGGAAACGGCGCCAAAAAACTTGATGTGTGCGGTGTGTTATATATTTTTAGTTATATTTTAAGCCCTTTTTAACACTTTAGTCAAGTTTTAAATTTATAAAACACGATATTTTACTAACACTAAACACACATATGGGCAAGTGCACCCATCGTGAGCGTAGTATAGCGTTGGTAAGATACCGAGGTCGTCCAAGGACACAAGAGCTTTTAGTACCGGTTTATCCTCAACGTCTAATCAAATCAAAAGTTTTGGAAAAGTTTTAAACATGAAAATAAAAACTAAAAATGCTGAAAAATAAAAGTAAAAAAATAAACACAGATAGACAAGATAAATCACTTGGATCCAACTCGCCTTTAGTGTAACCTTTGATGATTTCCGCACTTTTTAAGAGATTATCTTAGTTATAGTAGTAGGCCCCTCTTTTGAAGGTGATGTTACCCTCAACCCAGTAGTTTGAGTCATCAAGGACACAATCCTAAAGGGTCGGAATATTGAAAGATAATTAATTAAGTTATTAATGCGTAATGTGGTAGGCCCCTCTTTTGAAGGTGACGTTACCCTCAGCTAAGTGGTTTGAGTCAGCAGGGATACAATCCCAAGTAGTGGGGTTAATGTATTAATAGTAGTTTACATATGAGGGGATCAAGCTATTCGCACCCCCGCCATCCAATACCAGTGGGTATTGAAGGAGGTCCTGGTAAGCTTGACCCAGGTCCTTGCAGGATCTATACACTGAACAAGGCAAGAACCTTACCAAACCATTCCCTTAACCCACAACCAGGTAGCCAACATATCTCTATATAGACCGTAGAAATATGAATGGTGTAAATCTTTTATTTTATATAGACAGTAAAATAACGCCAAGACACCACGGACAAATGATAAGGAAGTTTCACCTTCAACATAAGAAACTAGTTATTAAAGTCATTAATACACAACCAAATAAAAAGTGCGAAAAGATTAAAAAACAAAAGTATTACACTAAATGCTTGTCTTCACCAAGTGATGTAAGAGACTTAGGCAAACATGGCCTTTGATTGTCAAGAACTCTTACTCTCAATCTTGGATCCCGAGACTACTACACACACTCTATGATGGATAATGGATGATGGTGGTGGATGTGGGTTGTAGTGGTGGTGGAGTGTGGGTGAAGTGTGAGAGAGGTAGTTTGCCAAGGGATGCCTTTGAAGTGAACCAAGCACCTCTATTTATAGCCTGCACAGAAGCCCGGACACGGCCCCGTGTCAATTGGGCACGGCCTCATGTCCATTGGGCACGGCCCCATGTCCATCCACTTTCTCTTTCTTCATTAATTGCAATTTGTCTGCATTAGCTCCACACGCCCCCGTGTCCGCTGGGCACGGCCCCGTGTGGCGAAGCGTATCTGTACTATCAAGATTTGGTTGGATTATGCGAATCTTAGCATTGACCACGACCATGTTGGGCTGGGCACGCCCCCGTGTCGGGAAATAGAAGCTTTTATAGCTTTGTCCTTTCTGCAGACACCTGGCCACGCCCCCGTGTTCGCTGGCCACGAGGCCATGGTCAGCCTTCTATTCACTTGTTTTTGCTTGGGATGATGCTGTCGAGGGGTCGGGCATGCCACATTTATTCCTTTTCTTGTAATTATGTTAGATTTTGTTGAATATTTGCTTCTTTTGTTTATTTACGCTCATTTAATCACGAAAATATAAAAGGAAGACAAAAGCACACTTTTTCCAACATTAGTACTAAAAAAAAGTTAGTTTTATGCCTTATTTGATGTAATTTATATGTTGAATTTTACACACATCAATTGTCAATTTAAAACATATGTCGTTCTTTATTAAGCATGTCAAGACATTTGGCATTTGTTTTTCTCTTGAGTTTGGTATAACAAGTGTCGCTACCATAAAGAACCAAACCAATAGCAACCGATAGGGTAGATTTTTTTACAAAGCTGATATAGAGCCGAAGCTAAAAAACAAGAATAATTATTGAAGAAAATCGATATATTTCTGAATGAATGAAACTGTTATAAGAGGCTCCCTTTTATAGGGTTTTTCTAAATTTGGCAGGTTTCCCAAATTTTCAAAACTATAATTAGATAGAAATAAACATAAATTAACACAATAAATAAGGGTGTAAATCCAACTATTAAGAAACTTACGCGTTATTGGGTAAGAAAAGGAAAGTACAGAAAATTGATAAAATTGGGGAAAAATTTTCGTTGATGAAATCAGAGCCTTAAATCATGGAATTCAGGTCTGACAGCTGGGCCAAACCACCTATGGTGGTTTGCCACAAGATCCGACTCGTCGAGACCTATATGTCCGCAGGTCATGGGCCTCGTAACTCCAACCATAGCCAGGTTATGTCCGTTTAAAGTTTGGTTCTTTTCTATCCTATATGGTGGTTTGCCACAAGATCCGACTCGTCGAGACCTTTATGTCCGCTGGTCGTGGTCCTCGTAACTCCAACCATAGCCAAGTTATGTCTCATTAAAGTTTGGTTATTTTCTATCCTATTTTCCTCTAGAAAGTTGGTCCATGTAGGAGTCAACTAATTCTTGGGTCCGCTCGTCATCAACAACGAATTCTGAAATACATGATTTATAAACGAATAATATACAATTTTGATTATTCACCCATGACTTTGATTGTCACCAGATGGGTAGAAACTTGATTCGACTGTTATTTAAGTTGGCTGTCTACTTAAAAAGAAGAGTAAATTACAAGGTTTGTCCTTTATGTTTACAGTGTTTTGCAGGCGGTGTCCTTTAGCGCAAAAGTTGACAAGTTCTGTACTTAATGTTTCAAAATCTTGCACGTTCTATCCTTTAGGCCAATCACAGTTAGATTTTGTGGTTAAATCTGGTCATGTGCGTTACACATGAGGGCATTCTTGTCATTTCACCTTCCCAGGGGTATTTTGTAAAGAACTTTTATTAAGGTGCCAATTTCTACAAAACATAAAAATAAAACAATATATAAACATACACTCCCTCTTTTCTCTCTCTAATCTGAAACCCCTCTCTCTATCTCTCTCTAACAACTGATGGAGGTGGCGGAGGTGGCTTTTATGGACGATTGATGGTGGTATGTGGTGGCTCACGGCGGTACAGGATGGATGGACATTGTGGATGTGGTTGTTGTGGTGTGATTGCAGGTGGTGGTGAGTTAGGGGCGGTGGGTGAAGGTGCGGCGGTGGTGGTGGGTTAGGTGCGGCGGTGGAGGAGGTGTTATGGGCGATTGTTGTAGATTATGTCCGCCATTGCTGCAGATCGTATCCTCTGTTTCCTATGTTATCTCTTATTGTTCTATCTTTATTCAACAACTTCAAATCTTATTTCATGAATCTGAATTTATATTCTTACAGCTTGCTTATTTTATGTTAAACCCAGTTGAATTTATCATTTCTGGTGATTATTAGATTAATTTTATACAACTTGATTAATAAAGCTTCTACCTTTGATATTTGATCTGGGTAATTCGTTAGTTTTTTTTTAATTTCTAGGGTTTGTAAATTTACTTATAATGAATTTAAATTATAAGAAGTGGATTTTCTTTACTAATTATGCAATAGAAGCTGAATATCAGGGTGGTTGATGTATTATGAGGGTTGTGGTGATGGTGGTGGCGGGGCGTTTTGATGGAGGTTATATATTTATTGTTAAAATAATAATAATAATAATAATAATAATAATAATAATAATAATAATAATTTTGTTTTATTTTTTAAATAATACTAAATAAATGGGGTAAAAAGACTAAAATGCCCTTGGGTGATCAGATTTAACCAAAAATATAACTGGGTTTGTCCTAAAGGATAGAACGTGCAAGATTTTGAAACATTAAGTACAGAACTTGTCAACCTTTGCGCTAAAGGACACCGCCTGCAAAACGTTTTAACATAAAGGACAAAACTTGTAATTTACTCTAAAAAGAAAATGTCTTCTCAAATTAAATAATTAATTTAGATGTGTTTCTTAAATTAATAATACTAGTTTTTTATATCGCGTGTTGCGGCGAAACCGAGCAAATGATAATGTAAAACAAATGTGATTTGAAAATAAAGCATGTTGTTTAGAAAGTCAAACCATTAGAACCATTTAGTTTATCATCGTACCATTTTATGATACCAAATAAATACTTTATTTTGAGTATAACCTTGTTTTAACAAAACTTATAACCGAATGTCATGGAAAGAAATCAAGCACAACTACGTACTTAGGTTTTTAGAAAAAATAGTTATAAATGTAACTTATTAAAGAAGTATCAAGTTATTCCATAAATTATGTTATTAGATGTAAATATAATAATAAATTATTATAATATTATAAATAATAAAATAATAAAAAACTATATATTATTATAAAAATAAAACTACTATTCATCGCCCCTCAAAATCAATATAATATATATATATATATATATAATTCTGACTTATCTATTTGTTTAAACATATAGTATAATTATACCATTACTGAAAAATAATAATATACAAGAAAAACCATTGATTCCCAATTAGAAATAGCAGATTCCAAGTAAATGCATGTCTTATGTCGTGCCAATTTTGACTTTTCAAGATAATGTAATGTAATGATGGTCTCTCATAACGTGGATAGCTTAAGCTTAATAGACTGACCAGAGTGCAACACAACTCAAAGGGTTGAAAGCTAAAAGGGTTCAAAAGCAAGTAGCTGCCATAAGCAGCAAAAGGAACGGAACGGTGATCAGTCACATCACACTTTACATGTGGACTCCCTCAAACAACAGCATTTGGCGCATGAGGGAAGACACATTCTATTATCCGCAGATCAAAAGCCTTCCATTAACCAAAATAGGCAAGTCCCCCACTATAGTCACGGATCAAGGGTTAAAGGTTTCTCCTTATATCATGACCATCCTTCTATAAATTAGAGAACACCTTCACTCATATAACACACACACACATTCCCTTCTCACCCTCTAGATTGTGTACTTTTTGCACAATTTCTTCTTCACCTCAAATATCAAATACAAAATAACAATAATAGATAAAAATCATAATTTTTCTGGGTTGAATATCCTTCAATCGAGAACTCAAGAATAATAACAATACCTCGATCCAAACCTACGTATTGCAAACATGGGGGGACCCCACAACCCGCCTTATGCAAACTGAAACCCTTCAACCCTTTAACCTAGCAGGTCCTATCACTACCCTTGGTCTCATATTTGTTGTAGCTACAAGCTGGCGCCCACCGTGGGGCTACGTCGCTAAATTTATCTTAAAGACTTGTAGTGTAGCTCTAACAGCATGTATTGGTTCCGTTCATGTATCATGACGAACCAAAACGGTCTCAACAGAACAATGTCGATACTGAGATCTGTATTATCTGAACCAGTATGATTATTTATTTTTATGGTTTTCAATTTAAAATATATGTCGTTCTTTTTTTAGCATGTCAAGACTTTACGCATTTGTTTTTCTCTTGAGTTTGGTATAACAAGTGTCGCTACCAAAATGAACCAAAGAAATAGCAACCGATTTTGGCCAGGTAGCGCAGGGTAGATTTTTGTACAGAACTGATACAGAGCGGACGCTAAAAAACAAGAATAATTCTTGAAGAAGATAGATATATTTCTGAATGAATGAAACTCTTATAAGAGGCTTCCTTTTATAGGGTTTTTCTAAATTTGGCAGGTTTCCCATATTTTCAAAACTACAATTAGATAGAAATAAACACAAATTAACATAATAAGTATGGGTGTAAATCCAACTGATCAGAAATTTACGCGTTATTGGATAAAAAAGGAAACTACAGAAAATTGATAAAATTAAGGAAAATTTTTCGTTGATGAAATCAGAGCCTTAAATCATGGAATTCGTGTCTGACAGCAGGGCCAAACTGTAACACCCCGTGTTTCGAAAGTCAAAGTCAACATTGAAGTCAAAGGAAGAAAAGATTGCTAATTGCGATTTGTTACTCCTTGCTCAACTACTGTTTTGACTTCTTTGACTTGTAGTAATCTATTTATTTATTTGCTTTAGTTGTATTATGTGGAGTACTTATTAATAATCGAGGTTTAATCGATGTGTATCGCTTGTTTTTATCGTTTATCGCATTCGCAACTCGAAATATGCGTTCTGGATATTGTTTTACGTGTGTGTGCTACTTATGTGTTACTTGTGCATGTTTATTTATGTTTATGTTGTGGTGATTAATCGAAACGCAATCGCAATGCTACCGCAATCGAATCGCAAACGCTGAACGCAAGTTAATTAGGATGATTGTATGTTAGATATAGTAGTTGGGATTAATGAGAAACTCTATCGCATCGCAACGCCCAACACGTGAATCGAAACGACAAAACTCAACGCGCCAGACACCGGATCGAGTGGCCACCCGATCTGACAGCCATCCGATAGGTGGCCCATCCGATCCCCTGCACTTTCCTTTTTGGGAAACCCTATAAATACCTCACTTCTCACATCATTTGATGTGACAGCTCCTCTCACTCGACCCAGCCGCTCTCAAGCTTCTTTCTCTCGATTTCTCACGATTCTTGTAAGTTTTCAACCTAAATCTTGTACTTCTATAATCTACATGTACTCCTACACCTTTCTATCTTTTGAATCTTAACTTTTAACCGTGAAATCACTAGATCTGAGGTGTTCTAGGATGATGTCATCATGGAGTTCTTATGAAATTCATGTTTTGGCTTCAATCCACCAAGAACAACTTAGATCTGGATGATTTCCACATGAATAAATAAAGATCTTGCATAGATCTGAACATATTCATGGTAAAAAAGATTGAAAGATGGTTTCAAACTTTCTTTCAACTCTTTTACACTCAATGCACTCATAACCAATAGAATCAGAGCTTGTTCTGATCCTCTACTCTTTCGTAGTGTTGTGTTGGCTCAAGATCTAATTTCTATCAGAGAGACACCCGATTTCGGGTTGAACAAGAACCACCATCTCGGACAGCTAACTGGTCGGACTAGGGTGATTCCTATCCAATAGGATTACTTAAGTCTTGACGAGGGTTCTGTTGTTTAGCACGTTATCACATCGTCTTGTCCAAAACTACAAAACTCTCAAAATCCCCAAGTGTCAAGACGATCAGGTTGCTGGGACGGATTGTCGTCTGATCGGCTGGCACCTGGTCCCAGACTTCAACTTTTACTTCAACTTTTCAAGGTTTTAAGCATCGAACGGATTACCATCCGATCGGATTGCCATCCGATCGAACGACCATCCGACCATGTGATGTTCGGAACTTCAACACTTAAACAATTTTCAACATGTTTAATGCATTAACAGTTCTAGCGGATTGTCACCCGATCGGTAGACCATCCGATTGGATGACAACACTGCTGCGAACTTGTTCTCTGAGAAATGTCTTGCCGAACGGATCGCCGTCCGATCGAGCCGCCGTTCGATCGACCGACCTGAAAGGTAGAGATACTTCTCTGTTTTCAAAATGCTGCAACGAAAACTTCAAAGTACAAACCACCATACACAAACACATTCTCACCAAACGAGATGACAATCCAATCGAATGGCCATCCGATCAGATGACCATCCGAACGAATTGTCATCTTATCGATTGGCCATCCGATCGGATTACCATCCGACCGGATTACCATCTGACACTTGGTGCAAGGTACCGTTTATTTCACCGTTTTACGTGCCACTTATCGTTTATGCTACCGCTAACTGTTCAGGCTAATCTCTCTCAGCGCTCCCTTCAATCCAATAGCGTGTTTACTTGTTAAACACAATCTGTGAGTATACTCGATCCCTTTTTGCTTTATTCACTTTTGGGTGTTACATACGTTATCTATATTCAAATCACATCGATCACACAACGCAAACACTATTTTATACGCTAACCACTCATGCATGTTATACGTGACTCGATAAATGCCTGTTTGTTTTGTTTACACATTGATTGTTGTCTACCTGCCTTAGCAACGATAGTACTATAGTTTGGACTCAGCACTTGTCGTGGACAGGGGTTGTTAAGGATCTTACTTCACGTGTTCGCAGTGGTGAACATGTGTCGTGCACTCGCTATTCGTAGTCATTGGTATTGATAAGATCAGTGTCGATAGCTTACATGCTTCACATTATGCGTTGTACATGCTGGTTATGCGTAAACTATTTAGAACTCTATTATGCTATATCAAACTTGTATGCTCACATTTACACTATGTGTATTGACCTTTATTTTAACGTATGTGACAGGTATTTAGGATGCTATCTGCTAGGATGCTTGCTATGTGGAACCGAGTTAGGAAGAGTCTAGAAACAAACAATTTATTTTATTTGAAATCTGAGTTGTCGGAACAGAACAATTTGTCTTGATTTTGTCTGTAATAACTATGCTACTTATTATGTCATGGTATGGGACGTGATACTTTAAATAATTGGTAATCGTAGTTGTGACAACTCGTATTTAAAACTTCTCTTTGTGTTAATGTAACGTACGTAGACCTTATGTGATTACATGAACCATGTCGGTTTAATGAATGTTATAAGTGAATGTTATATGAATATGTGTTGTGCTTGTATGTATATGTATTGGAATCACACGAAATAAACCAATCGCACAATAGCAACTCGAACGCACAAGCCTTTGGGCTTTACTACTCTCGGCCCACTTCTCTTGAACTTGAACCGAATGGGCAACCCATTAGGGGGGTTCGGCCCACTCTCTCTTTTACACGCATAGCATTAGGAGAAAGGGTATACTTCTCATTGGTTTGCTAAACACACAACACCACACAAACCCTACTCTCCCCTCTCTCCCTCACGAACCCGATGGCAGCCATACACCCTCTCCATCGAAGATCTTTCCTTGTTCGGATCAATCCTCGTTCCATCTTTAACCGGTTAGTAAATTCATAAGTTATTGTTTGTTAGATGTTATGATGAGGTATGTAATGATCTATGAATGATAGATGATTGAATGATAGATGATTGAACATGAATGAAGTATAATCGGCCATATATGTGTTTAGATCCGAATGGTTTGATTTTTTGTGTTAGTATGAATTGGATTTGTAGATGATGATTGAGAACCGAATGCTTGTTAAATCGGCTGTTATGTTCTATGCTTCGGATTGTTATTCATATGATGATGTTAATCGGCTCTCATGACTCGTTGTTTGTATAATGATTTAGGATTTAACGTGTGTAACCGGTTATATGTTCATGTAATCGGATCAAATAATATGATACGATAGGTTATTGTTCATGCTAAACGGATTAGGGTTCATGTGAATCAATTGATAAAAACCTTGTGTTGATCGATATATGGCTTGATTAGAATTATTAATTCTGTTGATTGATTTTATGCAATTATGGAAACTGCTAAAGTGGTCAAATGAGTTGATTGGAATATGTAACTGATTGCAAGATTATAGGGATAATAAAAACCACTCGCACAAGACCTCTTGGTCGCACAAGAGGTCCATTCGCACAAGACGATCTGATCGCACAAGATGATCTGATCGCACAAGATGTCTTTAGTCGCACAAGGCTTATTGGATCGCACAAGTTGTAATGTTTGTTTAACTGTTGGGTCGGGTATACATGCTGGGCTGGGCTAGTTCCGATCGCACAACCCAACCGGATCGCACAAGTCGACCTGATCGTACAAGCCGTCCGGATCGCACAAGACTTAGGTTTATTTGATTGGGCCGTGTTTATGCTTATATACTTGTTTGGGTTTCTTGTTATTTGGGCCGCCTGTATTGGGCTTTATCTTTGGGATCGTACAAGTGTTAGTATGATATTGACTGCTAATGTGTTATACGTGTTTGCCATGATCAATACGTGTTAGTAACCTGTTAACTTGTGTAAACATACGTGCATTACTTGAACCTAAACCTGACTTGTATGGTAACCATGTTAGGACGTGGTTGACCTCTAGCAGCTCAATTGGCCTTTCATTTATCTGCCGAGCTAACCTAAGGTGAGTTCACACATTCAACAAAGCATGGGATTCCCAGGGGTTGGGAATGGGGTTAAGGAATATGGATTCCTCGTCCTTTCTTGGGTAGGACAGTACTGGTTCAGGAATGTAATTCCTCGTCCCCATGGACAGTTAACTTTTACTAGACCAAAACTCTATCACGAAGTCCCTCCTTTTTATATCGACTTCATCGCCAGGCCAATGGCGAGCGGGTCATTAGTTAGATAGCGCTATTTATGTCTGACAAGCCACACACCGTGCCGCAGAGGACAGGCGTGAACTAATGGATCTGGGCACGTCAATGATGATAGACATTGACAGTTCAGGGCACATAAACATGACTACAGTCAGCAGTCAATATGGTAACGAGTCTAGTAGTATACATGGGGTAGCCCCCACGGCCGAAAAGCCAGATAACTAAACATGGGGTAGCCCCCACGGCTGGATTGCCAGAGTAAATGGGTTAAACAATCACGTTTTCAACTATGGGGTAACCCCCACGGTAGGATGCCAGTTAAAGGAAACTGTTTTTGAAACAACTTAAAACAAACACCCAACTGTGAACTCGCTCAACATTATTGTTGACTCGTTACTACATGCTTTGCAGGTCAATAGGTACTTAGCTGGAGCTTGCATGGGGAAGAGTCGTTGTGGGACATGGACAGTTGTGTGCCATGTTAAACTTTGAAACATTTAAACTTAAGTTTTGGTTTTAAACATTATGCTTCCGCTTTGCAACTTAATCTATGTTTGTTTTGGACACCAATTGTATTGGTTGGACGTTTATAATTATTTAGTGGCTTGTCCAATATGATTTGTGGCTTGATCCTGGTCAGTCACGCCTCCAAGCGGTGATACTCCGCGTGTGGATTTTGGGGGTGTGACATATTGGTTTCAGAGCCATTGGTTATAGAGAACTTGGTTTTAATAAGGGAAAACGTTTTTGTTAAAACCAGACTATAACCTGTACAGTGCTCTACGATCCACAACGACGCTTTACTCCACGTGCAAGGCTCGACGTTCTAGGTGATATGGTTTATGTTTTATTGCCTACTTGCTAGATTACATAGAACTTTGCTTATGGTATGCTTAGATAAACGTAGCAACTATAGCTCGAAAACACATGTGTGCTTACTCTCTTCTGTCATCGCACTTTCGCGAACCCTTCTCACTCGTGTTTCCCTTGATATGAAGATCATGTCTGGACGCGTTAACATGACTCAAGCCCAGTTGACGGCTCTGATTAACCAACAAGTTGCTACGGCACTTGCAGCCGCACAGGCAGGAGGTATACTCTGCAGTTTAAACTCATTCTAGGATCTTTAGGTCCTACTCTCGTGAACCAACCTTTGTGTTAAACTTTGTCCTTTCTTACATCCACGACAGGTCAACCTGCATAACCTCCTGTGTGCACCTTCAAAACTTTTATGGACTGCCGACCAACTACTTTCAGCGGCACTGAAGGAGCCGTAGGTCTCCTCCACTGGTTTGAAAAGCTCGAATCTGTTTTCGAGATGTGTGAATGCCCTGAGGCTCGCAGGGTGAAGTATGCTACCGGTACTGTCGAGGGTTTAGCGCTCACGTGGTGGAACGCTCAGGTTCAAATGCTGGGGTTGGTCGTTGCTAATGCCACCCCATGGAACAATTTTAAGGAAATGATCAAGGAGGTGTACTGTAATCGTGATGAAATTCACAAACTGGAAGTCGAGTTCTTCAACCTCAAGATGACGGGGTCAGAAATTGAGGCGTACATGAAAAGATCGAATGAGCCTGCCATACTGTGTCCTACTATGGTGGACCCTCCAATTAAGTGTATCGAGCTATATCTTAAGGGCCTAGTGCCGGAGATCCAAAGTTATGTGACTTCAGCAAACCTCGCCACCATCCAGCAGGTTGTTCAGTTGGCTCACCGTCTTACTGATCAGGCGGTGGAGCAGAACAGGTTACCAAAGCGTATAAGTGCTACAGCTACTTCGGATGCTCCTAGTGACAACAAGAGGAAATGGGATAGAGCTTCAAGCAAAGGTTCAAGTTCTGTGCAATCTTAGTCTCAGCAGAGAAGGACTGACGACTATAAGAGTCCTAGTCAGCAATCGTCTGGTAGTCAAATTCATGGTGGGTACAAGGGAAATCACCCCAAATGCAATCGTTGTAACCTACATCACAACGGGCCATGCACCAGGGGTAACTGTCATTGGTGCAACAAGCCAGGCCACGCAGCAAAGGATTGCAGAAGTTTATACCCCGCAAACCAGAATCGTCAGCAACAACAATCTCAACAGAATCAACGCCAGCAGCAGCAGCAAGGTAACAACAAAGGGTGCTTTTAGTGTGGAGCTGAAGGCCACTTCAAGAGAGATTGTCCCCAACTGAACAGGAACCAGAACAACAATAACAACAACAACCAGGGGAATGGAAACAACGGGGGTAATAACCACAACGGTGCAAGGGGTCGTGTGTTCGTTATTGGCCAAGGTGAAGCAAGAAATGATCCCAACGTGGTGACGGGTAAGTTCCTTCTCGATGACTTTTATGTTACTGTCTTATTTGATTCGGGTGCTGATACTAGCTACGTGTCACTAAAAGTTAGTCAAATGCTTAAGCGTACCCCAACACTATTGAACACCAAGCACACTGTAGAGTTAGCTAATGGTAAAAGTTTAGAGGTCACCCACATAGTCAAGGGTTGTAATCTTGTTCTTGCTGGTCACACTTTCTCAATCGACCTCCTTCCTATCACCCTGGGTAGTTTCGACGTTGTCATTGGGATGGACTGGTTATCACAACATCAACCAGAGATCCTTTGTAACGAAAAGATTGTCCGTATTCCTTGCCCAGGTGATGAACCTCTCATGATTCATGGCGACAAGAGTGGTGTTGTTGTGAGCATCAACTCTTTCCTTAAGGCCCAAAAGTGTTTACGAAAGGGCCACACAGCTATTTTGGCTCTCGTTACTGAAACCTCGAAGAAAGAGAAGAAGATAGAAGATTTTCCAATTGTGCGCGACTATCCTGAGGTATTCCCTGAGGAATTACCTGGCCTTCCACCTCATAGACAAGTCGAGTTTCAAATCGAGCTAGCTCCTGGAGCAGCACCTATAGCTCGTGCACCTTATCGCTTAGCTCCATCAGAGTTGGAAGAACTCTCTACGCAACTACAAGAACTCTTGGATAAGGGTTTTATTCGTCCTAGCTCTTCGCCCTGGGGAGCTCCAGTGCTATTCGTGAAGAAGAAAGACGGTACCTTCCGTATGTGTATCGACTACCGTGAACTCAACAAGGTGACCGTGAAGAATCGCTATCCTCTTCCATGCATTGACGACTTGTTCGACCAGCTACAAGGGTCGAGGTACTATTCAAAGATTGATTTGAGATCAGGATATCACCAGCTGAGAGTCCGAGAAGAGGACGTCTCTAAAACAACCTTTAGAACCCGTTATGGACACTATGAGTTTTTGGTTATGCCTTTTGGGCTGACAAACGCACCTGCGGTCTTCATGGACTTGATAAATCGAGTGTGCAAACCTTACCTGGACAAGTTCGTTATAGTTTTCATCGACGACATCCTGATCTATTCGAAGAGTCGGGAGGAACACGAGCAGCATTTACGACTCATTTTGGAACTCCTTCGAGCAGAACAGCTGTACGCCAAGTTTTCAAAATGCGACTTCTGGCTTCATGAAGTCCATTTCTTAGGCCATGTGGTGAACAAGGATGGGATTCATGTGGATCCATCTAAGGTAGACTCGATTAAGAACTGGCCTGCACCTCGTACACCAACGGAAATTCGCCAATATTTGGGCTTGGCAGGTTACTACAGGAGGTTCATTAAGGATTTTTCCAAGATTGCACAGCCTCTCACCTCACTAACGCAGAAAGGCGTTGTTTATCGATGGGGAAATGCACAAGAGTTAGCATTTCAGCACTTAAAGGATAGACTTTGTAGTGCACCTATCATTTCATTGCCAGAGGGCACAGACAACTTTGTGGTTTACTGTGACGCATCAATTCAGGGTCTTGGTTGTGTATTGATGCAACGGGATAAGGTTATAGCCTACGCCTCACGCCAACTTAAGGTTCATGAAAGAAACTACACTACGCACGATTTAGAGCTGGGAGCTGTTGTTTTTGCACTTAAAATATAGAGACACTACCTGTACGGTACCAAATGCGCCATCTACACCGATCACAGGAGTCTCGAGCACATCTTCAAATAGAAGGAACTGAATATGCGACAACGACGATGGGTCGAGCTACTGAATGACTACGAATGCTCGATCAGGTACCACCCAGGCAAAGCCAATGCTGTGGCCGACACCCTCAGTCGAAAGGACACTACGCCTAAGCGCGTACGAGCTTTACAACTCACTATCCAATCTAGTCTTCCTGCACAGATACGAGATGCCCAGGTAGAGGCACTGAAACCAGAAAACATCAGGGCTGAAGCCCTACGTGGCTCAAGGCAACGATTAGAACAAAAGGAAGACGGCGCCTACTACGTAACAGGACGCATTTGGGTCCCACTTTATGGCAACCTATGAGAGCTTGTGATGGATGAGGCACACAAGTCTCGCTACTCAGTACATTCTGGTTCAGATAAGATGTACCACGATATCAAAACTACGTATTGGTGGCCTAGCATGAAGGCCCACATAGCAACTTACGTCAGAAAGTGTTTGAGTTATGCGAGAGTCAAAGTCGAATACAAGAAACCTTCAGGCCTACTTTAACAACCAGAGATACCACAATGGAAATGGGAGCAAATTTCCATGGATTTTGTTACTGGCCTGCCTAGATCTCAACGTGGTAACGATACTATTTGGGTGATCGTGGATCGACTCACAAAGTCTGCACACTTCTTGGCTATCAAGGAGACGGATAAGTTCTCCACTTTAGCAGACATATATCTTAAGGAAGTTGTCTCGAGGCACGGGGTGCCCACCTCCATTATCTCTGATTGTGATGCACGTTTTACTTCAGAACTGTGGCAAGCAATGCACAAGTCCTTTGGCTCATGTCTAGATATGAGCACAGCTTATCACCCGCAAACGGATGGGCAGTCTGAACGCACTATCCAGACCCTTGAAGACATGCTTAGGGCATGTGTAATTGACTTTGGCAACGGCTGGGAAAAGCATCTGCCACTTGTGGAATTTTCGTACAATAACAACTACCACACCAGCATTAAAGCTGCTCCGTTTGAGGCATTGTACGGGCGTAAATGTCGGTCACCTCTTTGTTGGATGGAGGTGGGGGATAGTCAGATCACTTGCCCAGAACTTGTGGTGGACACAACAGAACGAATTGATCAAATACGACAACAAATGGCGGCAGCTCGTGACCGTCAGAAAAGCTACACCGATAAGGGCAGGAAACCACTCGAGCTCCAGGTTGGGGAGCGAGTGCTACTCAAGGTTTCACCCTGGAAGGGTGTGGTTAGTTTTGATAAACGAGGCAAACTTAACCCACGATACGTTGGACCTTTCGAAGTCATCGAGAAAATTGGCAAGGTGGCCTACAAACTGAACCTACCAACAGAACTCAGTGCAGTTCACAACGTTTTCCACGTGTCGAATCTAAAGAAGTGTCTGTCAAATGAGACCCTCATAGTTCCTTTGAAGGAGCTCACTATCGACGAGCAGCTACGATTCGTCGAGGAACCAGTTGAAATCACGGACCGGGATGTTAAGGTCCTCAAGCGCACCAGAATACCTCTCGATCGAGTTCGTTGGAACTCACGTCGCGGCCCAGAGTTCACCTCGGAACGCGAAGATCAAATGAAACAAAAGTATCCCCAACTATTCGCAAACAGTACAACCACTACTGAGGCTGAAGCTACGGAATTTCGGGACGAAATTCCAGATCAACGGGGGGAGGATGTGACACCCCAGGAAAACCATGCAACTTAACTAGCTTCCTCAGTGAGTACGTGCTAAATTTCGAGACGAAATTTCTTTCAACTTGGGGATAATGTGACAACTCGTATTTAAAACTTCTCTTTGTGTTAATGTAACGTATGTATACCTTATGTGATTACATGAACCATGTCGGTTTAATGAATGTTATAAGTGAATGTTATATGAATATGTGTTGTGCTTGTATGTATATGTATTGGAATCACACGAAATAAACCAATCGCACAATAGCAACTCGAACGCACAAGCCTTTGGGCTTTACTACTCTCGGCCCACTTCTCTTGAACGTGAACCGAATGGGCAACCCATTAGGGGGGTTCGGCCCACTCTCTCTTTTACACGCATAGAATTAGGAGAAAGGGTATACTTCTCATTGGTTTGCTAAACACACAACACCACACAAACCCTACTCTCCCCTCTCTCCCTCACGAACCCGACCGCAGCCATACACCCTCTCCATCGAAGATCTTTCCTTGTTCGGATCAATCATCGTTCCATCTTTAACCGGTTAGTAAATTCATAAGTTATTGTTTGTTAGATGTTATGATGAGGTATGTAATAATCTATGAATGATAGATGATTGAATGATAGATGATTGAACATGAATGAAGTGTAATCGGCCATATATGTGTTTAGATCAGAATGGTTTGATTTTTTGTGTTAGTATGAATTGGATTTGTAGATGATGATTGAGAACCGAATGCTTGTTAAATCGGCTGTTATGTTCTATGCTTCGGATTGTTATTCATATGATGATGTTAATCGGCTATCATGACTCGTTGTTTGTATAATGATTTAGGATTTAACGTGTGTAACCGGTTATATGTTCATGTAATCGGATCAAATAATATGATACGATAGGTTATTGTTCATGCTAAACGGATTAGGGTTCATGTGAATCAATTGATAAAAATCTTGTGTTGATCGATATATGGCTTGATTAGAATTATTAATTCTGTTGATTGATTTTATGCAATTATGGAAACTGTTAAAGTGGTCAAATGAGTTGATTGGAATATGTAACTGATTGCAAGATTATAGGGATAATAAAAACCACTCGCACAAGACCTCTTGGTCGCACAAGAGGTCCATTCGCACAAGTCGATCTGATCGCACAAGATGATCTGATCGCACAAGATGTCTTCAGTCGCACATGGCTTATTGGATCGCACAAGTTGTAATGTTTGTTTAACTGTTGGGCCAGGTATACATGCTGGGCTGGGCTAGTTCCGATCGCACAACCCAACCGGATCGTACAAGCCGTCCGGATCGTACAAGCCGTCCGGATCGCACAAGACTTAGGTTTATTTGATTGGGTCATGTTTATGCTTATAGACTTGTTTGGGTTTCTTGTTATTTGGGCCGCCTGTATTGGGCTTTATCTTTGGGATCGTACAAGTGTTAGTATGATATTGACGGCTAATGTGTTATACGTGTTTGCCATGATCAATACGTGTTAGTAACCTGTTAACTTGTGTAAACATACGTGCATTACTTGAACCTAGACCTGACTTGTATGGTAACCATGTTAGGACGTGGTTGACCTCTAGCAGCTCAATTGACCTTTCATTTATCTGTCGAACTAACCTAAGGTGAGTTCACACATTCTACAAAGCATGGGATTCCCAGGGGTTGGGAATGGGGTTAAGGAACATGGATTCCTCGTCCTTTCTTGGGTAGGACAGTACTGGTTCAGGAATATAATTCCTCGTCCCCATGGACAGTTAACTTTTACTAGACCAAAACTCTATCACGAAGTCCCTCCTTTTTATATCGAATTAATTGCCGGGCCAATGGCGAGCGTGTCCTTAGTTAAATAGCGCTATTTAGGCCTGACAAGCCTCACACCGTACTGCAGAGGACGGGCGTGAACTAATGGATCTGGGCACGTCAATGATGATAGACATTGACAGTTCAGGGCACATAAACATGACTACAGTCAGCAGTCGATATGGTAACGAGTCTAGTAGTATACATGGGGTAGCCCCCACGGCCGAAAAGCCAGATAACTAAACATGGGGTAACCCCCACGGCAGGATGCCAGTTAAAGGAAACTGTTTTCGTAACAACTTAAAACAAACACCCTACTGTGAACTCGCTCAACATTATTGTTGACTCGTTACTACATGCTTTGCAGGTCAATATGTACTTAGCTGGAGCTTGCATGGGGAAGAGTCGTTGTGGGACATGGACAGTTGTGTGCCATGTTAAACTTTGAAACATTTAAACTTAAGTTTTGGTTTTAAACATTATGCTTCCGCTTTGCAACTTAATCTATGTTTGTTTTGGACACCAATTGTATTGGTTGGACGTTTATAATTATTTACTGGCTTGTTCAATATGATTGGTGGCTTGATCCTGGTCAGTCACGCCTCCAAGCGGTGATACTCCGCGTGTGGATTTTGGGGGTGTGACAGTAGTTGTTATGGAAACTTCTGGACAATCTGTTTCGCTCAGTGCCGTGCCCTGATGTTTCCGCCATCGGTTGGGGTGTGACAGATTGGTATCAGAGCCATAACTATAGGGAATTAGGCAAGACTCGACCTAGTCCGGGTCGATGTCCTAGAAATGACCTAGTCTATTGTTTGAGTACCAACTGACCAACTTGTGCATACCCTTAGGGGTTTTGTACGAGCTTACTTGCTACTTCTCTCTATTCTCACTTACGCTACACTATCACTGCACACTATTTTTTGAAAATGAATAAGTGATTAGGTCGGGATTAGGTGTGAAAACCACAAAATCTCCACTAAATCGCTTGTTCGACCCGCATTTTTATCTACAAACAGGAGAATCTGCGTTGAATCAGGAGTGAAATCCGTACTTTAACGCAGATTTCTTCTGTATTTTTATCAAAACAGGGACAAAGTTGTTAAGTCAGGGGTGGAACCCGAACCTTGACGACTTGTTCCGATCTCTATTTTGGTTTTACAAAACTCTCACCAAAGTCTCGACGGACTCTAACGACTTGAGGTCACGCTGTAACTGGAAGGATGAGTGCCATTGCCCAGAATCAAGGCAAGAGCACAGTCCCGAAGGCCAAAGTGTGTACCAAAAGTCCTTGTGAATAGTCGAATCACTTTGGGTAGTCAACATCTATCAACCCTTAGACAACCTATCACTCGATTTTCTGTGTTTTGATTCTGAGCTCACAACTGCCGACTCTGATATTCGTTGCTTTTATGTGAATTTTATGTGATTATGTGGTTTTACCTGTTTATGTGTTCGAGTTTTTGGTGAATTGTTCGCTTTTTGCTTTCGCTTTGATCGACACACACGAATCGCACTACACATCTACCTCAATACGCTAACAAATCGCTGATGCTCGCTTATACTATGCTACTCACTGTGTACTCGCTAATCGCAATCGCTATTTTCGAACGCGCGGACTTTGAATGATAGGTTTCTGTATTCTGACGGCCTCTTGTGCTTCTGTGCCTTACGTGCTTACGTGCTTCTGTGCCCTATGTGTTTATGTGCCTCTGTGATTACATGCCTATGTGTTTATGTGTTACATAATTCTGTTCTTGAGCTTTAGTAATAGTACGTGTGAGGTGAGATTCGATTAAATAGTGATTGAATCCTATGGCGATGTCTGTTGCAGACAATGTCGTCTACTGGATCACTTCACTCTCGCGCTATGAAATGAAAGCAAGCTGACAAGCGACTCGCCTCTCTCGTCGCTACTCAGATAGCTAAAGTAATTCCCCAGTTTTTAGCGAACTGAATGAAAACGCTAGCAAGTCTTCTGAAGAGTCATGGACCGATTCTCCTAAAGCTGCTTTTAGCTTCAAACAGTTCAAAGCTTGCGGTCCGAAAGAATTCAATGGCGAAGATGGCCCTACGACCATGTTCCAATGGTTTGATTCGATCGAGGTCACCCTGCGTCAGAGTGGTTGTCCTGACAATCTTCGTACCCTCAACGCTACTGGCGACTTCCAGCCCCGTGCTTTAGACTGGTGGACGACTGAGAGAAATAAACACGAAAATGATGTAGCTTACGGGCTGACATGGGATGAGTTGAAGGACGTGATGATGCAAGAGTTCTGCCCTCCCCATGAACGTCAAAAGCTAGAGGACGAATATTGGCATATCAAGCAGAAAGATGGTGACAACGCTGGCTTGACTGCTCGCTTCAAGCAACTAAGCATAATCTGTCCTGATCAAGTGAAGACTCCTGATGTGACGATCAAGAAGTATATCCGAGCTCTGCCGGATTGTGTTGCAGATTTCGTGCAAGCTTCAAAACCCGCAACCATCAAGGAAACTTATCTGCTCACCGCTGAGATCAATGATAAGCGAGTCAAGGCTGGTGTCTGGGACAAAGCCTCAAAGAATCTGCATCAAGCTACCACTGCTGCAACCGCTGAAACGCCGCCACTCCTCAGTCTTCAAAGTCCTCTCGTCGCAAGTGGAAGAACAGCAACTCCAGCAACAAGAACTGTGCTGTCACTACAGCTGCCCCTCTCCAAGTTGTGCCAACTCAGCAGCAGACCCAACACCGCCAAGTCGCGGCACCTGTTACTCAAGCACCGCCGGCAAAGCATGCTTATACTAGTCCTCACCCTGCCTGCCCGACTTGCACCTATCATCACCCAGTGGGTATCGCCTGCAGATTTTGTGTGCATTGCAACATGTACGGCCATTTCACCGGCAACTGCCGTACAGGTCCACGTCTAGCTACCGCTCCAGCTCATGCTCAACAAGCTCTACTTACCGCTCCTCAAGGCCAGCAAGCGGCTCCTGCACCCGCAATCAATGCTAGAGTCTGCTTTGCGTGTGGTGATCCCAACCACTTCGCAAGCATGTGCCCGAATTGAGTGGTAAAGCAAGAGCCACAACAGCAGCAACCCCAACAACAGCAGCAACCCCAGCAACCCCGCTCCTCAAGGCCAACAAGCAGCTCACGCCGGAACCTTCAACATCAATGCGCGTCAACCTCAAACCGATAACAATGTGGTTAATGGTACGTTCCTTGTGAATGGTATTTATTCTTCGTGTTTGTTTGATACTGGAGCCGATAAATGTTTTGTGTCGTTTGAATTCGAAAAGCTCCTTAATCATAAGCGCGCCCATCTCCCCTAGTCATTCGATGTCGAAGTTGCCACCGGAAGAACCGTTGCCATCAATTCTGTTCTTCGTGATTGTACTCTCGAACTCAACAATCACATCTTTCCTATCGATCTCATTCCGATGCAACTTGGAAGTTTTGACGTCATAGTAGGTATGGACTTTCTTCGTGAAAACCATGCTGAAGTTGTGTGTTTTGATAAGATGATTCAATTCTCGCTAGCTAATGGTGATCAACTGTGTGTGTATGGCGAAACTCCTTCGAAAGGTCTCAAACTCATGTCATGTGTCCAAGCTAGCAAGTATCTCCGCAAGGAATATAGAGCTTTCTTGGCTAACATAGTAGTAGCGGAGAAGGAAAAGAAGGAAATGGCGGTAAACCAGGTACCTGTTGTTTGTGAATTCCCCAACGTCATTCCTGAAGATCTCCCCGGACTACCACCAAGTCATGATATCGACTTTCGTATCGACCTCATTCCTGGAGCCAACCCTGTTGCTAAAGCTCCTTATCGACTCGCTCCGTGCGAAATGCATGAACTCTCGAGTAAGCTCCAGGAATTGCTTGATAAAGGGTTTATTCGCCCTAGCACCTCTCCGTGGTGCGCACCAGTCCTTTTCGTCAAAAAGAAGGATGGGTCGTTCCGGATGTGCATCGACTACAAGGAACTGAATAAGCTAACCATAAAGAATCGCTATCCCCTACCTCGAATCGATGATTTGTTTGATCAGTTGCAAGGTGCTTCATGTTTCTCGAAGATCGATCTACGCTCAGGCTATCAACAGTTACGCATTCAAGAGGAGGATATACCCAAAACCGTTTTTCGCACTGGTTACGGCCACTATGAGTTCGTTGTTATGCCTTTTGGTTTAACCAACGCACCCGCGGTTTTCATGGATCTGATGAATCGCGTGTGTAAACCTTTTCTTGACCGCTTCGTCATCGTGTTCATCGATGATATCCTGATCTATTCTAAGTCCAAAACTGAAGACGCGCAACATCTACATTTGGTTTTCGAACTGCTCCAAGGGAATTTTTTGGCTAGAGGAGGTTCAATTCCTCGGTCATATTGTCAATAGTCAAGGTATTCACATCGACCCCGTGAAGATCGAAACCGTTAAGAGTTGGGTTACACCTAAGAACCCGTCTGAAGTCCGATCTTTCCTCGGACTAGCGGGCTATTATCGCCGATTTATCGAAGGATTCTCTAAAATCACCGTGCCGCTTATTTCTCTCAGGCACAAAGACAAGCCTTTTGTCTGGGGAACTGGACAAGAGACTGCCTTTGAAACCCTCAAGCATAAGCTTTGCAATGCTCCGGTCCTTGCTTTACCCGATGGAAACGATGACTTCGCTGTCTATTGCGATGCCTCGAACCTTGGCCTTGGTTGTGTTCTCATGTAATGAGACAAGGTTATCGCATACGCATCTCATCAGCTCAAGATCCACGAGAAGAACTATACAACCCACGACCTCAAGCTAGGCGCAGTAGTTTTTGCATTGAAAATTTGGAGACACTACCTTTATGGTACGAAGTGTACGGTCTTCACCGACCATAGGAGCCTACAACACATCTTCAGCCAGAAAGAACTTAATATGCATGAACGCCGATGGGTAGAACTTCTCAACGATTACGACTATGAGATTCGTTACCACCCAGGCAAAGCAAATGTTGTTGCCGACGCCCTCAGCAGACGAAGCTATTTGCATAACATTCGTAATGTTCAAGCCCAGCATCATCTTGAAACTCTCATCCGCGAAGCCCAACATGCTTGTTTTACCGAACGCACTTTGAAGAAGGAAAGGATCTATCATGATGGAGCCCAGCTAGTGAATAAGTCGAATGGGATATTCCATTTTCTGGACCGGATCTGGATCCCTAAGCGGACTGATTTGCAACAGATTCTGATGGACGAAGCCCACAAGTCTCGATATTCTATTCATCCCGGTGCCGAAAAAATGTACTAGGACCTTCGCTACAAGTACTGGTGGCCGGGCATGAAGAGAGATATCGCTCTCTATGTTTCGAAGTGCCCAACTTGCTCGAAAGTCAAGGCCGAACACCAAAGACCCTCTGGCTTGCTTGAGCAACCCGTGATCCCCATGTGGAAATGGGAAAGCATAGCTATGGACTTTATCACGAAACTTCTGCGCACGCCATCAAGTCACGACAGCATCTGGGTTGTCGTTGACCGATTGACCAAATCCGCTCATTTCCTGCCGATACGAGAAGACTACAAGGTAGAAAAATTAGCCCGAATCTACACCAATGAGATCATTTGTCGACATGGGACGCCTCATGACATCATCTCTGACCGTGATGCTCGGTTTACCTCGCATATTGGGAAACATTTCAATCCGCTCTTGGTTCTACGCTTAATCTAAGTACCGCTTTCCATCCCCAAACCGACGGTCAGACTGAATGAATGATTCGTACCCTTGAAGACATGCTTCGTTCGTGTGTCATAGATTTCGATGGTAATTGGGACGCGTACTTACCTTTATTCGAATTCTCGTACAATAACAGTTATCATTCCAACATTCAAATGGCACCGTTTAAGGCATTATACGGAAGAAAATGTCGATCGCCTATTATGTGGCACGAGATCGGACACTCGCAATTAACCGGTCCTGAGCTGTTACAAGAAACGACTGACAAAATCCTCCAAATTCAAGACAATCTGCTGAAAGCTCAGAGTCGACAGAAAAGTTACGCCGATAGACGACGCAAGCCCCTTGAATTTGACGTTGGCCACCATGTACTCCTAAAGGTATCACCTTGGAAGGGTGTGGTCAGATTCGGAAAGAAAGGGAAACTCGCGCCTCGATATGTTGGCCCCTTTAAGATCCTAGAAAGGATCGGAAAAGTGGCCTACAGACTCGAACTACCAGAGGAACTTAGCAACGTCCACCCGACCTTCCATGTTTCGAACCTCAGAAAGTGCCTGGCTGAGTATGATTTGCACATACCAATTGAGGATCTGCAATTGAACGAAACATTACACTTCATGGAGAAGCCTGTTGAGATCATGGACCGCCAAACGAAGTAGCTCAGGCGCTCACGCATCCCCATTGTGAAGGTCCGATGGGAAGGCAAACGCGGCGCAGAGTTCACTTGGGAACTCGAAAGTGACATGAAGGCGAAGTACCCGCAGTTGTTTGTTACAGCAAAAGCCTAATTTCGAGACAAAATTCCCTTAAGAGGGGGAGGCTATAACACCCCGTGTTTTGAAAGTCAAAGTTAAAGTCAACATTGAAGTCAAAGGAAGAAAAAATTGCGATTTGTCATTCCTTGCTCAACTACTGTTTTGACTTCTTTGACTTGTAGTAATCTATTTATTTATTTGCTTTAGTTTTATTATGTGGAGTACTTATTAATAATCGAGGTTTAATCGATGTGTATCGCTTGTTTTTATCGCTTATCGCATCGCAATCGCATTCGCAACTCAAAATATGCATTCTGGATATTGTTTTACGTGTGTGTGCTACTTATGTGTTACTTGTGCAGGTTTATTTATGTTTATGTTGTGGTGATTAATTGAAACGCAATCGCAACGCTATCGCAATCGAATCGCAGACGCTTAAGGCAAGTTAATTAGGATGATTGTATGTTAGATATAATAGTTGGGAATAAGGCAACTATGGGTTTCAACTTGGTTTAATAGACAAGAGAATGGTTAGGGAACTAGACCGACTTCTTACAAAACCTAAATCTCGCTATAATCCAAACCAAGACCTATTAACAACCTCGAGCCTTACAGCGACAAGATTAGTAGAACACTTAATTTTATTAAATTACCGGATATTACTTCTAAGGTTACTTACTTGATTTTCACCCTAAATCAAGAACCCTAGCACAACCCTATTATGTGATATAGACCGTCACCAAGGATTATACGAAGCAATAAACAGCGATAAAACAATATCAAGCATGCATATACACCAAGTTAAAATTCCATAGCCGTTTACAATACAAGAAAATCCATAAACCACTTTACAAACGAATAAAAATCCAATCTTTGATTAAACCATTGTCATGCCTAGGTAGTTAAAGGTTTTTAGCCGGAAAACATAATCAGAAACAAAGATTCAAACATTATAGATTCTGAATTCATCGTGTTACAAATTAAAACGAACGAAAAACGAAAGAATAAGATGATAAAACCCGTAATCTTCACTTCCGATCGCTCCAAGATGTTACCCGAATGATTCCTAGCTTCCGAACTCTCCAAGAACCTTCAAACAGCCTCTAATGGCCTCCAAGAACTCCAAATTCGTAAGTCTTTTCGGCTGTTGATGATGATGATGATTTATAACTTTCAAAACCCTATAGCCGTTGCTGTTTCAAAGGCGGTGCACGATCACAACTCTCTCGCGGCCCGCGTAACATATACACATAATTTCACGCGGCCAGTATGACTCTTGATTTTCAAAACATATCTTTAAGCTGAGGTGGCCCGCGTAAGGGTTATATTAAGTTAACGTGGCCCGCCTGGAACTCCAGGATTGATTTTTCGCTTTGTTTTTTGCTCCCGAGCCCTCGTTTTCCGATCCAGCCTCTCGCCTTTCCAGAATTTAACTCGTTTCTACTCCTTTTGGCTGTAAAGACCTGAAAATCACAAAATATCAAAAGTATATACATTCTATGCTAAAAACGGGACAAAAACGAATATCTATCGACTAAAACGGACGCGAATAAAGATGTATTTTACAATACATCACCCATGCTAATACCCCTGTAAAACAAGTTCAAATATAGTGGAAACAACCGTTAGTGTTAGAATAATAATGAGGATCCTGGATTCTTAGACCTGCAACGTCTTCTGAGGATCCTTAATTCAAACAGAATTGAGTATCCGTGATCCTGGCTGCACTTGAGGATCCGTGATCCTTAGGTATAGAAAATCCATCCCTAACAATTACCCCCAAAATATGAGGAATAAAATACAACTTGATGAGTCATATTTTTCTGCCTTATCTTGAACGAACTAGCCAACGTAATTATAGCCGTTATCATATGACTAGCCGTTGCAATCCTGACGTCAGCGACGTAACTACCTGCAGATCATCATTATAAATTTAAAATAAGAGATAAGGATCAAGAGGCATTTAAATTCGTGTGTTACTTCCCTTTAAATCCTCATTCAGAGATCGGAACAGGTATTTCTCTTCTTCCTTCTCTCTGCATTTCTTATTCTGATTTTCTATTTCTTCGAAATCTCAAAGCCACAATGAAGCTACGATCCTCTCCTGCCAAGGATCCTAAGAAGGATAATTCCTTGAAAAGCCAAGGCATTATCAAAAATCCTTCGTCTGAACTCTGCCGCTTCACTGACCCGGAGATCGATCGAATCCGCCATTGCTTCCCGGCGGATGCTGATTTCAAACCTTTTGACTCTTCTCTGAAGAGTTACTGCATCTCTGACACATGGGTTGCTTTTCCGACCACTCCCTTCTTGATAGAATTCTCTTATCCTTTCCCTGCTTTCACCCAATCCTTCTTTGCACTCACCAGCATGTACTATATTCAGGCCTTGCCGATGATGTGGAAGGTTCTGTACACCATGGAGAACATCATCGAGCAAGAGGGCATAGAAATAGAAATGTCTGAGTTAGACGAGTTGTACAATCTTGTTAGCCATGGTTCACATCGTTTCTTGTTTAAGCACAAACCTGGTGATTCTCATCCAATCCTTAAGACCACAAAAAACGATACCCACTGGAAAAACCGTTTCTTTTTTGTAAGGAGAGACTCTATTCCAGACGGGAAAGACCTCCCCAAAAAGTGGACCACCCATGGTAGGATATAGGATCCTTATAGAAGGATCATAGGAAGATTCTGTCTCTTTTGAGGATAACTGATCCTTTTTCCTGTTTCTATTGTGCAGCTATCTCGGTTTCTCATCTTCTAGAATCCCCTGCAACAAAAGAAAGGGTAGCTGCCTTTTGTAACCTAGATCCTACTGTTAGAACATTCCAGGCCAAAACAAAGGATCCACAAGAAGTATCCTCTGGTTCTGTCACCATGTCAAGTAAGTATTCACATTTATGTATGATTAAATATTTAAATAGATGTAGAAAAAGGATACTTATCTGTTGTTTGTCATTTGCAGGCGCTGGAAAATCTTCAAAGTCAGCTACTTGTTTCAGTGTCAGTGACCTTGATGCATATGTTCCTCCCAAGTCTGCCAAGAAACAACCTGCTTCCAGTCCCAACATCCCAAATCCTAGGGGTGCCAGCACAAAGGGCAGGGGTGTAAAGAAAAGGAAGACTGCTGAGACTCTTGAAGGTCTGCCTCTCATCCAGCACCAGTTTAAAGAATACGTCTCTGAGGTAAGGATCCCTGATCCTTAGATCTGATCTTCCCATGCTGAGGATAACGGATCCTAACATATGTTTCTCTTTCGCAGAAATTCATTGAGATCCAGATGCTCCTGGATTCATATGCTGAAGAGGCTGAGCAGAAGCAGCTGGACTTCAAGAAGATGTACCTGGAGAAGGATCAGAAGATTGCCTCTCTCGAGAATGAAGTCAACCTGGTAAAGAGGGAGTTGGTTATGGCCCACATCACAACTGATTATGAGAAGGCGGAAGTGATGGATGGTGCCAAGCTTTCTGCTACAATTGCTATGCTGAAGATCAAGCTCCAAATGGCAAAGGAGGCTGACGATCCTGACTTTGACATGACTGCCTGGGACCAAGAAGGTTGGAAGAAGAGGCTGGCTGAGCTAGATGATGAAGAGGAGGCTGAAGAGGTATTGGCAATTGAAGCTGGTGGCAGCGGGTTGAAGGATCAGGCTGAGGAGGCAGCGGCTGCCAGTGATGCAGCGAAGGTGTGAGCTGCACAAATGGGTTATGATGGAAATTTCTAGACGTGGCCGGAGCCCATTTTTTTTTTATTTATGGTTGTTTTGGTTGTTGATGTTTTCAAAACAATGGTTTGTACTTAAACAATAGCTTTAGGTTTAAGGATCACCGATCCTTCGAACAATAGGTAGGATGACAATTGGTGGAGGGATCCTCTGTTTGGGGGATTAAGCCATTGTGATCCTGTCGTCTTTCTATTCTTGCATAACTTAGAACTTATCATCATGGACACCCTTTACCTACCGCAGCGGATGGGCCACGTATTGCTGGTAGATGCTTGGGGTAGGTAATTTTGACAACCTTTAGAGGGTTAATCTTTTGCTAAATAAATAAAAGTTTAATTTTTTGGCTTATCTTGTGTTGTTATTTTTGTGGATACTTTACCTTTCAATTTTTAAAGCTGAAAATGTATATTAGATTATGTCAAAAAGTTTTGGATATGATCAAGGATCAAATATCCTATAATCGAAAAGCTCAAAGAAGTGGCATAATTTTAGGATCATATATCCTGTTGTCAAAGAATAAGGGTAGCTCAAATAAATCAAGAATAAAGTGAAGGTAAATAAGGATCATACCTGAGAATCCAAGTTAGGATCCTAAATCCTTAATACTTACAATCAAGATAACCGAAAGACAAACCTTAGTAAAAGGTTAGGATCCATGATCCTTAACTGTTTAGCTTTGGAAACCTGAAACAGAACATAACTTGGGACTAAGCCAATATAAAAGAAGAGTTAGTAACTGGGGACAAGCCCAACAATCAGGGGACAAGCCCAATAAGCTGGGGACAAGCCCAAAAAACTGGGGACAAGCCCAAAGGATCTTGTGTAAACTAGAGTATGGCCCTCACTTGCGACTATCCAAACTTAGTGACATGAAAATGTCAAAACCTTAGCTAATGTGAAAACGTTAGAAACCTTAGGAACGGAGATATGGTACGTCTACCATTATACGTAGGATCTTGAATACACCCAGTACAATGAAATTGTCAGCCCCTAAAGCGGGTACTGGTCCCATTGCCTTGAACTGTACCAGGATCATCGTGCGCTACTGACGAAACTGGGGACAGGCCCAAAAACTAGGGACAAGCCCAATAAACTAGGGACAAGCCCAAAAAATTGGGGACAAGCCCAAAGAACTGGGGACAAGCCCAAAAACTTAGGAGACTTCTGTGGATACTTGATCCTTTGTCAAGGATACATCAATCTTCTGCAAAACTCAGAATTAAGTGAAAGAAGGATAAAGGATCCAGGATCCTTCCCCTTGTAAACAAGTTAATTAAAGAATTAGATAAATTGAGATTAGATCATTACCAGAGTAAGGATCATCTATCCTCTAAGGATCATTCATGGATATCGGATACGAAAATAGCTAAGGATCCTGGATCCTTATTACATGAAGTATCTCTTCAAGTGGACAACATTCCAAGCTCTTGGTAGCAAATCACCCTCCATTGTTAATAATCGATATGCCCCCTTTCCTGCCTCAGCTTCAATAAGATAGGGACCTTCCCATTTTGGTGCTAACTTGCCATCAGCAGGATTTGTGGTATTTTGGAATGCTTTCCTCAACACCATATCACCAACTTGAAATTTCCTGATCCTGACATTTTTGTTATAAGCTCCAGCGATCTTTTGTTGATAACTAGCCATCCTTATTCTTGTCAAATCCCTGAGTTCTTCTATGGTATCCAAGTCTTGAACCAAGTTATTAGCATTTCCTTCAGGATCACGGATGCTTGTTCTTGCAGTAGGAACCACCATCTCTGTAGGGATCACTGATTCTGCTCCAAACACTAAAGAAAATGTAGTTTGACAGTAGCATTCTTGGGAGTTGTCCTATCAGCCCATAGTACATAAGGTAGCTCTTCTGCCCATTTTCCTTTCTTGGATCCAAGCTTCTTCTTCAAGTTGTTGATGATGATCTTGTTGGATGATTCTGCTTGACCATTAGCTTGTGGGTGGACTGGTGTTGATGTTATCATCTTAATCCCCCAGCTGTCACAAAAGTTAGTAGTTCTACTCCCAATAAATTGGGATCCGTTATCACAAACAATTTAAGAAGGAATACCAAATCTGGTAATAATGTTTCTTTTAATAAAGGATATCACTTCTTTTTCTCTGACTTAAGCAAAAGCTTCAGCTTCTATCCACTTGGAGAAATAATCAGGCATAGCAAGCATAAACACTTTTCCTCCAGGTGCCTTGGGAAGTTTACCAACTATATCCATTCCCCATCTCATGAATGGCCAAGAAGAGGATATAGGATGTAGGAGCTCTATTGGTTGATGAAGGATATTGCTATGTCTCTGACAAACATCACATCTCTTGGCATAATCCACAGCATCCTTCTTCATTGTAGGCCAATAGTATCATGTCCTAAGGATCCTTGAGAACAGTGCTCTGCCCCCGGTATGGTTTCCACAATCTCCTTCATGAAAATCCTTTAGGACTTCTTGAATTTCAGGATCCTCTATGCATCTTAAATATGGACCTGCAAAAGATCGTTTATATAACATGTTATTTAATATTGTAAATTGAGATACCTTGACTTTGAAAGATCTAGGATTTTGTCATGTAGGGATCTCTCCATGTTGTATATATCTCATGATTAGAGGATCCATGATCCTGAATGAGATTGTGCATCATTACTAGGTGTGATTGCAGAATCCTCTCCTATCTCCATAGCTGCATGATCCTCAATAGCAGGAGCCAAGATATGGATAATGGGAATTTTAATATACTCTAGAATATTTAAGGATGATCCAAGGTTGGCCAATGCATCAGCTTCTGCATTTTCTTCTCTAGGTACCTGTGTCAAGCTAAAAGAAGCAAAAGAGTATGCCAATTCCTTGACTATCTCTAGATATTTGATTAGTCTTTCACCTTTAACAGCATATGATCCTTTAAAGTGATTAGTAATTAACAGTGAATCCACGTGTACCTCAAGATACATGATCCTCATGTGCTTGGCAATTTGCAAACCAGCTATCAAGGCCTCATATTCAGCCTCATTATTAGTAGTTTGAAACTCACAAGCTATTGAGTGGGGTATTATGTCCCCCTGTGGCGATTTTAGTAGTATTCCAAGTCCAGTTCCCTTGACATTAGAGGCTCCATCTGTGAAGAGTGTCCAAGGATCCTTGGTTTCTTCAAGCTGTTGAACTTCTAATTCAGCTTCCCTTTGTAGATCACTACTGAAATCTGCCACAAACTCAGCTAAGGCTTGGGATTTAATGGCAGTTCTTGGTTCATATCTTATATCATAAGTACTAAGCTTCACTGCCCACTTAGCCATCCTTCCTGACATCTCAGGTTTCCTGAGAACATTCTTAATTGGAAAGTTAGTCTTAACGATTATAGTATGAGTTTCAAAATAATGACGTAATTTAGTACATGCCATAATCAAAGAAAGAATAAGTTTTTCTAAATGTGAATACCTGGATTCAGCATCAAGCAAACTCTTACTTACATAATATACAGGATGTTGTGTACCTTCGTGATCCTTAACAAGGACTGCACTTACTGCTTTAGAAGAGACTGCCAAATATAAGGATAATATATCCCCTTTTTCTGGCTTCATCAAGGCAGGAGCTGAGGATAGGTAATCCTTAAGGGCTTTGAGAGCATTCTCATGCTTTTCAGTCCACTCAAATTTCTTGTTCTTTCTCAAAATGTCATAGAATTCCTTGCACTTTTCTGATGACTTTAATATGAACCTGTTCAAGGCTGCGATCCTCCCTGTCAACCTTTGCACATCCTTGGCGTTGGCAGGAGATTTTATATTCACAATTGCCTTGATTTGCTCTGGACTTGCCTCAATGCCTCTTTTTGTCACCATATAGCCTAGGAACTTGCCTGCTTTAACACGAAAATGACACTTGGAAGGATTTAATTTCATGTTGAATTTATCAAGGATATTGAATGCTTCCTCCAACTCTCTGAGGTGATCCTCAGCTCTTTTGGACTTAACCACCATGTCATCTATATAGACTTCCATAGTGTGTCCAATTTGCTCCTTAAACATCATATTGACTAGCCTTTGATAAGCTGCACCTGCATTTCTTAGTCCAAATGGCATAGCAATATAACAATAGATACCAGTTGGGGTCATAAAGGTTGTATCCTCTTGATCAGATGGTTCCATCTGAATTTGCTGAACTCCAGATAAAGCATCGATAAAAGTTAACAACTCATGACCCGCGGTAGCATCCAGCTTGGAGTCAATGTGGGGTAATGGGAAAGGATCCTTGGGATATGCCTTGTTTAAATCAGTAAAATCAACACATACCCTCCACTTTCCATTTTTCTTTTGAACAACAACCACATTGGGCAACCACTTTGGATACTTAACCTCTCTTATCATACCATACCTGCTCTGAGCAGCTTGTCTACCTCCTCCTGGATAATGGCATTCCTCTCAGGTGCAAACTTTCTCCTCTTTTGATGTATGGGTTTGAATGACCTGTTAATGCCAAGTTTATGAGTAATAATATCTTTAGAGATACCTGTCATGTCTTCGTGCTTCCAGGAAAATGTAGTTTTTCCCTTCTTTAGGAAGGATACTAAATCCTGTTCAATTTCATTGAGGATCCCAGATCCTATGAAGACTTTGGATTCAGGATCCTGAGGATCCATTAGGACATCTTTCACATCTTGTTCCCTTGCCTCCAGGACATCTCTTGGAGGGTGCTTTAATTGCTATTGCTCCCTGGGTCTTGAGGCTGATTTCATCGATGAAGTGTAGCAATTCTTTGCTTCTTGTTGGTCACTCTCAATCTTCACCACCCCCCATGGACTAGGAAGCTTTACACATTGATGATACGTAGAAGGAACTGCTTTCATGTCGTGTATCCATGGCCTGCCTATGATAATATTGCAACATGATAAGCAATATATAACACAAAATTTCTGATAAGAATGAAGTCCCTCTATGTAAATGGGAAGTTTAATGTCCCCCAATGTGTTCTTGGTTTCTCCACTGAATCGCACAAGAACTGAGGATCTTGGGACAATATCTGATTCAGGGATGTTCATCTTCTTGAGGACATCAAGCTGAATGATGTTCACTGAGCTTCCTCCATCTATCAGGATCCTGCGAACAAAATGATTAGATATAAACAAAGTAATAACGAGACCATCATGATGAGGATCCTGGACATCCACGCGATCATCCTCATCAAAAGTTATAACTTTTTCCTGTGTGACAGTAGAGGTTCGGATGGGTCTATCCCCATTATCCATCTTGGTCTCCTTGGCATGCCTTTTGGCTGCTGAAAAGGAAGTGCCACATATATCTGATCCACCGGATATAAAGTTAATAATTTGTGCATCAGCAGGGGGAGCAGGAGCTCTTTCTGGAACTTTTTCAGGATCCTGGATCCTCGGCTTTTTTCTTCCCAACAGCTCCTTCAAGTGCCCTTTGCTTAACAGATAACCAATCTCTTTTCTGAGTGTAATACATTCTTTAGTGAGATGACCGAAATCTTCATGATATGCACACCATTTGGATTTGTCTTTGGTTGCAGCTGGTTTATCACTTTTTCTAGGCCATCTTGCTTTTTCTCCTAAGTTCTGCATTGCAAGGATCAGTTCATTATTATCAACAGAAAAACAATATTCAGAGATTGGAGGATAATCCTCATCATCCGCTTCCTGTTCTACTGCATGCACGTTCTGATTATCAGACTTGTTGTAAGACTTGGACTTGTTGTTCCTGAAGTAGGATCCTTGCTTTTCTTGCTTCGAGGATCCTGCCAGTCTTTCTTGGATCCTTTTATCATCCTCTAGTCGGATGAATCTAAGGGCCCTGGTTCTCACTTCATCAAGATTCCTACAAGGGTCATGACAAGATCATCATAGAACAATGAATCCCAAAGTAAACCCATTTTGAAGGCTTCTACAGCCGTGGCAATATCCAAATTAGGAATATCTAAGGATTCTTTACTGAACTTAATGATATAATCTCTAAGTGATTCATTTTGACCTTGTGTTACCCTAAATAGGTCACTAGTTAAACGTTCAAATTTTCTACTACATGAGAATTGACTATTAAACAGATTAACTAGATTAGCAAATGATGTAATAGAGTAAGGGGGAAGACTTAGCAGCCATTTAAGAGTTGATCCTGTTAGAGTGGATCCGAAACCCTTGCATAGACATGCTTCTTTTAACCTCTCAGGAATTGGATTGATCTCCATCCTTTCTCTGTATTGAGCTACATGCTCTTCTAGATCCGTTGAACCATCATATAGCTTCATGGTTGGTATTTGAAACCTCTTTGGAATTTCTGCATCACAAATAGGTGGTGCAAAACGAGATATCTTGTGGCTTCCATCTGGAATTTCAGGAATGGGCTTAACCACTCCTGGAATGCTGGATATCATATCCTTCAGTTTTTGTAATTCCCTAGCCATAGCTTGGTTGATACCTGTATCCTACACTGAGCCATGGTTAGCATTATAAAAATTATTCAAAGTGTTACCTCCTGAAGGATTCAAGTTTGGAATTCCAGATGTGAATCCATATTAACGAGATTCCGGTATAACTAAGGGACCAGAAGAAGCAATTGTCTGCATAGGTATAAAGTCTCCCAAATGAATCTCTGAACTTCTGGGTTCTGTACTTCTTAAGGATCCCAGATCCTGAAAGATGTTGGATCCTTGAGGCATCGAAGTTGGGGGTCTTGGAGGACAATCCATGGATCTATGAGCCTGAGATGAGGATCCTTGACCTTGAGACGAGGATCCTTGAACCTAAAATAAGGATCCTGGATGCTGAGAGTAGGATCCTTAAACCGTCTGCGTCCCCATGTATCCTCCTGAACTAGTGAAGGATCCCTGATGTGACACCTGTGTCACTTCCACCATCGTACAAATACCAAACCAATGAAATCTTGTGTTTCATACTTGGGATTGGTATAAATATGTGTATCGTTTGCACATATCAATTCTTGTTCGATTTCGAGCTCTAAATCGCTTTCTGGAAGATTAGACGCGATCTGATGCGTAAATATAACCAGTTTAACGTAACAAACACTTCGGAATAGTGAAATAGGCATAACATACCTTAAATAACTTTTACATAACTTAGAAATAAGTTTTGGATGGTTTGGTGTGGCAAAATCAAGTTTATTCACTCACAGGGACTATTTGCGTCAACTTGCAAAAGTCTACCGATTCGTAAGGTAACGTACAGTCCGGAACTTGATCATAAGCTATACATGCCATATATAACCTAAACATAGCTTAGAAATAAGCTTTGATAGGTTCGGTGTGCGAAAATATACTTATTTGATCTTACAGGGACTAAAATTGTAAAAAACGGCGTAAGTTTGCATTTTCGCTCATATCTTACGTTCTGACCACATCTGGACATCAAAAATTTTTGTACACACTAAAATATTTTTATTTTAGTGATCGGCATGCAAAAATTCCATTCGTCGCTTAATTTGGTTCGTTTTCGCGTCCGTTTGAGTTTCGTCGTAATTTAACGAATAACGCGACCGTACGACCAAACGAGCCGACATCTGAGATTTTTCCGAGCATATTTTGAGTCCTCTAAACTTTATTGACCTTATAACGCCTTGAAAATGGCTTAACGGGAGTCAAAAGGGCCTGAAATGGACTCAAAATCATGCAGGGACCAAAGCTGTAATTATATCAAACTGTTGCTGATCTGGGGAGCCCAGGCGGGCCGCGTGACCCCCTCCCCATATCTTACGTGGGCCGTATGAAGTGCCCAGCGACCATAAAGTTTGTTTCAGCAATCTGTTCAATGTTCAGGGGCTGTTTATGCAATTTCTTTGTGTGATGAGCAAGTTTAAGTGTTCTCCAAGGTCTCTAATCAGTCCCTAACACATGTATGGACATGATTTAATCCTTGATGGCCACACAAACACATGGAATGATCTTGTTCTTCATCAACAAGTATAAATAGCCCAACATTTTCATTCATTCATTGCTCATTTCCTCATTCTCTTCTCTACATCTGATTTGGAGCTCTCTCCCAAGTGTTTGGAGCTTTCTAATCTGATTGTTCTTTGTAGAAAAGATAGCAAGGACCATTAGTGAGCATTCTTTCATTCTTTTTCTTTATGTTAGTGCAGAAAGTCAAACAGTTTGGCCAACAGTTTGACTTTCGGTTTTGACAATCAATTGGTCAAGTCAAAGTTTAATTGAACTTTGTAACGTGATTGTAATCACGATGGTTATAATCCTTAGTGATTATCCCTACTGATTACCACGTTAACTAGGTGTAGTGACGAGTCAAAGTTTCGGTCAAAATGCGTTTAAGCACGCATTTTGCACCGGAACAATTTTCGGGTATCAAAACCCATTGTTTTAATACCAAATCAGTTTTATAGGTTAATTAAACATGTTTTGACATGTTTAACTCGTCACTATTAGTTTAGTGCTTGTTTAGGGTCGTAAGTTAAGCGGTCTAAAAAACCGCTTAGACTTTCGAACCCGACCCGTTTGGTCGATCATTTGGATCCGACCAAGCTTGCTTAGTGATCATAGTTGCATAGGGAATAACCCCTGAGGTTATACCTTATGATCACATAGGATTGGTTAACTATTCGTTAATTGGTTTACATGCCCATAGGAAATGACCAAAATGCCCTTTTGTAGCATAAATCTGTAATGTGCATATGTGAACATATTTTTGACATCTAATCTGAATTAGTAACATGTTAGGGTATAATTGGGCATGTAAGACTTGACATAGCTCATAGATAACCATCCGAACATTGTTTTGCGCAACCAACGCGTTCTAGTAGCTTATGCTACCATAATGGGTCGAAATGGGTCAAAAGCACTTAGGTAGACTTTCAAATCAGAATGTTAGCTCTATTAAATCATACCATATGAGTTCAATTACTCATTTGTTTTATAGAACATCATTCTATCCTATCTCCCGATTTAGGATCCGATTAATAACATAGTTACCTATACTAGGTGTCGTTTGATTCCGTACTCCCTCTAGCTTTGCTTGGTTGTTGTCCAAGACTTCTAAGCACCCTCAAGTGAGTTCATAGTCCCCTCTTTTACTGTTTTCAATGTTTTGGGGTGAAGCATGTGTACCTATTTGTTATGTTCACGAATTCAAAGTATAATTGATTATACATATTAGTACTTATCTTTTGACAAACTGACTGATTATTTATGGTTTAAACTCTAAATTTTCCAAAGAGTATAAAAATAAATTGTTGGATAGTACATATTTTGTTCACCAGACCGATTGGAAGTATGATATAGCGCTATAGGATTTGACACCCCATTCCTGTTGTCATGGAATGTCTGAAACCAATTTGTTTCTCCATCCAAATAGGGATTGCCTTTGTGGTATCCCTATAGTCTCAAAGGTGTATTTTGATGCACTAGGTCTGACTGAATTCTTAAATCACATTTTATTTGTATATTTCATTATACTCCCAAAAGTATAGTTTGATATACTCTTATGTGTGATATTGTACAAAACAACATATAATTTATTAACTACCAAAAACATATTTTTAATATGTTATTCATTCAAACAAAACATAGTTTAATATGTTATTCATAAATCCAAAGTATACTTTTGATATACTATAAAAAATGATTATTTTGACAACCAAAGTATATTTAATATACTATCTGTTTAACGATTTTGGAACCGAAATATATTTTGATATATTGCCTAATCGACTTTCTTAAAAACCAAAGTATATTTTATATATACTACAAACCTTTTTATCAAAACATTAATTTTACAAACTTATTTTACTTAAGTATTTATTTATACATCTTTCTTTTATAATCTGTTTTTCTTATCACTTGTTTATAAAAGAAAACATTTTTAAGGATTCATGACTATTTTTAAAACATTCTTTAAACTTACAAGTCATGAATCATGCATAAACAAAACCTATGTATGTCACAGGCATTTTTATGCTGACGTACCTATTTTTACACATGTTTCAGGTACTGCTTTGCTATGATTGTTGATACATGCTATACATAGGATGGACTCGTGCCTTAGCGACTTTAAAACTTGAAAGATAATAATTGTATTTGTTTGAATTGTAATAAACAATGAGTTTAATAATTCAATAAAATGAAATTATTAAATCCATGGTTGTGAAACAATGATTCTGTTACAACACTCCCCGACGTTTCCGCCACGTTTTGTTGTTTTATGTGGTCGGGGTGTGACAGAAAAGTTGGTATCAGAGCCAATGGTTATAGGGAATTTGGTTATTAGTAACGCTTTGACCTAGACTATAACCTTCCTAGGACCCTAACACTAGTTATCTTGTGTTTAGTTTTAAAACAATACCGTCACTTATCCTTAGGTGACGACCACAATAAGAACACAAATTTCGAATCTGCTTTGAAAACCAATCATCTGATGTAGGATGATTAATTATTAGGTTTTGAACACTCTTAGTTTTCAAAATCTCGTCAAAGTTTGGGTCTAAATAATGTGAACACGTGCAAACTGGAAGAGTGAATGCCTATACCCTGAGTTTTCTGTCTAAGGCTAGAGTGTTGGTACAAATCTGCAGTATCGGACCAGTCACTCTTACCTGGGAAATCTTGGGGTGAGTATTCACTTATAGGCAAGCATGTATTCGGTGATACATTATAATGATCCATTTACTTTGATTAGTCATTGCGTGTCGTTTGTTTGTTTGAGGTAACGAACGAATGATCGTCTTCCTTATGTTTTGTCGATGTTTTCAATACCTCTTTTGTTTTTCCAATCATCGACCTCACTCGTTTCTTATTTTCCCTTGTTCCCTTTAGACAATGCCTCCTCGACGTGATGCTCAAACTTTTACTGCTGAAGAAGTCGCAGCCCTTGTTGCTCAACAAATGGCTGCAGTGCTTCCAGGCGTAGTAACTCAGATTCATGAGTTATATAACAATAACAACAACAACACCCAGTGTAATTTCAAGACCTTCAACTCTGCCAAACCTTTAAAGTTTTCTGGGTCTCAAGGAGCAACCGCGCTCCTTCAATGGTTCGAAAGTTTGGAGAGCACATTCAGGCACGTGCAATGCCCGAATGAGCATAAGGTTGAGTTTGCATCCAGTGCGTTCGAGAAGCGTGCTCTTACATGGTGGAACGGTGTGATGCGTGATAGAGGTGCCGGTGTGGCAATGGCACAAACCTGGGAAGAGCTACGGGCTCTAATGATGAAGGAATTATGTCCTCGTCATGAGCTCAGGGCTTTGGAACGGGAATTTGATGATCTTAAACAAGACAGCGGTGAACATCGAGCCTATACTGACCATTATGAGGAATTGAGCCTGTTATGTCCTGCCATGGTCACGCATGTGGAAAAGGCAATTGAAAAGTACATTGATGGTCTTCCTGATTTAGTTCAGGATATCGTTACTGGCAGCAACCCTACTACTGTCACACAGGCCATTGAATTGTCTACCACCCTGACTGAATCCCATATCAGGAAGGGTAAGCTTTTTCGAAAAGGCGACCCAAGACCATCTGACAAGGCTGCTCAAGTCGAACCAAAGGAAAAACAGGCCGAGGTATCCAAGAAGAAGAAGCGTAAGGCTTCTCAGAACTGCGCCATAACTGCTCAGAATAATCAGGTTGCGCCAAACCAACCAGCACAACCTTGTAAGAGGAAAAATTATGTTGGTACTGCACCTTTGTGCAACAAATGCAACCGTCATTATCTGGAGCAAGAGCACTGTCACAAATGTACCCACTGTGGAAGATTGGGACATTTGGTCGATACCTGCCGTTATGCAAATCCTGCTGATGTTCAAGCATGGTTCCCACCTGGGTCGTGTTATAACTGTGGCGACCTTACTCACTACAGAAACAATTGCCCAAGACTTGTTAACGCAAATCCAGTGTGTGGACGAGTGTTTAACATAAATGAGGCGAACGTGGACAACAATGCAGCAGTGAACAATTAGTCTTTTGTATTTCTTTTATCTTTTGACGTTGGAACAATTCAGTTGTTATATAAATAAAATTTGATGTTTCAATTTTATTTTACAAAACTGAAACGATTGTGTAAATGTTTGATCCTACCCTTCGATGCCGACACTAAGACAAACTACTCTTGTGGTTCTGGCATTTCAAGATCACTTGTGATCTCCCCGGAAATCTTAAATACTTGTTTCTTTTTAAGAAACAAAGACAAATCTCTATTAAGGTCTTCCTATCTTCATAGTTAGATTCTTGAAAATAGTTAAAGTGCCAAACGGAATTCATGGATTGGGTTCCTAGTGTGCTTTAAATACTCGCGTGCTCAATTTACAAGAAAATTAACAAAATGAAGATCAAGACTAACAATTATGTGATTATGTATGTGTTTTCTTATATGTTCCATGTTTTTATCCAAATCCTCACAGAATCTTCCATATTTCAATATGAGGGATTCATAATAGGATATCAAAAGGTACTATCTTAAATCCTTAATGGACTTCTACGTCATAGTTAAGTCCCTTGGATTATAAAGTACTAATTGGACCCCTTGAGTGGTCTGGTTAAACAGATTGATTCAAAAATCTGGTTAAAAATATCATTTGATGATATAACTAAAAAGATCCCTTAAGTGGTCAATTTAAGGAGATCGTACGACGGTCTAGTTTAAAAGATCATGTGTTGATCTAAAAAGATGGTTCGTTGATTTAATTAAAAAGATCCTTTGGTGGTCTAGTCAAGTCACTTCATGTTTATTCGATTGATTTTTCTCCTACACATTATGAAATGAACTGTGCGGACTGTGCAAGGAATTACGTAATTATGGATGCATACCTAATTATGGAATTCAATGCACAGAAACCACAGCGAATTTTGTCATGTGTTAAGACTTATAGTGATGAGAATAACGAAACGGGAACAATGTAAAAAGGGCATGGTGGATACGCCGCTGGTACTTCCTATATATAAGTGTTCCTTATTACATTGCGAACGTAGCGTTATTTAAGTTACTAGAAGTCCTGGACCTTGACTAATGTCATTTTATCTTAAACTCTCCAATTCTGATTTCAAGCACACACAAGTTTCCTATGATAGTCTTCATAAGAAACGTTCTTCTGTTTGTAGTTCGAAACTCCATGTTTTGTTACTACAAGGACTCCACTTTGACAGTTGACAATTTCTATAAGAATCCTAACATGGCCTAGAGTTTCACTTAGGCTTTGAGGGATTCATTCGAAAGCGAAATAATCACAGTTGTCTTCACGAGTTTCCTCTAAAATTAAATTTCGGGACGAAATTTCCTAAAGTAGGGGAGACTGTGACACCTGTGTCACTTCAACCATCGTACAAATACCAAACCAATGAAATGTTGTGTTTCATACTTGGGATTGGTATAAATATGTGTATCGTTTGCACATATCAATTCTTGTTCGATTTCGAGCTCTAAATCGCTTTCTAGAAGGTTAGACGCGATCTGATGCGTAAATATAACCAGTTTAACGCAACAAACACTCTGTAATAGTGAAATAGTCTTAACATACCTTAAATAACCTTTACATAACTTAGAAATAAGTTTTGGAAGGTTTGGTGTGGCAAAATCAAGTATATTCCCTCATAGGGACTATTTGCGTCAACTTGCCAAAGTCTGCCGATTCGTAAGGTAACGTACAGTCCAGAACTTGATCATAATCTAAAAATGCCATATATAACCTAAACATAGCTTAGAAATAAGATTTGATAGGTTCGGTGTGCGAAAATATACTTATTTGATCTTACAGGGACTAAAAGTGTCAAAAATGGCGAAAGTTTGCATTTTCGCGCATATCTTACGTTCTGACCACATCTGGACATCCAAAATTTTTGTACACACTAAAATATTTTTATTTTAGTGATCGGCATGCAAAAATTCCATTCGTCGCTTAATTTGGTTCGTTTTCGCGTCCGTTTGAGTTTCATCGTAATTTAACGAATAACGCGACCGTACGACCAAACGAGCCGACATCCGAGAGTTTTCCGTGCATATTTTGAGTCCTCTAAACTTTATTGACCTTATAACGCCTTGAAAATGGCTTAACGGGGGTCAAAAGGGCCTAAAATGGACTCAAAATCATGCAGGGACCAAAGCTATAATTATATCAAACTGTTGCTGATCTGGGGAGCCCAGGCGGGCCGCGTGACCCCCTCCCCATATCTTACGCAGGCCGTATGAAGTGCCCAGTGACCAGAAAGTTTGTTTCAGCAATCTGTTCAATGTTCAGGGGCTATTTATGCAATTTCTTTGTGTGATGAGCAAGTTTAAGTGTTCTCCAAGGTCTCTAATCAGTCCCTAACACATGTATGGACATGATTTAATCCTTGATGGACACACAAACACATGGAATGATCTTGTTCTTCATCAACAAATATAAATAGCCCAACATTTTCATTCATTCATTGCTCATTTCCTCATTCTCTTCTCTACATCTGATTTGGAGCTCTCTCCCAAGTGTTTGGAGCTTTCTAATCTGATTGTTTTTTGTATAAAAGATAGCAAGGACCCTTAGTGAGCATTCTTTCATTCTTTTTCTTTATGTTAGTGCAGAAAGTCAAACAGTTTGGCCAACAGTTTGACTTTCGGTTTTGACCATCAATTGGTTAAGTCAAAGTTTAATTGAACTTTGTAACGTGATTGTAATCACGGTGGTTATAATCCTTAGTGATTATGCCTACTGATTACCACGTTAACTAGGTGTAGTGACGAGTCAAAGTTTTGGTCAAAAGGCGTTTAAGCACGCATTTTGCAACGGAACTATTTTCGGGTATCAAAACCCATTGTTTTGATACCAAATCAGTTTTATAGGATAGTTAAACATGTTTTGACATGTTTAACTCGTCACTATTAGTTTAGTGCTTGTTTAGGGTCGTAAGTTAAGCGGTCTAAACAACCGCTTAGACTTTCGAACCCGACCCGTTTGGTCGATCATTTGGATCCGACCAAGCTTGCTTAGTGATCATAGTTGCATAGGGAATAACCCCTGAGGTTATAACTTATAATCACATAGGATTGGTTAACTATTCGTTAATTGGTTTACATGCCCATAGGAAATGACCAAAATGCCCTTTTGTAGCATAAATCTGTAATGTGCATATGTGAAAACATTTTTGACATCTAATCTGAATTAGTAACATGTTAGGGTATAATTGGGCATGTAAGACTTGACATAGCTCATAGATAACCATCCGAGCATAGTTTTGCGCAACCGACGCGTTATAGTAGCTTATGCTACCATAATGGGTCGAAACGGGTCAAAAGCACTTAGGTAGACTTTCAAATCAGAATGTTAGCTCTATTAAATCATACCATATGAGTTCAATTAATCATTTGATTTATAGAACATCATTCTGTCCTATCTCCCGATTTAGGATCCGATTAATAACATAGTTACCTATATTAGGTGCCGTTTGATTCCGTACTCCCTCTAACTTTGCTTGGTTGTTGTCCAAGACTTCTAAGCACCCTAAAGTGAGTACATAGTCCCCTCTTTTACTGTTTTCAATGTTTTGGGGTGAAGCATGTGTACCTATTTGTTATGTTCACGAATTCAAAGTATAATTGATTATACATATTAGTACTTATCTTTTGACAAACTGACTGATTATTTATGGTTTAAACTCTAAATTTTCCAAAGAGTATAAAAATAAATTGTTGGATAGTACATATTTTGTTCACCAGACCGATTGGTAGTATGATATAGCGCTAGAGGATTTGACACCCCATTCCTGTTGTCATGGAATGTCTGAAACCAATTTTTTTCTCCATCCAAATTGGGATTGCCTTTGTGGTATCCCTATAGTCTCAAAGGTGTATTTTGATGCACTAGGTCTGACTGAATTCTTAAATCACATTTTATTTGTATATTTCATTATACTCCCAAAAGCATAGTTTGATATACTCTCATGTGTGATATTGTACAAAACAACATATAATTTATTAACTACCAAAAACATATTTTTAATATGTTATTTATTCAACCAAAACATAGTTTAATATGTTATTCATAAATCCAAAGTATACTTTTGATATACTATCAAAAATGATTATTTTGACAACCAAAGTATATTTAATATACTATCTGTTTAACGATTTTGGAACCGAAATATATTTTGATATATTGCCTAATCGACTTTCTTAAAAACCAAAGTATATTTTATATATACTACAAACCTTTTTATCAAAACATTAATTTTATATATACATCTTTCTTTTATAATCTGTTTTTCTTATCACTTGTTTATAAAAGAAAACATTTTTAAGGATTCATGACTATTTTTAAAACATTCTTTAAACTTACAAGTCATGAATCATGCATAAACAAAACCTATGTATCTCACAGGCATTTTTATGCTGACGTACCTATTTTTACACATGTTTCAGGTACTGCTTTGCGATGATTGTTGATACATGCTATACATAGGTTGGACTCGTGCCTTAGCGACTTTAAAACTTGAAACATAATAATTGTATTTGTTTGAATTGTAATAAATAATGAGCTCAATAATTCAATACAATGAAATTATTAAATCCATGGTTGTGAAACAATTATTCTGTTACAACACTCCCCGACGTTTCCGCCATGTTTTGTTGTTTTATGTGGTCGGGGTGTGACACCTGATGCTGGAAGGAGGATCCTAAAGGCTGAAAAGATGATCCTGAAGGTTGAAAATAGGATCCTAGAGCCTGAGTCATTGTCGTTGATCCTTAACGCATTCCCAATGATCCACCCTGGTACTGGATATCTGGAGCCGCAGATTGCTAAGCAGTTGTGGCTGGAGTGTCGAAATCCAATGATCTAGGGACCAATGTTGAGTGATCCTCCGCTGATATCTTCAATTTCTTGATGTCATCAATCTCTTGAAGGATCCTGTCATTGGTTTTTTCCTGCTGCTGCATGTAATCCCTCATCTGCAAAATCAAAGAATAAAGATCACTGTTAGAAGGGCTAGAAGAAACATCAAAAGTTGGTGGTTTTGAGAAAACGGGGCTTTGTTTCTTCGCAGCATTCTTCTGGGATCCAAAAGGTGGTGGAGGCAAAGGTGGAATGCCCTGTGAAGAAGTGAGTGCCGGCATGGAACTTGAAGTGTTCTTCGCTGAAGAAGCCATGAAGGTGATGAACCGAAATGATCACAATGAACAAAATTTCTTAGAGATGAAGCACCAATTGCCCCACGGTGGGCGCCAAACTGTTTTGGTCAAAAATTAGACTAGGATAATGTAACCAAATCTTATTTTGTGAGGTGTGATGCTTGAATCAAATGGCAAATGTATTAACAATTTGTAAATGAAATGAACAAGAGACACAAGGATTTATACGAGGAAAAAGCCCTTGATCAAGATATGATCTCCGGCACAAAAAACCTTGGGTGATGGAAACTACCAATCACCAATTATATTAAACAAATAGAGGTTACAAATCGGGATGATAACAAGCTTGTTACAACGATCACTAGTGTGTAATCGCCAATAAGTTGCAGAGAGATTTCGAGTGTGTGCGTTTGCTAATTCTTCTTACTATCAAGCTCATTATCCCCTTTTAAAACTTGAAATAAACTAAATAACAAACAATCCACAAATTGTGCAAGCTACCCATGACTTCCTTAACAGTCATTCAAGCAATGCACATGTAGAATAATGGAGCATATTCTCCAAGAATCTCGGCAAGACCAAGTCGCATGTTAATACCCCTATAAAACAAGTTCAAATATAGTGGAAACAATCGTTAGTGTTAGGATAATAATGAGGATCCTGGATCCTTAGACCTGCAACGTCTTTTGAGGATCCTTAATTCAAACAGAATTGAGTATCCATGATCCTGGCTGCATTTGAGGATCCGTGATCCTTAGGTATAGAAACTCCATCCCTAACACTTAGGATCCTAAATATAGCCAACAACAATGAAATTATCAGCCCCTAAAGCGGGTACTGGTCCTATTGTCTCGAACTATACTTGGATAATCGTGCGCAACTAGCGAGGGTGTTGAAACCCAATTCGTAGGAGGTAATAGATATCTTAGTTGGGGACAAGCCCAAAAACTTTGGAGAGTTAGCCAACCACTTTGATCTTCTTTAAAATGATAACAACTCTGCAAAAGCTTAAACTTTATGAAAATAGATGTTAAATGTTTAAGATCTTTGACTTATGATAAGTAATAAGTATAAAATGAATGAAAATGAAAGTAATGTGTTACCAAAGATAGAATCATATATCCTTTGAGGATCCCGGATCCTTAATCAGAATACTGGCATCGCTGAGGATCCCTGATCCTTCTTACATAAAGTACTTCCTTAGATGAACAACATTCCAAGCTCTTGGTAAGAGGTCACCATCCATTGTTAACAAAGGATATGCCCCCTTTCCTGCTTCAGCTTCAATTAAGTAGGGACCTTCCATTTTGGTGCTAATTTTCCATCAGCCGAATTTGTAGTGTTCTGGAATGCTTTCCTTAGCACAAAATTACCAACTTGAAATCTTCTAATCCTGACATTCTTGTTGTATGCTCCAGCCATTCTTTGTTGATAACTGGCCATCTGTCACAAAAGTTAGTCGTTCTACTCCCAATAAATTGCGATCCATTATCATAAATAATTTCAGAAGGAATTCCAAATCTAGTAATAATGTTTCACTTAATGAAGGATATAACTTCCTTTTCTCTGACTTGAGCAAAAGCTTCTACTTCTATCCCTTTAGAGAAGTAGTTTGTAATGGCTAGCATAAACACTTTCCCTCCTGGTGCCTTTGGAAGTTTGATTACTATATCAATTCCCCATCTAAATGGCCAAGAAGAGGATATAGGATGCAAAGGCTCTACTGGTTGATGCAGAATGTTTATGTGCCTTTGAGAAGCATCACATCTTTGTGCATATTCCACATCATCCTTCTTCATGGTAGGCCAATAATATCCTGTTCTAAGGATCCTTGAAAATAGTGCTTTGCCCCCAGTGTGATTTCCACAGTCTCCTTCGTGAAAATCCTTTAAGACTTCTTGAATTTCTGGATCCTCAATGCACCGCAAATAGGGACCAGCAAAAGATATCTTATATAACATGTCATTTAGTATGGTGAATTAAGATACCTTAATCTTGAAGGTTCTGGGATTTCCCCTGTGGGAATTTCCCCACTCTGGATATAGTTCAGAATTGGAAATCTAGGATCCTGAATTTGACTGCACATCATCACTAGGTACAATTGTAGCATCCTCCACTATCTCAATTACTTCAGTTTCCTCAATTGTTGGAGACAAAACATGGATGATAGGTATCTTCACATCCTCTGGCATCTTTAGGGATGATCCAAGGTTAGTTAAAGCATCTGCTTCTGCATTTTCTTCCCTGGGTACCTGTGATAGACTGAAAAAAGCAAAAGAATCTGCCAGTTTCCTAACTATTTCTAAGTACTTGATTAGCTTTTCACCTTTGATAGTGTAAGAACCGTTATAATGATTAGTAATTAATAGAGAATCTACATATACTTGAAGATACCTGATCCTCATATTCTTAGATAATTGCAAACCTGCTATCAAGGCCTCATACTCTGCCTCATTATTAGTGGTTTGGAATTCACATGCAATGGATTGGGGTATAATGTCCCCCTGTGGAGATTTTAGTAGTGTGCTTTGTCCACTTCCTTTAACATTTGAATCTCCATCCGTGAAGAGTGTCCAAGGATCCTTCGTCTTCTCAAGTTGTTGAACTTCTAATTCAGCTTCCCTTTGTAGATCAGTACTGAAATCAGCCACAAAGTCAGCTAAAGCTTGGGATTTGATGGCAGTCCTGGGTTCATACTTAATGTCGAATGCAATCAGCTTGATTGTCCACTTTGCCATTCTACCTGACATTTCAGGTTTCCTGAGAACATTCTTAATAGGAAAGTTAATTTTCACAATAATAGTGTGAGTTTCGAAATAATATCTATGTTTAGCGGAAGCCATAATTAAATCAAGAATTAATTTCTCTAAATGAGAATACATGGCCTCACCATCAAGTAGACTTTTACTTACATAGTGTACCAGATGTTGAGAGCCTTCATGATCCTTAACTAGGACTGAACTTACCGCTTTAGCTGAAACAACTAAGTATAAGGATAATGATTCTCCATTTTCTCGTTTCATCAGGGCTGGTGCTGAGGATAGATAATCCTTAAGAGCCTTGAGTGCAGCTTCATGCTTATCAGTCCACTCAAACTTCTTATTCTTCCTCAATATGTCTTACCTACCTTGAGCAATTTATCTACCTCTTCTTGGATAATGGCATTTCTTTCGGGTGTAACTTTCCTCCTTTTTTTGGTGTATTGGCTTGAAAGACCTGTCAATACCAATTTTGTGAGTAATAACATCCTTAGATATACCTGTCATGTCTTCATGTTTCCAAGAAAAAGTAGCTTTTCTTCTTTTTAAGAAGGATAGTAAATCCAGCTCAATACTGTCTAGGATCTCGGATCCTATAAAAATTTTGGATTCAGGATCCTCTGGGTTCAACAGAATATCCTTGAAGTCTTGCTCTCTTGCCTCCATGACGGCTTGCTCCTTGGAGGCTGGTTTCATTGAAGAAATGTAACAGTTCTTTGCTTCCTGCTGATCACTCTCTATCTTCACCACACCCCATATCGTGTATCCATGGCCTGCCAAGGATAACATTAAAACAAGATAAGTAATCAATAACACATAATTTTTTAACAGAATTCACTCCCTCTGTACAGATAGAAAGTTTGATGTCCCCCAATGTACTCTTTGTCTCTCCACTGAATCCCACAAGGACATATGATCTTGGGACAATGTCAGATTCAGGAATATTCATTCTTTTGAGAACATCCAACTGGATTATGTTCACTGATCTTCCCCCATCAATAAGAAACCTACAAACAAAATGGTTAGAAATGAATAATGTAATAACAAGACCATCGTGATGAGGATCCTGAATATCTGCACGGTCATCCTCATCAAAGGATATGACTTTTTCCTATGTAAGGATGGAAGTTCGAATAGGTCTGTCCCCATTCTCCATCTTTGTCTCCTTTGCATGCCTCTTAGCTACCGAGAATGAAGTGCCACAGATGTCAGATCCACCAGAGATGAAATGAATAATTTGAGCGTCAGCTGGTGGAGCAGGAGCCTTTTCAGGAACTTTCTCAGGATCCTGGATCTTTGATTTCTTTCTTCCGAATAACTCCTTCAAATATCCTTTGCTCAAGAGGTAACCAATCTCTTTCCTTAGTGCTATGCACTCGTTTGTGAGATGACCAAAATCCTCATGGTAAGCACACCATTTCGATTTATCTTTGGTAGCAGGCGGTTTTTCATTCTTCCTTGGCCACCTAGCTTTGTCACCTAAATTCTGCATAGCAAGGATTAGTTCACTATTATCAGCAGAAAAACAATATTCAGAAATAGGAGGATAATCCTCATCATCTTCCTCTTGTTCCACAGCATGTACGTTCTGGTTGTCATGCTTGGAGTATTGCTTGGATCAGTTATTCTTGAAATAGGATCCTTGTTTGTCTTGCGTTGAGGATCCTGACAACCTCTACTGGATCCTTTTGTCATCCTCTAAATGAATGAACCTAAGGGCCCTGTTTCTTACCTCATCTAGGTTCCTGCAAGGCGTCATAACAAGATCATCATAGAATTGAGAATCTTTTAGTAAACCCATTTTAAAAGCTTCAACAACAGTAATAATATCTAAGTTAGGGATTTCTAAGGATTCTCTACTAAATTTAGTTATATAATCCCTTAATGATTCATTATGACCATGGGTGATCCTATATAAGTGATGCATGTGTAGCGTTATATAGTTTTATGTATATTTTTAGCCCTTTTTAACACTTTAGTCAAGTTTTAAATTTATAAAACACGATATTTTACTAACACTAAACACACATATGGGCAACGTTAGGGGAGGATTTTCTAACAATTAGTGATCCTTACTTGTTATCCTAATTAATGATCCTTACTTCTGTGACAGATAGTGATCCTCAGAAGAGCTTCAGGATCAGGATCATGGATCACCTTAAGGATCCTCATACTAACGATTGTTTGTTTGTGTTTCGTATTATTTTGCAGGAGTAACAAGCTTGACTTGGTCTTGGCAACGTTACTATGGAATATTGTACGGGTATTTCGCACACGTTTGACTGGAAATGGACGTTGTGGAGAACGTGGGAGCTTGGCACAAAAGTCGGATAGTTTGTTAGCGTAGTTAACTTCTATTTTTAAGGGGTGACGAGCTAGTAATTAGAACACTTAGCCATTTTCAGCTACACACACTCTCGTACAATTGCACTCTTGAAGCTTTCGGCAAACACTTAACAGTTTTCACTCACTTTTAAACATTTCACCATAGTGATCCTTGTACCTAGCTCGTTACTATCCGAAGTTGTAAACATTTATTGATTTATTTGAGCTTGGTGATCAGTAGTTTCCATCACCCGAGGTTTTTTATGCCGGAGATCTTCTAAAGATCAAGGGCTTTTTCCTCGTATAAATCCTTGTGTCGTTTGTGCAATTTACATTGAAGTGATCCTTATCATTGTTCTACATTTCAAGCATCATTCCCCGTAACTAAGAGTTTGGTTGCATTATCCTCATCAGATTTTTTGACCAAAACAGTTTGGCGCCCACCGTGGGGCAATTGGTGCTTCATTCCTAAGAAGTTTTTCTGTTGGTGATCATTCCGGTTCATTGCATACAAATACATGGCTTCATCATTGAAGAATACCTCTACTGCAATGTCTGCGGTCAATTCATCTCAGGGCATTCCACCTTTGCCTCCACCACCTTCTGGACCTCAGAAAAATGCCGAGAAGAAACCAACTCCCATTTTCTCTAAACCTCCAACTTCTTCTGCTTCTTACACTCCCACTACTAGTGATATGTTTACTTTGATTTTGCAGATGAAGGATCATATACAGCAACAGGTTAAGACCAATGAAAGGATTCTCAAAGAAATCGGAGATCTCAAGAAACAAAAGAAAACGGCAGAGGATCGTTCCCCACTGGTGCCCAGATCTTTGAATTTTGATACTCCGGTGATTACTTCTCAGCCATCAATGGTTCCAGATGTTCAATATATGGGTGGACCAAAAGGAGTGCACTACGGAACAACAACAGTGACCCAGGCATCAGGTTCATATTTCCAGCCAGCAGGATCCTATCCTCAGCATATGGGATCCTTCATGAATTCAGGAGGATACTCAGGAGCGCAGCAGATTCAAGGATCCTCCTTTGTTCCAGGATCGTCCCAGGTTCAAGGATCCTCCTTTGTTCCAGGATCATCCCAGGTTCAAGGATCCTCCTTTATTCCAGGATCATCCCAGCTTCAAGGATCCTCCTTTCTTCTAGGATCATCCCAGGTTCAAGGATCCTCCTTTGTTCCAGGATCATCCCAGGTTTAAGGATCCTCCTTTGTTCCAGGATCATCCCAGGTTCAAGGATCCTCCTTTGTTCCAGGATCGTCCCAGTTTCAGGGATCCTTCCAGATGCCAGGATCCTTGAGGAGTTTGCAAACAGGAAGTTCAGATGTCCATCAGGGAGATTTTATTCCGATGCAGACCATTGCTTCTACTGGTCCCTCAATCATTCCAGAGCCCCAACAATATGGATTAACATCCATTCTTCCTAATTTGAATCCGATGGGAGGTAACACTTTTAATAATTCTTATACTACTAATCATGGCCTTATGCAGGATCCAGGTATCAACCACGCCATGGCCAAAGAGTTACAAAAGTTGAAGGATATGATATCAAGTGTTCCAGGAGTGGTCAAACCTATCCCAGAGATTGCAGATGGGAGCCACAAGATATCTCGTTTTGCACCACCAATCTGTGATGCTGAGATACCCAAGAGGTTCCATGTGCCAACCATGAAGCTGTATGATGGTTCGACGGATCCTGAAGAACACATAGCACAATACAGGGAGAGGATGGAGATCAATCCAATCCCAGAAAGGTTGAAGGAAGCATGCCTGTGCAAGGGATTCGGATCCACTCTTACTGGATCAGCTCTCAAATGGCTGCTAAGTCTTCCCCCCTACTCTATTACCTCATTTGCTAATCTAGTTAACCTATTTAATAATCAGTTTTCTTGTAGTAGAAAATTTGAACGATTAACTAGTGATCTATATAGGATAACCCAGGGTCATAATGAATCATTAAGGGATTATATCACCAAATTCAGTAAAGAATCCTTAGACATTCCCAACTTGGATATAGCCACGGCTGTTGAGGCCTTCAAAATGGGATTGCTTAGGGATTCATTGTTCTATGATGATCTTGTTATGACACCATGCAGGAACCTAGATGAGGTAAGGACCCGGGCACTTAGGTTCATCCGGCTAGAGGATGACAAAAGGATCCAGGAGAGGTTAGCAGGATCCTCAAAGCAAGATAAGCAAGGATCCTCATTCAGGAACAACAAGTTCAGATACTATAACAGATCTGATAACCAGAACGTGCATGTTGTTGATCAGGAAGAGGATGATGAGGATTATCCTCCAATTTCTGAATATTGTTTTTCTGTTGATAACAATGAACTAATCCTTGCGATGCAGAATCTAGGTGATAAAGCCAGATGGCCCAGAAAAAATGACAGACCAGCTGCAACCAAAGATAAATCAAAGTGGTGTGCATACCATGAAGATTTTGGGCATCTTACAGAAGAATGCATTGCACTAAGAAAGGAAATTGGATACTTGTTAAGCAAGGGGCATCTAAAAGAATTGTTGGGTAGAAAAAAGTCAAGGACTCAGGATCCTGAAAGGATCCCTGAGAAAGCTCCGGCCACTCCAGCAGATGCACAAGCAATAAACTTTATTTCTGGAGGATCAGACATTTGTGGCACATCCTTCTCAGCAGCTAAAAGGCATGCAAAGGAAACTAAAATGGATAATGGAGAAAGACCCGTTCGAACATCAAGTGTCTCCGAAGGAAAAGTCATAACCTTTGATGAGGATGATCGTGTTGATATCCAGGATCCTCATCACGATGGTTTAGTTATTACTCTTTTCATTTCTAACCATTTTGTCCGTAGGATCCTTATAGACGGAGGAAGCTCAGTAAACATTATCCAGCTTGATGTTCTAAAGAAGATGGGTATCCCTGAATCAGATATCATACCAAGATCCTCCGTGCTCGTGGGATTTAGTGGTGAAACTAAGAATACCCTGGGGGACATTAAGCTCCCAATATACATCGAAGGCCTACACTATTATCAATAATTTTATGTTATTGACTGTTTATCTTGTTGTAATGTTATCCTTGGCAGGCCCTGGATACACGATATGAAGGCAGTCCCATCGACTTACCATCAATGTGTGAAGCTCCCTAGTCCTTGGGGAATAGTCAAGATTGATAGTGATCAGCAGGAGGCTAAGAATTGCTATACTTCATCGATGAAACCAGCCTCGAAGTCAAGGGAGCAATAGCAATCAAAGTATCCTCCAAGGGATGTCTTGGAGGCAAGAGAGCAGGATGTGGTAGAAATCCTCATGGATCCTCATGATCCTGAATCCAAAGTCTATATCGGATCAGGGATCCTTGGCAAAATGAAAGAAGACCTCGTATCCTTCCTCAAAAGGAGAAAGACTACCTTTGCATGGAAACACGAAGACATGACAGGTATATCTAAAGATGTAATCACTCACAAACTTGGCATTGACAGGTCCTTCAAACCAATCCATCAAAGGAGAAGAAAGTTTGCACCAGAAAGAAATGCCATTATCCAGGAAGAGGTAGAGAAATTACTCCGGGCAGGTATGATTAGAGAGGTCAAGTATCCAAGATGGTTGGCCAATGTGGTTGTTGTTCAAAAGAAAAATGGAAAGTGGAGGGTATGTGTCGATTTCACAGATTTAAATAAGGCATGTCCCAAGGATCCTTTCCTATTACCCCACATTGACTCCATGGTGGATGCAACTGCGGGTCATGAACTGTTAACTTTTACGGATGCTTCATCTGGATTTCAACAAATCCAAATGGAACCATCCGATCAAGAGGATACAGCCTTCATGACTCCAACTGGTATATACTGCTATATTGCTATGCCATTCGGACTAAGAAATGCAGGTGCAACTTATCAAAGGCTAGTGAATATGATGTTCAAGGATCAGATTGGACAAACTATGGAGGTTTACATAGACGATATGGTGGTAAAATCAATAAAGGCTGAGGATCACCTAAGAGACTTGGAGGAAGCATTCAATATCCTTGATAAATATAATATGAAACTTAATCCTTCAAAATGTCACTTTGGTGTTAAAGCAGGCAAATTCTTAGGATACATGGTGACCAAGAGAGGCATTGAAGCCAGTCCAGAACAAATCAAAGCAATAGTGAACATCAAATCTCCGGCCAATGCTAAGGATGTCCAAAGGCTAACAGGCAGGATAGCAGCTTTGAACAGATTTATATCCAAATCCTCAGAGAAGTGCAAAGAATTCTATGATATCCTAAGGAAGAACAAGAAATTTGAGTGGACTGAGAAGCATGAAAATGCCTTAAGAGCTCTCAAAGACTACCTATCCTCAGCCCCGGCCTTGATGAAACCAGAAAAAGGTGATATGCTATCCTTGTATCTTGCAGTATCCTCAAAAGCAGGAAGTGCAGCCCATGTTAAGGATCATGAAGGTACACAACATCCTGTCTATTATGTAAGTAAAAGTTTACTTGATGCCGAATCCAGGTATTCACACCTTGAAAAGCTTATTCTTGCATTAATTATGGCATCTACTAAGTTGAGACATTATTTTGAAACTCATGTTATTGTTGTTAAAACTAATTTTCCAATTAAGAATGTCCTTAGGAAACCAGAGATGTCAGGAAGGATGGCTAAGTGGGCAGTGAAGCTTAGTGCCTATGATATAAGATATGAGCCTAGGACAGCCATCAAATCCCAAGCATTAGCTGACTTTGTGGCTGATTTCAGTAGTGATTTACAAAAAGAAGCTGAGTTAGAAGTCCAGCAGCTAGAGGAGACCAAGGATCCTTGGATACTCTATACTGATGGATCCTCAAATGTTAAAGGCACAAGGCTTGGAATACTACTAAAATCGCCACAGGGGGACATAATACCCCACTCTATAGCTTGTGAGTTCCAAACCACTAACAATGAGGCTGAATATGAAGCCTTAATTGCTGGTTTGCAAATTTCTAAGCATATGGGGATCAGGTATCTTGAGGTACATGTAGATTCATTGTTAATTACAAACCACTTTAATGGATCCTATGCTGTTAAAGGTGAAAAGCTAACCAAATATTTAGAGATAGTCAAAGAATTGGCACTCTCCTTTGTTTCCTTTAGTTTGACACAGGTACCAAGGGAAGAAAATACAGAAGCTGATGCATTGGCTAACTTAGGATCATCTTTGAAGATCCCGGAGGATATCAAGATCCCTATTATCCATATCCTGACCCCGGCCATCGAGGATCATGTGGCTATGGAGATAGGAAAGAATTCTGCAATTATCCCTAGTGAGGATACTCAATCCCATTCAGAATCAGGATCATGGATCTCACCAATTATGAGATAATTACAACATGGAGAGATTCCTACAGGAGAAAACCCTAGGTCTTTCAAAATTAAGGTATCTCAATTCACAATTTTAAATAATATGTTGTATAGACGATCTCTTGCAGGACCATACTTAAGATGCATTGAGGATCCTGAAATCCAAGAAGTTTTAAAAGACTTCCATGAAGGAGATTGTGGAAACCACACTGGGGGCAGGGCATTATTCTCAAGGATCCTGAGGACAGGACATTACTGGCCAACCATGAAGAGAGACGCTGTGGAGTATGCTAAAAAGTGTGATCCTTGTCAGAGACACAGCAATATCCTTCATCAACCAGCTGAATTTTTGCATCCTATATCCTCCTCTTGGCCATTTATGAGATGGGGTATGGATATAGTTGGTAAGCTCCCTAAGGCACCTGGTGGAAAAGTGTTCATGCTAGCTATGACTGATTACTTCTCCAAGTGGATAGAGGCTGAAGCTTTTGCCCAAGTCAGAGAAAAGGAAGTTTACTAACTTTTGCGACAGCTGGGGGATTAAGATGATAGTATCAACACCAGTCCACCCACAAGCTAATGGTCAAGCAGAATCATCCAACAAGATCATCATCAACAATTTGAAGAAGAAGCTTGGATCCAAGAAAGGGAAATGGGCAGAAGAACCACCTTATGTGCTTTGGGCTGATAAGACAACCCCTAAGAATGCTACTGGTCAAACGCCATTCTTTTTGGTATTTGGGGCAGAATCAGTGATCCCAACAGAAATGGTGGTTCCAACTGCTAGAACAAGTACCCGTGATCCTGAGGAAAATGATGAGAACTTGGCTCAAGACCTGGATACTATTGAAGAAATCAGGGATCTGGCTAGGATAAGGATGTCCAGTTATCAACAAAGAATGGCTGGTGCTTACAACAAAAATGTCAGGATCAGGAAGTTTCAAGTTGGAGATATGGTATTAAGGAAAGCATTTCAGAATACCACCAATCCTGCTGATGGAAAATTGGCTCCAAAGTGGGAAGGCCCTTACTTGATTGAAGCTGAAGTAGGAAAGGGGGCATATAGATTGCTAACCATGGAAGGTGATTTGCTACCAAGAGCTTGGAATGCTGTCCACTTGAAGAAATATTTCATGTGAGCAGGATCCTCATGGCACACATGATCCTTACGTTAGGGGTATCCTTGAAGGATCCTTAAAGTATCAGTGATCCTTACTTTGGTAATGTCCTAATCTTGAACTATTTCATTTCCTTATCTTCTCATATAAGGATAAGGATCATGTGTCCTCTATCCATCTCTCATGTGATTTTAAGTTTTGAAAGTTCAGGTATCCTTAGCAAAATATTGGTTATCTGCAGAAGCAATCCGTTCCTTGGGTTTAACCCCAGTTATTTGGTCTCGACCCCAGTCCCACCTGTAGCGCATGATGACCCTGGTATAGTTCAAGGCAGTGGGACCAGTACTCGCTTTAGGGGCTGATAATTCCATTGTACTGGCTATACCTAGGGTCCTACATATAATGGTAGACGTACCATACATCCGTTCCTAAGGTTTCTAACGTTTTCACGTTAGCTAAGGTTTTGACATTTTCGTGTCACTAAGTTTGGATAGTTGCCAGTTAGGGCCATACTCCAGTTTACATACGATCCTTGGGCTTGTCCCCAGTTATCCTTGGGCTTGTCCCCAGTTGCTAACTCTTATCTTATATTGGCTTAGTCCCAAGTTATGCTCTATTTCAGGTCCTTGAAGATAAGCAACTAGGGATCCTTGATCCTTACTTCTCTCTAAGGTTTATCTTATAGTTATCCTGATCATGGTTAGGATCCTAACTTGGATCCTCAGGTATGATCCTTAACTATTTTTAATTCTATTCATTGTTTATTTGAATAACCCTTAAAATTTGACAACTAAACTTGGGATCCTTAAAATATATCACTTTTTGGGATTCTTTAACTATAGGATATTTGATCATGGATCATGTCCTAAATATTTTTAATCTGATTTATTCAAAATTGCTTATTCAATAAGTGTACATCAAAACAATTGAGAATTAAAGAGACAAAAAGGACAACAATACAATATAAGCGACAAAAGATTAAGGTTTTATTTATTAACAAAAGATTAACCCTTAAAAGGTTGTCAAAATTACCTACCCCGAGCATCTACCAGCAATACGTGGCCCGTCCGCTGGGGTAGGTAAAGGGTGTCCATGATAATAGGTTCAAAGTAGTGTAGGAATATAAAGGCGGCAGGATCACAATGGCTTCATCCCCCAAACAGAGGATCCCTCCACCATTTACAATCCTGCCTATTGTCCAAAGGATCATACATGATCCTTAATCCTAAAAACTATTGTTCAGTACAAACCATCAAATTGTTCAACAAAACAACCATCAAACTAAAAAATTGGGCTCCGGCTATGTCTAGAAGTTTCCTTCATCGCCCAATCGTGCAGCCTAAACCTTCGCTGCATCACCACCACTGGCTCCACTTGCTTCACCACCTTCACCCTTGCCTCCAGCCTCGATCGCCAAAACCTCCTCAGCCTCTTCATCATCTTCAAGATCAGCCAACCTTGCTTTCCAGTCCTCAACATCCCAGCTGCTTCTGTCGAAGTTAGGATCTTGAGCTTCCTGGGCCATCTTTAGTTTTGTCTGATACATTGTGATGGCAGCAGAGACCTTTGCACCTTCTATGAGATCATGCTTTTCATAGTCAAGGTCGATCAGCATTTTAGCCGTCTTAGTCTTGGCATCTTGGAGTTCCTTCTGAAGATCAGCAATTTTGAGGTCCTTTAGCAATGCAACCTGTTGGAGGTCGGCAATCTTCCTATCCTGATCCTCAACGTGGCCAACATAGTCCTCTATCTCAGCAAATTTCTGCAAAGGGGATAAAAGATAAGGTCAGGACCAAGTGATCCTCAAATCAACAGGATATGTAAGCAGGATATACGAGCAGATACAGTGATCCTTACATCGTTGAAGTACTCGAGGAATTGGTGGCGGATCAGAGGCAGACCCTGCAGATCCTCAGCATCGGAGGCATTTCTCTTCTTGATTCCCTTTCCTTTGAGGGGTGCCTTGGGGACTGAAGCTGTCGGGCTGGTAGGAGCCTTTCTTTTGGAGGATCTGACGGTGGTGAGATCGGTGACATTGAACTTTGAAGCAGACTTGGTTGATTTTCCAGCACCTACATAACCAAAACAAGATAAGTATCTTTACTTCATTTACATTTCACCATTTATTTAAATTTTTGAACAAAGATACTTACTTGACATCGTGACAGAGCCTGAGGATACCTCCTGAGAATCCTGGGTGGTTGTCTTGAAAGTTCTTATTTCAGGATCAAGTCTCTTGAAAGTGTCGAGTCTCTCTTTGGCAGCAGGAGACAGTCTGAGGTGTGAAACAGTGATAGCTGCATAACAAGAAAGCAAAAGTATATAAGTGATCCTTATATCAAAAGAAAGTTCTCTAGTGATCCTTCTCAGGATCCTCCATCCTACCATGGGTAGCCCATTTCCTGGGTAAATCCTTCCCGTCAGAGATAGAATCTCTCTTGACGAAAAAGAAACGCCGCTTCCAGTTAGCATCATTCTTGGTAGCTTTGAAGATCGGGTGTTCCTCACCAGGTTTACATTTGAACAAATAACGATGGGAACCAAAGGTAGTAAGATCATACAGCTCTCCCAGCTCTGACATTCCTAGGTCTATCCCTTCCTGCTCGATGATCCTTTCCAGGGTATACAAAACCCTCCATATCATCGGCATGGCTTGGATATAAGAGATGCCGGTTAGGGAAAAGAAAGATTGGGTGAAGCCTGGAAAAGGATATGTATAGCCTATGGTGAACGGAGTGATAGGAAAAGCAACCCAGTTGTCGGAAATATGATCACTCAGGGCATTGGGATCAAAAGATTTAAACACGGTGTTCGCCGGGAAATGGTGGCGGATCCTATCAATCTGGGGATCGGTGAAACAACAGCGTTCTTTTATGGAATCTTCGATGATCCCCTGGCTCTTCAGTGGGCTGTTTTTCGGGTGATCCTTAGCTGGGGAGTTCCGGAGCAACATCTTTGACAGAATGAGGGAAAGAGATGGAAAACAGAGCAAAAGAAGGAAGAAGATGAGGAGAGAATACCTGTTTATCTTCGGATGCAGTTATAAAGGGAGCATTTCTGAAATTTAAATGCAAACGATCCTATCTATAACTCCTATTTATAATCATGATTGTGCAGGGTTGTCACTTCTATGACGTCAGAGTTGCAACGGATAGTTCTACATCAACGGCTATATTTACGATAGTTAGTTGCGGATAAGATCAAGAAAATATAATTCGTTCATTTTACATATCACTCCTTATATTTTGGGGGCAATTGTTAGGGGAGGATTTTCTAACAATTAATGATCCTTACTTCTGTGACAGACAGTGATCCTCAGAAGAGCTTCAGGATCAGGATCATGGATCACCTTAAGGATCCTCATACTAACGATTGTTTGTTTGTGTTTCGTATTATTTTGCAGGAGTAACAAGCTTGACTTGGTCTTGGCAACGTTACTATGGAATATTCTACGGGTATTTCGCACACGTTTGACTGGAAATGGACGTTGTGGAGAACGTGGGAGCTTGGCACAAAAGTCGGATAGTTTGTTAGCGTAGTTAACTTCTATTTTTAAGGGGTGACGAGCTAGTAATTAGAACACTTAGCCATTTTCAGCTACACACACTCTCGTACAATTGCACTCTTGAAGCTTTCGGCAAACACTTAACAGTTTTCACTCACTTTTAAACATTTCACCATAGTGATCCTTGTACCTAGCTCGTTACTATCCGAAGTTGTAAACATTTATTGATTTATTTGAGCTTGGTGATGGGTAGTTTCCATCACCCGAGGTTTTTTATGCCGGAGATCTTCTAAAGATCAAGGGCTTTTTCCTCGTATAAATCCTTGTGTCGTTTGTGCAATTTACATTGAAGTGATCCTTATCATTGTTCTACATTTCAAGCATCATTCCCCGTAACTAAGAGTTTGGTTGCATTATCCTCATCAGATTTTTTGACCAAAACAGGCAAGTGCACCCATCTTGAGCGTAGTATAGCGTTGGTAAGATACTGAGGTCGTCCAAGGACACAAGAGCTTTTAGTACCGGTTTATCCTCAACGTCTAATCAAATCAAAATTTTAGAAAAAGATTTTAAACACGAAAAAAAAAACTAAAAATGCTGAAAAATAAAAATAAAATAAAAACAGATAGACAAGATGAATCACTTGGATCCGACTCGCCTTTAGTGTAACCTTTGATTATTTGCACTTTTTAAGAGACTATCTTAGTTATAGTAGTAGGCCCCTCTTTTGAAGGTGACGTTACCCTCAACCCAGTAGTTTTAGTCAGCAAGGATACAATCCTACAGGGTTGGATTATTGAAAGATAATTAATTAAGTTATTAATGCGCAATGTGGTAGGCCCCTCTTTTGAAGGTGACGTTACACTCGGCTAAGTGGTTTGAGTCAGCAGGGATACAATCCCAAGTAGCCGTGTTAATGTATTAATAGTAGTTTATATATGAGGGGATCAAGCCATTCGCACCCCCGCCATCCAATACCAGTGGGTATTGAAGGAGGTCATAGTAAGCTTGACCCAGGTCCTTGCAGGATCTATACACTGAACAAGGCAAGAACCTTACCAAACCATTCCCTTAACCCCCGACCAGGTAGCCAACATATCTCTATATAGACCGTAGAGATATGAATTGTGTAAATCTTTATTTTATATAGACTGTAAAATAACGCCAAGACACCACGGACAAATGATAAGGAAGTTTCACCTTCAACATAAGAAACTAGTTATTAAAGTCATTAATACAAAACCAAATAAAAAGTGCAAAAAGATTAAAAATAAAAAGTATTACACTAAATGCTTGTCTTCACTAAGTGATGTAAGAGACTTAGGCAAACATGGCCTTTGATTGTCAAGAACTCTTACTATCAATCTTGGATCCCGAGACTTCTACACACACTCTATGATGGATGATGGTGGTGGATGTGGGTTGTGATGGTGGTGGAGTGTGGGTGAAGTGTGAGAGAGGTGGTTTGCCAAGGGATGCCGTTGTAGTGAACCAAGCACCTCTATTTATAGCCTGCACAGAAGCCCGGACATGGCCCCGTGTCCATCCACTTTCTCTTTCTTCATTAATTGCAATTTGTCTGTATTAGTTGACCATGCCCCCGTGTCCGCTGGGCACGGCCCCGTGTGCAGAAGCGTATCTGTACAATCAAGATTTGCTTGGATTCTGCAAATCTTAGCGTTGACCACGACCGTGTGGAGCTGGGCACGCCCCCGTGTCGGGAAATAGAAGCATCTACAACTTTGTCTTTTCTGCAGACACTTGGGCACGCCCCCGTGTCCGCTGGGCACGGGGCATGTTCAGCCTTCTGAACTCCTATTTTTGCTTGGGAAGATGCTGTCGAGGGGTTGGGCATGCCACGTTTATTCCTTTTCTTGTATTTATGTTAGATTTGGCTGCATTTTTGCTTCTTTTGTTCATTTAAGCATTTTACCCTGAAAATACAAAAGGAATACAAAAGCACACTTTTTCCAACATTAGTACTAGAAAAGGGTTAGTTTTATGCCTCATTTGATGTAATTTATATGTTGCATTTTACACACATCAATAAGTCACTAGTCAACCTTTCAAATGTTCTTCTACATGAAAACTGATTATTGAACAAGTTAACTAAATGAGAAAACGAAGTAATTGAATAAGGAGGAAGACTTAGCAGCCATTTCAAAGTTGATCCAGTTAGTGTGGATCTAAAACCCTTGCAATGACAGGCTTCCTTTAACCTTTCTAGAATGGGGTTAATCTCCATTCTCTCCCTGTGCTGACCTACATGCTCTTCTGGATCAGTTGTGCCATCATATAGCTTCATATTTGGTGTTTGAAACCTCTTTGGTATCTCTGCATCACATATAGGTAGTGCAAAGCGAGACACCTTGTGACTTCCATCCGGGATCTCAGGAATGGGTTTAACCACTCCCGGGACACTGTATATTATATCCTTGAGCTTTTGTAACTCCTTAGACATGGCTCGATTGATTTCTGGTTCCTACATGAGACCATGATTAGTACCATAAGATGTATTGAAAGTGTTACCTCCCGATTGGTTTGGAATTGGTATCCCAGAAGTGTATCCAAAATGAGGCAACTCTGGTGCAAGAGTGGGACCAGATGAAGCAATGGTCTGCATGGGAATAAAATCTCACACATGTATTTCAGAACTTCTAGGTTGTTGACTCCTTAAGGATCCTTAATCCTGGAAGATGTTGGATCCAGGATACATCAGTGCTGAAGGCCTTGGAGGATATACCATGGATCCTAGAACCTGCAACGAGGATCCTTCATACTGAGGGTAGGATCCTCGATCTGAAAGCGTCCCCATGTATCCTTCTGAACTAAAGAAGGATCCTTGATGCTGAGAAGAGGATCCTTGAGGCTGGAAGTAGGATCCTTGAGGCTGCGCTGACTCCAGTGATCCTTGCCGAAGGATGGAGGATCCTTGAATCTGGACATTGGATCCTTTGGAAAACTGGTTTGTTGATGGAGTAGTAAAATCCAATGACCTGGGCATCAATGGGGAGTGATCCTCTGCTGATTTTTTCAATTTCTTGATTTCATCAATTTCGCGAAGGATCCTACCATTAATTTCGCCCTGCTGTTGCAAGTATCCTCTCATTTGCAAAATCAAAGTATATGTGACAACCGTCAGTTTTCCGTACATTCCGTACACGAAATGAACAGTAATTTGCGCTTAAATGACTGTGCATGATCTGGTTTACCAGACAAATAAATTTCTGAATTCCATACAAGTGAATTCATGCATGATATATACTACAAAATATTGCTTTATGCATAAACGAGAGCGTTGCGTCAAAAATACTAAGTAAACTCACCGGTAAGACACTATGTGTCAACGGAACTGCAGAAAGCAGTCAGACAACAAAATTGGAGCCTAGGTGTAGGTCCGACAACAAGAATGCATTAAAACCCAAGAGTACATACAAGGGTTTAATATATATGCAATACGAAAGCAAAAATGAGCACTAAAAAGCACCCGAAACGCACTTTAAGTGCAGAAATTTACATAATTCAGCTATAATCAGCATTTTAGCACACGAATATTATGCAGAAATTACGTGTTATCATCCAGAATATTTCCCTAAGTGTTGGGAATTGAAAGGATACAAAAAGATACTTAAAAGACACTAAAAAGTGCAATTTAGCGCTTTAACGAACCGGTATATAACCGAACAACCGGATATTACCCGGAACACCAAAATAATGCTAGGAGCATTGTTTTTATTTTTCTGAACTAATTATGGTCCCCGAACAACATAACACCTCTTATAACATATTAACACATCAAGACCCTAAAAACTACACTTGAAAGCTTAACTTTTTAAGAATTAAAGATTTGAAAGTTACACTTTGCCCCCCCCCCCCATATTGTATACGGTTCACATGGGGTGGCCCACCAAATCATTTGCTAAAATCCTACAAGATCCCATTTGATTTATTTTGATATTTCTTGGATACTCATAGATATTATGAGATCTTCTAGGATTTGTTTTGATTTTATTAAATATTATAAGATTTTGCCAAGATTTTACCCATACCTATTTGATCTTTCTTAAGATTTCCATAGATTCACTTGGAGAGATTGTGATTTTACTTAGATTTCACGAGATTGCAAAAGATATGAAATGATCTTGCTTGGATTCTTGAGATCTTGTAAATATTATATAAAGATAACATATGAGACCATCCACCACTTCACACCAAAACTCACGGCCACATGGCCTATTTCAAGATCTTGTTTGATCTTGCAAGATATCCCTAGATATTGCTTGATCCTTCTTTGATTTCCTAGGGATTTGTTATGTACCATGGAGATCTCTAAACTTGATTATATGTAGACATGAGAATCATAACTCTCACACACCATCTTCAACATCCATCCACCTCCTTCCTCCTCCTCTAACTTACGGCCCCAACCCCACCACCCTACACCTCCATTTTCACTTCATACCAAAATATTCTAAGGTGGTTCCAAGGTGTCCCGAGCCTAATTAGGAAGGTTGCAAGCAACGGATCTTGAAGGACCTTTTCCGTGTGCTTTTATCCACTCAATCTTCAACATTATTCTTCCCTAGCCTTGAGCTAGTAGTAAGTGCCTTTAAACACTTCCTTGTTCATGATTAAAGTGGTTAATAAGAAGTTTAACGGTTAAAAATCAAGAACACACAAGATCATAACTTAAAGTCTTGAAAGTAAGATGAATATGTTGGATAAAAAGAAACTAGTTGTGTAAATCTTGTGAAACTTGTCTAGTTGAGATTATTTGATGTTGTTTGTCATTAAAAGTGGGATGGATCATCATCTACGCATACTAGATCATGTTCAAGAACATGAACTAGTAGTATGTTAGTGCTAGAGATGTGAAAGAAGATGAACCCTTCCACCCATGAAACATGAACTTGAGTAAAAGTAATTTTTCTTGTAAAATAAGACTCTAAACATGTAGATCTAAAGATCTACAAGTGGTTTTTCGGAAGAACCAAGCAAAAATATTAGTCTTGTTTAAAACCCGGATCTTACATGAACTAAATATATTTTTAGTAAATAAACAAGTGTGTAAACACTTGTGTAACAAGGAAGTTCAACAAAGAAATATTTTTGTGAATCTTGACTAGAAGTTGTGAAACTTCAAATTCTTTAAAAATAAAGTTTTTAGGAAACTAAACTTATTTTTAAAGATAACAAGACTTACTAAATGTGCTAGTAAGTTACTACACATTTTTGTAAATATTCAAGTTCATGAAATGGAGAAATTAGTAATTATTGTTGATGATTATTGTTGATAATTGTTGTTGATGATTGTTGACAATTTAAAAGAAAATAAACACATGTTTTGAAAACATGGGAAACCTCCATTTTTAGGGGAAACTCTGTCAAAAATTTTATAAATTTTGACACTTAGAAAAATATAAGTTTTTGAGAAACTTATTCCCTAAAAATGTATTTAAAAGTATTACCAAGGTTTCCCTAATTTTTGGTGATAAGAAATGAGGATTTCTTCAAGAATAAAAATGGATATAAGTATGTATATTTTTGAGAGAAAAATATATATTATTTTATCACCAACTTTTGTGCTAAGTGTATATAGTATGTGTTATACGTGCTAGTGTATTAGGACTTAAAAATACACTAAACACTCATGAGGGGTATAAACATAAAAATACACATGCAACATACAAGATACATAATTCGGGTGCAAAGTGCAAAACACGAGATACTTATATTAATTTTAGAGAAAATAATATAAGTAAGATATGTAATTAAAAATATATAATATTTTTAACACAAGAATATATACAAAAGAGAGTGACTGTACTTGTGCGACGCAAGTCTAGTGACTAACGTTAAGAAAACGCGTATAGGTTACGACGTTAATTAAGCAAATCCGGTGAAGTTTACGACGTAAGGAACGCAAAGTTGTGAGTTCATGCTCCCCCTTTTCTCTAACTGTTTTTGGTTTTATAACTCTCGGGGGTGAAATACATGTTACAAATATTATAATTTTTACAAAGGGTAAAAATACAAGAAGCACTCTTGGTGAGAACGAGAACCGAGTGCAATATGATTTGAGAATACGAGAAGCACTCGTGGTGAGTGCAATATGATGAGCTTTAAGAAAAGCCTAGAAAATACTAGATCATGTGAGCTTAAACTAGATATTGAGATGCCATTAATACTTAATTAGGGACGAAGGTTAGATCTAACGGGTACGGCCGAGCCCCACTCGTGGTCCTTATGTGACCTCTTGAGTGCTTCGGTGTCCCAGTCGAGGGAAATCGACACAGTCGAGGTTAATTGACACAGTCGAGGGTAATCGACACAGTCAAGGGAAATTGACACAGTCGAGGGTAATCGACACAGTAAAGGAGCCAACACTAATGCTCCATATGCTCACATGCCTTAAAGGAGCCAACACTAATGCTCCATATGTCCTCACATGCCTTAATGTCCTTGTATAAACAATCATATAAAACGTGGGGTACATAAGAAAACTTGAATGATACTTGAGTACGTAGGGTACTCAAGAAAATGGGAATTATACTTGAGTACGTGGGGTACTCAAGAAAGACTTGAATTATACATGACACATACTATGTTTTCATACAAAGTATAAAAACGTGAAATACAAAAACGCATGAACTCGCTCAACTTTATGTTGATGTTTTCCAAAATTACATGTATTTCAGGTGACAGGATGGATCTTGGGCGCAAGTGTCATAACTAGAAGTAGGCTACAAGTTTAGATGTCATCCACTTTTGTTGAATTGTAACCTTGTCAAAGGTTGTGTTTTGAAAACTTAAATAGCATGTGTTTGTAATACTCAAATTTTCATGAATGAATGAACATCGTTTTGATCATGTAGTTGTTTATTACGATTGAATGCAATGATAACAAGCTAGTCACACATCATACGCTTCCGCAAAAGACAGGGTGTGACAGTTTGGTATCAGAGCTTCGATTGTAGTGAACTAGGATTCCTTCTCGAGTCTAGACTACAATCACTAGAGTTCTCTCACGAAAACATTTTACAAAAAGGTTTTCATTGCATTCACGAAAGCGCCAAGATCCACAAGTCAGACACTTTTCAAAAAGTGACAAGGCAAGGACATTAGTGAGGAATACCTTAAAAATAAGGTGCCAACCAAAGCATAGTCTACACGAGTTAGACTTGCCAAAAACAAAATGACCCCCCAAAAAACGAGAGTTATACGTGATATAATGCATTAAAATGCTTGATTATGCTAAGTAGCATATATGTTATTGATATACATACATACAAATAAGTGTACGGAATGATTATTGACGTGAATAAGATACTTTCGACTCCGACTCCTATTACTATACGTAACTCGCACGATGAAGCTACCGACCTCGCATCCTTTGCAAAGCTCATGGCTGGGAGTGATTACCAAACAAGATGTTGAGCTTGCTTCCGTAGGAGATGGCTGCTCTTCCCTCTCGATCGTGAAGGTGCCTAACTACGGTGATGATGACGAGGCAGAGGCGGCAACCTTGATAGAATTCTCAATCAACAGGACGAGATCCCTGCGGCTTATGTGAAGCAAGATTGATGACATACTTGACCAGAAAAGGAAGATGAAGTATTCATCTCGAAGATGCCCCTCCAACTACTAGGAATTCTCTCTATTCCTATTCCATCTAATCATCGTGCCTATACGCGCGTAACGATAACGAATGTTAGCGCGTGGACCATCGCAAGGGTCCTTTCCATGACAAGAGGTATAAGGACAGTAGTGTCCCCTCTTTGATTGATCATCTGCTTGGACGAGAGAAAATTGGGGTAACTGTGCAAGACAATTTATTATTACGGGGGCCCACGTAATAACGACTTGTAGTGCACAGGAATCCTGGTGGACTCTGCGGGCCGAGCTAATGAAAACCATACAAAATTAATCTATAGGTGTCCTCACCTTCATCGGGTAGAACAACACATAGATCAGTGCTTTAGCACGTTAGAAAGTAGGAAGCCTGTCTTAGCCTACTTCGTGACTGACACATCTACCTGCATACGAGACGTCTGAGAAAACGATGTTTAAGCAAGAGAGGTGAAATGACATTCGGGAAGAATCAGTGACGACACACTCTCTACCACCTCGACACAGACAACCCCATCTAAGGGAAAATATACGCACCAGCAAAGCTAAAAAAAAAAAAAAACCTAAGGAAACCAATGTAACAGGAAATAACTAAAACTTGAATGACCAAGGCGATGTAGCCTCGAGTTCATTTCAAACAATAAGCCAAGTTGGCAAGCCTATGTGAAGGCTCAATAACTGTTTCCTCGCTTATACACTGAATATATATACGTGTGAAATTGGGTGTTTACATAATGGCTTATGGTGCTATGTATATCATAGACAATTGAAATGTTGTCTAACCTACTTCATACCATTTTGGCAGAAGAGAATGCCGCCCAGGCGAGACATAAACACCAGTATGTTGCCAAGGACAGAAGCCGAGCTGCAAGAATGCATCTCACAGGCGATTGCTCGACATGAAGCCCTCCGCTCTAAGCACAGCGATGGCACTACTGGAAATAACCCTCCAACTAGCTGCACCTTTAAGTAGTTCCTGGACTGCAAACCATTAAACTTTGACGGAATAGGAGGCGCCGTTGCATTTGTTCGTTAGACAGAAAAAACTGACTCAGTTCTAAGAATGAGTAACTGTTCATCCCAACAGAGTGTTACCTATATCTCAGGATTATTCCTAGATGGCGCACTCTCCTGGTGGAACCTTCAGGTTCAAACCCTTGGTGCAGATGCTGCTTATGCACTAAGCTGGGACGAGCTCAAGGAAATGATGGAAAAGAAATACTGTTCTAGGGCTGAAATCCAGAAACTTGAGGTGGAGTTCTGGAACTTGAAAATGGACGGACCGAAGATTCCTGAATACGTCCAACGATTTCACGACTTGTCTAGGGTTATCCCCTACTTAGTCAAACCGGAATTCAAAAGGGTTGAACGATTCATTTGGGGACTTGCACCTCAGATCAGGAGCATGGTTACTACCTCAAAGCCCTCAACCATTGCAGAGGCTATCGATATGAGTGTCACTCTTACTGAAGAAGCTCTACGTGCGGGAAAATTTTCAGAATCTGAGGATAACAAGAAAGAGACTCATGTGGAGTCGTCAAGCAACAAGAAGAGGAAGTCCTCAAACCTAAAGATGAGCACCCAAGTCAACTATGGAAGCTCTAAAGCGAACAAAAGAAAGAAAGTGAACCCACCGCGTGACAGGAGAACTTCTGGAACCACTAATAAGGTTGGTGATAAGATTTACTCGGGAGCTAAGCCGAGATGCGGGGAATGCACTTTTCACCATAAAGGTCGATGTCTAAGGCCTACGTGCGGAAAGTGTGGAAAAGAAGGGCACAGCAAGGATGCTTGTTGGGCAAAGGACCCAAATGGAATAAGCAAGAGAATACCAGGTTGCTACAGATGTGGTGAAGCAGGGAACTTTAGGAAAGATTGCCCTAGGAAGAAACAAGCAAGGAAGGGTTTTCACGATTGAAATTCGTGAAGCATGCCAGGATCCAGATGCGGTTACGGGTACGTTCCCTATTAACCAACCTAATGCATCTACTTTTAATTAATACTGGCATCAACTTTAACCTTGCATGCTTAAGAATGTAAGAAACTGCTGGGCCTAGTTTCGAGTAAAAATAGACGCCCCGTATTCTTTAGAAATGGGCATATAGGAAGCTAGTTTAAACAGTCGAAGCGATTAAGGATTGTATTTAGGGACTCAGAAGGCCGGAACCTTCTGTTACCATTGACTCGCGAAGTCATAATATGAAAGGCAGCATGGATCAGAAATCCAAGTATACAGCTGAAGTCGTTCGATATAAGAAAATCAGACGCATCCCTCTTGCGGATGATGAAACCCAACTTTCCTGCAATAGGTGCAAGGATGTTAGACCCCACAAGGCGACAGATCTACGACACCCCTCATTGGTCGAAGAGGCATAGAAACACCTCCGAGTAGACTGCAGAGCCTGAGAACATCCCCGTGATGGAAGAAGTCCCAGTAGCCTTTTCAGAAGACTTGCTAGGAACGCCTCTCTGTAGCGACGAGAGGAGTTTGGGATAAATCGTGTGCCAGGAGCAGCACCAGTGACGAATGACGCCATACCGACTAGCTTCACCAGCGAAGCATGAACCTCTGATATAACTGCAAGAGCTCCTAGACAGAGGAAATTAAGGACGTAGCATCCTTAGTTAATGAGACAAAGAGAAAGTTGGTAGTCTCCACTTTACATAAACTTCAGAAAATTGAGAATCAGAATCCTTTACCCAGGGACTGGTGACACAAATGAGCCAATCGTAAGGTTCCAGTTACCACTCAAAGATCAACTTGAGGACAAGATGTCCTCCACTGTGAATACAAGAGGAAATATCCCTAAAACGACCTTTAGGACTCGCTTCAAGCATTAAGAGTTCCTTGTCGTACCATTTGGCTTAACACATGCATCGACAATATTCATGGACCTCATGAATCGAATGTGTAAGCCATGCCTGGATGGATTACGATCATACTTATTGGCTACATGCTTATATGGCCAACGACCAAGGAAGGTCGTAAACAACAGCTGCAATTTACCTTGCAACTCTTAGAGAAAGCACAATTATGTGCAAGATGACAAAAAGCGGATTTCAAATTCGCAAGGTGAGAACCATAACCAAGAACGAAATTCATGCCAACCCTGCAACCAAGAGCTAAGGAGCTAGAGTTGCAATTATGTGACGTCTCTCGACAAAGGCTTGATTGTACATTGATGCAACGAGACCACAACATTGCGTACGCGGCACATTGATTAAGGAATCATGAGAAAAGACCTTGAGTTAGATACAGAAATTGCGCGCCGCAAACTGGACGTCATTACCTGAAAGAAAACGCTGCACGATCTTTACTGATCACAAGGGTTGCAGCACACCGATGATCGTAAGAACTCGAATATGAACTGAGCTGCTGAACGACGCGGACTGTATGAACACAATACGTGCTTGTGTGATAAACTTTAATGAAAAGTCGGAACACTCACTTGCCCTTAGTAGAGTTTTCCTACAACAGTACCGCTTCATGCGAAGCTTCAGATGGAACATAGTAAATCGGTCCCCGTCGTGTTGATCAAAGACCGGGAATAAACAATCTACTGGCCCGAGTTGGCCCAGGAAAACTAGAGGCAAGATCGTTCGGATATGTGACCATATCAGGACAGCCCGCAGAATACAGAAAGATTACGCCGATGAGCGGCAGAAATCGTAAGAATATGAGACAATAAGTATGACCAAAATGAGAGCCTCGCCTAGAGAAGGCGTAGTGTGAGTTGGAAAACGAAAAGGTTAAATCCCCGGTGTAGGGATCAGAACCATTGTTCACAAGATGAAAACTCCCAGAAAAAGATCAGTAGTGATCGCGACACATTCATGTGTCTAATCGTTAGAGGAGTCTGACTCAAGGAGCAGTCGTTGTTCCCACAAATAAGATTCACGTCAATGACAAACGACAAGAATTACTATAGAAACCTGTTAAGGTTTTGGACCAAGAGTCCGTGATACTATAGAAACCTGTTGAGGTATTGGACCAAGAGTCCGCAATACTATAGAAACCTATTGAGGTTAGGGACCAAGAGTCCACAAGACACAGAAAAGTCATGATTGATCTACTTGAGTATGATAGAATTCATGACATGACCCAGAGATTTCATGGGAACATGAAGGCAAATCATGAATCTAAGTGACCATATTGGTTTCACAACTCCCCTGCGACCGATGGCATCGCTTGAATTTCGGGACGAAATTCTTTTAACGGGGGGAGACTGTGACAACCGTCAGTTTTCCGTACATTCCGTACACGAAATGAACAGTAATTTGCGCTTAAATGACTGTGCATGATCTGGTTTACCAGACAAATAAATTTCTGAATTCCATACAAGTGAATTCATGCATGATATATACTACAAAATATTGCTTTATGCATAAACGAGAGCGTTGCGTCAAAAATACTAAGTAAACTCACCGGTAAGACACTATGTGTCAACGGAACTGCAGAAAGCAGTCAGACAACAAAATTGGAGCCTAGGTGTAGGTCCGACAACAAGAATGCATTAAAACCCAAGAGTACATACAAGGGTTTAATATATATGCAATACGAAAGCAAAAATGAGCACTAAAAAGCACCCGAAACGCACTTTAAGTGCAGAAATTTACATAATTCAGCTATAATCAGCATTTTAGCACACGAATATTATGCAGAAATTACGTGTTATCATCCAGAATATTTCCCTAAGTGTTGGGAATTGAAAGGATACAAAAAGATACTTAAAAGACACTAAAAAGTGCAATTTAGCGCTTTAACGAACCGGTATATAACCGAACAACCGGATATTACCCGGAACACCAAAATAATGCTAGGAGCATTGTTTTTATTTTTCTGAACTAATTATGGTCCCCGAACAACATAACACCTCTTATAACATATTAACACATCAAGACCCTAAAAACTACACTTGAAAGCTTAACTTTTAAGAATTAAAGATTTGAAAGTTACACTTTGCCCCCCCCCCCATATTGTATACGGTTCACATGGGGTGGCCCACCAAATCATTTGCTAAAATCCTACAAGATCCCATTTGATTTATTTTGATATTTCTTGGATACTCATAGATATTATGAGATCTTCTAGGATTTGTTTTGATTTTATTAAATATTATAAGATTTTGCCAAGATTTTACCCATACCTATTTGATCTTTCTTAAGATTTCCATAGATTCACTTGGAGAGATTGTGATTTTACTTAGATTTCACGAGATTGCAAAAGATATGAAAAGATCTTGCTTGGATTCTTGAGATCTTGTAAATATTATATAAAGATAACATATGAGACCATCCACCACTTCACACCAAAACTCACGGCCACATGGCCTATTTCAAGATCTTGTTTGATCTTGCAAGATATCCCTAGATATTGCTTGATCCTTCTTTGATTTCCTAGGGATTTGTTATGTACCATGGAGATCTCTAAACTTGATTATATGTAGACATGAGAATCATAACTCTCACACACCATCTTCAACATCCATCCACCTCCTTCCTCCTCCTCTAACTTACGGCCCCAACCCCACCACCCTACACCTCCATTTTCACTTCATACCAAAATATTCTAAGGTGGTTCCAAGGTGTCCCGAGCCTAATTAGGAAGGTTGCAAGCAACGGATCTTGAAGGACCTTTTCCGTGTGCTTTTATCCACTCAATCTTCAACATTATTCTTCCCTAGCCTTGAGCTAGTAGTAAGTGCCTTTAAACACTTCCTTGTTCATGATTAAAGTGGTTAATAAGAAGTTTAACGGTTAAAAATCAAGAACACACAAGATCATAACTTAAAGTCTTGAAAGTAAGATGAATATGTTGGATAAAAAGAAACTAGTTGTGTAAATCTTGTGAAACTTGTCTAGTTGAGATTATTTGATGTTGTTTGTCATTAAAAGTGGGATGGATCATCATCTACGCATACTAGATCATGTTCAAGAACATGAACTAGTAGTATGTTAGTGCTAGAGATGTGAAAGAAGATGAACCCTTCCACCCATGAAACATGAACTTGAGTAAAAGTAATTTTTCTTGTAAAATAAGACTCTAAACATGTAGATCTAAAGATCTACAAGTGGTTTTTCGGAAGAACCAAGCAAAAATATTAGTCTTGTTTAAAACCCGGATCTTACATGAACTAAATATATTTTTAGTAAATAAACAAGTGTGTAAACACTTGTGTAACAAGGAAGTTCAACAAAGAAATATTTTTGTGAATCTTGACTAGAAGTTGTGAAACTTCAAATTCTTTAAAAATAAAGTTTTTAGGAAACTAAACTTATTTTTAAAGATAACAAGACTTACTAAATGTGCTAGTAAGTTACTACACATTTTTGTAAATATTCAAGTTCATGAAATGGAGAAATTAGTAATTATTGTTGATGATTATTGTTGATAATTGTTGTTGATGATTGTTGACAATTTAAAAGAAAATAAACACATGTTTTGAAAACATGGGAAACCTCCATTTTTAGGGGAAACTCTGTCAAAAATTTTATAAATTTTGACACTTAGAAAAATATAAGTTTTTGAGAAACTTATTCCCTAAAAATGTATTTAAAAGTATTACCAAGGTTTCCCTAATTTTTGGTGATAAGAAATGAGGATTTCTTCAAGAATAAAAATGGATATAAGTATGTATATTTTTGAGAGAAAAATATATATTATTTTATCACCAACTTTTGTGCTAAGTGTATATAGTATGTGTTATACGTGCTAGTGTATTAGGACTTAAAAATACACTAAACACTCATGAGGAGTATAAACATAAAAATACACATGCAACATACAAGATACATAATTCGGGTGCAAAGTGCAAAACACAAGATACTTATATTAATTTTAGAGAAAATAATATAATTAAGATACGTAGTTAAAAATATAGAATATTTTTAACACAAGAATATATACAAAAGAGAGTGACTGTACTTGTGCGACGCAAGTCTAGTGACTAACGTTAAGAAAACGCGTATAGGTTACGACGTTAATTAAGCAAATCCGGTGAAGTTTACGACGCAAGGAACGCAAAGTTGTGAGTTCATGCTCCCCCTTTTCTCTAACTGTTTTTGGTTTTATAACTCTCGGGGGTGAAATACATGTTACAAATATTATAATTTTTACAAAGGGTAAAAATACAAGAAGCACTCTTGGTGAGAACGAGAACCGAGTGCAATATGATTTGAGAATACGAGAAGCACTCGTGGTGAGTGCAATATGATGAGCTTTAAGAAAAGCCTAGAAAATACTAGATCATGTGAGCTTAAACTAGATATTGAGATGCCATTAATACTTAATTAGGGACGAGGGTTAGATCTAACGGGTACGGCCGAGCCCCACTCGTGGTCCTTATGTGACCTCTTGAGTGCTTCGGTGTCCCAGTCGAGGGAAATCGACACAGTCGAGGTTAATTGACACAGTCGAGGGTAATCGACACAGTCAAGGGAAATTGACACAGTCGAGGGTAATCGACACAGTAAAGGAGCCAACACTAATGCTCCATATGCTCACATGCCTTAAAGGAGCCAACACTAATGCTCCATATGTCCTCACATGCCTTAATGTCCTTGTATAAACAATCATATAAAACGTGGGGTACATAAGAAAACTTGAATGATACTTGAGTACGTGGGGTACTCAAGAAAACGGGAATTATACTTGAGTACGTGGGGTACTCAAGAAAGACTTGAATTATACATGACACATACTATGTTTTCATACAAAGTATAAAAACGTGAAATACAAAAACGCATGAACTCGCTCAACTTTATGTTGATGTTTTCCAAAATTACATGTATTTCAGGTGACAGGATGGATCTTGGGCGCAAGTGTCATAACTAGAAGTAGGCTACAAGTTTAGATGTCATCCACTTTTGTTGAATTGTAACCTTGTCAAAGGTTGTGTTTTGAAAACTTAAATAGCATGTGTTTGTAATACTCAAATTTTCATGAATGGATGAACATCGTTTTGATCATGTAGTTGTTTATTACGATTGAATGCAATGATAACAAGCTAGTCACACATCATACGCTTCCGCAAAAGACAGGGTGTGACAGTATAAATATCATTGTTAGTAGGTGTAGAGGAAGAAACAATAGTTGGTTTTGTGAAAACAGGGGTTGACTTCTTCGGAGCATTCTCAGCATTCTTCTGGAATGCAGAGGGAAGAGGATGCAACGGTGGAATACCATGTGATGAGGTAACTGCCGACATGGAACTTGAAGTAGTATTTCCTTAAGAAGCCATGTGGTAGAAGGTAATGCACAGAAATGAATGAAATGAAAAAAAAATTTAGAATTGAAGCACCAATTACCACACGGTGGGCGCCAAACTGTTTTGGTCAAAAATCACACAATGATAATGTAACCAAATCTGATTTTTGTGAGGTTAGATGCTTGGTTAAATGAACAAAAAAATGAACGAATAGAAAATGAAATCAACGATGAACACCGAGATTTATACCAGGAAAAAGCCCTTGATCAATGAATGATCTCTGGCATAAAAAACCTCGGGTGATGGAAACTACCGATCACCAAATATATTGCACAAAAATGGTTACAACTTTGGATGATATTGAGCTTGTTACAATGAATTCTAGTGTGTGTGTGTGTGTGTGTGTGTGTGTGTGTTTGAGAGTGAGTAGCAGGGGTGTTTTGTCGAAAAGAGATGTGTTCTACCAGCTCAATATCCCCTAAAATAATAGGTAAACTTGCTAACAACTAACTTTGTGAAAAATATGGAAGCTCCCACGTTCATTACCCATGACCATTGTGAAAATAGCACATGTGTGGCATCTTGAACGAATATTCCTAAGATTCTAGCTGACATTTAGTCCACTACGTACATTATCTGCGTATAAACATTAAAAACGTAACAATTGTTAGAAATCATAAGTAATGTTAAGGATCCGGATCCTGGATCCTCGGACTCCCAGCATTATCCGTTATAAGGATCCGTGATCCATGCCCAGTCTCAGGATAGATGATCCTTAGCATAAAATCCAGGCCCTAACAGTTCTCCTTATGAAATGCTTTTTGGTTTTAAACCTTCTCTTAGTCTTTTGAGTGTTTTTGGGTGTTTATGTTATTTTACAATTTTAAATAGTTCTGACAAATTGGAAGAAAGGGCTGAGAAATGTGTTTTTGTGGGTTATTCCAATTTTAAAAAAGGGATATAAAGTTTGGAGTTTAGATCAGAAGAAGTTTGTGTTTTCAAGAGATGTTAGTTTCCATGAAATTGTTTTCCCTTTTCAGTCTAATATACGTTTTTCTTCTAATTTAACATCTTCTCAATCCTTGGATCACTTAAATTTTTTCAACACCTTTGATTTCTCAAATGATGTAAATCCCAATGATGAAGAGAAGGTAGAAAAAGATTCAACCACTGTGTCTCAGCAGTACAGTGACACTGTTGATGATACTCAGTAATCACTTAACTCAAGTGATATGGCAAGTAACCAACAGTTGAATGATTTAGATGCTAGTCATCTGGAGGCTGAAACCTGTAGTGGAAATGATGAATCACACCTGTCTGAGGGTATTCAAAATGTTAGAAAATCTACTAGACATGTTATAACAACCCTCCTAAAATATTTATGACACCCCTAATATATTTAGAACACCCCTATATGTCCTAAATATACCCGAATAAGAGAAACGGACCCGAATAACCTTTATTTCATTAAATAGTAAATAAAAACAAAATTTACAGTCTGTCGCGGGGCGCGACAGACGTCTCTTCATCCTTCGCGGGCCGCGACCTAGCAACAGACGGCAACACCACAGCCCGCCACGTGGCAGGACACGCGTCAGAACGCGGGATGACTCAGCAAATCAGTTGCCGCCTTAGGGGGCCTCACGGGGCGCGAAAGCCCCTATTGTTTCTTTCGCGGGGCGCGGGAAACTCCCGAATCAGCACTATAAATAGGAGGTCGAAGTTCAAATCACAATTCTTTCTCTCAATTTCTGATAGTAATTATAATTCCCGGGTATAATACCCCCCTAATATGCGAAGCTCTGCCTCATTGTAAGTATTATAACCCCCGATTACGTATTAGTTACGCTGCACGATTGATCTAGCGCTCCGTAACGACTGTCGAGGCTCTGCCCGACGTAATCGTTGGAGTTCTGTCTCAGGGAGGGTATAACTAATGTAAATTGGGTTGTTATACTAATGTGTGTGCATTATTTAAAATTTATAGATTATAACCAGGAAGTCAGAAGGGAAATACCTAAAGTAGCAATGTGAGTAATCCTCCTTTTTGCAAACTGTTTTACAAAACCTCAATGTTTTAAATTTTATTTCACAGTGATTGAGTATTTGTATTCTACAATTATCGTCAGTATGTTGGGGTATTATATACAAAATTTGTTACTACACTGTGAGTAGTAACATGACCACCAGTCATTGATTGACAGTACCGTGGGTGGTAATTAAGGTAGATGGAAACAAATGTAATTGCGCGACCGCCCTCAATGCTGTAAAATGATAAAAACCTGTTTTGATTAAACTGGGATTCACTCACCGGTATTTCTTGATGATAAAATGTTTTAAACATGTGTTTTAGGTAACTTAGTGTGAAGCCAATAAAAGCCAGCTGGAGAGCACTGAAGGCTTAGAAAAGTGGCCATAAAAGTTACCTATTTAAAAAGGAGAATTGTTTTCAATAATTAGGGTTATTCCCTATAAATATATTACAAAATGAAAAATCGGGTTTTATTCCACTTGTTTATTATAAATATATCATTCGTAAAACTCGGATTTTATCCCATTTATCTATTTTAAATATTTTGGTGTTTAACTCTGATAAAAATATTTCCTAACTACGGTCCTGATGAAAATTTCTGCTGCCAAATTAATAAACACCAATACCATCTGCTCTGAGACTCACGGCTCCCGATCCTGGGGAGGGGTCAGGGGATGTAACACATGTTTTTGTTCCTAAGAAGTTCAATGATTTTATTGTCGGCAATGTTAAATATGGTTATGATAAAGTTGTTAGTTATGCCAATCTGTCTAGTGATAATATGTGTTTTGTTGTACATCTTAATAAAATTGTTGAACCTGTTTCTTATAAAGAGGCTTGTAAAGATAAAAGATGGTTAGATGCTATGAATGATGAATTATATGCCTTATATAGAAATGTCACATGGGATATAGTTGATCTTCCTATATGGAAGAAATCCATTGGGTGTAAATGGGTATACAAATTAAGTATAAGTCAAGTGGTGAGGTTGATATGTTTAAAGCTATACTTGTTGTCAAAGGGTTTAATCAAGTTGAGGGTGTAAATTGTGACACTTGTACTCCGTAAACACCACACGATGTAGGATAATATCTTTTATCAAAGAAACAATGTTATTTTGGTATCTATGTTTACTTTTTATGTTTGACAATTTCACATTTTGATTTTAAGTTCAATTTCAAGCTTTAAATCGCTTTCTGGAAAGTTATACGCAAACTGGTACGTAAACGTAATCAGTTTAATGCGACAAACACTCCGGAACAATGGCATATGCTTAAAATACCTTAAATAACTTTTATATAACTTAGAAATAAGTTTTGAAGGCTTTGGTGTGTCAAAAACAAGTTTATTCGATCACAAGGACTATTTGCGTCAAACTATGAAATTCTTCTGATTCGTACTGTAACGAACATTCCGGAACTTGATCATAAGCTAAACATACCCTAAATATCCCTTACATAGCTTAGAAATAGGCTTTGAGGGGTTCGTTATGTGAAAATATGCTTATTTGATCAATAGGGACTAAAAGCGTCAAAAAGTGCATAAGTTTGCATTTACGCGCATATCTTACGTTCTGAACATATCTGGACATCCAAAAATTTTTGTAATCATTAGAATATTTTACTTTAATGATAGGAACACAAAAACTTCATTCGTTTTGCAATTTGGGTCATCTTCACGCCCGTTACGATTTCCGTCGTAATTAACCGAACAACGCAACCGTACAGCCAAACGAACTAACATCCGTGATATTTTTGAGCAAAATTCATGTTAAATATAGTTTAACTTCATCATGGAGCTTGAAAATGGGTTTGACGGGTGTTGGAAGTGCCGAAACGCGACAAAACACACACAGGGACCAAAACTATCATTTTTCAAATTTGGCTGGTCTGCAGGTCCTATACGGACCGTATGGCCTTGCTTACGGTCTGTAAGACCCTCCCAGATCAGTAAAAACCAGTTTCTCATAAACCCAGCTACTTGCACTTGTTTCCTTTGCTTGTTTTCAATCTTGTGGGCTGGTTTGATGGTTTATCAAGCTCCCAAATCAGTCTCCAACAAGTGGATGGCCATGATCAAGTCTCAAAACAAGTGTAATGATCCTATTGATCCTTGATTCCTATAAATAGCAAGGTCCTCTTGCTCATTTCCTTGCTCAAATTGAACTCATCTGCTCTAAGTTGAAGCTAAGGCTTCATACCTGAGTATTTTTGGTTCAATTCTTCCTAGCTTGGACCCTTTGTAAGCTTCTTTCATGCTTATTTATGCTTTTCAAGCATGAAAGTCAAACAGTGTTTGACTTTCTGCTTTGACCATGGTTTGGTCAAGTCAAAGTTCGTTTGAACTTTGCAACGTGAGCATAATCACGATGGTTATAGTCACTTGTGACTATACCTACTGATTACCACATTAATTAGGCGTAGTGACGAGTCAAAGTTTCTGTCAAAATGCGTATTTATGCAACGAAACTATTTTTGGGTATCAAAACACTTTGTTTTGATATCAAACCTGTTTTCTAACTTAATTAAACATGTTTTAACATGTTTAACTCGTCACTTTTAGTGTAGTGCTTGTGTAAGGTCGTAAGTCAAGCGGTCTAAACAACCCCTTAGACTTTCGAACCCGACCCGTTTGGTCGATCATTAGGATCCGACCAAACACATTAGGTGACCATAGTTGTATAGGGAATAACCTTCCGAGGTTATACCTTATGGTCACTTCGTTTAGTTAGTTGTATGATAGGTAGTTTATATGCCTTAGGAAAATGACCAAAATGCCATTTTTATGCATAATTTCATTTTAAGCATATGTAACTTACTTTTTGGCATTTAAACTAATTATGCAACATAACTAAACATAGTAGGGCATATAATACTTGACATAGGACTAGTTAGGTGGTCCGAATGCGCTTTTGCGCGAATGACGCGTTAAAGTATCGTAAGCTACCTTAATGGGTCGTAACGGGTCGTAAGCACTTAGCATTGGTTCCGATTTAAAATGTAGGCTTTGTTAAACCATATCACATGAGCTCCAATACTCATTTGGTTTACAAGACCTCATTCTACCAGATCTTCCGATTTAGGTGACGATTCACTAACATAGTATCTGTTACACTAGGAACCGCTTTAACACTTGAACACTAGATCCTTTGAGCTTTGTTATATCTTTTGAACAAGAACTATACGCAATCCCAGGAGAGTACATAGTTCCCCTCTTTTACCGTTTTCAAATGTTTTGGGGTGATTCATATGTGTAATCGATTTATTTTCCAAATGTATGGCATATATGTGTTGGTGCATAATGTTTATAGCCTACGTCTAAAGTCTAGGTCATGTTGGTAGCTTGTATAGGGGTCAAAATGTAATTTTATAATGTTTTGAGGTAATTTCGCATGAAATTACTTAGTGTAATTTCGCACGAAATAACATAGGGTAATTTCGCTTGAACTGGCAAGTGTAATTCCATGCGAAATTACCTGCCTATAAATAGGTAGTCTTAGCTTTTCATTTGGTACGAAATTATCTGAGGTGTAATGAAGTGCTGTCAAAATTTTACCGTGTTTTCAAGTCAATTATCAATGAGAAGCTTGTTTTAAGTATCATACTCTGTTTCTACACTTTCTTTCACTGATTCTAGGCTTTTGATTGTTTCCGCCTTTCAAGCAGTTATGTGTTGACTCTGATTGACTCATTTGGTCGTCAAAACGATCCTACAAGTGGTATCAGAGCATAGAATGGGTCAATACACTTGAATCAGTGCTTAGAATTCTCATTTTTGGACTTCTGGACAAATTCATGGACAAAATGGACTATTTTTTTAATATTGTGTGTAAAATACAGTTTTAACAAACCCTTGAAAGAATCAGATCAAAATTCAGTTTAAAAGTGACAAAAATTGGCCAAACAGTTAATTTCGTTTGAACAAACATCTATTTTCGTTTGAAAAGTTGAGGTAATTTCACACAAAATTACTGATTTCATTTTAAATACACCTGATTTCTTTTGAAAAGTAATTTCGTTTGGCTAAATTCACACGAAATTATGTATTTCGCTTGAAATGACATTTGATTTCCTTTGAAAGTGTAATTTTGTGTGAAACAACTATTTTCGCTTGAAACTTGATTTCGTGTGAAACACTAATTTCGTTTGAAAGTCCAGACTGTTTGTGATTTCGTTCGAAATTCCAATTTCGTGTAGAAAGTAATTTTGACGGTCCGAATTTTGACGACAAACCAAATGTTGCAACAATAGAAGCTGAGGATCACACCGATTACGAACTTGCAATCGGAAGTGAGTGTGCCTCACACTGCTATGCCAAGAACTTTGTCGTATCATCCTTCAGAGCAAATTATTGGTGATCTTCAGAGCGGAGTAAAAACGCGGGATTAGATCAACAGAGCTCTTACATGTTTTTATACATTTGTTGCTCCTTTACAGGAAGAGTTTTCACTTAAGTGTTTCATCTCGCAGGTTGAACCAAAAACATATAAAGAAGCTTTAACTGAAGAAAGCTGGGTTAATGCTATGCAGGAAGAGCTGTAGCAGTTTGAGAAGCTGGGAGTATGGAGACTAGTAGACCTTCCTGAAAATAAAAAACTGATCAAAACAAAGTGGGTATTCAAATGTAAAAGGGATGATAGAGGAGTCATTGTTCGAAACAAAGCACAATTGGTAGTACAGGGATTCAGACAGCAAGAAGGCATTGACTTTACAGAGGTGTATGCGCCTGTTGCTTGACTCGAGGCGATTAGGATCTTCCTGGCGTTCGCGTCTTGGAAAGGATTCAAAGTCTACCAACTAGATGTGAAATCTGCATTCCTGTATGGCAAAATCAAAGAAGAAGTGTATGTTGGACAACCGCCGGGGTTTACTGATCCACTACACAAAAACAAAGTCTATCTTCTCGATAAAGCGCTTTACGGACTTCACCAAGCCCCAAGAGCCTGGTATGAGACGCTTTCCCAACATCTGCTGACCAACGGGTTCATTAGAGGGACGGTTGATAGTACTCTATTTACAAAAGAGGTTGCAGGACATCTATTAATCTTGCAGATTTATGTCGATGACATCATCTTTGGTTCGACAAATGATGATTTGTGTAAAGATTTTGAGAATGTGATGAAGAAAAAGTTTGAGATGAGTTCGATGGGGGAGATGAAGTTCTTCTAAGGGCTACAGGTGGAGAAAATGCCCGAAGGAATCTTCATTCATCAAACCAAATACGTGAACGATGTTCTGGACAAGTTCAACATGTCTGAATCTACTCCAACATCAACCCCCCTGGCTCAAAATCATGGAATTTGCCCAGATGAGAGTGGAGAGAAAGTGGAAGAGACTTATTACCAGTCGATAATTGGATCTTTGATGTATCTTACTGCTTCCCGCCCAGACATCATGTATCCAACTTGCTTATGCGCCCGATATCAGTCCAGCCCACGCCAGTCACACTTGACAATCGTGAAACGCATTTTACGGTATTTGAAAGGCTGCCCAAGCACCGGCTTGTGGTATCCTAAGTCTGGCGATTTCTCTCTCACAGGTTTTGCTGATTCGGATTTTGGTAGTTGCAAGTAAAATGCTAAGTCCACCACTTCAGGCTGTCAGTTCTTCGGAACTCGACTAGTCACTTGGCAGTGCAAGAAACAAACCTCAGTCGCGCTCTCTACATGCGAGGCTGAATACGTTTCGGCCTCGAGCTGTTGCTCTCAGATCCTTTGAATCCAACAGCAGATGCGAGATTTTGGTTTGCAGTTCTTGGACACACCTATATTTGTGGACAATGAAACAGCGATTAACATAACGAAAAACCCGGTTCATCATTCTAAAACAAAACATATAGAAATTCGACATCATTTCATCCGTGACTGTCATGAGAAGAAATTGATTCGAATCGAACATATAAACACCGATGAACAGAAAGCTGATTTTTACACCAAACCGTTTGATAAAAAGAGATTTAACTATCTTTTGAAATTAAATGGGATGAAAATTTTGTTTTCTGGGAGGGTTGTTGAATGTGAAGCCGAGGAGGACGGCGATCTGATGTGATCCACGTTGTGTTTTCAAAGTTTTTGTACAGTTTATTTTCTGCATTTGATAAAAACAAAAACACAAAAATATGTCTTTGTTTTTAGGGGGAGAAAGTTTGCAGAAAATCCAAAAACATGATAAAATTTCAAAAATCCAAAAACAATAGAAAAACTGAAAAAGAGTTTGTGTAAAAAGGGGAAATGATAGTACATCAGCTAGACAGATGCAGTACGCTAAAGAAATGTAATGTTTAAATTTGTTAAGCAGTCTTACAGATGATATGCCGATAGGTTTTTACACATTTAGCAGGTTTGTTCGGGATATAAACCTAAATCATTACTTGCTTTTACATGGGGAACATCTCTCGGATATATGGGTAACCCCCGAAATCTTGTTTGAAAGGTCCCTCTTTCTGAGATACTAGGTCTTTATGCTTAGTGATATCTGGGGTATTATCCCGGGACTTTTCCTGGAGAATACTTTACTCTACTTGAAATAATAGCCCCCCCTCAGCATAAAAAATGATGAAACATTGCAAAATGCTAAACATGTCCCGTTGATAAAAAAATTCTCTAAAGGGAACCCACCAAAAGTCTAAGCCGTCATCTCTCTGATTTTGCGGAAGCAATAGCCTGAGCTCTCACGGCCCTCGCATTTAACCCCTTACAGATATCATCAAGGTATACTCACCTGTAAGACTGAATATTGGGATCTAGATACGGGAGTATATTCTGAGGTGGTACACACGTAAAAGTTAAGCCTTAAAACACTAAATTCGTATCCTGGACAGATTGAACTTTGTGTGAAAATTTAAGAGGATCAGTATTTCGGCAATCAATGCAAACTGTTTAATACTTAAAATGTAATCAAAGCTTAACGGTGCTCGTATCTCGTCGGCAGCTGATATGATCCCCTAACACACTCACAAAGATATTGTGTGTACAGTTTGTTGCTTATCATATTCAAAAATCCAAAAAGATTTGTTTTTCATCTTATTTTCAACAACGAACGTTGGAGATCAGATGATCAAAGTCTTATGTGCTGAACAAGTCTGGATCATGAGGTTTGGGTAAGCAGTAGATTGAGAAATGATTGGCAATTGAGTAAAAGTTTAACAGTTCATTTATTTGAACTAAAATTGTTTCAGAAAATCAGCATCTTCATAAAAAGATCAGCCAAGGTCATTAACTTGGACTTGGCAGGCTAAACAGTTGACCAGGGTCATTAACTTGGACTTGGTTAACTGGGTGTGTCGGTAAAATATCAAAAAGTTTAAAAATTGAAAATTTTGAAAAATAATCATTTTCAAACGAAATAACTATTTCACACGAAATAGTAATTCCGCTTGAAATGATAATTTCGCTTGAACATGTAATTTCACTTCATCCGGTAATTTCGTTTGAAAAGGACTCAATGCCTATTTCACACGAAATTAGGCTGTCTATTTAAAGGGGTCTGATTTCGTTTGGACGGTTCATTATTCTTATTTCGTTTCAAAGCTCTTTGTCAGGCGATTTCATACGAAATCTCCATCATCATCGATTTAAGCCGTTACTCTGCCCGATTTGTTGCTCGTAATCTGATTTTAGTTGGTTTACTCAACTATTATCATGGGAAAGGTGAGAAATCTTAGTGATTTGACTCAGATCTGAACTAATTTCGTTTGGTCGGCGATGAACAGGAAAAATATTTTAGATCTAGGGTTTGTTTGTTAACTAAAACGGACAATAATCATATCTGTATGCTCGGATTATGTTGTAGATCTTGTTTAGGGTGTCAATTTGAACTGAATAACCTGATTACGTTTGAAGTCGGTAGATCTGAGATTTCAGATTTAGATCTAGGGTTGATTGATGGTTTAAGATGTGAATCAAACACATCCTCATGGTCGGAATTTGATAAGGAACAAACCCAGATCATCAATTTGTTCATCAGTTCATGAAAATTTTTTGTTGTTGATATTGACAGTTTCAAACGAAATTAAAAGTGGTTTTCAAATGAAACAAACTGTAATTTCACATCAAATATGACATTCAGTCTCAAATGGTGATTTCGTTTCAATAAGTATTTTCGCATCAAAATGTTGTTCAGTTTGAACTGTGATTTCGTTTGAAAATGGTAATCCGTTTGTATATGTAATTTCGTTTGAACAAGTCATTCCGCTTCAAACTGTGATTTCCATTGTATATATGATTTCGTTTGAACTGCTTATTTTGTATGAGATGATTTCGTTTGAATCTTGTTGGTTTGAAAAATTTTCAAAGTTTCTGACTTGATTGTATGTTGTTATCTTTCAGGCTTCGAATGTGCTATTTGATCCACTACACAACATATGTTGTGTTTACGATAAGGAGATACCGAAAATGGCTGGATTCACAGGGATTCTAAAGTTCATGGAGAGGTTGCCGATTCAGAAAGCCTTGACGAATCAACATTTGGTATTCAGATCCCACATTGAACGTTTTTGGGAGAATGCAACATATGATGAGGAAAACAAGACAATAAATTCTATTGTGAGTGTAAACGGCCAAGATAAACCAATAATTATCACAGAGCAACTTGTACGAGAGGTGATAAACTTTCCTGATGATGAAAACTCTCCTACAAAATTCCCAGAAAGAATGGTAAAAGGATGCATGTTGCGGTTGGGTTACAATGGTCCATTAAACAAGGCTAACTATTTGAAAGCATGTTTTCCAAAGCTTTACAAGTTTCTTATCCATTCAGTGCTGCGTGCTCTCAGTCACAGAAAGGGAGGTTACGATGTGATGAGAGACTATCAAATGAACATGGTGACAACTCTTGTGTTGAATAAGAAGTAAAACTTTTCAAAGATTGTGTTCTATTACATGGTAGAAAATATCACTTCGAAAAGCAAGACTTGGGTTTATCCACGATTTGTTCAAATGATGTTGGATCACGCTTATCCTGATTTGGAAAGAGATGAAAACAATGATATGTTGGTATTATTTCATATGGATAATGAGTCTTTGAAACAATTGGCCAGATATCACCCAAACCATCCAGAGCCAAAGACAAAAGATAAACTCTTTGGATTTGTCAAAGACAAGAATTATCAAGATCCAGATCCAATCAATCATCAGAATTGGAGAAATGAAAAAGAGATGAAAGAAAAAAGTTATGCTGTTGAGTTGAAAATTCTTGAAGATTTCACAGAATCAAGAAACGAGTGGTTCTTGAAAGAAGAGAAAAAGAAGAGGAGCAGAAAATCAACTCCGAAAGTTCAAGTAGAGGAGGGTTCATCTTCTCAACCTAAGCGAAAGCGTCAAAAGAAAACGGTTGAAACTGTTGGGATTGAACCCTATCAGAGGAACAGATAATTAAAGCCAAAACTGGATCAGAGAAGTGGATCCATAATAAGCAGACGATTACAGTTAGTTCATGCAAATCTCTCCCCTTGAAAGTGGTTTCATATTTGCTGATCTCCTATCTGCTGATCTTATTAAGTGCTGACCTACAACTGCTGCTTTGCATCTACTGATCAATTGTCAAAGACTGATGGAAGACCAAAGCTCTGCTGACTCAATCTACTGCCTTGAGTCAAGTACTGCTGATCCGGACAGGCACTGCTGGGTTCACAGCAGTGGAAGGATGCAGCAGCTGTTTAAGTATCTTCTATGTAAAGAAATGTAATAGCAGTAGTTAATACATCAGTGTTTGTATAGATCAGAGGTTAGAGTTTGTTAGGAGGTTAGATGTCACTTTCATGGTGACGTCAGCTAAGATGCTCAGTGGTTTGCAAGTGCCTATAAATAGTTCAGTACTTTGTACTGTTCTATTAGCTCTTTCACCACATTGTCTTCTTTGCACGAACAAACTACTGAGCTCTGGCTGAGGGGGAGTTTGCATTCATTCATCAATCATTGTAATCGTTGTTGAAACAAATTCAATCTTTTGATTCATTGTGTAAAGATGTTTGATTAAAGTATTACTCTCGTTTGATTGTATGCAAAGTTTGTTTTCATCTTAATTCCGCTGCACAACTCTTTCATTTCCATCTTAATTTCAAACGAAAATACAATCAGAAACAAACTCAGATCCAACAATTGGTATCAGAGCTTGGATAGTCAAATTTGATCTAACAATCATTTTGACGTAAATAGTTCAGCTCATAACAGTTGATACTGATCGTTTGTTCGTCCGTTGAAAAACAGAGCAAGGATTAATCACCATTAAAGTTGATTTCTCAGTGTCTGTAAAACAACAAGAATGACGTCACAATCTTAGGATGATAAAAACAACATCGGCTCGCTTTTTAAACCACCTATGCTAAAAAGAAATGAGTACAACATCTGGCAGAGGAGGATGGGTCACATCCTCGCTCAACAAAGCACAGGTTGTTGGAGGTCTGTCATTTATGGTCCCCATGTTCCTTCAGTGCCAAGCGCTGAAGATGCTAAAAAGTTCGTTCCAAAACCAGTTGAAAATTATACCGAAACCGACTTTCAAAAGATCGAACTAGATGCTAAGGCTTTTAGCATCATAGCATCAGCGCTGCCCAATGAGATATATGCTGGACTGTTACACTGTAACAGTGCCAAAGAATTATGGGACGTACTTAAGGAACAGTTTGGGGGGACTGAAGAAGTCATAGAAAACAACAGGGAAATCCTGAACCAACAGTATGAAACATTTTGCTACGTTAAAGGTGAATCACTAACGCAACAATTTGAGCGTTTCAGTTGTCTCATCAGTGAACTGAGGCTTGTTAACACCACTTTTACAAACTCAACTCAAAATAGCAGGTTCCTCAGGTCACTGCCAGAAAAATTGGAGACAATAGCTTTTGTCACCCGAAACTCATCTGAGTTCAAGGATCTGACCTTGACCCAACTCCACGGTCGACTCCTGACCTACGAAAGGGAGTTGAACCAGAAAAGGAGGTTACAAGAGTCAGGAAAAGCTACTGAGGATTACACTTTCGGTAGTACTGCTCTTCTGGGTCAAGAAGAATCTGGGAGCAGTGGTAAGGATCAGGGTTATGATCACTTCATTGACATAACTGCTGGTGCAAATTTTAACAACCCTGATCCTCACTCTGCAAGTTATGCATTCACTGCAAACGAAAACCAGATGTCAGATAATCTAAGCTTTGAACTGAATGATTTACAACATTTCGATCCCACTGACTTAGAGGAAATGGACATCCTGCACCAACTGGCTTTGCTAAGTGTTAGAACTAGCAAATTTTACAAGAGAACAGGGCGAAAATTCCCAGGTTTGCATGGGAATCTAAGGGTTGGGTTGGATAAATCGAAAATCAAGTGCTACAAGTGTAATAGGTTGGGACATTTCGCTAGGGAATGTAGGAGTCAAACTACTGGTCCCATAATTACTCATCCTAGCTCAAATCCTAGACCTCAAAACCAAAGCACTGTGCACTATGCCTAGTATACCCCAGCAGCTCAAGTGAACACTGCTCACTATGCTGCTGCCCCTGTGCCAGTACACTATGTCCAAACTACTGTTCCACAAATCCAATATGTTCAAACCCCTGCTCCCCAGGTACAAGTGCAAACTGTTGCACCTCAAACCACTGCTCCAGCAGCAGCACAACCAGATCAACAAAGTTTTTTCACTCAAGGGTTTGTTGACTAGAGCTGTATGCCTGATGATCTTAGTGATGAAAATTTTGCACTCTATGCTTCTAATGATTCTTCACATGATGAGTTTTGTTTGATGGCATTAGAGTCAATACAGGAGGGGGTTGAAACTGAGGAGGAACAGTAGTGCTTTGAAACAGTGGAAGAGGTGACTGAAGCAGTGGTTACTGCTGTGGCTGGTGAACTACTGTTGGGAGAAAGTTCAGGTACCCTGATTGAACCAATGACAGATCCATGGTCCGTAGAGGACAAAGAAGAAGAGAAAGAAGAAAAGGCTGGTGAAAAGAAGGTGAAAGCTGATGATGAAGAAGATCATCAATGTGATTGTGCAATGATGGCAGCTGCCAAGGTATCTCCTCAAGTTCTTGAAAAACTGTGTTCTGACAATTGCATAATTGCTTTTGCTAACATTAAAGAGGTGAATGAAAACCTTCGGGATAAAATCTTGACTGATGAGGTTAAATTTGAAAAGTCTTTAAAAGAACTTAAAAACAAATTGACCGAAAAGGAAAAAGAGATCAGCTGTTTAAAAGAAGAGCAAAGCATAACCAAAACCCAACTTCAGACTATGGTAGAAAAATACCAAGTTTGCAAAAAGGAGTTGGAATCCACCCGGATTACTTGTGAAAGATGGGTGGAATCCTACAGAGGATATGAGGTTATGCTTGAAAAACAGAGAAAAAGCAATGTGAAATTTGGGGTTGGCTATAGAAAACATGATGATGAAAACACTGCTTTTGAAAAATCTGTTCAAACCACTGATGTAACCACTGAGTTCATCCCCACAAACAAGAATGGCCAAGAAGTGAAAATCACTGACAAACTTGGTAACAAAATCACACTTGACAGACCAATGGAATCCTCTACTTTTGAAGAGCTTGAAGAATACCAGTTTAAACCAAAATGGTCTGATGAGTGTGACATTCTTGAAAATTTCAAGCCAATGGACTTTACATCAACTGATGGTGTCAAGGCTCCAAAAGCTAAAGTCATACCTCTCAAGGACATCCCAGCAGTGGTTAAAACCTCTGCTGCAAAGGAGTCTGAAAAGAGAAAGAAGAGAGAAAAAATTGATAACTTGTTTTGTGAATTCCGTGAGAAAAGGAATCATCTAACAAAAGATTGTTTCCACTTAAAAGCTTATGATTTAAACAGAACAAGTGTCATTGTTTCAGCTGAAGGTTGCATTGTCTGTGGTAAAACAAACCACAAAACTCAAGCATGTGTGTATCTCAAAAACTTTGATGTGAAAAAGAATGAGTACATTGCTAAAACATCCTTGAGTCCATCATCATCATCAACATCTGTCAAATTCACCAAGAAACAACCACTGTTTGTGCCAGTTCAAACAGCTGTTACAAAACAGCTTAACCAAACATCTGTCAAAAGAGATGTTCAGGTTACTGATGCACCCCCTGCCAATCAGTTCAGAAAAGGCAGAGAAAAACAGTCTTACCAAAGGATTCCTCACGTTTATGAGGCCTACAAAAGGCCCTCTAAACCCAAAGTGAACAGGCATCCTTTTGGTTACCAGCAGATGATTGGTCAGGACCCACGACAGTGGTTAGAGAAACACTGTCCTAAAACAGTTCAAACTCCTGACCTAACCACTGTCCACCATTCTGCATCCATCCCAGACACTATTGAGACCCCATCCAAAGCCTTGTTGGCTTTGGAGACCTTAATGAACTAATCCATTTACTTCATGTGCAGGGAGCTTCTGCATGCTTTGATAGTCTTTGGTATGTAGATAGTGGAGGCTCCAGGCACATGACAGGATGTAAAGCCCTCCTCAAAGACTTTAACATCCATGGAGGGGGTGATATATCCTTTGGGAATAATAGTAAAGGGAAAGTTCTGGGGTCTGGAACAGTGCAATCTGGAAATGTAAAATTTGAAAATGTCAATCTAATAGACAATCTAAAATTCAACCTTCTGAGTGTGTCCCAAATGAGTGACAAGGGATTTGGGTCATTCTTCACAAAAGACTGTTGTAGGATTGTTGGACCAGAAATGGTCAAAAAGATTGAAGCAATAATCAAAACTGGTCAAACTAAACTTGTTGCTCAAAGAACTGGCAATGTTTATGTTGTTGACATGTCAAAAGAGTGTCCCAGAGCTGATGCCTGTATGTTCTCAGCTGCCTCTAACAAAGAGACAGAACTTTGGCACAGAAGGCTGTGGCACACAAATCTTAAGACAATCACAGAAATTTCAAAAAATGGTTTGGTGAGAGGCCTACCACAAAAATTGTTTTCATGCCCTGAACATTGCATCTCCTGTTTAAAAGGAAAACAACATAAAAGTTCTTTCAAGTCCATTGAAGAGTCCAAAACAACCCAGTGTTTGCAAATGCTACACATGGATTTGTTTGGCCCAGTTCAAGTCATGAGCCTCAAAAAGAAAAGATATTGTTTGGTTATTGTTGATGACTTTTCTAGGTTTACATGGACTTTCTTTTTACACTCAAAAGATGAGACTGCAGGCACTTTGCAAGACTTTGTAACACATGTTGAAAAGCAATTTGACCTTCCAGTGAAAAGCTTCAGGAGTGATAATGGTACAGAATTCAAAAATAGGGAGTTGGATGCCTTCTGTGTGAAGAAAGGGATTGTAAGGCAGTACAGCATCCCTAGAACACCAGAGCAGAATGGGGTAGTGGAAAGGAAGAACAGAACTCTGATTGAGGCTGCCAGAACCATGCTTGCAGATTCAGGTTTGCCACTAACTTTCTGGGCAGAGGCAGTAAACACTGCTTGCTATGTTCAGAACAGAGTTTTAATAAACCCCAGGCACAAAAAGACTGCCTATGAAATTCTGTATAAAATTAAACCACTGATTTCATACTTCAAGGTGTTTGGCTGCCCATGCTTTATTTTGAACTTAAAAGATTCCATTTCAAAATTTGCAGCCAAAATTGATTGTGGTTATCATCTGGGATACTCAACCACTGCCAAGGCCTACAAAGTGTTCAATACACGGACCAAGGCAGTGGAGGAGACTTTGAATGTTAAGTTCAATGAACTTTCATCAATGAAAATCCCAGCAAACCCTGCAGATCTGTTTGATCTTGAAAAATTTACTTTTGAAAATACTGCTATCAAGACTAACAGTGCAGGTCCATCAGAGGATACAACACCAGACTATGGGTATGAAATCATCATCCCTCAAAGGTCTGCCACAAAGGGAAAAGCACCAGCTGTTCAAAACAGTTGTCAAAGCTCAACCACTGCTACCTCAACAGTTGTTGACCAAAGTAGCCCATCAACCACTGCTTCCACATCCTCAAACACTGCTGACAAAAGTCCTCAAACAGTGGATAAAAGTCAGCAGTTGTCCACATCATTACCCCCTATTCCACCACCTTTTGAAGCCACTGCTGGATCATCAAAGTCCCCAGCAGTGGTTAGCTCAGATGATACACATTTGCAGCCTTCACCAACCAATGCCATCATACCATACCAAGGAGATTTAATCTTCTTGCAATCTCATCCACCTGATCAAATTATTGGCAACATAAATGAAGGGGTGCTCACAAGAAGCCAAACCCAAAACATTTGTCTTTTTGCTGGTTTTCTATCACTCCATCAGCCAGTCAAGTACCAAGAGGCACTGAAAGACAACAGCTGGGTAGAAGCCATGCAAGAGGAGCTCCAACAGTTTAAAAGACAACAAGTATGGGAGCTTGTACCACTGCCAGAAGAGGTTAGTCCCATTGGCACAAAGTGGGTCTTCAAGAACAAAACTGATGAAAGGGGTATTGTTGTCAAGAATAAAGCCAGGCTTGTGGTTCAAGGTTACAGACAGGAAGTGGGGATTGATTATGATGAAACATTTGCCCCTGTTGCAAGATTGGAAGCCATTAGACTGTTCCTGGCCTTTGCTGTCAACCACAATATGAAGGTGTTTCAAATGGATATCAAAAGTGCTTTCCTCTATGGTACAATTCAAGAAGAGGTATATGTTTGTCAACCTCCGGGTTTTGAGGATCCATTTTATCCAGATCATGTCTACAGGCTAAACAAAGCCTTGTATGGCCTGAAACAAGCACCAAGGGCCTGGTATGAAACTCTTTCCAACTTCCTACTCTCAAATGGTTTCAAAAGAGGTACCATTGATAAAATATTGTTTTTAAAATGGAGAGGGAAGGATTTAATGATTGTCCAGATTTATGTGGATGATATTATTTTTGGAAGCACATGTAACTCAATGTGTGAAGAGTTTAGAGAACTCATGACAGCAGAGTTTGAAATGAGTGCAATGGATGAGCTGCAATGCTTTCTTGGTCTCCAAGTCCAGCAATTGCAAAATGGAACTTTCATTCATCAAAGCAAATATGCTAAAGAACTTTTAACCAAATTTGATATGAATGATTGTAAACCATGCAGCACACCCATGGCAACAAATAAGCTGGTCATGTCTGATGAAAAGGATGAGCTGATTGACCAAACACTTTATAGAAGCATGATTGGGTCTTTATTGTACCTAACTGCATCTAGACCAGACATCATGTTTGCAACATGTGTCTGTGCAAGAAGTCAATCAGCTCCCAGAAAATCAAATCTCATTGCTGTAAAAAGGATCTTCAGATACATAAAAGGTGCTCCCACACTTGGTATCTGGTATCTAGCTAATGGGAACATCAAGCTTTCAGGTTTCTCAGACAGTGACTTTGCTGGATGTCACACAACAAGGAAGTCCACATCAGGAGGGTGCCAGTTTCTAGGTGATTGCTTAGTTTCATGGCAAAGCAAAAAGCAAGCAGCTGTTTCAACATCCACTGCTGAAGCTGAATACATTGTTGCTGCAAGCTGTACAGCCCAACTCTTGTGGCTTCAAAATCAGTTACTGGATTTTGGTATCACTGCCTTAAAGACACCACTCATGTTGGATAGCCAGGCAGCAGAAAATATCATCAAAAATCCAGTTTCTCATTCAACCACCAAAGACATCGACATCAGACATCACTTTGTGAGGGATTGCTATGAAAAAGGTTTGATTTCTCTGCATCATGTCCCAACTAAAGATCAGCTGGCAGATGTGCTCACAAAAGCACTTGATACAGCCACTTTTGAAAGCTTGGTCTCTAGAATTGGGATGCTGAACATGGAATAACAAGCAACATCTTGTTTTTCTATGAATAAAAGCAACAAAATGTTTTCAGAAAATCAAAACTCCATCCTTAAAAATAGCTAAAAATGATATTTTTCATTAAAATCCTTAAAAGTCTGCCATTAACCACTGATTGTTCAAAAGTCTGCTCTAATTCAAAAGTCTGTCCACTGCTGAAAGTCAACCCCTGCTCTCTCATTTCTTTGATAAACTCTGTTGTTCAAAAGCAGTGTCTTATCCACTGATATGCTATCCACTGATAGTGAAAATCATCCACTGCTTCCATACCACTGCCTTCATCAGTCACTTTCACAAAAGTACTGTCCTTCACTTTCACCAGGGGTTGTCACGTGGGCAGTACATATTGGTCAGACTTTTTGTAACGGTTGCCACCTCAGCATTCACTTTCTTCCCTATAAAATCCCCCACTCACCACCAAAACAGGGTTTTACTGTCGAATTGAATTCTTAAAAATTCTCTTCTCAAAGCAGTTTTTCTTCTCATCTCTCACAAATTTCTTCGATCATTCATCTTCAAAATGACAAAATCGAAGTCCTCTTCAAAACCCTCCTCCAAATCATCTTCGAAAACAGCCTCACAAAAGGCAATCTCCACTGAAATTCCACATAAACCATCTCACAATCTCCTGGGTCTTCTCACAAAACCAGGAACCACAAATGTTTTCGATTCCATCATTGATATCATGGCAAAATCAAAGTACAAAACTTTGTTCACTGCCGATGCACCACTCTATTTGGCGACCCAAAGGGAGTTCTGGAAGAATGCAACCCTTGAAAAACAAGGAGACACTGCAACCACCATAAACTCTTCTATAAAGGGTAAAGCTGTCCAAATCACGCCACAATCCATTTCAGAGGTCTTTCAACTCGATGATCAAGAAGGTAAAATCTCTTTCACTAAAAACGAGTTGCAAACTGACTTCATTGAGAGAGGGTATGAAGCTACAATGATGAAGAAAATTACCTTAGAAAAAGGTTATTTTCCTTCTACAACTAGATTTTTATTTCATACCCTCCTACTATGTGTTTCAAACAAAACCACTTCTTTCAATGAAATCCCTTTAAAGATTCAAAATCTGGGATATGCTATTCTTCAAGGAGAAAATTTTAACTATTCTCGGGAAATTTTTAAAGATTTGGTTAATAATGTTGAAACAAAATCATTCTTACTGTTTCCAAGATTTTTAAGTTACTATTTTTCAAAGAAATTCAGTAAGGATGATTTAGCTGTAATAACCCAAGGTGATTCTACTCAAATAAACAGTTTAACAACTGAAACTTTTTCAAGAATGTTAGCACCTTGCAAAACACAAGCAGAGGTGCCTGAGCAGATTTTAGCAGTTACAACTGCTCCTCAGGTATCTGCTGCTGAGCCCACTGCTCAAGGTGATCAAAGCAGCAGCACAACTGTTTTGAAACCCACACCTAAAATCACCAAAAGGCCAACAAAAAGAAAAACACAAAAACCCCCCAAAACCATCAAAAAGGCATCTCTAGAGGATGAGATACCAGAGCTCCTGCCAGTGACAACACAAAAGTCACAAGAAACCACTGCTGCTACTTCCTCACAGCAGTTGGTACAAATATCTCAACCCATAGCTGAAACTCCTCCTGCTTCTTCACAAAAAGAACATGTTGTACAAATAGGGTCTCCACACCATGATGCTCTGGAAACACTCGTTTCTATCATCCACAACTCAATACCCGGGGCAAATCCACTTTCTACACCACCCTTCACATCCACAATTCCCCCACCAACTAAACTATTGTTGGATGCAATTGAGTTGAACCAGGCATTAACCAGTCCTTCTCAATCACATATCAATGAGAATATGCCTCAACCACTGACTGGGTCTGCTGTATCAATCTTTGCTAATCCACCAACACAACCTGAGGAGGTTAGACCCCTTGAGTTACAAGTAACTCTTGGTGGTAATCCAAGTGAAGCAGCCACTACAATTGTTACACCCACTGGGTTACATTTGGACAGTGGTTACATTAATAAGACTTCCTTGGAGGCAATTCCTTTTATAGCACCTCTGCCAACCACCAGTGGATTTATTTATCCTACTGGCAACATCAAAAGGTTGTCAAGTGTTGAAGAAAGAAGACCCCAGTACCAAGAAAAAGGGGCATCAGTGGTTAATGTTTGGAGTATACTCCCTACATCTACCACTGATAAAACCACTGCTAGTGGGAAATCAGATGATCCCATTAAATTGGGTGATGATTTAAAGTACCAGAAATTGATGGATCGCATTGAAAAACTTGATAACTCTGTTGCAGAACTCAAAGATATGCTACAACAGGTATTACAAGTACAAAAGGTACAATCAACTGCTATTCTACCTCAAGCACCTGCTCCACAAAGGGCACCTGCTACAAATGAGCTCTGGAACTTGTTTCAACCTTTTCTCCATCAACAAGCACAATTAGTAGATCAGCAACATGAGAAACATGTCCAACAGCTGAGAAATGCAATGGAGTCAAGGTTCAAAAACACTCAGGCTGATTTAAAGGCTTTCAAAACTCAGATCCTGCAAACCACTGGCACTGCTCCTCCAACTGTACTTTTCATTGATCAACTCCCAGACGATAATGCCAAAAAGGGGGAGAAAATTCAGGAGTGGAAGAAGAAAGGAATAGATGATGGTCTCTACATTGAACCTGAAAAGGATGCTATGACCAGAAAAATTCCTGTGCCAGATGGTAGTAAAAAGGTTGATGCTACTCAAGAAGCACTTGATGAAGGAGTAGCAAGTGTAAAAAGAGATAGAATGGCAAAGGATGTTTCAAGGTGGAATGAGGAGAAAAGAGCTTTCATGGAGCTGTATGAGCAGGGTTGTTCTGGTTCTAAAGATTCTAAAAATCCGAAGACAAAAAGAAAACCTAAGTCCATCCCATCCAGATTTCCAAAGCCTCCAAAACCACCATCCAAAAGCCATCAGCATAAAACCTCCACTCAAACAGCTGTTGTAACTCCTGCTGTATCAACTACTGCTGGTACTTCAGTGGTTTCATCAGCTGTTCCCACTTCAACACACACTACTTCAACACACACCACAATTACTACATTACCATTACCACTGTCACCATCAAAAACCATTTCACCACCACTTTCACCTGCTGACAAAAAGCAGAAGACAACAGATGTTATAACATCTGTTGTAATGACAACAGTGGTTGAAACACCAGTTGTTTCAACAACTGTTAGTCAATCACAAACCACTGCCATACATTCTACTACCACTGATCCACCCAAAACATCATCTGCTTCCTCTAAAACAAAAAGAAGAAGGATTTATATATCAGATGATGATTCACTTTCACCACCACCAACATCTTCAAAATCCCTATCACTTGTCACTATTCCAAAACCCATACCTCTCTCTTCAGCTCAAATTGTAAAACCACTACCTCCTGCTGGTGTCTCATTTCCTCTAGAACTCATTACAGTAAGAGAAGAAATAAAATCCTTTTATTATGAGGATGACCCAGCCAAAAGGAGTTTGCCATCAATTGCAGAATATCCTAGGCCAAATAATATTGAAGAATACTTGAAACTCAAGGCCAAACAGGCAGAGGATATTGCAATCAAAAACAGAAAAGGGAAATTTGATAGAGAATTTCAACAAAACTATCAGTTCTTACTCTCACAGGTCAATGCTATGGAACGTTTTGCAAAAAATGTATGTCAGCAAATTTCAGAGAGGGCAGATGAGTCCTTAAGGAAAGACTACATTGAAAACATCATGACCTACAAGAAATACAAGGGGGAGAAAAACATGTACAAGAACTGGACCATTCCTGAGCTTGAAAAAGAAGCAGCCAGGATTCAAGACATGATCAAAAATAAGGTCAAGCAGACTCCTCCTGAAAAATTCAAACAATTTGAAGCTGAGAAGATGTTAGAGTTGAGGAGAATGAAAGAGGAGCTGATTGCAACTGATTATGGGTCAAAGAACTCTGTGACAAAGTGGGGAGAAGATAGAGTCAGGGCAACCTATAAAAGATTAGAGGAACTTAGAAAGAAAGATCCAAGAGTTCCACAAAATCCTGACTATTCCAAAGCAGAGGTCTCAAAAAGACCACCAAAGCTGCAAGTCAAAAGAACCACTGCTCCAGCTGGTGCTGCCATCTACAAAAGAAGGAGCAAAAACCAGTTTAGCATGGAAACAATTCAAGATCTATTCGCTGGAGATGCCATTGTAAAAGCAGGCGCGGAAGTAATGATTAAAGAAGATCTTGAATTGGAACAATCTGCAAGTGCTGCTCAGCCAGCTATGAACAGGCCAGCCTCACCAAATACTTCAGCAAATAAACATCTCCCAAGAAACCCACCAGGCTCAAAAATACAAAAGTGGGAAACTGACAAACAGACCTGTGTATTGACCTTGCTCAGGTCTGGTGGAGGAGTGGAGAAAATATCAAGGGAACAAGCTCTTGGCCTGAGTCTTGAAGATTTGCAGGATCTCCTTGATCTTCCACTTAGCAGGGATGATGAAGATACAGATGCCCTAGACTTTGAATTACAATTTAAAGGTCAGATAAGGGAACTGTTGATGAGGCAATAAAGTCTTCCACAAATAATGAAGAGTTTTGGCATTATCTATTCCAGGGGGAGATTGTTGGGATTGAACCCTATCAGAGGAACAGATAATTAAAGCCAAAACTGGATCAGAGCAGTGGATCCAGAATAAGCAGACGATTACAGTTAGTTCATGCAAATCTCTCCCCTTGAAAGTGGTTTCATATCTGCTGATCTCCTATCTGCTGATCTTATTAAGTGCTGACCTACAACTGCTGCTTTGCATCTACTGATCAATTGTCAAAGACTGATGGAAGACCAAAGCTCTGCTGACTCAATCTACTGCCTTGAGTCAAGTACTGCTGATCCGGACAGGCACTGCTGGGTTCACAGCAGTGGAAGGATGCAGCAGCTGTTTAAGTATCTTCTATGTAAAGAAATGTAATAGCAGTAGTTAATACATCAGTGTTTGTATAGATAAGAGGTTAGAGTTTGTTAGGAGGTTAGATGTCACTTTCAAGGTGACGTCAGCTAAGATGCTCAGTGGTTTGCAAGTGCCTATAAATAGTTCAGTACTTTGTACTGTTCTATTAGCTCTTTCACCACATTGTCTTCTTTGCACGAACAAACTACTGAGCTCTGGCTGAGGGGGAGTTTGCATTCATTCATCAATCATTGTAATCGTTGTTGAAACAAATTCAATCTTTCGATTCATTGTGTAAAGATGTTTGATTAAAGTATTACTCTCGTTTGATTGTATGCAAAGTTTGTTTTCATCTTAATTCCGCTGCACAACTCTTTCATTTCCATCTTAATTTCAAACGAAAATACAATCAGAAACAAACTCAGATCCAACAGAAACTATGCTTGTTGATGAACTAGAAGAAGATGAAGCTGAAGCTGAAGCAGAAGTTAATGTTGAAGAAGATGTTTGTTTGTCTCCTGATTCTGCAAAGTTATTAAAAGATCTTACTAAAGATTTGACAACAGAAAAGACAGCCAGTGATGTAGAAGGTGATGATGCAGATAACAGCTCTTCAAGCTCGTCTGATGAAGAAATTGATGAAATAGAACGTGCGAAGAGAATTAAAGCTGAGATTGAAAAAGAGAAACAGCTCAAGAGATAGAGGAGAGAAGATAAAGATGATGAGTTATACAATCCATCTCCTGAACGTGTGATAGAATCTCAAACACCTCCATCATCTGGTGGGAGGAAGAAGCAGTCTGCAAGAAAAAGGGTTGTTACTCCAAAGGCAGCACCGAGGTTGAAAGTTTTGTTGAAGAAGAAACCAATCAAAGAACCAAGTAAACCACCATCACCTCCACCAGAACCACAACAGCAACCATCACTAATTCATTCACCAATCCAATCACCACTACATCTTTCACCACCACATTTATCACCACCACATCAAACACCAATTCAAGATCAACATGTTGTTACATCTCAGCAAATCTTTCAAACATCACCATCCACACAACCACCTGTCCAAACTACACCTAGTTCTTCTGGTTACAAAACTTTTCCAAATATTCCGGAGGGTATTTCTCTTGAAGAAATTGGAGATTTCAATTTTGCGACTGATGTGCAAGTTAAGAGTTTGGAAAAGAAAGTTGAAGAAGTATTGGTTGAGAACAAGAAGTTGTTAGATCATGAGAAGAAATTGGAAAAGTGTGTTAAGTCTGTGGAAGCTGAAAATTCTTCATTGTTAAAGAAAGTTGAAGCTGATCAAGCAGAGATTGATTTTCTTAAAGTGAAAGTTGATGAGTTAGAGGAAGAGAAAGCATGCAGAGATGAGCAGAACAAGTACTTTGAGTTAAAGAACAAAGAATTGGAAGCTGCTAAAGCAAGGAAAGAACATGAGATATACATGATGAATAAAGTGTTAGAAAACGTGCTTGGAAAATCTGTTGAGCAGAGATTGAAGTTGAAGAGGTTAGAGCTCGACGTCAAGCTGAAATTGATGCTCAGATGAAGAATAAAGGCAAGGGTGTTGAAGGTGTTAGTGAAGTTTCCGAAAGATCAATTCTTGCTTCAATTGTACCTGAATCACCAATTCAGAATCCTCGTCCTATTTCTGCAATTTCTGCTATTTTTGAAGAGGATGTGTTAATTGATGATGTTATTAATAATGAGGAAGATATCGAGGTGGATGATGATGAAGAGGATGATGTTGATGAAGAGAAAACAGATGATGTATTCTCTGCTAGTAGTCACAGTGATGATGATAATGATGACGATGGTCAGGGAGGTACAGGAATTAAAGTAACAGAAGCGTCGAATGAAGAGAATATCGATGATTATCTTCACGATGATGTGAATGAAGAGCCTGAGGATGCTACAGGTGAGGGGGAGAACGTTGATGATCAGAATGTTGATAAAAGAGAAAAGTTGATATTGCGTCTTGAACCTGAAGTTGAGGAAGGAGAAATCAGACATACGTACACCATGGCTGACATTATTGAAATGACACGTATTGATGATCCTAACTTCAAGTTTGATTTTGAAGAAGAGTTGAATGCAGTTGATATGAATCAGCAGCCCGAGTATCAATACAAGTATGTGGAAGAGGCAGATAATTATGATCAAGTTGAGGTTGAAGGCTGCAGTGATGAAGAAAATGAGAATGTTGATACTTCTGATTTTCCAACGCTCGTTGAGTTTTTTAGACTAGATAATGTAGATGAGTTGAGGAGAAAAGTTGTAAAATGTTTGAAAGATAAAAACTTTGATGGTACAATGAAAGATGCACATCGCGAAGAACGTAAGAAGTGGTTTAGAAAGTATACAAAAAGAAAATTCAAACGTCCGCTCAAGTTTTATAAGAGAGATAGAGAAGTATCACTGGGGGGATATTATCAGTTGGGGCTTTCTGCCACAAGTTAATGTGTATGCTGTTCGACGAGTATTTGGAGTACAGTATTTTGAGTATATACAGGATACCATGTCCCTACCTTGGTGGGATGTTGAAGAGTTATCGAAGGTTAGAACTCTGGATTATCCAGTCAGAAAGCATGATGTACCCATCTGGGGTCTGATGAAATTTGAAGCTATCAGAGGTTTCAAACACTGGAAACCTCACTATCCAAAGAAGGTGAGGAGAGTGAATCCTGAGACTGGAAATGAAGAAACAATCCTGAAGATAAAGAAGCCAAAAGTATTAAAGAACATTCCTATGCCAAAAATGGAGAAGGATTTTCATACAGGATTTATGAATTGGGTGTACAGCTGCTTGACTACTGAAGCTGTGATCATCTACAGGGTTGAGAATGAAGTCAGATACATTCATGTGTATGTTCCTTTATGGTTGGTAAATTGCTCGGCGAAAGACATTGAATGCTTGTTTGTTAACAAGATTGGTTTCAAAGTTGAAGACAAGACCAAGCCATGCAATTTCAGAAGGTTGTTTCTATCTGCTTCCAAAAAGGTATCAATGGTGACAATAAATGGACGTCTAAGTGGAGAGTGATTGAGAAAGAGGAAGCAATGAAGGCTGAAAGAGAAAGAAAAGCTCGAGAAGATAAAGACAACATGCTAAGGCATACAGTTGTTCAAAGAATGGCTGCTGAAGAAAAGAAAAGAGTTGAAGAGAACGAGAAGCTAAGGAAGCTGCTGATGAAAAAGCCTAAGCCGAGGGAAGAAAAGTTCAAATCGTTGTGAAGAAAGCGCTGAAGACCTGACTGAAGACTCCGGCAATATCCAAGGGGGAGTTTGTTGGTGCATAATGTCTATAGCCTACATCTAAAGTCTAGGTCATGTCGGTAGCTTGTATAGGGGTCAAAATGTAATTTTATAATGTTTTGAGGTAATTTCGCACGAAATTAATTAGTGTAATTTCGCACGAAATTACATAGGGTAATTTCGCTTGAACTGGCAAGTGTAATTCCATGCGAAATTACCTGCCTATAAATAGGTAGTCTTAGCTTTTCATTTGGTACGAAATTATCTGAGGTGTAACGAAGTGCTGTCAAAATTTCACCGTGTTTTCAAGTCAATTATCAATGAGAAGCTTGTTTTAAGTATCATACTCTGTTTCTACACTTTCTTTCACTGATTCTAGGCTGTTTGATTGTTTCCGCCTTTCAAACAGTTATGTGTTGACTCCGATTGACTCATTTGGTCGTCAAAACGATCCTACAATATGTGTTTGTTAAGTGCTTTTATGTGTATTATTCCGATTATGCAAATACAGTGTTTATCTAAATCCTTAAAAGATTTATCTATCTTCATAGATTGATTCTTATAGGATGTTTGAAGTACAGTCTTAGATCTTCCTATCTTCATAGTGAGATTTTTAAGAAATACTTTACAGGACTACAGTTATGGTTTATGTGTAGATTGTTGGTGATTTAGATAACACAACTAGATAATACAATAAGCACATGGTGGATACCCCGCTGGTACTTCCTATATATAAGTGTGCTTATTGTATTACCCTTCGTGGCGTTATCCCGAATCACCATTTGGATTTAGGATTGTTTTGATTCAATAATTCAACGTAACATAACTCAGAATCCTTATAGAATCTATCTATCTTCATAGATTGATTCATGTAGGATGTTTAAAGTACCAATATTGGAGTTCTTGATTGGGTTCATTGTGTGCCTTAATGCGTATGTAAGTAGTCAATGTAACAGAACCCAGAATCCTTATAGCATCTATCTATCTTCATAGATTGATTCTTGTAGGATGTTTAAAGTACCAATATTGGAGTCCTTCATTGGATCCATTGTATGCTTTGATGCGTGTCTACAAGTTGGTTGCCAGATTAACAATTTATGTGTTTATATGGTTGTTGTGATTTAGATAACGAAACCCGTGTAATAAAATAAGAACATGGTGGATACACCGCTGGTACTTCCTATATACTCACACAAGTTTTGATAAATTTCAAAACTGTTATTATTAATCCTTGATTGGTTTTCTAATAATACATTAACGAGTTTACAATGTTTTTCAACGAGGTTACAATGTACAATTTCAAATGGCATAAAAATTACTTAGTAATAATCATATTGCCAGGTACAAAACTATTTGCCATAAGTTTTCACAATCAAGATTATGTATTGCAATACTAAACTTTTGCCATCCTTTGGCTTCAAGATTTATTTTCAATTGACAGCTCTCGTAGTTGTCAAAGTATTGCAATATCAAATGTTTTGCCATTTATTTGGCTAACAAAACATATGTATTTGCCGGCATTTTTATGCTGACTATTTTTCACATATGTTTCAGGTTTTTAACTATTCAAGTATGCAACGCATAGGACTGCATTCGGGCCTTAGACTTCTTAATCAAAAGACAATTACATGTATGTTTTGTTTGTAAAACGATGTTAATAATATTGAAACAATTTAGTACCAGTTGTTGTGAGCAATTTGTAACGTGACTCCCCGATATTTCCGCCACGTGTTGTTGTATTACGCGATTGGGGTGTTACAGATTGGTATCAGAGCACTGGTTATAGGGAATTAGGCTATTACTATGCCTTTAACCTAGTCTTTAACCTTCCTAGGACCCAAACATGAGTAGACTTAGGAACTCCTTCCTAAATCCTCATCCTTATTCGTGCCACAACTACTTTATGATTTACAAATCATCTAGCCCTAGATGATTTATCCTAAACCTTTAGGCTTTATGCCTTAAGGTATTCCTCAAAATGTTTTTCTCAAAACGTTTTCATTGAAATATTTCTGAAAATGTTTTCTTAAACGTTTTTCTCAAAATATTTCGCAAACATGTTTAGCTTAAACAATTTTTATCAAAAGATTTCTCAAATGTTTTTCTCAAACATTTTTCATCGAAATCTTGGGTTTTAATAATGTGAACACATGCAATCTGGAAGGGTGGATGCCTATACCCCGAGTTTTCTGTCTAAGGCTAGAGTGTTCGTACAAATCCGCATTATCGGACCAGTCACTCTTACCTGGGAACTCTTAGGGTGAGTGTCCACTTATAGGCTAAAGCATATCTTCGTGAAGCATTATAAAAACCTATCCATCTTGACCATGCCAAACGATTGCTAAACAACCTTTGTATCACTACTCATTCATGTTACCCTCGGTAATATGTTTGCTATTTCCGACAATCGAAACAAATTTCCTTTCACAATACTAATTCATCATATTACCTTCAGTGATATGTTTGATTCGAGACAGTTGAAATGAATTTCATTTCATTTCACGACACTATAAGATCCTATTTCATTTTCGAAACACTACCTTTGCTTTTTTTTCAAAATTTCAAATTTTTACCATATGGATGAGAATTTTCAAAATTTCAAACACTAAGTTTCTTTATTTTAAAATTTTAATTTAAAACATTTTTTCTTAAAAACAATAAATTTTTAACAGGTAAAGAATTTATGATACAAACCATTAACTTGGTTTGTATTCTCTCATCCAAAAATATTACAAATTTTTTTTTTCAAACAGCTCCTGTCTCAAGACAGAATCCACAACACTGTATTTTTCTAAATACAAGAACGAGACTTATAAACAAGATTCTACTAAGTCAAAGTTAACATTCAATTCTCTAAGTACAAGAACGAGATATAAGAACGAGATTTTACTATGTTAAAGCTTTCACTATACAATATTACAAACTCATAACAATTTGATGGATCTAACCTATTTGATTTTCACTATAGCTATACTTTCAAGATGCCTCCTAGACGCGATCAAACTGAGAATGCTGCCCTCGCAGCCACGATCGTTCAACAGATGACTGCTGAGATTCCAAACCTCATTACTCAGATAAACCAGGCAAATAACAATAACAATAATAACAATGCTCAGTGTGACTTCAAAATGTTCATTTCAGCTATGCCATCATAATTTTCTGGGTCTGAAGGAGCAACTGCGCTCCTACAATGGTTTGAAAGTATAGAAAGCACATTCCGCCATGTTCAGTGTCCCAATGAGCGCAAGGTAGATTTCGCCTCAAGTGTCTTTCAAAGGAGAGCACTCACTTGGTGGAATGGTATTATGAGAGACCGAGGTGCCGATATGGCAATGGCACTAACGTGGGAAGAATTTAAAGACCTTATGAAGAAAGAATTCTACCCACGAAGCAAAATAAGGGCACTTGAAAACGAGTTCTATTATCTAAAACAAGATAGTGGGGAAAACCGTGCCTACACTGACCGATTTGAACAGCTAAGCCTAATTTGCCCCACTATGGTGACACCTTTGGATCTGGCCATTGAGAAATACATTGATGTCCTACCTGATCTTGTCCAAGACATTACCACTAGCAGCCAACCTTCAATGCTTAGGGAGGCTAACGAATTAGCCACTATCTTAACCGACTCCCAGGTTAGAAAAAGGTAAATTATTTCGAAAAGGAGACAAGAAACAAAACTCCGAAACTACTAATGGAAATTCGAAAAGAACAAAGGCTGAATCTTCTAAAAATTCTAAGAAGCGAAAGGCTTCAAAGAATTTTGCAATTCCTGCACCAGTTCCATTAAACTCAGTACCCTTTAAGGGGTTTTATCATGGAAAGCAACCTCGGTGCAATCATTGCAACTATCACCATGCATCAAATTCTCCTTGTCGCCAGTGTACAATCTGTGGTCTATTTGGACATCTAGCTGTGACTTGTCGTATCCAGAACCGAGCAGCCCCTACTCAGACTCGCCCTCAAGCATGTTTCAATTGTGGAGATTTAAATCATTTCAAGCGAAACTGCCCCAAACTTGCCAATGCTAATGGACGAGTGTTCAACATCAATGAGGCTCAAGCTAATGATCAAGCACTTATGATCATTTGAACCTCTATATTTTCTGTTTATTTTCGAAAACAATGTACATATTTTAACTATGTTTGTAATGACGATATTAATTCCAAGAAGTTTATTTTATCCTTGTTAATCATTTTCCAGTTTCAAACTCTAATGTGATTACACTATGTGTGATTACAATTACATGCTGATTTTGAGGATTCCGTTCTTTAGGAACTAAATCTTATAATTTAGCATAATATGATTCCACTCCGGTGCATTCGTACGAACTCGGTAACACAATCTCTACAAATGCTATGAACAAGTTAACACTATTTTGTGATCATAACATTACATACATGATTTATTTATCTAATATGTATAGTACATGATTATAAATACAAATTACTTCGTATGTTGATTTAACGTACTTAGTACATTATTTTCAAATACATTTTGCTTAGTGTGTTAACTTAGCATACCTAGCGCATGATTTGAAAACATTTTCTCGATATGCTTACAATATGATGACAATGCATTATTAGTATATATTGCACTCTACATGTTTGATTAGTATGAAACATATATAAACATTTGCACTAGAGTAAAATACCTACTACTAAATTTGTTGTATTCAAAACAAGTTGTGCTATCATTGCTAGTATGAAACATGATTCGATTTGATAAATATTATGTTGTGACGACGTTTATTTGATTTAGATGATAGTTCGACCTTATTATTTGTTTACCCTCGCTTAACAAGAGAAGCTATGTGGACCATGCGACGAAACGAGTAATTATTGGTGCATACTTAATTATGAGATTCGACACATGAGAATCATAGTAAGCCTTGTTAAGTATGGTGACATAAAATCTAGAATAATTAAGGTAACATGATGCGATAAGAACATGGTGGATACGCCGATGGTACTTCCTATATATAAGTGTTCTTATTGTGTTATTCTTCAGAACGTTGCTGAGATCACTTGGTGATTTTATGTTATCTTGGACCATTATGTGATTATGTGCTTATTTGTGTGGTTATTTACAATAAACAAAAACAAAGTACATTCATTAACTCAAATCGAGCCGACCGGGAGTATATTATGGTGTTAAAGATGACGATCTTGATGCCATAGGTATGTTGACCCGTCTCCTATGCATGAGATGCTCATGGTACATGGGATGTACCTCGTGGGATGTTAGAAACAGTGTATGTGTAGGGCTTGAATGTACACCCCTTTGTTTGCTAGGAATTACACTAAGAGCTTAGTATAACATAGTGCCATACCCAAACAATTTTTGAACACTGGTCAACTTTTTCTTTAAATTCACAAGTTTCAAAGGGTTGAATACCTCGAGATACTTTAAATATCCCAAATCACATTTTGAATCCCCTAAAAATTTCCAACACCAAACGATGCTCCGCATCTTTGGGATCTAGCAATTTGCTTATCTATCAGTTGTTTCAATTACTCTCTACGGTCTCCTTCGAATAAATTTCGGGAAAAAATTTCCTAAAGTAGGGGAGACTGTGACACTTGTGCTCTGTAAACACCACACGATGTAGGATAATATCTTTTATCAAAGAAACAATGTGTTTTTGGTTTCTATGTTTGCTTTTTATGTTTGACAATTTCACATTTTGATTTTAAGTTCAATTTCACGCTTTAAATCGTTTTCTGGAAAGTTATACGCAAACTGGTATGTAAACGTAATCAGTTTAATGCGACAAACACTCTGGAACAATGACATAGGCTTAACATAACTTAAATAACTTTTATATAACTTAGAAATAAGTTTTGAAGGCTTTGGTGTGTCAAAAACAAATTTATTCGATCACAGGTACTATTTGCGTCAAACTGCGAAAGTCTTCTGATTCGTACTGTAACGAACATTCCGAAACTTGATCATCAGCTAAACATACCCTAAATATCCCTTACATAGCTTAGAAATAGGCTTTGAGGGGTTCGTTGTGCGAAAATATGCTTATTTGATCAATAGGGACTACAAGCGTCAAAAAGTGCATAAGTTTACATTTACGCGCATATCTTACGTTCTGAACATAGGCGTAGTGACGAGTCAAAGTTTTGGTCAAAATGCGTATTTATGCAACAAAACTATTTTCGGGTATCAAAACACTTTGTTTTGATATCAAACATGTTTTCTAACTTAATTAAACATGTTTTAACATGTTTAACTCGTCACTTTTAGTGTAGTGCTTGTGTAAGGTCATAAGTCAAGTGGTCTGAACAACCGCTTAGACTTTCGAACCCGACCCGTTTGGTCGATCACTAGGATCCGACCAAACACATTAGGTGACCATAGTTTTATAGGGAATAACCTTCCGAGGTTATACCTTATGGTCACTTCGTTTAGTTAGTTGTATGATAGGTAGTTTATATGCCTTAGGAAAATGACCAAAATGCCCTTTTTATGCATAATTTCATTATAAGCATATGTAACTTAATTTTTGGCATTTAAACTAATTATGCAACATAACTAAACATAGTAGGGCATATAATACTTGTCATAGGACTAGTTAGGCGGTCCGAAAGCGCTTTTGCGCGAACGACGAGTTAAAGTAGCGTAAGCTACCTTAAAGGGTCGTAATGGGTCGTAAGCACTTAGGATAGGTTCTGATTTAGAATGTAGGCTTTGTTAAACCATATCACATGAGTTCCAATACTCATTTGGTTTACAAGACCTCATTCTACCCGATCTTCCGATTTAGGTGTCGATTCACTAACATAGTATCCGTTACACTAGGAACCGCTTCAACACTTGAACACTTGATCCTTTGAGCTTTGTTATATCTTTTGAACAAGAACTATACGCAATCCCAGGAGAGTACATAGTTCCCCTCTTTTACCGTTTTCAAATGTTTTGGGGTGATTCATATGTGTAATCGATTTATTTTCCAAATGTATGGCATATATGTGTTTGCTAAGTGCTTTTATGTGTATTATTCCGATTATGCAAATACATTATTTATCTAAATCCTAAAAAGATTTATCTATCTTCATAGATTGATTCTTATAGGATGTTTGAAGTATAGTCTTAGATCTTCCTATCTTTATAGTGAGATTTTTAAGAAATACTTTACAGGACTACAGTTATGGTTTATGTGTAGATTATTGGTGATTTAGATAACGAAACTAGATAATACAATAAGCACATGGTGGATACGCCGCTGGTACTTCCTATATATAAGTGTGCTTATTGTATTACTCTTCGTGGCGTTATCCCGAATCACCATTAGGATTTAGGATTGTTTTGATTCAATAATTCAATGTAACATAACTCAGAATCCTTATAGCATCTATCTATCTTCATAGATTGATTCATGTAGGATGTTTAAAGTACCAATATTGGAGTCCTTGATTGGGTTCATTGTGTGCCTTAATGCGTATGTAAGTAGTCAATGTAACAGAACCCAGAATCCTTATAGCATCTATCTATCTTCATAGATTAATTCTTGTAGGATGTTTAAAGTACCAATATTGGAGTCCTTGATTGGATTCTTGTGTGCTTTAATGAGTGTTTACAAGTTGGTTGGCAGATTAATAATTTTTTTGTTTATGTGGTAGTTGTGATTTAGATAACGAAACGGGTGTAATAAAATAAGAACATGGTGGATACGCCGCTAGTACTTCCTATATATAAGTGTTCTTATTTTATTACTCTTGTAGCGTTATCCGAATCACTTTAGGATTTTGAGTACAATTGATCAAATGTTTGTTTATCCAAATCCTTGAAGAATCTCCCATATCTTTATATGTTAGATTCTTTGAAGGATGTCTAAAGTATTATTATAAATCATTGACTTGATTTATATAATACTCACACAAGTTTTGATAAATTTCAAAACTGTTATTATTATTCCTTGTTTGGTTTTCTAATAATACATTAACGACTTTACAATGTTTTTCAACGAGGTTACAATGTACAATTTCAAATGGCATAAAAATTACTTAGTAATAATCATATTTCCATGTACAAAACTATTTGCCACAAATTTTCACAATCAAGATTATGTATTGCAATACTAAACTTTTGCCATCCTTTGGCTTCAAGATCAAATGTTTTGCGATTTATTTGGCTAACAAAACCTATGTATTCGCCGACATTTTTATGCTGACTATTTTTCACATATGTTTCAGGTTTTCAACTATTCAAGCATGCAACGCATAGGACTGCATTCAGGCCTTAGACTTCTTAATCAAAAGACAATTACATGTATTTTTTGTTTGTAAAATAATGTTAATAATATTGAAACAATTTAGTACTACTAGTTGTGAGCAATTTGTAACGTGGCTCCCTGATATTTCCGCCGCGTGTTGTTCTATTACGTGATTGGGGTGTTACATAAACTTTGAGGAGACTTTTTCTCCTGTAGTTAAGATGGTCACAGTGAGGTGCATTATTAGTTTATATGTGCAAAATAAGTAGCCTATTTATCATCTTGATGTAAATAATGCTTTATATTAAACTTAGAGTTCTGACACCTCCACCACCCACCCCATCACAACCTTCTATCATCGCCACCACTTGCCTGCACCGTCACCACCCACCCACCCCACCACCCACCATTTCCACCACCACCAGCCACTTTTCCGCCACCCACGTCATCAACCAACACCGCCGCTATCATCGTAAAACCAACAACCACCGCCATCATCTTCACTGTAAACCGGAACAACACCATCCCCATACCATCGCACCTGCAAAAAGAAAGAAAAACGTGGTTCTACCAAAATTCACCTAAGTTAACTAAAATTTTTTAATGGGCTTAGTGGGTTGGATGAAAATGGAAAAAAATGACAAAAGTCAGGGACTAAAATGGCAGAAAACAAAACTATTTGGACTAAAATGGCAAGAAAAAAACTATTTGGACTAAATTGGCAATTTTGATCAAAACTCAAAGACTAAAATGGAAATTTACGTATATTAATTTAACTTAATAACTGTGTATGAGTTTTGCTTTTATTTTTATTTTGTTAGATTATTTTACTATTTTATTATATCTAGCTTAGTTTATTTATTTATTGTTTATTTGATTAAGTTTAACTATTTATATAATTATTTGTTACAACTTTTGTGATCATTATCATAAATAAACATGTTTTAAAAGTTATATTGGTAAAAATATAATAACCAAACATTTGTGTTTCATATAACCGTTAGATATCAATGTCACTTCAGGAAAGTTGTGACAACCCGTAATTTCGAGAGCCTTTCTTCGTACTATTTCCTTTTAATGTGTGGTGCTTTGATGTAACTAGTGGGTACACTATATGAATATGTTTGTTTATTATCGAATGATTGCGAGTTTATGTGTTATGCATTATGTGGAACTATGTGTGTGTGTTTTATCTCATTGCATAAAAACCTTGGGCCGCACACTTTTGCTCAACCCGTCATCGGCCCAAACGAAACTCAAACATGGGCTCGGCCCTCCTCCACATCGCATACACACGTAACTTGTGTGTGTGATTCCCATAATTTCCAAAACACACAAGTTACACCAAACCCTAAACTCCTTCTCCTTCTCTCCTCTTGGTATCGTTGGCTGCCCAATTCCTTAGCGGAACCTTCCTCGTTCAATCTAGCATGCATCCTACACTCCTTCGGTTAGTATAATTCAACACCAAATTGATTTGTATTCGTTGTTAATTATGATTATGTGTATACATGATGAATGGTATCGTAAGTGATTGATGAAATTTCTATGATCTTGGGTAATACTATTTGCTTGTATGATTGGAACATGAATTAGGGCTTCGGCCATGAGTTGATTAATGTGGGTTAAATGAATGATTGTTGATAGTTAACTAGCATGGTATGATAATAAGAATCATGATAAATCAGTCATAATACTTGTGTATTCCATGAACTTAAGGGTAGTAACTAGGTGGGATCGATTCTTTAAGTTTCTGATTCTTGTTGGAATGTCATGTGTATGGAAACTAATTTTGTGATTTAGATTCGCATGAGGTGTATAAACTATTATAGTACTTGTTATTTGATTTAATTGGTGGTAGGGGTATTGTTAGATGATTAGTGGTCACATGATAATAGGAATGTTACTGTGATTATGGAAAATATGATTTATGGAAAGTTGTTTTGATTGTGTAACTGATGAGCCGATATTGTAGGTATGTGTAACTGCCAAATTAATGAATCGCACATCTAGTTTAATCACACAACTCTATAGTTGCACAACAGCTAAGCAATCACACAAGTGATTGGGCTGCTTAGTGGATCGGGCCTTGCATGACTAATAAATTAGTTGGGCCAAGCATGGATCGCACAAGTTATGCGACCGAGAAGGGGGCCGCACAAGCTGTTTGTCGGGCTGACCTGGTTGGGTCAGATCACACTTGAATCGCACAAGGGATCCCAATCGCACAAGGGATCCCAATCACACAAGTAGTCTTAAGTCGCACAAGACCCTTCGGGTCGCACAAGGCTATGGGCCGATGATGGATGGGCCTGAATACCTGGGCCGCATATGGTTTTGCTTAATGTTTGGACTGTTATGTGATACGTGTATATGGACTTGCATGTTAGTTGTATGTCGTGAAATGTGAAGCTTGTGTTATGAACCTGTGGATGTGCTAAACATCTGATATGTGTTACTGGATGAGTTGCATGGAGTGCAATGTGATAACTGTGTGATAGTATAGCATGTGTTACTGCTGGGTCTCATGAACGACTGTTATAATTCATATGATGATGTGTGTACACTACTTGTGTAATGTGAATGTGGAATACGTGATACATGTATATACGAAACTGACTGTCTTTGGTAACCTCGTTAGGGTTTGGTTAATCAACTGTTAAACAAGTAACTAATCTTACCGAGCAAACCAAGGTGAGTTCACTGCTCTTTTCCAAGCATGCGTCCCGGGGAGGGACATCTGGTAAACATTCCGGGGAGGAATGCTGGGTTATTGAGATGGTTGTTAATATTCGCATATCTATCACCTAAGTCCCATCTACCGATTATTGCCGGGGAGGCAATGAGAGATTAGTTAATAGCGCTATTTAGGCTTGGCAACCTCACACCGCACCGGGGAGGTCGGGAGTGAACTAATGATCCCAGTCTTGACCATTGCTTTGATAGAGGCAATGGGGTTTGGTCAAAAAAACTTTAAGCCATCAACGGTAAACGAGTTATTACAACATCAAATCATCGAATCTGGAAACGTTTTAATCTGGTAACTGGTATCTAAACACGTTAACAAAACTTTGAACTCACCAGCGTCGTCTGACACACTTGTGTGCATGCTTGCAGGTCTATAGAGTTATAGCATTGGAACTTGCTGTCTGGAAGGCTGGAGTAGTCATGGGTCGTGACACATGGATTCGCAATGCAAGTTTATTGGTTTACGTACGCGTGGTTTATGAAACACTTTACAATGAGTTACGCTTCCGATGTATACAATGAGTTATATGTAATCTTTTGTAACACTATATGTGAATGAAAGAAAGTTTTATTTAAACATATTTATAAGTTCAATGTGATGGGTGGCTAAGATCCTGGTACGTCACAAGTCCAGCGGTGTTTCCGCAAGTGGTATTTTGGGGGTGTGACAGTTTGGTATCAGAGCCACTGGTTATAGTGAACTTGGTTTTCAAACGTTTTTATAAAACCAGACTATAACCGAACAAGTTCTGAATGCGACCATGACACTCGGCTCCAGATTGCAAGGTTCGTCTCTCGTACACTCATTGTACTGCGTAACTAGTGAACACATAAATATGATATTGCATGTGATTGCACCTTTAGCACAACAGTATGAATTCACGTATTACTTGCATGTGTTATATGACTGATAGGGTGGTATTTCCCTAAACATTCATGACTCACGTTTTGTGATGCTCTTTGTTTGCTACTCGAGTTTGAGGAACCATTTGACATGAGTTAGGAGGAGCTGAGATGAGCGTGCAAATCACAATATTATTGTGGGTGCACACATAATAATAATGTGGGGTGCATGCGAGTCATAGTGAGGCTTAACAAGTGAAAAAGGGGTTCCATTCTGTTATTAAATCGATGTGAAACTCAACAGTCTACAAGAGTCATACCTGAACACTCCACTCTTACTTGTCTCTTACTTGAACGTGATCTTTTCACTCCACTCTGAATCCTTACGAACCTCGATGCTATCGAGTATTACCTGAACACCCATCTGAACGCCTAGCGAACTGTGTAGAATGTTAGGTGCTTGTACGAACGTCCCTGAGATGGATGTCTCCACGTCAAATGATCGGTCTATACCTTCCTCACCTATCTTGTTTGTTAGAACCTAGCGCGTTAACGTCTAAGACCCTGAAGTGCGATCACTTCTGCAACGCTCGGGAAACATATCGTGTAATACTCGGTCAGCTTGCAAGAACGATGGATAAGAGGATGAGCGTAGTGCCATACCACCTTAGTATTAGAACGACCTTGACTACTGGCAACGGACACCAGCAGGCTGACTCCAACCGAATCCTTAACCCTAGTCAGCGATTTATGGGAGTCAGCTCCTACAGAATAATCGGGACATAAGCGATGACAACTGACCATGGTGTGGAATGCGTAGCTGCCAGCACAAGGAGTAGCGCCATAGGACGTGGAACGGAAATGTGACAAGATGGACCATGTCTCCGTTTCAAGCAACGGCATGAGAGCCAACAGTCACGGCGAAATCAAGGTACTCGTAATCATAGCCTACCATATGGAAACAAGGGTGACTTCGATAAGGATCGACTGTTGTTAAGTCAAAATGTCAACAACCAATGGAACGATAACAGTATTGGGAAATCCACGTGATCATAACAAAACTGGTAGTGGTGCTTGTGGAAGGGCATTTATGATTGGCATAGGCGACGCCGGGCATAATAACAACATGCTAGCTTGCATGGGTAGCTAACCGCTTCGTCTCGATTCCGTTTAACCCTGATGCTTCTCGAAACCAAAACTGTTATGTAACCGGCTGATGGCAAACCAATTGAAGCCTTGTATGTTCATTGGGATGCAAACCCGACCTTGTGGGACAAGTGTTCGACATCGACCTTCCTTTTTGCTATCCTTGATGGTCTCGATGCAGTAGCAGTGTAGATTGGTTATATGGATATCGTGTAAATATACCTTGAGGAAGGAAAATTTTGCGTCACTTATACATTGAAGTGTCTGAGTGGTGTAAGGGTTAGCATCATATCAGCAATGAAGGACCAGAACTGTCTACGGAGGGATTACCCCGCAACGTTAGTAACCGTTACTGATGTAAAGGCTAAGGAAAAGAGGATCGAGGATCCACCAATTGTTCGTGATCCCTCCCGGCGTGCTACCCGGGGAACTTTCAGGGTTACTTCCACAACTGAATAGGTAGAGTCTCATATTGATCTCATGACCAGAGACAACCTTGATTACTCATACTCCTTATCGCCCGGCGCTTGGAAAATTGCAAGAATTGTCTAATCACCTACAGGAACTGTTAGACAGGAGTTTGTCGGACCTAGTTTTTTTTCGCTTTGGGAAGCCCCAGTTATATCCGTGAGGATAAGCCTTTTTGTGTGTGTACTAATTATCGAGAACACATCAAGGCGACAGTATAGAATCGTTTGCTTCGACCTTGTATTGACAACCTGTCGACTAGTTGCAAGGGACGACCTTTCATTCGAGGATTGATTTACGAGCGAACTATTATCAGATGGAAGTCCAAGGAGATAATGTTATTAAAGCGACTTATCAGACACAATTCGACCACACGACTTTGTATTCCATGACCTTTGGGGTAATCATCACACCCGCAGCTTTATGAATCATGTGAACCGACCATGCTATTGGGTGACGTTTTGAATCTTTTCAAGGAGAAAAGAGCATCATGGACAGCTTTGTATCTTATTTGAGAGCTCCTTAGGGAGGAGCCACACCGCGCGAAGTCTTGATAAATGTAACTTCTGGATTCGAGAAGTACCCTTTTTGGGTCACATAATCAAGGAAGTGGGAATGCACGTGGATCTCGCTAAGGCCCGTTTTGGTTGGAAACGGATCGACACCAAAGAGTCCTTCAAGGATACAGAAATTTCTTGGTCCCGCTTAATATTATCGCAGATTAATCACAGGATTTTTGAAGGACGCGTAGCTTAAATCTCTTTAGCACAGCCGAGTGCTGTGTTCGTGACAGACAGAACAGGAGGACGTCTTTTCAGCTTTCGAATCCCAACTCTGTAATGCACTGAGCATCGTCTTTACCCGATGGTGCGGATGATTCAGTGGTATATCATTATGGTTTGAATCAGAGTCCCAGTTACACGTCGACGCAACACGAGAGAGTGATGACTTACGTAATGTGGTTACAAAGAGGAAGTGCACGACACACAACCGGTGGTGGAAACCATGGTCTTTGGATTTACTTGGAGGCATTACTTGGACGGTACCGAATGCATTACTTAGACCGATCACAAGGGCCTCCCGTGTACCCTGGTTTCGAAAGAGCTAAATCAGTAAATGGCATCGTTGGATGGAACTTTTGGGAGGATTACGACTGTGGAACTTGAACGTGTATGAGCTTTGTAGCTCGCTATCGACTCTAACTTACCTGATCCGACTCACCCTGTTCAAACTGGAGAACTGAAGGAAGAGGATTTTCAAGTTGAACCCATGCGGGGCATGGAGAAGAAACCTTGGTAGGTCGGACGATGCTCGCTACCTCATGGAACGAATGTGGATCTCATTATAAAGCAATTGTAGGGAACTCGTGTCGAGCAGAGCACGTCGACCTCGATATCCTAGTCATCTGGGATTTTGATGAGAGATACTAGGATTTATAAATCTTACACTGGTAATCGGGCATGAAGGCCCACCTAGCTATGCATGGGAATGATGTTTGACTAGTCGGAAAGTCAAGGTAAAGTATCAGCAACCAGAAACACCCATATGGAAATGAGAACAGACTGTCGTGGATTCTGGCACTAGTCCACTTACAACTCGAAACGAAAACAATATCACCTGAGTGATCGTAGATTGTCTCACGTTACTAGCAGCTTTCTTGCAATCAAGGAAACTGGTGAGTCTTCATAGCCGTGAATGTTCCTCTGGGAGAGGCGGCTTTTAGGAACAAGGTGCCGACTCCTGTTACCTTTGGTTTTGACCTATACCTAATTTATGATAGGCACTACACAACATTCTCGGTTCACGTCTAGACATGAGCATTGCTTATCACCATGGGACAGGCGGACAGACTAAGCGAACCATCCCGACACTCGAAGACATGCTGCGAGCATGTGTATGGATTGATTTATGTGAAAATTGGAAGGACATGTATCTTTGGCTGTGTTCTACCATAGCAGTCACCATTCTAGTATTCAGGCAGCTCTGTTTAAGAAATTGCACGGACAGTAACGCTAATCTCCTTGTTGGATTAAGATGGATGGCAACCTGATCACAGGTCCAGGACTTGTACTCGAAACTCTTGGGAATATTGCTTAGATCGGAAATCGTTTGGCGGCAACGCGTGACCGTCAGGAAAACTTATAAGCTTAGGAAACACTGGGAGTTCACTGTGGGCGAACGTATCATAATCGAAAGCCTCACCCTGGGAGGGTGTGGTACACTATGGGAAACATGGCAAGCTTAGGTTGCGGTATGCTAGGACATTCGGATTTCTGGAATGAATCGGGGACATGGCACACAAACTCGAGTTAACTGACGAAATTGGATAACGTTCGCGATGATAATTATGCCTCGAATCTAAGGCAGTGTTTGTCCGATGAAACGCTTATGATACCCTTATTAGAGTCTGAGGTTAATGACAAGTTGTAGTTGTTGAGGAATCTACTGAAATCATGGACTAGGACGTCAAAGTTCGTTAGCATAGTCGAATTCCAATCGTGAGAGTTAGTTGGAACTCAAGACGTGGACCGGAGTTCACGTAGGAACGCAATGATCGGAGTAAGCCCTAGTTGTCCAAACAGTTGAATCAACCTCTGATATCATTGGTGAATTTCGGGACGAAATTCCCTTTCAAGTTGGGGATGATGTGGTACTCACGAAAAAATCCCTAGTCATCCTGATTTAACACCTTGCTATTTTGGATTGCTTATCAAATTTCGGGACGAAATTTCTTTCAAGTTGGGGATGATGTGACAACCCGTAATTTCGAGAGCCTTTCTTCGTACTATTTCCTTTTCATGTGTGGTGCTTTGATGTAACTAGTGGGTACGCTATATGAATATGTTTGTTTATTATCGAATGATTGCAAGTTTATGTGTTATGCATTATGTGGAACTATGTGTGTGTCTTTTATCTCATTGCATAAAAACCTTGGGCCGCACACGTTTGCTCAACCCGTCATCGGCCCAAACGAAACTCAAACATGGGCTCGGCCCTCCTCCACATCGCATACACACATAACTTGTGTGTGTGATTCCCATAATTTCCAAAACACACAAGTTACACCAAACCCTAAACTCCTTCTCCTTCTCTCCTCTTGGTATCGTTGGCTGCCCAATTCCTTAGCGGAACCTTCCTCGTTCGATCTAGCATGCATCCTACACTCCTTCGGTTAGTATAATTCAGCACCAAATTGATTTATATTCGTTGTTTATTCTGATTATGTGTATACATGATGAATGGTATCGTAAGTGATTGATGAAAGTTCTATGATCTTGGGTAATACTATTTTCTTGTATGATTGGAACATGAATTAGGGCTTCGGCCATAAGTTGATTAATGCGGGTTAAACGAATGATTGTTGATAGTTAACTAGCATGGTATGATAATAAGAATCATGATAAATCAGTCATAATACTTGTGTATTCCATGAACTTAAGGGTAGTAACTAGGTGGGATCGATTCTTTAAGTTTCTGATTCTTGTTGGAATGTCATGTGTATGGAAACTGATTTTGTGATTCAGATTCGCATGAGGTGTATAAACTATTATAGTACTTGTTATTTGATTTAATTGGAGGTAGGGGTATTGTTAGATGATTAGTGGTCACATGATAATAGGAATGTTACTGTGATTATGGAAAATATGATTTATGGAAAGTTGTTTTGATTGTGTAACTGATGAGCTGATATTGTGGGTATGTGTAACTGCCAAATTAATGAATCGCTCATCTAGTTTAATCACACAACTCTGTAGTCGCACAACAGCTAAGCAATCGCACAAGTGATTGGGCTACTTAGTGGATCGGGCCTTGCATGACTAATAAATTAGTTGGGCCAAGCACGGATCGCACAAGTTATGCGATCTAGAAGGGGGCTGCACAACCTGTTTGTTGGGCTGACCTGGTTGGGCCGGATCACACTTCAATCGCACAAGGGATCTCAATCGTACAAGGGATCCCAATCACACAAGTAGTCTTGAGTCGCACAAGACCCTTCGGGTCGCACAAGGCTATGGGCTGATGATGTATGGGCATGAATACCTGGGCCGCATATGGTTTTGCTTAATGTTTGGACTGTTATGTGATACGTGTATACGGACTTGCATGTTAGTTGTATGTCGTGAAATGTGAAGCTTGTGTTATGAACCTGTGGACGTGCTAAACATCTGATATGTGTTACTGGATGAGTTGCATGGAGTGCAATGTGATAACTATGTGATAGTATAGCATGTGTTACTGCTGGGTCTCATAAACGACTGTTATAATTCATATGATGATGTGTGTACACTACTTGTGTAATGTGAATGTGGACTACGTGATACATGTATATACGAAACTAACTGTCTTTGGTAACCTCTTTACGGTTTGGTTAATCAACTGTTAAACAAGTAACTAATCTTACCGAGCAAACCAAGGTGAGTTCACTGCTCTTTTCCAAGCATGCGTCCCGGGGAGGGACATCTAGTAAACATTCCGGGGAGGAATGCTGGGTTATTGGGATGTTTGTTAATACTCGCATATCTATCACCTAAGTCCCATCTACCGATTGTTGCCGGGGAGGCAACGGGATATTAGTTAATAGCGCTATTTAGGCTTGGCAACCTCACACCGCACCAGGGAAGTCGGGAGTGAACTAATGATCCCAGTCTTGACCATTACTTTGATAGAGGCAATGGGGTTTGGGCAAAACAACTTTAAGCTATCAGCAGTAAAGGAGTTATTACAACATCAAATCATCGAATCTGTGAAACATTTTAATCTGGTAACTGGTATCTAAACACGTTAATAAAACTTTGAACTCACCAGTGTCGTCTGACACACTTGTCTGCATGCTTGCAGGTCTATAGAGTTATAGCATTGGAACTTGCTGTCTGGAAGGCTGGAGTAGTCATGGGTCGTGACACATGGATTCGCAATACAAGTTTATTGGTTTACGTACGCGTGGTTTATGAAACACTTTACAATGAGTTATGCTTCCGCTGTATACAATGAGTTATATGTAATCTTTTGTAACAATATAAGTTAATGAAGTAAAGTTTTATTTAAACATATTTATGAGTTCAATGTGATTGGTGGCTAAGATCCTGGTACGTCACACGTCCTGCGGTGTTTCCGCAAGTGGTATTTTGGGGGTGTGACAAAAGTTCAATATAAAAATGAGATTGTGGTTTCCCAAAATTAAACCAATAAATTATTATTTGTTTAGCATTCGAGAGGATTAGATGTTAGGTGAAAATACATGAAGGAACATTTTTACAACTACTAAAATGAAGTTTGTTTTACAAAAAATTAAAGATATGTTTCCTTAGTTTTAATTACCAACTAAGATATTGAATTATATTGTATAGTTCTTTTAGTATTGAGTACTTAACATGGATTAGAAACATTGTATATTTGAAGACTTACGAGTTATGAGTTATAAGTTATGATTGAGTCCAATCACCGAAGTGATTATGTGAAATCCATGTTAAATACTTAAATTTAAAGTGAATTTGTGATATTGAGATATGTTATTAACTTGAGGTAGAATCATGGTAAGAATTTTTGTTTCCGATCCGACCTGAACTGTAAATAAAATAATATATATCAATAGGCATAAGACCTTTAGAAAATTTCCGCCCCCATGAAAAAAATTTCTGGATCCGTCACTAATTACACTCACTATATGGTGTATTAGGGTCAACGTGAGCTACAACATATTTGTTTTGTTTTGTTTACAGTGGTTGTTACTTCTTACCATACGATTTAGTTGACTATACTTTTGTTTTGTGTCAGTGGCATTCACAATATGTATAGTTATTCTACTTTAGCATTTGTTTAGTTGGCCTTCAATCCTTCATCAATCGATTATGTTCATTGGAAATTATAAGGGACATGTCATCCAAACGGATGGTCAGCCGGTCGGATGGCCATTCGAGTGAGTGATCTGTAGTTGAGATTTTTGGTAAAAATTTTCTAAGTAAAAGTTTTCGAGTTAACGAAGACGGCGTGACGACGTGCCAAACAACGGAAACATACCAAATCCAGTTCATTCGGTCGGATGGGTACCACCCCTTCGGACAGACGGCTGTTCTTTGTGAAATTTCATGCTTGGCCTGTTAATCGGTCCATCTCTATTGTGGAAATCCGTTTTCAAGCCGGCTCTCGACTAAGGAATGAGTCGAGAGTCTGATTTATTCCAGATTCCATCAATAATGTGTGAAAGTTGAAGAAAAGTTGAAAACATATGAAAAAGTGTTGAAATCTTGTTGAGATTGAGTTAAAAAGCGTGAAATCCTTTAGATCTAGAACCATTCTCGATCAAATGGTGTTCCACAACAGTTTGCCGGAGCAAAACGGTTGGAAACCACCTTCAAGAGGTCCGAATCAGTGATTTCAGTGGAAAGGTTAGTGTTTGTCTGTTATTTTGATGGAGAAGATGATGTCGAAGTGATTAGAGATGAAGATTGTACAATATTTGAGAAGAAATGCTTACAAAATAGCCTTTAATCGTGATTAAGAGCGACTGAGAGCGTGTGAGCGAATGGAAGTGTCAAATCAGAGAAATGAGGGCGTACGGCTAGTATTTATAGGGTGAGAGCGAGCATTAAGGTGGTACGCAAGGGTTGTGTTTGGTCGGATGGCCATCCAGACGGACGGTCATCCGAGCGGATGGTCATCCGGTCGGATGCCCATTCGATCGGATGTCCATTCGGACAGTCGGGTTCAGTTTGTTAGTATTCCGACTTTCATTTCACTTGTTAAGCGTTGCGTTGCGTTTAATCGAGTTGCGAGTAAGCGCTTAAGCATATAAGCGTTGCGTTGATAACCACATATCATTCAAACAATTAATCACACAAAGTAGCACACAAAATATAAGTAAATCCGCATTTCGAGTTTGCGTTGTGATAGCGTTTAGTCTAAATAAGCGATGTAACATGCGATAAAATGCAATAAGTAGTAAGCGTTTTAAATAGCGTTAAATGTGATAACTGCGTTTTGAATAAGCGTTGCAATATGCGTTGAAAATTTATTTTAACCCATTGCGTAAATCAAAATCTAGGGAGTACAAGCGGTTACGAATGAAAAGACGGTGTTGGGTAATGACCCGAAAAGTCGGGTTGTTATAACCTCCCCCACTTTAGGAAATTTCGTCCCGAAATTAAGGAGCAGGCGTAACAAAGAGTTGTGGATATTTAGCTTTCATATCACTTTTGAGTTCCCAAGTGAACTCGGCGTCGCGTTTGCCTTCCCAGCGAACCTTCACTATAGGAATGCAAGAGCGTCGAAGTTTCTTGGTTTCTCACTCCATGATTTCTACTGGCTTTTCCACAAAGTGGAGAGTTTCGCTAACTTGCAAATCTTCAAAAGGTACATGAAGATTTTCCTCAGCTAGACACTTCTTGAGGTTCGAGACGTGGAAAGTCGGATATACGTTGCTGAGTTCCTCTGGTAATTCGAGTCGGTAGGCCACTTTGCCAATTCTTTCCAGAATCTTAAAGGGACCCATGTATCGTGGTGCTAGCTTTCCTTTCTTGCCGAATCGGATCACCCCCTTCCAAGGTGAAGCCTTTAGGAGTACGTGATCACCAACTTCAAACTCAAGGGGCTTGTGGCGTTTATCGGCGTAACTCTTTTGACAACTCTGAGCTTTCAGGAGATTGTCCCTTATTTGGAGGATCTTGTCAGTCGTTTCTTGTAATAACTCAGGACCGATGATTTGAGCGTCTCTGATCTCGTGCCATACAATAGGCGATCAACATTTTCTACCATATAATGCCTCAAAGGGTGCCATTTGAATACTAGCGTAATAAGTGTTATTGTACAAGACTTTTACTAAAGGTAAAAGCGAATCCCAATTACCACCAAAATCTATAACACACGAATGAAGCAAGTCCTCAAGGGTGCGGATCGTGCACTCAGTCAGACCGTCGGTCTGGGGATGGAATGTGGTACTGAGATTGAGAGTAGTACCGAGAGCGGACTGGAATGTCTCCCAGAGACGCGAGGTAAACCGACCATCGCGGTTAGAGATGATGTCACGAGGTGTCACATGTCGACAAATGACTTCGTTGGTATAGATTCATGCTAATCGTTCTATCTTGAAGTCGTCTCGTATCGGTATAAAGTGAGCGGATTTCATAAGACGATCAACGATAACCCAAATGCTATCATGACCTAAAGGAGTGCGAGGGAGTTTCGTAATGAAATCCATGGCAATACTCACCCATTTCCACATCGGGGTCTCGGGTTGTTCGAGTAGGCCAGAGGGTCGTTGGTGTTCGGCCTTAACTTTCGAGCAGGTTAGGCATTTCGAAACGTAGAGAGCGATATCCTTCTTCATTCCTAGCCACCAATACCGGGCACAGAGGTCCTGGTACATTTTGTCAGCACCGGAGTGAATGGAATAGCGGGATTTGTGGGCATCAGTCAGTAAAATCTCTCGGAGATTATTGCGACTTGGTTTCCAGATTCGATTGAGATAGTGAAAAATACCATTCGGTTTATTCACTAGTTGATTTTCGGTTCCAAGGATTCTTTCTTCCTTCAAAGTGTTCTCGAGAAAACAGGCGTGTTGAGCGTCGCGAATGAGGGCTTCGAGGTCGTGTTGGGCTTGAACGTTACGAACACTATGTAAATAGCTTCGTCGACTAAGAGCATCAGCAACGACGTTTGCTTTGCCTGGGTGGTAGCGTATCTCACAGTTGTAGTCGTTGAGAAGTTCAACCCATCTGCGTTGGCGCATGTTTAGTTCCTTCTGGTTCAAGATGTGTTGTAGGCGCTTATGGTCAGTGAAGACCGTACACTTAGTACCATATAGGTAGTGTCGCCAGATCTTTAACGCAAAAACAATTGCACTGTCACACCCCAACCAATGGCGGAAACATCGGGATGAGACGAAGTGTGAAGACTGCTAGAGACATCATAACGCTATTTGTGACAATATTTAAATAATTCCCATTTCATTTCATAACTTCAAATTGTCAACATTACATAAACTCCAATAAACACAAGTTCCAAAAGTGATACATAACAACATAAGCAAAAATTGATACAACATATTAAACCTAAACGTCTATATGTGTATCTAGGCATCAACGCTACCTCTTTTCATAGCATCGTCATCATCAACCTGTAACATGTTTAAAATACAATTCAATGCAAAAGCAAAGGCGAGTATACAAGTTTGGTACATACATAGCAAAAGATAAGTTTTAAAGAATTCCTCATAGCAAGCATGTGATTCAAGATAAACAATAAATATGGCATGCGTCTAACATATCAAACCAAATGAGACGCAAGATGCTCATGACATAACCACAAGTCTACGGGCAGGTCGTCAATCCTATAGCGCTACATATGTCACGGTTAGGCTCGTACGAAGTTAATGATAAATTCAACACATAAGTTTCACCCAAGTTTAAAGTATCAAGCAATTACGTTTACAAGCAAGTTATAGGAATGTTCATAGGTTTAAACAAAATGTTCATGTGTAAGTTTTTGATAAGCAAACATGTTACACCCCAAAAGTGGTAAAAGTAAAAGAGGGGAATACGAGTATACTCACCTAATTGCTAAGTCTTCCGATAATCCAACAGTCGACGAGTGTGAGGTTAGGATGATGGAACACCGATGTCACCCTATATGGACAAACGATGGTGCGTGTGTAAGCGGAATTATGACGGAAGTTTGGAATTGGAATAAAAGTATAACTCGTCGATATAAATGCATATTCACATCTAAATATATATATTTATAAGGTCTAGGTAATAATTCTAAATTATTACTATCAAAAGTATTGTTGAAATGTTGTCGAAAATAGAAATAATCATACATTTATATATTTTATAAAAATTAATCGAATCTGATACGTTTCGTTTTATGACTTTAACACGTTTCGTGTTATCGATTTTTTTTTACGAAAAACGGGCAGAGTCTCCTCTGTTTTTGGACGATCCCGACAATACGAGTTGTCGATATATTTGTCAAAATTCAACAAGTAACAACTTTGTAAAACAACACATATAAGAATTTTCGTTAAATACAAAAATGTGAATATTTACTAATTGTGTCGGTTCGACGTTTAAAGTGATATATAATGCAAAACAATAATAGAAATGGGCGTTTGTTTAAATTGTACCAATCTCAAATGAGTCGTTGACTCGATAGTCGACTGTTGACCGATGTTGACTACAGTTGACCGAACCGAAACTGACCCGAAGCAAGGTGTCCCGTAGGTTGAGCCGCTGACCAAAGTTACCCGAGGACCCGAACATGACCGAGGCTAAACCCGAACCGAGAAAACTGAACCGAGCCGAACCTGCTGACCCGAGAAGCTCGAATCTGAAATATAACCTGTCGAACCAGTTGTCTGTGCCCGAACCCGAGCTGAATCGAACCTTGACTGCTGTTGACTTGCGTTGACCGAACCCGAATCTGAACCCAAACTGGGGCTGAGACGAACGGAAGTCGAATCGAATAAAAATCAACACAAAGCTTGAATCCAAAACTAACCTGAATCGAATCGAGAACAAAGCTGAGCCAAGACTCGACGAAACTCGACCAAAACTGAAGCGAAACCGAATCTGAACCGAGACCCGCTTGAACTGAGCCGCGAACCGAGGCACAAGCAGAGGACCACCGCCGCTGCCATCACCGTCCACTGCCGCAGACGGTGGCGCTGGCCTTCTTCGCCGATCTCTCTCTCTCTCTCGGCCTCTTTCTTTCTCTTTTCGTTCTTGTTGTCTCTGTCTTTCTTCCCGTCTGTGTTCGCCGCCGCACACCGCCACCACCACTGTGGTGGCCGGCCTTTCAACAGGGCTGGGTGAGAGAGGTTTGTGTGAGAGCAGGTTGTAGATCGAGAGGAGAAGGAAGCTGCTTGAACATCTAAGTGTGTTTGAAGGAGATGAAAGTTCAGGAGAGTTTGTGTGTGTAATCTCTTGAAGTAGCAAACAGGTGAAAGATGTACGAAATAAACGTGATGTACAGCTGGTATAAAAGAGATTAGGATTGTTGTATTTTTTTTTTTTTGTTTTAGGAAACACCATTCTAACCCCTAACCTTTGAAGGGTTTAAATAAATTCGCTAAAATAATTTAGTTCAAGTTATATAACATGGTTGACCAACTAACTAGGTTATACGTATATTCTAAAAGAACTAAACTTTACAATTAAATTAACCAGGTTAGTTTGTATCCTTTTTCTAACTTTAGAGTTTAACGAGTCTAGCTAGATTATTATAAAATAAACTTTTAAATAGTAAAATCAATTTATTTAATTAATTAAACCATGAATAAATACCCATTTTTATAACGAATTCGATTACAGACAAAGATTTTTCGACGATTAAAACGAAACAACGAATGCTAGGATCCCAAGTTTCCAAAAATAGGAATATGAACAATGGATTCTAAATATGGAAATTTATGAAAACGCGGGGCGTTACAGTCTCCTCTCCTTTAGGAAATTTCGTCCCGAAATTTATTTAAGAGGAAGACTCGAAAGGGTTTTGGCAAACCGAAGAGGATTGTTTAAAATTGAGGCCTTGGAGTTTGAGACAACAGAGTATAATTGAGGTATAAGGGTGAACGATTGATCTAATAATGATTATGAGTATAAGAATAGCATAGTATTGTATAGATGAAAGTAGCGGGTTAAGAATGAAGTCTCGTCGTGGATAATCGGATATAATGCGTTTGTGAGTTGTTTAAAGTTTGAATTAGGTCCAAAAGGTCTGCAAAACACTGAATTTCTCATGGCACGTTTTACGAAAGTTTGGTAACATGGTGAAAACACTTATATATAGGAAGTACCAGCGGCGTATCCACCATGTTTTGACCACATTACGTCTGTTTCGTATTCGGTGTCATGTTACGTTCCGTGTCTTCCCATACACAGTACTACACTCTATGGCTTCTCATACGCCTCTCACTATAATCTCGTGTGCACCCGCGATTATATTGATCGTCGCATGATCCGCATAGCTTGTACTAGTTGTGTATGAATTTAAGGTGTGCATAACTTATGAAGATAAGACTGCGTGCGAAAGAAATGTAGCATATAAGCATGTTTGTGTTCCAAATAGCATAAGATCAACAGAAGCGAATCCCTCAGGTTTCGCTCGCGTATGGGTGCGAAAGTATAAATCTTGTGTATAAATGAAGCATAAGCATAACATAAGTTTAAATATGAATACCCACGTGAGCATAAACACAACACGTATGGCATGAGTATGAGAAAAAGGATGAGCATAATGTGTATGAAAAATAAGTATAAGTGTGAGTACAAACATGAGTATAAGTATAAACACAAAGCGTATGAGTATGAATACGAGTATAAGTGTGAACATAAGATGTATGAACGTGAATATAGGTGTAAAACATGAAGGTTAAATATGAATAAAATATGTGTATGAATATAAGCGCAACAAAGTTGTATAAGTGCAAATGAAAACATAAATCGTATGAATATGAATACGAATGTAGTATAGACATGAATGTAAGGACAACGTAAGTGTATAATTGTGAGTGTACGTATAAACGTAAAACGTATGAATTTTGAAGCATGAGTATAACATAAATGTGTAAGTGCGAATATAAGTAAAGGCATAGAAGGTACGAGTATGGATGTAGGAAATAATGATTTTGTTTATAGCATAAATCGAAATACACGAGTTTATGTGCGTTAAAGATCAAAAGTTTTGAGTATGAAAGAAAAAGTGAACGAGTGACACGCGTGATATTGTTGTGAGATATTGACTAAAACGTGTAAAATGGTATGCATATGTAGTTGTTTGCGTAAAACGTGAAGTTAAATAGATTGAGTTGTCATGAAATGCAGAATCTAGTTTGTGAATGTAAGGGAATATAAAACAACTATTGGTTATGTGAGACGTACTTTGTAAAAAGGATGGAAATGCTACTACGGTTTTAAAAGAGATTACATAAGTTGAAAATTTGTCGGTCCTTATGAAGTTTCCTTGCCCACGTGTTTTGAAGTTAATTGACGTATCGAGTGAGGTTTTGAAAAGTTCTAGAGATTAATAAGTTTGCCTCGTTTTAAGTAACTTTGTATTAGAAAGTTTCGAAGTTTACGGATTTTCGTGAAAAAGTTGATCCTTTAGAAAAAGGAATTTGGTATATGGACTTAGTGTTTTGCTGAAAAAGCGTCTTTTAATAAAATGTTTTATTGCTTTTGAAAGAAGTTTTAGTAAATGTTGAATAATATCTGTAATATTTTATAAGTGTTTCAATAGTTATGTTGAATACAAAATTTTGTGAGCAATGGTTTTGTTGGACCGATTAAGTTGATGAGTAGCATTTAGTGAAATTTTGAATGTCGGGGAATAAGTGTTTATGGTAAAAGCTAAGAATTTTGTGTATGCGAGTGATGTGAAAATAGATTATAGAATAAGAGGTACGTTTAAATAAATGAAGCATTTTGAAATACATGATAAATGATTTAGGTATAAACATGATCGTGTTTACATAATATAGCCTATTAGAAGAAAGCATTGGTAACGATCACCTAGGTAAGGGAATCACCCCTAACTCGTTGGTGAGGTCGTTGTAAGGTGAGAAATAAAGCGGAGTTAATCGTCAAGGTAAGGAAATTACTCATATCTCGATGATATGTCTCCACTCGTTGTCATAAAAGTGTAAATAAAATTACGTGAAATTATGCATGCTAATAATGTATAATCGTATGAAAAGTAAGAGTATGATGTTGCGCAAAAATGAAATCTCGAAAAATTGTTCAAAATTGACAAAAGATCGAAAATAATAAAGCATAAGCTCGAATAAAACTTGGATGGTTCCAAACGGAACATTGACTAACCAAAGTGGTCGAAAGTCTTTTGAAATTGAGAGCATGCTTTGGCCTAATAGGTGGAATACTCTCGCCGACGTGTCGGTTATCAGTATTTACCCTTCCGGTTACTACACGTTCCAATTCAATCGAAAATTCGAGACCTGGCGGGATTTGTAAAAATCAAGGAATGGAACTAGTCGGCGAGGTGCGGGTTTCACCCCTAACTTGACGACTTTGTACCCTACTTGACGAGTTTAAATTTGAAATTTCCATTAAGATGTGGATTTCACTCCTAACTTAATGGTGAATTTCGTGCAAAAATAGAATCAAACGGAATGAAAGTCGTTTACCAAATTGTGGGTTTCACGCCTATTTTGGTAAACTCGTATCGTTTGTATAATATGAGTGTTTTCGTGTTTAACAAAAATCGAGTAAAATGCCTTGGAAAAAGGCGTATGTTAAAGAAAATAACGAAAAAGTATATACACACAAAAGGCATGTCGAGAATAACACACAAAGAATAGATCAATAGATCAAGTATCGACACATAATAAGACAAGTATTGTCACATACGAATAGCACGTCAAGTACTAACACACAAGCGACATATATATGTAAGACGTTAAAGCAAATAAATAAAAGCAAATAGAGTAGCATGCAAGTAGTTTCAAGCAAGACGTAAGAATAAATCTCTAAAACTATAGACTAGGTTTAAGCATTCCTACTTTTCCTAATTCCCTATAGTTATGGCTCTGATACCAATCTGTCACACCCCAACCAATGGCGGAAACATCGGGATGAGACGAAGTGTGAAGATTCCTAGAGACATCATAACGCTATTTGTGACAATATTTAAATAATTCCCATTTCATTTCATAACTTCAAATTGTCAACATTACATAAACTCCAATAACAACAAGTTCCAAAAGTGATACATAACAACATAAGCAAAAATTGATACAACATATTAAACCTAAACGTCTATATGTGTATCTAGGCATCAACGTTACTTCTTTTCATAGCATCGTCATCATCAACCTGTAACATGTTTAAAATACAATTCAATGCAAAAGCAAAGGCGAGTATACAAGTTTGGTACATACGTAGCAAAAGATAAGTTTTAAACAATTCCTCATAGCAAGCATGTGATTCAAGATAAACAATAAATATGGCATGTGTCTAACATATCAAACCAAATGAGACGCAAGATGCTCATGACATAACCACAAGTCTACGGGCTGGTCGTCAATCCTATAGCGCTACATATGTCACGGTTAGGCTCGTACGAAGTTAATGATAAGTTCAACACATAAGTTTCACCCAAGTTTAAAGTATCAAGCAATCACGTTTACAAGCAAGTTATAGGAATGTTCATAGGTTTAAACAAAATGTTCATGTGTAAGTTTTTGATAAGCAAACATGTTACACCCCAAAAGTGGTAAAAGTAAAAGAGGGGAATACGAGTATACTCACCTAATTGCTAAGTCTTCCGATTATCCAAGAGTCGACGAGTGTGAGGTTAGGATGATGGAACACCGATGTCACCCTATATGGACAAACGATGGTGCGTGTGTAAGCGGAATTATGACGGAAGTTTGGAATTGGAATAAAAGTATAACTCGTCGATATAAATGTATATTCACATATAAATATATATATTTATAAGGTCTAGGTAATAATTCTAAATTATTACTATCAAAAGTATTGTTGAAATGTTGTCGAAAATAGAAATAATTATACATTTATATATTTTATAAAAATTAATCGAATCTGATACGTTTCGTTTTATGACTTTAACACGTTTCGTGTTATCGATTTTTTTTACGAAAAACGGGCAGAGTCTCCTCTGTTTTTGGACGATCCCGACAATACGAGTTGTCGAGATATTTGTCAAAATTCAACAAGTAACAACTTTGTAAAACAACACATATAAGAATTTTCGTTAAATACAAAAATGTGAATATTTACTAATTGTGTCGGTTCGACGTTTAAAGTGATATATAATGCAAAACAATAATAGAAATGGGTGTTTGTTTAAATTGTACCAATCTCAAATGAGTCGTTGACTCGATAGTCGACTGTTGACCGATGTTGACTACAGTTGACCGAACCGAAACTGACCCGAAGCAAGCTGTCCCGTAGGTTGAGCCGCTGACCAAAGTTACCCGAGGACCCGAACATGACCGAGGCTAAACCCGAACCGAGAACACTGAACCGAGCCGAACCTGCTGACCCGAGAAGCTCGAATCTGAAATATAACCTGTCGAACCAGTTGTCTGTGCCCGAACCCGAGCTGAATCGAACCTTGACTGCTGTTGACTTGCGTTGACCGAACCCGAACCCGAATCTGAACCCAACTGGGGCTGAGACGAACGGAAGTCGAATCGAATAAAAATCAACACAAAGCTTGAATCCAAAATAACCTGAATCGAATCGAGAACAAAACTGAGCCAAGACTCAACGAAACTCGACCAAAACTGAAGCGAAACCGAATCTGAACCGAGACCAGCTTGAACTGAGCCGCGAACCGAGGCACAAGCAGAGGACCACCGCCGCTGCCATCGCCGTCCACTGCCGCAGACGGCGGTACTGGCCTTCTTCGCCGATCTCTCTCTCTCTTCGTTCTTGTTGTCTCTCTCTTTCTTCCCATCTGTGTTCGCCGCCGCACGCCGCCACCACCACTGTAGTGGCCGGCCTTTCAACAGGGCTGGGTGAGAGAGGTTTGTGTGAGAGCAGGTTGTAGATCGAGAGGAGAAGGAAGCTGCTTGAACATCTAAGTGTGTTTGAAGGAGATGAAAGTTCAGGAGAGTTTGTGTGTGTAATCTCTTGAAGTAGCAAACAGGTGAAAGATGTAGGAAATAAACGTGATGTGCGGCTGGTATAAAAGAGATTAGGGTTGTTGTATTTTTTTTTTAGGAAACACCATTCTAACCCCTAACCTTTGAAGCGTTTAAATAAATTCGCTAAAATAATTTAGTTCAAGTTATATAACATGGTTGACCAACTAACTAGGTTATACGTATATTCTAAAAGAACTAAACTTTACAATTAAATTAACCGGGTTAGTTTGTATCCTTTTTCTAACTTTAGAGTTTAACGAGTCTAGCTAGATTATTATAAAATAAACTTTTAAATAGTAAAATCAATTTATTTAATTAATTAAACCATGAATAAATACCCATTTTTATAACGAATTCGATTACAGACAAAGATTTTTCGACGATTAAAACGAAATAACGAATGCTAGGATCCCAAGTTTCCAAAAATAGGAATATGAACAATGGATTCTAAATATGGAAAGTTATGAAAACGCGGGGCGTTACATTCACCGAGTTCGAGATCATGGGTTGTGTAGTTTTCTCATGAACCTTGAGTTGGCGAGATGCGTACGCGATAACCTTATCTCGTTGCATAAGAACACAACCAAGACCTAGGTTAGAGGCATCGCAATAAACAACAAAGTCGTCATTACCATCAGGTAGTGCGAGTACAGGAGCGTTGCAAAGCATATGCTTAAGAGTTTGAAAGGCATCCTCTTGTTCAATTCCACAAACGAAAGGCTTGTCTTTATGCATCAAAGAGGTGAGAGGAACGGTGATTTTAGAGAAATCAGCGATAAATCTGTGACAACTGTGCCTATAGTTATCACTAACCAATCCTGAAAAATTTTGTAAGCAATAAAAGCTTGTGTTTTATTTAGTGGATTGTGTATCTATCTATGATATTTGCACAATATCAATCCTTGTTCAAATTCAAACCCTTAAACACTTTCTGGAAAGTTATACGCAAACTATTACGTAAACGTAATCAGTTTAACGCGACATACATTCCGGAATGGTGACATAAGGTTAACATACCTTAAATAACCTTTACATAACTTAGAAATAAGTTTTGAAGGGTTTGGTACAGCAAAAACAAGTTTATTCGATTACAGGGACTATTTGCGACAAACTGCAAAAGTCTGTCAATTCGTATAGAAACGAACACTCCGAAATAGTGACATAAGCTTAATATACCTTAAATAACCTTTACATAACTTAGAAATAAGTTTTGAAGGGTTTGGTATGGCAAAAACAAGTTTATTCGATCACAGGGACTATTTGCGACAAACTGCAAAAGTCTGCCAATTCGTATAGCAACGTACACTCTGGAAAATGATCATAGGCTAAACATACCCTAAATACCCTTAACATAGCTTAGAAATAAGCTTTGAGGGGTTCAGTTTGTGAAAATGCGCTTATTTGATCATAGAGACTAAAAGCGTCAAAACTGCGAGTTTGCATATACGCGCATATCTTGCGTTTTGACCATTTCCGGACATCCAAAAAATTTTTGTAATCACTAAAATATTGTATTTTAGTGAAAGGAATGCAAAAATTCGATTCGTCCGTTCGAGTTTTGTCGTAATTAACCGAAAAACACGACCATACGACCAAACGAACCGACATCCACGATATTTCCAAGCATGTTTCAATTCCCCTATTCTTTAACATCCTTGTAGAGCCTTGAAAATGGCTTAACGAGGGTTAAAACCGTCGAAAACATGCTGAAAAGTGTGCAGGGACTAAAATTGTAAATTCTGAAACTCTGATACACATGCTCGCGTAACGCGACGCCCTGGGGATGGTGATGTCGAGCCACGTGACCCCCTGGTTTTGACAGCAAGCTAGTTGCTAGCTTCCAGCTTGTTTCCCACTTGTTTCCTTGATGGTTTTCATTGTTTGGAGGCCAAGTATAATCTTCTCCAAGGCTTTTAACATGAGTCACACACTTGTATGGACAAGATTATTCTTTGGACATCACATAACACACTTGTCATTATCTTGTGCACCCCCAACAACTATAAATAACAAACTTCATTTCCTCATTCTTTGCTCATTCCTCATTTTCTCATCTCTACAACTCTAAGTAGAGGCTACCACTTGTTTGGAGGCCTCTTACCTGAGTTTTCTAGTTCATTTTCCAGCCTTAGAGCATTTTGTAATTGTTCTTTCATGGCTTGTTCATTCGTTTCAGCGATTACAAGTTGAAAGTCAAACAGTTTAACTACCGTTTGACTTTTGGTTTTGACCATGAATTGGTCAAATCAAATTTCAATTGAACTTTGCAACGTGATCGTAATCATGATGATTATAATCCCTTGTGATTATACCTACTGATTACCATGTTGACTAGTCGTAGTGACAAGTCAAAGTTTCGGCCAAAATGCACGATTATGTGCATTTTAAGACGAAACTATTTTCGGGTACCAAAACACTTTGTTTTGATAACAAATCAGTTTTCTAACTTAGTTAAACATGTTTTAACATGTTTAACTCGTCACTTTTAGTTTAGTGCTTATTTAGGGTCGTAAGTCAAGCGGTCTTAACAACCGCTTAGACTTTCGAACCCGACCCGTTTGGTTGATCATTAGGACCCGACCAAACATATTTTGTGACCATAGTTGTATAGGGAATAACCTACTGAGGTTATACCTTATGGTCACCTTGTTTGGTTATTTATTCGTAAAGTCGTTTATATGCCCATTAAAAATAACCAAAACGCCCTTTTGAGCATAAATTCATTTTTAACTTATGTAATAAAACTTTTGACATCTAAACTGATGTAATAACATTTCTAAACATGTTTGGGCATGTATGATTTAACATATGAAATAAATAACCATCCGACCTTATATTTACGCAAATGACACGTTAAAGTAGCTTAAACTACCTTAACGAGTCAAAACGGGTCAAAAGCACTTAGGATAACTTTCTAATCAGAATTTTAGGTCAATTAAATCATGCCATATGAGTTCCAATACTCATTTGATTTATAGAACTTCATTCTATCATATCGTTCGGTTTAGGATCCGATTATTAACATAGTTACCTATACTAGGTGCCGTTTGATTCCGTGATCCTTCGAGCTTTATTTGGTATTAAATCCAAGACTATTAAGAGATCCCAAGTGAGTACATAGTCCCCTCTTTTACTTTTTTTTGTAAATGTTTTGGGGTGAAACACTTGTGCCTATTTGTTACTTTCATGCTTTCATGACATATACATGCTATGTTCATTTAGTACACATATAGTACATGATTTCAATTATGTTTTGCTATGTATGTTGACTTAGCATGCTAGCACATTTTTTTCAAGGATACATTTTGAGGCATATGTTGACTTAGCATATGAGCACATTGATTTACATTGCATTTTGATTCGCATGTTGACTTAGTATGCCTAGCACATAGATTTCAAGGATCCATTTTGCTTCATATGTTGACATAGCATATCTAGCACCTTGATTTCATGAACATTTCTACTTGGTATGTTTACTTAGCATACTTAGTACATGGTTTACAAGGACATTTTACATGACATTCTCACATTGATTATAAAATTTTGGTATGTTAAACGAGAGTAGATACATTCATTAACATTATCCTGCCGACCGGAAGTATGTATAGTTTACCATAGGTTTGATAACCTCATTCCCGCTTCCTAGTTTGTTTGGAAGTATCCATCTGGGGAATGACAGAAACCGATGACCATTGATAAACCTTTGTCTTTATAAGGGTTTATCTGACAGACGACAAGGCTTGAATGTATTCGTTAACAAACAATATAAAAGTTCATATCGATAAAACATTGGTTTTGCAAGACATAACTTTTGATTTAAACTTTGGTTTATTCAAAGACATTGTTTTGTACATGACATTATACATATGGTTTCAGTAAATACTTTTTATTCACCATACAAGACATTTGGTTATGCATAACATTATACACATGGTTTGAATAAATACTCTTTATTCACCATATAAAACATTTGATTATGCAAGACATGGTTCTTACTCGACATTGTGACATTATAGATTGTTTATGCCCGACATTTGACATTGGTTTTGATAAGACACATTTTGGTGGTTATTTAGTAACTGATTTAAATAACGAGGCGTGTGTAATATGATAAAAACATGGTGGATACGCCGCTGGTACTTCCTATATATAAGTGCTTTTATGATATTACATGACGTAGCATTATTTAAAGCACTTCGACAAAGACAGAGACATGATACTTTTTATACAAAGACATGACACATTTTATACAAAGACATGACATCTTTTTACAAAAGACATTATTTGGTTATTTATTTAACCATGCATTATTTCTTTATATCATTTGATTTTCACATTGATTTTCATATGATTTTTACAAAAGAAAACACTTTACAAGGTTCATGGCTCCTTTTTAGTTAAACCTATCTTTTATCAAAATCAAAGCCATGAATCCTCAACAACAAAACATGTGTATCTCACATGCATTTTTATGCTGACGTACCTATTTTCACATGTGTTTCAGGAACGTACGTTTGACTATGAGCATGCTTCACATAGGGCGGACTTGGGCCTTAGTGACTTTAAAACCTACAAGACAATTGTTGTGCAATAATTGTATTCTCTAAAACAATGTAAACTGTTAAACTCAATAAAACAAAACTTTATGAACCATGTGTTATGAAACAATTTGTAACGTGACTCCCTATTGTTTTCCGCCACATGTTGTTGTATATTACGTGATTGGGGTGTTACAAAATCGACGGTAATAACCCGCCAATCCGAGAAAAGAACGAACTTCGGACGGGGTTTTCATTCTAGTGGGTTTTCAAAATTCTAGGGTTTTTCTCATACTTTTCTCATGTTTTTCATGGATTCTTCATGTGTTTCTTGATTTTTCATCATGGATGGTGATTAGGGTTTAGTTGTGATTGTTTGTGCTTGAACTGATTGTTGAGATTTTGCTCTGATTGTGTCAGATCTAAGTTTTCTTTCAAATTCTCTGGGTTTTTGATTCTCTGAAGTTATTGATGATCTTGTGTGCAGTCACACTTGGGAAATAAATTCAGACTTTTGATTTTTCACTTGTGCGCACTTGTGAGAATCTTAGGTCTGCGCACTTGTGATTTAGTATTCATCATCCGAACTTGTTTCTTATTGATCCTGTGTACTTGTGAATTTTTGTTCATGAGAACTTATCCATGAGAACTTATTCATGAGTACTTGTTTTTATTCATGACTACTTGTTTTTGTTCATGAGAACTTATTCATGAGTACTTGTTTTTGGTCTCAGCACTTATTTCATTATCATTCATCAGTACTTATCACTTAGGGTCTCTAATAGTATCAGAACTTGTGTTTTTGATCAGTACTTGTGATATTTATTAAAGTTTCATCACTAAGTGTTCACAGTCTTTGAAACAAAGTCACAGTAAAGATGGCAAACAATTTGAACACCGTTGTTCAAAGTATTCGACACAACAACGAAGTCGGAAGCAGTGATAATCCTCCCATATTGTTGAATGACTTATATTATCTGAAATGGAAGATACGATTTGAACGATACATCAAAGCGAAAGATTTAAAAATGTGGTTATATATGACGTCAGGAATTGGAGGACAACCTGCTCGAACTTTGACAATTACAGGCTATCTTGCTTTAACTGATGACGAAAGAAAGTATTACAAATGCGAAGAAAAGGCAATGTCTTTGATTACGATGTCATTACCACAATCGATCTTACACACTTTCGGTAACAAAAACTCATCAAAGGAATTGTGGGACAGTTTGAGCGACAGATTTGAAAGAAATGAGTTATTCAAGAAACAGAGACTCGAACGACTGAAAACTCAATTCGTAGTCTTTAAAGCAATGAAAGGTGAATCAATGGATGATCTGGTAAAAATATTTTACCATTTGCTAAGTTAATTAGATCGAAGTCAACCGGGATTGTATACGAAGTTCAAAAAGGTGGATGAATTTCTGAATTGTTAACCGAAACAATGGAATATGTATTCTACCTTAATCAGAGAGAGTGCTCAATATGAAGAACTAACTCTTGATCAAGCAGTCCAGAAGATGAAAAGTTACGCATGGAACTTAGATGACCAAGACTATGATTTTGAGAAGCTACAAGATCCAGCTTTGTACCGTGCAAAGCAAACTGAAAAGGGAAGTAATTCAGGTGTTGCTTTCGTTTCAGAAACTTCTCAAGGAGAAACTCAATTCGTAGTCTTTAAAGCTATGAAAGGTGAATCACTGGATGATCTGGTAAAAATATTTTACCATTTGCTAAGTGAATTAGATCGAAGTCAACCGGGATTGTATACGGAGTTCGAAAAGGTGGAAGAATTTCTGAATTGTTAACCGAAACAATGGAATATGTATTCTACCTTAATCAGAGAGAGTGCTCAATATGAAGAATTGACTCTTGATCAAGTAGTCCAGAAGATGAAAAGTTACGCATGGAACTTAGATGACCAAGACTATGATTTTGAGAAGCTACAAGATCCAGCTTTGTACCGTGCAAAGCAAACTGAAAAGGGAAGTAATTCAGGTGTTGCTTTCGTTTCAGAAACTTCTCAAGGAGATCCTGCAAACCTTAATGCCTTTGTCGTTGGTAGCAATAGTGGAATTACCATTTGTGGAATCCCTATATCTTCTGGAACGTCATCGTCAAGTGCTAGGCCAAGCGAACCAAGCATGAATGTTCCTAAAATCGACTCGCATCGTCTTAAGCTCCTAGAAGAAAATATGGCACTTCTTGCATCATTCATGACGACATTCAAGAATTTTGCACTTGGTAAATTAGTTGAACCATCGACTCTCGATGAAGACCTTGATCAAATCGATCAAGATGAATTAGAAGAGCTTGATTTGCAATTAAGTATGGCATTACTGGTAAGAAGAGCGAAGAAATTTCTTCAGCGAACGGGAAAGAGTTTCATTGGTGGTACACAAAGACACAAATGGGAATTGACATGACCAAAGTAAAATTCTACAACTCTGGTATCTATGGTCATTATGCAAGAGAGTGTCGAAAACCGAAGAGTAGGGAAGGAAGTAATGGTCTAGGAAGCTCAGCAAGATCCAACAACAACAATCCAGCCACATCCAAAACAACTTCTACCACTTCAACAACAACCTCATCTGATTACCTTACTCCTAATGCTAATAACGCTATGATTGTTCAATCCCTTCAAACTATTAATGAGCCACACGATTGGGGGATTGTAATGGAAGAAATAACTACTGCTATTGTTTCACAAGCGTTCATTGCCGAGATCGTTGAAGAAGGGTTTGTAGATTTGTTCGAAGAGGCGAATGTGGAAGAATTGACTGTGGTGGCGGAAGCTCTAAGTGAGAATCTGGAAACGGAGAAAATCATTGAAGCTGAAGAAAACGAGAGAAAAGAGTATGAGGAAGAAGAAAGAAGAAAGAAAGAAGAAAAGAAAGTTGAAAACAAATATGAAAACGATCGTTTTAAGTTCAAGATTGCAGCCGAAGAAATGCAACGCTTTGCTGATGGAGAAATGACAAAGATGAAAGCAGGAAAAGCAGAAAGCTCGGATCAAGCTTTCATGGCTAACATCGAGGTACAATCTAAATCTGATGATAAAAGATGTCCTAGATGCATACACTTCGTGTCTAAGTGTGACAGATACGCACTCCATAACAATAATTTGATTACTGAACTAGAGAAATCTAGAGAGTTAATTGTCGCGCTTTCGAGGGCCGACAAAGAACATAGAAGTCAGGTGCTTGCCTTGAAAAAGGACATATCTGAATTTGAGAGACGACTTGCTCAAGCGACGATTAGGAATCAAGATTTAAAAGCTGAACTTGAAACTTGTCAAAACACTGTTTCGGAAAAGAACCAATTAATTTTAGATAAAGATAACTTGATTCTTGATCTGCAGCGAAACCTTGAGAAGTTTGAAAGTTCATCAGATGTGATGATTTTTTGCATAAACAATCTTCTTCTCAAAGATTCAGAAGATCAGATGTTTGGTGTTGGTTACAAGAAGGTTGCACCTCCTATTAACCACAACTATACATCGACACCTTCGATTGATCCTGAAATTGCAGATTTCGTTCCAACTGCTCCATTGACTGTTGATCCTTTGAGTGAGGAAGAGTCTGAATCCGAGTCTGAATCCGAATCGGAATCGGAATCAGAACAAAAGAGTACGAGTGATGTTAAAACAAACGAAATTGATTTAAGCAAAATTGAAAATTTGATAAACTCAAAGATTTTGGAAGCTTTAAATCAAGTTCAAAATGTTCAAAAGCAGAAGCCTAAAAACAAAGGTAAAAAGAAGGTTAAAAACATTTCAAAAACCAACTTTGTGAAAGGAGAAAGTTTTAACAAAGAAGGTGAAACGATTGAAAAAGGCTCAAATTCTGAATTTGTGAAACAAAAGGCAAAAGGCTCAAACAAAGCATCCTCGTCCTCAAACAGTCAATGTGAGGATGATCAAAAAGAAAAGAATGAAAAGATTGATAAACGACGATGCTACAAATGTCGTTTGAAAGGAAATTTAGCTGCAAATTGTCCAAACGACAATGGAAAGAGTCGTGTTGATCCTGATCTTGATAAACCTTTTGTCACCAAACCACAAAATGAACCCAAAAAGGATGAAAAGAAAAGTGGTAAAACTCTAAAAGGTGAAAAACGTAAGGTTGTAAAGCAAGAAAGAAAACCTGTTTCTAAACCAAAGGTTAAAAATAAAAAACAAAAGGGTCAAGATACCGATTCTTCAGATGATGATAGTCATCGTGGTTCAGATCGTGGACTGGAAAGTTCTTCAGCAAAACGTGAAAGTCATCAGAAACCCTTGTTCGATGACCAAATCATGTAACTTTCCGATCACAAGAACAAGATCAACATTCTAGAGGTTCTTACAACCAAAATGTTAGACCTCACGCGCAAAATCGTTACGTTGATAACCGAAATGTGTCACCGACCAGATTTCATGGTCAAAGACAACATTCAGGATACCAAGAACGACATGTGTTTCATGATAACGAGCAACCATGGTTTGATAGAAGTTTTAGACCTCAGCATAGTCAAAACTTCGGATATCAAAACTCTGGTACTCGTTTTGGTGGAAATTCTGGGTACAATAACCGTTCTCAAATTCTGCACAATCCTCGATTTGCGGGTGGACATTCTAACAATTACCGAGGTGGAAATGTTGGAAACAACAATGAAGATGGTTATTTCAAGGAATTTTCGTTTGTTGATGAATTTGGACGACCCAAGACCGTCACGGCTTGGGTCCCCCACTCTAACTGATTTCCTGTTTGTGAATGCAGGAACAGCTAAAGAGAGCTATCTATATTTGGTATATCGATAGTGGTTGTTCCAGGCATATGACGGGGAACAAAGAATTGTTGTCAAATTTGAAACCTATTCGTGGTGGATAGGTTAACTTTGCGGGTGAAAAGGGTGGATATATCACGGGTGAAGGTTATGTTTCAAATGGTAAGATCACCATGCACAAGGTGAACTTTGTTGAAGAACTGAAGCACAACTTGCTGTCAGTATCTCAGATCTGTGATAACAAGTATTAAATGCATTTTGCGGATAAGGCTTGCTTCGTTCTAAAGCCGGGGTTTGTAGTTCTTGAAGATTGGGTTGTGATGAGAGCTCCAAGAGTGAACAACACCTATGTAATGGACATGCGTCCGGTTGTGAACTCCTCTGGTCTGGCAACGTGTTTGTTATCAAAAGCAACAGAAGATCAATCTTTCCTATGGCATCGAAGGTTGGCCCACGTGCATCTATGCAAAATGAATCACTTGATTAAGAACAACTTGGTGTTGGGTGTTCCTTTACGTAGTTTCAATATGCATAGTAAATGTGAATTATGTGAGAAAGGGAAAATCAAACGTAAACCTCAAAAGCCAAAACACATAAACTCTATCCAACAACCACTAGAGCTGCTTCACATGGATTTGTTTGGTCTGATCCATGTAACTAGCATTGGTAGTATGTCTTATTGTTTGGTTGTCACAGATTATTTTTCAAGGTATTCATGGGTCTTTTTCTTAAAATCGAAAGATCAAACTTTTGGCACTTTTAAAGATTTGTTTAAACAATTAAAGAAAATTACTCTTTAACCATAAAAAGAATTAAAAGTTATAACGGAACTAAATTTAAAAATCGAAATATGGATGAGTTATATCGTGATATGGGTATTGTTAATCAGTTTAGCGCTCCTTATGTTCCTCAACAGCACGGAATCGCTGAAAGGAAAAATAGGACCCTTATCGAGGCTGCAAGAACCCTTCTCTCAGAATCCAAATTACCCGTACTCTTTTGGGCCGAAGCTGTAAACACCGCATGCTATGAGCTGAATCGTGTGCTTACCGTGAAATGGGAAGATAAAACTTGTTATGAACTTCTTGAGAAAAAGAAACCAAATTTGAAAGGTTTCCAGCCTTTTGGGATTAAGTGTATGATCCGACGGACATCGGATACTCCAAAGTTTGGGGAGACTGGAGAAATTGGTTTCTTCCTAGGTTACGAACTAGGCTCTCCAAACAAACAAGTATACAATGTCAAGAAACGGATGGTGGAAGTAGTCTTTGATATAACTCCTTTGAGTTACGATCCTCCACCATCTGAGTTCGGTCCCAAAACTGGTTATGATTATGGCAAGTTGTTTGATTCTTTAGCTTTACCTGATCTAACAGATGATCAGACTGAAATAGTGTATTCACACTTGATCGACAAAGATGAAGTGGATGCAGGTTGGCGTACCAGCATTCCAACAAATGTCTCTTCAAATTGTGATTCGGGAGTAAACATTGCCAGCACGTCAAATGTAAATGATGTCGGAGCTACTCAACCCTCCAATGATGCAGATTCAAGCGATTCCGATGATGACGTTGTAGCTGCTTCTGACGCTGAAGCTGCTCAAAATACAATTGGTGACCTTTTTATTGATTTTTCAACTTATCCAAATGTTGGCACATCTACGGTAAATATTCAAGCATCTGGTAATGCAACTGCTGAGGGGGGGGGGGATCCAGTCAAATTTGGGAACAAATCTGCAAGTTCCAGTTATTCCTGTCACTCGGACAAATAGGAATCATCCTATTGATAATGTTATCGGAGATCCGTATGAAGGAATAATGACTCGAAGCAGAAGTCTTAATGATATGCAGTGTTTGTTCACAAAGATCAAAGAGAAAGAGATCTACAGCTTAAGCTTGCACGAGTGCTTTATTTCACAGATATAGTCGAAAAACTACCACATGGCGCTGAAAGACAACTCGTGGTGTGAAGCGATGCAGGATGAGTTGGCTCAGTTTGACAAGCTGAAGGTTTGGAACTTGGTAGATCTTCCGAAGGGCCAGCACGTGATCAACACTAAATGGGTTTTTAAATGTAAAAAGGGCGATAAAGGTGTCATCGTCAGGAATAAAGTTAGTTTGGTGGTGCGAGGGTTCAATCAGGAAGACGGGATCGATTACACAGAAGTTTATGCGTCAGTGGCACGACTTGAAGCAATTCGTTTGTTCCTAGCCTTTGCTGCTCATATGCGTATTAAAGTCTATCAGTTGGATGTCAAAAGTGCATTTCTTTATGGGAAGTTGCAAGAAACTATGTATGTTTCCTAGCCGCCAGGTTTTGAAGCTCCAGAGTCGTCGAATAAAGTGTACTTGCTGGACAAAGCTTTATACGGTCTTCATCAGGCTCCTCGTGCTTGGTACGAGACGTTGTCAAAGCACTTGTTGGCAAATGGATTCATTCGTGGTGCAATAGATTCCACTCTCTTCATCTTAAAGAAAGGGGGAGATTTCCTGATTGTGCAAATATATGTAGATGGCATTATTTTTGGTTCTTCAAATGAAGAGCTTTGTCGGGAATTCGAACAAGTGATGAAATCGAAATTTGAGATGACTGCAATGGGTGAGCTGAAGTTTTTCCTCGGGTTTCAAGTGGATCAAGAAGTGAATGGCACGTATATTCATCAGACAAACTACGTCCACGAGATCCTCAAGCGATTCAGCATGGAAGACCGTCTGCCTTACCAAACTCCGTTGGCTACCAATCACAAGCTATCATATGAAAAGGACAAAGATCCTGAAGTGGATCCTTCGGTTTATCATGCAATGATTGGTTCTGTAATGTATCTTACTGCATCTAGACCCGACATAATGTTTTCGGTGTGTTTATGTGCTAGGTATCAAGCCAATCCAAGAGAATCGCATTTGAAAGCCGTCAAACGGATTTTTCGCTATCTTAAAGGCAAACCAAGACTTGGATTGTGGTATCCAGTCAAGGGAGGCTTGGATTTGATAGCATATGCGGATGCGGATTTTGACGGGTGCCCGAACAACAGGAAGTCAACCTCTGGTGGTGCTCAACTGCTTGGAAGCCGTCTGATTTCCTGGCAATGCAAAAAGCAACAATCAGTGTCGTTGTCCACATGTGAAGCAGAATACATCTCTGCTTCGAGCTGCTGTGCTCAAGTCTTGTGGATCCAACACCAATTGCGGGATTACGGTTTGAATAATACACAAACTCCTATTATGGTAGATAATAACTCTGCTATTTCAATAACTAATAACCCAGTACACCATTCATGCACTAAACATATAGATGTTAGGCATCATTTTATAAGTGATTGTGCTGAAAAAGGTTTAATTTATGTAGTTAGAATTGACACCTTAGACAACTATGCAGACCTGTTTACAAAGACATTCGATCGGACGAGGTTCGAGAACTTAGTCGGAATGATCGGGATAATAAACCCTGAGTAGGATGGTTGCATAAGCCCTCATGGAAACTTTGTTATTCTGTTCCTTTGTACAGGTTACTACTTTTCGTAAAACACAAAAATCCAAAAAGATTTTACTTAGTTGTAGGATATGACTGCCGATGTACTATCATTTCTCTGTCGGTGCGGTCGCACTAACCTGAGCTCTCAAGGTTTCGCAATTTTAGCCGGATATAGATAATAGTCGGTGCGGTGGCACTAACCTGTAAGTTATAATTTTTAGTAGTCTTGATACGGGAGTATATTCTGACGTTGGGAACACAGTTATATCAGTTAATAAGACACTTAATTGCATATCTCAAAAACAGTGTTTGAACACATGCTAAAGCTTAAGTTGACAAGTATATCGTTAAATATCTTGAACTGTCATTATCATTCTATGTGCTTCAAATCGTTAAATGAATACCAACTGTGATAGATTTTGACAGATAAGCCGATATGATCTTCTTGTCCGCGTTTTCACAAAAAGATAAAGTTTGTAAATATCTATGTTTCATTTCCGTTTAAAAAAATACAAAAAAGATTTTCGGTGTGTTCTAATATAAAGTTCAAAAAATACAAAAAGATTCTGTTTCTCGTTTCCATGTGTGGGCTTTATATTTTTAACGATACTCAAAAGGGGTTTTACAATTTTGAAAACGGATTAAAATCAATCCGGTGAGGTAATTTACAATAAGTCTTTTAATAAAAACGTTTGGTCTTGTTAAGTTGGTCTAAGTGTGTTGTGTCCATGTGGGAAACTGTAACAACCCGCACGTTTGTGCGTTGTTACTACTCGTTACTCTCGTTACGCCTAGCACCAGAGATTCAGATCATGATGTAACTATATCTCTTACAACACTATTTTCGCATATAACGCATATTTTCGCTATACTAAATCGCACATCGCGACGCAACGCAAGCTCGAACGCGCACTCGCAATCGCGCGCAACTCGATTATCGCATCGCAAACTTGGTAATGTGGATATTTATATATACGACCCTTTGATGAATAATCATAATATACATATATGGTACTGTGTGAACTAACTATCGCAACGCTTAACGCGCGGAACAAAAATTCGGAAAACCAACTTGCCAAAGCCACTCGATCGAATGACCATCCGATCAGATGGCCATCTGATCCATCGCACTACACCGCCTTCACTCCTCCTCACTTATAAATACCACCTGTCACATCACTGTTCAAGTGATGTGACAGCTCTCACTCGACCAGCGCACTTTTGGGCTATTTTCTATCGATTTCTCGCGATTCTTGTAAGTTTCTACCTCAAATCTTGTACTTCTATGATCTACACACACTTCTTCATCATTTTCACCATCAAATCATAACTTTTCACCATGAAATCTGTCCGATTTGGGCTGTTCTAGGGTGATGTCATCATGGATTCTCATGAACTTCAAAGTCTGACCTCATCCCACCAAGAACCACTCAGATCTAAGAGATTTCAACATGATTAAACACAAACTACAGCTAGATCTAAACATTTTCAACTAGATTCAACCTTTCTTCAAACTTTCTTAAATTTTTACTCAAAACCGATAGAATCGGAACTCATTCAGGCCTTCTATTCGTTTTTCTAGTGAAGTATCGGTCTGGGATCTGGTTCCTATCAACGAGATAACCGACGTAGCAGGGTTAAACATGAAAGACCGTCAAGAACAGTTAACTGGTCAAACGGGGTGATTCCCATCCGACCAGATAGCTTGAACTTGGTGGGGTTTCCGTTGTCTAACACGTTGTCATACCATCTCGACCAAACCACAAACTTTTCAAACTTAACAAAATTTTCCAAGCTTTCAAACGATCAGGTTATTGGACGGATTGTCGTCCGATCGGATTGCCATCCGATCGAACGACAATCCGATCGGATTGCACTTGGTCTTCAAAACTTAAAACATTTTCCAACTTTTCAAATACAACTCAGTTCCAACGAATGGCTATCCGATCGGATTGCCATCCGATCGAATGACCATCCTGCTGTGAACTTGTTCTCAAGAAGTATCTCGCTGGATGGATCGCCATCTGATCGAACGACCTGAAAGGTAGAGATACTTCTCTGATTTTAAAATGCTACAACGAAAACTTCAAAGCCATCATACACAAACACATTCATCCCAAACGAATGCCAAACCGACCGAATGGCCATACGACCGGATGACCATCCGAACAGATTGACATCCGATCGAATGACCATCCGTTCGGATTGTCATCCGATCGGATGACTCTTCGTCACGCAGTTCACGCGACACTGTTTAACGCACCGTTCATCGCTTATACTATCGTTATGCAATCAGGCTAACTCAGACGCGCTCTCAATCAATCCAATCAAGTTGTGTTTACTTGCTGAACACCTACTGTGAGTATACTCAAACCCTTTTTATCGCACTTTTGGGTGTAACATACGTCTATATCAAATCGCACTTATCAAAACAACTGTTTAGACAATTTATCGCTTGCGAATGACTGATTTACATAATTACACATGATGCTAGTTACATATGTGCTAGGACTTTTACTCGCGAGGTCCCGCCTTAACTAGTATAGTACTATAGTAGCCAACGGGGTCTAGTTAGGGTGAATAGCAATCGAAATCGCAACTCGAGTGACTTAGCTGGTAGTAACTGTCTTGTGTATATGTTGTGTATCCCGTTTATGTATGTGGTAATTCGCAGCACTTTTTATCTACTATGCTACTTCAACAAAACTTGTATACTCGCCAATACTTTTGTATTGATGTTATTTTAACGTATGTTGCAGGTTTAGTCGCAGTCTTCATCAAACCAAGCTAGGAAGTCTAGAAACACACCTAAAATCTAGGTTTTCGGATTTGTATTGTTTGAGAGAACATGAAATTCATGACAACTTATGTGATTATATTTGTTTATTAGTATGGGATAATGAACGCATTAAATATTATCGCAATATAGTTGTTATGGAATCTCTTGAGCGATCTGATTCGCCTAGTGCCGCGCCCCGATGATTCCGCCATCGGTTCGGGTGTGACAGATTGGTATCAGAGCCATAACTATAGGGAATTAGGAAAGACACGGCCTAGTCCGGGTTATGATGTATTAGAATTGACCTAGTCTATAGTCTAAGTACCTACCTTTGACAGCTGGCATGTTGCTTCGTGCGAAACCGGTAGGGTTCCGTACGGGCCAGAGTGCTGCTATACTCTCATTCAAACTCGCTAAAACTGCACCTCTGTGCGAACACCGCATACTACAACTTCGCACGAGGGAAGCCCTTCCTAAGGCTTAATACTATTTGCCTTTCCTAAGGTTGACACAATACACGCGTTTTTGAAAATACTCACATAACACAATCGAGTGGTCAAGTCGAGATTAGGTGTGAAAACCAAGAACTCTCGGTAAGATCGCTCCCTCAGCGCATTATTCTAGCATGAGAACCATCCGTTGAGCTAGGAGTGACATCCATATCTCAACAGAAATCTCCATTTCAATCTAGTGGAACTCCCGAGTTTGCTCGGTGAGCACAACCACAGCTAGGGGCGAAGTTGTTAAGTCAGTGGTGAAACCCGTACCTTAATGACCCGTTCCATTTCCTAAAATGATTTACAAAAGCTCTCACCAAAGTCACGATTGTATCAATGACTCAAGGCGTGTGATGACTCGAAGGATGAATGCCGTAGCTACATCCCAGTGGAGGCATAGTCTAGTAGGCCAAAGCGTGTGCACGAACTTATTGAGAATGGTCGGGTTACTTTGGGTAGTCGACGCCTAAACACCCCAGGCACTCTATCTAACTATTTTCTAGCCTGCGATCGCCGATTTTACGCTTCATCGAACTTATTTACGCTTATGTGTTGACACTTTAAATTTTTCACTTTAACGATTTCTCGATTTATCGATTTTTACTCCCCGCTTTATGAACGCACAACTCACACAGCCATCGCAATCTAAAACGAAAGCCGAATATTCGCAACAAAACTAAAAGCTAACGACTCGCTTGCTCCATTAACGCGTCCTCGCACTATCTACCCGACTGCATATGTATAAGTAAATCCTACACAAATATATATATATATATATATATATATATGTATATATATATATATATACATATATATATATATATATAGGGTCGAGTTCATTTCAGAACTCTAAATAACTACAGAACTTTCAGAACTTCAAATAAACAATCATTTTATATATAAGTTTTTGTATTTAGGATCTTTTTATCATCTATTATATGTATTTCTTTCATTACATACATGTTAAAAGTAGTTTACATATGTTTAATTGCCAAAATTATATATATGTGTCATAACTAATTACATATATGTAAAAAAACTAGTTTACATATGTGTAATTATAAAATTACATATAAAAAATGATAAAATTACTCTTAACATGTATGTAATCGTAAAAATACACATAATAAATGATAAAATTATCCTAAACATAAAAATATATAAATAAAAAGATTGTTTATTAGGAGTTCTACGAGTTCTGTAAATATTTATGGTTCTGAAATGATCCTGGCCCTATAAATATATTCATATAAACAAATCGCTTATGTGAACACGTGAGAACTTAGGAATCTTATGTCTCCTATGTGACTCCTATGTGAATACGCATTACTATATTGCCTGCAATAAGTTTTAAAATGCGCTCAATCGCATCGCTAACTCAAAATCATTATGATCGAATCTCACTCCCAAATCTCTCTCTGTCTAGATGTCTTCGAACGATTCTACCTTGAGACGAACAGCTACGAGAAGAGCCCGAAGAAGCGCCGATAAGAGGATCGCTTCACTTGTTGCCAGGGAAGTGGCCAGGGTGATCCCTCAAATCGTCACTAAGGTTCAATCCCTCAGCAACTCTCAAACCACGAGAGACTCTAAGACCGAAGCGCTGCAATCTGCCTTCCTCTACAACCACTTCTAAGCCCGTGACCCAATGGTTTTCACATGTGAAGGAGGTGTGTCTTAGTTACTCCAGTGGTTTGATGCCATCGAGGTGACCCTTCGTCAGAGCGGGTGCCCCGAGCACTTTCGTACCACATGCGCTACCGGAGTTTTTCAATTGTGAGCACTCGACTGGTGGACAGCCAAACGAAACAAACGTGGGATCCACGCAGCTTACGCCCTCTCTTGGGATGAGCTAAAGGGGCTCATGAAGAAAGAGTACTGCCCTCCCCATGAGGTCCAGAAGCTGGAAGACGAATTTTGGGAAATTAAGCAAATCGACGATGACAACGCAGGCCTCACAGCAAGGTTCAAACATCTTAGAGATATCTGCCCAAGACAAGTTGACACTCCCGAAAAGGCAATCTAGAAGTACATCCGTGCCTTGCCTGAGTGTGTGGCCGATTTTGTCAAAGCTGCGAGACCTGCTACCATCGAAGAAACCTACCGCTTAGCCGCAGAAATCAACGACAAACGAGTCATGGAAGGATTTTTTCTCCAAGAATCATGTCAAACAGGCTTATCAAGCAATCGTCATCGACTCTCCCGACGATCCTTCTGACGATTCCTCCGACGATTCTTCCAGCGAATCCTCAGACGAAACCTCTGACAAATCCTCTGACGACACTGCGCCGCCACAACTGAATTGCCTAGCCCAGCCGCAAACGAAAGACCTTGAGCCCAAACTCTTCAACAACTGAATTGTCGCAACCAGAACCTCTCCAAGCAGTTCTAGTTCACTCGAAGCGCGCCTACACCAGAACTCACCCCCTGTGTTTCAAATGTACCTACCATCAAAAGGCAGAAGCCGATTGTCGCTATTGCGCAAATTGCAACTGTCTTGGTCACCATACCCATCACTGCCGCACAGGGCCCCGAACTTAGGGCACGCTTGTGACACCTGTGTCACTTCAACCATCAAACAAATGCCAAACCAATGAAATATTGTATTTCATACTTGGGATTTGTAAAAATATGTGTATCGTTTGCACATATCAACTCTTGTTCGATTTCAAGCTCTAAATCGCTTTCTGGAAGGTTATACGCGCACTGATGCGTAAATATAACCAGTTTAATGCAACGAACACTCCAGAATAGTGAAATAGGCTTAACATACCTTAAATAACCTTTACTTAACTTAGAAATAAGGTTTGAAGGCTTTGGTATGGCAAAATCAAGTTAAATCGCTTACAGGGACTAAATTTGACAAACTGCGAAAGTATGCCAATTTGAACTGTAACAGACATTCCGGAACATGACCACAAGTTAAATATACCATAAATATCCTTTACATAGCTTAGAAATAGATAATAGTCGGTGCGGTGGCACTAACCTGTAAGTTATAATTTTTAGTAGTCTTGATACGGGAGTATATTCTGACGTTGGGAACACAGTTATATCAGTTAATAAGACACTTAATTGCATATCTCAAAAACAGTGTTTGAACACATGCTAAAGCTTAAGTTGACAAGTATATCGTTAAATATCTTGAACTGTCATTATCATTCTATGTGCTTCAAATCGTTAAATGAATACCAACTGTGATAGATTTTGACAGATAAGCCGATATGATCTTCTTGTCCGCATTTTCACAAAAAGATAAAGTTTGTAAATATCTATGTTTCATTTCCGTTTAAAAAAATACAAAAAAGATTTTCGGTGTGTTCTAATATAAAGTTCAAAAAATACAAAAAGATTCTGTTTCTCGTTTCCATGTGTGGGCTTTATATTTTTAACGATACTCAAAAGGGGTTTTACAATTTTGAAAACGGATTAAAATCAATCCGGTGAGGTAATTTACAATAAGTCTTTTAATAAAAACGTTTGGTCTTGTTAAGTTGGTCTAAGTGTGTTGTGTCCATGTGGGAAACTGTAACAACCCGCACGTTTGTGCGTTGTTACTACTCGTTACTCTCGTTACGCCTAGCACCAGAGATTCAGATCATGATGTAACTATATCTCTTACAACACTATTTTCGCATATAACGCATATTTTCGCTATACTAAATCGCACATCGCGACGCAACGCAAGCTCGAACGCGCACTCGCAATCGCGCGCAACTCGATTATCGCATCGCAAACTTGGTAATGTGGATATTTATATATACGACCCTTTGATGAATAATCATAATATACATATATGGTACTGTGTGAACTAACTATCGCAACGCTTAACGCGCGGAACAAAAATTCGGAAAACCAACTTGCCAAAGCCACTCGATCGAATGACCATCCGATCAGATGGCCATCTGATCCATCGCACTACACCGCCTTCACTCCTCCTCACTTATAAATACCACCTGTCACATCACTGTTCAAGTGATGTGACAGCTCTCACTCGACCAGCGCACTTTTGGGCTATTTTCTATCGATTTCTCGCGATTCTTGTAAGTTTCTACCTCAAATCTTGTACTTCTATGATCTACACACACTTCTTCATCATTTTCACCATCAAATCATAACTTTTCACCATGAAATCTGTCCGATTTGGGCTGTTCTAGGGTGATGTCATCATGGATTCTCATGAACTTCAAAGTCTGACCTCATCCCACCAAGAACCACTCAGATCTAAGAGATTTCAACATGATTAAACACAAACTACACCTAGATCTAAACATTTTCAACTAGATTCAACCTTTCTTCAAACTTTCTTAAATTTTTACTCAAAACCGATAGAATCGGAACTCATTCAGGCCTTCTATTCGTTTTTCTAGTGAAGTATCGGTCTGGGATCTGGTACCTATCAACGAGATAACCGACGTAGCAGGGTTAAACATGAAAGACCGTCAAGAACAGTTAACTGGTCAAACGGGGTGATTCCCATCCGACCAGATAGCTTGAACTTGGTGGGGTTTCCGTTGTCTAACACGTTGTCATACCATCTCGACCAAACCACAAACTTTTCAAACTTAACAAAATTTTCCAAGCTTTCAAACGATCAGGTTATTGGACGGATTTTCGTCCGATCGGATTGCCATCCGATCGAACGACAATCCGATCGGATTGCACTTGGTCTTCAAAACTTAAAACATTTTCCAACTTTTCAAATACAACTCAGTTCCAACGAATGGCTATCCGATTGGATTGCCATCCGATCGAATGACCATCCTGCTGTGAACTTGTTCTCAAGAAGTATCTCGCTGGATGGATCGCCATCTGATCGAACGACCTGAAAAGTAGAGATACTTCTCTGATTTTAAAATGCTACAACGAAAACTTCAAAGCCATCATACACAAACACATTCATCCCAAACGAATGCCAAACCGACCGAATGGCCATACGACCGGATGACCATCCGAACGGATTGACATCCGATCGAATGACCATCCGTTCGGATTGTCATCCGATCGGATGACTCTTCGTCACGCAGTTCACGCGACACTGTTTAACGCAACGTTCATCGCTTATACTATCGTTATGCAATCAGGCTAACTCAGACGCGCTCTCAATCAATCCAATCAAGTTGTGTTTACTTGCTGAACACCTACTGTGAGTATACTCAAACCCTTTTTATCGCACTTTTGGGTGTAACATACGTCTATATCAAATCGCACTTATCAAAACAACTGTTTAGACAATTTATCGCTTGCGAATGACTGATTTACATAATTACACATGATGCTAGTTACATATGTGCTAGGACTTTTACTCGCGAGGTCCCGCCTTAACTAGTATAGTACTATAGTAGCCAACGGGGTCTAGTTAGGGTGAATAGCAATCGAAATCGCAACTCGAGTGACTTAGCTGGTAGTAACTGTCTTGTGTATATGTTGTGTATCCCGTTTATGTATGTGGTAATTCGCAGCACTTTTTATCTACTATGCTACTTCAACAAAACTTGTATACTCGCCAATACTTTTGTATTGATGTTATTTTAACGTATGTTGCAGGTTTAGTCGCAGTCTTCATCAAACCAAGCTAGGATGTCTAGAAACACACCTAAAATCTAGGTTTTCGGATTTGTATTGTTTGAGAGAACATGAAATTCATGACAGCTTATGTGATTATATTTGTTTATTAGTATGGGATAATGAACGCATTAAATATTATCGCAATATAGTTGTTATGGAATCTCTTGAGCGATCTGATTCGCCTAGTGCCGCGCCCCGATGATTCCGCCATCGGTTCGGGTGTGACAGATTGGTATCAGAGCCATAACTATAGGGAATTAGGAAAGACACGACCTAGTCCGGGTTATGATGTCTTAGAATTGACCTAGTCTATAGTCTAAGTACCTACCTTTGACAGCTGGCATGTTGCTTCGTGCGAAACCGGTAGGGTTCCGTACGGGCCAGAGTGCTGCTATACTCTCATTCAAACTCGCTAAAACTGCACCTCTGTGCGAACACCGCATACTACAACTTCGCACGAGGGAAGCCCTTCCTAAGGCTTAATACTATTTGCCTTTCCTAAGGTTGACACAATACACGCGTTTTCGAAAATACTCACATAACACAATCGAGTGGTCAAGTCGAGATTAGGTGTGAAAACCAAGAACTCTCGGTAAGATCGCTCCCTCAGCGCATTATTCTAGCATGAGAACCATCCGTTGAGCTAGGAGTGACATCCATATCTCAACAGAAATCTCCATTTCAATCTAGTGGAACTCCCGAGTTTGCTCGGTGAGCACAACCACAGCTAGGGGCGAAGTTGTTAAGTCAGTGGTGAAACCCGTACCTTAATGACCCGTTCCATTTCCTAAAATGATTTACAAAAGCTCTCACCAAAGTCACGATTGTATCAATGACTCAAGGCGTGTGATGACTCGAAGAATGAATGCCGTAGCTGCATCCCAGTGGAGGCATAGTCTAGTAGGCCAAAGCGTGTGCACGAACTTATTGAGAATGGTCGGGTTACTTTGGGTAGTCGACGCCTAAACACCCCAGGCACTCTATCTAACTATTTTCTAGCCTGCGATCGCCGATTTTACGCTTCATCGAACTTATTTACGCTTATGTGTTGACACTTTAAATTTTTCGCTTTAACGATTTCTCGATTTATCGATTTTTACTCCCCGCTTTATGAACGCACAACTCACACAGCCATCGCAATCTAAAACGAAAGCCGAATATTCGCAACAAAACTAAAAGCTAACGACTCGCTTGCTCCATTAACGCGTCCTCGCACTATCTACCCGACTGCATATGTATAAGTAAATCCTACACAAATATATATATATATATATATGTATATATATATATACATATATATATATATATATATATAGGGTCGAGTTCATTTCAGAACTCTAAATAACTACAGAACTTTCAGAACTTCAAATAAACAATCATTTTATATATAAGTTTTTGTATTTAGGATCTTTTTATCATCTATTATATGTATTTCTTTCATTACATACATGTTAAAAGTAGTTTACATATGTTTAATTGCCAAAATTATATATATGTGTCATAACTAATTACATATATGTAAAAAAACTAGTTTACATATGTGTAATTATAAAATTACATATAAAAAATGATAAAATTACTCTTAACATGTATGTAATCGTAAAAATACACATAATAAATGATAAAATTATCCTAAACATAAAAATATATAAATAAAAAGATTGTTTATTAGGAGTTCTACGAGTTCTGTAAATATTTATGGTTCTGAAATGATCCTGGCCCTATAAATATATTCATATAAACAAATCGCTTATGTGAACACGTGAGAACTTAGGAATCTTATGTCTCCTATGTGACTCCTATGTGAATATGCATTACTATATTGCCTGCAATAAGTTTTAAAACGCGCTCAATCGCATCGCTAACTCAAAATCATTATGATCGAATCTCACTCCCAAATCTCTCTCTGTCTAGATGTCTTCGAACGATTCTACCTTGAGACGAACAGCTACGAGAAGAGCCCGAAGAAGCGCCGATAAGAGGATCGCTTCACTTGTTGCCAGGGAAGTGGCCAGGGTGATCCCTCAAATCGTCACTAAGGTTCAATCCCTCAGCAACTCTCAAACCACGAGAGACTCTAAGACCGAAGCGCTGCAATCTGCCTTCCTCTACAAGCACTTCTAAGCCCGTGACCCAATGGTTTTCACATGTGAAGGAGGTGTGTCTCAGTTACTCCAGTGGTTTGATGCCATCGAGGTGACCCTTCGTCAGAGCGGGTGCCCCGAGCACTTTCGTACCACATGCGCTACCGGAGTTTTTCAATTGTGAGCACTCGACTGGTGGACAGCCAAACGAAACAAACGTGGGATCCACGCAGCTTACGCCCTCTCTTGGGATGAGCTAAAGGGGCTCATGAAGAAAGAGTACTGCCCTCCCCATGAGGTCCAGAAGCTGGAAGACGAATTTTGGGAAATTAAGCAAATCGACGATGACAACGCAGGCCTCACAGCAAGGTTCAAACATCTTAGAGATATCTGCCCAAGACAAGTTGACACTCCCGAAGAGGCAATCTAGAAGTACATCCGTGCCTTGCCTGAGTGTGTGGCCGATTTTGTCAAAGCTGCGAGACCTGCTACCATTGAAGAAACCTACCGCTTAGCCGCAGAAATCAACGACAAACGAGTCATGGAAGGATTTTTTCTCCAAGAATCATGTCAAACAGGCTTATCAAGCAATCGTCATCGACTCTCCCGACGATCCTTCTGACGATTCCTCCGACGATTCTTCCAGCGAATCCTCAGACGAAACCTCTGACAAATCCTCTGACGACACTGCGCCGCCACAACTGAATTGCCTAGCCCAGCCGCAAACGAAAGACCTTGAGCCCAAACTCTTCAACAACTGAATTGTCGCAACCAGAACCTCTCCAAGCAGTTCTAGTTCACTCGAAGCGCGCCTACACCGGAACTCACCCCCTGTGTTTCAAATGTACCTACCATCAAAAGGCAGAAGCCGATTGTCGCTATTGCGCAAATTGCAACTGTCTTGGTCACCATACCCATCACTGCCGCACAGGGCCCCGAACTTAGGGCACGCTTGTGACACCTGTGTCACTTCAACCATCAAACAAATTCCAAACCAATGAAATATTGTATTTCATACTTGGGATTTGTAAAAATATGTGTATCGTTTGCACATATCAACTCTTGTTCGATTTCAAGCTCTAAATCGCTTTCTGGAAGGTTATACGCGCACTGATGCGTAAATATAACCAGTTTAATGCAACGAACACTCCAGAATAGTGAAATAGCCTTAACATACCTTAAATAACCTTTACTTAACTTAGAAATAAGTTTTGAAGGCTTTGGTATGGCAAAATCAAGTTAAATCGCATACAGGGACTAAATTTGACAAACTGCGAAAGTATGCCAATTTGAACTGTAACAGACATTCCGGAACATGACCACAAGTTAAACATACCATAAATATCCTTTACATAGCTTAGAAATAGGCTTTGAGGTGTTCGGTATGCTAAAATAAACTTTTGTGTCATTCAGGGACTAAAAGCGTCAAAAGTGCACAAGTTTTGCATTTTCGTGCATAACTTACGTTCTGAATACATCCGGACATCCAAAAATTTATGTAAGCACTAAAATATTTTATTTTAGTGTTTTGCATAAGAAAAATCCAATCGTTTCGTCATTTGGATCGTTTTTCGCGCTTATGCGCATTCCGTCGTAATTAAGCGAACATCGCGTTCGTACGACCAAACGAACTGACATCCGACATGTTTTTGAGCATGTTTCATGTCCACAATGTTTAGGCATCATTTTAGGGCCTTAAAGTTGGCTTTACGGGCGTTAGAAGTGTCGGGAATGGCCTTAAACACGTGTAGGGGCTGAAACTGTCATTTTTGAAAGATATATGCTGATCAGAAGGGCCATGCGGCCCGCATTAGATTTGTCTGATCCTGAAGCAGGCCGCCTCAGCCTCCCAGAACAGATCAGAACGAACAGTCAGCATATTCCAGCTGTTTTAACCACAACCACACACTCACAACTGCACATTCAGCTCATTTAGACCCATTTTTAGCTACCATGAGTTTCCGACACTTGTACGGATACGATTAAGGCACGATATTCGACAAGTGATCTTAACGGTTCGGGTATTCCTATAAATACCCCATCCCCCATTGCTTCAAACTCACAAGAATCTGATTAAAAAGACTCTAAGTTGGAACCATTGTTCCATACCTGAGTTATTTTGATCACGATTAGCATTCGGGGACCCTTCGTAAGTATTCTTTCGTTCTTTTCTTTCTTTTATTGTTTTTCGAGTCAGAAAGTCAAACAGTCAAACTTTGTTTGACTTTCAGCGTTGACCAGCTTATGGTCAATGCGAAGTTCGTTTGAACTTCGCAACGTGATTGTAATCACGATGGTTATAGTCCCTTGGGACTATGCCTACTGATTACCACGTTGTCTAGGGTCGTAGGGTAAGCGATCTGATAAATCGCTTATACCTTCGAACCCGACCCATTTGGTCGATCATTAGGATCCGACCAATTACATTAGGTGACCATAGTAGGTAGGGAATAACCTTCCGAGGTTATACCCTATGGTCACATCGTTTGAGTAGTTGTATGATAGGTAGTTTATATGCCTTAGGTAAATTACCAGAATACCCTTTTCAAGTATAATTGGTAATTAAGTATATGTAACCTAAGCTTTCGTCACATAACTGATTATGTAACATGTTTAGGCATATAACACTTGTCATAGGGCTAGTTAGGCGGTCCGAACGCGTTTCACGCGAACGACGCGTTAAAGTAGCATAAGCTACATAAACGAGTCGTAATGGGTCGTAAACAATTATGTTAGGTTTCAATTAGTATGTAGGCTTTGTTGAACCATACTACACGAGTCTCCATACTTGTTTGGTTTACAAACCCTCATTCTATCAGATCTTCCGATTTAGGTCCGGTTATTAACATAGTTACCTATATTAGGTGCCGTTTGATATCCGCGGTCTCTAGCATTGTTTGGTTGTTACTCAAGGACTACTAAGCAATCTCAAGTGAGTACATAGACCCCTCTTTTACTGTTTTCCAAACTGTTTTGGGGTGGAACACATGTGCCTACTTGTTACTTTCATGCTTTCCTGTTTTCACATCATATACCTGCTATGTTCGTTAGTACATTATAGTACATGATTTTATTACATCTTATGCTAGGTTTTCCCATTGTGTGCATTACTTAGTACATCGTTTTACATTACATTACATGCTACGTATGTCTATTGTTGTATACGTAGTACAGGTCATATGCTACGTATGTCTATTGTTGCATACTTAGTACAGGTCACATGCTACGTATGTCTATTGTTGTATACGTAGTACAGGTCACATGCTACGTATGTCTATTGTTGCATACTTAGTACAGGTCACATGCTACGTATGTCTATTGTCGCGTACTTAGTACATTTGTTATTCACCACAGGCTTACATTTTGGATACATATTACATGATTTACATTAGACATGAACATTTTACATCTTGATGGTTTGGTTTGATTAAGTGATTTAAGTAACGAGGCATGTGTAATATGATACAAGCATGGTGGATACGCCGCTGGTACTTCCTATATATAAGTGTTTGTATGGTATTACATATCGTAGCGTTATTTGAATCATTTCAGTTTGAGATATATATAACATTTATTACAAATATCATACTTTTCACAAGACATTGATTTACAAACAACTTATCTTATACAAACACATTTTTACATGGTTATTCATTTAACCTGACATTTATTTATACATATCATCTGATCTTATCATTTTTCAAATGATTTACAAAACAAAGCAAATTACAAGGTTCATGACTAAACATTTTCTTAAACATAAGTCATGAAACCTATTTTCACAAAACCTATGTATCTCACAGGCATTTTTATGCTGACGTACCTATTTTCACATGTGTTTTTCAAGAGTTGTTGCATAAGATGATCAAGATACACATAGGCAGACTTGGGCTTTAGTGACAATAAAAGATGCAAGACTAGTTAATTATGTTGTATTTCTTTGTTTGTTAAGACATTGTAACACTTTTAATCAATAAAACGAAACTTCAATTGCCATGGATTTGAAACAATTAATTCTGTTACAACACTCCCCGACATTTCCGCCACGTTTTATATGTTCTACGTGGTCGGGGTGTGACAGAAAAGATGGTATCAGAGCCAATGGTTAAAGGGAATTAGGTTATTAGTAATGCTTTGACCTAGTCTATAACCTTCTTAGGACCCTAACGCGAGTTTACTTGCGTTTAGTCATAAAACAATACTGTCACCTATCCTTAGGTGACGACCACAACAAGAACATAAATTTCAAAACCGCTTTGAAAACTAATCATCTGTTCTAGGATGATTGATTACTAGGTTTTGAACCCTCTATTGTAAGGTTTTGAACCCTCTGTTATATGGTTTTGAACCCCTTTGAATTTTCAAAAAAAAAAAAAAAAAATCTCGTCAAGGTTTTGGGTTTTAAATAATGTGAACACGTGCAAACTGGAAGGGTGAATGCCTGTATTCTGGGTTTTCTGTCTAGGCAAGCACTTCGTATATATCTCATCAGACGCGAGACCAGTTGTGCTTACCTGGGAATTCTTGGGATGAGTGTTCACTTATAGGCGAGCATGTCTTCGCGATACATTATTTTTGACCTATTTACTTTGATTAATCACCGAGGTCGTTTGTTGCTTTGTAGTAACAAACAAATGACCACTATTCTTGCTTTCATCATATTTGTTTCATCTCATTCTTTTCGTCTAATTCTCTCACTCGTTTCCTTTCATGTTTCCTCTTTTAGAATGCCTCCACGACGCGAAAATCCGGTATCTATTGACGATCTGGCAGCTGTCATTACACAGCAAATGACTGCTGCAATCCCGACCATCGTTGCCCAATGTCACCAAGCTATCAACAACAATAATGCCCTCTGCAACTTCAAGACGTTCAACTCGGCCAAGCCATCAAAGTTTTCTGGGTCTCAAGGAGCGACAGCACTTCTGCAATGGTTCGAGAGTCTAGAGAGCACCTTCAGGCATGTACAATGTCCAAATGAGCGAAAGGTAGATTTCGCATCTAGTGTCTTTGAGAAACGAGCTTTGACGTGGTGGAACGGTGTGGTGAGAGATAGGGGTGCCGATGTGGCACTGGCTCAAACATGGGAAGAACTTAGAGCACTGATGATGAAGGAATTATGTCCTCGTCATGAGATTAGGGCATTGGAAAGGGAATTCGACGACCTTAAGCAAGACAGCCGCGAACATCGAGCATACACTGATCGATATGAGGAGCTGAGCCTGTTGTGTCCTACCATGGTCACGCCTTTGGATAAGGCAATCGAAAAATACATTAATGGTCTCCCTGACTCAGTTCAAGACATTGTTACTGGGAGTAACCCCACTATGGTTAGGCAGGCCATTGAGCTATCTGCAACCCTGACTGAATCTCAGATCAGGAAACGTAAGCTTTTCAGAAAGGGTGACAAGAAACCAATCGAGGAATCAAAGACCATGGATGAACAGACTGGATCCCTTGAGCGGTCAAAGAAGCAAAAGGCTTCTCAGAACTTCGCCATGGTCGCTCACAATGATCAAGCCGCCCCCAACCAACCAGCTAAACCCCGTACTAGGAAGCCATACAATGGAACTTCACCCTTGTGCAACAAATGTAACCTTTATCATCATGCTATGGTGAAGTGCCGCGAATGCCAAATTTGTGGACGTAAAGGTCATACAGCAAAAGTTTGCGTAGCAGCAGTTGCACCAAATCAAGCTAACAACAAACCTGCTCGAGCTCGCTTTCCACCAGGTTCTTGCTACAAGTGTGGCGAGATGGGACATTTCCGAAGAAATTGCCCAAAGCTTGCTAATGCTAATCCAGCACAGAGATGAGCATCTGACCGACTAGAAGACAACACCGTTTAGAAATAATCATGTCTTATGTATTATTTTCTTTTGTTGTGAAGGTCCATGAAACAGTTGTTATCATTGTTAATAAATAAATCTTTTTATTTACATTGCAATGTATTTATGTGATTGTATGTATAAACAACATATCCCCTACAATACCGACAATCAAGGAATCGTATTCCTTGAAAAGCAAACTACCCCCAAAATTCTTCCATTTTACAATCTCTTGCGTTTTACACAAAGATCCTAAGTACCCGTCTCTTGCAAAGAGACGAAGTGCAAGGTGCAAGTTATAATTCTGTACGAATACCCCAAGTACCACTATAAATTCTTAATAGGGTACCCAAGGGTATTTCCGTATGTCCTAAATTATTGTGTACCTTAATTCGCATATTGCGTTTTCCTGAAAACGAAAATCGAATTTTTGGTAGATTATCCTATCTTCATGGATGGATTCTTGAAATGATTAAAGTGCCAAATGAAATCCACGAATTGGATTCCTGGTGTGCTTTAAGTATCCGCGTCCAAAGATAACAAATCAATAACCAAGTTAAACAACTATGTGATTATGTGCTTATGTGTTTCCTTTTATGTTTTTGAGTAATCCAAGTTTTTGTTATCCAAATCCTCGTAGAATCTTCCATATCTTCGTATAAGGGATTCATGGTAGGATATCCAAAGGTACTATATTAAATCCTCAATGGGCTTTTACGTAATAGTAAAGACCCTTGGATTATATTGTACTATTCCATAATTAGACCCTTGAGTGGTCTAGGTAAACAGATTGATCCAAAAATCTGGTTAGGAATATCATGTGATGAGATAGCTGAAAGGACTCCTTAATGGCCTAATTAAAAGGATCATTTGTCGATCTAATTAAAAGGACCTAATGGTAGCCTAGTCACACTCATCACAGGTTTGATTTTTCCTCCCCTTCACATTACAAACAAATTGTGCGGACTATGCAAGGAATTGCGTAATTATGGATGCATACATAATTATGGAATTCAGTGCACGGAAACCACAGCTAGTTTGGTCGTGTGTCTGGAAAATGACTCATTTCGTTCATTTTCGGTTCTGAAGAAGTTGTGGAAAATGACTCATTTCGTTCATTTTCGGTTCTGGAGAAGTTGTGGAAAATGACTCATTTCGTTCATTTTCGGTTCTGAAGAAGTTGTGGAAAATGACTCATTTCGTTCATTTTCGGTTCTGAAGAAGTTGTGGAAAATGACTCTTTTTGATCATTTTCGGTTCTGAAGAAGTTGTGGAAAATGACTCATTTCGTTCATTTTCGGTTCTGAAGAAGTTGTGGAAAATGACTCATTTCGTTCATTTTCGGTTCTGAAGAAGTTGTGGAAAATGACTCATTTCGTCCATTTTCGGGTCTGAAGAAGTTGTGGAAAATGACTCATTTCGTTCATTTTCGTTTCTGAAGAAGTTGTGGAAAATGACTCATTTCGTTCATTTTCATTTCTGAAAAATGTCCGTTAAGGAAATGTCAGGATTATGCCTTACATATCTCGGGTGGTTATTTGACACAAAGTCGTAAATAGACTCCTACGTATTAATTTCGGGACGAAATTTCCTAAAGTAGGGGAGACTGTGACACCTGTGTCACTTCAACCATCAAACAAATTCCAAACCAATGAAATATTGTATTTCATACTTGGGATTTGTAAAAATATGTGTATCGTTTGCACATATCAACTATTGTTCGATTTCAAGCTCTAAATCGCTTTCTGGAAGGTTATACGCGCACTGATGCGTAAATATAACCAGTTTAATGCAACGAACACTCCAGAATAGTGAAATAGGCTTAACATACCTTAAATAACCTTTACTTAACTTAGAAATAAGTTTTGAAGGCTTTGGTATGGCAAAATCAAGTTAAATCGCTTACAGGGACTAAATTTGACAAACTGCGAAAGTACGCCAATTTGAACTGTAACAGACATTCCGGAACATGACCAAAAGTTAAACATACCATAAATATCCTTTACATAGCTTAGAAATAGGCTTTGAGGTGTTCGGTATGCTAAAATAAACTTTTGTGTCATTCAGGGACTAAAAGCGTCAAAAAGTGCACAAGTTTTGCATTTTCGTGCATAACTTACGTTCTGAATACATCCGGACATCCAAAAATTTATGTAAGCACTAAAATATTTTATTTTAGTGTTTGGCATAAGAAAAATCCAATCGTTTCGTCATTTGGATCGTTTTTCGCGCTTATGCGCATTCCGTCGTAATTAAGCGAACATCGCGTTCGTATGACCAAACGAACTGACATCCGACATATTTTTGAGCATTTTTCATGTCCACAATGTTTAGGCATCATTTTAGGGCCTTAAAGTTGGCTTTACGGGCCTTAGAAGTGTCGGGAATGGCCTTAAACACGTGCAGGGGCTGAAACTGTCATTTTTGAAAGATATATGCTGATCAGAAGGGCCATGCGGCCCGCATTAGATTTGTCTGATCCTGAAGCGGGCCGCCTCAGCCTCCCAGAACAGATCAGAACGAACAGTCAGCATATTCCAGCTGTTTTAACCACAACCACACACTCACAACTGCACATTCAGCTCATTTAGACCCATTTTTAGCTACCATGAGTTTCCGACACTTGTACGGATACGATTAAGGCACGATATTCGACAAGCGATCTTAACGGTTTGGGTATTCCTATAAATACCCCATCCCCCATTGCTTCAAACTCACAAGAATCTGATTAAAAAGACTCTAAGTTGGAACCATTGTTCCATACCTGAGTTATTTTGATCACGATTAGCATTCGGGGACCCTTCGTAAGTATTCTTTCGTTCTTTTCTTTCTTTTATTGCTTTTCGAGTCAGAAAGTCAAACTTTTTTTGACTTTCAGCGTTGACCAGCTTATGGTCAATGCGAAGTTCGTTTGAACTTCGCAACGTGATTGTAATCACGATGGTTATAGTCCCTTGGGACTATGCCTACTGATTACCACGTTGTCTAGGGTCGTAGGGTAAGCGATCTGATAAATCGCTTATTCCTTCGAACCCGACCCATTTGGTCGATCATTAGGATCCGACCAATTACATTAGGTGACCATAGTAGGTAGGGAATAACCTTCCGAGGTTATACCCTATGGTCACATCGTTTGAGTAGTTGTATGATAGGTAGTTTATATGCCTTAGGTAAATTACCAGAATACCCTTTTCAAGTATAATTGGTAATTAAGTATATGTAACCTAAGCTTTCGTCACATAACTGATTATGTAACATGTTTAGGCATATAACACTTGTCATAGGGCTAGTTAGGCGGTCCGAACGCGTTTCACGCGAACGACGCGTTAAAGTAGCATAAGCTACCTAAACGAGTCGTAATGGGTCGTAAACAATTATGTTAGGTTTCAATTAGTATGTAGGCTTTGTTGAACCATACTACACGAGTCTCCATACTTGTTTGGTTTACAAACCCTCATTCTATCAGATCTTCCGATTTAGGTCCGGTTATTAACATAGTTACCTATATTAGGTGCCGTTTGATATCCGCGATCTCTAGCATTGTTTGGTTGTTACTCAAGGACTACTAAGCAATCTCAAGTGAGTACATAGACCCCTCTTTTACTGTTTTCCAAACTGTTTTGGGGTGGAACACATGTGCCTACTTGTTACTTTCATGCTTTCCTGTTTTCACATCATATACCTGCTATGTTCGTTAGTACATTATAGTACATGATTTTATTACATATTATGCTAGGTTTGCCCATTGTGTGCATTACTTAGTACATCGTTTTACATTACATTACATGCTACGTATGTCTATTGTTGTATACGTAGTACAGGTCATATGCTACGTATGTCTATTGTTGCATACTTAGTACAGGTCACATGCTACGTATGTCTATTGTTGTATACGTAGTACAGGTCACATGCTACGTATGTCTATTTTTGTATATGTAGTACAGGTCACATGCTACGTATGTCTATTGTTGCATACTTAGTACAGGTCACATGCTACGTATGTCTATTGTCGCGTACTTAGTACATTCGTTATTCACCACAGGCTTACATTTTGGATACATATTACATGATTTACATTCATGAACATTTTACATCTTGATGGTTTGGTTTGATTAAGTGATTTAAGTAACGAGGCATGTGTAATATGATACAAGCATGGTGGATACGCCGCTGGTACTTCCTATATATAAGTGTTTGTATGGTATTACATATCGTAGCGTTATTTGAATCATTTCAGTTTGAGATATATATAACATTTATTACAAATATCATACTTTTCACAAGACATTGATTTACAAACAACTTATCTTATACAAACACATTTTTACATGGTTATTCATTTAACCTGACATTTATTTATACATATCATCTGATCTTATCATTTTTCAAATGATTTACAAAACAAAGCAAATTACAAGGTTCATGACTAAACATTTTCTCAAACATAAGTCATGAAACCTATTTTCACAAAACCTATGTATCTCACAGGCATTTTTATGCTGACGTACCTATTTTCACATGTGTTTTTCAGGAGTTGTTGCATAAGATGATCAAGATACACATAGGCAGACTTGGGCTTTAGTGACAATAAAAGATGCAAGACTAGTTAATTATGTTGTATTTCTTTGTTTGTTAAGACATTGTAACACTTTTAATCAATAAAACGAAACTTCAATTGCCATGGATTTGAAACAATTAATTCTGTTACAACACTCCCCGACATTTCCGCCACGTTTTGTATGTTCTACGTGGTCGGGGTGTGACAACGCTAGTACTCTCCGCACCGCCAACACAGTCTACGCCACCAGCAGCAACCGCAATCCCCGAAAGAGTCTATAACACCAACTGCCAACCAGGCATAGAATAATGTTGTACTGATTATTATTTCGCACCAACTGCCAACTGCCAACCGCAATCCCCGCAAGAGTCTATAACACCAACTTAGTATTTTGCACGAAATAACCAGTTCGGATTATTATTTCGCATGAAATTAATCTGATAAAGGTCATTCCGCAGGAAATCAATATTCAGATCCTTATTTCGCACGAAATCAAGTGTGAAGACCGTATTTCGTACGAAATCAAGTGTGTGGACCTTATTTCGCACGAAATCAACCTGCTATTTCGCACGGATTATTATTTCGCTTAAAGAGAGTCTATTTCGCACCAAAGTGATTTCGCTTGAGATTTGATTTCGTTTGAAGATCTCTATTTCGTTTGAAAGGGTTATTTCGCATCAAAGTCATTTCGTCTCAAGATCATTTCGCATCAACCGAGTGTCAGTTTGTTTCAAGGGGTTTGATATTGTTTAAACTGATTGTATTTGTTTGATTGTCTCCAGGTGATTAAGAAAATTCAAGAACTTCATATCATGGCTGAAGAGTTCTACAATACGTTCTACAATGCATTTACGTCCGAATCATCCGAAACTACAAGTGTTACACCAAAAACCATAACAAAAGCAATCAACGAAAACATTAAACATGATAATTTTTATGGGACACATTCAAAACCACCAACGCTTGAAAGTATTGAAGATTACACGTGGTGGAAAGAACGGTTCATCAACTGGGCAAAAGCTTACGCACACAAGAGCTGGTTTTGCTTGGAATTTGGTTATAAAAGGCCGACTGATGATAAAGGAGAAGAAATCCCACTCAAAAATCTAAGCAAAGATGACAAAAATGAATTTGCAGCTGAACAAAGAATGATTGCTTTAATTCAATCATCAATTAGAAATGACATGTTTGCTTTACTACAACATGACGGGTCATCAAAATCAGTTTGGGAGGCTTTAAAGGTTAAAGCTGAGGGGGGTAAACAAATCAAAAAGAATAAAATTGCTTTGTTAAAGAAAGAATTCGATTTGTTTGATAGTCCTAAAGAAGATTCGGTGAGACAAATGATAGAGAGATTTGGTCATTTAAAAATTGAACTTGATCGGTTTGGAATTGTTAAAACTCGAGAAGAAATAATCGATAAAATCATAGAAGCGTTACCACGAGCTGATTAGTGGCAAACGTTTGTGTTCATATTGAAAAATGATGTGTTATATGATACAATTTCTCTTGATGTCTTGATAGAAAAAATTGAAAGTCATGAAATGGAGTTGCAGAAACAAAGCAAAATGAGCGGTTCTTCACATCAACAGAATGTTGGTCTTTATTACAAAGGTAACTTACCTTCGGTGAAAGTTGGTGAATCACCAAAGACACTATTCAGTGGTGAGAGGACAAAAGAACCACAGAGAAGCTCATTAAGCTACAATCCGGGTTATCATTCATCTTCTTCAAAAGCTAATTCTGAAGAATCAGAGGAGATACTATGCAATATTGCTCTCAAGTTGAAAAATTCTCCGGCTATGAGCATCAATGCGGCTAAACAGCAAATGAGCTTTCTTGCATCTGTTCTGTAATCGTATGAAGGTCTAGTAGCTGGCAAAATTGGAAATTCTGAATTGACCAAAGAAGACTATGACCAGATTTATCCAGAAGAAATGGAACTCATAGATATTCGCTGGTGTTTGGCAAGTTGCATCCGCAGAGCTCAGAGATACATGGAGATTACTGGGAAAGAATCAATCGGTGGTCCATCAACAAAGATTGGATTTGACAAGTCCAAAGTGACCTGCTTCAAATGTAAGCAAAAAGGTCATTTTAAGAGAGAATGCAACAATTCTACAGTTGATGGAAATGAACATCCTTTCAATGATGATTATTACCGAAAGGCAATCTACCGCCGTAGCAAAGAAGAGCCGAAGATGATTGAAAATAATTCCAGAGAAAAATCAAGAGCTTGTGCAGTAATCCATGATGACTAAGGATATGATTGGAGTCAGGTTCTTCCAGAAGAAGATCGGGTTGTGACAGCTCATGGCAAACCAATGTCAAAGAGCATACATTATGTTTTTGTTCCTGAGATCAAAGGAGAAACCAGAAAAGAAAACGTTATGGTTGAAATCAAAGGAAAAACCAAAGAAGATATTCTAAGTGAGAAAACATACAGAGAAAGAAACATTGCTGAAAACAGAATTGACAAAACGCAAGAAGAGTATGAAAGTGTAGTGAGTAATAAGAGATAGGACAAGAAACGAGAGTGCTATGTCAACAGAAATGGAGAACCCGTTGTTTCCAAAAAGGACATAATCTTTGATGATGTTCTTTTAGTAATTCCTCAATTTGTCGAATACTATACATATGTTGGAAAAGACAAAACTTATGTGAAAAAGTTTGAAAAATTCTTAAGAGATGTCATGACTTCAAGTTTGAGGAAGAGGGATGAAGAAAGAATGAAGAAAGAATGAAGAAAAATGTTGAGTGTATGGTAGAAGAGTTGAAGAAAGTTGCTGAGGAAGTAAAAGTTGAAACTGTTAAAGAGGAAGATGAGAAGGTTGATGATAAAGCAAAAGTAAATGAAGAAGTTATTGAAATAGAAGCTGTTACCGAAGAACAGCAAGTTGGTGAAGAAGAAATGAAGAATGAGAGTTTAGTTGCTGGTGAGGTTGGTGATAATGCTGGTGCTGGTGATGAGAAAAAGAGTAAAGATGATCAGAAGCAGACAGAAGCAAACACCGAGGTGCCAATCACTAAAGTAAATTCTAATTCTGAAATCCTAATCAAAATCGTTGAACAGTGCAAGAAATGCATGGAAACATGCAGTGCTTGTACTGAAAAAGATGAAAAATTCAGAACAAGAGATCTTGAATTCACCAAAATCGAAGAAGTTTTTAAAAATAAATACAAAGAAATGTTAGAAAACGAAAAAGTTTTGAAAGATAGTGATGAAAAACTTTCGGTAAAATGTAACAAATTAGAAAAAGAAAATGAAGTTTTGAAAGAAAATGTTTTGAAAAAGACAGAAGAAGGTGATCAAAAAGAAAATGCTTTTCAAGAAATGAAAAAGGAGTACGATTCAATAAAATGGGCTTATCATATTACTAAAAAATCATATGAAGATGTAAAAAGTCAAATGAAACTTGTTCAATCGAGATTAAGATGCTGTTCTGAAACAACTGATATGTTTAAGCGACAATATGAAATAAAGCAACAAGTTGTAAATTCTTATATTGAGGATGTTGCTAAAATTAAGAGTCAGATTGTTGATTTAGAACAGGTAATAACAAGTTAAAAAGTTATCATGCGTCATCATATGTGCTTGAAAGAATTTTCAACATAAAACCGGATGGTAAAGATTCTGAGCAAAACAAGAAAGGAATTGGCTCAGAGTTTCATCAAGTTCCACCACCGGAAAAGTTTGCATTTTATGATGATGAAAAGGTCAAAAAAGCTTTCAACATGGTAGATCAATTGCCAGATATCATTGACATAACCTATTCCAAATCTGAGGATTCTAGTGATTCAGAGGTGGTAGGTAAGGTCGTTGAAAGTGTGTTGAAAGAAGAGTCGGTTGATACAGGTAAAACTGAATCACATGATGAAAATGAAGGTAATTTTCATGATGGATATCTGAAAAACTCAAAATCTGAGAAAATTTTGAATGATGATTCAAAAGGATTGGTTTATTCCATGATTGGATCAGACAAATTATTATTAGATATTGTATTTCCGATTCAGAATGTGATTTCAGAAAAGATTGACAAAGTTTTCAAAATGGTTGAGATTGAAAAATCTGAAATTCCAAAGTTTGCAGGAAAGTGTCACAAAAGTTTTTGTAACAAACCTGGTTACAAGAAGAAAAACATGAAGGTTGGGTTGGGTTATAAGAAAAAACAAAGTTGGAATAAAAATGAAACACCAAATTATCAGACTAAAATGAATTTTGTTCATGGAACAAGTTCCGAAGAAGGGAAAGAGCTCCAATTTAGACGACAGTCTAATGAAGAGTTCTATGCTCAAAAGAAATCGCAACAACAACAGGTCAAAGATCTCTCAAAGAGAACATGTTTTAAATGTGATCAAATAGGACATCTTGCACGCAAGTGTCCAAATCTGAAACCAATTGATGTTGAGTCAAAAAAGAAGTCTGAAGATGTTGTGAATCAGAAGTCAACCAAGTTTGATTCAAAACAAACTTGGAAGCCGAAAATATCAAAGGCTGACTCACAACAAACATGGAAACCAGTGACGTCCAGATTTAGAACAACACAAAATTGGAAAACAACTGTTGATGCAACAAAACCAAACCAGTTTTGGAAACAAAAAGTTGTTGTTCAAAATCAAAATGTTCAAAAAGATTCACATTTTTACAAAAGAGGTACTCCTAAAGGTCAAACATGGACAGTTAAGAAAAAATGACTTCGGTAAATGACGAAAAAGTTGATGTTAAAGTTGAAAAAGTCTTTGTTCAAACTGACAAAGATTTTCCAAAATTAAATGATGCATCTTGTCTTGAAATGCCTAAGGTCAAACAGACATGGGCCAAATTGTTCAAGTGATTGAATAGTTGAATGTGCGGGTGCTCAAGAAAATTGAAGACCGTGAAAATGGAAAAAAGAGCAGCCTGGCACAACGAGAGGAAGAGGCTGTTGAACCCTGTGTTGGTTGAAACAGGGAGTTTGATTGTTTTCTGTACATAAATAAACAATATTTCTAAAACCCTACAAATTGAAAAAATTTAAAAAAAAAACCAAAAATATGTTTTTATTTTGTCAGAATTTGAAAAATCAAAAACGTGTTTGTTTTTATTTTTGTCAAATATTCAAAATTTAAAAAAAAATATGTTGTGTGAATACGCCGAAATTGATGCCGTCACTAAACACATTCCTTAAATTGAAACTATTTTTTAAGTGTTTATTTTTTGGTGTCTACTCCGCATATATATCAACATCGCTCTTGATTTTCTTGGCTGTATATATCTTAAATGTCAACGTATACACGTGTGATTTAGTTTACCAAGATTTTTTTATGCCGAGAACCTCGATCAAAGAGTAAAAAAGGCGTAAGGTTCATAATGGTGTAAAACTAAAATGGGATATAATGGGCTAGGATTCGAGTTACAGGAACAAGGGCCAAACCAGCCGCCCAAGAATGAAATCGTCGAGTGAAAACACTTGACAACCTCCTGGAAGCAGCTTTTCTTGCCATCAGACCTTTCTCCATCAATTAGGATTCTAATGCCGTCACTAAACACATTCCTTAAATTGTAGCCATTTTTTGAGTCTTTATTTTTTGTTGTCTAATCCGCATATATATCACCATTGCTTTTGATTTTCTTGACTGTATATCTCTTAAGTGTCAACATATACACGTGTGATTTAGTTTACGAAGATTTTTCAATGCCGAGAACCTCGATCAGAGAGTAAAAAAGGCATAAGGTTCACAATGGTGTAAAACTAAAATGGGATATACCGGGTTAGGATTAGAGTTACTGGAACAAGGGCCAAACCAACCACCCAAGAATGGAATCGTCGAGCAAAAAACACTTGACAACCTCCTGTAAGCAGCTTTTCTTGCCACCAGACCTTTCACATGAAAATCAAGAGCATTACTAAATCACACGTGTATATGGCTAATCCGCATATATATCACCCTCACGACTGAACAAACATGATTACTTTCACAAGATTGAAAAATGGTTTTCAAACTGTCGAAAATCAATGGGTTTTAAATCACGAGGGTATGTTAGATTTTCTACAAAACAGTACATGAGAAGTAGAAAATGGATGGCGAGACAAAGCTATCAGTGTCGGTTTGTCAAATTTTCTTTAAATGGTTTTGCATTTTAGGGGGAGTAAGAAATTGTCAGAAAATCCAAAAATATTAGAAAATTTGAAAAAGCCAAAAACATGATAAAATTTAAAAATTGAGTTTTTGTGTAAAAAGAGGAAATGTTAGTACATCAGTAGACAGTTACAGTATGCTAAAGAATTGTAATGATTAAATAGCGTTAAACGGTCTCACTGAGGATATGCCGATAGGTTTTTATACATTTAGTGAACTTTTTCGGGATATAAACATAAATTCAAACTTGCTTGTTTCGTGGGGAACACTACTTGGATATATAGGTAACCCCTGAAATCTTGTTTGAAGGACCCCTCTTTCTGAGATACTAGGTCTTTATGCTTAGTGATATCTGGGGTATTATCCCGGGACTTCTGATTTTGCGGAAGCAATGGCCTAGTCCCTGTATAATACTTTTCGCTTGCTTGAAATATAGCACCACCCTCAGCATAAAAATGATGAAACATTGGAAAATGCTAATCATGTGCTGTTGAAGAAAAGATTCTCTAAAGGGAACACACCTAAAGTCGAAGCCATCATCTCTCTGATTTTGCGGAAGCAATAGCCTGAGCTCTCATGGCCCTCGCATTTAACCCTTTACAGATATCATCTAGGTATACTCACCTGTAAGACTGAATATTGGGATCTGGATACGGGAGTATATTCAAGAGGTGGGACACATGAATGAGTTTAAGTTTTTAATACACCTAATTCGTATCCTGAATAAGTTGAAATTTGTGTGAGAATTTAAGTGGATCAGTATATCGATAATCTAAGTGAATTGTTTAATTCTTAATGTGTAACTAAGCTCAACGGTACTTGTGACTTGTCAAAATCTGATATGATCCTCTATAGTGAACTCAATCAAAAATATTATCTGTTAATATGTTTTTAAATATTTCTTTACTGCTTTATGTTTCAGAAAAATACAAAAAGATTTTGATTTCTGCTTTATTTTCGACAACCGATGTCTGGGAAGCTGAGTTTCAAAATCTTAGTATGCTGATTGTGTTTCTGAAAAATAAACAAGTTCATTAGTTTGAAACTTGAAGTTTTTAAAATAAAAAAAAAAAAAAAAAACAGTTTGTGATATCTCCAAGGTCATTAATTTGGACTTGGATGATTAACTGTGAGGGAGTTGGATTCTTAGATTGTTAAAATTCTATTAAAAGAGCCAGGGTTTTCAATTATGAATGTTTAAAACACTGTTACTTATAAATGTTTGAGTGTTGCAGATGTGATTCCAGAATACGATCCCGACAACCGAGTCTAAGGGGGAGTCTGAAGACGAGCTTGACGCGAAGGGGAAGTTTGTAACTAGAAAGCCAGGTGTCGATCCTAAAAAGCATGGAAGCTTAGTGAAAGGGGGAGACTGAAGAAAGATAGTTGGATGCTTACAATGTTAGACAATTTGGAAAGAGGAAGAAGACTGATCAAGACTGAAGAGGTGTCATGTTGAAGATTAGACACTAAAGACTTCGTCAACATCCAAGGGGGAGTCTGTTAGTACAATATGTCTGTTGACTTCGTCTTGCATCAAGTACTGTAATTAGAATGATAGATCAGGGCTCGTTGTACGAGAAAATTAGCGTTTGAGTGTGGAAAGATGATTTCACACGAAATAGCAAGAAGCTATTTCGTACGAAATAGCAAGAAGCTATTTCGTACGAAATAGCAATCAGCTATTTCGCACGAAATACCTCTGAGCTATGTCGTGCGAAATACCCAACCCTATATATACCCAGGTCTTGATCTTCATTTGTAACTTTTCTGATTCGGTAACGAAGTGCTGCCGAATTGTCTCCAGGTTGTAAATCACTGTTATATCAATAATAGAGACATTTAAATTGAATCAAGTTGTAAACAAGTCCGTTTCTCTGAATTCCGCCTTAGATTCGGATAGAAACTCTTCTGAACGACTCAATCCGGTCGCACAAACGATCCTACAAGTAACATTCGATGGAAACTTTTGTGTACCTATTCAATTACTAGTAGCAACATTGACTCTCTCCCTCTCTCTTTCACTTTTGCACTTAGTTTAAGTTCGCACAACGCAATGACACTAATACTATATACTATATCAAGATATAATGTGTTTTGCCCTCACTATGCGTCCTTGAAACGAGTTACGATAAATGTGCAAGGAACAACTTAATCACGGGTGCACACGGGATTACTTGGGTGGTTGGTTTGGCCCTTGTTCCTGTAACCTGAATCCTAGCCCGGTATATCCCATTTTAGTTTTACACCATTATGAACCTTACGCCTTTTTTACTCTCTGATCGAGGTTCTCGGCATAGAAAAATCTTGGTAAACTAAATCACACGTGTATATGTTGAGATTTAATATATATACAGTCAAGAAAATCAAGAGCGATGTTGATATATATGTGGAGTAGACACCAAAAAATAAACACTCAAAAAATGGCTACAATTTAAGAAATGTGTTTAGTGATGGCATCAGATTCGTAATTGATGGAGAAAGGTCTGGTGGCAAGAAAAGCTGCTTCCAGGAGGTTGTCAAGTGTTTTCGCTCGACGATTCCATTCTTGGGTGCTTGGTTTGGCCCTTGTTCCTGTAACCAAAATCCTAGCCCGGTATATCCCATTTTAGTTTTACACCATTGTGAAACTTACGCCTTTTTACTCTCTGATCAAGGTTCTCGGCATTGAAAATATTTGTAAACTAAATCACACGTGTATATGTTGACATTTAAGATATATACAGTCAAGAAAATCAAGAGCGATGTTGATATATATGCGGAGTACACACCAAAAAATAAACACTTAAAAAATGGCTTCAATTTAAGGAATGTGTTTAGTGACGGCATCAGATTCCTAATTGATGGAGAAAGGTCTGGTGGGAAGAAAAGCTGCTTACAGGAGGTTGTTAAGTGTTTTCGCTCGACGATTCCATTCTTGGGTGGTCGGTTTGGCCCTTGTTCCAGTAACTCTAATCCTAACCCGGTATATCCCATTTTAGTTTTGCACCATTGTGAACCTTATGCCTTTTTTACTCTCTGATCGAGGTTCTCGGCATTGAAAAATCTTCGTAAACTAAATCACACGTGTATATGTTGACACTTAAAAGATATACAGTCAAGAAAGTCAAAAGCAATGGTGATATATATGCGGATTAGACAACAAAAAATAAAGACTCAAAAAATGGCGACAATTTAAGGAATGTGTTTAGTGACGACATCAGATTCCTAAACGATGGACAAAGGTCTGGTGGTAAGAAAAGCTGCTTACAGGAGATTGTCAAATGTTTTCGCTCAACGATTCCATTCTTGGGTGGTTGTTTTGGCCCTTGTTCCTATAACTCGAATCCTAACCCGGTATATCCCATTTTAGTTTTACACCATTGTGAACCTTCATTACTCTCTGATCGAAGTTCTCGGCATTGAAAAATCTTCATAAACTAAATCACACGTGTATATGTTGACACTTAAGAGATATACAGTCAAGAAAATCAAAAGTAATGGTGATATATATGCGGATTAGACAACAAAAAATAAAGACTCGAAAAATGGCTACAATTTAAGGAATGTGTTTAGTGACGTCATCCGCTTCCTAATTGATGGAGAAAGGTCTGGTGGCAAGAAAAGCTGCTTCCAGGAGGTTGTCAAGTGTTTTCACTCGATGATTCCATTCTTGGGCGGTTGGTTTGGCCCTTGTTCCTGTAACTCGAATCCTAGCTCGTTATATCCCATTTTAGTTTTACAACATTATGAACCTTACGTCTTTTTTACTCTCTGATCGAGGTTCTCGACGTAGAAAAATCTTGGTAAACTAAATCAAACGTGTATATGTTGACATTTAAGATATATAGAGTCAACAAAATCAAGAGCGATGTTGATATATATGCGGAGTGACACCAAAAAATAAACACTTAAAAATGGCTCCAATTTAAGGAATGTGTTTAGTGACGGCATCAGATTCCTAATTGATGGAGAAAGGTCTGGTGGCAAGAAAAGCTGCTTCCAGGAAGTTGTCAAGTGTTTTTGCTCGACGATTCCATTCTTGGGTGGTCGGTTTGGCCATTGTTCTTGTAACTCGAATCCTAGCCCGGTATAACCCATTTTAGTTTAAGACCATTGTGAACCTTACGTCTTTTTTACTCTCTGATCGAGGTTCTCGGGAATGAAAAATCTTCGTAAACTAAATCACATGTGTATATGTTGACATTTAAGAGATATAAAGTCAAGAATATCAAGAGCAATGGAGATATATATGCGGATTAGACACCAAAAAATAAACAATAAAAAAAAGGCAACAATTTAAGGAATGTGTTTAATGACGGCGTCAGGTTTTTAAATGATGGAGAAAGTTCTGGTGGCAAGAACCAGGAGGTTGTCAAGTGTTTTCGCTCGACGATTCCATTATTAGGTGGTCGGTTTGGCCCTTGTTCCTGTAACTCGAATCCTTGCCCGGTATATCCCATTTTAGTTTTACACCATTGTGAACCTTACGCCTTTTTTACTCTCTGATCGAGGTTCTCGGCATTGAAATATCTTCGTAAACTAAATCACACGTGTATATGTTGACATTTAAGAGATGTACAGTCAAGAAAACCAAGAGCAATGGGAATATATATGCGGATTAGACACCAAAAAATAAACACTCAAAAAATGGCTACAATTTAAGGAATGTGTTTAGTGACTGCATCTGATTCCTAATTGATGGAGAAAGGTCTGGTGGCAAGAAAAGCTGCTTCCAGGAGGTTGTCCAGTGTTTTCGCTCGACGATTCCATTCTTGGGTGGTTGGTTTGGCCCTTGTTCCTGTAACTCGAATCCTAGCCCGGTATATCCCATTTTAATTTTACATTATTGTGAACCTTACGCCTTTTTTACTCTCTGATCGAGGTTCTCGGCATTGAAAAATCTTGTTAAACAAAATCACACGTGTATATGTTGACATTAAAGAGATATACAGTCGAGAAAATCATGAGCAATGGTGATATATATGCGGATTAGACCCATAAAAATAAACTCTCAAAAAATTGCTACAATTTAAGGAATGTGTTTAGTGACGGCATCAGATTTATAATTGATGGAGAAAGGTCTAGGGGCAAGAAAAGCTGCTTCCAGGAGGTTGTCAAGTGTTTTCGCTCGGCGATTCCATTCTTGGGTGGTTGGTTTGGCCCCTGTTCCGGTAACTCGACTTCTAGCCCGGTATATCCCATTTCAGTTTTATACCGTTGTGAACCTTACGTCTTTTTTACTCTCTGATTGAGGTTCTCGGCATTGAAATATCTTCGTAAACTAAATCACACGTGTATATGTTGACATTTAAGAGATGTACAGTAAGAAAATCAAGAGCAATGGTGATATATATGCGGAATAGACACCAAAAAATAAACACTCAAAAAATGGCTACAATTTAAGGAATGTGCTTAGTGACGGCATCAGATTCCTAATGTATGGAGAAAGGTCTGGTGGCAAGAAAAGCTGCTTCCAGGAGGTTGTCAAGTGTTTTCGCTCGACGATTCCATTCTTGGATGGTTGGTTAGGCCCTTGTTCCTGTAACTCGAATCCTAGCCCGGTATATCCCATTTAATTTTACACCATTGTGAAACTTACGCATTTTTTACTTTCTGATTGAGGTTCTCGGCATTGAAAATTTTTCGTAAACTAAATCATACGTGTATATGTTGACATTTAAGAGAAATACAGTCAACAAAATCAAGAGCAATGGTGATATATATGCGGATTAGACCCATAAAAATAAACACTCAAAAAATGGCTACAATTTAAGGAATGTGTTTAGTGACGACATCAGATTCCTAATTGATGGAGAAAAGTCTGGTGGCAAGAAAAGCTGCTTCCAAGAGGTTGTCAAGTGTTTTCGCTCGACGATTCCATTCTTGGGTGGTTGGTTTGACCCTTGTTTCGGTAACTCGAATTCTAGCCCGGTATATCCCATTTCAGTTTTATACCATTGTGACCCTTACGTCGTTTTTACTCTCTGATTGAGGTTCTCGGCATTGAAATATCTTCGTAAACTAAATCACACATGTATATGTTGACATTTAAGAGATGTACAGTAAGAAACTCAAGAGCAATGGTGATATATGTCACACCCCGATTTCCACGTGTCACCGGTGGGCCCGGTGGGGGAGTATCGTGACGTGGTTGGCAACATAATAGTCAAACAACACAATAATCAATATGCACAGCGGAAGCAAATTTAAAAATATGATACAACCAAATTTAATATTGTAATATCAAATGTCACAATATTCGGAAGTTTATCCACAGATGGATCGAAAATCAAATAGTATTAATGGTTCAACAGACTTCAGGCATCTTAAGCTTGCGAGACTTCTAGTGATGCTAAGGAGAAATCCCAGCCAATTACGCTTAGTACCTGCATTTAATCTTTTTGGGAAAATACGTCAGTTTACACTGGTAAATACAATCAACTGACTCATTTTGGAAAATGATTGAAAATTGGTTTGGATGCACGTGGCATAAACATTTTATTTAACTTGGGAGAATTATTTAATATTATAATCTTGTGAACGAATTACATGTTCCTTGTGCGTTCAGTAGCCCGGATCTTGTCCGGGTTAAAGATCAATAGACACACCACAATGTTCTTTTGTGCACTGACGGGTGTACGCCTACACCCCGCGCTTAAGTCGTGGCCATTTCGTAAAATGATGCCAAGGATATCCGGGACATGGTCATTAACCCCCCAAAGGCTTTATGTAACAAGACTGTTTAAACGAGCCGATCAAATTAGTCAATTACCCACTCAACGGTGGAGGATTTGATGCTCGATCAAGCGGTATGCTATATACCGTAACCCAAGCCCGTATAGGGAACATAAGTTAAAAGTATTTACCTGAGCAATGTATAAATCACACTAAGCAAATTGCAAGTAGCTTTTACTGGTTCTCCTAATCTGGAACGAAGGTTTATAATAACCTATTAGAATTCTAACGGGTCTTTAGTTAAGCTTAAGCTTAGACCGGTTAGTTTCAAAGATACGGTTCGTACGCACGATTAAGCGAAGACCGGATAGAATGCGATTTAGACCCGACAAGTTCAGAGACTTGTTTAATATGGGTCCTTCATGCACATTCTGGATTTTGAGATAAAACCGATAAGGTTTGACCCGTTTCGGCTAATTTATGTAAACTTGTTACATAAACCGAACCGAACGCGTAATAAGCGTAACGGGTAATAATGAGAGCCATTTACAGGTTTCCTAAGTTAATATGCTCCAAATATGTTGTGACATCAGTAAGATATCATTTATTATGCCCGAAATGAATGTAAACACAAACTATGCCCCGTAGGGGTAGTTTGGTCATTTTAAAGGTTGTAAAAGAGTTTAAATGTTAACCTGAGTTACAGGCCTGATGTAATCAGCAAATATACTCAATTTGCTAAGTTATATCAGTAGGTTAAAGCATATATGTGAAATTTATCAATTTTAACCAAACTATACCCCGCAGGGGTATTTTGGTAATTTCACATAAGCCGAAAAGTTTAAAAATGAAGTCTGAGTTTATCAACCTTTGCTTACTATTAAAATATTATAATTTGCCTCATATATCAGTAGGTATCACCCTTGGTATGTTTAAAATGGTTATAGCACATACTATGCGTTAAAAACGCTTAAAAAGGCGATTAAAGGCCATTTTCGGGTTTGATACTTAAATCTGATATTTTTATATTTCCAGAAGGCTTAAAATAATTTATTTTTCATATGGAATCAGTAGCAAAAGGTTTGGAATCGTTTAGATATGAAAAACTCATTTTATGGCCCGTAAGGGCAAAACCGACAATTACCGGATTAAGCCTACGACTACTAGTTATGCTCAGCCTAAAATTTATTAAAAATATTTAAAAATCCCAAAATAATATATTACATCAGTGGGTAAAATATTTTATATCAAAAAGTAGGCTTAACTAGGCTATACGCTAATTACGCTGTTTTATTAACATAAAGCTTTAATTTTACGCTAACGAGCATAACTCTTAACCTACACCTCAAACTGATGTCAAATTTTGTATGCAAGTTTAAATATCAGTAATTAAAGTTTCTACTCTTTTACACTTCTAAAAATCACGTTTTAAGGTAATAAGGGCATAATGGTCAACATATGGGCAATTAACGGAATCATGCGTATTAATTGGATAACAAATGATCCAAGGTGTATAATCACAGAGGGTTATACTAGCATGTAACCTGGTCCAAATAAAGCTCTAATGCATTTCTAAATCATGCCTAAACGGTTCAGAACTGAAAGTCAAAGTATAAGTCAAACTATGCGACTTTCGGTTCCGAACCGGGTCTAAACAGGAAATTGTCGGGTTGAACATGTTTAGACATGTTCTTACACTAATTACCAAGTTATATTAATGATCAAACAGGTTGTATGTGCTCTACATTGCTAATCATGCATAAATTGCAATTTAAACATTCTGTTGACTTTTTAATTACACGTTTGACCCGACATTAGACCTAGTTAGAGTGGGAATCAGGGGGAACCCTTTTGAGGGTTTATTACCCACATAATTACCAACTTATAACCACTTTTAATTCGAGATTTGACTAAGCCATTATTAATTAATCTCGAAGTCAAACCGTAATTACGACGGTTTGACTTTTAGCTAAATAACTAAGCTAAACTCAATTAAAGAAGGATTAGCAAACTTACAAAAGTCCTAAGCTTGATTAGTGATCACTTGAGAGTGCCTTGGAGCTCCAGAATTGATCAGATTACTTGAAGGAAGGTGTGAAGAATGAGTTGCAAGTTCATGGCCTTTTATAGTGTTTAATCCACCATAAGAAGTTGACACTTGGGTCTACAACTCTCCACAACTGATCAACACATGTTCCTAGTGCTTAGGGGGTGCCTAGGGGTCGTCCAAGATGAGGCAAATCAGTTAAAAGTCGAACACAAGATCCATGGAAGACAAAGAAGCAAAAAGATCAGACCAGATAGGCCCTAGCGTGACGCGACGGACCCCCCTGGGCCTCACGTCGCGCGACCCCCTTCTGCACAAAATCCACATTTTTAGATTTTTACGATTTGATCCTTGGCTCTTCAAAATTCGATTAGGCACTTGTTTCTTGGATTATGAACCCTCATAATTGATCTATAAGGGCTTTAAAACCTATACCCACTTTGTTAAGTCCCCGGTTAACTTTATTGTTACCCGAAAAGTCCTAACTTCCAACGTTTACGCTTTAACCCTTCGCACACGAATTTGATCATAACTTTCTCATACGATAACGAAACTTTATGAAATTTAAATCGTGCATTCTAGTGAGCATAATTAACCGTTACAAAGCTTCGGGTTTGTCAAAAGTTCACTCAGAGGTATAACTTAAACATGTTGACACATTTAGCCCCTGTAGTTTGTAATCTCTCACTTTTAGCTCCGTATGATCCATGATTTATTCGTTTGAAGGTATGAGCATCTTGTAGGGTTAATATACAATATATTTATTCACTGTTGACATTTAGAATACGTATATCCACATACTTTCCATGATTGTCAACTTTAGTCCTTCTATAATATTCTTTCACACGTTTAAACATTTGACACGTGTCTACACATTATAGGACGTGAATTTTCGAGGTGTTACATCCTCACCCCCTTAAAATAAATCTCGACCCTAGATTTACTGAAATAAATAAGGGTACTTTTCTTTCATCGTGGATTCAACCTCCCACGTGAATTCGGGACCTCTACGGGCATCCCATTTGACCTTTACAATAGGTACATGCTTCCTTCAAAGCTTCTTTACCTGTCGATCTTCAATCGACAAAGGTTTTTCCACAAACTTTAAGCTCTCATCTATATGCACATCTGTATGCGGTATTATCAGTGATTCGTCAGCGAAGCACTTTTTCAGATTGCAGATGTGGAACACGTTGTGAATTCCACTGAGCTCTTCTGGTAAGTTTAACTTATAGGCAACTGACCCGACACGTTCGATAACCTCGAAAGGTCCTATGTATCTCGGGCTTAGCTTGCCTTTCTTACCAAATCGCTTCACCCCTTTCCAGGGTGATACTTTAAGCAACACTTTATCACCTACTTCAAAGTGAAAAGCTTTACGCTTCAGATCTGCGTAGCTCTTCTGCCTATCTCGGGCACCTTTGAGACGGTCACGAATCTGGACAATCTTGTCCGTCGTCTTGAACACTATCTCTGGTCCTGATAATTGGACGTCTCCAACTTCCGCCCAACAAACGGGCGATCTACACTTTCTACCGTATAATGCCTCGAAGGGCGCAACCTTAATGCTGGTATGGTAGCTATTGTTGTAGGAGAATTCGATTAATGGTAGGTTCTTATCCCAACTACCACCCAAATCGATCGGACATGCACGTAGCATGTCTTCCAACGTTTGAATAGTACGCTCACTCTGACCGTCAGTCTGGGGATGATAAGTCGTACTAAAATTCAAACGTGTGCCCAAAGATTGTTGGAAACTCTTCCAAAAATGTGATGTGTATCTAGTATCTCTGTCAGAGATAATAGACACCGGTATGCCATGTAAGGCTACAATCTTATCAACGTATAACTGGGCTAACATGTCGGAGCTATACGTCTCCTTGATGGGTAAGAAATGTGCTGACTTAGTCAGTCTATCAACTATAACCCATATTGTATCATTTCCTTTCCTTGTCTTGGGTAACTTGGTGATAAAATCCATAGTTACCATTTCCCACTTCCAAGTAGGAAGTTCAGGCTGTTATAGCAAACCTGACGGTTTTTGATGCTCGGCTTTGACTTGCGCACATGTCAAGCATTTAGCTACATGGGTGGCTACAGACTTTTTCAAGCCTATCCACCAATAATTTGCCTTTAGATCCTGGTACATCTTATCAGCTCCAGGATGAACGGAGTATTTAGAACTATGGGCTTCCTGGAGGATGACATCTCGAAGTCCTCCATAAATTGGAACCCATATTCGTCCATTTAATCTTAGAATTCTATCCTTGCTAAGAGTTAACTGCTCCTCAGTTACTCCTAACTTTTCATTAGGATAGTTATCTTCCAACACAGCTTCCTTCTGTGCAGCTAATAACCTTTCAATCTAATTATTCTTTATCTCCATGCGCTTGGCATTGATTCGGATAAGTTTCACCCTCTCCTTTCTACTCAAGGCATCGGCGACTACATTCGCCTTGCCGGGATGGTATCTGATTTCACAATCATAATCATTTAAAGTTTCCATCCAACGGTGTTGCCTCATGTTTAATTCCTTCTGATTATACAGATGCTGAAGGCTCTTGTGATCAGAATAGATCACACACTTGATCCCATATAAATAATGCCTCCAAAGTTTTAGTGCGAATACAACGGCACGCAATTCCAAGTCGTGGGTGGTGTAATTCTTTTCATGCACCTTTAACTGTCGTGAAGCATAGGCAATAACCTTGCCTTTCTGCATAAGCACACACCCCATGCCAGTGTGCGATGCATCGCAGTATACCACGAACTCTTCTATTCCATCTGGCAATGTCAGAACTGGGGCGTTGCTCAACTTTTGCTTCAGAATATCAAAGGACTCTTGCTGCTTAGGGCCCCAAATGAACTTTACTTTCTTCTTAGTCAAGGAAGTTAGGGGTGCAGCAATCCTTGAAAAATTTTCGATGAAACGCCTGTAATATCCTGCCAATCCCAGGAAGCTACGAATCTCCGTAGGCGTCTTTGGTTCTTGCCAGTTCATAACTGCTTCAACCTTAGCGGGATCCACTTGGATACCACGCTCACTAACCACGTGTCCAAGGAATTGGACTTCTCGAAGCCAAAATTCACACTTGGAGAATTTGGCATAGAGCTTCTCCTTGTGCAGAAGTTTGAGAATACATCTAAGGTGTTTCTCATGGTCAGCTTGGTTCTTAGAATAAATAAGAATGTCGTCGATGAAAACGATGACGAATTTATATAAGTACGGCTTGCAAACGCGATTCATGAGATCCATGAATGCGGCCGATGCATTACTGAGCCCAAAAGGCATCACTAGGAACTCGTATTGACCATAACGAGTCCTAAATGCAGTTTTGTGTACATCTTCATCTCTGACCTTCAGCTGATGGTAGCCTGACCTCAAATCAATCTTCGAGAAATAACTTGCCCCTTGCAATTGATCGAACAAATCGTTGATTCTGGGCAGAGGATACCTATTCTTTATCGTGACTTTATTAAGCTCACGATAATCGATGCACAGACGCATTGATCCATCCTTCTTTTTCACAAATAGGACTGGCGCTCCCCATGGAGACGAACTAGGTTTTATGAAACCCTTGGCTAGCAATTCGTCTAGCTGTGTCCTCAATTCTTTCATCTCCGTTGGAGCCAACCTATAGGGTGCTCTGGAAACTGGTGCTGCTCCGGGGATGATATCAATCCTGAATTCCACTTGCCTATCTGGTGGCAAACCAGGTAGTTCTTCCGGAAAAACTTCTGGGAATTCAGAGATGACAGGGATGTCTTCTATCTTCGGTTTTGGCTCATCAATAATCACTTGTGCCATGTAGATGACACAACCCTTCTTTAAACACTTGGAAGCTTTGAGCATAGTTACTTGCTCAGGCAATCCATACTGGGTATCTCCCCGAATGGTAAGTGATTCACCAGACGGAGTCCTTATCACCACTTGCTTTCTGTTGCAGACAATTTTGGCCTGGTTATGAGATAACCAGTCCATACCCAGAACTATGTCAAAACCGGCCAACTAAAAGGGAAGTAGAGACAGAGGAAAATAATGGTTCTTAATGGATATAACACATCCATCTAACACAGTCGAGACGGTTTCTAGGGTGCCATCTGCTAACTCCACCTCATAGTTTACTTTTAAGGTTTTGACAGGTAATTTCAGCAATTCACAAAACTTTTTATCAACGAAAGACTTATCAGCGCCTGAATCGAAAAGTACTCTAGCAAAGACATTATTTACAAGGAAAGTACCTGTAATAACGTTATCGTCTAGAATCGCTTCCTTTGCGTCCATTCTGAAGACTCTAGCATTAGTCTTCTTGGCCTCTTCAGGCTTCTTGGTATATTTAGGGCAGTTGGTTTTAATGTGGCCCTTTTCATTGCAACGGTAGCACGTTGCGTCTTTCATCTTCTTGCAATCCAAGGTTTTGTGATCCGTGGACTTGCATATACCACATGCATAGGTTTTTGACTGAGTCTGTGAGTTCGACTCAAGTCTGCACTTTCCATAGTGCTGTTTCTTGCAAATTTTGCATTTGGGCTTCTCACCAAAGTGATGCCCATCCTTCCTTGATTCCGATCCCTTCTTGTTGTCACCGTTCCCACGGTGTTTCTTGTTCGATCTACGTGAACCATCATCTTCACGTTTTCTCTTCTCAGCCTCTTTGTTTCTCAGCGATCTTTGTCGGACCGCATCCAGAGTAAGTGACAAAGATATGTCAGCTACAGACCTGAAGGTAGCTGGCCGAGAAGATTTTACGCTTGCCTTGATTTCCGGGACTAAACCACCGATAAAACGAGCTATCCTTTTTGGTTCCGGGGTCACCAGATAAGGAACCAACCGGGACATCGTGTTGAAGCTCGTAAGGTAAGCTTGACAGTCAAGGTTTGTCATCACCAATGATAGAAAATCAGACTCTATCTTCTCCACCTTATGCTGAGGGCAGTAATTTTCCCTGATAAGGGCAACAAATTGATCCCACGACATATTATACAATGGGATTTTCCCGGTGGCTTGATTCAGAGATCTCCACCATGCTAAAGCTTCACCCTTAAAAGACTGCGACACAAACTTGACCACGTCTCTCTCTGCGCATCCGCTGATATCCACAACCGTATCCATCTCATCCAGCCATGTCATACAGTCAATGGCTCCTTTCTCCCCAGTGAAATCCCGGGGTTTGCAGGAAACGAAATATTTATAAGAGCAACCCTTGTCACGGGGCCCCTGGTTTAGTACAACCTGCTGAGATGGAGCACTGTGGTTCGAGGAGTGTCGATCATCATCTTTCTTCGAGTCGTCCTTCTTGGACGGTGGCTTTGAATGCGGCTTTGATAGGGTCCTACTTCGAGTCCCACTATACTCTTCGTATTGCCGTTCCAAGGCCTGGGTAACTGCACCGTCTATTATCGCTTTCAATTCAGCACCCGTTAAATTAATTCGGGCGTTCTCGTTATTCTCCACTGGATGACTATTACCCTCGTTCGAGTTAGCCATTTTAATTGAACTGTTGCAGAAAACAAGGACAATAGTTTATTTGGGAGTTTATTATGGAATTGCCCCTTAGGGAAATTCATTAACCATGGTAAACAGAGACCATATTTGGTTAATTTATTAATCATATTTATTTAGGATATCTATAATAATTTATCCTAATTATAAAACAATAACAGTTTTATTTGTGGCACAAAAGGCCTAGTCACGTGGACATTTTTAAAATATAAGCTATGATTTCAGAGAATCAACGCATTAAGGTTTGAACCTAGTTCATTACCTTTATTTGACAGGGAGTCATCGCTACCACTGTCTTTTGGCTCATATGGAAATGAGCAGGGCCCGTAGGCGCTATATTACCATGTATGGTAAAAATATGATCATCTTAATTGATGATCTTAACCCATGATTCAGAGATCATTAAATTGGGTTAGGAACCTTTTAAGGAATCCTTACATATATCTAAAAATGACGTGTGATTTTAACGAATCACGTCTGCCAGGAATGTTAACATGTTTTCAGATGTTAACTAAGATTTGAATCTTTTGAACAGGTCTTACCAACTTGGCCTGGTCTTATGATGACCCGAAGGCTAGGTTTCACACTTTAAGATTCTTAATTAATAATTACATAGGCAGATTATTTCGAAAGGAATGATTTTAATTTATTTATTTCATTTATAATCTATATATGCCCATAATGGCAAACATGAAATTTATAAAACCAACATTCCATTAATTTATTATAATATTACATGCTGCCCTAAACGGGTCTTTTCAACAAACAATTACCCACGCAGGGGTCAATCAACATGCTCGTCCACGCAGGGACTTTAAACAAACATAATAGTCCACGCAGGGACCTTAAACAAACAAACTAGTCCACGCAGGGACTTTAAGCAAACATCATACCCTCGTAGGGGTTAACGGCAGATAGACCCACGCAGGGGTCAAAACAAACACACATACATGCCCACGCAGGGGCTTAAACAAATACAGCAAATACAGGCCCACGTGGGGGCTCAACAACAATTGGAAAGATTCAGTGATCCTTTTTGTTCTTCCCTTTGATCAAGTAGGCCAATCCTTGGAAGAAGCTCTGTCTCTCCCTATGGTCACGGTGGAAGCCTCGCTCTACTTCATCCAAACTTTGTAGGATTTCCTCCCTTTCTGGGGGAGAAAACCGTGGCAGCTGCGATTGCGTCCGAATAATAGGCCTAGGAGGTATCTGGTATCCGTGTGTTGGGTACCCTACTCCCCAGGGATCCCCATAGGGTCCTTGGGTGTTGTAGTTCGCCGCTACCATGTACGGGTCGGCCTCTGCGTAACCATAGTTGTGGTGGGTCGGCGGTTCAAACGGGTTATACGCCATGGAACCCGTATATGCCGGAATTGGGTTGTCAAAACCCATCGGCGGTGGCTGTGGTACAGCTTGGTTAGAAGGTCCACCCATTTGTGGGTCCTCCTGATGTGGCGGATAGTGGCTGCCACTGGATTGACGTGGGGAACTAAAATGGAAATCCCCTGCTCGTGACGACATGCGCGCACCGGTTCTCCTTCACCTTGGCGGTTGCACTGGCGGCGGTGGAGGCGGTGGCGTGACTGCCACGAATCTGGAATCCACAGAGGGATCCTGTTGTTGTTGTGGCTGCTGCTGCTGAGGCGACGAATGGTGAGGAGGTGTATAGTACCACTCGTGCCTGGTGAACATAGCTTGAAAGCTATCTGGACCAACATAGGGTGATCCATGGAAAGAAGATGCGTCAGAGATCTCTATCGGGTGGTTTGGTGTACCACTGGCAGGCTCGACGGGGTCCGTATCCTCGTCCATGTCGTTCGCATTATCTCCAGAGAAGTGATCATCTGGCCCCAGTGGGTTAAAACCCACGGGTTCTTGTATGTAGCCTACCGGATTAAACTGGCCCCGAAAAACAGGTGTGGGGTCCCCGAAAGAATGATGCGATAAGGATCGCTGTAAGGGTATATACGAAGGCTGAGGGTTGTTGGGCTCGTACTCCGGTTGTGGCCCGTAAGGGTTTTGGACCGGAGGTGTAGAGTTGTGTGATACCGATCGTCTGGCTGGTTCAAACAAGTTCCTCCTGTTCTGCCGAGGGTCGTCACTCTCGGTAGTAGACGGAGCTCGCGCATGTGATGGTCCAGCTTCATTATCATTGGGGGCGGTGATTGGCCCCTTGCCTCTTCCTCTTCTCCTGAAGAATCTTGGCGGCATTTTGTAAATCCTGTCAATATAGCATGAGATAACAAAACAAAAATATATGCAAAATAAAGGACAACACAAACAAAGTGGAATTTGTCCTATGTTATATGTCTAGACTCGAAAGTTTAGAATTGTGCAATTGTGTAACTGAGATTAAACACAAAAGGCTAGTGTTTAATTCACTCAGTATTCGCTCTGATACCAACCTGTCACACCCCGATTTCCACGTGTCACCGGTGGGCCCGGTGGGGGAGTATCGTGACGTGGTTGGCAACATAATAGTCAAACAACACAATAATCAATATGCACAGCGGAAGCAAATTTAAAAATATGATACAACCGAATTTAATATTGTAATATCAAATGTCACAATATTCGGAAGTTTATCCACAGATGGATCGAAAATCAAATAGTATTAATGGTTCAACAGACTTCAGGCATCTTAAGCTTGCGAGACTTCTAGCGATGCTAAGGAGAAATCCCAGCCAATTACGCTTAGTACCTGCATTTAATCTTTTTGGGAAAATACGTCAGTTTACACTGGTAAATACAAACAACTGACTCATTTTGGAAAATGATTGAAAATTGGTTTGGATGCACGTGGCATAAACATTTTATTTAACTTGGGAGAATTATTTAATATTATAATCTTGTGACCGAATTACATGTTCCTTGTGCGTTCAGTAGCCCGGATCTTGTCCGGGTTAAAGATCAATAGACACACCACAATGTTCTTTTGTGCACTGACGGGTGTACGCCTACACCCCGCGCTTAAGTCGTGGCCATTTCGTAAAATGATGCCAAGGATATCCGGGACATGGTCATTAACCCCCCAAAGGCTTTAAGTAACAAGACTGTTTAAACGAGCCGATCAAATTAGTAAATTACCCACTCAATGGTGGAGGATTTGATGCTCGATCAAGCGGTATGCTATATACCGTAACCCAAGCCCGTATAGGGAAAATAAGTTAAAAGTATTTACCTGAGCAATGTATAAATCACACTAAGCAAATTTCAAGTAGCTTTTACTGGTTCTCCTAATCTGGAACGAAGGTTTATAATAACCTATTAGAATTCTAACGGGTCTTTAGTTAAGCTTAAGCTTAGACCGGTTAGTTTCAAAGATACGGTTCGTACGCACGATTAAGCGAAGACCGGATAGAATGCGATTTAGACCCGACAAGTTCAGAGACTTGTTTAATATGGGTCCTTCATGCACATTCTGGATTTTGAGATAAAACCGATAAGGTTTGACCCGTTTCGGCTAATTTATGTAAACTTGTTACATAAACCGAACCGAACGCGTAATAAGCGTAACGGGTAATAAGGAGAGCCATTTACAGGTTTCCTAAGTTAATATGCTCCAAATATGTTGTGACATCAGTAAGATATCATTTATTATGCCCGAAATGAATGTAAACACAAACTATGCCCCGTAGGGGTAGTTTGGTCATTTTAAAGGTTGTAAAAGAGTTTAAATGTTAACCTGAGTTACAGGCCTGATGTAATCAGCAAATATACTCAATTTGCTAAGTTATATCAGTAGGTTAAAGCATATATGTGAAAATTTTCAATTTTAACCAAACTATGCCCCGTAGGGGTATTTTGGTAATTTCACATAAGCCGAAAAGCTCAAAACTGAAGTCTGAGTTTATCAACCTTTTCTTACTGTTAAAATATTATAATTTGCCTCATATATCAGTAGGTATCACCCTTGGCATGTTTAAAATGGTTATAGCACATACTATGCGTTAAAAACGCTTAAAAAGGCGATTAAAGGCCATTTTCGGGTTTGATACTTAAATCTGATATTTTTATATTTCCAGATGGCTTATAACAATTTATTTATCATATGTAATTAGTAGCAAAAGGTTTGGAATCGTTTAGATATGAAAAACTCATTTTATGGCCCGTAAGGGCAAAACCGACAATTACCGGATTAAGCCTACGACTACTAGTTATGGTCAGCCTAAAATTGTTTAAAAATCTTTAAAAATCCCAAAATAATATATTACATCAGTGGGTAAAATATTTGATATCAAAAAGTAGGCTTAACTAGGCTATACGCTAATTACGCCGTTTTATTAACAAAAAGCTTTAATTTTACGCTAACGAGCATAACTCTTAACCTACACCTCAAACTGATGTCAAATTTTGTATGCAAGTTTAAATATCAGTAATTAAAGTTTCTACTCTTTTACACTTCTAAAAATCACGTTTTAAGGTAATAAGGGCATAATGGTCAACATATGGGCAATTAACGGAATCATGCGTATTAATTTGATAACAAATGATCCAAGGTGTATAATCACAGAGGGTTATACTAGCATGTAACCTGGTCCAAATAAAGCTCTAATGCATTTCTAAATCATGCCTAAACGGGTCAGAACTGAAAGTCAAAGTATAAGTCAAACTATGCGACTTTCGGTTCCGAACCGGGTCTAAACAGGAAATTGTCAGGTTGAACATGTTTAGACATGTTCTTACACTAATTACCAAGTTATATTAATGATCAAACAGGTTGTATGTGATCTACATTGCTAATCATGCATAAATTGCAATTTAAACATTCTGTTGACTTTTTAATTACACGTTTGACCCGACATTAGACCTAGTTAGAGTGGGAATCAGGGGGAACCCTTTTGAGGGTTTATTACCCACATAATTACCAACTTATAACTACTTTTATTTTGAGATTTGACTGAGCCTTTATTAATTAATCTCGAAGTCAAACCGTAATTACGACGGTTTGACTTTTAGCTAAATAACTAAGCTAAACTCAATTAAAGAAGGATTAGCAAACTAACAAAAGTCCTAAGCTTGATTAGTGATCACTTGAGAGTGCCTTGGAGCTCCAGAATTGATCAGGTTGCTTGAAGGAAGGTGTGAAGAATGAGTTGCTAGTTCATGGCCTTTTATAGTGTTCAATCCACCATAAGAAGTTGACACTTGGGTCTACAACTCTCCACAACTGATCAACACATGTTCCTAGTGCTTAGGGGGTGCCTAGGGGTCGTCCAAGATGAGGCAAATCGGTTAAAAGTCGAACACAAGATCCATGGCAGACAAAGTAGCAAAAAGATCGGACCAGATAGGCCCTAGCGTGACGCGACGGACCCCCCTGGGCCTCGCGTCGCGCGACCCCCTTCTGCACAAAATCCACATTTTTAGATTTTTGCGATTTGATCCTTGGCTCTTCAAAATTCGATTAGGAACTTGTTTCTTGAATTATGAACCCTCATAATTGATCTATAAGGGCTTTAAAACCTATACCCACTTTGTTAAGTCCCCGGTTAACTTTATTGTTACCCGAAAAGTCCTAACTTCCAACGTTTACGCTTTAACCCTTCGCACACGAATTTGATCATAACTTTCTCATACGATAACGAAACTTTATGAAATTTAAATCGTGCATTCTAGTGAGCATAATTAACCGTTACAAAGCTTCGGGTTTGTCAAAAGGTCACTCAGAGGTATAACTTAAACATGTTGACACATTTAGCCCATGTAGTTTGTAATCTCTCACTTTTAGCTCCGTATGATCCATGATTTATTCGTTTGAAGGTATGAGCATCTTGTAGGGTTAATATGCAATATATTTATTCACTGTTGACATTTAGAATACGTATATCCACATACTTTCCATGATTGTCAACTTTAGTCCTTCTATAATATTGTTTCAAACGTTTAAACATTTGACACATGTCTACACATTATAGGACGTGAATTTTCGAGGTGTTACAATATATATGCGGATTAGACACCAACAAATAAACACTCAAAAAATGGCTACAATTTAAGGAATGTGTTTAGTGACGGCATCAGATTCCTAATGTATGGAGAAAGGTCTGGTGGCAAGAAAAGCTGCTTCTAGGAGGTTGTCAAGTGTTTTGGCTCGACGATTCCATTCTTGGATGGTTGGTTAGGCCCTTGTTCCTGTAACTCGATTCATAGCACGGTATATCCCATTTTAGTTTTACACCACTGTGAACCTTACGCCTTTTTTACTTTCTGATCGACGTTCTCGGCATTGAAAATTTTTCGTAAACTAAATCATACCTGTATATGTTGATATTTAAGAGATACATAGTCAACAAAATCAAGAGCAATGGCGATATATATGCGGATTAGACCCATAAAAATACACACTTAAAAAATGGCTACAATTTAAGGAATGTGTTTAGTGACGGCATCAGATTCCTAATTGATGGAGAAAGGTCTGGTGTCAAGAAAAGCTGCTTCCAGGAGGTTATCAAGTGTTTTCGCTCGACGATTCCATTCTTGGGTGGTTGGTTAGGCCATTTTTCTTGGAACACGAATCCTTGCCTGGTATATCCCATTTTAGTTTTACACCATTGTGAACCTTACGCCTTTTTTACTCTCTGATCGAGGTTCTCGGCATTGAAAAATCTTTGTAAACTATATCACACGTGTGTACGTTGACATTTAAGAGATATACAGTCTAGAAAATCAAGACCAATGGTGATATACATGCTGATTAGACACCAAAAAATAAACACTCAAAAAATGGCTACAATTTAAGGAATGTGTTTAGTGACGACATCAGATTTCCAATTGATGGAGAAAGGTCTGGTGGTAAGAAAAGCTGCTTCCAAGAGGTTGTCAAGTGTTTTTGCTCAACGATTCCATTCTTGGGTGCTGGGTTTGGCCCTTATTCCTGTTACTCGAATCCTAGCCCGGTATATCCAATTTTAGTTTTACACCATTGTGAACCTTACGCCTTTTTTTCTCTCTGATCGAGGTTCTCGGCATTGAAAAATCTTCGTAAATGAAAGCACACGTGTATATGTTTATATTTAAGAGATAAACAGTCAAGGAAATCAAGAGCTATAGTGATATATATGGGGATTAGACATCAAAAAATAAACACTCAAAAAATGGTTACAATATAAGGAATGTGTTTACTGACGACATCAGATTCCTAATTGATGGAGAAAGGTCTAGTGGCAAGAAAAGCTGCTTCCAGGAGGTTGTCAAGTGTTTTCGCTCGGCGATTTCATTCTTGGGTGGTTGGTTTGGCCCTTGTTTCAGTAACTCGACTTCTAGCCCGGTATATCCCATTTCAGTTTTATACCATTGTGAACCTTACGTCTTTGTTACTCTCTGATTGAGGTTCTCGGCATTGAAATATCTTCGTAAACTAAATCACACGTGTATATGTTGACATTTAAGAGATGTACAGTAAGAAAATCAAGAGCAATGGTGATATATATGCGGAATAGACACCAAAAAATAAACACTAAAAAAATGGCTACAATTTAAGGAACATGTTTAGTGACGGCATCAGATTCCTAATGTATGGAGAAAGGTCTGGTGGCAAGAAAAGTTGCTTCCAGGAGGTTGTCAAGTGTTTTTGCTCGACGATTCCATTCTTGGATGGTTGGTTAGGCCCTTTTTCCTGTAACTCGAATCCTAGCCCGGTATATCCCATTTTAGTTTTACACCATTGTGAACCTTACGCATTTTTTACTTTCTGATTGAGGTTCTCGGCATTGAAAATTTTTCGTAAACTAAATCATACGTGTATATGTTGACATTTAAGAGATATACAGTCAACAAAATCAAGAGCAATGGTGATATATATGCGGATTAGACCCATAAAAATAAACACTCAAAAAATGGCTACAATTTAAGGAATGTGTTTAGTGACGAGATCAGATTCCTAATTGAGGGAGAAAGGTTTGGTGGCAAGAAAAGCTGCTTCCAGGAGGTTGTCAAGTGTTTTTGCTCGACGATTCCATTCTTGGGTGGTTGGTTTGACCCTTGTTCCGGTAACTCGAATTCTAGCCCGGTATATCCCATTTCAGTTTTATACCATTGTGAACCTTGCCTCTTTTTTACTCTCTGATTGAGGTTCTCGGCATTGAAATATCTTCGTAAACTAAATCACACGTGTATATGTTGACATTTAAGAGATGTACAGTAAGAAACTCAAGGGCAATGGTGATATATATGCGGATTAGACACCAACAAATAAACACTCAAAAAATGGCTACAATTTAAGGAATGTGTTTAGAGACGGCATCAGATTCCTAATGTATGGAGAAAGGTCTGGTGGCAAGAAAAGCTGCTTCCAGGAGGTTGTCAAGTGTTTTCGCTCGACGATTCCATTCTTGAACGGTTGGTTAGGCCCTTGTTCCTGTAACTCGAATCCTAGCCCGGTATATCCCATTTTAGTTTTACACCATTGTGAACCTTACGCATTTTTTACTTTCTGATTGAGGTTCTCGGCATTGAAAATTTTTCGTAAACTAAATCATACATGTATATGTTGACATTTAAGAGATATACAGTCAACAAAATCAAGAGCAATGGTGATATATATGCGGATTAGAGCCATAAAAATAAACACTCAAAAAATGGCTACAATTTAAGGAATGTATTTAGTGACGAGATCAGATTCCTAATTGATGGAGAAAGGTCTGGTGGCAAGAAAAGCTGCTTCCAGGAGGTTGTCAAGTGTTTTCGCTTGACGATTCCATTCTTGGGTGGTTGGTTTGACCCTTGTTCCGGTAACTCGAATTCTAGCCCGGTATATCCCATTTCAGTTTTATACCATTGTGAACCTTACGTCTTTTTTACTCTCTGATTGAGGTTCTCGGCATTGAAATATCTTCGTAAACTAAATCACACGTGTATATGTTGACATTTAAGAGATGTACAGTAAGAAACTCAAGAGCAATGGTGATATATATGCGGATTAGACACCAATAAATAAACACTCAAAAAATGGCTACAATTTAAGGAATGTGTTTAGTGACGGCATCAGATTCCTAATGTATGGAGAAAGGTCTGGTGGCAAGAAAAGCTGCTTCCAGGAGGTTGTCAAGTGTTTTGGCTCGACGATTCCATTCTTGGATGGTTGGTTAGGCCCTTGTTCCTGTAACTCGAATCCTAGCACGGTATATCCCATTTTAGTTTTACACCACTGTGAACCTTACGCCTTTTTTACTTTCTGATCGACGTTCTCGGCATTGAAAATTTTTCGTAAACTAAATCATACATGTATATGTTGACATTCAAGAGATATACAGACAACAAAATCAAGAGCAATGGCGATATATATGCGGATTAGACCCATAAAAATAAACACTTAAAAAATGGCTAGAATTTAAGGAATGTGTTTAGTGACGGCATCAGATTCCTAATTGATGGAGAAATGTCTAGTGTCAAGAAAAGCTGCTTCCAAGAGGTTATCAAGTGTTTTCGCTCGACGATTCCATTCTTGGGTGGTTGGTTTGGCCCTTTTTCTTGGAATTCGAATCCTTGCCTGGTATATCCCATTTTAGTTTTACACCATTGTGAACCTTACGCTTTTTTACTCTCTGATCGAGGTTCTCGGCATTGAAAAATCTTCGTAAACTAGATCACACGTGTGTACGTTGACATTTAAGAGATATACAGTCTAGAAAATCAAGACCAACGGTGATATACATGCAGATTAGACACCAAAAAATAAACACTCAAAAAATGGCTACAATTTAAGGAATGTGTTTAGTGACGACATCAGATTCCCAATTGATGGAGAATGGTCTGGTGGCAAGAAAAGCTGCTTCCAGAAGGTTGCCAAGTGTTTTTGCTCGACGATTTCATTCTTGGGTGGTGGGTTTGGCCCTTATTCCTGTTACTCGAATCCTAGCCCGGTATATCCAATTTTAGTTTTACACCATTGTGAACCTTACGCCTTTTTTACTCTCTGATCGAGGTTCTCGGCATTGAAAAATCTTCGTAAATGAAAGCACACGTGTATATGTTTATATTTAAGAGATATACAGTCAAGAAAATCAAGAGCTATAGTGATATATATGGGGATTAGACATCAAAAAATAAACACTCAAAAAATGGCTAAAATTTAAGGAATGTGTTTAGTGACGGCATCAGATTCCTAACTGATGGAGAAATGTCTTGTGGCAAGAAAAGCTGCTTACAGGATGTGGTCAAGTGTTTTCGCTCGACGATTCCATTCTTGGGTGGTTGGTTTGGCCCTGGCTCCTGTAACTCGAATCCTAGCCCGGTATATCACATTTTAGTTTTACACCATTGTGAACCTTACGCCTTTTTTACTCTCTGATCTAGGTTCTCGGCATTGAAAAATCTTCATAAACTAAATCACACGTATATATGTTGACATTTAAGAGATATACAGTCTAGAAAATCAAGAGCAATGGTGATATACATGCGGATTACACACCAAAAAACAAACACTCAAAAAATGGCTACAATATAAGAAATGTGTTTAGTGACGACAACAAATTCCTAATTGATGGAGAAAGGTCTGGTGGCAAGAAAAGCTACTTCCAGGAGGTTGTCAAGAGTTTTGGATCAACGATTCCATTCTTGGATGGTCAGTTTGGCCCTTGTTCCTGTAACTTTAATCCAAGCCCGGTATATCCCATTTTAGTTTTACACCATTGTGAACCCTACGCCTTTTTTACTCTCTGATCGAGGTTCTCGGCATTGAGAAATCTTCGTAAACTAAATCACAAGTGTATATGTTGACATTTAAGAGATATACAGTCAAGAAAATCATGAGCAATGGTGATATATATGCGGATTAGACACCAAAAAATGGCTACAATTTAAGGAATGTGTTTAGTGATGGCATCAGATTCCTAATTGATGGAGAAAGGTCTGGGGGCAAGAAAAGCTGCTTCCAGGAGTTTGTCAAGTGTTTTCGCTTGACGATTCCATTCTTGGGTGGTTGGTTTGGCCCTTATTCTTGTAACTCGAATACTAGCCTGGTATATCCCATATTAGTTTTTAACCATTGTGAACCTTACGCCCTTTTTACTCTCTGATCGAGTTTATCGGCGTTGAAAAATCTTCGTAAACTAAATCACACGTGTATATGTTGACATTTAAGAGATATACAGTCAAGAAAATCAAGAGCAATGATTAGACACCAAAAAATAAACACTCAAAAAATGGCTACAATTTAAGGAATGTGTTTAGTAACGGCGTCAGATTTCTAATTGATGGAGAAAGGTCTGGTGACAAGAAAAGCTGCTTCTAGGAGGTTGTCAAGTGTCTTCGCTCGACGATTCCATTCTTGGGTGGTTGGTTTGGCACTTGTTCCTGTAAATCGAATCCTAGCCCGGTATATCCCATATTAATTTTACACCATTGTGAACCTTGCGCCTTTTTTACTCTCTGATCGAGGATCTCGGCATTGAAAAATCTTCGTAAACTAAATCACACGTGTATATGTTGACATTTAAGGGATATACAGTCATGAAAATCAAGAGCAATGGTGATATGTATGTGGATTAGACACCAAAAAATAAACACTCATAAAATGGCTACAATTTAAGGAATGTGTTTAGTGACGACATCAGATTCCTAATTTATGGAGAAAGGTCTGGTGGCCAGAAAAGCTTCTTCCAGGAGGTTGTCAAGTGTTTTCGCTCGACGATTCCATTCTTGGGTGGTTGGTTTGGCCCTTGTTCCTGTAACTCGAATCCTAGCTCGGTATATGAAGTTTTAGTTTTACACCATTGTGAACCTTACACCTTTTTTACTCTCTAATCGAGGTTCTCGGCATTGAAAATTCTTCGTAAACTAAATCACATGTGTATATGTTGACATTTAAGAGATATACATTCAAGAAAATCAAGAGAAATGGGGATAAATATGCGGATTAGACACTAAAAAATAAACACTCAAAAAATGGCTACAATTTAAGGAATGTGTTTAGTGACGGCATCAGATTCTTAATTGATGGAGAAAGGTCTGGTGGAAGGAAAAGCTGATTCCAGGAGGTTGTCAAGTGTATTCGCTCGACGATTCCATTCTTGGGTGGTTGGTTTGGCCCTTATTCCTGTAACTCGAATCCTAGCCCGGTATATCCCATTTTAGTTTTACACCATTGTGAACCTTACCCTTTTTTACTCTCTGATCGAGGTTCTCGGCTTTGAAAAATCTTCGTAAACTAATCCGCACGTGTATATGTTGACATTTAAGAGATGTACAGTCTAGAAAATCAAGCGCAATGGTGATATATATGTGGATTAGACACCAAAAAATAAACACTCAAAAACTGGCTACGATTTAAGGAATGTGTTTAGTGACGGCATCAACTTCCTAATTGATGGAGAAAGGTCTGGTGGCAAGAAAAGCTGCTTCCAAGAGGTTGTCAAGTGTTTTCGCTCGACGATTACATTCTTGGGTGGTTGGATTGGCCCTTGTTCCTGTAACTCGAATCCTAGCCTGGTATATCCCATTTGATTTTACACCATTGTGAACCTTACGCCTTTTTTACTCTCTGATCGAGGCTCTCGGCATTTAAAAATCTTCATAAACTAAATCACACGTGTATATGTTGACATTTAATAGATATACAGTCAAGAAAATCAAGACCAATGGTGATATATATGCGGATTAGACACCAAAAAATAAACACTCAAAAAATGGCTACAATTTAAGGAATGTGTTTAGTGATGGCATCAGATTCCTAATTGATGGAGAAGGGTCTGGTGGCAAGAAAAGCTGCTTCCAGGAGGTTGTCAAGTGTTTTTGCTCGACGATTCCATTCTTGGGTGGTTGGTTTGGCCCTTCTTCCTGTAATTCGAATCCTAGCCCGGTATATCCCGTTTTAGTTTTACACCATTGTGAACCTTACGCCTTTTTTACTCTCTAATCGAGGTCTCGACATTAAAAAATCTTCGTAAACTGAATCACACGTGTATATGTTGACATTTAAGAGATATACAGTCAAGAAAATCAAGAGAAATGGTGATATATATGCGTATTAGACACCAAACAATAAACACTCAAAAAATGGCTACAATTTAAGGAATGTGTTTAGTGACGGCATCATATTCCTAATTGATGGAGAAAGGTCTGGTTGCAAGAAAAGCTGCTTCCAGGAGGTTGTCAAGTGTTTTCGCTCGACGATTCCATTCTTGGGTGGTTTGTTTGGCCCTTGTTCCTGTAACTTGCCGTGTGCAAAATGTAACATATAAATTACATCAAGTGAGGCATTTACCTAACCCTTTTCTAGTACTAATGTTGGAAAAAGTCTGTTTTTGTCTTCCTTTTGAATTTACAGGACCAAATGAGCTTAAACGAGCAAAAGAAACAAATATACAGCAAAAATCAACATAAATACAAAGAAAAGCAATAAACGTGACATGCCCGACCCCTCGGCAGCATCCCCTAAGGCAAAAACAAGAAACAGAAGACTGACCACGGGCCGTGCCCACTGAGCATGGGGGCGTGGTCAGCCACCTGCAGAAAAAACAAAGCTGTGGAAGCTTCTACGCCCACCACAGGGGCGTGCCCAGCTCAGCACGGGGCGTGGTCAATGCTAAGATACGAAGAATCTTGCAAATCTTGGTAGTACAGATACGCTTCTAAACACGGGGTCGTGCCCACTGGACACGGGCCGTGTCGAGCCCTCTGCTGACACAAGCATTTAATGAAGGAAGAGAAAAGGATGGCCACAGGGCGTGTCCACTGGACACGGGGCCGTGGTCGGGCTTCTATTCATGTTATAAATAGGGGTGCTTGGCTCACTTCAAACGCATCCCTTGGCACACCACCACTCTCTCACTTTGCCACCACTCCACCACCACTACAACACCCACATCCACCACCATCATCCATCATCCACCTTAGAGTGTGTGTAGTAGTCTCTGGATCCAAATGAAAGGCCATGCTTGGCTAAGCCTCTTACATCACATGGTGAAGACAAGTGTTTAATGTATTACTTTTGATTTTTAATCTTTTCGCACTTTTTATTTGGTTTTGTATTAATGACTATAATAACTAGTTTCTTATGTTGAAGGTGAAACTTCTTTATCATTTTTCCGTGGTGTCTTGGCATTACTTTACTGTCTATATAAAGTAAAAGATTTACACCATTCATATCTCTATGGTCTATATAGAGATATGTTGGCTACCTGGTCGGGGGTTAAGGGAATGGTTTAGTAAGGTTCTTGCCTTGTTCAATGTATAGATCCTGCAAGGACCTGGGTCAAGCTTACTAGGACCTCCTTCAATACCCACTGGTATTGGATGGCGGGGGTGTGAATGGCTTGATCCCCTCATATGTAAACTACTATTAATACATTAAACCGGCTACTTGGGATTGTATCCGTGCTGACTCAAACCACGTAGCCGATGGTAACGTCACCTTCAAAAGAGGGGCCTACCACTTTTCGCATTAATAACTTAATTAATTATCTTCCAATATTCCTACCCTTTGGGATTGTATCCTTGCTGACTCAAACCACTGGGTTGAGGGTAACGCCACCTTCAAAAGAGAGGCATACTACTATAACTACGATAATCTCTTAAAAATTGTAAAAGTGCGAAAATCATCAAAGGATACATTAAAGGTGAGTCGGATCCAAGTGATTCATCTTGTCTATCTTTTTTTATTTTATTTTTATTTCTGCATTTTTTAGTTTTTATTTTCATGTTTTAAAATCTTTTCACAAAACCGGTACTAAAAGCTCTTGTGTCCTTGGACGACCTCGGTATCTTACCAACGCTATGCTACGCTCACGATGGGTGCACTTGCCCATGTGTGTGTTTAGTGTTAGTAGAATATCATGTTTTATAAATTTAAAACTTGACTAATGCGTAATATGGGCTAAAAATATCAATAAAATCATATCGCACCGAACGCAGACCAAGTTTTTGGCACCGTTTCCGGGAACACAAGGATTTTAAGAAAGTTAGGAATCAACGGCCAAATCATTTATCCTTATTTTTCAACTTTTTTTAGGTTTTTTCTTAAATTTTCAGCTTCTGCAGACTTCAGCACGGGGTCGTGCCTGGTCGGATACAGGGTCGTGCCCAGCAACCTTACTAGTAGTTTTTGTTTTCTGAGTTGCAGGAGAGTGACCACGGGGCCGTGGCGGTGCACCACGGGGCCGTGCTGAACTCTCCAGTAACTGGGATCCAGAAAACAAGCGTTTTAACCACGACCACGGGCCGTGGTCAGTGACCATGGGGCCCTGGTGAGACTTCTAACCAAGGTTCTTTTTGTTTTTATCGAAGGACTTGGAACCTAGGCGCAACACTTGAACTTTCTACGCAGTGCATGAGCTCCAGTTCCAATAAAGACATAAAAGAACCTCTAGACGAACCCGAACGCTTTGTAAGAAAAAGACTAAAAGCTAAAAATCAAGAGAAAGTTTCGGGGGACCAACTTCAAAGGCGGATCAGCGTACCCTGATGGATTACCTACGGCCCACAGTAGGTAATCTCAGAGCCGCTATCAATGCACCGAACGTCGATGCCAAGAACTTCGAACTTCGGCCGCATTTGATCCAAATGCTCCAAAATTCCGCAACCTTTCATGGCCTAGTTGACGAAGATCCCCATTTACATATTACCAACTTTTTGGAAATATGTGATACTTTCTGGATGAACGGGGCATCAAACGACGCCATCCGCCTCCGAATGTTCCTATTTTCAATAAAAGACCGAGCTAAGGCTTTGCTTAACACCCTCCCAAATGGTTCGGTAAATACTTGGGATGAACTGGCCCAAAAGTTTCTATATATGTATTTCCTACCTTCTAAACCAGCTAAATTAATGACTGAAATTAATACATATTCGCAAGAGAACGGGGAATCCTTATGTGAAACTTGGGAAAGGTTCAAGGAGCTATTAAGAAAAAGCCCTCATCATGGTCTTGCAGTATGGCAACAAGTATCCACTTTCTATAATGGGTTGTTGTCACACACAAGACAAACACTCGACTCTAGCTCCGAGGGACTCCTAGGTAATCGTCGCCCAAATGAAATTTATAATCAAATTGAGGAAATTGCTCAAACCAATTTTCAATGGCACACTCCCCGAGGCACAAAATCTATTGCCCCGGGCGCCCATAAGGTGAATGAAAACACCTCTTTACAAGCCCAAATCGTGGCACTATCTTCAAAAATCAAAAAGCTAGAAATGGCAAAAACGGCCTCGGTTATGGCTTGCGAAAGGTGTGGAGGGCCACATGAAAATTGGAGTTGTATGAAAGAAATGGATAATCAAACGAAAATGGTAAACTACATTGATAATAGACCTAGGCCGGGTCCCCCAACGGGCACCTACAACCAAGGATGGCGTAACCACCCTAACCTTGGTTGGAGAGCACCCGGCAATAGTAGTAACCAACAAAACCAAAACCAACAAACAAACTTTCAACAACAACCAAGAAATGAGTCACAAAATTTCTCTCAACAACAACAAGGGGGACGAGAGAGGCTTGAAGACCCTGTTTCACGCCTCATCTCCGAAACCGAAAATAAGAACTCGGATCGATTCCTCTAAATGGAATCAAACTTTAGAAATCAACAAGCTAGTATTCAAAACGTTGAAAAACAACAAAATCAACTAGCTCAAAATTTCTCCAAGAGACCACAAGGTGCGTTACCTAGCAATACCGAACCCAACCCAAAGGCGCAAGTGCATCTCATAACATTGAGAAACCGTACCGTAGGTCCCGAGGAGGCTCCACTGCACCCATCCGACAAAAATCCACCAACTCAGACCGCGACCTCGCCACCAATCTATAAGGAAACGACTCCTCCGCCAAATCTTGAACCTACCAAAACCCCCTCGGTGCCCTTCCCCGATCGGTTACTTCGCCAAAAGACCGATGAGCAATTCACAAAATTCATAAACTTACTAAAACAATTGCATATCAATCTTCCATTTGTGGAAGTCCTCACTCAAATGCCAAAATATTCAAAATTTATAAGAGATTTCCTCTCTCACAAAAGGAAGATCGAAACATTTCAATTGGTCAATTTGAGTGAAGAATGCTCCGTCGTACTACTCAATAAACTTCCACAAAAGAAAATCGACCCCGGAAGCTTCACCATCCCTTGTTCCATTGGGGGATCACCTATACGCAATGCACTAGCCGACCTTGGGGATAGCATCAATCTCATGCCCGCATCAATGTTTGACCGACTCGGACTAGGTAAGATGAATCCCACAAATATGAGCATACAACTCGACGATAGGTCTACCAAATACCCACAAGGTGTCGCCGAAAATCTATTGGTAAAAGTCGGAGACTTGTCTTCCCGGCCGACTTTGTCATACTAGATATGGAGGAAGACACCGAAGTGCCACTCATTCTAGGAAGGCCATTCCTTGTCACCGCCCACGCAATGGTAGATATGAGTGGTGGAAAGTTAACATTGAGGGTCGGGGATAAAGAGATGAAATTCGGGGTTGGGAAGAGAGTAGAGGACGACCCGGTCAACTACATGGAGGTCATAGACTCAAGCTTGGATGACGCTCTCTGACGGTGTAACATGGGATGCGATACATCCCACTTGGGTAACATATGACTGACTTTGGGTCTAGCCAAGGACCCTTATAATGTGGCGCACCACGGAGGCATTCCGCGGAACTATCTGTAGTCTTTAGTTTAGATTAACTTTTATGTTTTCTAGTTTAGCTTTACTTTTCAGGAATAAAACACACTCGAAAAGGTGGAGGTTACTAAGGGAAGTTTAAAGCCACACCCCATGCACAAAAACAGAGCCTCCCGACAATTTTCCAGCATTACAGCAGCACGGGGCCGTGCTTAGCCCAACTCGCCCCGTGCCCAAGGCTCTGCAGAAATTGCCCAGTTCAGGTAACTGAACACGGGGTCGTGCTCACTGAACACGCCCTGTGTCCAGCCTTCTGTTAATTTTGTTACTGGCAATCTGACCACGGGGTCGTGGCCAGACGCCCAGTAACACAAAATTATGTTTTTCAACACCTTTTTACACATTCAATCAACCTAAAAACTTATTTTTGGGACACATTGAGGACAATGTGTAATTTAAGTGTGGGGGGATGCTAAAACCTTGAATTTTGCAAGTCCTAATAACAAGCCTTACACAAAACTCTATTGGAACCGCTAATCACCCCAATTGTTTTCCAAAAACTTTCAATTTTTTTCTTGTTTTGGTTTAATTTGGGAATAACAAGTTCTAAAAAGGTTATATTTTTACAAATTTACAACCGATAGCGTCGTGATAAAAAGAACCAACATAAGAAAATTATGAAAAGGCATGATAAATCTAATTAAAATTTGATTATATATACTTGATCACATTATAAACCCATTCCCACAACAAGTGAGTTTTAAGCCTTTATTGAGCATACAAGCATATATCTTTAAAACTAAATGCTCATTTTTCGTTTATTATGTGAATAGCCGCTTGGTTCTTACGACTCTAGAACTTGCCACGACAATACATTCCCTGTCCTTACCAACTTAAACCCAAGTAAGTAAATGATGGAGGCTTTAGGACTAACCCATTTTCCATTCAACACCATTATTCTCCATTTTTTTTATCAGCTACCCAAAAATCCTCCTAGTTAACCCTTTTGAGCCTAAACCTTTTTCATTTCTATACCCACAAAACAAACACCATTTACCCACCAAAACCCTTTTTCTTTTCAGACCTTTTATTTTAGTAAAAAAACTCGGTTATCTTGTGACGTTCTTTATCAAAAAAAAAAGTCTAGCAATAAACAAACAAGTTCCTCAAAAAAACTTTGTTTGAAAATGTTTAGTTTGAATAATAGTCACAAAAACAAAAAGTTTTACAACGACCGACGCTTTTTACGCTTTTAGCCCTTTTCACTAACCAAAACCACATACCCTTAGCCCAATCCTAACCCTTTCCAAAGTCTCTTGATATTTACAAAGGTTCATAGTTAAAAAGGAGGAGGTTTGATTGCTTGGCAAGCATATGGTAGAAGTTAGTTCCATGCCGGTCTCGAATGTTTCACAAAAATACATATTCGGCCAAGTGTTGAGTGATCCCCGTGAGGTATGTGAACTTGTATATAAATGGAATTTTAAAGAGGCATGTTATACCCAAATAAGTAATTTTTCTTATGAAACGTTCTTAATAAATCATAACGAATAGGATTGTAAATAAAATAAAAATAAAACCCAATAAAGATCTTGGATTCCCGACACTCAAGGTAAGTCCCAAAACTTCTCTTCTACCTATTCCATTTGGGTGTGTAAGCCACATATTAAAGAGTTTTGCTTGAGGACAAGCAAAGATTCAAGTGTGGGGGTATTTGATGTGTGCAAAATGTAACATATATATTACATCAAATGAGGTATTAAACTAACCCTTTTTTAATACTAATGTTGGAAAAAGTGTGTTTTTATCTTCCTTTTGAATTTACAGGACCAAATGAGCGTAAACGAGCAAAAGGAACAAATCAGCAAAAACCAACATAAATACAAAGAAAAGGAATAAATGTGACATGCTCGACCCCTCGGCAGCATCCCCAGAGGCAAAAACAAGAAACAGAAGACTGACCACAGGCCGTGCCTACTGAGTACGGGGGCGTGGTCAGCCACCTGCAGAAAAGACAAAGTTGTGGAAGCTTCTACGCCCACCATGGGGACGTCCCCAGCTCAGCACGGGGCGTGGTCAACGCTAAGATACGCAGAATCTTACAAAATCTTAGTAGTACAGATATGCTTCTACACACGGGGTCGTGCCCACTGGACACGAGCCTTGTTGAGCCCTCTGCTGACACAAGCATTTAATGAAGGAGGAGAAAAGGATGGCCACGGGGCGTGTCCGCTGGATACGGGGCCATGGCCGGGATTATGTTCAGGCTATAAATATGGATGATTGGCTCACTTCCAATGCATCCCTTGGCAAACCACCGCTCTCTCACTTTACCACCACTCCACCACCACTACAACACCCACATCCACCACCATCATCCATCATCCACCTTAGAGTGTGCGTAGTAGTCTCGAGATCCAAGATTGATTGTAAGAGTTCTTGTTAATCAAAGGCCATGCTTGGCTAAACCTCTTATATCACTTGGTGAAGACAAGTCTTTAATGTATTACTTTTGATACTTAATTTTTTCGCACTTTTTATTTGGTTTTGTATTAATGACTTTAATAACTAGTTTCTTATGTTGAAGGTGAAACTTCTTTATCATTTGTCCGTGGTGTCTTGGCATTACTTTACTGTCTATATAAAATAAAAGATTTACATCATTCATATCTCTACGGTCTATATAGAGATATGTTGGCTACCTGGTCGGGGGTTAAAGGAATGGTGTAGTAAGGTTCTTGCCTTGTTCAGTGTATATATCCTGCAAGGACCTGGGTCAAGCTTACTAGGACCTCCTTCAATACCCACTGGTATTGGATGGCGGGGGTGCGAATGGCTTGATCCCCTCATATATAAACTACTATTAATACATTAAACCGGCTACTTGGGATTGTATCCGTGCTGACTCAAACCACTTAGCCGAGGGTAACGTCACCTTCAAAAGAGGGGCCTACCACTTTTCGCATTAATAACTTAATTAATTACCTTCCAATATTCCGACCCTTTGGGATAGTATCCTTGTTGACTCAAACCACTAGGCTGAGAGTAACGTCACCTTCAAAAGAGGGGCCTACTACTATAACTACGATAATCTCTTAAAAAGTGTAAAAGTGAGAAAATCATCAAAGGATACATTAAAGGTGAGTCGGATCCAAGTGATTCATCTTGTCTATCTGTTTTTATTTTATTTTTCTTTCTGCATTTTTTAGTTTTTATTTTCATGTTTTAAAATCTTTTCACAAAAATTTTAGATTGATTAGACGTTGAGGATTAACCGGTACTAAAAGCACTTGTGCCCTTGGACGACCTCGGTATCATACCAACGCTATACAACGCTCACGATGGGTGCACTTGCCCATGTGTGTGTTTAGTGTTAGTAGAATATCGTGTTTTATAAATTTAAAACTTAACTTGTCACACCCTCAAAAACACATGCGGAGTACTACCGCAACGCGTGTGACTGACCAGGATCCAGCCACTACTTATTTTGAACCATTTAGTTATTATTACAAATAATGGTGTGATTAGCGGCTAATTTAAATTTTTCAAAACATAGTTTAAGGTTTTGCAGCGGAAAGGAAAGATGTACATATCGTAATTTAAAACCACAACTTTATTAGTTATGAACTTACAAACCACGCACTCCATCCGATTGCAACGTTCGTCCAAAGTTGTTAGCGAGCAACCTGCAAAGCATGCAGTAGAGTGTCAACATAACGTTGGCGAGTTCACGAGTTAGAGTTTTCCAGTTTTATTTCCAAAAAACTTGTTTCAACAGTTAATCTTTATCCGTTTATACATGCCATGGGGAGCTACCCCATAAGTAAGCTACTAAACTGTTTTACAATACCGAATACTTACTTAACCGTACGTTTCCGCAGTGCCCTGTTTGTCAATGTTCTATCATCATTGACGGTTTGCCTGAGTACATTAGTTCACTCCCGTTCCCAGTAACAAGGGTCGGTGTGAGGCTGGTTAGACCTAAATAGCGCTATCAACTAATAACCCATTCGCCAGGCCCCGGCGACTAATCGGTATTAAATGGTAGGGACTTGAGTGATAGAGTTTCGTTTAGTGTTGCTTGTTGCATCCAGTATAAACAGTAATTAACTAAAAGTACCGCATAAGGGGAGAAAAGTAGTCTTGTATCCCTCACAAGGAGATAGCGTTGTTACCCGTATCCCACACAAGGAGATAGAAATACCATATCCCGCACAAGGAGATAGTAAGCAATCCTAAACCAGGAAAAGTGTTTCGTTCCGTTTCCCAACCACCGGGAACGCATGCTTTAAGTAAAAAGTAGTGAACTCACCTTTGCTTTGCTCGGTAGTCAATTTACTTGTGTTACGTTGGTCAACCATACCCTATTATGGTTTGTAAATATTTATTAGGTTCGTATGCAAGTAATGTCACGCACAACTACACGTATTTAACACATAGCACGTAAGTCATACTAGCATATACGTTATTGGGCCTATCCTAGCATGTGAACAGTTAAACAGTAACAGTTAAACCATAACAATGGCACACAGTTCATAACATCAGTTTGTGCGGCCCAATAACTAAACAAAATAGTCCAGTCGAAACCGGGTGGTCTCGACTCGAGAACAAGAGGTCTCGAGTCGCAACCACAAGTTTCTGAGTCGCAACCAGACGATCTCGGGTTGTGCATTTCTGTGTCACAACCATGAGGTCTCGAGTTAGGCTTGAGTCTACATCAGGAGATGTCGAGTCGCAACCTACCCGACCTCGACTCCCCTATTGTTTGTCTGGTTTCGAGTGGTCACTAAGTGGTCTCGAGCCAAAACCACTTGATCTCGACTCGCAACCACTGTGGGAATCTTTCTAGAATGTTTACCACCCTTGTACGATCCAATCATTTTGCACAATCATGATTTCTTGTACTGACCAATCAAAATGCATAAACATGTTCCAAATATTCCACTTTAACCAAAACGGATCAAACACCAAAATTTTCAAATATTCATATCATCATTCAACACATAATCGTATTGTTCATCATGCTCATATTTCAAAACGGATCTAATCCAATCATCTTCTAACACTGTTTCATCAATCCACATGAGCAATTCATAATATTCATAATAGATTTGTTGTTTCGAGCATCTCAATATTGCTATTTCAACAGTTTGCATATTATCACAAAAAAAGGAAGAGCCTCATGTACATAAACATCAAGTAATGACTCAAAATCCTAGTTTAAATCACACATTATTAAGCTCGAAATCACCAAGATTCATCATACCATTATATATTCACAGTCATGATATTCATACAAAACTCAAGTCAATTTATCATACCTTTTCCATATCTTTACCCACTCAAACAGTATCCATTATTTAACTCAAGCTTCATGGTAAACATATTTATCATACCATATCCTAATTAACAATTCTCATTTATTCAGTCAGCTCAATAACACCACCATGACTCAAACTAATCAGCAAACACATGCCATGTTCTAAGTTAACAGATTGTTACGAGAACTTCATCAATCCCTATCATCACTTACTTGCATCAAAACCCCATATCAAATCAATAAACATACATTTAGATTTAACCATTAGCTTGTTACAATTGCTAAACACATGAAGATTTACACTTTTATTTCACATTCCATACTCACAGCATATATTACTTCAACAACTACATGTAAATAGGTTACTACGTCACCCTTAACATGAATCATTCTCCAAATCCATTAATTCTACATACACCAGTGCATCTAAATCAACAGTTATGTCCAAATTAATATTCATACCCAATCAAAACAAATTGACACACATTGATTTATAAACAAACACATAGCACAAGGAGATGATATTGTAGGCACGTGGCTTGTCACAATATAATCTAGCATAACCATCATCTCAAAATCAAACACTCAAAATCATCTCGATATCTATACTAACCGGAGGGTGGTGAATGTTTACGGCCACCATCTTGTCCGCTGACTTCATCCGCCGGAAACAGCTCCTGGCTGCTATCGCCGTCACTACTCCCGTCGCCGGCACTGGTCTGCCGGAGAACCACCACCACCGTCATCCTCATCGTCTCGCTGTTTCGTGATTAACCGAAGCTCCACTAGAGCTCAGTCCGTCGCCGCTGCTGTTGGGTTTGGTTAGAAACGTCGTCAGTGACGTCAGCTCCACCTTCTTTCTCGCTCTGTGAATATTTACTATCGCACACCACCACCAGTTGGTGGTGGTCGGCTGATGAACGGGAGACAGGGGGCTATAGAGTAGCTTAAACTGAAGGGGGAGGAGGGGGTTTTTCAGGGGTGTTGTGGGTGCGCGACGGAATATGAACGGAGCGTCGGAGGATTCGCCGGAAAAGCTCCGGTCATCGAAGTTGCAGAGGGAAGACGAAGGAATGTGGGAGTGTGTGTGCGGCTGGTTATTAAGGATTAGGGTTTTAGGTTTGTTTTTAGAAAAGAAGGTGAGGAGGGTGGGGGATTATAAGGGGGGTTTAAATAGGTAGGGTTTAGATTTAGGTTAGTTGGGTTGGGCCAAGCCCAAGTGCATGAACCCGATTGCACGTCTCATTTAATTATACTGGCCCGGATATATGTAATTATATTTCTAATCGTGTGCGTTGTTATTTTGTAAATACATGTTAATACTAGTAAGAATAAGAATAATAAGAATAATAATAGTAATAATAATAATAATAACAGGCTCGTCTCACGACGATCAGGATCAAGGGTTCGAGTTGTCACATTCTCCCCATGTTACAGGAATTTCGTCCTCGAAATTTAAGCAAAATCCATACGATTCGCTCTATATGTATACATAGACTCCGTTACCATACACAAATACAAGCAGTTTCACGAAAGTCCACTAAACGAACATGTAAGTCACATAGCACATAAGATCACATACCACGAAAAATCATGTAGCGTAAGATTCACAGAGTTTGTACGTATCTCACATAGTATAGAATTTCACAAATTTAATTATAACATCCAAGAAGCGTACAGGAAAACCCGAAGTGTCACATTATCCCCAAGTTCAAGAAATTTCGTCCCGAAATTTAGCGCGCAGCCACTGACAAGCTAGTGTGATTAAACGTTTTCGTAAGGCGTCACATCACCCCCCTGTTGGTTTGAAATTTCTTCCCGAAATTTAGCGGTAGCTTCAGAGATGGAGGTGATGTTTATAAACAACTGGGGATACATGCGCATCATCTAATTTTCCCATTCCCAGGTAAACTATAGGCCACGACGTGAGCTCCAACGAACTCGGTCTGTTGGTTACACTACGCTCGAGGGTTTTGATTTCTTGATCCTCGATCTCAACCGGTTTCTCAACGAAGCATAGTTTGTTGCTGATCGCGGGTTCTTAAAAAGGAACAACGAATGTTTTATCTGACAAACACTTCTTCAGATTAGGCACGTGAAAGACGTTGTGTACGGCACTCAGCTCTTTAGGCAGGTTTAGTCTGCAAAGCTACCTTACCGATTCTTTCGGTAATTTCGAACGGTCCAACATATCGCGGATTAAGTTCGTCCCGTTAGCCAAAACGTACCACACCCATCCAGGGTGAAACTTTATGTAGAACCTAGACTCCGACTAGGAATTCTAGAGGTTTCCTATGCTTATCCGCGTAATCTTTCTGACGGTCTGGAGCTGCCGCCATGCGTTGTCTATTCTGGGCAATCCTACCCGTTGTGTCCAATGCAAGTTCTGGGCCGGTAATTTTCCTTCCGCCCAACATAGAGGTGACTGGCATTTGCGTTCGTGCAATGCCTCAAATGGTGCTGCCTAAATGCTAGTGTGGTAATTGTTGTTGGAAGAGATTTTACGAAAAGGAAGTGTCATTTGTTTTCCAACGTCGATAACACATGCTCTCAGCATGCCTTCTAGGGTTTCGTAGAGTGCGTTCGGTTGGCCACCCATCCGCGGGTAGTAAACAGAGCTCATGTCTAATAGTGAGCCAAAGGGTCTGGCCGCAGCTTACGACGAATCAGATGCAAAACGTGGATTACGATCATAGACAATAGGAGTTGACACTCCGCGCCTAACATCTACTTCTTTCAAGTAGATGGTTGCCAGTTCGAAAACTTGTTGGTTTCTTTGGTCGCGTGCCGTTACTAGCAGATATTTCATCAATGCCTTAGACAGGATGGAATAAGATAGAAGCACCTCGTAGATCATCTTCCAATTGCTGGAGTTGCGGATATTTAAGCATCTCTCGAATGCTAGGTGACGCTCTTTCGAGTTTAAATCTTGAGGGGTTGCGTATACGGTCGAGAAATGCGGGCTTTCGACGTTAAAAGTTGTGTCTTAAAAAACTTAGCGCAAGGAGGTTCGTGTCGTAGAAGTACCAGAGCGAAGCAAAGGAGTCGTTCAGATTCCCACTGGTTTTCAGAGTAGATTCAGATCACGTCGAAGGAAACAAACATCAAATTTTGACAGGATGGAATAAACTCGAGAGTTGTGACTAGGTGTTGATCGTATCGAGTTCGAATAACAGTTCTTGCAATACCTTTTACCTTCGGGGTATACTTGGCTCGTTGCTCCAACCAGTGACGTTCGTAGAAAGTAATTCGTCCAAACGTAGAATTTTGCAGAATAGAGTAGGATAAGAAGCACGGAATTCGTGAAGTATAACGCGAGTAGCGAGAACATGCGAGACGGGTAGTCAAATCTGATGCGTTCAACTTGAGACAAAACATAAAGGCTTTGGGATCGGCAATAGGGATTTATCTGATGTCGATGAGGTAGTTGGTCGTACACAAGCTATGGGCGTTTTAGAATACAGAACGTTGCTTGCTGTTAAGGGGTGTTACGTCGATGTGGTTAGCGCAAAATGAAGTAGCTAGAAAGGGATGGTCGCTGTGCAGGTCTGTAGGTTTCAGGATCTACTGAGACGTCTGGCAGGATGTGATTTCTCAGGTCGGTAGAAAATCAAGTTCGAGTGGGTTGTTCTAAGTCGTGCGAATGAGTTTGAAGTAGCGCTTGCGTCGTCGGGGGGGGGGGGGGGGGTGGGGTTGATGTGAAACTACGGAAACAGGCTCTCGAAAAAGCACGATTGAGGTAAATGTTGCCAATTTTCAGGGTTTATGAAGTTTGTCGACTAAAGGTCGATCTTGCCGAATTTATTAATCTGGTCAAGGTTCCCGTATGAAGAGACGTGGATATTGTGATGAAGAAATGGTAGAAGCGGGGATACCATCTGGAGTAATAAACACAGATTCGTACAAAAGCTAGCGAAAGGATTCACGGAATCAGAAAAGTCGTCAAAGAATAATGGTTCTAGAAAATGAAGGGCAAGGTAAGCATCTAGGTCACCGTACTCGTCGATGGGTTGACTGGCTCATGTCTTCGTCTTGCCACGCTTCCAAATACGCTGGTTTGTAAGAAAGGTATCAATTTGCTGAGTTTTGGGGCGTGCTAAGGTATAAGGTTCAACTCGAATAAGGATTAACCATGTAATGAGGAATTAGGGAGAAATAACTCCGTGGTCGATGGAAAGGTGATACGATTGCTGGCACTTCAACGAGAAGCATACACCACGCATGCTTTTCATGTTCGAAACGTGCAAACAGAAACCCGAAAGGTGTAGGCTTACTAGAATGCTTCAAGAATCTAGGTGATCAGTCGTATGAGGGAACAAGTCTCACTACTTAAGTCGGGAAAAGAAAATACGCAAGTAAAAAGGATGCGAATGACGTCGTCGTTTTCCTTCTAATATCCCATGATATAGGGGTGGCTCCCCTTCGTTGATTCGTTCTCGTAACTTCTCTATGTGCTTAATAGCAGGCCTTTCCTGGGTAGGTCTATCGAGTGGACGTCCCTCGCGTCGATTTGCAGTCCTGGGATGATATCATGAAATACGTGACAAGGGCTTGAAATAATTGGTTCCCAGCCCTTTAGTGTATTGTGGTTTCGAACCAAGTTTAGGAGGACTCGCTCCTGTTTAACACGTAACACGCTAGCCTAGCCTTCGTATGATCCACTGTGTTAAATACTAAATATACGCATACATACTAACACATATATGCTAATTATACACATACACACATGCGTGTTCACACACATAAGTTATGCACAAGTAAATGCAGTTAGCATACCATCACCAGGTGAGCATCCGAGGTTGACGAACCTTGCAATCCGGAGTGTGGTGTTGTTGTGGGTTTCCACTAAAGAACGGTTATAGTCTGGTTTTCATTAAAAAATATTTTATTTCCCAAACCAAAAATATTTTATATTTAAAACCTAGTTCGCTATAACCAATGGCTCTGATACCAATCTGCCACACCCTCAAAACCACATGCGGAGTACTACCGCAAGGCGTGTCGAACTGACCAGGATCCAACCACTACTTATTTTGAACCATTTAGTTATTATTACAAATAATGGTGTGATTAGCGGCTAATTTAAAATTTTCAAAACATAGTTTAAGGTTTTGCAGCGGAAAGGAAAGATGTATATATCGTAATTTAAAACCACAAGTTTATTAGTTATGAACTTACAAACCACGCACATCCATCCCGATTGCAACGTTCATCCAAAGTTGTTAGCGAGCAACCTGCAAAGCATGCAGTAGAGTGTCAACATAACGTTGGCGAGTTCACGAGTTAGAGTTTTCCAGTTTTATTTCCAAAAAACTTGTTTCAACAGTTAATCTTTTATCCGTTTATACATGCCATGGGGAGCTACCCCATAAGTAAGCTACTAAACTGTTTTACAATACCGAATACTTACTTAACCGTGCGTTTCCGCAGTGCCCCCGTTTGTCAATGTTCTATCATCATTGACGATTTGCCTGAGTACATTAGTTTCACTCCCGTTCCCAGTAACAAGGGTCGGTGTGAGGCTGGTTAGACCAAAATAGCGCTATCAACTAATAACCCATTCGCCAGGCCCCGGCGACTAATCGGTATTAAATGGTTGGGACTTGAGTGATAGAGTTTCGTTTAGTGGTTGCTTGTTGCATCCAGTATAAACAGTAATTACTAAAAGTCCCGCATAAGGGGAGAAAAGTAGTCTTGTATCCCTCACAAGGAGATAGCGTTGTTACCCGTATCCCACACAAGGAGATAGAAATACCGTATCCCGCACAAGGAGATAGTAAGCAATCCCAAACCAGGAAAAGTGTTTCGTTCCGTTTCCCAACCACCGAGAACGCATGCTTTAAGTAAAAAGTAGTGAACTCACCTTTGCTTGGCTCGGTAGTCAATTTACTTGTGTTACGTTGGTCAACCATACCCTATTATGGTTTGTAAATATTTATTAGGTTCGTATGCAAGTAATGTCACGCACAACTACACGTATTTAACACATAGCACGTAAGTCATACTAGCATATACGTTATTGGGCCTATCCTAGCAGGTGAACAGTCAAACAGTAACAGTTAAACTATAACAATGGCACACAGTTCATAACATCAGTTTGTGCGGCCCAATAACTAAACAAAATAGTCCAGTCGAAACTGGGTGGTCTCGACTCGAGAACAAGAGGTCTCGAGTCGCAACCCCAAGTTTCTGAGTCGCAACCAGACGATCTCGGGTTGTGCATTTCTGACTCGCAACCATGAGGTCTCGAGTCAGGCTTGAGTCGAGATCAGGAGATCTCGAGTCGCAACCTACCCGACCTCGAGTCCCCTGTTGTTTGTCTGGTTTCGAGTGGTCACTAAGTGGTCTCGAGTCAAAACCGCTTGATCTCGACTCGCAACCATTGTGGGAATCTTTCTAGAATGTTTACCACCCTTGTACGATCCAATCATTTTGCACTATCATGATTTCTTGTACTGACCAATCAAAATGCATAAACATGTTCCAAATATTCCACTTTAACCAAAACGGATCAAACACCAAAATTTTCAAATATTCATATCATCATTCAACACATAATCATATTGTTCATCATGCTCATATTTCAAAACGGATCTAATCCAATCATCTTCTAACACTGTTTCATCAATCCACTTGAGCAATTCATAATATTCATAATAGATTTGTTGTTTCGAGCATCTCAATATTGCTATTTCAACAGTTTGCATATTATCACAAAAAAGGAAGAGCCTCATGTACATAAACATCAAGTAATGACTCGAAATCCTAGTCTAAATCACACATTATTAAGGTCAAAGTCACCAAGATTCATCATACCATTACATATTCACAGTCATGATATTCATACAAAACTCAAGTCAATTTATCATACCTTTTCCATATCTTTAAGCACTCAAACAGTATCCATTATTTAACTCAAGCTTCATGGTAAATATATTTATCATATCATATCCTAATTAACAATTCTCATTTATTCAGTCAGCTCAATAACACCACCATGACTCAAACTAATCAGCAAACACATGCCCTGTTCTAAGTTAACAGTTTGTTACGAGAACTTCATCAATCCTTATCATCACTTACTTGCATCAAAACCCCATATCAAATCAATAAACATACATTTAGATTTAACCATTAGCTTGTTACAATTGCTAAACACATGAAGATTTACACTTTTATTTCGCATTCCATACTCACAGCATATATTACGTCAACAACTACATGTAAATAGTTTACTACATCACCCTTATCATGAATCATTCTCCAAATCCATTAATTCTACATACACCAGTGTATCTAAATCAACAGTTATGTCCACATTAATATTCATACCCAATCAAAACAAATTGACACACATTGATTTTTAAACAAACACATAGCACAAGGAGATGATATTGTAGGCACGTGGCTTGTCACAATATAATCTAGCATAACCATCATCTCAAAATCAAACACTCAAAATCATCTCGATATCTATACTAACCGGAGGGTGGTGAATGTTTACGGCCACCATCTTGTCCGCTGACTTCATCCGCCGGAAACAGCGTCTGGCTGCTATCGCCGTCACTACTCCCGTCGCCGGCACTAGTCCGCCGGAGAACCACCACCACCGTCATCCTCATCGTCTCATTGTTTCGTGGTTAACCGAAGCTCCACCGGAGTTCAGTCCGTCGCCGCTGCTGTTGGGTTTGGTCAGAAACGTCATCAGTGACGTCAGCTCCACCTTCTTTCTCGCTCTGTGAATATTTACTATCGCACACCACCACCAGTTGGTGGTGGTCGGCTGATGAACGGGAGACAGGGGGCTATGGAGTAGCTTAAATTGAAGAGGGAGGAGGGGGTTTTTTAGGGGTGTTGTGGGTGTGCGACGGAACATGAACGGAGCGCCGGAGGATTCGCCGGAAAAGCTCCGGTCATCGGAGTTGCAGAGGGAAGACGAAGGAATGTGGGAGTGTGTGTGCGGCTGGTTATTAAGGGTTAGGGTTTTAGGTTTGTTTTTAGAAAAGAAGGTGAGGAGGGTGGGGGATTATAAGGGGGGTTTAAATAGGTAGGGTTTAGATTTAGGTTAGTTGGGTTGGGCCAAGCCCAAGTGTATGAACCCGATTGCGCGTCTCATTTAATTATACTGGCCCGAATATATGTAATTATATTTCTAATCGCATGCGTTGTTATTTTGTAAATACATGTTAATACTAGTAAGAATAAGAATAATAAGAATAATAATAGTAATAATAATAATAATAACAGGCTCGTCTCACGACGATCAGGATCAAGGGTTCGAGTTGTCACATAACTAATGCGTAAAATGGGCTAAAAATATCAATAAAAACATATCGCACCGAACGCACAACAAACTCGAATCCCAGCCCGGTATATCCCATTTTCGTTTTCAACATTGTGAACCTTACACCTTTTTTACTCTCTGATCGAGGTTCTTGGCATTGAAAAATCTTTGTAAACTAAATCACACGTGTATATGTTGACATTTAAGAGATATACAGTCAAGAATATCAACAGCAATGGGGATATATATGCAGATTAGACAACAAAAAATAAACACTCAAAAAATGGCTACAATTAAAGCAATGTCTTTAGTGACGGCATCAGATTCCTAGTTGATGGGGAAAGGTGTGGTGCTAAGAAAAGCTGCTTCCAAAAGGTTGTCAAGTGTTTTCGCTCGACGATTCCATTCTTGGGTGGTCGGTTTGGCCCTTGTTCCTGTAACTCAAATCCTTGCCGGTATATCCCATTTTAGTTTTACACCATTGTGAACATTACGCCTTTTTTACTCTCTGATCGAGGTTCTCGGCATTGAAAAATCTTCGTAAACTAAATCACACGTGAATATGTTGACATTTAAGAGATATACAGTTATGAAAATCAAAGCAATGGTGATATAGATGCAGATTAGACACCAAAAAATAAACACTCAAAAAATGGTTACAATTTAAGGAATGTGTTTAGTGATGGCATCAGATTCCTAATTGATGGAAAAAGATTTTGTGGCAAGAAAAGCTGCTTCCAGGAGGTTGTCAAGTGTTTTCGCTGGAAGATTCCATTATTGGGCGGTTGGTTTGGCCCTTGTTCCTGTAACTCGAATCCTAGCCCGGTTTATCCCATTTAATTTTAAACCATTGTGAACCTTACGCCTTTTTTACTATCTGATCGAGGTTCTCGGCATTGAAAAATCTTCTTAAACTAAATCACACGTGTATATGTTGACATTTAAGAGATATACAGTCAAAAAAATCAAGAGCAATGGTTATATATATGCGGATTAGACACCAAAAAAGCACCCAAATAATGGCTACAATTTATGGAATATTTTTAGTGACGACATCAGATTCCTAATTGATGGAGAAAGGTCTGGTGGCAAGAAAAGCTGCTTCGAGGAGGTTGTCAAGTGTTTTCTCTCAACGATTCCATTCCTAGGAGGTTGGGTTGGCCCTTGTTCCTGTAACTCGAATCCTAGCCCAGTATATCCCATTTTAGTTTGACACCATTGTGAACCTTACGCCTTATATACTCTCTGATTGAGGTTCTCGGCATTGAAAAATCTTCGTGAACTAAATCACACGTGTATATGTTGACATTTAAGAGATATACAGTCAAGAAAATCAAGAGCAATGGTGATATATATGTGTATTAGACACCAAAAAATAAACACTAAAAAATGGCTACAATTTAAGGAATGTGTTTAGTGACGGCATCAGATTCCTAATTGATGGAGAAAGGTCTGGTGGTAAGAAAATCTGCTTCCAGGAGGTTGTCAAGTGTTTTCGCTCGACGATTCAATTCTTGAGCGGTTGGTTTGGCCCTTTTTCCTGTAACTCGAATCCGAGCCCGGTATATCCCATTTTAGTTTTACACCATTGTGAACCTTACGCCTTTTTTACTCTCTGATCCAGGTTCTCGGCATTGAAAAATCTTCGTAAACTAAATCACACGTGTATATGTTGACATTTAAGAGACATATAGTCAATAAAATCAAGAGCAATGGTGATATATATGCGGATTAGACACCCAAAAATAAAACTCAAAAAATTGCTACAATTTAAAGAATGTGTTTAGTGACGGCATCAGAATACTAATTGATGGAGAAAGGTCTGTTGGTAAGAAAAGCTGCTTCCAGGAGATTGTCAAGTGTTTTAGCTCGACGATTCCATTCTTGGGTGGTTGGTTTGGCCCTTGTTCCTGTTACTCGAATCCTATCCCGGTATATCCCATTTTAGTTTTACACCATTGTGAACCTTACGCCTTTTTTACTCTCTGATCGAGGTTCTCGGCATTGAAAAATCTTCGTAAACTAAATCACACGTGTATATGATGACCTTTAAAAGATATACAGTCAAGAAAATAAAGCGCAATGGTGATATATATGCGGATTACACACCAAAAAATAAACACTCAAAAAATGGCTACAATTGAAAGAATGTGTTTAGTAAAGGTATCAGATTCCGAAATGATGGAGAAAGGACTGGTGTCAAGCAAAGCTATTTACAGGAGGATGTCAAGTGTTTTCGCTCGACGATTCCATTCTTGGATAGTTGGTTTGGCCCTTGTTCCTGTGACTTAAATCGTAGCCCGGTATATCCCATTTTAGTTTTACACAATTGTGAACCTTACTCCTTTTTTACTCTCTGATCGAGTTTCTCAACATTGAAAAATCTTCGTAAACTAAATCACACGTGTATATGTTGACATTTAGGACAAAATACAGTCAAGAAAATCAAGAGCAATGGTGATATATATGCGGACTAGACACCAAAAAATAAACACTCAAAAAATGGCTACAATTTAGGAATGTGTTTTGTGACGGCATGAGATTCCTAATTGATGGAGAAAGGTCTGGTGGTAAGTAAAGCTGCGTCTAGGAGGTTGTCAAGTGTTTTCGCTCGACGATTCCATTCTAGGGTGGTTGGTTTGGCCCTTGTTCCTGTAACTCGAATCCTTGCCCGGCATATCCCATTTTAGTTTTATACCATTGTGAACCTTACGCCTTTTTTACTCTCTGATCGAGGTTCTCGGCATTGAAAAATCTTCGTAAACTAAATCACACGTGTATATGTTGACATTTAAGAGATGTACAGTCAAGAAAATCAAGAGCAATGGTGATATAGATGCGGATTAGACACCAAAAAATAAACACTCAAAAAATGGCTACAATTTAATGAATGTGTTTAGTGACGGCATCAGATTTCTAATTGATGGGGAAAGGTCTGGTGGAAAGAAAAGCTGCTTCCAGGAGGTTGTCAAGTGTTTTGGCTCGACGATTCCATTCTTGGGTGGTTGGTTTGGCCCTTGTTTCTGTAACTCGAATCCTAGCCCGGTATATCCCATTTTAGTTTTACACCATTGTGAACCTTACGCCTTTTTTACTCTCTGATCGAGGTTCTCGGCATTGAAAAATCTTCGTAAACTAAATCACACGTATATATGTTGACAATTAAGAGATATACAGTAAAGAAAATCAAGAGCATTGGTGATATCTATGCGGATTACACACCAAAAAATAAATATGCAAAAAATGGCTTCAATTGAAGGAATGTGTTTAGTAAAGGCATCAGATTCCTAATTTATGGAGAAAGGTCTGGTGGCAAGCAAAGCTGCTTACAGGAGGATTTCAAGTGTTTTCGCTCGACGATTCCATTCATGAGTGGTTGGTTTGGCCCTTGTTCCTGTAATTCGAATCCTAGCACGGTATATCCCATTTTAGTTTTACACCATTGTGAACCTTACGCCTTTTCTACTCTCTGATCGAGGTTCTCGGCATTGAAAAATCTTCGTAGACTAAATCACACGTGTATATGTTGACATTTAAGAGATATACAGTCAAGAAAATCAAGAGCAATGGTGATATATATGCGGATTATACACATAAAAATAAACACTCAAAAAATGGCTATAATTGAAGAAATGTGTTTAGTAAAGGCATCAGATTCCTAATTAATGGAGAAAGGTCTGGTGGCAAGCAAAGCTGCTTACAGGAGGATGTCAAGTGTTTTCGCTTGACGATTTCATTTTTGGGTGGTTGGTTTGGCCCTAGTTCTTGTAACTCGAATCCTAGCCCAGTATATCCCATTTTAGTTTTACACCATTGTGAACCTTACGCCATTTTTCCTCTTTGATCGAGGTTCTCGACATTGAAAAATCTTCGTAAACTAAATCACACGTGTATATGTTGACATTTAATAGAAATACAGTCAAGAAAATCAAGTGCAATGGTGATATATAGAGAAAGGTCTCATGGTAAGAAAAGCTGCGTCCAGGAGGTCGTCAAGTGTTTTCGCTCGACGATTCCATTCTTGGGTGGTTGGTTTGGCCATTGTTCCTGTAACTCGAATCCTAGCCCGGTATATCCCATTTTAGTTTTATACCATTGTGAACCTTACGCCTTTTTTACTTTTTGATCGAGGTTCACGGCATTGATAAATGTTAGCAAACTAAATCACACGGGTATATGTTGACATTTAAGAGATATACAGTCAAGAATATCAAGAGCAATGGTGATATATATGCGGATTAGATACCAAAAAATAAACACTCAAAAAATGGCTACAATTTAGGAATGTGTTTACTGACGGCATCAGATTCCTTATTGATGGAGAAAGGTCTGGTGGCAAGAAAAGCTGCTTCCAGTAGGTTGTCTAGTGTTTTCGCTCGACGATTTCATTCTTGGGTGGTTGGTTTGGCCCTTGTTACTGTAACTCGAATCCTGGCCCGGTATATCCCATTTTAGTTTTATACCATTGTGAACCTTACGCCTTTTTTACTTTTTGATCGAGGTTCTCGGCATTGAAAAATCTTCGTAAACTAAATCACACGGGTATATGTTGACATTTAAGACATATACAGTCAAGAATATCAAGAGCAATGGTAATATATACGCGGATTAGACACCAAAAAATAAACACTCAAAAAATGGCTACAATTTAGGGAATGTGTTTAGTGACGGCATCGGATTCCTAATTGATGGAGAAAGGTCTGGTGGCAAGAAAAGCTGCTTCCAGTAGGTTGTCTAGTGTTTTCGCTCGACGATTCCATTCTTGGGTGGTTGGTTTGGCCCTTGTTTCTTTAACTCGAATCCAAGCCCGGTATATCCCATTTTAGTTTTACAGCATTGTGAACCTTACGCGTTTTTTACTCTCTGATCGAGGTTCTTGGCATTGAAAAATCTTCGTAAACTAAATCACACGTGTATATGTTGACATTTAAGAGAAATACAGTCAAGAAAATCAAGAGCAATGGTGATATATATGCGGATTACACACCAAAAAATAAACACTCAAGAAATTGCTACAATTTAAGGAATGTGTTTAGTGACGGCATCAGATTCCTAATTGATGGAGAAAGGTCTCGTGGTAAGAAAAGCTGCGTCCAGGAGGTCGTCAAGTGTTTTCGCTCGACGATTCCATTCTTGGGTGGTTGGTTTGGCCTTTGTTCCTGTAACTCGAATCCTAGCCCGGTATATCCCATTTTAGTTTTATACCATTGTGAACCTTACGCCTTTTTTACTTTTTGATCGAGGTTCACGGCATTGATAAATGTTAGCAAACTAAATCACACGGGTAAATGTTGACATTTAAGAGATATACAGTCAAGAATATCAAGAGCAATGGTGATATATATGCGGATTAGATACCAAAAAATAAACACTCAAAAAATGGCTACAATTTAGGAATGTGTTTAGTGACGGCATCGGATTCCTTATTGATGGAGAAAGGTCTGGTGGCAAGAAAAGCTGCTTCCAGTAGGTTGTCTAGTGTTTTCGCTCGACGATTTCATTCTTGGGTGGTTGGTTTGGCCGTTGTTACTGTAACTCGAATCCTGGCCCGGTATATCCCATTTTAGTTTTATACCATTGTGAACCTTACGCCTTTTTTACTTTTTGATCGAGGTTCTCGGCATTGAAAAATCTTCGTAAACTAAATCACACGGGTATATGTTGACATTTAAGACATATACAGTCAAGAATATCAAGAGCAATGGTAATATATACGCGGATTAGACACCAAAAAATAAACACTCAAAAAATGGCTACAATTTAGGGAATGTGTTTAGTGACGGCATCGGATTCCTAATTGATGGAGAAAGGTCTGGTGGCAAGAAAAGCTGCTTCCAGTAGGTTGTCTAGTGTTTTCGCTCGACGATTCCATTCTTGGGTGGTTGGTTTGGCCCTTGTTTCTTTAACTCGAATCCTAGCCCGGTATATCCCATTTTAGTTTTACACCATTGTGAACCTTACGCCTTTTTTACTCTCTGATCGAGGTTCTCGGCATTGAAAAATCTTCGTAAAATAAATCACACGTGTATATGTTGACATTTAAGAGAAATACAGTCAAGAAAATCAAGAGCAATGGTGATATATATGCGGATTAGACACCAAAAAATAAACACTCAAGAAATTGCTACAATTTAAGGATGTGTTTAGTGACGGCATCAGATTCCTAATTGATGGAGAAAGGTCTCATGGTAAGAAAAGCTGCGTCCAGGAGGTCGTCAAGTGTTTTCGCTCGACGATTCCATTCTTGGGTGGTTGGTTTGGCCTTTGTTCCTGTAACTCGAATCCAAGCCCGTTATATCCCATTTTAGTTTTATACCATTGTGAACCTTACGCCTTTTTTACTTTTTGATCGAGGTACTCGGCATTGATAAATCTTCGTAAACTAAATCACACGGGTATATGTTGACATTTTATAGATATACAGTCAAGAATATCAAGAGCAATGGTGATATATACGCGGATTAGACACCAAAAAATAAACACTAAAAAAATGGCTACAATTTAGGGAATGTGTTTAGCGACGGCATCGGATTCCTAATTGATGGAGAAAGGTCTGTTGGCAAGAAAAGCTGCTTCTAGTAGGTTGTCTAGTGTTTTCGCTCGACGATTCCATTCTTGGGTGGTTGGTTTGGCCCTTGTTTCTTTAACCCGAATCCTAGCCCGGTATATCCCATTTTAGTTTTACACCATTGTGAACCTTACGCCTTTTTTACTCTCTGATCGAGGTTCTCGGCATTTAAAAATCTTCGTAAACTAAATCACACGTGTATATGTTGACATTTAAGAGAAATACAGTCAAGAAAATCAAGAGCAATGGTGATATATATGCGGATTAGACACCAAAAAATACACACTCAAGAAATTGCTAAAATTTAAGGAATGTGTTTAGTGACGGCATCAGATTCCTAATTGATGGAGAAAGGTCTCTTGGTAAGAAAAGCTGTGTCCAGGAGGTCGTCAAGTGTTTTCGCTCGACGATTCCATTCTTGGGTGGTTGGTTTGGCCTTTGTTCCTGTAACTCGAATCTAAGCCCGTTATATCCCATTTTAGTTTTATACCATTGTGAACCTTACGCCTTTTTTACTTTTTGATCGAGGTACTCGGCATTGATAAATCTTCGTAAACTAAATCACACTGGTATATGTTGACATTTAAGAAATATACAGTCAAGAATATCAAGAGCAATGGTGATATATATGCGGATTAGACACCAAAAAATAAACACTCAAAAAATGGCTACAATTTTGGGAATGTGTTTAGTGACGGCATCGGATTCCTTATTGATGGAGAAAGGTCTGGTGGCAAGAAAAGCTGCTTCTATTAGGTTGTCTAGTGTTTTCGCTCGACGATTCCATTCTTGGGTGGTTGGTTTGGCCCTTGTTCCTGTAACTCGAATCCTAGCCTGGTATATCCCTTTTAGTTTTATACCATTGTGAACCTTACGCCTTTTTTACTTTTTGATCGAGGTTCTCGGCGTTGAAAAATCTTCGTAAACTAAATCACACGGGTATATGTTGACATTTAAGAGATATACAGTCAAGAATATCAAGAGCAATGGTGATATATACGCGGATTAGACACCAAAAAATAAACACTCAAAAAATGGCTACAATTTAGGGAATGTGTTTAGTGACGGCATCGGATTCCTAATTGATGGAGAAAGGTCTGGTGGCAAGAAAAGCTGCTTCCAGTAGGTTGTCTAGTGTTTTCGCTCGACGATTCCCTTCTTGGGTGGTTGGTTTGGCCCTTGTTTCTTTAACTCGAATCCTAGCCCGGTATATCCCAATTTAGTTTTACACCATTGTGAACCTTACGCCTTTTTTACTCTCTGATCGAGGTTCTCGGCATTGAAAAATCTTCGTAAACTAAATCACACGTGTATATGTTGACATTTAAGAAAAATACAGTTAAGAAAATCAAGAGCAATGGTGATATATATACGGATTAGACACCAAAAAATAAACACTCAAGAAATTGCTACAATTTAAGGATGTGTTTAGTGACGGCATCAGATTCCTAATTGATGGAGAAAGGTCTCATGGTAACAAAAGCTGCGTCCAGGAGGTCGTCAAGTGTTTTCGCTCGACGATTCCATTCTTGGGTGGTTGGTTTGGCCTTTGTTCCTGTAACTCGAATCCAAGCCCGTTATATCCCATTTTAGTTTTATACCATTGTGAACCTTACGCCTTTTTTACTTTTTGATCGAGGTACTCGGCATTGATAAATCTTCGTAAACTAAATCACACGGGTATATGTTGACATTTTATAGATATACAGTCAAGAATATCAAGAGCAATGGTGATATATACGCGGATTAGACACCAAAAAATAAACACTCAAAAAATGGCTACAATTTAGGGAATGTGTTTAGCGACGGCATCGGATTCCTAATTGATGGAGAAAGGTCTGTTGGCAAGAAAAGCTGCTTCTAGTTGGTTGTCTAGTGTTTTTGCTCGACGATTCCATTCTTGGGTGGTTGGTTTGGCCCTTGTTTCTTTAACTCGAATCCTAGTCCGGTATATCCCATTTTAGTTTTACACCATTGTGAACCTTACGCCTTTTTTACTCTCTGATCGAGGTTCTCAGCATTTAAAAATCTTCGTAAACTAAATCACACGTGTATATGTTGACATTTAAGAGAAATACAGTCAAGAAAATCAAGAGCAATGGTGATATATATGCGGATTAGACACCAAAAAATACAGACTCAAGAAATTGCTAAAATTTAAGGAATGTGTTTAGTGACGGCATCAGATTCCTAATTGATGGAGAAAGGTCTCTTGGTAAGAAAAGCTGTGTCCAGGAGGTCGTCAAGTGTTTTCGCTCGACGATTCCATTCTTGGGTGGTTGGTTTGGCCTTTGTTCCTGTAACTAGAATCTAAGCCCGTTATATCCCATTTTAGTTTTATACCATTGTCAACCTTACGCCTTTTTTACTTTTTGATCGAGGTTCTCGGCGTTGAAAAATCTTCGTAAACTAAATCACACGGGTATATGTTGACATTTAAGAGATATACAGTCAAGAATATCAAGAGCAATGGTGATATATACGCGGATTAGTCACCAAAAAATAAACACTCAAAAAAAAGCTACAATTTAGGGAATGTGTTTAGTGACGGCATCGGATTCCTAATTGATGGAGAAAGGTCTGGTGGCAAGAAAAGCTGCTTCCAGTAGGTTGTCTAGTGTTTTCGCTCGACGATTCCATTCTTGGGTTGTTGGTTTGGCCCTTGTTTCTTTAACTCGAATCCTAGCCCGCTATATCCCATTTTAGTTTTACACCATTGTGAACCTTACACCTTTTTTACTCTCTGATCGAGGTTCTCGGCATTGAAAAATCTTCGTAAACTAAATCAGACGTGTATATGTTGACATTTAAGAGAAATACAGTCAAGAAAATCAAGAGCAATGGTGATATATATGCGGATTAGACACCAAAAAATAAACACTCAAGAAATTGCTACAATTTAAGGATGTGTTTAGTGATGGCATCAGATTCCTAATTGATGGAAAAAGGTCTCATGGTAAGAAAAGCTGCGTCCAGGAGGTCGTCAAGTGTTTTCGCTCGACGATTCCATTCTTGGGTGGTTGGTTTGGCCTTTGTTCCTGTAACTCGAATCCAAGCCCGTTATATCCCATTTTAGTTTTATACCATTGTGAACCTTACGCCTTTTTTACTTTTTGATCGAGGTACTCGGCGTTGAAAAATCTTCGTAAACTAAATCACACGGGTATATGTTGACATTTAATAGATATACAGTCAAGAATATCAAGAGCAATGGTGATATATACGCGGATTAGACACCAAAAAATAAACACTCAAAAAATGGCTACAATTTAGGGAATGTGTTTAGTGACGGCATCGGATTCCTAATTGATGGAGAAAGGTCTGGTGGCAAGAAAAGCTGCTTCCAGTAGGTTGTCTAGTGTTTTCGCTCGACGATTCCATTCTTGGGTGGTTGGTTTGGCCCTTGTTTCTTTAAATCGAATCCAAGCCCGGTATATCCCATTTTATTTTTACACCATTGTGAACCTTACGCCTTTTTTACTCTCTGATCGAGGTTCTCGGTATTGAAAAATCTTCGTAAACTAAATCACACGTGTATATGTTGACATTTAAGAGAAATACAGTCAAGAAAATCAAGAGCAATGGTGAAATATATGCGGATTAGACACCAAAAAATAAACACTCAAGAAATTGCTACAATTTAAGGATGTGTTTAGTGACGGCATCAGATTCCTAATTGATGGAGAAAGGTCTCATGGTAAGAAAAGTTGCGTCTAGGCGGTCGTCAAGTGTTTTCGCTCGACGATTCCATTCTTGGGTGGTTGGTTTGGCCTTTGTTCCTGTAACTCGAATCCAAGCCCGTTATATCCCATTTTAGTTTTATACCATTGTGAACCTTACGCCTTTTTTTACTTTTTGATCGAGGTACTCGGCATTGATAAATCTTCGTAAACTAAATCCCATGGGTATATATTGACATTTAAGAGATATACCGTCAAGAATATCAAGAGCAATGGTGATATATACGCGGATTAGACACCAAAAAATAAACACTCAAAAAATGGCTACAATTTAGGGAATGTGTTTAGTGACGGCATCGGATTCCTTATTGATGGAGAAAGGTCTGGTGGCAAGAAAAGCTGCTTCTAGTAGGTTGTCTAGTGTTTTCGCTCGACGATTCCATTCTTGGGTGGTTGGTTTGGCCCTTGTTCCTGTAACTCGAATCCTAGCCCGGTATATCCCATTTTAGTTTTATACCATAGTGAACCTTACGCCTTTTTTACTTTTTGATCGAGGTTCTCGGCATTGAAAAATCTTCGTAAACTAAATCACACGGGTATATGTTGACATTTAAGAGATATACAGTCAAGAATATCAAGAGCAATGGTGATATATACGCGGATTTGACACCAAAAAATAAACACTCAAAAAATGGCTACAATTTAGGGAATGTGTTTAGTGACGGCATCGGATTCCTAATTGATGGAGAAAGGTCGATGGCAAGAAAAGCTGCTTCCAGTAGGTTGTCTAGTGTTTTCGCTCGACGATTCCATTCTTGGGTGGTTGGTTTGGCCCTTGTTTCTTTAACTCGAATCCTAGCCCGCTATATCCCATTTTAGTTTTACACCATTGTGAACCTTACGCCTTTTTTACTCTCTGATCGAGGTTCTCGGCATTGAAAAATCTTCGTAAACTAAATCACACGTGTATATGTTGACATTTAAGAGAAATACAGTCAAGAAAATCAAGAGCAATGGTGATATATATGCGGATTAGACACCAAAAAATAAACACTCAAGAAATTGCTACAATTTAAGGATGTGTTTAGTGACGGCATCAGATTCCTAATTGATGGAGAAAGGTCTCATGGTAAGAAAAGCTGCGTCCAGGCGGTCGTCAAGTGTTTTCGCTCGACGATTCCATTCTTGGGTGGTTGGTTTGGCCTTTGTTCCTGAAACTCGAATCCAAGCCCGTTATATCCCATTTTAGTTTTATACCATTGTGAACCTTACGCCTTTTTTACTTTTTGATCGAGGTACTCGGCATTGATAAATCTTCGTAAACTAAATCACAGGGGTATATGTTGACATTTAATAGATATACAGTCAAGAATATCAAGAGCAATAGTGATATATACGCGGATTAGACACCAAAAAATAAACACTCAAAAAATGGCTACAATTTAGGGAATGTGTTTAGTGACGGCATCGGATTCCTAATTGATGGAGAAAGGTCGATGGCAAGAAAAGCTGCTTCCAGTAGGTTGTCTAGTGTTTTCGCTCGACGATTCCATTCTTGGGTGGTTGGTTTGGCCCTTGTTTCTTTAACTCGAATCCTAGCCCGCTATATCCCATTTTAGTTTTACACCATTGTGAACCTTACGCCTTTTTTACTCTCTGATCGAGGTTCTCGGCATTGAAAAATCTTCGTAAACTAAATCACACGTGTATATGTTGACATTTAAGAGAAATACAGTCAAGAAAATCAAGAGCAATGGTGATATATATGCGGATTAGACACCAAAAAATAAACACTCAAGAAATTGCTACAATTTAAGGATGTGTTTAGTGACGGCATCAGATTCCTAATTGATGGAGAAAGGTCTCATGGTAAGAAAAGCTGCGTCCAGGCGGTCGTCAAGTGTTTTCGCTCGACGATTCCATTCTTGGGTGGTTGGTTTGGCCTTTGTTCCTGAAACTCGAATCCAAGCCCGTTATATCCCATTTTAGTTTTATACCATTGTGAACCTTACGCCTTTTTTACTTTTTGATCGAGGTACTCGGCATTGATAAATCTTCGTAAATTAAATCACAGGGGTATATGTTGACATTTAATAGATATACAGTCAAGAATATCAAGAGCAATAGTGATATATACGCGGATTAGACACCAAAAAATAAACACTCAAAAAATGGCTACAATTTAGGGAATGTGTTTACTGACGGCATCGGATTCCTAATTGATGGAGAAAGGTCTGGTGGCAAGAAAAGCTGCTTCCAGTAGGTTGTCTAGTGTTTTCGCTCGACGATTCCATTCTTGGGTGGTTGGTTTGGCCCTTGTTTCTTTAACTCGAATCCAAGCCCGGTATATCCCATTTTAGTTTTACACCATTGTGAACCTTACGCCTTTTTTACTCTCTGATCGAGGTTCTCGGCATTGAAAAATCTTCGTAAACTAAATCACACGTGTATATGTTGACATTTAAGAGAAATACAGTCAAGAAAATCAAGAGCAATGGTGATATATATGCGGATTAGACACCAAAAAATAAACACTCAAGAAATTGCTACAATTTAAGGATGTGTTTAGTGACGGCATCAGATTCCTAATTGATGGAGAAAGGTCTCATGGTAAGAAAAGCTGCGTTCAGGAGGTCGTCAAGTGTTTTCGCTCGACGATTCGATTCTTGGGTGGTTGGTTTGGCCTTTGTTCCTGTAACTCGAATCCAAGCCCGTTATATCCCATTTTAGTTTTATACCATTGTGAACCTTATGCCTTTTTTACTTTTTGATCGAGGTACTCGGCATTGATAAATCTTCGTAAACTAAATCCCACGGGTATATATTGACATTTAAGAGATATACCGTCAAGAATATCAAGAGCAATGGTGATATATACGCGGATTAGACACCAAAAAATAAACACTCAAAAAATGGCTACAATTTAGGGAATGTGTTTAGTGACGGCATCGGATTCCTTATTGATGGAGAAAGGTCTGGTGGCAAGAAAAGCTGCTTCTAGTAGGTTGTCTAGTGTTTTCGCTCGACGATTCCATTCTTGGGTGGTTGGTTTGGCCCTTGTTCCTGTAACTCGAATCCTAGCCCGGTATATCCCATTTTAGTTTTATACCATAGTGAACCTTACGCCTTTTTTACTTTTTGATCGAGGTTCTCGGCATTGAAAAATCTTCGTAAACTAAATCACACGGGTATATGTTGACATTTAAGAGATATACAGTCAAGAATATCAAGAGCAATGGTGATATATACGCGGATTTGACACCAAAAAATAAACACTCAAAAAATGGCTACAATTTAGGGAATGTGTTTAGTGACGGCATCGGATTCCTAATTGATGGAGAAAGGTCGATGGCAAGAAAAGCTGCTTCCAGTAGGTTGTCTAGTGTTTTCGCTCGACGATTCCATTCTTGGGTGGTTGGTTTGGCCCTTGTTTCTTTAACTCGAATCCTAGCCCGCTATATCCCATTTTAGTTTTACACCATTGTGAACCTTACGCCTTTTTTACTCTCTGATCGAGGTTCTCGGCATTGAAAAATCTTCGTAAACTAAATCACACGTGTATATGTTGACATTTAAGAGAAATACAGTCAAGAAAATCAAGAGCAATGGTGATATATATGCGGATTAGACACCAAAAAATAAACACTCAAGAAATTGCTACAATTTAAGGATGTGTTTAGTGACGGCATCAGATTCCTAATTGATGGAGAAAGGTCTCATGGTAAGAAAAGCTGCGTCCAGGCGGTCGTCAAGTGTTTTCGCTCGACGATTCCATTCTTGGGTGGTTGGTTTGGCCTTTGTTCCTGAAACTCGAATCCAAGCCCGTTATATCCCATTTTAGTTTTATACCATTGTGAACCTTACGCCTTTTTTACTTTTTGATCGAGGTACTCGGCATTGATAAATCTTCGTAAACTAAATCACAGGGGTATATGTTGACATTTAATAGATATACAGTCAAGAATATCAAGAGCAATAGTGATATATACGCGGATTAGACACCAAAAAATAAACACTCAAAAAATGGCTACAATTTAGGGAATGTGTTTACTGACGGCATCGGATTCCTAATTGATGGAGAAAGGTCTGGTGGCAAGAAAAGCTGCTTCCAGTAGGTTGTCTAGTGTTTTCGCTCGACGATTCCATTCTTGGGTGGTTGGTTTGGCCCTTGTTTCTTTAACTCGAATCCAAGCCCGGTATATCCCATTTTAGTTTTACACCATTGTGAACCTTACGCCTTTTTTACTCTTTGATCGAGGTTCTCGGCATTGAAAAATCTACGTAAACTAAATCACACGTGTATATGTTGACATTTAAGAGAAATACAGTCAAGAAAATCAAGAGCAATGGTGATATATATGCGGATTAGACACCAAAAAATAAACACTCAAGAAATTGCTACAATTTAAGGATGTGTTTAGTGACGACATCAGATTCCTAATTGATGGAGAAAGGTCTCATGGTAAGAAAAGCTGCGTCCAGGCGGTCGTCAAGTGTTTTCGCTCGACGATTCCATTCTTGGGTGGTTGGTTTGGCCTTTGTTCCTATAACTCGAATCCAAGCCCGTTATATCCCATTTTAGTTTTATACCATTGTGAACCTTACGCCTTTTTTACTTTTTGATCGAGGTACTCGGCATTGATAAATCTTCGTAAACTAAATCACACGGGTATATGTTGACATTTAAGAGATATACAGTCAAGAATATCAAGAGCAATGGTGATATATATGCGGATTAGACACCAAAAAATAAACACTCAAAAAATGGCTACAATTTTGGGAATGTGTTTAGTGACGGCATCGGATTCCTTATTGATGGAGAAAGGTCTGGTGGCAAGAAAAGCTGCTTCTAGTAGGTTGTCTAGTGTTTTCGCTCGACGATTCCATTCTTGGGTGGTTGGTTTGGCCCTTGTTCCTGTAACTCGAATCCTAGCCCGGTATATCCCATTTTAGTTTTATACCATAGTGAACCTTACGCCTTTTTTATTTTTGATCGAGGTTCTCGGCATTGAAAAATCTTCGTAAACTAAATCACACGGGTATATGTTCACATTTAAGAGATATACAGTCAAGAATATCAAGAGCAATGGTGATATATACGCGGATTAGACACCAAAAAATAAACACTCAAAAAATGGCTACAATTTAGGGAATGTGTTTAGTGACAGCATCGGATTCCTAATTGATGGAGAAAGGTCGATGGCAAGAAAAGCTGCTTCCAGTAGGTTGTCTAGTGTTTTCGCTCGACGATTCCATTCTTGGGTGGTTGGTTTGGCCCTTGTTTCTTTAACTCGAATCCTAGCCCGGTATATCCCATTTTAGTTTTACACCATTGTGAACCTTACGCCTTTTTTACTCTCTGATCGAGGTTCTCGGCATTGAAAAATCTTCGTAAACTAAATCACACGTGTATATGTTGACATTTAAGAGAAATACAGTCAAGAAAATCAAGAGCAGTGGTGATATATATGCGGATTAGACACCAAAAAATAAACACTCAAGAAATTGCTACAATTTAAGGATGTGTTTAGTGACGGCATCAGATTCCTAATTGATGGAGAAAGGTCTCATGGTAAGAAAAGCTGCGTTCAGGAGGTCGTCAAGTGTTTTCGCTCGACGATTCGATTCTTGGGTGGTTGGTTTGGCCTTTGTTCCTGTAACTCGAATCCAAGCCCGTTATATCCCATTTTAGTTTTATACCATTGTGAACCTTACGCCTTTTTTACTTTTTGATCGAGGTACTCGGCATTGATAAATCTTCGTAAACTAAATCCCACGGGTATATATTGACATTTAAGAGATATACCGTCAAGAATATCAAGAGCAATGGTGATATATACGCGGATTAGACACCAAAAAATAAACACTCAAAAAATGGCTACAATTTAGGGAATGTGTTTAGTGACGGCATCGGATTCCTTATTGATGGAGAAAGGTCTGGTGGCAAGAAAAGCTGCTTCTAGTAGGTTGTCTAGTGTTTTCGCTCGACGATTCCATTCTTGGGTGGTTGGTTTGGCCCTTGTTCCTGTAACTCGAATCCTAGCCCGGTATATCCCATTTTAGTTTTATACCATAGTGAACCTTACGCCTTTTTTACTTTTTGATCGAGGTTCTCGGCATTGAAAAATCTTCGTAAACTAAATCACACGGGTATATGTTGACATTTAAGAGATATACAGTCAAGAATATCAAGAGCAATGGTGATATATACGCGGATTTGACACCAAAAAATAAACACTCAAAAAATGGCTACAATTTAGGGAATGTGTTTAGTGACGGCATCGGATTCCTAATTGATGGAGAAAGGTCGATGGCAAGAAAAGCTGCTTCCAGTAGGTTGTCTAGTGTTTTCGCTCGACGATTCCATTCTTGGGTGGTTGGTTTGGCCCTTGTTTCTTTAACTCGAATCCTAGCCCGCTATATCCCATTTTAGTTTTACACCATTGTGAACCTTACGCCTTTTTTACTCTCTGATTGAGGTTCTCGGCATTGAAAAATCTTCGTAAACTAAATCACACGTGTATATGTTGACATTTAAGAGAAATACAGTCAAGAAAATCAAGAGCAATGGTGATATATATGCGGATTAGACACCAAAAAATAAACACTCAAGAAATTGCTACAATTTAAGGATGTGTTTAGTGACGGCATCAGATTCCTAATTGATGGAGAAAGGTCTCATGGTAAGAAAAGCTGCGTCCAGGCAGTAGTCAAGTGTTTTCGCTCGACGATTCCATTCTTGGGTGGTTGGTTTGGCCTTTGTTCCTGAAACTCGAATCCAAGCCCGTTATATCCCATTTTAGTTTTATACCATTGTGAACCTTACGCCTTTTTTACTTTTTGATCGAGGTACTCGGCATTGATAAATCTTCGTAAACTAAATCACAGGGGTATATGTTGACATTTAATAGATATACAGTCAAGAATATCAAGAGCAATAGTGATATATACGCGGATTAGACACCAAAAAATAAACACTCAAAAAATGGCTACAATTTAGGGAATGTGTTTACTGACGGCATCGGATTCCTAATTGATGGAGAAAGGTCTGGTGGCAAGAAAAGCTGCTTCCAGTAGGTTGTCTAGTGTTTTCGCTCAACGATTCCATTCTTGGGTGGTTGGTTTGGCCCTTGTTTCTTTAACTCGAATCCAAGCCCGGTATATCCCATTTTAGTTTTACACCATTGTGAACCTTACGCCTTTTTTACTCTCTGATCGAGGTTCTCGGCATTGAAAAATCTTCGTAAACTAAATCACACGTGTATATGTTGACATTTAAGAGAAATACAGTCAAGAAAATCAAGAGCAATGGTGATATATATGCGGATTAGACACCAAAAAATAAACACTCAAGAAATTGCTACAATTTAAGGATGTGTTTAGTGACGACATCAGATTCCTAATTGATGGAGAAAGGTCTCATGGTAAGAAAAGCTGCGTCCAGGCGGTCGTCAAGTGTTTTCGCTCGACGATTCCATTCTTGGGTGGTTGGTTTGGCCTTTGTTCCTATAACTCGAATCCAAGCCCGTTATATCCCATTTTAGTTTTATACCATTGTGAACCTTACGCCTTTTTTACTTTTTGATCGAGGTACTCGGCATTGATAAATCTTCGTAAACTAAATCACACGGGTATATGATGACATTTAAGAGATATACAGTCAAGAATATCAAGAGCAATGGTGATATATATGCGGATTAGACACCAAAAAATAAACACTCAAAAAATGGCTACAATTTTGGGAATGTGTTTAGTGACGGCATCGGATTCCTTATTGATGGAGAAAGGTCTGGTGGCAAGAAAAGCTGCTTCTAGTAGGTTGTCTAGTGTTTTCGCTCGACGATTCCATTCTTGGGTGGTTGGTTTGGCCCTTGTTCCTGTAACTCGAATCCTAGCCCGGTATATCCCATTTTAGTTTTATACCATTGTGAACCTTACGCCTTTTTTACTTTTTGATCGAGGTTCTCGGCATTGAAAAATCTTCGTAAACTAAATCACACGGGTATATGTTGACATTTAAGAGATATACAGTCAAGAATATCAAGAGCAATGGTGATATATACGCGGATTAGACACCAAAAAATAAACACTCAAAAAATGGCTACAATTTAGGGAATGTGTTTAGTGACGGCATCGGATTCCTAATTGATGGAGAAAGGTCGATGGCAAGAAAAGCTGCTTCCAGTAGGTTGTCTAGTGTTTTCGCTCGACGATTCCATTCTTGGGTGGTTGGTTTGGCCCTTGTTTCTTTAACTCGAACCTAGCCCGCTATATCCCATTTTAGTTTTACACCATTGTGAACCTTACGCCTTTTTTACTCTCTGATCGAGGTTCTCGGCATTGAAAAATCTTCGTAAACTAAATCACACGTGTATATGTTGACATTTAAGAGAAATACAGTCAAGAAAATCAAGAGCAATGGTGATATATATGCGGATTAGACACCAAAAAATAAACACTCAAGAAATTGCTACAATTTAAGGATGTGTTTAGTGACGGCATCAGATTCCTAATTGATGGAGAAAGGTCTCATGGTAAGAAAAGCTGCGTCCAGGCGGTCGTCAAGTGTTTTCGCTCGACGATTCCATTCTTGGGTGGTTGGTTTGGCCTTTGTTCCTGAAACTCGAATCCAAGCCCGTTTTATCCCATTTTAGTTTTATACCATTGTGAACCTTACGCCTTTTTTACTTTTTGATCGAGGTACTCGGCATTGATAAATCTTCGTAAACTAAATCACAGGGGTATATGTTGACATTTAATAGATATACAGTCAAGAATATCAAGAGCAATAGTGATATATACGCGGATTAGACACCAAAAAATAAACACTCAAAAAATGGCTACAATTTAGGGAATGTGTTTACTGACGGCATCAGATTCCTAATTGATGGAGAAAGGTCTGGTGGCAAGAAAAGCTGCTTCCAGTAGGTTGTCTAGTGTTTTCGCTCAACGATTCCATTCTTGGGTGGTTGGTTTGGCCCTTGTTTCTTTAACTCGAATCCAAGCCCGGTATATCCCATTTTAGTTTTACACCATTGTGAACCTTACGCCTTTTTTACTCTCTGATCGAGGTTCTCGGCATTGAAAAATCTTCGTAAACTAAATCACACGTGTATATGTTGACATTTAAGAGAAATACAGTCAAGAAAATCAAGAGCAATGGTGATATATATGCGGATTAGACACCAAAAAATAAACACTCAAGAAATTGCTACAATTTAAGGATGTGTTTAGTGACGACATCAGATTCCTAATTGATGGAGAAAGGTCTCATGGTAAGAAAAGCTGCGTCCAGGCGGTCGTCAAGTGTTTTCGCTCAACGATTCCATTCTTGGGTGGTTGGTTTGGCCTTTGTTCCTATAACTCGAATCCAAGCCCGTTATATCCCATTTTAGTTTTATACCATTGTGAACCTTACGCCTTTTTTACTTTTTGATCGAGGTACTCGGCATTGATAAATCTTCGTAAACTAAATCACACGGGTATATGTTGACATTTAAGAGATATACAGTCAAGAATATCAAGAGCAATGGTGATATATATGCGGATTAGACACCAAAAAATAAACACTCAAAAAATGGCTACAATTTTGGGAATGTGTTTAGTGACGGCATCGGATTCCTTATTGATGGAGAAAGGTCTGGTGGCAAGAAAAGCTGCTTCTAGTAGGTTGTCTAGTGTTTTCGCTCGACGATTCCATTCTTGGGTGGTTGGTTTGGCCCTTGTTCCTGTAACTCGAATCCTAGCCCGGTATATCCCATTTTAGTTTTATACCATAGTGAACCTTACGCCTTTTTTACTTTTTGATCGAGGTTCTCGGCGTTGAAAAATCTTCGTAAACTAAATCACACGGGTATATGTTGACATTTAAGAGATATACAGTCAAGAATATCAAGAGCAATGGTGATATATACGCGGATTAGACTCCAAAAAATAAACACTCAAAAAATGGCTACAATTTAGGGAATGTGTTTAGTGACGGCATCGGATTCCTAATTGATGGAGAAAGGTCGATGGCAAGAAAAGCTGCTTCCAGTAGGTTGTCTAGTGTTTTCGGTCGACGATTCCATTCTTGGGTGGTTGGTTTGGCCCTTGTTTCTTTAACTCGAATCCTAGCCCGCTATATCCCATTTTAGTTTTACACCATTGTGAACCTTACGCCTTTTTTACTCTCTGATCGAGGTTCTCGGCATTGAAAAATCTTCGTAAACTAAATCACACGTGTATATGTTGACATTTAAGAGAAATACAGTCAAGAAAATCAAGAGCAATGGTGATATATATGCGGATTAGACACCAAAAAATAAACACTCAAGAAATTGCTACAATTTAAGGATGTGTTTAGTGACGACATCAGATTCCTAATTGATGGAGAAAGGTCTCATGGTAAGAAAAGCTGCGTCCAGGCGGTCGTCAAGTGTTTTCGCTCGACGATTCCATTCTTGGGTGGTTGGTTTGGCCTTTGTTCCTATAACTCGAATCCAAGCCCGTTATATCCCAATTTAGTTTTATACCATTGTGAACCTTACGCCTTTTTTACTTTTTGATCGAGGTACTCGGCATTGATAAATCTTCGTAACCTAAATCACACGGGTATATGTTGACATTTAAGAGATATACAGTCAAGAATATCAAGAGCAATGGTGATATATATGCGGATTAGACACCAAAAAATAAACACTCAAAAAATGGCTACAATTTTGGGAATGTGTTTAGTGACGGCATCGGATTCCTTATTGATGGAGAAAGGTCTGGTGGCAAGAAAAGCTGCTTCTAGTAGGTTGTCTAGTGTTTTCGCTCGACGATTCCATTCTTGGGTGGTTGGTTTGTCCCTTGTTCCTGTAACTCGAATCCTAGCCCGGTATATCCCATTTTAGTTTTATACCATAGTGAACCTTACGCCATTTTTACTTTTTGATCGAGGTTCTCGGCATTGAAAAATCTTCGTAAACTAAATCACACGGGTATATGTTGACATTTAAGAGATATACAGTCAAGAATATCAAGAGCAATGGTGATATATACGCGGATTAGTCACCAAAAAATAAACACTCAAAAAATGGCTACAATTTAGGGAATGTGTTTAGTGACGGCATCGGATTCCTAATTGATGGAGAAAGGTCGATGGCAAGAAAAGCTGCTTCCAGTAGGTTGTCTATTGTTTTCGCTCGACGATTCCATTCTTGGGTGGTTAGTTTGGCCCTTGTTTCTTTAACTCGAATCCTAGCCCGCTATATCCCATTTTAGTTTTACACCATTGTGAACCTTACGCCTTTTTTACTCTCTGATCGAGGTTCTCGGCATTGAAAAATCTTCGTAAACTAAATCACACGTGTATATGTTGACATTTAAGAGAAATACAGTCAAGAAAATCAAGAGCAATGGTGATATATATGCGGATTAGACACCAAAAAATAAACACTCAAGAAATTGCTACAATTTAAGGATGCGTTTAGTGACGGCATCAGATTCCTAATTGATGGAGAAAGGTCTCATGGTAAGAAAAGCTGCGTCCAGGCGGTCGTCAAGTGTTTTCGCTCGACGATTCCATTCTTGGGTGGTTGGTTTGGCCTTTGTTCCTGTAACTCGAATCCAAGCCCGTTATATCCCATTTTAGTTTTATACCATTGTGAACCTTACGCCTTTTTTACTTTTTGATCGAGGTACTCGGCATTGATAAATCTTTGTAAACTAAATCACACAGGTATATGTTGACATTTAATAGATATACAGTCAAGATTATCAAGAGCAATGGTGATATATACGCGGATTAGACACCAAAAAATAAACACTCAAAAATGGCTACAATTTAGGGAATGTGTTTAGTGACGGCATCGGATTCCTAATTGATGGAGAAAGGTCTGGTGGCAAGAAAAGCTGCGTCCAGTAGGTTGTCTAGTGTTTTCGCTCGACGATTCCATTCTTGGGTGGTTGGTTTGGCCCTTGTTTCTTTAACTCGAATCCTAGCCCGGTATATCCCATTTTAGTTTTACACCATTGTGAACCTTACGCCTTTTTTACTCTCTGATCGAGGTTCTCGGCATTGAAAAATCTTCGTAAACTAAATCACACGTGTATATGTTGACATTTAAGAGAAATACAGTCAAGAAAATCAAGAGCAATGGTGATATATATGCGGATTAGACACCAAAAAATAAACACTCAAGAAATTGCTACAATTTAAGGATGTGTTTAGTGACGGCATCAGATTCCTAATTGATGGAGAAAGGTCTCATGGTAAGAAAAGTTGCGTCCAGGAGGTCGTCAAGTGTTTTCGCTCGACGATTCCATTCTTGGGTTGTTGGTTTGGCCTTTGTTCCTGTAACTCGAATCCAAGCCCGTTATATCCCATTTTAGTTTTATACCATTGTGAACCTTACGCCTTTTTTACTTTTTGATCGAGGTACTCGGCATTGATAAATCTTCGTAAACTAAATCACACGGGTATATGTTGACATTTAAGAGATATACAGTCAAGAATATCAAGAGCAATGGTGATATATATGCGGATTAGACACCAAAAAATAAACACTCAAAAAATGGCTACAATTTTGGGAATGTGTTTAGTGACGGCATCGGATTCCTTATTGATGGAGAAAGGTCTGGTGGCAAGAAAAGCTGCTTCTAGTAGGTTGTCTAGTGTTTTCGCTCGACGATTCCATTCTTGGGTGGTTGGTTTGGCCCTTGTTCCTGTAACTCGAATCCTAGCCCGGTATATCCCATTTTAGTTTTATACCATTGTGAACCTTACGCCTTTTTTACTTTTTGATCGAGGTTCTCGGCGTTGAAAAATCTTCGTAAACTAAATCACACGGGTATATGTTGACATTTAAGAGATATACAGTCAAGAATATCAAGAGCAATGGTGATATATACGCGGATTAGACTCCAAAAAATAAACACTCAAAAAATGGCTACAATTTAGGGAATGTGTTTAGTGACGGCATCGGATTCCTAATTGATGGAGAAAGGTCGATGGCAAGAAAAGCTGCTTCCAGTAGGTTGTCTAGTGTTTTCGGTCGACGATTCCATTCTTGGGTGGTTGGTTTGGCCCTTGTTTCTTTAACTCGAATCCTAGCCCGCTATATCCCATTTTAGTTTTACACCATTGTGAACCTTACGCCTTTTTTACTCTCTGATCGAGGTTCTCGGCATTGAAAAATCTTCGTAAACTAAATCACACGTGTATATGTTGACATTTAAGAGAAATACAGTCAAGAAAATCAAGAGCAATGGTGATATATATGCGGATTAGACACCAAAAAATAAACACTCAAGAAATTGCTACAATTTAAGGATGTGTTTAGTGACGACATCAGATTCCTAATTGATGGAGAAAGGTCTCATGGTAAGAAAAGCTGCGTCCAGGCGGTCGTCAAGTGTTTTCGCTCGACGATTCCATTCTTGGGTGGTTGGTTTGGCCTTTGTTCCTATAACTCGAATCCAAGCCCGTTATATCCCAATTTAGTTTTATACCATTGTGAACCTTACGCCTTTTTTACTTTTTGATCGAGGTACTCGGCATTGATAAATCTTCGTAACCTAAATCACACGGGTATATGTTGACATTTAAGAGATATACAGTCAAGAATATCAAGAGCAATGGTGATATATATGCGGATTAGACACCAAAAAATAAACACTCAAAAAATGGCTACAATTTTGGGAATGTGTTTAGTGACGGCATCGGATTCCTTATTGATAGAGAAAGGTCTGGTGGCAAGAAAAGCTGCTTCTAGTAGGTTGTCTAGTGTTTTCGCTCGACGATTCCATTCTTGGGTGGTTGGTTTGTCCCTTGTTCCTGTAACTCGAATCCTAGCCCGGTATATCCCATTTTAGTTTTATACCATAGTGAACCTTACGCCTTTTTTACTTTTTGATCGAGGTACTCGGCATTGATAAATCTTCGTAAACTAAATCACAGGGGTATATGTTGACATTTAATAGATATACAGTCAAGAATATCAAGAGCAATAGTGATATATACGCGGATTAGACACCAAAAAATAAACACTCAAAAAATGGCTACAATTTAGGGAATGTGTTTACTGACGGCATCGGATTCCTAATTGATGGAGAAAGGTCTGGTGGCAAGAAAAGCTGCTTCCAGTAGGTTGTCTAGTGTTTTCGCTCGACGATTCCATTCTTGGGTGGTTGGTTTGGCCCTTGTTTCTTTAACTCGAATCCTAGCCCGCTATATCCCATTTTAGTTTTACACCATTGTGAACCTTACGCCTTTTTTACTCTCTGATCGAGGTTCTCGGCATTGAAAAATCTTCGTAAACTAAATCACACGTGTATATGTTGACATTTAAGAGAAATACAGTCAAGAAAATCAAGAGCAATGGTGATATATATGCGGATTAGACACCAAAAAATAAACACTCAAGAAATTGCTACAATTTAAGGATGTGTTTAGTGACGGCATCAGATTCCTAATTGATGGAGAAAGGTCTCATGGTAAGAAAAGCTGCGTCCAGGCGGTCGTCAAGTGTTTTCGCTCGACGATTCCATTCTTGGGTGGTTGGTTTGGCCTTTGTTCCTGTAACTCGAATCCAAGCCCGTTATATCCCATTTTAGTTTTATACCATTGTGAACCTTACGCCTTTTTTACTTTTTGATCGAGGTACTCGGCATTGATAAATCTTTGTAAACTAAATCACACGGGTATATGTTGACATTTAATAGATATACAGTCAAGATTATCAAGAGCAATGGTGATATATACGCGGATTAGACACCAAAAAATAAACACTCAAAAATGGCTACAATTTAGGGAATGTGTTTAGTGACGGCATCGGATTCCAAATTGATGGAGAAAGGTCTGGTGGCAAGAAAAGCTGCGTCCAGTAGGTTGTCTAGTGTTTTCGCTCGACGATTCCATTCTTGGGTGGTTGATTTGGCCCTTGTTTCTTTAACTCGAATCCTAGCCCGGTATATCCCATTTTAGTTTTACACCATTGTGAACCTTACGCCTTTTTTACTCTCTGATCGAGGTTCTCGGCATTGAAAAATCTTCGTAAACTAAATCACACGTGTATATGTTGACATTTAAGAGAAATACAGTCAAGAAAATCAAGAGCAATGGTGATATATATGCGGATTAGACACCAAAAAATAAACACTCAAGAAATTGCTACAATTTAAGGATGTGTTTAGTGACGGCATCAGATTCCTAATTGATGGAGAAAGGTCTCATGGTAAGAAAAGCTGCGTCCAGGAGGTCGTTAAGTGTTTTCGCTCGACGATTCCATTCTTGGGTGGTTGGTTTGGCCTTTGTTCCTGTAACTCGAATCCAAGCCCGTTATATCCCATTTTAGTTTTATACCATTGTGAACCTTACGCCTTTTTTACTTTTTGATCGAGGTACTCGGCATTGATAAATCTTCGTAAACTAAATCACACGGGTATATGTTGACATTTAAGAGATATATAGTCAAGAATATCAAGAGCAATGGTGATATATATGCGGATTAGACACCAAAAAATAAACACTCAAAAAATGGCTACAATTTTGGGAATGTGTTTAGTGACGGCATCGGATTCCTTATTGATGGAGAAAGGTCTGGTGGCAAGAAAAGCTGCTTCTAGTAGGTTGTCTAGTGTTTTCGCTCGACGATTCCATTCTTGGGTGGTTGGTTTGGCCCTTGTTCCTGTAACTCGAATCCTAGCCCGGTATATCCCATTTTAGTTTTATACCATAGTGAACCTTACGCCTTTTTTACTTTTTGATCGAGGTTCTCGGCGTTGAAAAATCTTCGTAAACTAAATCACACGGGTATATGTTGACATTTAAGAGATATACAGTCAAGAATATCAAGAGCAATGGTGATATATACGCGGATTAGACACCAAAAAATAAACACTCAAAAAATGGCTACAATTTAGGGAATGTGTTTAGTGACGGCATCGGATTCCTAATTGATGGAGAAAGGTCGATGGCAAGAAAAGCTGCTTCCAGTAGGTTGTCTAGTGTTTTCGGTCGACGATTCCATTCTTGGGTGGTTGGTTTGGCCCTTGTTTCTTTAACTCGAATCCTAGCCCGCTATATCCCATTTTAGTTTTACACCATTGTGAACCTTACGCCTTTTTTACTCTCTGATCGAGGTTCTCGGCATTGAAAAATCTTCGTAAACTAAATCACACGTGTATATGTTGACATTTAAGAGAAATACAGTCAAGAAAATCAAGAGCAATGGTGATATATATGCGGATTAGACACCAAAAAATAAACACTCAAGAAATTGCTACAATTTAAGGATGTGTTTAGTGACGGCATCAGATTCCTAATTGATGGAGAAAGGTCTCATGGTAAGAAAAGCTGCGTCCAGGCGGTCGTCAAGTGTTTTCGCTCGACGATTCCATTCTTGGGTGGTTGGTTTGGCCTTTGTTCCTATAACTCGAATCCAAGCCCGTTATATCCCATTTTAGTTTTATACCATTGTGAACCTTACGCCTTTTTTACTTTTTGATCGAGGTACTCGGCATTGATAAATCTTCGTAAACTAAATCACACGGGTATATGTTGACATTTAAGAGATATACAGTCAAGAATATCAAGAGCAATGGTGATATATATGCGGATTAGACACCAAAAAATAAACACTCAAAAAATGGCTACAATTTTGGGAATGTGTTTAGTGACGGCATCGGATTCCTTATTGATGGAGAAAGGTCTGGTGGCAAGAAAAGCTGCTTCTAGTAGGTTGTCTAGTGTTTTCGCTCGACGATTCCATTCTTGGGTGGTTGGTTTGGCCCTTGTTCCTGTAACTCGAATCCTAGCCCGGTATATCCCATTTTAGCTTTATACCATAGTGAACCTTACGCCTTTTTTACTTTTTGATCGAGGTACACGGCATTGATAAATCTTCGTAAACTAAATCACAGGGGTATATGTTGACATTTAATAGATATACAGTCAAGAATATCAAGAGCAATAGTGATATATACGCGGATTAGACACCAAAAAATAAACACTCAAAAAATGGCTACAATTTAGGGAATGTGTTTACTGACGGCATCGGATTCCTAATTGATGGAGAAAGGTCTGGTGGCAAGAAAAGCTGCTTCCAGTAGGTTGTCTAGTGTTTTCGCTCGACGATTCCATTCTTGGGTGGTTGGTTTGGCCCTTGTTTCTTTAACTCGAATCCTAGCCCGCTATATCCCATTTTAGTTTTACACCATTGTGAACCTTACGCCTTTTTTACTCTCTGATCGAGGTTCTCGGCATTGAAAAATCTTCGTAAACTAAATCACACGTGTATATGTTGACATTTAAGAGAAATACAGTCAAGAAAATCAAGAGCAATGGTGATATATATGCGGATTAGACACCAAAAAATAAACACTCAAGAAATTGCTACAATTTAAGGATGTGTTTAGTGACGGCATCAGATTCCTAATTGATGGAGAAAGGTCTCATGGTAAGAAAAGCTGCGTCCAGGCGGTCGTCAAGTGTTTTCGCTCGACGATTCCATTCTTGGGTGGTTGGTTTGGCCTTTGTTCCTGTACCTCGAATCCAAGCCCGTTATATCCCATTTTAGTTTTATACCATTGTGAACCTTACGCCTTTTTTACTTTTTGATCGAGGTACTCGGCATTGATAAATCTTTGTAAACTAAATCACACGGGTATATGTTGACATTTAATAGATATACAGTCAAGATTATCAAGAGCAATGGTGATATATACGCGGATTAGACACCAAAAAATAAACACTCAAAAATGGCTACAATTTAGGGAATGTGTTTAGTGACGGCATCGGATTCCAAATTGATGGAGAAAGGTCTGGTGGCAAGAAAAGCTGCGTCCAGTAGGTTGTCTAGTGTTTTCGCTCGACGATTCCATTCTTGGGTGGTTGGTTTGGCCCTTGTTTCTTTAACTCGAATCCTAGCCCGGTATATCCCATTTTAGTTTTACACCATTGTGAACCTTACGCCTTTTTTACTCTCTGATCGAGGTTCTCGGCATTGAAAAATCTTCGTAAACTAAATCACACGTGTATATGTTGACATTTAAGAGAAATACAGTCAAGAAAATCAAGAGCAATGGTGATATATATGCGGATTAGACACCAAAAAATAAACACTCAAGAAATTGCTACAATTTAAGGATGTGTTTAGTGACGGCATCAGATTCCTAATTGATGGAGAAAGGTCTCATGGTAAGAAAAGCTGCGTCCAGGAGGTCGTCAAGTGTTTTCGCTCGACGATTCCATTCTTGGGTGGTTGGTTTGGCCTTTGTTCCTGAAACTCGAATCCAAGCCCGTTATATCCCATTTTAGTTTTATACCATTGTGAACCTTACGCCTTTTTTACTTTTTGATCGAGGTACTCGGCATTGATAAATCTTCGTAAACTAAATCACACGGGTATATGTTGACATTTAAGAGATATACAGTCAAGAATATCAAGAGCAATGGTGATATATATGCGGATTAGACACCAAAAAATAAACACTCAAAAAATGGCTACAATTTTGGGAATGTGTTTAGTGATGGCATCGGATTCCTTATTGATGGAGAAAGGTCTGGTGGCAAGAAAAGCTGCTTCTAGTAGGTTGTCTAGTGTTTTCGCTCGACGATTCCATTCTTGGGTGGTTGGTTTGGCCCTTGTTCCTGTAACTCGAATCCTAGCCCGGTATATCCCATTTTAGTTTTATACCATAGTGAACCTTACGCCTTTTTTACTTTTTGATCGAGGTTCTCGGCGTTGAAAAATCTTCGTAAACTAAATCACACGGGTATATGTTGACATTTAAGAGATATACAGTCAAGAATATCAAGAGCAATGGTGATATATACGCGGATTAGACACCAAAAAATAAACACTCAAAAAATGGCTACAATTTAGGGAATGTGTTTAGTGACGGCATCGGATTCCTAATTGATGGAGAAAGGTCGATGGCAAGAAAAGCTGCTTCCAGTAGGTTGTCTAGTGTTTTCGGTCGACGATTCCATTCTTGGGTGGTTGGTTTGGCCCTTGTTTCTTTAACTCGAATCCTAGCCCGCTATATCCCATTTTAGTTTTACACCATTGTGAACCTTACGCCTTTTTTACTCTCTGATCGAGGTTCTCGGCATTGAAAAATCTTCGTAAACTAAATCACACGTGTATATGTTGACATTTAAGAGAAATACAGTCAAGAAAATCAAGAGCAATGGTGATATATATGCGGATTAGACACCAAAAAAATAAACACTCAAGAAATTGCTACAATTTAAGGATGTGTTTAGTGACGGCATCAGATTCCTAATTGATGGAGAAAGGTCTCATGGTAAGAAAAGCTGCGTCCAGGCGGTCGTCAAGTGTTTTCGCTCGACGATTCCATTCTTGGGTGGTTGGTTTGGCCTTTGTTCCTGAAACTCGAATCCAAGCCCGTTATATCCCATTTTAGTTTTATACCATTGTGAACCTTACGCCTTTTTTACTTTTTGATCGAGGTACTCGGCATTGATAAATCTTCGTAAACTAAATCACAGGGGTATATGTTGACATTTAATAGATATACAGTCAAGAATATCAAGAGCAATAGTGATATATACGCGGATTAGACACCAAAAAATAAACACTCAAAAAATGGCTACAATTTAGGGAATGTGTTTAGTGACGGCATCGGATTCCTAATTGATGGAGAAAGGTCTGGTGGCAAGAAAAGCTGCTTCCAGTAGGTTGTCTAGTGTTTTCGCTCGACGATTCCATTCTTGGGTGGTTGGTTTGGCCCTTGTTTCTTTAACTCGAATCCAAGCCCGGTATATCTCATTTTAGTTTTACACCATTGTGAACCTTACGCCTTTTTTACTCTCTGATCGAGGTTCTCGGCATTGAAAAATCTTCGTAAACTAAATCACACGTGTATATGTTGACATTTAAGAGAAATACAGTCAAGAAAATCAAGAGCAATGGTGATATATATGCGGATTAGACACCAAAAAATAAACACTCAAGAAATTGCTACAATTTAAGGATGTGTTTAGTGACGGCATCAGATTCCTAATTGATGGAGAAAGGTCTCATGGTAAGAAAAGCTGCGTCCAGGAGGTCGTCAAGTGTTTTCGCTCGACGATTCCATTCTTGGGTGGTTGGTTTGGCCTTTGTTCCTGAAACTCGAATCCAAGCCCGTTATATCCCATTTTAGTTTTATACCATTGTGAACCTTACGCCTTTTTTACTTTTTGATCGAGGTACTCGGCATTGATAAATCTTCGTAAACTAAATCACACGGGTATATGTTGACATTTAAGAGATATACAGTCAAGAATATCAAGAGCAATGGTGATATATATGCGGATTAGACACCAAAAAATAAACACTCAAAAAATGGCTACAATTTTGGGAATGTGTTTAGTGATGGCATCGGATTCCTTATTGATGGAGAAAGGTCTGGTGGCAAGAAAAGCTGCTTCTAGTAGGTTGTCTAGTGTTTTCGCTCGACGATTCCATTCTTGGGTGGTTGGTTTGGCCCTTGTTCCTGTAACTCGAATCCTAGCCCGGTATATCCCATTTTAGTTTTATACCATAGTGAACCTTACGCCTTTTTTACTTTTTGATCGAGGTTCTCGGCGTTGAAAAATCTTCGTAAACTAAATCACACGGGTATATGTTGACATTTAAGAGATATACAGTCAAGAATATCAAGAGCAATGGTGATATATACGCGGATTAGACACCAAAAAATAAACACTCAAAAAATGGCTACAATTTAGGGAATGTGTTTAGTGACGGCATCGGATTCCTAATTGATGGAGAAAGGTCGATGGCAAGAAAAGCTGCTTCCAGTAGGTTGTCTAGTGTTTTCGGTCGACGATTCCATTCTTGGGTGGTTGGTTTGGCCCTTGTTTCTTTAACTCGAATCCTAGCCCGCTATATCCCATTTTAGTTTTACACCATTGTGAACCTTACGCCTTTTTTACTCTCTGATCGAGGTTCTTGGCATTGAAAAATCTTCGTAAACTAAATCACACGTGTATATGTTGACATTTAAGAGAAATACAGTCAAGAAAATCAAGAGCAATGGTGATATATATGCGGATTAGACACCAAAAAATAAACACTCAAGAAATTGCTACAATTTAAGGATGTGTTTAGTGACGGCATCAGATTCCTAATTGATGGAGAAAGGTCTCATGGTAAGAAAAGCTGCGTCCAGGCGGTCGTCAAGTGTTTTCGCTCGACGATTCCATTCTTGGGTGGTTGGTTTGGCCTTTGTTCCTGAAACTCGAATCCAAGCCCGTTATATCCCATTTTAGTTTTATACCATTGTGAACCTTACGCCTTTTTTACTTTTTGATCGAGGTACTCGGCATTGATAAATCTTCGTAAACTAAATCACAGGGGTATATGTTGACATTTAATAGATATACAGTCAAGAATATCAAGAGCAATAGTGATATATACGCGGATTAGACACCAAAAAATAAACACTCAAAAAATGGCTACAATTTAGGGAATGTGTTTAGTGACGGCATCGGATTCCTAATTGATGGAGAAAGGTCTGGTGGCAAGAAAAGCTGCTTCCAGTAGGTTGTCTAGTGTTTTCGCTCGACGATTCCATTCTTGGGTGGTTGGTTTGGCCCTTGTTTCTTTAACTCGAATCCAAGCCCGGTATATCCCATTTTAGTTTTACACCATTGTGAACCTTACGCCTTTTTTACTCTCTGATCGAGGTTCTCGGCATTGAAAAATCTTCGTAAACTAAATCACACGTGTATATGTTGACATTTAAGAGAAATACAGTCAAGAATATCAAGAGCAATGGTGATATATATGCGGATTAGACACCAAAAAATAAACACTCAAGAAATTGCTACAATTTAAGGATGTGTTTAGTGACGGCATCAGATTCCTAATTGATGGAGAAAGGTCTCATGGTAAGAAAAGCTGCGTCCAGGCGGTCGTCAAGTGTTTTCGCTCGACGATTCCATTCTTGGGTGGTTGGTTTGGCCTTTGTTCCTGTAACTCGAATCCAAGCCCGTTATATCCCATTTTAGTTTTATACCATTGTGAACCTTACGCCTTTTTTACTTTTTGATCGAGGTACTCGGCATTGATAAATCTTTGTAAACTAAATCACACGGGTATATGTTGACATTTAATAGATATACAGTCAAGATTATCAAGAGCAATGGTGATATATACGCGGATTAGACACCAAAAAATAAACACTCAAAAATGGCTACAATTTAGGGAATGTGTTTAGTGACGGCATCGGATTCCTAATTGATGGAGAAAGGTCTGGTGGCAAGAAAAGCTGCTTCCAGTAGGTTGTCTAGTGTTTTCGCTCGACGAATCCATTCTTGGGTGGTTGGTTTGGCCCTTGTTTCTTTAACTTGAATCCCAGCCCGGTATATCCCATTTTAGTTTTACACCATTGTGAACCTTACGCCTTTTTTACTCTCTGATCGAGGTTCTCGGCATTGAAAAATCTTCGTAAACTAAATCACACGTGTATATGTTGACATTTAAGAGAAATACAGTCAAGAAAATCAAGAGCAATGGTGATATATATGCGGATTAGACACCAAAAAATAAACACTCAAGAAATTGCTACAATTTAAGGATGTGTTTAGTGACGGCATCGGATTCCTAATTGATGGAGAAAGGTCTCATGGTAAGAAAAGCTGCGTCCAGGCGGTCGTCAAGTGTTTTCGCTCGACGATTCCATTCTTGGGTGGTTGGTTTGGCCTTTGTTCCTGAAACTCGAATCCAAGCCCGTTATATCCCATTTTAGTTTTATACCATTGTGAACCTTACGCCTTTTTTACTTTTTGATCGAGGTACTCGGCATTGATAAATCTTCGTAAACTAAATCACAGCGGTATATGTTGACATTTAATAGATATACAGTCAAGAATATCAAGAGCAATAGTGATATATACGCGGATTAGACACCAAAAAATAAACACTCAAAAAATGGCTACAATTTAGGGAATGTGTTTAGTGACGGCATCGGATTCCTAATTGATGGAGAAAGGTCTGGTGGCAAGAAAAGCTGCTTCCAGTAGGTTGTCTAGTGTTTTCGCTCGACGATTCCATTCTTGGGTGGTTGGTTTGGCCCTTGTTTCTTTAACTCGAATCCAAGCCCGGTATATCCCATTTTAGTTTTACACCATTGTGAACCTTACGCCTTTTTTACTCTCTGATCGAGGTTCTCGGCATTGAAAAATCTTCGTAAACTAAATCACACGTATATATGTTGACATTTAAGAGAAATACAGTCAAGAAAATCAAGAGCAATGGTGATATATATGCGGATTAGACACCAAAAAATAAACACTCAAGAAATTGCTACAATTTAAGGATGTGTTTAGTGACGGCATCAGATTCCTAATTGATGGAGAAAGGTCTCATGGTAAGAAAAGCTGCGTCCAGGCGGTCGTCAAGTGTTTTCGCTCGACGATTCCATTCTTGGGTGGTTGGTTTGGCCTTTGTTCCTGTAACTCGAATCCAAGCCCGTTATATCCCATTTTAGTTTTATACCATTGTGAACCTTACGCCTTTTTTAATTTTTGATCGAGGTACTCGGCATTGATAAATCTTCGTAAACTAAATCACACGGGTATATGTTGACATTTAATAGATATACAGTCAAGATTATCAAGAGCAATGGTGATATATACGCGGATTAGACACCAAAAAATAAACACTCAAAAATGGCTACAATTTAGGGAATGTGTTTAGTGACGGCATCGGATTCCTAATTGATGGAGAAAGGTCTGGTGGCAAGAAAAGCTGCTTCCAGTAGGTTGTCTAGTGTTTTCGCTCGACGATTCCATTCTTGGGTGGTTGGTTTGGCCCTTATTTCTTTAACTCGAATCCTAGCCCGGTATATCCCATTTTAGTTTTACACCATTGTGAACCTTACGCCTTTTTTACTCTCTGATCGAGGTTCTCGGCATTGAAAAATCTTCGTAAACTAAATCACACGTATATATGTTGACATTTAAGAGAAATACAGTCAAGAAAATCAAGAGCAATGGTGATATATATGCGGATTAGACACCAAAAAATAAACACTCAAGAAATTGCTACAATTTAAGGATGTGTTTAGTGACGGCATCAGATTCCTAATTGATGGAGAAAGGTCTCATGGTAAGAAAAGCTGCGTCCAGGCGGTCGTCAAGTGTTTTCGCTCGACGATTCCATTCTTGGGTGGTTGGTTTGGCCTTTGTTCCTGTAACTCGAATCCAAGCCCGTTATATCCCATTTTAGTTTTATACCATTGTGAACCTTACGCCTTTTTTACTTTTTGATCGAGGTACTCGGCATTGATAAATCTTCGTAAACTAAATCACACGGGTATATGTTGACATTTAATAGATATACAGTCAAGATTATCAAGAGCAATGGTGATATATACGCGGATTAGACACCAAAAAATAAACACTCAAAAATGGCTACAATTTAGGGAATGTGTTTAGTGACGGCATCGGATTCCTAATTGATGGAGAAAGGTCTGGTGGCAAGAAAAGCTGCTTCCAGTAGGTTGTCTAGTGTTTTCGCTCGACGATTCCATTCTTGGGTGGTTGGTTTGGCCCTTATTTCTTTAACCCGAATCCTAGCCCGGTATATCCCATTTTAGTTTTACACCATTGTGAACCTTACGCCTTTTTTACTCTCTGATCGAGGTTCTCGGCATTGAAAAATCTTCGTAAACTAAATCACACGTGTATATGTTGACATTTAAGAGAAATACAGTCAAGAAAATCAAGAGCAATGGTGATATATATGCGGATTAGACACCAAAAAATAAACACTCAAGAAATTGCTACAATTTAAGGATGTGTTTAGTGACGGCATCAGATTCCTAATTGATGGAGAAAGGTCTCATGGTAAGAAAAGCTGCGTCCAGGAGGTCGTCAAGTGTTTTCGCTCGACGATTCCATTCTTGGGTGGTTGGTTTGGCCTTTGTTCCTGTAACTCGAATCCAAGCCCGTTATATCCCATTTTAGTTTTATACCATTGTGAACCTTACGCCTTTTTTACTTTTTGATCGAGGTACTCGGCATTGATAAATCTTCGTAAACTAAATCACAGCGGTATATGTTGACATTTAATAGATATACAGTCAAGAATATCAAGAGCTATAGTGATATATACGCGGATTAGACACCAAAAAATAAACACTCAAAAAATGGCTACAATTTAGGGAATGTGTTTAGTGACGGCATCGGATTCCTAATTGATGGAGAAAGGTCTGGTGGCAAGAAAAGCTGCTTCCAGTAGGTTGTCTAGTGTTTTCGCTCGACGATTCCATTCTTGGGTGGTTGGTTTGGCCCTTGTTTCTTTAACTCGAATCCAAGCCCGGTATATCCCATTTTAGTTTTACACCATTGTGAACCTTACGCCTTTTTTACTCTCTGATCGAGGTTCTCGGCATTGAAAAATCTTCGTAAACTAAATCACACGTATATATGTTGACATTTAAGAGAAATACAGTCAAGAAAATCAAGAGCAATGGTGATATATATGCGGATTAGACACCAAAAAATAAACACTCAAGAAATTGCTACAATTTAAGGATGTGTTTAGTGACGGCATCAGATTCCTAATTGATGGAGAAAGGTCTCATGGTAAGAAAAGCTGCGTCCAGGCGGTCGTCAAGTGTTTTCGCTCGACGATTCCATTCTTGGGTGGTTGGTTTGGCCTTTGTTCCTGTAACTCGAATCCAAGCCCGTTATATCCCATTTTAGTTTTATACCATTGTGAACCTTACGCCTTTTTTACTTTTTGATCGAGGTACTCGGCATTGATAAATCTTCGTAAACTAAATCACACGGGTATATGTTGACATTTAATAGATATACAGTCAAGATTATCAAGAGCAATGGTGATATATACGCGGATTAGACACCAAAAAATAAACACTCAAAAATGGCTACAATTTAGGGAATGTGTTTAGTGACGGCATCGGATTCCTAATTGATGGAGAAAGGTCTGGTGGCAAGAAAAGCTGCTTCCAGTAGGTTTTCTAGTGTTTTCGCTCGACGATTCCATTCTTGGGTGGTTGGTTTGGCCCTTATTTCTTTAACTCGAATCCTAGCCCGGTATATCCCATTTTAGTTTTACACCATTGTGAACCTTACGCCTTTTTTACTCTCTGATCGAGGTTCTCGGCATTGAAAAATCTTCGTAAACTAAATCACACGTGTATATGTTGACATTTAAGAGAAATACAGTCAAGAAAATCAAGAGCAATGGTGATATATATGCGAATTAGACACCAAAAAATAAACACTCAAGAAATTGCTACAATTTAAGGATGTGTTTAGTGACGGCATCAGATTCCTAATTGATGGAGAAAGGTCTCATGGTAAGAAAAGCTGCGTCCAGGAGGTCGTCAAGTGTTTTCGCTCGACGATTCCATTCTTGGGTGGTTGGTTTGGCCTTTGTTCCTGTAACTCGAATCCAAGCCCGTTATATCCCATTTTAGTTTTATACCATTGTGAACCTTACGCCTTTTTTACTTTTTGATCGAGGTACTCGGCATTGATAAATCTTCGTAAACTAAATCCCACGGGTATATGTTGACATTTAAGAGATATACAGTCAAGAATATCAAGAGCAATGGTGATATATACGCGGATTAGGCACCAAAAAATAAACACTCAAAAAATGGCTACAATTTAGGGAATGTGTTTAGTGACGGCATCGGATTCCTAATTGATGGAGAAAGGTCTGGTGGCAAGAAAAGCTGCTTCCAGTAGGTTGTCTAGTGTTTTCGCTCGACGATTCCATTCTTGGGTGGTTGGTTTGGCCCTTGTTTCTTTAACTCGAATCCTAGCCCGCTATATCCCATTTTAGTTTTACACCATTGTGAACCTTACGCCTTTTTTACTCTCTGATCGAGGTTTTCGGCATTGAAAAATCTTCGTAAACTAAATCACACGTGTATATGTTGACATTTAAGAGAAATACAGTCAAGAAAATCAAGAGCAATGGTGATATATATGCGGATTAGACACCAAAAAATAAACACTCAAGAAATTGCTACAATTTAAGGATGTGTTTAGTGACGGCATCAGATTCCTAATTGATGGAGAAAGGTCTCATGGTAAGAAAAGCTGCGTCCAGGAGGTCGTCAAGTGTTTTCGCTCGACGATTCCATTCTTGGGTGGTTGGTTTGGCCTTTGTTCCTGTAACTCGAATCCAAGCCCGTTATATCCCATTTTAGTTTTATACCATTGTGAACCTTACGCCTTTTTTACTTTTTGATCCAGGTACTCGGCATTGATAAATCTTCGTAAACTAAATCCCACGGGTATATGTTGACATTTAAGAGATATACAGTCAAGAATATCAAGAGCAATGGTGATATATACGCGGATTAGGCACCAAAAAATAAACACTCAAAAAATGGCTACAATTTAGGGAATGTGTTTAGTGACGGCATCGGATTCCTAATTGATGGAGAAAGGTCTGGTGGCAAGAAAAGCTGCTTCCAGTAGGTTGCCTAGTGTTTTCGCTCGACGATTCCATTCTTGGGTGGTTGGTTTGGCCCTTGTTTCTTTAACTCGAATCCTAGCCCGCTATATCCCATTTTAGTTTTACACCATTGTGAACCTTACGCCTTTTTTACTCTCTGATCGAGGTTCTCGGCATTGAAAAATCTTCGTAAACTAAATCACACGTGTATATGTTGACATTTAAGAGAAATACAGTCAAGAAAATCAAGAGCAATGGTGATATATATGCGGATTAGACACCAAAAAATAAACACTCAAGAAATTGCTACAATTTAAGGATGTATTTAGTGACGGCATCAGATTCCTAATTGATGGAGAAAGGTCTCATGGTAAGAAAAGCTGCGTCCAGGCGGTCGTCAAGTGTTTTCGCTCGACGATTCCATTCTTGGGTGGTTGGTTTGGCCTTTGTTCCTGTAACTCGAATCCAAGCCCGTTATATCCCATTTTAGTTTTATACCATTGTGAACCTTACGCCTTTTTTACTTTTTGATCGAGGTACTCGGCATTGATAAATCTTCGTAAACTAAATCACACGGGTATATGTTGACATTTAATAGATATACAGTCAAGATTATCAAGAGCAATGGTGATATATACGCGGATTAGACACCAAAAAATAAACACTCAAAAATGGCTACAATTTAGGGAATGTGTTTAGTGACGGCATCGGATTCCTAATTGATGGAGAAAGGTCTGGTGGCAAGAAAAGCTGCTTCCAGTAGGTTGTCTAGTGTTTTCGCTCGACGATTCCATTCTTGGGTGGTTGGTTTGGCCCTTGTTTCTTTAACTCGAATCCTAGCCCGGTATATCCCATTTTAGTTTTACACCATTGTGAACCTTACGCCTTTTTTACTCTCTGATCGAGGTTCTCGGCATTGAAAAATCTTCGTAAACTAAACCACACGTGTATATGTTGACATTTAAGAGAAATACAGTCAAGAAAATCAAGAGCAATGGTGATATATATGCGGATTAGACACCAAAAAATAAACACTCAAGAAATTGCTACAATTTAAGGATGTGTTTAGTGACGGCATCAGATTCCTAATTGATGGAGAAAGGTCTCATGGTAAGAAAAGCTGCGTCCAGGAGGTCGTCAAGTGTTTTCGCTCGACGATTCCATTCTTGGGTGGTTGGTTTGGCCTTTGTTCCTGTAACTCGAATCCAAGCCCGTTATATCCCATTTTAGTTTTATACCATTGTGAACCTTACGCCTTTTTTACTTTTTGATCCAGGTACTCGGCATTGATAAATCTTCGTAAACTAAATCCCACGGGTATATGTTGACATTTAAGAGATATACCGTCAAGAATATCAAGAGCAATGGTGATATATACGCGGATTAGACACCAAAAAATAAACACTCAAAAAATGGCTACAATTTAGGGAATGTGTTTAGTGACGGCATCGGATTCCTAATTGATGGAGAAAGGTCTGGTGGCAAGAAAAGCTGCTTCTAGTAGGTTGTCTAGTGTTTTCGCTCGACGATTCCATTCTTGGGTGGTTGGTTTGGCCCTTGTTCCTGTAACTCGAATCCTAGCCCGGTATATCCCATTTTAGTTTTATACCATAGTGAACCTTACGCCTTTTTTACTTTTTGATCGAGGTTCTCGGCATTGAAAAATCTTCGTAAACTAAATCACACGGGTATATGTTGACATTTAAGAGATATACAGTCGAGAATATCAAGAGCAATGGTGATATATACGCGGATTAGACACCAAAAAATAAACACTCAAAAAATGGCTACAATTTAGGGAATGTGTTTAGTGACAGCATCGGATTCCTAATTGATGGAGAAAGGTCGATGGCAAGAAAAGCTGCTTCCAGTAGGTTGTCTAGTGTTTTCGCTCGACGATTCCATTCTTGGGTGGTTGGTTTGGCCCTTGTTTCTTTAACTCGAATCCTAGCCCGCTATATCCCATTTTAGTTTTACACCATTGTGAACCTTACGCCTTTTTTACTCTCTGATCGAGGTTCTCCGCATTGAAAAATCTTCGTAAACTAAATCACACGTGTATATGTTGACATTTAAGAGAAATACAGTCAAGAAAATCAAGAGCAATGGTGATATATATGCGGATTAGACACCAAAAAATAAACAGTCAAGAAATTGCTACAATTTAAGGAATGTGTTTAGTGACGGCATCAGATTCCTAATTGATGGAGAAAGGTCTCGTGGAAAGAAAAGCTGCGTCCAGGAGGTCGACAAGTGTTTTCGCTCGACGATTCCATTCTTGGGTGGTTGGTTTGGCCTTTGTTCCTGTAACTCGAATCCAAGCCCGTTATATCCCATTTTAGTTTTATACCATTGTGAACTTTACTCCTTTTTTACTTTTTGATCGAGGTACTCGGCATTGATAAATCTTCGTAAACTAAATCACACGGGTATATGTTGACATTTAAGATATATACAGTCAAGAATATCAAGAGCAATGGTGATATATATGCGGATTAGACACCAAAAAATAAACACTCAAAAAATGGCTACAATTTAGGGAATGTGTTTAGTGGCGGCATCGGATTCCTTATTGATGGAGAAAGGTGTGGTGGCAAGAAAAGCTGCTTCCAGTAGGTTGTCTAGTGTTTTCGCTCGACGATTCCATTCTTGGGTGGTTGGTTTGGCCCTTGTTCCTGTAACTCGAATCCTAGCCCGGTATATCCCATTTTAGTTTTATACCATTGTGAAACTTACGCCTTTTTTACTTTTTGATCGAGGTTCTCGGCATTGAAAAATCTTCGTAAACTAAATCACACGGGTATATGTTGACATTTAAGAGATATACAGTCAAGAATATCAAGAGCAATGGTGATACATACGCGGATTAGACACCAAAAAATAAACACTCAAAAATGGCTACAATTTAGGGAATGTGTTTAGTGACGGCATCGGATTCCTAATTGATAGAGAAAGGTCTGGTGGCAAGAAAAGCTGCTTCCAGTAGGTTGTCTAGTGTTTTTGCTCGACAGTTCCATTCTTGGGTGGTTGGTTTGGCCCTTGTTTCTGTAACTCGAATCCTAGCCCGGGATATCCCATTTTAGTTTTACACCATTGTGAACCTTACGCCTTGTTTACTCTCTGATCGAGGTTCTCGGCATTGAAAAATCTTCGTAAACTAAATCACATGTGTATATGTTGACAATTAAGAGATATACAGTCAAGAAAATCAAGAGCAATGGTGATATCTATGCGGATTACACACCAAAAAATAAACATTCAAAAAATGGCTTCAATTGTAGGAATGTGTTTAGTAAAGGCATAAGATTCCTAATTTTTGGAGAAAGGTCTGGTGGCAAGCAAAGCTGCCTACAGGAGGATTTCAAGTGTTTTCGCTCGACGATTCCATTCTTGAGTGGTTGGTTTGGCCCTTGTTCCTATAATTCGAATCCTAGCATGGTATATCCCATTTTAGTTTTACACCATTATGAACCTTACGCCTTTTTTACTCTCTGATCGAGGTTCTCGGCATTGAAAAATCTTCGTAAACTAAATCACACGTGTATATGTTGACATTTAAGAGATATACAGTCAAGAAAATCAAGAGCAATGGTGATATATATATGCGGATTACACACCAAAAAATAAACACTCAAAAAATGGCTATAGTTGAAGGAATGTGTTTAGTAAAGGCATCAGATTCCTAATTAATGGAGAAAGGTCTGGTGGCAAGCAAAGCTGCTTACAGAAGGATGTCAAGTGTTTTCGCTTGACGATTTCATTTTTGGGTGGTTGGTTTGGCCCTAGTTCTTGTAACTCGAATCCTAGCCCAGTATATCCCATTTTAGTTTTACACCATTGTGAACCTTACTCCTTTTTTACTCTCTGATCGAGGTTCTCGACATTGAAAAATCTTCGTATACTAAATCATACGTGTATTTGTTGACATTTAAGATAAATACATTCAAGAAAATCAAGAGCAATGGTGATATATATGCGGATTTGTTGGTGCATAGATGTCTGTTAAATTCGTCTTTATAGAGTCTTGTATCTAGATAGGATAATCCAGTGCTCAGCAGGATCAAAATTACGGTTTATGTGTGATTGTGTGATTTCGCACGAAATAGCATGTGCCAATTTTGTGCGAAATTACATCCCCTATATATAGCTGACTGGTTAATTCATTTGTAACAGTCTTGATTTCAGAGTCGAGGTGCTGCCAGTTTGTCAAACGATCAGGATTGCTTTGAAATCATTAATAAAAGGATAATTAAGAGGAATTGAGCTGTTTCACGTCTATATCATTGATTCCGCCTTTGATATGGATCATAAACTCTTCTGATTGACTCGTTTGGGTCACATGACGATCCTACAAGTGGTATCAGAGCTCAGGAAGAAGAGTTTATACAAATTCAGCTTGTTTTCATCACTTCTACTCATTCTTTTCAAAATTAAACAAGATTTAACGGACAAAATGGATTGAATTTCACATATATCACGTAAAACACTATTTTAACTAATCCTTGAAAGAATTGGACCAAAATTCGAACAAAATCTGGATCAATTTGACAAAATGGTGGCCGAAATGATGATGTCAGCATTATTTCGCATGAAATAGTCAGCTGGTATTTCGCACGAAATTAACTTTGAGTGTCTTATTTCATACGAAATTAGAGTATTTCGCACGAAATTAGCATACAGTTCCTTATTTCGTACGAAATCAAGTTTGTGAACCTAATTTCGCACAAAATCAGACCTTATTTCACACGAAATCAACTTGGAACCTCTAGTTTACACCAAACTTGCTATTTCGTGTGAAGGGTATTTCGTGTGAAGGGTATTTCGTGTGAAGAGTATTTCGTGTGAAAGATTATTTCGCTTGAAACCTGATTTCGCTTGAAAGCTAGATTTCGTTTGAAAGTCACTTCGTGTGAAAACTCATTTCGCGTGAAGATCATTTCGTTTGAAATCTTTTGTTATTTCGTTTGAAAGTATCAATTCACATCAAATCAGATTGTTTAAAATTTGATCAAAATGTTTGAAGAAAAGGAAAACGTTAAACTTGGAAGAATAAATGATTGGTTTGATATGTATTGGGATCACAGGAAAGAAGATGAGAAAAAGGATGTTTGGGTTATAAGATCTGAATATTTTTTGTGTAGGAAATATGAAAAGTTTAATGATTTGGAAAAGAGGTATGATGAATTACTTGATAATTTGAAAAGGTATGGGATAAAGATGTCAGATGCTGAAAAGATATCTAAATTTGCAGATGCCTTACCTTTAGAGTGGGACAAATTTTTGGGTAAACTGAAAAAGGATTCTAGGTTCTCAAAATTTAGTCCAAATGATTTCATCAGAGAGCTTAGAATACACAATTATGAGAATGAAAAGAAAAAGAACGATTTGATAAATGAAATAGATAAGAACTTAGATAATATAAGTTTGGATGTGATTCTTGAAATAATCAGAAGAATCAGAATATGTCTTAGCGCAAGAAATATGATGAAATATGATTTCAAGAGAGGTTGTTTTTTGGATGAAAATCTGAATCCTGTTGATATTGTTAAAATTTTTCTTGCAGGAACATACAAGACAGAGACAGAGGAAATGTTAAAGAATGAAGAATCCAAGAAGGATGAAACTTCAAAATGTGAAGTTGTGTGCTCAAAGTGTGAAAAATCTGAAGCAGACACTGTCAAACTTTTGAAAGAAATGGAGAGTTTGACATTGGAAAATAAAAATTTAAAAGAAAAAGAAAAAGATTTTCAAAATCAAATAAAAATTTTAGAAAATGAAAAATCTATTTTTGGTAATAATAATATTGAAAAGCAAATTTCAATAAATTCTCATCTTGAGAAGATCATTCGACTTGAAAAAAGAAGCCGAATGTACTAAAAATAAAATTGAAGAGCTAGAAAATAAATGGAAAGGATTTGTGACTTTGTCATCAATACCAGATCTTGTATGTCCAAAACCGATCAATGAAATTCCAATAAGTGACAATGTCACAAATTATGACAAAGTCATAATTGAAGATTGTGATGATAAAACTGATGATGAAAATGAGAAAAGAAAAAAAAAATTTGGAATTAAAATAAAAATTTAAAGATACTGTTTTACATTCGACTGAAATAGGTGAATGCTCACAGCAAAAACCTATTAAGAAGAATGTAGAACAAAAACAAAAAGTTAAAAATTCGAAAAATTTTCAAAATGAAAATAAAAGGTCATCAGTTCAGTCATCCAATCATTATAAAAAACCACAAAAAATTGAAAATCAAAATTCATAAAATGTTGGTAATAAGTGGTGCAGGTTTGACCACAGTGCGCAAAAGTCAAATCAAGCATACAAGAAGAGACATGGCTACCACAAGGCCAAACAATGTTATGATCTGAGTGTGTGGTTTGAAAGTGGAGAAAGGTATGATAACAGAGTGAGTTACACATGTGGGTTTCAAGGACACATTGCTGTTAACTGCCAAAGTCAGAGTTTTGAGACGAGAAGATGTTATGAATGTCAAATCAGAGGTCATATTGTGAGAGATTGCCCAATGAGATCAAAGGGAAGATTGAGGGCTGAATCTCAGAGAACGATAAAGAAATCAGTTAGAGTCGAAGAAAAGCCCAAAGGACAGAAAGCCAAAGAACAGAAAGTGAAGCTTTCTCAAGGGCAGAAAGACAGACTGAGAAAGAAACGAAAGAAAGCAAGAGAGTATCTGGAAAAGATTTTGTCCTCGGGTACAACTGGTAAATCAGATAAAAGTTCGGATAAATCGTCTTACTCAATAAAACATGATAAGTCAAGTAAAACGAATTCATCAGATACAAATCTGAGGACAAAAGAGAGGATAAAGAAGGAAAAAATAACTGATCAAAGTGGTAACAAATCAAAGAAAGTTAATTTTTTAGATGAAGTCCTTATAAAAGTTTTTAAGTATAACAAAGATTGTGAAAGGTCATGCACGTCACTGGTTGATAAATTTGGAAAGCTTAAATCTTGTAAAGATTGGGTTCCAATAGAGAATGGCGATGAATTTGTTTCTGTGAAAACAAAAGAGCCATCTTCTGGCAAGGAATTTGTTTCTTCGGAAGCAAAAGAGCCACATTTTGGCAATGAATCTGACTTATCAAAGTCAGACAAGCCACGATCAGGCGATGATTCTGATTCGTCAAAATCAAAGGAGCCACAATTTGAAGAAAAAATTGGCAAACCCAAGAACGGTCAGGCATGGGTGGATCTCTTCAAATAGAAATCCTGACTTGCCGGAACTCCCAGGTTGGTAAGTGGGGAGTAGGTATCGGCATTTTGCTTGAGAAATTCACGTTTGTGATATTTCGATCTTTCAAGTGGTTAATCAAGGACATTAAGTTGTACTTGAGTTAACTTGCTTACAAGTGATATTGTTGGTAGAGCTTTAAACTGTTAAATTTTTCAAAGTGATTGAAGAATACAATGTGATGATAACCCCTAACCTACAAGTGGTTTGTTAATTCAACAAAACTAATTTTCTGGAAAAACCATTTTGATTGAAACAAACTTAAGTGTTTTGAAATCATAATGGGAAAATAGTTTGTTGTCAGGGGGAGTTTTGATTGTTTATGCCAAATGGATGGCGAATTGACGTGATTCAATTTCAGTTTGTCACTTTCTTTGTATAGTTTGTTTTCAAATTTTCTCAGAAAATCAAAATTTGAAATATAATTTTGATTTTAGGGGGAGAAAAATTTTTAAAAAAAATTTGAAAATTTGAAAATTTGAAAATTTGAAAATGTCAAAAACATTGAAAAAGAAAAAATGTGTTTTGTGGAGAAAGGAGGAAATGATAGTAAATCAGTGGACTATCACAGCACGCTAAAGAAATGAAATGTCAAATGTGATAAACGGTCTCACTATAGATGTGACGATAGGCTCAGCTAGACTAGTAGATTTGCGATAACGACACAAACTTAAATGAAAAAGCCTAGTTCTAGTGGGAAACGCATTTAAAAAAATAGTACTTAGTTTTTGTCCTTGGTGACTGTGTATCTACTCAGTAATCGCTAAATGCTATAAGAGCATAAAAACCGGTCAGTATGTGAACTTTCACAACTTGCTGAAAAAGTCACTGTGATTGTGCATTTCTTTTTGCAAAAATTTAAACTTGTTTGATTTCTTTATTTTGTTTATGCACTGGACATCCTCTGCGTATACGTGAGTATCAAACTGGATGTTATTGCCTAAACTTTCTGCTTTATTTTCTTTGGTGTTTCGTTTAAGCTTTGGATCACCTATGCGTATACGGGAGTATCGACTTGGTGGTTAAAGCCTAAACATCTTCAACTTGTTTTTTTTTATTTCTTATTTTGTTTAGACATTGGACTTTCTCTGCGTATACAGAAGTATCGACCTGATTGTTAATGTTTAAACATTCAGCTTTATTTTTGCACAAATCACAGTTGATGAAAGTTTAAAGGCATTACTTGAGTCAGTGTATTGCACGATGAGGGGGTATCCTGAGATCGTGGGGTCCATAAGAATTTAGTGCAAATTAATATACCTTAACGTATCGGTAAGCATTTCGAAAATTTTTAGTTTGAGTTTGAGAGGACAACAATATCGTCAATCTACGTGAATCGTTTAGAACTTAAAATGTCTAAAACTTAATGGTGCTAAGTGATGTGTCTCAAAATCTGATATGATCCTCTTACACAAACTCACAATTTATTGTTTGTGAATATTTCTTTACAGTTTTTCTTTAAAAACAAAAATCCTAAAATATTGTGTTGTGTTTTAGTATAAAAATTTGAAAATACAAAAAGATTTTCGACAACTGATGTTGAAAAGCAGATTTTCAAAATTTCAAGTGCTAAACATGATGAACAAGGTTTGGGAAATTGATTTGAAATGAGAATTAATTTGTGAAATAGTTAAAACGAAAATGTCAAATCTGAATGTTTTGAATACAAGTGATAAGCAGAGATTTTAAATTTGTTAAAATTCAAAAATTGAGAATCTTATGTTTTGGATAGAGAATGTGCAGGTTAGCCAGGTTTCGAATCCTGAGCAGATGCAGAATAGAGCCAGGAATCAATCCTGAACCTGTAAACCTGTGAAAGCCAGACTATGATCCTAGTACAGCTTAAGGGGGAGTCTGCAAACAGAGAAAGATCCCCATGGCTATGTCTATTTAAAATTTGAACCAGAATACGAGTTCCAGCTTATCGTAAGGGGAAGTCTTCGAAAGGGGGAGTCTACATTCTGGATCAACACTCAAAAGGGAGCTTGAAGATTAGTAGAAGATAGAGATTGAAGGATGCTTTCAATGTCAAATTATTTGGAAAAAGAGACAAGACTGATCAAGATTGAAGGCTCGATGGTAAAGACTTCGTCAACATCCAAGGGGGAGTCTGTTGGTGCATAGATGTCTGTTAACTTCGTCTTTATAGAGTCTTGTATCTAGATAGGATAAACCAGTGCTCAGCAGGATCAAAATTAGGGTTTATGTGTGATTGTGTGATTTCGCACGAAATAGCACTAAGCTATTTCGTACGAAATTAGATCATTGCTATTTCGCATGAAATAGCATGTGCCAATTTCGTGCGAAATTGCATCCCCTATATATAGCTAACTGGTTGATTCATTTGTAACGGTCTTGATTTCAGAGCCGAGGTGCTGCCAGTTTGTCAAACGATCAGGATTGCTTTGAAATCATTAATAAAAGGATAATTAAGAGGAATTGAGCTGTTCACGTCTATATCATTGATTCCGCCTTTGATATGGATCATAAACTCTTCTGATTGACTCGTTAGGGTCACACGACGATCCTAGAAGCCTAGACACCAAAAAATAAACACTCAAAAAATGGCAACAATTTAGGAATGTGTTTAGTGACGGCATCAGATTCCTAATTGATGGAGAAAGGTCTGGTGGTAAGAAAAGGTACTTCCAGGAGGTTGTCTAGTGTTTTCGCTCGACGATTCCATTCTTGGGTGGTTGGTTTGGCCCTTGTTCCTATAACTCGAATCCTAGGCCGGTATATCCCATTTAATTTTACACCATTGTGAACCTTACGCCTTTTTTACTCTCTGATCGAGGTTCTCGGCATTGAAAAATCTTCGTAAACTAAATCACACGTGTATATGTTGACATTTAAGAGATATATAGTTAAGAAAATCAAGAGCAATGGTGATATATATGCGGATTAGACACCAAAAAATAAACACTCAAAAAATGGCTACAATTGAAGGAATGTGTTTAGTAAAGGCATCAGATTCCTAATTAATGGAGAAAGGTCTGGTGGCAAGCAAAGCTGCTTACAGGAGGATGTCAAGTGTTTTCGCATGACGATTTCATTTTTGGATCGTTGGTTTGGCCCTAGTTCTTGTAACTCGAATCCTAGCCCAGTATTTCCCATTTTAGTTTTACACCAGTGTGAACCTTACGCCTTTTTTCCTCTCTGATCGAGGTTCTCGACATTGAAAAATCTTCGTAAACTAAATCACACATGTATATGTTGACATTTAAGAGAAATACAGTCAAGAAAATCAAGAGCAATGGTGATATATATGCGGATTAGACACCAAAAAATAAACACTCAAGAAATGGCTACAATTTAAGGAATGTGTTTAGTGACGGCATCAGATTCCTAATTGATGGAGAAAGGTCTGGTGGTAAGAAAAGTTGCGCTCAGGAGGTTGTCAAGTGTTTTCGCTCGACGATTCCATTCTTGGGTGGTTGGTTTGGCCCTTGTTCCTGTAACTCGAATCCTAGCTCGTTATATCCCAATTTAGTTTTATACCAATGTGAACCTTAAACCTTTTTTACTCTCCAATCGAGATTCTCGGCATTGAAAAATCTTCGTAAACTAAATCACAAGCAATGGTGATATATATGCGGATTAGACACAAAAAAAACACTCAAAAATGGCTACAATTTAAGGAATGTCTTTTGTGATGGCATTTGAATCCTAATTGATGGAGAAAGGTCTGGTGGCAAGGAAAGCTAATTCCAGGAGGTTGTCACGTGTTTTCGCTCGACGATTCCATTCTTGGGTGGTTGGTTTGGCCCTTGTTCCTGTAACTCGAATCCTAGCCCAGTATATGCCATTTTTGTTTTACCCCATTGTGAACCTTACGCCTTTTTTACTCTCTAATCAAGGCTCTCGGCATTGAAAAATCTTCGTAAACTAAATCATACGTGTATATGTTGACATTTAAGAGAAATATAGTCAAGAAAATAAAGAGCAATGGTGATATATATGCGGATTAGACACCAAAAAATAAACACTCAAAAAATGGCTACAATTTAAGCAATATGTTTAGTGACGGCATCAGATTCCCAATTTATGGAGAAAGGTATGGTGGCAAGAAAAGCTGCTTCCAGGAGGTTGTCAAGTCTTTTCGCTCGAAGATTCCATTCTTGGGTGGTTGGTTTGGCCCTTGTTCCTGTAACTCGAATCCTAGCTCGTTATATCCCATTTTAGTTTTATACCAATGTGAACCTTAAACCTTTTTTACTCTCCAATCTAGATTCTCGGCATTGAAAAATCTTCGTAAACTAAATCACAAGCAATGGTCATATATATGCGTATTAGACACAAAAAAAAAAAACACTCAAAAATGGCTACAATTTAAGGAATGTCTTTAGTGATGGCATTTGAATCCTAATTGATGGAGAAAGGTATGGTGGCAAGGAAAGCTGCTTCCAGGAGGTTGTCACGTGTTTTCGCGCGACGATTCCATTCTTGGGTGGTTGGTTTGGCCCTTGTTCCTGAAACTCGAATCCTAGCCCAGTATATGCCATTTTTGTTTTACACCATTGTGAACCTTACGCCTTTTTTACTCTCTAATCGAGGCTCTCGGCATTGAAAAATCTTCGTAAACTAAATCATACGTGTATATGTTGACATTTAAGACAAATATAGTCAAGAAAATAAAGAGCAATGGTGATATAAATGCGGATTAGACACCAAAAAATAAACACTCAAAAAATGGCTACAATTTAAGCAATATGTTTAGTGACGGCATCAGATTCCCAATTGATGGAGAAAGGTCTGGTGGCAAGAAAAGCTGCTTCCAGGAGGTTGTCAACTGTTTTCGCTCGAAGATTCCATTCTTTGGTGGTTGGTTTGGCCCTTGTTCCTGTAACTCGAATCCTTGCCAGGTATATCCCATTTTAATTTTACACCATTGTGAAACTTACTCCTTTTTTACTCTCTGATCGAGGTTCTCGGCATTGAAAAATCTTCGTAAACTAAATCACACGTGTATAAGTTGAGATTTAAGAGATATGCAGTCATGGAAATCAAGGGCAATGGTGATATATATGGGGATTAGACACCAAAAAAAACACTCAACAAATGGCTACAATTTAAGGAATGTGTTTAGTGACGGCATCGGATTCCTAATGGATGGAGAAAGGTCTGGTGGCAAGAAAAGCTGCTTCTAGGAGCTTGTCAAGTGTTTTCGCTCGACGATTCCATTCTTGGGTGGTTGGTTTGGCCCTTATTCCTGTAACTCGAATCCTAGCCCAGTATATCCCATTTTAATTTCACACCATTGTGAACCTTACGCCATTTTTACTCTCTGATCGAGGTTCTCAGCATTGAAAAATCTTCGTAAACTAAATCACACGTATATGTGTTGACATTTAAGAGATATACAGTCAAGAAAATCAAGGGCAATGGTGATATATATGCGGATTAGACACCAAAAAAAATCCTCAACAAATGGCTACAATTTAAGGAATGTGTTTAGTGACGGCATTAGATTCCTAATTGATGTAGAAAGGTCTGGTGGCAAGAAAAGCTGCTTCTAGGAGGTTGTTAAGTGTTTTCGCTCGACGATTCCATTCTTGGGTGGTTGGTTTGGCCCTTGTTCCTGTAACTCGAATCCTAGCCAGGTATATCCCATTTTAATTTTACACCATTGTGAACCTTACGCCTTTTTTACTCTCTGATCAGGGTTCTCGGCATTGAAAAATCTTCGTAAACAAAATCACACGTGTATATGTTGACATTTAAGAGATATACAGTCAAGAAAATCAAGGGAAATGGTGATATATATGCGGATTCGACACCAAAAAAAAACACTCAACAAATGGCTACAATTTAAGGAAAGTGTTTAATGAGGGCATCAGATTCCTAATTGATGCAGAAAGGTCTGGTGGCAAGAAAAGCTGCTTCTAGGAGGTTGTCAAGTGTTTTCGCTCGACGATTCCAATCTTGGGTGGTTAGTTTGACCCTTGTTCCTGTAACTCGAATCCTAGCCCGCTGTATCCCATTTTAATTTTACACCATTGTGAACCTTACGCCTTTTTTACTCTCTGATCAGGGTTCTCGGCATTGAAAAATCTTCGTAAACAAAATCACACGTGTATATGTTGACATTTAAGAGATATAGAGTCAAGAAAATCAAGGGCAATGGTGATATATATGCGGATTAGACACCAAAAAAATCACTCAAAAAATGGCTACAATTTAAGGAATGTGTTTAGTGACGGCATCAGATTCCTAATTGATGGAGAAAGGTCTGGTGGCAAGAAAAGCTGCTTCTAGGAGGTTGTCAAGTGTTTTCGCTCGACGATTCCATTCTTGGGTGGTTGGTTTGGCCCTTGTTCCTGTAACTCGAATCCTAGCCCGGTATATCCCATTGTAATTTTACACCAAACAAGGTACTCTTAAAAGTTTCTCTTTGGAAAGGAGTAGTTTGGTTCAGGAAGAAGGGAAAAGTAAGTCCAAGGTACGTAGGACCATTCCCAGTAATTCAGCGAATAGGACCAGTTGCCTATCGTTTACAACTACCAGAAGAGCTAGCAGGGGTACATGACATATTTCATTTTCCAACCTCAAGAAATGTCTATCTGACGAATCCCTGGTAGTACCTCTTCAAGATGTAGAGGTAAATGAAAAGTTAAAATTTGTTGAGAAGCCACTGCCGATAGAAGACAGAAAGGTCAAGTTTCTCAAACACAAAAGGCTAGTGTTGGTCAAAGTCAAGTGGGATTCAAATAGAGGACCTGAGTACACTTGGGAACTGGAGGCAGAGATGAAGCGAAAGTATCCCTACTTGTTTAAGTAAATCTCGAGGACGAGATTTTAATAAGGTGGGGAGGATGTAACAACTCTCATTAAAATTACTATTTCTTGTTCTATTATGTCTAATAGGGAACCCTAATTGACACCCCCAAATAATATTGCATGACCCCTAAAATTTTCAGAACAATCGGAACTAGGATCAGGGCCCCTAAAACTCAAGGGGGGGGGGGGTATTCCCTAATTTATATTATCCTTACATTTTGTTGTAAAACGCGAATTTCTTCGAACGGTCGACTCACCTAAGCTACAAAGACACGAGGCTACCCTATGCTAAAAGTGACCCGTCGCGCCATGCGCGGGATCCAGGTGACCCTGGCGCGCCACGCGACAGGGACCATTTTTCAGCATATAAATCTGGGGTTTGGCACTTGCATGTTGGTCTTGTTACGACGAGAAAATTCATTTTCTTCGTTGAGTTGTGCTCTGTTCTTTCCAAATTCACTCAAAAACACACACAAGCACGAATCTCTGCTGTGACAACAGGGTAATAACTCGATCACTGCTACGATTCAATGTCCGATCGATAAAAACCAGTCCGATAGATGTTTAAGTACTGCACGTATTTGGGCTATACTTTGTCATTCGTCGTGAGGGTTTTAATCTCGTGAGTTGTCGTAAAAGTTGTATTAAGTTACTGACCTAGTTTTCGTGTGCATTATTAATTGAATTAGGTTAGCAAGGCTAAATCAGTAGGCTAAACTCTGGCCATCTAAATTTACAATGTGATTCATTCTCTTTTTATCAAATTGCTTTCCTAAAACTCTACTTGTTATCAAAGTTATAATTACAGGGATTAAGTCTTTGTAATATTCAATTACTGCCGGTATGTGGGGTTTTGTATACATTACTTGATACCCGTCACCATTGGACAACGGGTTAGCCAATGGGTGATCTAACCATAGTCACTGATATTGTCAACTAACAAATACCGATTTGGGGTAATTGGTTGATAAAAACATTGTAATCACCCTTAATAATGTAGATTATAACAATGTGTCGTTTTGTGCAACTTGAGTGACTCGCCAGTATTTCCCTGCTGATAAAACCTTTTTTAAACATGTTTCAGGTGATCTGTTGTGATCAAGGAAAAGTGCCGTGTAGCACTGCAAGCTTGAAGAAGTGGCTCAATCAAATAAAGAAACATGTTTTTGTAAAAACATGGATTTCCCAGTGAAATCACCTTTATTGTAAATTATGGGTGTAATACCCAATTTGTGAAATAAAATAAATTGGGTATTTTCAAGTTTTAAAAGATCCTATTAAAATTTCGCTGCCAAGGTAATAATTATCACGGGTTTTCTGTCCCGCGGCTCCTGAAACGGGTAAAACCAGGCCGGGGGCCGTGACAGCTAAATCGCACATCGTGACGCAACGCAAGCTCGAACGCGCACTCGCAATCACGCGCAACTCGATTATCGCATCGCAAACTTGGTAATATGGATATTTATATATACGACCCTTTGATGAATAATTATAATATACATATATGGTATTGTGTGAACAAACTATCGCAACGCTTAACGCGCGGAAAAAAATCGGAAAACCAACTTGCCAAAGCCACTCGATCGAATGGCCATCCGAACGGATTTCCATCCGATCGGATGGCCATCCAATCGAAAGGTCATCCGATCCATCGCACTACACCACCTTCACTCCTCCTCACCTATAAATACCACATGTCACATCATTGTTCAAGTGATGTGACAGCTCTCACTCGACCAGCACACTTTTGGGCTATTTTCTCTCGATTTCTCCCGATTCTTGTAAGTTTCTACCTCAAATCTTGTACTTCTATGATCTACACACAGTTCTTCATCATTTTCACCATCAAATCATAACTTTTCACCATGAAATTTGTCCGATTTGGGCTATTCTAGGGTGATATCATCATGGGTTCTCATGAACTTCAAAGTGTGACCTCATCCCATCAAGAACCACTCAGATCTAAGAGATTTCAACATGATTAAACATAAACTACACCTAGATCTAAACATTTTCAACTAGATTCAACCTTTCTTCAAACTTTCTTAACTTTTTACTCAAAACCGATAGAATCGGAACTCATTCAGGCCTTCTACTCGTTTTTCTAGTGAAGTATCGGTCTGGGATCTGGTTCCTATCAACGAGATAACCGACGTAGCAGGGTTCAACATGAAAGACCGTCAAGAACAGTTAACTGGTCAAACGGGGTGATTCCCACCCGACCAGATAGCTTGAACTTGGTGGGGTTTCCGTTATCTAACACGTTGTCATACCATCTCGACCAAACCGTAAACTTTTCAAACTGAACAAAATTTTCCAAGCTTTCAAACGATCAGGTTGTTGGACGGATTGTCGTCCGATCGGATTGCCATCCGATCGAACGACAATCCGATCGGATTACACTTGGTCTTCAAAACATAAAACATTTTTCCAACTTTTCAAATACAACTCAGTTCCAGCAAATGGCCATCAGATCGGATTGCCATCCAATCGAATGATGATGTGCGTGAGTGTTATTAGTTTTTTTATGTATATATTAAGCCCTTTTTAACACTTTTTAGCCAAGTTTTAAATTTATAAAACATGATATTTACTAACACTAAACACACATATGGGTAAGTGCACCCATCGTGAGCGTAGTATAGTGTTGGCAAGATACCGAGGTCGTCCAAGGACACAAGAGCTTTTAGTACCGGTTTATCCTCAACGTCTAATCAAATCAAAAGTTTAGAAAAAGGTTTTAAACTAGAAAAATAAAAACTAACTAAAATGCTGAAAAATAAAAATAAAAGTAAAAACAGATAGACAAGATGAATCACTTGGCTCCGACTCGTGTTTAGTGTAACCTTTGATTATTTCCGCACTTTTGCACATTTTAAGAGATTATCTTAGTTATTGTAGTAGGCCCCTCTTTTGAAGGTGACGTTACCCTCAACCCAGTAGTTTGAGTCAGCAAGGATACAATCCTAAAGGGTCGGATTATTGAAAGATAATTAATTAAGTTATTAATGCATATTACGGTAGGCCCCTCTTTTGAAGGTGACGTTACCCTCGGCTAAGTAGTCTGAGTCAGCAGGGATACAGTCCTAAGTAGCCGGGTTAAAGTATTAATAGTAGCTTACATACGAGGGGATCAAAGAGTTTGGACCCCCGCCATCCAATACCGCTGGGTATTGAAGGAGGTCCTACTAAATTTGACCCAGGTCCTTGCAGGATCTATACACTGAACAAGGAAAGACTCTTACCAAACCATTCCCTTAACCCCTGACTAGGTAGCCAACATACCTCCATATAGACCGTGGAGATATGAATGGTGAAAATCTTTTATTTTATATAGACAGTAAAATAATGCCAAGACACCACGGACAAACGATAAGGAAGAATCACCTTCAACATAAGAAACTAGTTATTAAAGTCATTAATACATAACCAAGTAAAAAGTGCGAAAAGATTAAAAATAAAAAGTATTACACTAGACACTTGTCTTCACCAAGTGATGTAAGAGACTTAGGCAAACATGGCCTTTGATTGTCAAGAACTCTTACGATCAATCTTGGATCCCGAGACAACTCACACACTCTATGATGCACAATGGATGATGGTGGTGGATGATGGTGTTGTGATGGTGGTGGGTGAAATGTGAGAGAGGTGGTGTGCCAAGGGATGATTTGCAAATGAGCCAAGCACCCCTATTTATAGCCTGAACAGCAGCTCGGGCACGGCCCCGTGTCCATCCTCTTCTTTGTCTTCATTAATTGCAGTTTGTCTGCATTAGTTGATCACGCCCCCGTGTCCACTGGGCACGACCCCGTGTGCAGAAGCATATCTGTACTATCAAGATTTGTCTGGATTCTGCGAATCTTATAGTTGACCACGGCCCCGTGTCTGCTGAGCATGGCCCCGTGGTGGGCGATGGAAGCTTCTACAACTGTCTTTTATGCTGGCACTTGGGCACGCCCCCGTGTTCACTAAGCACGGGGCGTGTTCAGCCTTCTGTTCTCTTGTTTTGCTTGGGAAGATGCTTTCGGGGAGGTCGGGCATGCCACGTTTGTTCCTTTTCTTGTATTTAAGTTAGATTTAGCTGCCTTTTTGCTTCTTTTGTTAATTTGAGCTCATTTAATCCTGAAAATACAAAAGGAAGACAAAAGCACACTTTTTCCAACATTAGTACTAAAAAAGGGTTAGTTTTATGCCACAATTGATGTAATTTTTATGTTGCATTTTGCACACATCAAGTACCCCCACACTTGAATCTTTGCTTGTCCTCAAGCAAAACTCTTTATAATGTGGCTTTACACTCCCAAATGGAATGGGTAGAAGAGAAGGTTTTTGGGCTTGTCATAGAGTGTCGGGATTTCCAAGATTCTTTATTAAGTTTTATTTTTATTTATTTACAATCCTATTCGTCATGATTTATTTAAAACTTTTCATAAGATAAATTACTTATTAGGGCATAACATGCCTCTTTAAAATTCTATTTATATACAAGTTCACATACCTCACGGGGGATCACTCAACACTCGGCTGAAGATGTATTTTAGTGAATCACTCGAGAGCGGCATGAAACTTACTCCTACCATAGGCTTGCCAAGCAATCAATCCTCCTCCTTTTTAGCTATATACCTTTGTAAATATCAAGAGGACTTTTTGGTGAAGGGTTAGGCTTGGGTTAAAGGAAGTTGATTGGGTTAGTGGTTAGAAAAAAAGGGCGTAAAAGCGTAAAAAGCATCGGTTTTCGTAAGACTTTTTATTTTTGCAATTTTTTATTTTGATGAAGCCATAATTCAAACAAAGTTATTTTTGATGAACTTGCTTGTTTATTTCTTTTGCTTCATCATCAACATTTTTTTTTAAAGTCATACGAAAAACCGAGCTCGTTACTAAAACAAAGGGTTAAAAATAAAAAGGTTTTGGTGGGTGAAAGGGTGTTTGGTTTGGGTTAAGAAATGAAAAGGTTTAGGCTCAAAGGGGTTAACTAGGGGGATTTTGGGTAGGTGGTAAAAAAAATAAATAAAAAAATAATGGTGTAGAAATAAAAAGGGTTAGTCCTAATGCCTCCATCATTTAGTTACTCGGGTTTAAGTTGGTAAGGACCGGGAATGTATCGTCGTGGCAAGTTCTAGAGTTGAAAGAACCAAGCGGCTATTCACACAAGAAACGAAAAATGAGCATTTAGTTTAAAGATATGTATTTGTATACTCAATAAAGGCTCAAAACTCACTTTTGTGGGAATGGGTTTTTATGTGATCAAGTATATATCATTAAATTTTAACTAAGTTTGTCATGCCTTTTCATAATTTTCTTATGTTGGTTCTTTTTATCACGACGCTATCTGTAACAACCCGCACTTTCGTGCGTTGTTACCACTCGATATACCCGTTACGCCTAGCACCAGAGATTCGGATCATAATGTAACTATAACGTATATACCGCTATTCGAAGGATAATCGTATATTTTCGAAATGCAATGTTGCTATACTATACACTACTACCACGAACACTAACACTCACAGAAGCATTGAGTGAGGACCTATTCTACCCTCCTTAGTGGTCGTGATGTGTCGGACGCAGACAATTAACGCTAACAAAGACTCTCGGGTGAGTGCTATAACTCCAGTCGTCGTGACGATGATGAAAATACGAGTGAATGGTACCCCGTCAGTCATTGTGGCACAACATACGATAACGTTCACGATGACATCGAGAAAGGACCTATACTACCCTCCTTGATGGCCGTGAGACGTCGTTTAAAAATCGCATACTCGAAAGGAAAACCGAGAGTAATTATCGAAGCTGTGGATTATGGATACGTAAATACGACCCTTAGTAATATATATACATATATAATAATAATATAAAGTTACAACGAAGGGCGCGTACCTCAGAAACTATCAAAACGATCAAAAACGGAGAAGTCCAACGCGTCAGGATAGCCATCCGGACGGATAGCCATCCGGACGGATGGGCCATCCGGACGGATGGGCAATCCGGACGGATGGGCAATCCGGACGGATGGGCAATCCGGGCCAGAACTCCTTTCTTCTCCTCTGTTGCCTATAAATACCATGTCACATCACTTGAACAGTGATGTGACAGCTCCCACTCGACCAGACACGCTCCAGGACCCTTTCTCTCGATTTCCTCGCGATTCCGGTAAGATTTCAACCTAAAACTTGTACTTCTACAATCTACACTCGATTCTACATCATTCTAACTTTCAAAACTCAATTTCTAGCCGTGAAATCTGCGGATTTGAGGCGTTTTTGAGGTGATGTCACCAAGAGTTCTTATGAACTTCCAGTTGTGACCTCATCCCACCATAAACGACTCAGATCAGGGTGATTTCCACATGTTTTGGTAACAAATCTCGCCTAAATCTATCTATTTACCCAAGGAACTGTGCGATTTCGAGTTAACCATGAAGAACCATCATGAACGGCCAGATCTGATGGAACGGGGTGATTCCCGGCCGTTAGAGCGGGTCGGAATTGACGGAACTTCAAGTGTTAGTGCGAGATTACACTGTCCCGGTAACTCTACATGTATTCCTTCTGACAAACGCTCAGAAACAGTAGTTAGAATGCGAAACAGACATGTTGTCCGCACGAATAACATGTAATCCGCACGGATAACATGTAATCTGCACGGATAACATGTCATCCGGACGGAATACATGTCATCCGGACGGATGACGCTTATTCGAATGGACGACAATCCGCACGAACCACCACTTACTTCGCACGGATGACACACTATCCGCACGGATCACACATCATCCGCTCGGACCACCTGTTATCCGGACGGATAACATGTCATCTGGACGGATGACTTGCCATCCGGACGGATAACATGTCAATCCGCACGGATGAGCACCATTCGACCAAGTGAGTGACTTTTCAAGGCTAATCTCGCTTAACCGTACATTGTTTACTCTATACTTCAAGGATCAACGCAGACGTACTCGCAACCGACTCAATCAAGTTGTATTCCCGCTATATACGCGCAGTGAGTATACTTGAACCCTTTTTTATCGCATTTTGGGTGTAACATACGTTTCTAACAAATCGAACTCATCAAACAAAATATTCAATTAATCGAATTATCACTTGCGAATAACTGTTATGCATAGATATACGTGATGCTAGTTGCATATGTGCTAGGGCTTATACTCGCGACGTCCCACCACGACTAGTATAGTACTATTGCGCCTGACGGGGTCTAGTCATGCCATCGTACATTCGAGCATCGAGGGCTTAGTTGGTAGTATCAGTTTTGTGAGTATATATGTCGTGTATTACGTTTATGCATGTGGAAATTCGCAGCTCTTTTAATCTATTATGCTATACGTATCAAAGTTGTATACTCGCCAATACTTTTTTATTGACAAATATTTTAACGTATGTTGCAGGTTAGATCGCAGACTATATCAAATCAAGCTAGGAAGTCTAGAAACTCAACTAAAACCTAGGTTGTCGGATTTGCATTGTTCGAGAGGGTAATAAATCTGTGATAACTTATGTGATTGTATTATTTGTTAGTATGGGATAACGAATGTATTAAATATTATCGCAATATAGTTGTTATGGATTCTCTTGAGCAATCTGATTCGCCTAGTGCCGCGCCCCGATGATTCCGCCATCGGTTGGGGTGTGATAGATTGGTATCAGAGCCATAACTATAGGGAATTAGGCAGGACTCGACCTAGTCCGGGTCGACGTCTTAGGAATTGACCTAGTCTATAGTCTAAGTACCAACGGGCCGACTCGTACAAACCAGTAGGGTTTGTATCGGGCCTACTTGATACTCTCGATCGAAATTACTAAAAGCTACAACTTTGTGTGAACACCGCGTACTACAATTTCACACGAAGAAGCCTTTCCTAAGGCCGGAATACTACTTAGCCTTTCCTAAGGCCGACACAATACACATGTTTTCGAAAATAATCGCATAACGAAACCGAGCGCTCCAGTCGAGATCAGGCGTGAAAACCAAGAACTCTCGATAGGATTGCTCACTCAGCGCATTTTTCTAGCACGAGAAGCTTTCATCGAGTTAGGAGTGACATCCACATCTCGACGAAAGCCTCCATTTCGAAATCTAGTGGAACTCATGAATTTATTCGAAGAGCATAACCACAATTAGGAACGAAACTATTAAGTCAGGGGTGAAACCCGTACCTTAATAAGCCGTTCCACTCCCTATAAACTGGTTTTCAAAAGCTCCCACCAAGAACTCGACTATCACGATAACTCGAGCCACGCGAGGCCTAGGAAGACGAATGCCATGAGCTGCATCCCAGTGGAAGCATGGATTCTTCTAAGTCAACGCGCGTGCACGAGCTTGTTAGATATAGTTGGGTTACCTTGGGTAGTCGACGCCTAAACACCCAAGGCACTCTATCGTACGAACAACCAATTTTACAACTGGCTGGAACTTATTCACGTTTTGGAACTTTACGCCTTATCGATTTCTCGATTTAACGATTTTCACTCCCTACTTTATAAACGCACAATTCGCACAGCCATCGCAATCTAAAACGAAACCCGAATGTTCGCGACAAAACTAATGTATAATCTATCGCGTTCGCTCTCATTATCTCACTTCAACGCGTCCCCGCATATTCTAAATCGACCTGTACGTGTGTGAATACAAATTACATCTATATAAATATATATATATATATATATATATATATATATATATACGTATAAACAAACAAGTCATTGTGTGAGAACTTAGGAATTTCGTGCTTCCTATGTGACTCGTATTACTACTATACTATCGCACCAAGTTTTGAACGCGCTCAATCGCATCGCAAAATTCAAAATCATTATGATCGAAACTCACTCCGAGTCTCTTTCTGTCTAGATGCCTTCCAACAACTCTACCTCGAGACGAGTAGCTAGGAGGAGAGCCAAACGAAGTGTCAATACGAGGATCGCATCACTTGCGACTAAGGAAGTTAGTAAGCTTATTCCTCGAATTGCCGCTCAAGTGCACTCTCTCAGCAACTCTCGTGCCTCGGAAGACTCCAAGACGGAAGCGCCGCAATCTACTTTCCTCTACAAGCACTTCAAAGCCTGTGACCCGATGGAGTTCACGGGTGAAGGAGGTGCGACGCAACTACTCCAGTGGTTCGATTCTATCGAAGTTACCCTTCGTCAAAGCGGGTGTCCCGATAGTTTCCGTACTACTTGCGCTACCGGAGTATTTCAATCATGAGCACTCGACTGGTGGACCACCGAACGTAACAAACGTAGGATCTCCGCAGCTTACGCTCTCTCTTGGAATGAGCTGAAAGAGCTCATGAAGAAAGAGTACTGCCCCCCTCATGAAATCCAGAAACTAGAAAACGAGTTTTGGGAAATCAAGCAAACCGAAGGTGACAATGCTGGCTACACCGCAAGGTTCAAACAACTTAGCATAATCTGCCCGAGTCAAGTTAACACTTCAGAAAAAGCCATTTCGAAGTACATTCGCGGCTTGCCTGAGTGTGTGGGCGATTTTGTCGAAGCTGCAGGACCTGCTACCATCGAAGAAACATACCGCTTAGCCGCGGAAATCAACAACAAACGACTCATGGAAGGATTATTCTCAAGGAATCCTGTCAAGCAAGCTCATCAAGCAATCGCCAGTAATCCTTCAGGCGAACATGTTGACGAATCTTCTGATGAATCTACTGACGAATCTTCTGACAGATCTGTTGGCGATTCTTCTAATGAACCAGCTAACGATTCTTCTGACGGATCTGCTAACGATTCTTCGGACGGATCTGCTTCCGATTCTTCTGACAAATCTGCCGACGGATCTTCCGACAAATCAGCCAAAGACTCCGCAAGCGAGTCTTCAGACGAATCCTCCAACGACGACATCTCTTCGCAAGACACCGACGAACCCAGCCGCAAACGAAAGACTTCAAGCCCGAGCTCATAAAAAACCGAACTGCTGCAACCGGAACCTCTTCGAACAATTCTGATGTTTCCAAAACGAGCCTACACTGGAGCTCATCCTCAGTGTTACTCATGCACCTACCATCATCCATTTGGGGCAGACTGTCGTTATTGCAATAACTGCAACCGTTACGGTCACTTCACCCGTAACTGCCACGTCGAACCGTGAACTCAAGTACAACAACAACATCTCCAGCGAAAGCCTGCAGCATCCGACATCTAGCAAGCGTAGGATAAAGTTGTAATGATACGATTTTCGACGATAATTTCTAAGTTTTGAACCTACTCTATTATTCGAAGTTATCACTATGTGTAACATCAACTCTCGTTTTCGTTCCCTTCATCACACTCTAGTCGTTGCACTTAGCCTAGATTCACGCACACACTACATACTATATCACGAAATAATGTGTTTGCCCTCACTACACTCTTAGAAGGAGGTACGATAAACGTGCAAGGAACGAATAATCACGGGTGCACACGGGATTATTTTGGTCAGTGTACGGTGATCGTAGTGAATTCTAAGGTGCCATAGCGTTTTGACAAAAGGTGACACCAATTCACGGGATGAAAGTAGTAGGGGTCAAGCAAGGTGTGCTTTATCATACTACCAAAGTTCCGTGAAGAAAGTGCCACGTGGAGTTGAACGCTATTAGACCTATATACTATTGTGATTATTTTCAACACACTACACTCAATCGCAAGGCGTAACAACTGAAATTGCATCAACGCAAGACTGGTCGTAAGTCCATAGCAATCAATCTCATCAAGCACATTAACGCTCACGACATTGTCAGGTGAGGACCTATTCTACCCTCCCCGATGACTGTGATGCGTCACAACGTAACGATAGGCTTATTCGAGACAAAACTCGACTAATCGCAATCGCCCATCATGTGTATCTCGCAATCTCTATCGCTTATTATGTGGATCTATATCGTTTGCTGTGTATCAATCTATCGCTATACTGTTAGCTATGGTATTCGTGTTAAGTTGGCACGCATGACCTCGCTTCATGAGATGAAGCTCATATGGTTAAGGCAGGGTGTTTTAGTCATATCAGCGACCTTTCGTGGGAAAAAGGCCATGTGGGGTCTAATGTTAGTTAAACTCTGTGGTGTTAATCAATCAAAATTCGAACCGTATACTTCCATCGCTTGCTACGCAACAACTGCCGCTTATCGTAAATCATTTATCATCCCCGTCATTGTTGGTGTTGTGTTACTCGCTTAATCACCTAATCGCTTATCGCTTATCGTGTATAGTCTAGCGCTTATTCGCGTACCGCTTATCGCTCGCTTTGTGTTCATTGCAGTCTATGTGGTGTTAATACACATGACACCGCTTCACGAGGCAAAGCTAACCTGGTTAAGCATGGTGTTTTGCCATATTAGCAAACTCTCGTGGAAACGTGCCATGTGGGTTTAATGTGGAATCTAATCGAAAACGCGCTATTTGTTTCTCGCTTATCAACTAGCCAGATTAACCTATTCGATTCTATCTTATGCACGGTCCGACTTTCTATCGATTGAACGCAATTCTATCCGCGTCATATGGGCACACCTGACACCGCCTCAAGAAACAGAAATAATATGGGCAAAGCATGGTGGATACGCCGCTGGTACTTCCTATATATAAGTGTTTTAAACATATTAACAAACCTTCGTGGGAATGTGCCAAGTGGGGCTCGGTAATTAACTACCTTTTGTACTGATTAAAACCTCTTTTTATAAATTTTGATTTTAAAACCGGTGGGCAAGTGAAAATCTCTCACGGCGTGGAGTCAACATCGAATCAGCTAAACTACATGTCCAAGAAAAGTTTCATAAGCCCAGTTTTTCCCTAAACTTTTACAACGTCAAAATAAAATCCTTCTTAATACATTGGTTCGACATCGAGTTCAGCTAGAACCTATGTCAGAGGAGAGTTTTCGTAAACCTTGTTTTCATCTTCGAGTTCCTTAAAATGTTAAAAACTTAAACTTCCTTGCAACATCGGTTAACATCGACTCCGTTGACCTCACGTTAAAAGGAAAATTTTTAAAGATTTTCATCCTAAATTCTTTTTTTTAAGTATCTAAAACGAATGTTTCTTGTAACGTTGGTTAACGATCGGCTCAGTTAATTCAACGACATGAGAAACCTTTTCAAGCCCTTTAAAAATTGCAATCGCATCGAGCTAACGAATTCTACACAAGATAAGGTCCATTGGAATGCCAACTCGTGGGATTATTACTTCTGTCTTACGTCGCCTTCTCGCTATCGCAATCGATCTCTCTTATTCGAAACGTTCTCACTGTCAACTCCCGGTCAAATCACTCGCTATAGCGCTACTCATACAAGATCAACTCTCCGAAGTCTACCTATTGGATTAATTTCGGGACGAAATTTCCTAAAGTAGGGGAGACTGTAACAACCCGCACTTTCGTGCGTTGTTACCACTCGATATACCCGTTACGCCTAGCACCAGAGATTCGGATCATAATGTAACTATAACGTATATACCGCTATTCGAAGGATAATCGCATATTTTCGAAATGCAATGTTGCTATACTATACACTACTACCACGAACACTAACACTCACGGAAGCATTGAGTGACGACCTATTCTACCCTCCTCAGTGGCCGTGATGTGTCGAACGCAGACAATTAACGCTAACAAAGACTCTCGGGTGAGTGCTATAACTCCAGTCGTCGTGACGATGATGACAATACGAGTGAATGGTACCCCATCAGTCATTGTGGCACAACACACGATAACGTTCACGATGACATCGAGAAAGGACCTATACTACCCTCCTTGATGGCCGTGAGACGTCGTTAAAAATCGCATACTCGAAAGGAAAACCGAGAGTAATTATCGAAGCTGTGGATTATGGATACGTAAATACGACCCTTAGTGATATATATACATATATAATAATAATAATATAAAGTTACAACGAAGGGCGCGTACCTCAAAAACTATCAAAACGATAAAAAACGGAGAAGTCCAACGCGTCAGGATAGCCATCCGGGCGGATAGCAATCCGGACGGATGGGCCATCCGGAAGGATGGGCAATCCGGACGGATGGGCAATCCGGGCCAGAACTCCTTTCTTCTCCTCTGTTGCCTATAAATACCATGTCACATCACTTGAACAGTGATGTGACAGCTCCCACTCGACCAGACACGCTCCAGGACCCTTTCTCTCGATTTCCTCGCGATTCCGATAAGATTTCAACCTAAAACTTGTACTTCTACAATCTACACTCGATTCTACATCATTCTAACTTTCAAAACTCAATTTCTAGCCGAGAAATCTGCGGATTTGAGGCGTTTTTGAGGTGATGTCACCAAGAGTTCTTATGAACTTCCAGTTGTGACCTCATCCCACCATAAACGACTCAGATCAGGGTGATTTCCACATGTTTTGGTAACAAATCTCGCCTAAATCTATCTATTTACCCAAGGAACTGTGCGATTTCGAGTTAACCATGAAGAACCATCATGAACGGCCAGATCTGATGGAACGGGGTGATTCCCGGCCGTTAGAGCGGGTCGGAATTGACGGAACTTCAAGTGTTAGTGCGAGATTACACTGTCCCGGTAACTCTACACGTATTCCTTCTGACAAACGCTCAGAAACAGTAGTTAGAATGCGAAACAGACATGTTGTCCGCACGAATAACATGTAATCCGCACGGATAACATGTAATCTGCACGGATAACATGTCATCCGGACGGAATACATGTCATCCGGACGGATGACGCTTATTCGAATGGACGACAATCCGCACGAACCACCACTTACTTCGCACGGATGACACACTATCCGCACGGATCACACATCATCCGCTCGGACCACCTGTTATCCGGACGGATAACATGTCATCTGGACGAATGACTTGCCATCCGGACGGATAACATGTCAATCCGCACGGATGAGCACCATTCGACCAAGTGAGTGACTTTTCAAGGCTAATCTCGCTTAACCGTACATTGTTTACTCTATACTTCAAGGATCAACGCAGACGTACTCGCAACCGACTCAATCAAGTTGTATTCCCGCTATATACGCACAGTGAGTATACTTGAACCCTTTTTAATCGCATTTTGGGTGTAACATACGTTTCTAACAAATCGAACTCATCAAACGAAATATTCAATCAATCGAATTATCACTTACGAATAACTGTTATGCATAGATATACGTGATGCTAGTTGCATATGTGCTAGGGCTTATACTCGCGACGTCCCACCACGACTAGTATAATACTATTGCGCCCGACGGGGTCTAGTCATGCCATCGTACATTCAAGCATCGAGGACTAAGTTGGTAGTATCAGTTTTGTGAGTATATATATCGTGTATTACGTTTATGCATGTGGAAATTCGCAGCTCTTTTAATCTATTATGCTATACGTATCAAAGCTGTATACTCGCCAATACTTTTGTATTGACAAATATTTTAACGTATGTTGCAGGTTAGATCGCAGACTATATCAAATCAAGCTAGGAATTCTAGAAACCCAACTAAAACCTAGGTTGTCGGATTTGCATTGTTCGAGAGGGTAATAAATCTGTGATAACTTATGTGATTGTATTATTTGTTAGTATGGGATAACGAATGTATTAAATATTATCGCAATATAGTTGTTATGGATTCTCTTGAGCAATCTGATTCGCCTAGTGCCGCGCCCCGATGATTCCGCCATCGGTTGGGGTGTGACACTATCGGTTGTAAATTTGTAAAAATATAACCTTTTTAGAATTTGAAATTCCCAAGTTAAACCTAGACAAATAAAAAAAATGAATTTTTTTTAAAAAAATTTGGGGTGATTTGCGGTTCCAATAGAGTTTTGTGTAAGGCTTGTAATTAGGACTTGCAAGATTCAAAGTTTTAGCATCCCCCCCCCCCACTTAAATTACACATTGTCCTCAATGTGTCCCAAAAATAAGTTTTTAGGTTGATTGAATGTGTAAAAGGTGTGAAAAAACAAAATTTTATGTTACTGGGCGTCTTGACACGGCCCCGTGTTCGATGGACACGACCCCGTGTTCTGGTGCCGGTAACGAAAACTTACAGAAGGTGGACACGGGGGCGTGTCCACTGGGCACGACCCCGTGTCTGGCAAAAGTCTGCAGATTTAGACAAACAGCAGGTCTGGGGAAGTGGGCACGGGGGCGTGTTGGCTGGGCACGGCCCCGTGTAGACAATCTGCAAAGGTGAAAAACAGGTTTATGGTTCTTGTTTTCTTGTCCCGGCTTTAGTAACACTGATGCTTAGTGTTCTAAGCCTCACATGTACCTGTTATATCAATAAACACTACACCAAACCATAGCAAACATCCTAAATTACCAAGTTCAACATCCACGTCACAAAGTTAAAAAGAAATGCAGAAACTAAAAAGAGTTAAAGGAAAGTAAATTGTTCAACACACGGCACGCAGGCCGGAAATTGTTCAAGATAAAAAGGGGGGTTAACCTGTGGAATCACCAACCAACCGCTTCTGCCTCCGCTCCTCCCGCCTAGTCCATGTCCTCGTCCTCATCATCATCATCTCCTCCACCATGCCCCGCAATGTAATCCCGGATATTCCCAATATCATCTTGGATATCGGATATGTTTCTCTCGATTGCTCCAACCCGGTTGTACGTGTTGCTCGCCATGTTATAGGTGTTCCTGGTGCACATGAGGTTTTCCTGCAACAAATCATGTAAACTTTGGAAATTAGGAAAACCACTTCCTTGTGAGGAGGACTGGCTCAGATCACCGTGGGGCTGGTACTGGTACTGATGATGTTGTGGAGCGTGAAGGACGAGTGCCTCTTGCGGGTTCCATGAATGCCCCTGCATCCGTTGGAAGCTAACCGACCCGTCTTCAGCCTCATAAATTAAGTTCATGGAGCGGCAGATGTGCACATCCACTCTCCCCGACCATGGACTCCTCTCGAAGGATCTAGGTATGTTCGTGAAGTGCTTGAAGAGACGGTATATCCACCCCCCGAAGAAGATAGGGGTTGGTGAAGTAGCAAGTCGGTTCAGATGCATGTTACGGAGCAGGAGGTACGGAACATCTAGGTGCCTGCAGGTATGAATACAATGAAGGACCACCAAATCTCTCAACCCCACAACGCCACTGCTATCATGCCTTTGGCTAAGAGAGTAAGCAAGGACTCTATGAATGTAATGGTAAAGTGGGTCCCTCAGCTTAGTGCTCTTAGTGCTACTCGGGTTGTAGTGCCCTTCACCAATCTGAGCCCATGCAGCTTGGCGTTCGTTCTTATCCAACTCTCATACCCCTCCGGTGTTTTCTTCATTACCCGCATCTTCCTCTGTATACAACCTAATTATCGACCCAAATTGTGCCATTGAAATCGAGTACCTAGTTCCACCACATCAGAATGCTACCCCATCATTGTCAAATGGGTCGCACCTTGAATTGAACGTGAAGGTGCTATAGAATTCCATAGTGCACTCGTGGACTGAGCGAAGTCGAGTGGTCAGGGTGACTCTTAGTGGTCCTATGACTAGGTTGTTGAAGCGGTCAAGTTGGTTCACCAATGCTAACAAATCCATGCATGCTTGTCTCGGGTATTCTTCCGGTCTTGTTTGAAGTACTTCGTATCTAGCCCTAGCATCGAGCTCATTTGCGTAGAACCTCGTGAATTTCCATGACATGTGAAAGAATACACCAAAAGTTAGCGTGAAACAGTGGAATTTTCGGACAAAATTGCAAACAGCGAGCTGGACACGGCCCCTTGTTCAGCGGACACGACCCCGTGTCCAGGCGTCTGTTACTCAAAAATTTCATTTTTCGACCCGGTTTCGAAAACTTGAAAATTTTTGGTTCGCTAGGTGCGGTTTCCCCCGAAAATGAAACCGCAAGTGCCGTTTTTCCCATAACAAACCGTTTACCCATTCAATTTTATCTTTTTCGGTTCAAAAACAAGGGTTTGAGGTTTTTGTGAGAAATCGGGCGAATCTTTGAACAATACAAGTGGGTTTACTTTCTAAAACACTACTCTAAACTAATGCTAACAGATTTAAGCAAAAATTTGAGGTTCGGTCCAGATGAAGTTCAAGAACCCTAGATTTTTTCCCAAATTTTTGAAGTTTTAACTACATGCAAATGCTTAATCTAACTAATAATAGTGATAGAATCATACCTTGATGTTGTTAGAATGATAGGAGACGTCGAAAATCTGCGGAAAATCGCCTTGAACCAGATCGTTTTCGGGGAAACGGGGCGTGTGGAATGAAGTAACTGTTATGAAAAAGGGGTTTTATCCCGACAGTTGTGCGGACACGGCCCCGTGTCCAGCGGACACGGCCTCGTGCCGAGCAAAAGTTTTTTTTTTTTTTAGTGCTCGTGTGAGTGCCCTTTGTTTCCCAAAACTTGGTTAGAAGACTTACTGATTATGATATCATCCCGTTGGTTAATAACTTACCAGGTATGATGTTGTTGCCTTTACTCAACGACCGTTTGAAGCGAGATTTCTTCCTCTTCATCCTCAATAAATCCTTGATAGAGTTTCAGCCGTTGGCCATTGACTTTGAATGGAGGTTCATTCCGAGATTTAATTTCTACTGCACCGTGTGGGAAAATATGGGTGATGGAAAAAGGTCCTGACCACCTAGATTTTAATTTACCGTGAAATAGTCGGAGTCGTGAATTAAACAAAAGAACTTGATCTCCTACTCGAAATTCATTAGGTTTAATATGTTTGTCATGCAAGTTTTTCATTCTTTCCTTATAAATTTCTGAGTTTGAGTATGCATAATTCCTATGTTCGTCTAACTCATTTAATTGACAAAATCGATTTCTACCGGCAAATTCTAAATCTAAGTTTACATTTTTAATTGCCCAGTAGGCTTTGTGTGCAATTTCTACTGGCAAATGATAGCTTTTCCCATAGACTAGCTTATATGGGGTTGTACCTATTGTTGTTCTATAAGCAGTTCGAAAAGCCCATAAAGCATCATCTAATTTATCTGCCCATTCTTTTCTATTTAACCCTACGGTTTTTTCCAGTATTCGTTTTAAACCTCTATTAGTCACTTCGGCTTGTCCGTTTATTTGAGGGTGATATGCTGTTGAGACCCGGTGATAGAACCCATATCTTGTTAAAAAAATTTCAAGCTGATGGTTGCAAAAATGGGTACCTCTATCACTTATTAATGCTTTAGGTGTTCCAAAACGAGAGAATAATTTCTTCAAAAATCTTACTACGACTCTTCCATCTTTTGTTGGAAGTGCCTCGGCCTCGGCCCATTTAGACAGGTAATCTACTGCCACAAGTATATATTTTTTTCCTTTTGACAGTGGGAAAGGTCCCATAAAGTCGAGTCCCCACACATCAAAAATTTCACAAACAAGAATGCCATTTTGTGGCATTTCATTTTTGGAAGAAATATTACCTGTTCTTTGGCAAGGATCACATGTCTTGACAAAACTTTGGGCGTCTTTGTAAATGGTTGGCCAATAAAATCCTGAATCAACTACCTTTCGTGTGGTACTAGCGGCACCATGATGTCCTCCGTATGGACCTTCATGACAATGGCGGAGAATTCTGCTTGCTTCGCTACCATGTACGCATCGTCGTACGTTGGTCGGCACATATTTTGAAAAGATAGGGGTCTTCCCATAAATAATGCTTCACATTAGCAAAGAATTTTTTTCTTTGATGATGTGGCCAACCTTTTGCGACTATACCGCTAGCTAAGTAGTTAGCATAGTCGGCGTACCATGGTTCTTCTTAGTATTCCACCATTTCTAGGGATTCTGTTGGAAATGTTTTCGTTGATTTGCTCGTCCCTGGTTGCCTCCAAAGCTGGGTCTTCTAAGCGTGAAAGATGATCTGCTGCGGTGTTTTCAGCTCCTCTTTTGTCTCTAATTTCAATATCAAATTCTTGGAGGAGTAAAATCCACCGAATCAAACGTGGTTTTGCGTCCTGCTTTTTTGAAGAGATGTCGAATGGCTTCATGATCTATATAGACTATAGTTTTAGAAAGAACAAGATAGGAACGAAATTTATCAAAAGCAAATACCACAGCTAGTAATTCTTTTTCAGTAGTTGTGTAATTTTCTTGTGCATCGTTAAGTGTTTTACTAGCATAATAAATTGGGTGAAAATGCTTTTCTTTTCTTTGTCCCAAGACAGCTCCAACTGCAAAGTCACTAGCATCACACATGATTTCGAAAGGAAATTTCCAATCAGGCGCTATCATGATAGGTGCATTGACTAGCATTTCCTTTAGGGTTAGAAATGCTTGATTGCAATCCTTGTCAAAGATGAAAGGAGCATCTTTTTCAAGTAATTTTGTTAGAGGCCTTGAAATTTTAGAAAAGTCTTTGATAAACCGCCTATAGAATCCGGCATGCCCTAGGAAACTTCTGATAGCTCTAACGGAGGATGGAGGTGGTAATCGAGAAATAGTGTCTATTTTAGCTCGATCAACTTCCATTCCTTCGCTTGAGATTTTGTGACCGAGTACTATTCCCTCAGTTACCATGAAATGGCATTTTTCCCAATTAAGGGCGAGGTTAGTTTCCTCACATCGGGATAGCATTCGTTCAAGGTTATCGAGGTATTGGTCATATGAATCCCCAAAGATAGAAAAGTCGTCCATAAAGACTTCCATTGTCTTTTCTATCATGTCATGGAAGATAGCTACCATGCAATGTTGGAATGTTGCGGGGGCATTACATAGACCAAATGGCATGCGTCGATAAGCAAAAGTTCCATAAGGACATGTGAAAGTTGTCTTTTCTTGGTCTTCGGGTGCTATCGGGATTTGAAAGTAACCTGAAAAACCATCCAAGAAACAGTAAAATTTATGACCGGATAATCTCTCTAACATTTGATCAATGAAGGGCAAAGGAAAGTGATCTTTCCTTGTTGCTTCATTTAATCGTCTATAATCTATACATACTCTCCATCCTGTGACGGTCCTCGTTGGTATTAATTCTTTCTTTTCATTAGTTATTACCGTCATACCTCCTTTCTTTGGAACAACTTGGACGGGACTTACCCAAGGACTATCGGAGATAGGATAAATAAGTCCGGCGTCAAGTAATTTGATGACTTCGTTTTTAACCACTTCTTGAACATTTGGATTTACTCGACGTTGTGGTTGTATTACCGATTTGTAGTCATCATTCATTAAAATTTTGTGCGTGCACATGGAAGGACTTATTCCTTTAATATCTACAAGCTTCCAAGCAATTGCATTTTTGTGTTTTTTCAAAAGGTTAATTAATTTTTCTTTTTCTAAACTATTTAACTTAGATGAAATAATTACAGGTGATTTACCATCTTTGTCTAGAAAAGCATATTCCAAACCTTTTGGAAGTTCTTTGAGCTCAAGAGGTGGGTCTTTAGGAGACTCCTTATTTGGTTGCTCATTTTGATCAAGAACTTTAAAAGTTTGTTCTATGGCGACCTCTTCTTCAACAAAGTGGTCAAACTTTTCACTTGTATCGGGTGGTTCATCTTCATCTTCAATTAGGGGGTCATTATTGCCGAATGGATATTTCATTGACCGCTCAAGATCGACACTCTTTTTAAATGCCCCTAATTGAAGAGGTAGATTGTTGAACTTCTGGTTTTTCAAAGCTTCGTGAGTTTTTACAAAGGGTCGCCCCAACACTAGAGGAGCGTCATCAAGGATGACAAAGTCGGTTGGGATTACCATTTGATTTGTTTGAACCAAGACATCCTCAACTACACCAATTGATTTTATTATTCTCCGATTAGATAGAAAATGGGTATTTAAAGTGGAGAAAAATCACTAATACTTAATTTTTTGAAAATGTAGTTGGGCATTATGTTAACGCAAAGATCTTTATCAATCGTGACATTACTAATAAATGAATTTTGAAAAAAACATGGAACCGGTGTAATGTTGATTTCAAACGGGTCTTCTTTTATTAGCGAGGTTTGATCATTAGTTAACTTAACGCTTACCATTTCGTCAATTTTAGTGTTAGTGTTTAATTCTTTTAAAAACTTAGCATGAGTTGGAACTAAACAATGATTTTCAAAAGAAGGTGATAAGAGCTTAATTTCTTCAAAATTAGACTCTTCTTGAATTTTAACGTTGACGGACTCACCTTTTTCGTTGTTTAACTCATGTGTCGGTTTTTCACTTGTTTGTTCTTCCATTTTTACACTTTCAGTTATCTCTTCTTTAATTAATTCTTCTCTCGCGCGGGACTCCTCTTCCCTTGCGTGAGATTCTTTTATATAGCGCTCGATAACTTTAAGGTGTTCTAATATCCTATCGGTCACTTCGGTGATAGAGTTAGGATCGGGATTTTCAAAGCTTGAATCCGGTTGTTCGATCCTTTGTTCCTCATAATACCCATGTGAAGTAGATGGTTCACACCATTGTTCTTCATTGTAAGTATATGATGGATAAGGGTCATAATTTTGTTCTTCATAATACTCATATGAGGTGGGTTGTTCACCCCATGGTTCCTCATAGTAAGCATATGAAGGTGGTGGCTCATATCTTGGTTCCTCAAAGTATGAGTATGAGGGAGAAGGTTCATACCTTTGGTCTTCATAAGATGTGTATGAAGTTGATGGCTCATACCTGGGCTCCTCAGAGTAGGTGTATGAAGTGGACGGTTGATATAAGTTACAATATTGAACCGAGCGCGGGTCACCACAATTAGTGCAATAGTTACTCCTATAATCATCCTCCTCATAGGTGTAGTTGTAACCTCCTGAGTATTGATCCATAAGAATCACTCAGCAGACCACAACCAAGTCTCGAGATCAGAAAACAAAAATAAAAACGGAAACAGAGGCTGGACACGGCCCCGTGTACAGAATCTGTATCTGGGCGTTTTAATTAAAGTTACTGATTTCGTTGAGCACGGGGGCGTGTTCAGTGAGCACGGCCCCGTGTTCAAGTTACTGTATTTGGGTGTTTTATGAAAAATGTGCAGCACGGCCCCGTGTTCAGCGAGCACGGCCCGTCTTCAACCTACTGTAAATGCAAAACTAAACTAAAATGCAGAAAAATGCGCGCGCGTTTTGAAAAACTGATTAGGCCGTCGATTTTAAGCTTTCTTAAAATCCTTGTGTCCCTGGCAACGGCGCCAAAAACTTGATGTGCGTGAGTGTTATTAGTTTTTTATGTATATATTAAGCCCTTCTAACACTTTTTAGCCAAGTTTTAAATTTATAAAACACGATATTTACTAACACTAAACACACATATGGGAAAGTGCACCCATCGAGAGCGTAATATAGTGTTGGCAAGATACCGAGGTCGTCCAAGGACACAAGAGCTTTTAGTACCGGTTTATCCTCAACGTCTAATCAAATCAAAAGTTTAGAAAAAGGTTTTAAACTAGAAAATTAAAAACTAACTAAAATGCTGAAAAATAAAAATAAAAGTAAAAACAGATAGACAAGATGAATCACTTGGCTCCGACTCGTGTTTAGTGTAACCTTTGATTATTTCCGCACTTTAGCACTTTTTAAGAGATTATCTTAGTTATTGTAGTAGGCCCCTCTTTTGAAGGTGACGTTACCCTCAACCCAGTATTTTGAGTCAGCAAGGATACAATCCTAAAGGGTCGGATTATTGAAAGATAATTAATTAAGTTATTAATGCATATTATGGTAGGCCCCTCTTTTGAAGGTGACGTTACCCTCGGCTAAGTAGTCTGAGTCAGCAGGGATACAGTCCTAAGTAGCCGGGTTAAAGTATTAATAGTAGCTTACATATGAGGGGATCAAAGAGTTTGGACCCCCGCCATCCAATACCGGTGGGTATTGAAGGAGGTCCTACTAAATTTGACCCAGGTCCTTGCAGGATCTATACACTGAACAAGGTAAGACTCTTACCAAACCGTTCCCTTAACCCCCGACCAGGTAGCCAACATACCTCCATATAGACCGTGGAGATATGAATGGTGAAAATCTTTTATTTTATATAGACAGTAAAATAATGCCAAGACACCACGGACAAACGATAAGGAAGAATCACCTTCAACAAAAGAAACTAGTTATTAAAGTCATTAATACATAACCAACTAAAAAGTGCGAAAAGATTAAAAATAAAAAGTATTACACTAGACACTTGTCTTCACCAAGTGATGTAAAAGACTTAGGCAAACATGGCCTTTGATTGTCAAGAACTCTTACGATCAATCTTGGATCCCGAGTCGACTCACACACTCTATGATGGACAATGGATGATGGTGTTGTGATGGTGGTGGATGGTGGGTGGTGGGTGAAGTGTGAGAGAGGTGGTGTGCCAAGGGATGATTTGCAAATGAGCCAAGCACCCCTATTTATAGCCTGAACAGCAGCTCGGGCACGGCCCCGTGTCCAGTGGGCACGGCCCCGTGTCCATCCTCTTCTCTGTCTTCATTAATTGCAGTTTATCTGCATTAGTTGACCACGCCCCCGTGTCCGCTGGGCACGACCCCGTGTGCAGAAGCATATGTGTACTATCAAGATTTGTCTGGATTCTTCGAATCTTATAGTTGACCACGGCCCCGTGGTGGGCGATGGAAGCTTCTACAACTTTGTCTTTTTTGATGACACTTGGGCACGCCCCTGTGTTCACTGAGCACGGGGCGTGTTCAGCCTTCTGTTCTCTTGTTTTGCTTGGGAAGATGCTTTCGGGGAAGTCGGGAATGCCACGTTTGTTCCTTTTCTTGTATTTATGTTAGATTTAGCTGCCTTTTTGCTTCTTTTGTTAATTTGAGCTCATTTAATCCTGAAAATACAAAAGGAAGACAAAAGCACACTTTTTCCAACATTAGTACTAAAAAAGGGTTAGTTTTATGAAACAATTGATGTAATTTATATGTTGCATTTTGCACACATCAAATGACCATCCTGCTGTGAACTTGTTCTCAAGAAGTGTCTCGCTGGACGGATCACCATCCGATCGCACGACCGTTCGATCGCACGACCTGAAAGGTAGAGATACTTCTCTGATTTTAAAATGCTACATCGAAAACTTCAAAACCATCGTACACAAACACATTCATCCCAAACGAATGCCAAACCGACCGAATGGCCATTCGACCGGATGACCATCCGAACGGATTGACATCCGATCGAATGACCATCCGTTCAGATTGTCATCCGATCGGATGACTCTTCGTCACTCAGTTCACGGGACACTGTTTAACGCACAGTTCATCGCTTAGACTATCGTTCTGCAATCAGGCTAACTCAGACGCGCTCTCAATCAATCCAATCAAGTTGTGTTTACTTGCTGAACACCTACTGTGAGTATACTCGAACCCTTTTTATCGCACATTTGGGTGTAACATACGTCTATATCAAATCGCACATATCAAAACAACTGTTTAGACAATTTATCACTTGCAAATGACTGACTTACATAATTACATGTGATGCTAGTTACATATGTGCTAGGTGATGCGGATTGGTGTGTATATGGAATTAAGTATATTTTAAGCCCTTTTTAAACGTTAGTCAAGTTTTAAATTTATAAAACACGATATTTTACTAACACCAAACACACATATGGGCAAGTGCACCCATCGTGAGCGTAGTATAGTGTTGGCAAGATACCGAGGTCGTCCAAGGACACAAGAGCTTTTAGTACCGGTTTATCCTCAACGTCTAATCAAATCAAAAGTTTAGAAAAATGTTTTAAACAAGAAAAATAAAAACTAACTAAAATGTTGAAAAATAAAATAAAAATAAAAACAGATAGGCAAGATGAATCACTTGGCTCCGACTCGTGTTTAGTGTAACCTTTGATTATTTCCACACTTTTGCACTTTTTAAGAGATTATCTTAGTTATTGTAGTAGGCCCCTCTTTTGAAGGTGACGTTACCCTCAACCCAGTAGTTTGAGTCAGCAAGGATACAATCCTAAAGGGTCGGATTATTGAAAGATAATTAATTAAGTTATTAATGCATATTGTGGTAGGCCCCTCTTTTGAAGGTGACGTTACCCTCGGTTAAGTAGTCTGAGTCAGCAGGGATACAATCCTAAGTAGCCGGGTTAAAGTATTAATAGTAGCTTACATATGAGGGGATCAAAGAGTTTGGACCCCCGCCATCCAATACCGGTGGGTATTGAAGGAGGTCCTACTAAATTTGACCCAGGTCCTTGCAGGATCTATACACTGAACAAGGCAAGACTCTTACCAAACCGTTCCCTTAACCCCCGACCAGGTAGCCAACATACCTCCATATAGACTGTGGAGATATGAATGGTGAAAATCTTTTATTTTAAATAGACAGTAAAATAATGCCAAGACACCACGGACAAACGATAAGGAAGAATCACCTTCAACATAAGAAACTAGTTATTAAAGTCATTAATACATAACCAAGTAAAAAGTGCGAAAAGATTAAAAATAAAAAGTATTACACTAGACACGTGTCTTCACCAAGTGATATAAGAGACTTAGGCAAACATGGACTTTGATTGTCAAGAACTCTTACGATCAATCTTGGATCCCGAGATGACTCACACACTCTATGATGGACAATGGATGATGGTGGTGGATGATGGTGTTGTGATGGTGGTGGGTGAAGTGTGAGAGAGGTGGTGTGCCAAGGGATGGTTTGAAAATGAGCCAAGCACCCATATTTACAGCCTGGACAGTAGCTCGGGCACGGCCTCGTGTCCAGTGGGCACGGCCCCGTGTCCATCCTCCTTCTCTGTCTTCATTAATTCCTCTTGTCTGCATTAGTTGACCACGTCCCTGTGTCCGCTGGGCACGACCCCGTGTGCAGAAGCGTATCTGTACTATCAAGATTTGCCTGGATTCTGCGAATCTTATAGTTGACCACGGCCCCGTGTCTGCTGAGCACGGCCCCGTGGTGGGCGATGGAAGCTTCTATAACTTTCTCTTTTATGCTGACACTTGGGGACGCCCCCGTGTTCACTGAGCACGGGACGTGTTCAGCCTTCTGTTCTCTTGTTTTGCTTGGGAAGATGTTTTCGGATAGGTCGGGCATGCCACGTTTGTTCCTTTTCTTGTATTTATGTTAGATTTAGCTGCCTTTTTGCTTCTTTTTGTTAATTTGAGCTCATTTAATCCTGAAAATACAAAAGGAAGACAAAAACACACTTTTTCCAACATTAGTACTAAAAAAGGGTTAGTTTTATACCACAATTGATGTAATTTATATGTTGCATTTTGTGTACATCAAATACCCCCACACTTGAATCTTTGATTGTCCCCAAGCAAAACTCTTTATAATGTGGCTTTACACTCCCAAATGGAATGGGTAGAAGAGAAAGTTTTTGGGCTTGTCATAGAGTGTCGGGATTTCCAAGATTCTTTATGAAGTTTTATTTTTATTTATTTACAATCCTATTCGTCATGATTTATTTAAAACTTTTCATAAGATAAATTACTTATTAGGGCATAACATGCCTCTTTAAAATTTCATTTATATGCAAGTTCACATACCTCACGGGGATCACTCAACACTCGGCCGAAGATGTTTTTAGTGAATCACTCGAGAGCGGCATGGAACTTACTCCTACCATAGGCTTGCCAAGCAATCAATCCTCCTCCTTTTTAACTGTAAACCTTTGTAAATATCAAGAGGACTTTTGGGTGAAGGGTTAGGCTTGGGTTAAAGGTGGGTGGTTGGGTTAGTGGTTAGTAGAAAAGGGGCGAAAAGCGTAAAAACATCGGTTTTCGTAAGACTTTTTATTTTTTTGCAATTTTTTTTTATGAAGCCATTATTCAAACAAAGTTATTTTTGATGAACTTGCTTGTTTATTTCTTTTGCTTCATCATCAACAATTTTTTTTATTTTTTTTTTATTATTTTTTTTTTTTGAAAAGTCATACGAAAAACCGAGATTGTTACTAAAACAAAGGGTTAAAAATAAAAAAGGTTTTGGTGGGTGAAAGGGTGTTTGGTTTGGGTTAAGAAATGAAAAGGTTTAGGCTCAAAGGGGTTAACTAGGGGGATTTTGGGTAGGTGGTAAAAAAAGAAAAATAATGGTGTAGAAATTAAAAGGGTTAGTCCTAATGCCTCCATCATTTACTTACTCAGGTTTAAGTTGGTAAGGACCGGGAATGTATCGTCGTGGCAAGTTCTAGAGTCATAAGAACCAAGCGGCTATTCACACAAGAAACGAAAAATGAGCATTTAGTTTAAAGATATGTATTTGTATGCTCAATAAAGGCTCAAAACTCACTTTTGTGGGAAAGGGATTTTATGTGATCAAGTATATATAATCAAATTTTAACTAAGCTTGTCATGCCTTTTCATAATTTTCTTATGTTGGTTCTTTTTATCACGACGCTATCAGTTGTAAATTTGTAAAAATATAACCTTTTTAGAATTTGAAATTCCCAAATTAAACCTAGACAAGTAAAAAAATGAAAACCTTTTGAGAAAAAATTTGGGGTGATTAGCTGTTCCAATAGAGTTTTGTGTAAGGCTTGTAATTAGGACTTGCAAGATTCAAGATTTTAGCATCTCCCCCACACTTAAATTACACATTGTCCTCAATGTGTCCCAAAAATAAGTTTTTAGGTTGATTGAATGTGTAAAAAGGTGTGAAAAAGCAAAATTTTATGTTATTGGGCGTCTGGACACGGCCCCGTGTTCAGTTGCCAGTAACAAAAAGTTGTAAAAAGAAACAGAAGCCTGGACACGGGGGCGTCTTAGGTGAACACGGCCCATGTCCAGTTTACCTGAACTGGGCATTTTCTGCAGACTGTGCAGCACGGGGTCGTGTTGGGTGGACACGACCCGTGCTAAACTTGCTGTAATGAAGAAAATTTCGTCGGGTGGCCCTGTTTTCGTGCATGGGGTGCTGGTTCAAGTTTCCCTTGTTATCCTTCACCATCCCGAGTGTGTTTTATTCATTACAACATCATCCAAACACCAAATTAGCTAAAACCATCATTCATTAAGTCATAGAGAGAATTACATAATAATCCTAAAAGTTAAAATTCTAGATAATTAGGTCAAAGAAACACAAGAAATCTAAACCAAGAAGTTCTAGCCTACTACATATTATATTAGAAAAATTTCCGAAAAGATAAATCCCTCGGTTAGATGCGGCTTGAAAAACTTCTTTCTCCAGGTATGGGTTCCTCACACGTCGGCGAGCCATTCTTCTATCTCCCTAGGGAGAAGAAAGGCGGGCTCATTGGCATTGGTTTGAGGGGGTGCAACCTCCACCGGGACTTCTTGTAGATCTTCAAGAGGAGGTTCCGCTGGAATATCGTCCCAACCGGTAGGATTGTTGATTCCAAGTGCTAGGTTCCAATCCTCTTGAGGGAGGATTGGTTCCATGGGAGGTGTTACAAGAATGTTTAACCTCTGGTTCAAGAGGTTAATTTCTTGAAAACTGTTTTCCAACCCCACCGTAAGATAATTTATACAGTCTATTAGGACCTCCTCTACCGAAGTCATCTCGTCAAGAGCTTCACGTAATGCCATTACGTAACGTACGAGAGTTGCTTCAATTGATGACCTTCTTTCCCTTCGACTGTTTCTGGAGTGCGCAGAAGAGGTTCCACTATTTTGACTAGACATTCTACGAAAATAAACCAATAATAGTTCATTTTAATGAAACAGTACATCGGACACGGCCCCGTGCTTAACGAGCACGGCCCCGTGTTCAACTTTCTGCAGATTTTTGGAACAAGGAATCTTGGAGTTTCAAATTATTTTTTCAACTTATGAAGCATTTTTTAGCAGAAATAACTTAAAACAATGCTGTACAACTTGTTTTTAACAAGATTCCTTGAACAAAAACCAAATAACCATCACAATAAAGCTTGGAGTCATGGTGATCTCAAGCTTCAATGGAGGTGTTGATGCAAGAAAAATGAAGAAGAAGGCAATGGATAAAAGAGGAAAGGACAATATGTTTGTAAGAACCTTCTTTTAGAAAATACCTAGGATGGTAGGTGAGAAGATCCTTTCAAATCTCTGTCCCTGGATGGTCCAAATGTGCAGGATTCTTGGCTGCATTTATAGAAAATGACAGCTTTCTGGACACGGCCCCGTGTCGGCTGGACACAGCCCTGTGTGCAGGCAAGATCCTGACACATTTTGTCCGTATTCTGACAAAAAGTCAGAAAGGAATCTTTTGGTGGACACGGGGGCGTGTTGACCTGGGCACGGCCCCGTGTCGAAAAGTTGTTTATGAAGTTTGTCTATTTTTTTAAGGAACTTATCCGGATCGGGTGGTTCCTTACTGGATGGAACAACCCCAAAGTGCCTAAGATACCTTAATTGCTCTAGATTAAGACGAGAATGCAAGAGGTTGTCGGTGAGGGTGATTCCTATGCTATATGTAGGTGGACAAGTCCAACCCTTTCCCGGGCTCTCGTTAAAGAAGGTGTATGCCGAATTGCTCAGGTCTATGTATGCATCGAACGAAGTCGATGGGGAGTCCTTCACGGCACAATCGACACAGGGACGACTATCGCTCAAGTCCTCACTAGAGTTAGAGGTAACATCGGGAACAACGAAGTTGTTTTTATTTGAATGCGATCCCAACAAATCTTCTTGGTTATTGTCTTGAGATAAATTATTGAAATCTATCCTAAGTTCTTTTAACCAATTAAGAATTAGATCTTCCATTTGAAATAGTTCATCAAGAAGCATTTCTCCTAGAAGATCCGGTTGAGAGCATTCGAGGGAGAGATTTGGATTATTTTTACTTTCGCCCCTTTTAAGGCTACGGGAAAACGATGGGTCTATATAGTGGGGCTTATAATTTAGAAAATAACATTCTAGTTCTTTATGAGAGCCACCACATATTTGACACCGCGCACCATAAGAGTGCCGAAAGTAAAAAATATCATTATCACTCATGTTTGTGTCAGAATTTACCAACCGTCGGGATCTTACGGTTCTGTTTTCAGTAACTGAATCTTGGGCACGGGGCGTGTTGAGTGGGCATGGCCCCGTGTTCAGCTTACTGTCTGACTTAAAACAGGATTGCCAGTTCCAATGATTGGGCACGGGGCGTGTTCAGCGGGCACGACCCGTGCTGAGTTCTGCAGAAGCTGAAAAACTACGAAAAATCTAAAAAAACAGAAAAATTAGAAAAAACGATTAGGCCGCTGATTCCTAACTTTTTTAAAATCCTTGTGTCCCCGGCAGCGACGCCAAAAACTTGATGCGGATTGGTGTATATATGGAATTAAGTATATTTTAAGCCCTTTTTACACATTAGTCAAGTTTTAAATTTATAAAACACGATATTTTACTAACACCAAACACACATATGGGCAAGTGCACCCATCGTGAGTGTAGTATAGTGTTGGCAAGATACCGAGGTCGTCCAAGGACACAAGAGCTTTTAGTACCGGTTTATCCTCAACGTCTAATCAAATCAAAAGTTTAGAAAAAGGTTTTAAACAAGAAAAATAAAAACTAACTAAAATGCTGAAAAATAAAATAAAAATAAAAACAGATAGGCAAGATGAATCACTTGGCTCCGACTCGTGTTTACTGTAACCTTTGATTATTTCCGCACTTTTGCACTTTTTAAGAGATTATCTTAGTTATTGTAGTAGGCCCCTCTTTTGAAGGTGACGTTACCCTCAACCCAGTAGTTTGAGTCAGCAAGGATACAATCCTAAAGGGTCGGATTATTGAAAGATAATTAATTAAGTTATTAATGCATATTGTGGTAGGCCCCTCTTTTAAAGGTGACGTTACCCTCGGCTAAGTAGTCTGAGTCAGCAGGGATACAGTCCTAAGTAGCTGGGTTAAAGTATTAATAGTAGCTTACATATGAGGGGATCAAAGAGTTTGGACCCCCGTCATCCAATACCGGTGGGTATTGAAGGAGGTCCTACTAAATTTCACCCAGGTCCTTGCAGGATCTATACACTGAACAAGGCAAGACTCTTACCAAACCGTTCCCTTAACCCCTGACCAGGTAGCCAACATACCTCCATATAGACCGTGGAGATATGAATGGTGAAAATCTTTTATTTTATATAGACAGTAAAATAATGCCAAGACACCACGGACAAACGATAAGGAAGAATCACCTTCAACATAAGAAACTAGTTATTAAAGTCATTAAGACATAACCAAGTAAAAAGTGCGAAAAGATTAAAAATAAAAAGTATTACACTAGACACTTGTCTTCACCAAGTGATGTAAGAGACTTAGGTAAACATGGCCTTTGATTGTCAAGAACTCTTACGATCAATCTTGGATCCCGAGATGACTCACACACTCTATGATGGACAATGGATGATGGTGTTGTGATGGCGGTGGGTGGTGGGTGAAGTGTGAGAGAGGTGGTATGCCAAGGGATGGTTTGCAAATGAGCCAAGCACCCCTATTTATAGCCTGAACAGTAGCTCGGGCACGGCCCCGTGTCCATCCTCCTTCTCTGTCTTCATTAATTGCTCTTGTCTGCATTAGTTGACCACGTCCCCGTGTCTACTGGGCATGACCCCGTGTGCAGAAGCGTATCTGTACTATCAAGATTTGCCTGGATTCTGCGAATCTTATAGTTGACCACGGCCCCGTGTCTGCTGAGCACGGCCCCGTGGTGGGCAATAGAAGCTTCTACAACTTTGTCTTTTATGCTGACACTTGGGCACGCCCCCGTGTTCACTGAGCACGGGGCGTGTTCAGCCTTCTGTTCTCTTTTTTGCTTGGGAAGATGCTTTCAGGGAGGTCGGGCATGTAGGATCGTTGTCGAACCCGAATGAGTCGATCAGAAGAGTTTTCTTTCCGATTCAAAGGCGGAATCAATGAATACAGACGCTCAAACTAATTATAATGCCTCTTGTATTGATTTAACACTGATTACAACCTGATAACAACTTGGCAGCACTTCGTTACAATTTTCGGAACCTTGACAAATGAAACAACAATGCACCTATATATAGTAGTGGTGGTTTCGCTTATATGGACATGCCATATGAGCGAAATCAGCAGCTTATGATTTCGCTTTTATGGACAGTGTCCATATGAGCGAAACCTCTTGCTTAAACACTCAATTTCGATTCTCGAACCTCGTGCACTAGATATCCTAACCTATCCTATTACGTTACATGATACAAGACGAAGTCAATAGACGTACTGCACTAACAGACTCCCCCTCGGATATTGACGAAGTCTTTAGTGACTAATTTTCATCATGACACCTTATTCAGTCTTGATCATTATTCATCCTCACTCAAATTGGAACATTGTAAGCATCCATCACTCTCTTGATCAGCTTCTCTCTTTAACTCTTACACCAGGATCTCATCACTGACTCTATCATCAACAGCTTCATCAAGAGCAAGCTCCCCCTCTCGTCAAGCTTCCGTGCTTTTAGGGATCGACACCTAGCTTTCCAGCTACAAGCTCTTTCTAGCTTCAAGCTTGTCTTCAGACTCCCCCTTAGACTCTGCTCTCGGGATCGTAGTCTGGACTTTTCCTGCAATCACTCATACAACTATAAGTAACAACATTTTAATCTTCAATTTTCCAGAAATCATAATCTAGCAATTTAAACCTTCTAAACCATTTCTCATGAATTTGGCAGTTTCATCGAATCATATCGGAAACTAGCTCTATAACAATATAAGCATCCAAATCCTCCACAGTTAATCATCTAAGTACAAATTAATGACCTTGGAGATATCACAAACTGTTTTTGATTTTTTATAAAAGGTTTCAAGTTTCAAATTAATGAACTTATTTTATTCTCAGAAACACAATCAGCTTACTTAGATTTTGAAATTCAGCATCTCACACATTGGTTGTCGAAAATAAAGCAGAAATCAAAATCTTTTTGTATTTTCTGAAAACATAAAGCAGTAAAGAAATATGTACAAACATATTTACAGACAATATTTTTGTTTTGAGTAAGCATCAGAGGATCATATCAGTTTTTGACAAGTCACAAGTATCGTTGAGCTTAATTACACATTAAGAATTAAACAATTCACTTAGATTGTCGATATACTGGTCCACTTAAATTTTCATACAAATTTCAACTGATTCAGGATACGAATTAGGTATTTTAAGAACTTAAACCCATTCATGTGTCCCACCTCTTGAATATACTCTCGTATCCAGATCCCAATATTCAGTCTTACAGGTAAGTATAACACAAATGATATCTATAAGGGGTTAATAAATTATGAAGAATCATGAGAGCTCAGGTCAGAACTACCGTTCAGCAGAGAGATCATGACTCAACTTGGGTGTGTCCCCTTTAGAGGATCTTTTTTACAACAGCATTGTCAAGCAATTTTATTATCTTATCATATATGCTGAGGGTGATGCTATGTTTCAAGCATTGCGGAAAGTATTATTCGACGACTAGGTCAGAACTTCCATTAAGCAGAAGTCCCGGAATAATACCCCAGATATCACTGAGTATAAAGACCTAGTATATCAGAAAAAGAAATCTTTCAAACAAGATTTCAGGGGTTACCTATATATCCAATTAGTGTTCCCCACGAAATAAGCAAGTGTTTGAATTTAGGTTTATATCCCGAAAAATTTTACTAAGTGTATAAAAACCTATCGACATATCATCAGTGAGAATGTTTAACGCTATATAAGCATTACAATTCTTTAGCATACTGTAACTGTCTACTGATGTACTATCATTTCCTCTTTTTACGCAAAACTCAAATTTTTTAAATTTTTTTCATGTTTTTGGCTTTTTCAAATTTTCTAATGATTTTGTATTTTCTGACAAATTTTTCTCCCCCTAAAATGCAAAAACATTAAAAAATTTGACAACACAATACTGATAGCTTTGTCTCGCCATCCATTTTCTGCATCTTGTGACCTGGATTACACGAAAAGCAGTAATTACCCCCATGATTTACAACCCATTGATCTTAACAGTTTGAAAACCGTTTTTCAATCTGATGAAAGTAATCATGTTTGTTCAGTCGTGAGGGTTTCGGCGTATTCAATCAACATACATTCAAAACAATATTAAAGACAACATATTTTTGGTTTTTCAAATTTTAACAAACTAAAAACATATTTTTGGTTTTAAATTTTTCAATTTTTAGGATTTTGAAAATATTGTTTATTTATGTATAGAAAACAATCAAACTAAACTCCCTGTTCAACCAAACTAGGGTTCTGCAACCTCTTCCTGTGCCAGGCTGCTCCAACTACCATTCTCACAATCTTCAGCTTCGTTGAGCACCTGCACATTCAAACTTTATCAATCATTTGAACAATTTAGCCCAGGTCTGTTGGACCTTAGGCATTTCAACACAATAATGTTCATTTAATTTCGGAAACTCTTTGTCATTTAAAACTTTTTCAGCGTTGACTTCAACTTTCTCATCTTTTTCCGACGTCACTTGTTTCTTAGCACTCCACATTTGACCTTCTGGGGTACCTCTTTTGTAAAAGTTTGTCTCTTTTTGAACCTTTTGATTTTGAATAACATTTTTAGGTTTCCAAAACTCTTGAGGTTTTGTCATATCAACAGATGTTCTCCAACTTTGTGTTGTTCTCAATCTGGGTGTGTGAGAATTCCAGGTCTGTCTTGAATCGAACCTGTTCGGGTTTGATTTCCAATTTTGATTTGAAGCAAACTTGTTTGTATTGTACCTCCAAGTTTGTTTCAAATCAAATCTGGTTAACCTTTGTTTCACATTCTCAGATTGCTGTTTTTCAACATCAACAGGCTTTGGATTTGGACACTTTCGTGCAACATGTCCAATCTGATCACATTTAAAACACACTTTCTTTGAAACGTCCTTGGCCTGTTGTTGTTTCTTTTTCATAGTCTCAAACTCCTCATTAGACTGCTGTCTAAATTTGAGTTTTTCTCTTCTTTCAAACTTTTTCCTTGAACAAAATTCAATTTTTGTTGCAAATCCCGTTTTTCATTTTGTTTTCGATTCTGTTTCTTTTTATAACCCAAACCAGCATTCATATTTTTCTTCTTAAAACCAGGTTTGTTATAAAAAGATTTATGACTTTTACCAACAAACTTTGAAATTTCCGACTTCTCAATCTCAACCATTTTGAAAACTTTATCGACCTTCTCTGAAATCACATTCTGAATCGGGAATACAACATCTAAGAATAGTTTGTCCGATCCAATCATGGTATAGACCAATCCCTTTGAATCATCATCCAAATTTTTCTAAGATTTTGTGTTTTTCAGATAACCATCATGAAAATTTCCTTCATCTTCATCCTGTGATTCAGACTTACCTTTTGTAGATTCATCTTTCAAAACGCTTTCAACAACCTTACTTACCACCTCTGAATCATTAGCATCATCAGATTTGGAGTAAGTCACATCGATACATTCAGGTAACTGGTCAGCTATGTTCAAACCCTTTGCCACCTTTTCCTCATCATAAAAAGTATAATTATTTCTCAATGGTGGTGGAACCTGATGAAACTCTGAACCAATACCCTTTTTGCAATTGTCAGTATCTTTGTTATCTAGTGTGATGTTGAAAATGCGTTCAAGAATGTACGAAGAGTTATGATAACTTTGAAGTTTTGTAACAATCTTTTCTTTTTCAGCCAAGACTTGTTAAGATTAGCAATTTCATCAACACACTTGTTCAATTCAATTTGCTTTTCTTTAAACTTTCTTTCATACATTTCTTTAGTGACTAAAGTTTCAGACAATCTTTGATCAAAACTTTTGACTTGGCTCTTCAAAGTATCATAAGCTTCATGTACTCTCTGACTCGACCACTTTAAAGAATCATACTGTTTTTGTAAATCTTGAAATTTAGTTTCTTTTTCAACACAATTAACACATTTTGTTGTACATAGTTGTCTATAAACATCATTATCCTTTTCAAGACCTTGACATTTCTGTGTCAATTTTTCAACTTTTAGTTTCAAAATTTCTTCTTTTTCAATCATTTCTTTACATTTTGTTGTGAAAACATTTTCTAGTTTAACTATATCATTTTCTTTTGTTTTTATGATGTCATCTTTTTCAGTACATGCTTTGCACATTTCTATGCAATTCCTGCACTTGTTTTCTTTTTTCATCAACCAATTCAACATTCGACAAGTCAGAAGATTTTCTTACCTCAGTCTCTTTCAACACCGGTTCTTCTGACTCAACTTTCTGATCTTCCTCCTTTTCTTCTTTCTGAGCTTCTTCATTCTTCTGTTCTTCTTCAGCTTTCTGGTCTTGTTCAGCAGCAATCTTCGCGACAGTCTTTACTTCTTCAATCATCTTCTTCAATTCTTCTTCTTTTCTCTTCTTCATCTCCGCCACTTTCGGTAAACTTGCTTCACAAATCTCTCTTATCTTCTTCTCCAAATCAGGCAAATATGTTTTATCAGATAACCTTCGTGTGTTGAAAGTAGCTTGCCTTAGAAGCAAATTTGTTACAGCTTTGAAATCCACTTTTGATGGGTCAGCAACTGGATTACCCCGTGGATCCAAGTAACATTCCAACTCTTCATTCCATCTTTTTGCTCTCTGGGCTTCTTTGAATGGTTCGTTTAATTTTCCGATTTCCCATCTTGCATAATCTGCTTTCCACCATCTATCAGGATCAGCATCAGCCACAAATGCCTATCCAACTGCATCTTTTTCCGGGCAAACCTGACTCCAGTCGTAACCTTCATCATCATATATAACTGCAAGAGCCCTTAATTTTTCTTCAGGCTGTTTCAACCTTGGAGGCTCCGACTTGTTCTGATGATAAATCGCTTTCTTGTAATAATCTTCTTTGAACGGGTTTTCAGAATCATCATCAGCATACACATTTCTGCACTCGCGCTTAAAGTGACCTTTTTGTTTACATTTGAAACATGTCACCTTTGATTTATCAAATCCCAATTTGGTAGACGGTCCACCAATTGACTTTCTCCCCGTGATCTCCATAAACCGCTGTGCCCAACGAACTGCACTGGCCATGCACCATCTTATATCCATTGGTTCCATCTCCTCGGGGTCTAATTGATCATAATCTTCGTTTGCCAAGTTGGTGTTACCAATCTTCCCTGCAACGAGGCTTTCATACGATTCAAGTACAGATGCCAAGAAAACCATCTGTTGTTTTGCTGACTCTTCACTGAATTTCTGCCCATTCTTCAAATCCACTGCGATATTACATTGGAATAAATTCTTTGAAGCAGATTGATCTGAAACTGTTGAAGAAGATCCACCGTGAAAACCACTGTGAAGATTTTCTTTGTTCACTGAATTTGAGCTTTCTGCAGAAAACGCTGTTCTTGGAGACCCAGCCTGCGGTACATTTCCTCTGTAGTAAAGCTCTACATTCTGCTGATAAGCTGGATTGTTGACTTTAGATCTCTTTATCTCCAACTCATGGCTTTCAAGTCTTTCGATCAGCAAATCCACTTTTAAATCTTCAGGCTTGATTGTATTTTTCAACATTAGAGCAAAGTATTGCCACTCTTGATCATTTGGCAATGAATCAAACAATTTATCCACCAGCTCCTCTTCAGAATATTTGATTTCATGTCTTGCCAGCTCCATTTTTAGATGCCCAAATCTTTCGATCATTTTACAAACAGATTCATTTTTCATACAACTGAAAAGATCAAACACTTTACGCAACAATTTCTTTTTATTTTTTACAATTTCATTACTTCCTACACACTTTCTCCCTAACGCTTCCCACAAACTCTTTGAAGTTTTCTATCGTTCAAGTAACGAGATAATATCCTCTCTCACTGATTGTTTGATTAATGTGATCATTTTATATTCAGCCACAACATTTTTTATTTCTATGTCTGTGAAATCTTTTGGATCTATTAACTCTCCTCCCTCTTTTACTGGTTCAATGTATCCATTTGTCAGTTTTAACCAGCTTTCAGGAGCAAAAGCTTTTACCCAACCCTCAAATCTGTTTTTCCACCAGTGATAATCTTCAACTTTCATTAGCTTTGGTGGCTTCTGTTGGCTTCTGTACATGTTCTCAAACTTCAAATTCTCTGAAATCTCTCTTGAATATTCTCTCATCTTAGATCTTCTATCTGACGATTCGGAAGTGAACGCGTTGTAGAATGTGTTGTAGAACTCTTCACCGTTGCTTGACATCTTCAATTACCTTAGAACAAACAGATTCAATCAATTAAAACAATATCAAATAATCTAAAATACACTGACACTTGGTTGTCGTGAAATGATCTTGACGCGAAAATGTTCACTTTCGAGCGAAATATGACACACAGGCGAAATCAGTCTTTAACCAAATTATGTTCACTGAAGCGAAATCAAAAACAACAACACAATGAGTGAAATCAGATTGAATGTAAGAGCGAAATCTGATTGATCATATGAGCGAAACCCAAGTTACTGTGACATAAGAGCGAAACCCTAGTGTCTGTATAAGCGAAACCCTAGTGTCTGTATAAGCGAAACTCTAGTGTCTGTATAAGCGAAACCCCCTATTACCATAAGAGCGAAAATAGGGTTTTGATGTACGTATGAGCGAAATTACGCTGACACATGAGCGAAATCACACATATTCTTGTTCATTGGAGCGAAATTATATGGACAAATAAGCGAAATCACACATCGTCCAGATAAGCGAAATCACATCGGAAGATGGTTTGGTCCATTTTTAGTCCGAATTTTGTCCTGTAACTTTCAAGGCTTTGTTAATATCCACTAATACACATTCTGTGAAAAATTTGGCCGATTTTAACCGTGGAAACTTGGTCAGATTGAAAAAGAAGGTGTAGAAGACAGAAAACAGATCCAATTGAGCTAAACTCTTCCTCCTGAGCTCTGATACCACTTGTAGGATCGTTGTCGAACCCGAATGAGTCGATCAGAAGAGTTTTCTTTCCGATTCAAAGGCGGAATCAATGAATACGGACGCTCAAACTAATTATAATGCCTCTTGTATTGATTTAACACTGATTACAACCTGAGAACAACTTGGCAGCACTTCGTTACAATTTTCGGAACCTTGCCAAATGAAACAACAATGCACCTATATATAGTAGTGGTGGTTTCGCTTATATGGACATGCCATATGAGCGAAATCAGCAGCTTATGATTTCGCTTTTATGGACAGTGTCCATATGAGCGAAACCTCTTGCTTAAACACTCAATTTCGATTCTCGAACCTCGTGCACTAGATATCCTAACCTATCCTATTACGTTACATGATACAAGACAAAGTCAATAGACGTACTGCACTAACAGGGCATGCCACGTTTGTTCCTTTTCTTGTATTTATGTTAGATTTAGCTGCCTTTTTGCTTCTTTTGTTAATTTGAGCTCATTTAATCCTGAAAATACAAAAGGAAGAGAAAAACACACTTTTTCCAACATTAATACTAAAAAAGGGTTAGTTTTATACCACAATTGATGTAATTTATATGTTGCATTTTGGACACATCACTAGGACTTTTACTCGTGAGGTCCCGCCTTATCTAGTATAGTACTATAGTACCTGACGGGGTCTAGTGAGGATGAATAGCAATCGAAATCGCAGATCGAGTGACTTAGCTGGTAGTAACTGTCTTGTGTATATGTTGTGTATCCCGTTGATGTATGTGGTAATTCGCAGCACTTTTTATCTACTATGCTACTTCAACAAAACTTGTATACTCGCCAATACTTTTGTATTGACGTTATTTTAACGTATGTTGCAGGTTTAGTCGCAGTCTTCATCAAACCAAGCTAGGAAGTCTAGAAACATACCTAAAATCTAGGTTGTCGGATTTGTATTGTTTGAGAGAGCATGAAATTCGTGACAGCTTATGTGATTATATTTGTTTATTAGTATGGGATAATGAACGCATTAAATATTATCGCAATATAGTTGTTATGGATTCTCTTGAGCGATCTGATTCGCCTAGTGCCGCGCCCCGATGATTCCGCCATCGGTTGGGGTGTGACAGAAACCATGTTCCAAGTTGGTAGAAATGTTTTTGAAGTATGTGTTACTTAAATTTTTTTGAGCTTAAAGATGTTAACATTATTGGTGTTGAAATTCATTTAGGATTTAATGGTTTCTAATGAAGTTTTGAGTTTGGCAAGCTATTTTAGATCATCTAAAAGAAGACAGGAAACTTGCTTTTCGGTGTGCTCGAGCTGTGCGATGATGTGTGAAGAACAAGACTGGAGCAGGAAGCGGTTTCTTGAAGATTTGATGAAGATCTGTAGAACCCGCATATATCAAGGGGGAGTCTGTAAATGCACTTCAGGTTGATAAATGCGAGAAACGGCTTCGCGAAGACTCGTTGAAGATTTGCAGATCCCGCATATATCAAGGGGGAGTCTGTGACGGCACCAAAGTTCGATAAATGCTGGATACTGCTGAAGTTTTAACATTGAGGGACTAATCTTGTAATTATGTGAAAGTGTCACAAGTTTGGACAAGGGTTCTTATACATATGAGAACTTGTGGATTTATCTCTCATGAGAACTTGTGGATTTATCTCTCATGAGAACTTGTGGATTTATCCATGTGAGAACTTGTGGATTTATCTCTCATCAGAACTTAGTGGTGAGAACTTGTGGTTTTATATGGTGAGAACTTATGGTTTTATATGGTGAGAACTTGTATCCTTTTAGTGGTGAGTACTTAAATAGTGGTGAGTACTTATTTGTTAAGTACTGAGGGTTTCATTGTGAGGTCTATGTGTGAACATATGATTGTATTTAAGCTTTGTGTTGTAGGCAATCATGAGACATTCAATGAAACAATGAAATTTTGGAGAAAACTTCTTGTGCAAACAAACCCTAGCTTTGTGTTCTTCATTCAATCTATGTGATTGTTGATTGTGCATAATTTGTGTATTCACGATTCTCTCATCTTCTAAACCTTCTGTACAAGATCTACGTTGTGGTACGAGGCACGCGGTGGTTTCCGCACATCGCGTGTGTGTTCGATCAGTCCGGTTCGTGTGTTCGTCGAAGGAAGACGACCTTACAGGAACCCTTTTTTACCCAAAGATGAATCGATTAAAAATAAATGAATTTTGACATATGACATACCATTGTTTTTCTTCCTTATGTAACAACAAACGATGGTACACAAGTGAAAGCCAGCTGTAATCAATGGTATCTCGAAGGTCAGGAATCGGTTTTTGTGCCTTCGGCTCTTCTTCGATGGGTACTTCGCTGGAAATATTACATAAGATTAACTAATATTTTCGTATTATGACTTATGAAAATAGTACATCAGATAGATATTTGTTTATGCATTTGATTGTGACATACTAACATGCTATATTTTTAATTTTTTTCACTACGATACTCGAACATGCATGTGGGGTTACTTTCACTATTGCATCATTTGGGTATAATCAGTCGCGTAAGTATCACCATTTGCAGAGGTGTGACAAGCCATAATGTATCCATATTGTGGTACTCAATTAGTAATATTTGGGGAGACGTATGGATTGGTCTGTTTTGTTTTGGTGACTAGCATTGTTTGCTTGGACCTAAAGATGTGAAACAAAAGAAAACGAAAAAGAACAAAAAGTGTTCACCGAAAAAAAAAGAATTTGCAGAGATGGGCAAATGTGGGTGCTTTGTTTGTGCAAATGAAGAAGAAAGGGAAAGAAGCCAAGAAGGTCATGGATTTTGTATTTTTTATTATTTTGGTTTTTAACATGGAGCCACTCATTATGTCAATAAAAAATACACCAAAATTTTTAGTAGGATTATCTATTATTTATATCCATATTTTGAACTCTTCAAAGTGTCTATATATTATTTATGAGTAAATTGTCATTTTAGTTCTTGAGGTTTGACTAAAATTGTCACTTTTGTCCAAATAGTTTTCTTCTTGCCATTTTAGTCCGAATAGTTTTGTTTTATGCCATTTTAGTCCCTGACTTTTGTCAGTTTTTTGTCATTTTCATCGACCACCACCACCACCTCTTGTTAAAATAACAAGTTATTCTTCGGTTTAAATGTCTTTGTAATTTTATTCACCTCCTGAATTTTGTTTCTGATGAGTTGTATGTTGGTCAAGTTTATTCCAAACTTGCTTCTGAAGTTTGGAATGATTTAAAAGAGACATATGATAAGGGTTTCTGTGGTGTTTGGTTTATAAAAGAAAATTAATTTTTTTAGTCAAAATGGTTCTAGTGTGTCTAAATATTATCATAGGATTAATTCTATGTGGAAATAATTCGATGCTATGTTACAGTTGCCATCGTGTACTTGTGATGCATCAACCAAATTCAATAAGTTTAGTCAGATAATAAAACTTATGCAATCCTTGATGGAACTAGATGATGTATACCAACCTGTTAGAACCAATCTTTTAACCAGGGTTCCTCTTCCTTTTGTTAAAATTGCTTTTTCTATTATATCCAGTGAAGAGTCACATAGGGGTTCAAATAACGTTTCTAAAGTTCCTAATGTTGGTTTTGTTGCTAAAGCAAATCAGTTTAGTGATAACAAGAAAAAAATAAACAGAGGTCCTAATCCCAACTTGAAATGCACTCATTGTAACAAGGTTGGTCATCTTATTGAAAAGTGTTTTGAGCTTCATGGATATCCACCTAATTATAGAACTAAACCTAGTCAAACTAATAATCAGCGGACTAAGTCTAAAAATTCTGTGTGTAATTCGGTGAGTGATAAATCTGCTAGTACTTCATTGAATTCTTTGACTTCTGATCAATTTTCTAAGTTGTTAGGTTTGCTGGGTGAGAATACGGTGGATAATCAGTCAAAGTCCAATGTTGGAGGTAAATGCTTTAGTGTGTTTTCTTCTTTATTGTGGTATAAAAGTATGTATTGTTTTAATACTAGTGTGTTGTCTAAGTATGGTTTAAACTCGATTGTTGACTCTAGTGCAAACCAACATATGGTAATGACAAGTGAAAACACGTTTAATCTTGTTGATGTATCTGATTATAACATAACAGTTAAACACCCTAACGATACAAATGCTAAGATAACAATGATAGGATGTTAGAAATTTTCTGATTTTGTTATCCTTAAAGATGTCTTTGTGGTTCCTGAATATTGTGTTAGTCTTATATATGTTCACAAGTTAGCAAAGGATAATAAACTTATAGTTGTCTTTGATGAAGAGTATTGTTATGTTCAGGATTTATGCTTAAAGAAAACCCTGGTGACTGGTAGTCAAACTGATGGTCTATACTTTTGTGGTAATTCTTTTAGTTCAGTAGTTGCATGTTTTAACAAAATTGAAAGTATAAAGCTCTTGCATTCTAGACTTGGACATCCTGCAAATCAAGTTTTAAATTTAAATGCTGAAACTGACAAGACTGAATCTTGTGACATTTGTCATAAGGCTAAACAACATAGGGTTCCTTTCCCACTTAGTGAGCATAAGCCCTGTAGAGTTTCCAGTCTTGAAGGTTACAAGTTTTTTTTTTATTGTAGTGGATGACTAGACTAGGTTAATTTGGGTATATCTGATGAAGTCCAAGTCTAGTTTTTGACAATATTCTTAGTTTTTATAATTTGCTTAAAACACAATTTGAGGTAAATGTTAAGATTTTCAGAAGTGATAATGGTTCGGAGTTTGTTAATTCTCAAATGCCTAACATTGTTAAACTAAATGGTATAATTCATCAAATTTCGTGTACTTATACCAGTGAAAGGTTCCTTTAAGATTTTGGTATGAATGTGTGTTTATTGCTTCATACTTAATCAACAGGACCCCTTTGTTTGTTCTTGATTGTTGTTCTCCTTATGAAATGATTTTTGGTTTTAAACCTTCTCTTAGTCATTTGAGAGTTTTTTGATGTTTATGTTATTTTACAATTTTAAATAATTCTAACAAATTGGAAGAAAGGGCTGAGAAATGTGTTTTTGTGGGTTGTTCCAATTTTAAAAAGGGATATAAAGTTTGGAGTTTAGATAAGAAGAAGTTTGTGTTTTCAAGAGATGTTAGTTTCCATGAAAATGTTTCCCCTTTTCAGTCTAATATACATTCTTCTTCTGATTTAACATCTTCTCAGTCCTTGGATCACTTAAATTTTTTCAACACCTTTGATTTCTCAAATGATGTAAATCCCAATGATGAAGAAAAGGTAGAAAAAGATTCAACCACTGTGTCTCAGCAGCACAGTGACACTGTTGAATCAACAACTATTGATGATACTCAGTAATCACTTAACTCAAGGGATATGGCTAGTAACCAACAGTTGAATGATTTAGATGCTAGTCATGTGGAGGCTCAAACCAGTAGTGGAAATGATGAACTCATGTCTAAGGGTATTCAAAATGTTAGAAAATCTACTAGACATGTTCTGTTCCTAAGAAGTTCAATGATAAAAGATGTGTTTTGCTGTAAATCTTAATAAAATTGTTAAACCTATTTCTTATAAAGAGGCTTGTAAAGATAAAAGATGGTTAGATGCTATGAATGATGAATAATCTGCCTTATATAGAAATGACACATGGGATATAGTTGATCTTCCTATAGGGAAGAAACCCATTGGGTGTAAATGGGTATACAAAGTAAAGTATAAGTCAAGTGGTGAGGTTGATAGGTTTAAAGCTAGGCTTGTTGCCAAAGGGTTTAATCAAGTTAAGGGTGTAGACTTTGAGGAGAATTTTTCTCCTGTAGTTAAGATGGTCACAGTGAGGTGCATTATCATCTTGATGTAAATAATGCTTTCCTCTATGGTAATCTTAGAGAGGAAGTTTACACGAATTTGCATATAAAGTTGTTTCTTATTTTAAACTTGGAGTTCTGACACCTCCCACCACCCACCCCATCACAACCTTCTATCATCACCACCACTTGCCTACACCGTCACCACCCACCCACCCACCCCACCACCATCACCACCCACCATTTCCACCACCACCGGCCACTTTTCCACCACCCATGTCATCAACCAACATCGTCGCTATCATCGTAAAACCAACAACCACCGCCATCATCATAACTGTAAACCAGCACAACACCATCCCCATACCTATCATACCCCAACCGATGGCGGAAACATCAGAGTGAGATGAAATAGATTGCTCGAGACATCATAACACTAGTAATTGCGACAAGTATTTAAATAATAAATTTTATTTCATTTCTAAAGAGTCAAATTACAAAGATTGAAATCACATACAATACAAGGATCAATTACAACAACTTGAAACAAAGAAATATATTACAATAAGTATACAAAATTAAAAGATGTGTATCTAGGCATCCTACTATGTTCCTTGCATCATCAACATCATCATTAACCAGCAACATGTTTTAAAAGCATAGTTCAATACAAATGTATTGGCGAGTATACAAGTTTGGTGTAGTAGCATATAAGTATAAAAAGATAATGAATAATCCACATGGCAAACCCAGTTATCAAGACTAACGTATAAACTGGCATGTGAACAAACAAGTCAAACCAAATATTACCGCAAGTAAGAATGAATGACTTAACATGACCTTAAGAATACGGGCGCTGCGTTACTCGTATAGCGCTATACATTTTAAGGGAGGCTTAATTGAAGTTAATGACAAGTTCATCACATAAGAATCACCCAGAAAACATGAATCGAGCATAACAATTAGTAAGCATGTATAGGATTGTTTATTTGTATAATTTCATAAGAATATGAGTGCTAAGTGTGTTTTGTATAAATAAACATGTTACACCCAAAAAGTGTGAAAATAGTAAAATGGGTCTAGTATACTCACAAATTTGCTAAATCTTCCGATTATCCAAGTATTGACGAGTTAATGAGATTAGGAGGATGAATGTGTTTGGATTGAAGTTTAAGGAGTGATTAGAGTCGGAATTAGGAATCTAAAATACACCAAAAGTATGTATACGAGAAAATAATCATCTAGACTTAATATTCGTTTTTGACACTATAAAACCCCTATGGGTTAGTACGATTTCATGGGTTTGAATGCCCATTATAATCGTAACAAGAAAACTAAGTATTTAGATGATGTAACTTAGTATCTTGACGAATAATCATTTGATTATCATCGAGGGTTCGGTTATCATATAAATTATTTCTGTATTATGTACTCTATATAGTATTTAGCATAAGTTTAGTCCAACAAGTATTACAAGAATTTCATATAAGTCATGCAAGTTTTCAAAAACAACAAGGATGGTCATGAATGAACTAGAAAGGAAATGAATTAGAATACAATGTACATACCACTCAAAGGGACAAATCATCAAGTGAGGTGGTGGATTGAAGGTAGGATAGCCCAAGCTTCCAGATAATCACACACTTCATTCACAAGTCTTGTTACAAGAACAAGCATGGAGGATACAACACTTGTGGGTAAAAACCCTTTAAAAACAGAAAGTTTGGAGGGATTAAGCACCTCTGATTTGTATGTAACAACCTTGTTTTTAAGCTTACTAATCATAGACTTGATTAGTAGCATAAGGACACAGGTTTGTATAGATAAAACGCAAGATTAAAGAATGTTTAACAAAGTTTTCTTCGAAAACAGAAAGTTGGACCTCAAAATGGGATGTTTCACCTTGGATTTCCATGGAAAACCTTGTGAGAACAATCCTAGAGGTATTCCACACTTTGTAGAGGAAGAAGAAGTGAAAGAAGATGGAAGAAAGGTGAGATTTAACTCACTTTTGCAACTTGAATGATTCTGCCTGGAACTGATTATAATCTGAGATTTAGTTACTGATTTGGAGTGTTTAGAGTGAGGATTAGTGTGTCTGCAAAGTGGAAAAAGTGTGGGAATGAAGTGTGTTATATAGGTGAGGTTTAGGGAGAAGTTAGGTGGTAATTAACGAAGAAAACACAACCAAGAAACACAAAATTGACCACCCAGGGGGATGGACGCAACTTTCTGTGGATTATGGGTCGTGGCGCAACACGACGAAGAAATGGGATTCCTGTGGCGCGACGCGACGGCTAAGATTTCCGGATCTGAGTTTGGGTTTTGTCACATTTAGTCCCTGTAGTTTATGTAGGTCATGATTTAATGTGTTTTAAGTGAAAAGGAATATAATAAGGGGGTATTATGTAATTTTAACACAAGAACAAGTATAAATAAGTATCGATGACGTATAGACATTCGTGAAGACGTATAAATTGCGCATGTATGTTATGTATTCGAAGATTTATCACACGTTTACAGGAATCACGAATAATGCACCACATGTATAATGGATTAAATTTTATAAGCATGTACCAATAAATAACGTATAAAATGTAAAAAATAATAAATTTTACATATGATCCAAGTCTCGGATTTCACAACGATACCACGAAACGACGATTACAAGAAATACAAGTTTTCAAAAATAGAAATACAAAACAAGCTTTCTAATTCAGGTAAATTACGAAAAAGCGGGGCGTTACAATACCATCACACCTGCAAAAAAAGAAAGAAAAATGTGGTTCGACCAAAATTCACCTAAGTTAACTAAAATTTTTTAATAAGGCTAATGGGTTAGATGAAAATGGCAAAAAATGACAAAACTCATGGACTAAAATGGTAGAAAACAAAACTATTTGGACTAAAATAGAAAGAAAAAAAAAACTATTCGGACTAAAGTGACAATTTTTGTCAAACCTCAGAGACTAAAATGACAGTTTACATATATTAATTTAACTTAATAATTGTGTATGAGTTTTGCTTTTATTTTTATTTTGTTTGATTATTTTACTATTTTATTATATCTAGCTTAATTTATTTATTTATTGTTTATTTGATTAAGTTTAACTATTTATATAATTTTTTGTTACTAACTTTTGTGATCATTATCATAAATAAACATGTTTTAAAAGTTATATTGGTAAAAACATTATAACCAAACATTTTTGTTTCATATAACCATTACATATCAATGTCACTTCAGGAAAGTTCAATATAAAAATGAGATTGTGATTTTCCATAACTAAACCAATAAATTATTTTTTGTTTAGCATTCGAGAGGATTAGATGTAAGGTGAAAATACACAAAGAAAATGTTTTTAGAAGTACTAAAATGAAGTTTGTTTTACAAAAAATTCAAGATATGTTACCTTATTAATTTTAATTACCAGCTAAGATATTGAATTGTATTGTATAGTTCTTTTACTATTGAGTACTTAACATGGATTAGAAACATTGTATGTTTGAAGACTTATGAGCAATAAGTTATGATTGAGTCCAATCACCGATGTGATTATGTGAAATCAATGTTAAATACTTAAATTTAAAGTGAATTTGTGATATTGAGAATTAGAATCATGGTAAGAATTTGTGTTTCCGATCCGACCCGAACCGAAAATAAAATATTATATATGAATAGACATAAGACCCTTAAAAAATTTCCGCCCCCATGAAAAAAATTTCTGGATCCATCACTCTGATTACACTCACTATATGGTGTATTGGGGTCAACGTGAACTACATCATATTTGTTTTGTTTTGTGTACAGTGGTTGTTACTTCTCACCATAGGATTTAGTTGAGTATACTTTTGTTTTGTGTCAGTGGCATTCACAATATGTATAGTTATTCTATTTTGGTATTTGTTTAGTTGGCCTTCAATCCTTCATCAATCGGTTATGTTCATGATGATTCTTAATGTATTGGTTTTGTTGTCCTTTGTCACTCTGTGATCACTGATATATATCTTGTAGGCCTGTTAGTGGATCGGATATTGATTCATATCCAATTCAATCCGATCCATTTTAATCACTTATTGGATCATAAAAAATATCCACTAATCCATTAATTAATCCAACGGATAGATCCATTTATCCAATTAATTATATGGATCGATCCATGATCCATCCAGATCGATCATTAGCGGAACTAGAGGGGGGGTCAGGGGGATCACGGACCCTCCGGCCGGTGAAGTTTGGTATTTATCAATGGCACGGAAAAGAAAAAGTTCTTTACATTTTGACTCTTCTAGCTGTCTCTGAAATGTGGGAAAAAATAAAAGAGAAAAATGAAGCGTATAATTTTAACGATTTTCGGCGAGCTCTGGTTCTTATGAAGCAAGGCTGAGGAAGAAAGAACATTAAAACTAAAAATTAATAAAAAAAAATGACAGCACCTTGGAAAGAGTAGTATTGTTGTCTTGAAAAATCACCCAAATTACCAACTAGTCAATGCACAAGACTGATTCACATTTAGATTTGAGATTTTTTAATTAGTTGTTTATTTTGTACTAAATATTAATTTTTAATTATATATATTATTTTGTTTACGTGACTATTACTGTTATTATATATTATTTCACAAACATATATGTATAAATAAAAAAAATCAAACCCTGAAATATCAACAAAAGTTTTTACAAAATCCATGAAATATCAACAAAAAAATTTAACTAAAAGAAGTCCAAAAAAGTTGAATTATTAAACAAATAAATTTGTTAGCGAAGAAAACAATCGATGATAATCGCTAATGTAAAATATAGCATGACCCCAACCCAAAGGTTCTAGTCCCGGGTATGGGATTAGGTGATACCCGACCCGATTACCCGAAACCACATACCCGTTTACCCGAACTATATACCCCATCTTATATCCGATTTTTTTAATTTTTATTTTAATTTTAATTTTTCATTAACCTTTTGTCTGTTAGTGATTTATTTTAGTATGTTCATAATGTAAAAAAATAAATTTTCTTTTAGTATATGCATTTGATAATAGTATTTATGTTTTGTATGTTGTGAAGTATATACATATAAGTGTATAAGTATAAGTATTATAAAGTTATTATTAATTTATGATAAACTTATACCCGACAAATACCCGACGGGTATTGGGACGGGTATGGGACATGATTTTACAACCGGGCATGGGTATGTGATTACTGATTCCCGACCAAACCCGACCCATTGCCATCCCTACTTGCAATGAGCCTCTTAAAGATATATTACCGAATTTATTCAATTTGGATGAAGATAAAAGATGCAAGGTTGTGGATCAGGTTGATAGAATATCATAATTTTACATAGAAATGGCGTTGGAAATGGGTCCCTTAGACATACTTGGAGTTATCGGAATGGTGATATGCAACAATCTGTTGGATACGGTAAGATTTGAGGAAATCAAAGATCGTTGGGAGTGCTTGGGAAAGGATTCTGGACGGTTCTCAGTTGGTTCGGTTAAAAGGTTACCAAATAAAGATTATAATTCGAGTCAGGATTATATTTTGGATAAGTGTAAGTGGGTCCCGGTGAAGTGCAATATATTCGCGTGGAGAGTGGGGATGATTCGGATCCCAATGTTGATGACTTGAAATAGGGAGAATGTCTAAGTGGGCTCGCAGAGGTGTGTGCTATATGATTCGGATTTGGAAACAGTGGAGCACTTGTTTACATTGTGCTTAATGATATGGTCTTACGGCAACACATTATTTCCTGCTGTCGGATGACCCAAATAGAAACATAATGTTGTTTTCCGAAAAGTATATTCATTCATAAAACTGCACTACCAAAACAGCAGGGGCAACAGACAACATAAGCACGATGTATGTTTCATATTTACATCAGATTTGCAGGTAGGCAGACAAAAGAAGATTCGTTAAAGCCAGAGGCTTTGAATCTTGTCGTTTCTAACAAGGGAAGAAAAAACGGTAGAAGCGGAAAGCTTGTTTTTTTCTTTGGCCCTTGGTTAAGAACATGGTTGTTCTTATGACCTGGGAAAAGGTAGATCTAAAAGTGGTCAAGTGGGATTGAAGTTGTGGATAAGAGGATATGACAATGGTAAAATAGGGAAGTTGTATGGCATATCAGTTTCATGTTTTAACTCCTACAAATTGCCCGGTGTGAGTTGTCAAAGTTAAGTGGATTATAGATGTGTATGTCCGAACCAAGCGGATTAAGGGTTGCGGTCGATCTAAAATCTCCATGTAACTAACAATGTGGGACTTAGCCAATAAGCTATAGCTCAACTGGCATTGGAGAAAAATAAAGATTCGGGGTTGAAGGCTACATGTCTAAAGTTCAAATCCGATCCGAGCCGGGTTTTATCACAGTGGGCCTTCGGCGGTGGTTTTTTTTACAACAACACTCATAAAATAATCCCGACACTCCTAAAATATTTATAACATCCCTATACGCCTTAAAATACACCCCATATACGAAAACCGGGCCCAAAATACCTTTATATAATTAAAAACAAAATAAAAACAATTATTTAAGTTTGTCGCGGGGCGCGACAGACAACTCCAAAGCTTACGCGGGCCGCGAGCAAGTGGACAAACAGCGGAACCCGGAGCCGCCACGTGTCCTCACTCGTGTTGAACCTACCCCATGACCAGACAAAGCTAGGCCCTACACACCCTAAGTCGCGGGGCACGAAGGCCCCCTTGTATATCCTTCACGGGCCGCGAGGAAATTTCGATCAGACACTATAAATAGAAGGCATCGGCCTTTAGTCCCAACTCGTTCACAATTCACTTTCTCTCTCAAATTTCTGCATAGTAATTATAATACCCGGGCATTATACCCACTAAAATAGTGAAGCTCTGCCTCGTTGTAAGTATTTTAACCCCCAGTTACGTATTAGATACGCTGCCCGATTGATCTAGCGCTCCGTAACGGCTGTTGAGGCTCTGTCTGACGTAGTAGTTGGAGTTCTGTCTCGGGGAGGGTATAACTAATGTAAAATTGGGTTATTATACTAACACGTGTGCATTATTTAAAATTTATAGATTATAACCAAGAAGCCACAGGAAATTACCTAAGATACCAATGTGAGTAATCCTCCTTTTTGCAAACTATTTTACAAAGCCTCAATGTTTTAAATTATATTTCACAGTGATTGAGTATTTGTAATTTCTACAATTATCGTCGGTATGTTGGGGTTTTGTATACAAAATTTGTTACTACACTGTGAGTAGTAACATGACCACAAGTCGGGTTGACAGTACTGTGGGTGGTAATTAAAGTAGAAAAATAAACAAATGTAATTACGAGATCGCCCTTAATACTGTAAAACTAATAAAACATGTCTTGATTAAATTGGGATTCACTCACCAGTATTTCCCACTGACAAAATGTTTTTAAATGCGTTTCAGGTAACAAAATGTGAAAGACAAATAAAAGCCAGCTGGACAACACTGAAGGCTTGGAAAAGTGGCTATAAAAGTTACCTAAATAATGAAGATGTTTTATTTCAATAAAATAAGGATTATCCCTATAAACTTGTTTGTAACGAAAACTTGGGTTTTACCCCAATATAATTATTATTATTATAAAATGTGGTGTTTTACTCTGATAAAATATTTCCTAACTACGGTCTTGATGAAATTTCCGCTGCCAATTAATGATAAACACCGATACCACCATCTCTGAGTAGGCCGCGGCCGCCCGCCTCCCGAGGCAGGGGTCGGGGGTTGCAACAGAAGGTGGTATCAGAGCTAGAGCCACTGATTTCAGCCACAGAAGTGTTCTGCTGACACCAAAATTTTATCTGTTATGTTAGGAAATTATCTACGGGATTATGTGCGTATATTATTGTTTTGTGTTATTTGAAAATTTGTTAGTTTACAGTATGAGTGATCAAGGACCTTCGGACGCTTATTGTCAATTATCCAGCTCTCCTAGGGACGAAGGAACTTCTTCCCAGCCTACCCCCTCGGGGTAATCGGCTGACACCGAAGAAGGGATTTTCGTATTCGAAGCACAATTTGAAGAGCCATTCCCTCCCAAGAAGAGAGGATGGTTTAACAGATCGAGGAGCTCACGAGCGTAGAAAAAGGATGAGAAAGTTACAGCAACAGCGGGCCTTAGCAGCGACCAATAGAGAAATGAATGCTCAAACTCAGGATATGCTCAATAGGAGATTAGCAAATTTTCATGTCTTAGCTACTACAGCTGCAGACCCGAATGTAGAATAACTCATTGCACCCCAGCCATTACCACTATTTCCCACACAACCTATGGAAATTGAGCCAAACCTAGTAGACCAAATTCCAATGCCTGTTTTTGACCCAGCTGAAATCCCTAGAGTCCCAGCACCCCATCCCCCAGACTATGACCCATAGTTTGACGACCACAGGGATTACCAAGAACTTTACCCAATAGATGAACCCATGCAAAACCCAGTAGCACCCTATCCCAACCTGGACCCTCTGGATCCATATTGGGATAATGACCAGTATATTAGGGAAATCTTAGAAAACCCGTACCCACACGAAGAACCTATGCCCCAGTTTCCTGACCCGATACCAACACCAGCCCCACTGTAGGTCCACCCGGAGGATCGAGTAACCTCTATTCCCTGTTTTCCGACAAACCCGAAAGTGCGGAATCCAAACGGGTAAGTTAAACCAAGTTACGAACACGTAAGACACAATATTCAACGATTAACACTCAATGTATTAATGCTAGAAAACGGTTACAATGCGGTGTTTACAAATGGTCTCTGTAAACTCTCAGTGTGTGTGTTACAATGTGTTCGCTCAGTGAAATCTATTCAGACTTCTCTAATGTTTCTGTTCGTTGTCTGTGTTTATATAGTGAAACACATCAACGAAATCAAGATTGCGACGAAATCCCTTGGATTTCGTCACATGTGTGTTTTTGCCATAATATCTTGACGAAATCAAAGGGATTTCGTCACTTTGATGTTGGGCTTGGTCTTCGTCCAATTGATGTAGCAGCCCAAGTATTTGACAAAGTCCACAAACAAGTCTTCGGCCCAAATAAGGATTCACGGCCCAGATCATTTCTTTTATAAGACTTTTACCAATTTCAACATAAGAAAAATGCTTATGACATCATCATGACATCACTAAGGTGATGTCATGGTGATGTGTAAACGGGAATGGCTTGCGGCGTTCCGTGCTTCACGTGTCGAACTCTAGGGCGCACGACTGAGGAATGTCGTGACGTTGGGCTGGAGCCGGACCTAACCGAGTCGACCCGAACTGAATCGAACCGAGTCGAGTCGCGTCCACATAAAGTGTACCAACAAACTCCCCCTTGGACGCTACTCGTGAGGTTCGTCTTCCGTGTCTTCCATGTCGGAGGATCTTCAAAGTCTTCACGTGTCACAGTCAGGGAGTGTATCAACAAACTCCCCCTTGAATGATGCTGGTGAATCTTTTGAACTTCAAAACTTTAGATCCTTGTGGTGTTGATGAGTGATCAACTGCAACCCGATCATCTTGATCTTCTGATTGCATCAACGTCGTGTCTTCACTTTACGGCTTGTCATCTGACACGTTCTCTTCGCCTTTAGCTGATTCTGATGTCGCATCTGCACATACAAGAAAGCTAAACACGTAATGAGAACAACCGCTTGGAATTTAGACAAATTAAACAAAAGACACATATGAGATCAAATCTCATTTAAACGCCGACCGACAACAGTTTGAAAGTTTAAAAATGTTCAGATTTAATCCTTTAACTTTCAAAACTTGTTAACTTCGACTGTTTATGAAGATGCAATTGTTTTCCGGCTTACAATCAGGATTTTGGGTAGGATAGACTCGAGTTCCAACATCGGTCAATCAAAAATAAACTAGAAGCAAAATCTTTTTGGCTTTTATAAAGTTTATATTAGAACACACCTAAAATCTTTTTGAAAATTTTCATTTTTCAAATGTAAAGACGGAAAGCAATAAATAAATATATACAGAGATGCAGAAACGAAAGCAGTAAACAAATATTTACAGACATTCTTTTTGCGAGTTTCGAGGGTAAGAAAATCATATCAGTGTACGGTCATGCCAAAACGCTCTTGTTGTTCAATTAGTTAACATTAAGATAAGCATCCTATAACAATTATCGGTATTGTTGCCCACTTAAGCTCAACTTATCAGATGTAATCATGGCGAGGGGATACGATTAGGTATGAATTTATACTTACCGACCGGTGTTCATCCACACATGACATATTCCCGTATCAAGGCATGCGCAAGAGTTCATCTTACCGGTGAGTATACCGATTATCATCTGTTTGACCGTATAAAAGATGTGAGAAACTCACTTATTTTGATTTGAAAAACAAGCCCTATGTGATAGAATCACTTATTGATGAGGAACTTGATTTTCGATGCATGAGGGCACAGGAGCAAGTCCGTGAACAGGTCAGTACTTTCGTACAGCAAACAGACGAACTTAACTCCCGCAAAGAATCTGTGATATATTATCACTTATTTTGTTTGGACATGTGATTATTGATCACTTATTGAGGTCGAATGCAATATGTACACGTATGTATGGTATCATGAAAGATCTAGACTTCGTCTCCGTTTGTTTCGGTAAAAGAAACAACCATGATACCCAGATGATAAACAGCATAAAGACCGAATATCTCAGAACCTCGGCAATCTCTCAAACGAAATTTCGGTACTAAGACCATATGCCAATGTGCGGTTCCCACCTGGTCTTCAGTCGATTTAAGATTTATTATCACCCTGCACACTTTAAAATGATTGTGAGCCTACCGATAGATCTTATATAGAGCTGCTTATCAATTTTCATTTTGCATTTAAGATTAAAGAGGTTTCGACAGACCACTGATTTACTATCATTTTCTCTTTTTCTCGCTAGGAAACTCATTTTTGTTTTGCCATGTTTTTGGGTTTTGAAATTTTTCGATGTTTTAGAATTTTCAAATTTGGATTTACTCCCCCTAAAATCAACAAACTATGATAAATTTAAAAGACACAAAGAAATTTACAAAAACAATTTTCCGATGCTGGTTAACTCATGTTTTACCTCAATGCCGTTTACCAAAATTATTTTTAATCAAAATTGATTTATCGAATTTTGGAAAAACCAGTTGGCATGTCGGTAAGCAGTGCGGACCAAGACAACATTGACGAGTTTCATAGTGAAACAATCACGTGTGAGGTGATATTCGAGTTCAACGTGTCAGGCCAAAGAGTGCTGCGAGAGGATAACAATTTATAAAGCAGCTTAAGTATCGACAAGTATAGGAGAGATTAGAAATTTTAAACCGTATACTGCAACTGCTTCGTGCATTGCAATGAATCTGAGTTCTCTTCCAAACTGGATATCCACCGGGTGTGGATTTCAAAGTTGATTCTTTGTAGCTACTGAGAAGTCTCTTGACAGCAACAAGATCATAGACCTTTTGGGTCCGGCTGGTCTTCCACATTGCACCAGCGAAGGTTTTTGTCTTTCTCTTGAGAAGTAGTGTGCGGTTATTCAATCCACGCCAAAGCATCCGCACACCCGGTTGGTTTGTTCAACAAACACATTTTCTTCAATCACACCATGAAGAAATGTACACTGCACGCTCACCTTGTTGATTTTGATCTTCAGACGTGCTGCAGGTGCGTACATTTTGATTGAATCTATCCTGGGGACCCGATCAAAGCCTTGAACAATCAAACTCTTGGAATGATTTTCATTTTGTCGAAGTTTTTCAATTTCTTTCGACAGACAATTCTGTCTTCTTTTCTTTTTCTCTCCATCAAAGGCAACAATTTCTTTTGTCGCCGATCTTGTGCGTGGACACTCCTCTATCAACAATCCGATGACTATCGATAGTTCCTCCTGGAACATCCTGCACACTCACTCAGAGATTAGATGGAGAGGGGGACCCAAGCCTTCATAGACTTGGGTTGCCCCTGAGAATCAAGAAATGTAATTTCAATTTCTTGAAGGTCCTTAAATTGCAAGCCTCCCCCTGAATCCTCACCTGTTTTCGGTTTCCAAGCTTGTTTCCTTTTACCGGATTGTGTATTATTTACACTTTCTGGTTTTAATGGTTGTGACAAACTAGGTTTCCTATTAACAGTTTCTGGTTTTAAAGCCTTTTCGATCACCTTCACATTTTGACGTCGTTGTTTTGTTTCTTGTTCTTTAATCGTACGTTTGTCATTTTTGGGTGAAACAGGACGACATGTTTGGTGACCTTGCTCAGAAGGGGCTCTTTCTACAAAATTTGGTTTCGGAGAGTTTGTGCAATTTCTGATAATGTGGCCAAACTCCCCGCATTTAAAGCATGATCTCCTTTCAACAAAATTAGGAGATTCTGTTCGATGACCTGACGTTGAATTTGTAGACCCTGATGTACTAGCTTCACACCCATTTGTGTGTTGGGTGTAATTGTTATCACTATTACGTTTCAAAATGTTGACTTTTTGAACAAAATCGGTATTTGACTTATTTTCAAAAGTCTCCACTTTATCAGTACCTTTGGACGCCACAAACTTCACGTCTTTGCATTTCTTCTTGTAACGAGCTCCTTTTGTTTTAGCTTTTGGTTGTGTAACCTTAGGCTTTTGAGCTCGTTGTTGCTGTTGTTTACCCTTAGAAGCAATATGTTGTTGCTTTGTCGGTTGTTTTTTATTTCCAAATTGTTTTCTGATTTCAGCTTTTGGGATAGGATCACACTGAGTTACAGAAACTCTCGGGATCCCTTTTTCCAAAAACTTACTTGTAGTATCTTCAAACACTTTGTCAATCAAAGATTGATTGACGTTTCTGATTGGAAAATCATTGTTTGAATAAATTTTACTATCACCGACTAAAGTATACAACAAGTTATTGCTTTTAACAGCAGACACACATTCATTGTCATCTTTGACATCCTTGACAGGATCTATCACTTGCTTAGCAACAGGTTGCACGGCAGGAGTAGGAGGATCACAAAGAATATGATTCTCAATTGGAATTTCTATTCCTTTCGTCTCATCAAGTGATTCATCCTGGTCATTCACATCTGATTCATCATCCGACAAATCATAGTCCTCAACGATTGGAGGACTTTGATTTGAAGCACATGATGACTTTTCTTTGTTATCAAATGAGCCCTCCGATGAATTGTCCGGTTTAAACCCTAGGCCAGTAGTAACTTCCTCATAATCAAGAGGCACACTGGGTTCATACCGAGGCATATCCTCTTCATCGAGCGACTTGGTATAGTCGTGTCTCAAAGGGGGCGGACACGACTTATACCCAACGCCTTTTACGTTCCCTTTCAGTTGTTGAACATCAATGATGTGATCAAGCACATATCGGGAGTTAGAATAACTCTCCAATTTGAGCTTGATCGCTTCATATTCACACTTGGCCACGGCTAGCTCTTTCTTGGTTTCCTCAATGATATTAATATAGTTATTAATACCAATTTGTTTGTTGAAAACAGTCTTTGTTAATTCGGAAACACTTTTCTTTTGGGTTTCAATAACTGTTTTAAACTCCTTTTCATTGCGAGCTAAGGCCATGTTTGCCTCTTTGCATTTAGACAGTTCAATAACCAAACTCTGATTGTGACTATGAATCGTATCACATTCAAGTTTCACTCTATCACATTCATGTTTCATATCAGCACAATCACTACATATGCTAGGAGTTTCAGATTGTACCTGACTTGTAGAAGCTGTGACATTAGCCATAAAGGCAGTCTGAGAAGAGAAAGATCCATCTTCAGTGAGAATCTTCTCCATTTCTTCTGATGTAGCATCAGCTTTCTTGATCAAGTCCGATTTCTCGTTAGCATCATTCGACAAATTATCAGCTTCAGAGTTAGTTCTTTCATTCAAATCCGATTCTTCATCCGAACTGCCACTGTATCCCGAACTATCATCTTTTCCTGAAGATTCACCATCGCTGACATTCTTGACAATTTCAGCATAAAACACAGTTCTTGTTTGATCACCGTTTCCCAACTGTATGGCCGGACCACAATCGACACTTGGATCGAATTGAGGTTGTGTTGTGGAAACTTGAGGTTGAGGTTGGGGTTTAGATTGCGAAAGATAAGCATTTTGATTGAACTGTGGAAACGGAGATGAGTTTGTATTTGATACAAACGCCGTTTGTAACTTTGGTTGCTGAGCTGAACTGGAACTAACTAACGGGTTAAAACCTCCTCCAAGATACATTTCGGTATTTTGAGGAGCAGGAATTCGTTTAGCTTTCCGAATTTCCTCTTCGTTCTTGTGCTCCAACTTCTGAATGAATTCATAGATCTTAACATTGACAGCATCTAGAACGCCCGTATGCTTTATAAGCTCAATGAATGGACTCCACTTTGGAGGTAGAGCATCAGCAAACCGTGCTACAATTTCCTGTTGAGATGCAAGAACACCAAAATAATACATTTCACTCATCAAATGATAATAACGAGTAATTATATCATTTAGGGTTTCATTCTCTAAGAAATGAAATGATTCGAATTTCTTCTTCAACAGATCATGACGTGTCTTTCTAGTAGCTGCATATTCTTCTCCTCTCGCTACCAAAAGATTTTGAATGCTCTGATTTTGATTCGACACCATTGCCCATTGACTGGCACTAATAGATTGTTGTTGTTGAGGTATGGTCCTCCTCATATATTCAGCCATCGACATCTGTTTTAGATCTGGTTGTGAGCCCGTACTCCAATCCCATGGGCTAGTACAACTCATATTTGATGTTAGAAGGATAACACCTGGTCAAACAATTGAAAACACAAAGTTAGAACAGTTTTGCAAGTCCTCTGTTTAAAATCACAGGTATAAGACGAAGTCACTTGGTTTTCGTTGACAATGATGTGGGAGTGATTTCAGCTGGAAAAGAGGACTTGAAGTGATTTCGTTGAGCTGGTGTTGGATATCGAAGTGATTTCGTTGAGCTGGTGATATGGGATTTCGTTGAATGGATGAAAGGTGATTTCGGCTGAGGTGATTTCGGCTAGTGAGGAGGTGAGTGATTTCGTGAATAAGGGTGATTTCAGTGATAATCTGATTTCGGCCAGGACAAGGATTTCGGACAGGATGATATAGTGATTTCGGCTGGATGGATGAGAGGTGTGATTTCGTGGGAATACGGTAAGATGAAGTGATTTCGTGATGAAGGGATTTCGGCCAAGAACTTCAGGGAGTGATTTCGTCCAATTAAATGATGTCCAGCAGCTTGATATTGTTGACTAACTGAAGTGTTTTTGTTGACTGGACATAGGTGATTTCGTTGACAACAAGTTGGAGATTTCGTAGACAATATCAACCATACAAGACATTAGATATTTCCAAATCCTTATCTCTTATCTTCTGACACAATCCTCCTTTTTCAAACAAGTCACAACACCACCTTATCTCTATCACTTATCAGACATTTTTTTTTTTCAACAACTATCATTATGATTGTGTACATCTTTTTCAAACAATCAATATAATATTTAACAACAACAATAATATAATCACAAAATGGATCAAACTCAGATATGGATCAAGAACAACTCAAGAACAATTGAATATATTATGAACTTGATGAGTTTTCAGTGACCGATAAATTTTCCGAACAACAATTTTTGCTAAAACTTTCAATAAAAACCCACAATAACATAGAAGCATGTAATATAACAAGGTTTCCACTAAAACAAGAAGCAAAACATCATGATTTACACGATTTTAGAAACATTTTTCCAGAAAATGTATGATTTTAAACTCCAAAATACAAGAAAAACACTTTAAAATCTTTCAAATCACAATAAAAACACTTGGTTTTAACAAGGAATCGAGCCAATGCTCTGATACCAATTGTAGGTCCACCCGGAGGATCGAGTAACCTCTATTCCCTGTTTTCCGACAAACCCGAAAGTGCGGAATCCAAACGGGTAACTTAAACCAAGTTATGAACACGTAAGACACAATATTCAACGATTAACACTCAATGTATTAATGCTAGAAAACGGTTACAATGCGGTGTTTACAAATGGTCTCTGTAAACTCTCAGTGTGTGTGTTACAATGTCTTCGCTCAGTGAAATCTATTCAGACTTCTCTAATGTTTCTGTTCGTTGTCTGTGTTTATATAGTGAAACACATCAACGAAATCAAGATTGCGACGAAATCCCTTGGATTTCGTCACATATGTGTTTTTGCCATAATATCTTGACGAAATCAAAGTGATTTCGTCACTTTGATGTTGGGCTTGGTCTTCGTCCAATTGATGTAGCAGCCCAAGTATTTGACAAAGTCCACAAACAAGTCTTCGGCCCAAATAAGGATTCACGGCCCAGATCATTTCTTTTATAAGACTTTTACCAATTTCAACATAAGACAAATGCTTGTGACATCATCATGACATCACTAAGGTGATGTCATGGTGATGTGTAAACGGGAATGGCTTGCGGCGTTCCGTGCTTCGCGTATCGAACTCTGGGGCGCACGACTGAGGAATGTCGTGACGTTGGGCTGGAGCCGGACCTAACCGAGTCGAGTCGCGTCCACATAAAGTGTACCAATACCCACCCATGAGCACTGAGAATATGCAAGAACTTTGCACCTTTGGTGAGGAGATATTAGAAGGAAGTGAAAGAATGAGACAGATAGGGGAAAGGCTTGTCTGTAAATATGACGAGCGTAACATGCAATATCGGATGAACCCCTATCAGTAATAGTAATAGTAATAGTAATAGTAATAATAATAGTAATAGTAATAGTAATAGTAATAGTAATAATAATAATAATAATAATAAAATATATAGGTGTATGTGTGTAAGTTTGAAATATATATATATATATATATATAGGATAAGGATCATGTGAGAAGTAGTAGGCTAATTGAGAAACTTGAGAAGCATTCTGTACCACACATTTTCCCTAAGCAAAAAATGCAAAAAAAAAAAGGGTGAAAAAATGTTTTTTTTTTTTTTTTGGAAAAATCGCAGCTTTTTCATTAAGGATTAATTTTTTTTTAATTTTTTTTTTGGATTTATACACATGTGTATATTGTTAATCTTTTAAGTATACATATACGTATATTGTCAATTATACATATATGTATATACATGTTTAAAATTGAAAAATAAGTGTTATTTAGGGTTTAGCATTAGTATTTAGGGTTTAGCATTAGGGTTTAGGGTTTAGCTTTATGGTTTAGGGTTTAGCTTTAGGGTTTAGCATTAGGTTTTAGCATTAGGGTTTAGCAATAGTATTTAGGGTTTAGCATTAGGGTTTAGCTTTTGGGTTTAGCATTAGGGTTTAGCTTTAACTTTTGGGTTTAGCTTTATCTTTAGGGTTTTCATTAGGGTTTAGCATTAAGGGTTTAGCTTTAGGGTTTAGTTTTAGCTTTTGGGTTTAGCATTAGGGTTTAGCTTTAGGGTTTAGAATTAGGGTTTAGCTTTAGGGTTTAGCATTAGGGTTTAGCTTTAGGGTTTAGCTTTAGGGTTTAGGGTTTAGGTTTAGGGTTCCGTGCTTCGCGTGTCGAACTCTGGGGCGCACGACTGAGGAATGTCGTGACGTTGGGCTGGAGCTGGACCTAACCGAGTCGACCCGAACTGAATCGAACCGAGTCGAGTCGCGTCCACATAAAGTGTACCAATACCCACCCATGAGCACTGAGAATATGCAAGAACTTTGCACCTTTGGTGAGGAGATATTAGAAGGAAGTGAAAGAATGAGACAGATAGGGGAAAGGCTTGTCTGTAAATATGACGAGCGTAACATGCAATATCGGATGAACCCCTATCAGTAACAGTAACAGTAACAGTAACAGTAACAGTAACAGTAACAGTAACAGTAACAGTAACAGTAACAGTAACAGTAACAGTAACAGTAACAGTAACAGTAACAGTAACAGTAACAGTAACAGTAACAGTAACAGTAACAGTAATAGTAATAGTAATAGTAATAATAATAATAAAATATATATGTGTATGTGTGTAAGTTTGAAATATATATATATATATATATATATAGGATAAGGATCATGTGAGAAGTAGTAGGCTAATTGAGAAACTTGAGAAGCATTCTGGACCACACATTTTCCCTAAGCAAAAAATGCAAAAAAAAAAAAGGGTGAAAAAATGTTTTTTTTTTTTTTTTTTGGAAAAATCGCAGCTTTTTCATTAAGGATTAATTTTTTTTTAATTTTTTTTTTGGATTTATACACATGTGTATATTGTTAATCTTTTAAGTATACATATACGTATATTGTCAATTATACATATATGTATATACATGTTTAAAATTGAAAAATAAGTGTTATTTAGGGTTTAGCATTAGTATTTAGGGTTTAGCATTAGGGTTTAGGGTTTAGCTTTATGGTTTAGGGTTTAGCTTTAGGGTTTAGCATTAGGTTTTAGCATTAGGGTTTAGCAATAGTATTTAGGGTTTAGCATTAGGGTTTAGCTTTTGGGTTTAGCATTAGGGTTTAGCTTTAACTTTTGGGTTTAGCTTTATCTTTAGGGTTTTCATTAGGGTTTAGCTTTAACTTTTGGGTTTAGCTTTATCTTTAGGGTTTTCATTAGGGTTTAGCATTAAGGGTTTAGCTTTAGGGTTTAGTTTTAGCTTTTGGGTTTAGCATTAGGGTTTAGCTTTAGGGTTTAGAATTAGGGTTTAGCTTTAGGGTTTAGCATTAGGGTTTAGCTTTAGGGTTTAGCTTTAGGGTTTAGAGTTTAGGGTTTAGCATTAAGGTTTAGCTTTAGTGTTTATGGTTTAAGGTTTAGGACTTATAAGACATATTTTTTCAATTTTAAACATGTATATACATATATGTATAGTTAAAAGATAAACAATATACATATGTGTATAAATCGAAAAAATAAAAAAAATTTTAAAAAAATTAATCCTTAAAGAAAAAGCTGCGATTTTTCCAAAAAAAAAAATATTTGCATTTTTTCCCCTTTTTTTTTGCATTTTTTGCTTATGGAAAATGTGTGGTCCAGATTGCTTATCAAGTTTCTCAAATTGGGTGGACTTCTCTTAGGATCCCTACCCTATATATATATATATATATATATATACATATATAGGGAGCCGCTAAAATAAGAACCACCCCCAGTTGTAAGAACTGTGAGACCACTCTCCACCAATCACATTCAGCCAACAAAAAGGGTAATTTGGTCATTTACCCCATATGTCATATCCATCCTTTCTCCTCTCTCCTCTCTTTAAAAGATGCAGACTCTCCTCTCTCCTCTCTCCTCTCTTTTCTATTTCAAGTTGCAGACTTTCTCCTCTCTCATTTATTCTTCATCTTCAAAACTCCAACAATAAACCACCGACCACCACCACCATCATCTGGTGGTGGTGCTACGACGGAATAGATCAGAGAGACGGGGAGAAAGAGGAGGCCAGACACCCCCTTTTGGTGTCTCTGGTTGATGTGTCGACGGCGGTGGTGGCGGTGTGTCAACGGCGGTGGCGGCGGCGAATGATGGGGTGAAGGGGGGTGGGTGAATCTGGTACTTTTTTGATTATGTTGTTTCCGTTGAATCTGGGGTTTGCATCTTGTGATTTTGCCTTTCTTGATGGGTTGTTGGTAAGTGTTTTTGTTGGGTTTTGAATCTGTTTGAATATGTTGTTGGGTTTGAATCTGGGTTTTTGTTGGGTTTTGAATCTTGTGCTTTGAATCTTGGTTGAATGATATTCATGTTCCTTGTGGGTTTGAATCTGGGTTTAAATCGGTTGTGAATGTTGAATCTGGGTTTTGAATCTGGGTTTGAATGTTGAATCTGGGTTTTTAATTTTGTTGAATCTGGGTTGAATGATGTTCATGTTCCTTGTGGGTTTGAATCTGGGTTTAAATCGGCTGTGAATGTTGAATCTGGGTTTGAAAGTTGAATCTGGGTTTTTTATTTTGTTGGATCTGGGTTTAAATCGGCTGTGATGATGCAAAAAAAAAAAAAAACTGACGATGGCGCGGCAAGGATGGCGGAGGGTAGGGTTTTGAACCTGCAACCCCACATTGCAGCCTCTGATTATCGGAAAATCTGAGCCAAAACTTCGTTTTTTTTTCAAGAACCCTCTCGTTCTTTTGATTTTTTTGAGGCGTCGATGATGATAACAAAGTATCTGAGACACATCCCGAGTGTGCGATTTTCTGGGTGCGTTCGTTTTGCGTAAAAACGTTTTTGTAAAAAAAAATTAAACCGTAAACTTTTTAACGTAAAACGTAAAAACGTAAAAACGTAAAACGTAAAACCTAAAAAGTTTTTACGTAAAACGTAAAACGTTTTCGTAAATCGTAAAAAGGTTTAGGTAAAACATAAATCGTAAAAAAAATTTAGTAAAACGTAAAAAAACGGCGCGTAAAACGTAAAAACGTAAAAAATGTTAACATAAAAAGTTTGCGTTTTCTGGGTGCGTTCGGGTTGCGTAAAAATGTTTTTGTAAAAAAAACTGTTAAACCGTAAACTTTTTAATGTAAAACGTAAAACGTAAAAACGTAAACTTTTAAAACGAAAAAACGTAAAAAGTTTTACGTAAAACGTAAAAAGTTTTAACGTAAATCGTAAAACCTAAAAACGACGCGTTAAAAATGTAAAAAACGTAAAAACGTGAAGCGTAAAAAAAACGACACGTTAAAACGAAAAAAACGCAAAACGTTAAAAAACGAGGCAGTAAAACGTATAAATTTTAACGTAAAACGTAAAAAAAACGGCGCGTAAAAACGTAAAAAATTTAACGTAAAAAACGACGATTGAAACGTAAAAACACCGCGTAAACCGTAAAAAACGGCGCCTAAACGTTAAAAAAACGGCGCCTAAAGTTTTTAACGTAAATGTCGGCGCGTTAAAAAAATATGATTTCAAAAAAGTTTTTAAACAAAAAAATCAGTTTATTAATAAAAATTATTAAGACTAAAAAGTAATAAATGAATGGGACAAAAAAGACATTTAAAAATAATATATATAAAAAGACAAAATAAGCAATTTTACCTAAATACCCTTTAACAATAAAATATTAAAAACATAATAAGACAAAAGGCTTTCAATATTAATATTTTCTACTTTTAATCTCATCCATCCATCTAGTTTATCTAAGGGCTAAAAAGTGGTTCCCATGGTTCTTACAACTAGAGGTGGTTTTCATTTTAGCGGTTCCCAATATATATATATATATATATATAGGGAGCCGCTAGAATAAGAACCACCTCCAGTTGTAAGAACCGCGAGAACCACTCTCAGCCAATCAGATTCAGCCACTAAAAAGGGTATTTTGGTCTTTTACTACAAATGTCATTTCCTTTTATCTCTCCTCATTTATTATATGTCAGATCATCTCTCTCTCTCATCTATTTAGTGAATTCAAAAAACCATTTTCTCATTTCATTGTCTCTCTCTCTCTCTCTTGAAGTTGCAGAACCTCTATCTTCTCTCATACCCACCCAAATCAAGAACAGGTGCGGTGGAAGTCGGTGGGGTTAACGGTGGTGGAGAAGGCGGTGGAAGTCGGTGGTGTGGGGTGACACAGAAACAACCACCATCTTCATTAATGAAATCACCGTCTCCGCCACCACAAGTGCTCCTCCGCCGCCGCAACCGCCACAACACTCCATCCCGACAGATCTGTTGAATCGGAGGTGGTGGGTGCTCGATGACGGTGGTTCAGCGCCGCCGTGAGCGGTGGTGGCGGTTCGATGGCTGGGTGGTGGGCCGGCGGCAGCGCCGCCGTGAGCGGCGGAGGTCCCGGTCTCCTCCTGTGTTGTTGATTTCTCTGGTATTTTTTTTGCCATGTGTTCTTGATTTTTCTAGGTTTAGCATGTGTGGGGAATTTGATCTTGATATTTGTTTTGATTTGGTATGTTAGGGATTTTCATATTTTGGCCTGTGTTCTTGATGTTTGTTTTTATTTTTGGTATGTTCTTGATATTTTTTTGATTTGGTTTGGATGATGCTACTGTTCCTTCTGGTTGAAACATGTTCCTGTTCCTTCTGGTTTGAATGAACTGGTTTGAAACATGTTCATGTTCCTTCTGGTTTGAATGATCTGGTTGAAATTTTTAAGTTTTACGAATCTGATGGTTTTTTGATATGTTTGGGGGGTTTTGATTTTTGTTCTATGAATCTGTGGGTTTTGATTCGATGGATGGGCGGCGATGATGCCAAAAAAAAAACGTAGATTTTGCTGACGATGGCGTGGCAAGGACGACGGAGGGTAGGTTTTTTTAACCTGCAACCCCACTTTTTGCACCCTCTTGTTTTATCGGATAATCTGAGCCAAACCCCGTTTATTTTTTTCGAGATACACTTTGTTAAAATGTAAAAACGTAAAATTTTTAGGTAAACGTAAAAACGTAAAATTTTTAGGCAAAACGTAAAAACGTAAACCGTAAACTTTTTAACGTAAAAAGTTTTAGGTAAAACGTAAAAATGTAAAATATTTTGTTTACTAAAACGAAAAAAACGTTAACGTAAAAACGTTAACGTAAAAAACCGTTAACGTAAAAACCGTCAACGTAAAAAAACCGTTAACGTAAAAAACCTGAATTTAAAAATGTTAACGTAAAAAACGTTAACGTAAAAACCCTGCGCGTAAAATGTAAAAACGTAAAAAACGTTAACGTAAAAAACCGGCGCGTAAAACGTAAAGGGTTTTACGTAGAACGTAAAGGGTTTTACGTAAAACGTAAAAGGTTTTTCATAAAACGTAAAAAGTTTTAGGTAAAACGTAAATCGTTAAAAAACGGCGTGTAAAAAACGGCGCGTTAAAAAAACGGCTTGTTAAAAAACGTCACTTGAAAAAACCCGGCGTAAAAACGGCGCTTCAAAAATACGTAAAACGTAAAAAGTTTAACGTAAAACTGAAATTGTAAAAAGTATAAAAAATCTTTAAAAAAAATCTGAATTTAAAAATGTTTTTAATAAAAAAATTATGTTTAAAAAATAAAAAGTAATATAACAATACAATAAAGTAATAAAAAAACAATAAAGTGAAAAAGACAAAATAGAGTGGTTTACCTAAATACCCTTTTGGATTATAATATTAGAGACATAATAAGACAAAAAATACTTAATATTATTTTTAAATACTTTTAATCTCATCCATCCATCTCCTTGATCTAAAGGCCAGAAAGTGGTTCTCGCGGTTCTTACAACTGGAGGTGGTTCCCATTCTAGCGGTTCCCTATATATATATATATCATAATCAACTAAAATAGATAATAGCTATTGATGCATACTAGTATTGTACTTTAGATTTCAGTTACAGTTTGTAATAGACGCATATATATATAAAATAGAGTAAAGATCGCAATGTTCGACGATTTTGATCAATATGCTTGTTGTGTGATTGTTTGCATTGGTTATTGTATTGTTATATTAATACGTGGTAAATGTTTAAAATCCAGATAGACAACAAAGTGAATCAAGGAAATCCGAATAACGATAATAACGGAAACCAAGTAGATAACAGTGCCATCCAACACATAGTGGCACAAGGGATTATAGACGCAATGCCATATATTATCAAAACAGTTAAGGAAGCAGAAAATAATAAAAGTAATAGTAGAAGTAAACGACCACCTACTGAACCTGATCACAGCGTAAACAATGGACCCTTAATCCAAGTGCCAGTTCCAAAAAGAAGAAGAACCATGTCTTATGGTTGTTCTTACAAAGAATTCTGGTCCTGTAAACCAATGAATTCTCTGGCAATAAAGGAGCCATTGCAGCCCTACGCTGGATAGAAAAGACTGAGGCAGTCTTAAAAATAAGCAAGTGCGCAGAAGAAGATAAAATCATGTTTGCTTCCAATTTATTTAAGAATGCAGCTCTAGAATGGTGGAACACTATTCTCCAGTCTAGGGGAAATGATAGGGTCTATAATATGGAATGGAATGAGTTAAAAATATGGTGGAAAGGAAATTCTGTCCTCCCAATGAAAAGGAACAGATAGCTAATAAATTCTTAAACCTTAGAATGACTGGAGTAGATAGCAAGGGTTACACTACTAAATTCTTTGAATATGCTAGAATAGTGCCAACCCTAGCATCACCAGAACCAGTATTAATCTCCCGTTACATATCGGGATTAATTAGTGAGATTAGACATGTAGTCAAGGCAGCTAGACCACAAACTATAGAAGAAGCTGTAGAACTAGCAAATACCTTGACTGATGAACTGGTACGTACACAAGAAGAAAACCAAAAGAAGAACCTCGCTCAAAGGCTTAACCAGGAATTTCGCTACGGTAATTCCAACCGTGGGAAAAATATAGGTTCTACTTCTACCCCTTACTGTAAAGCCTGTAAGAATAAGCATTCGGGAAGATGCTCCACCTACTGTAATTTCTGCAAGATACCAGGACACAAGAAAGAATACTGTAGGAAGAAACTCAGTAACGGATATGCTTCAATTGTGGAGAAAAAGGTCATATCAAGCCAAATTGTCCGAAACTAGCTCCAGCCACGAACAACAAAACTACTAATAATGCTAGAGCATTTGTTCTGACTACAAAAGAAGCCAAAATGATTCCGGACGTGATTGCCGGTACGTTTTTAGTTAATGATGTTTTTGCCAAAGTATTATTTGACTCTGGTGCGAACCTAAGTTTTATTAATACTTCATTTTGCAAACTTCTCAATCAACCATTAACTAAACTTCATCAAGAATGTCTGGTAGAGACAGCAAATGGAGAATCCATTAAGATTTCTGAAATCTTGCAGGGAGCAAGAATAGAATTTTTAAATCAAAAGTTTATTGCAAATGTTTACCCAATGAATCTGGCAGGATTTGATGTGGTATTAGGAATGGATTGGTTAATAGCCAATAAAGCCAGTATTTTATGTGATAAAAAATCAATCCAAGTAAATTCACCAAAGGGTGAAAAGATCACAATTAAAGGAGATAAGTCATCTAGATCCACAAAATTCAACTATGTAATGAAAACATCAAGTTGAGCAAGAAAAGGATCACTAGTGTATATGATTTCTATAATCATTAACACTAAAGGAAAGGAATTGAAAGATATTCCTGTAGTATCCTAATTTACAGACGTATTCCCAGAAGAATTACCAGGACTACCGCCGGACAGAGAAGTTGAATTCAGAATTCATCTGCTACCAGGAACAGCACCAATCGCCAAAGCACCTTACCGTTTAGCACCCGCAGAGATGCAAGAACTGAAGAAACAGTTAGATGAACTGTTGGAGAAAAGATTCATACAACCGAGCTCATCGCCATGGGGAGCACCGATCTTATTCGTCAAAAAGAAAGATGGGTCAATGCGTGTGTGCATTGATTACCGAGAATTGAACAAAGTCACGATTAAAAATCGGTACCCATTACCGAGAATCGATGATTTGTTTGATCAGTTACAAGGAGCACAATTCTTTTCTAAAATCGATTTACGCTCAGGATATCATCAATTAAAGGTGCAGGAAGAGGACATTCCTATGACCGCCTTCAGAACAAGGTATGGCCATTATGAATTTACCGTCATGCCATTTGGTTTAACCAATGCCCCAGCCGCATTTATGGACATGATGAACTGAATATGTAAGCTATATTTGGATAAATTCATAATTGTCTTTATAGATGATATTCTCATTTACTCTAAAAGTAAAGAGGAACATGCAGAGCACCTACATGTACTCCTAAGTTTATTGAGAAAAGAAAAACTCTATGCTAAATTTTTGAAATGTGAATTTTGGTTAGAAGAGGTACAGTTTCTTGGACATCTAGTTAACCATGAAGGAATTCATGTGGATCCCACAAAGATTGAGGCAATTACTAAATGGAAAACCCCTGAGTCACCAACAAAGGTTAGAAGTTTCCTAGGACTGGCCGGTTATTATAGAAGATTTATTCGAGATTTCTCTAGAATAGCCATTCCCTTAACTAAGCTGACCTGTAAATCTGTTAAGTTTGAATGGGGACCAAAACAAGAAGAAGCCTTTAGAATTCTTAAGCAAAGATTAACCAACGCACCCATACTAGCGTTACCAGAAGGAACTGAAGACTTTGTAGTCTATTGTGACGCTTTTAAGTTAGTTTATGGATCTGTGTTGATGCAACGTCAAAATGTTATAGCCGATGCCTCTAGAAAACTTAAGAATCATGACGAAAATTATACAACCCATGATTTGGAGTTAGGAGCCATAATTTTTGCCCTTAAGATTTGGAGACATTACCTTTATGGTAGTAAGTTCACCATTTTCACCGATCATAAGAGTTTAAGATACGTTTTTGGGCAAAAGGAATTAAACATGAGACAAAGGTGATGGATGGAAATTCTTAGTGATTATGATTGTAATATCCAGTATCATGCAGGAAAGGCTAATGTAGTTGTTGATGCTTTAAGTCGAAAGTATCATGAAAAACCAAAAAGAGTACGTTCTCTTAAATTAAATCTGCAGATAGATTTAAACGAGCAGATTAGAGAAGCACAAGAATCAGTAATCAAGGATGATACTGAAAAATTGAAAGGAATGATTAAGGAATTAGAACAAGGAACAGATGGAATTTGGATATTCCATAAGGAAAGGATTTGGATACCTAAACGAGGAAACCTACGCCACCAAATATTAGAAGAAGCCCATAAGTCTAAGTATACGGTACATCCTGGAAGTGATAAAATGTACAAAGACTTAAGAAAGAATTTCTGATGGATAGGAATAAAAAAGGATATAGCAGCTTATGTTGCTAAGTGTCTAACTTGTTCACAAGTTAAAGCTGAACATCAGAAACCCTCAGGTTTATTACAACAGTTAGAAATGCCGGTTTGGAAATGGGAATTGATAACAATGGATTTTGTTACCAAATTACCCAAGACAAGAAAAGGTAATGATACAATCTGGGTGATTGTAGACAGGCTAACCAAGTCAGCTCATTTCTTACCGATAAAGGAAACTTTCAGTATGGAACAGTTAGCTAAGTTGTATGTAAATGAAATAGTTTCATTACATAGAATTCCTTTATCTATTGTTTCTGATAAAGATAGTCGTTTTACCTCTCATTTTTGGACTAGTTTCCAAAAAGCAATGGGAACCAAGCTAAATCTAAGAACCGCTTATCATCCTCAAGGACGGGCAAAGCGAAAGGACAATTCAGACAATGGAAGATATGCTTAGAGCTTGTGTAATTGATTTTGGAGGATATTGGGACGATCATCTACCATTGATAGAATTTTCTTACAATAACAGCTATCATACCAGTATTAATGCTGGACCATTCGAAGTACTTTATGGACGAAAATGCCGAACTCCCATCTGTTGGGCAGAAATTGGAGAAAAGCAACTATCTGTACCCGATATAGTACAAGAAACAACAGATAAAATTATTCAAGTAAAGGAAAAACAGAAAGCAGCACGTGATCGACAAAAGAGTTATGCTGATAACAGGCGAAAGCCGTTGGAATTTCAGGTAGGAGATAAGGTCTTACTAAAAGTTTCTCCTTGGAAATGAGTGGTGAGATTTATCAAAAAATGAAAGCTAAGCCCCATGTATGTTGGACCCTTTGAGATTATCAGAAGAATAGGACCAGTAGCTTACCAGCTACAACTGCTAGAGGAAATGGCAGGAATACATAATGTATTTCATGTATGTAATCTCAAAAAGTGCTTAGCTGATGAATCATTAGTAGTGCCTCTTAAGGATATAGAGGTAAATGAGAAGCTAAAGTTTGTAGAGAAGCCTCTACATATTGAAGACAGAAAAGTCAAGAATCTCAAACACAAGAGATTAGTTCAAGTCAAAGTGAAATGGGATTCCAAGAGAGGACCAAAATTCACATGGGAGCTTGAATCAGAGATGCAGAGGAAATACCCACACCTGTTCCAGTAGACCTCGAGGACGAGTTCTAAAACAAGGTGGGGAGGATATAACAACCCTCCTAAAATATTCCCGACACTCCTAAAATATTTATAACATCCATATACGCCTTAAAATACACCCCATATATGAAAACCAGGACCAAAATACCTTTATATAATTAAAAACAAAATAAAAACAATTATTTAAGTCTGTCGCGGGGCGCGACAGACTATTCTAAAGCTTACGTGGGCCGCGAGCGAGTGGACAAACGGTGGAGCCCGGAGCCGCCATGTGTCATCACTCATGTTGAACCTACCCCATGACCAGACAAAGCTAGGCCCTACACACCCTACGTAGCGGGGCACGAAGGCCCCATGTAGATCCTTCGAGGCCGCGAGGAAGTGTCGATCAGACACTATAAATAGAAGGCATCGGTCTTCAGTCCCAACTCGTTCACAATTCACTTTCTCTCTCAAATTTTTGCACAGTAATATTATAATACCCGGGAATTATACCCACTAAAATAGCGAAGCTCTGCCTCATTGTAAGTATTTTAACCCCCAGTTACGTATTTGATATGTTGCCCGATTGATCTAGCGCTCCCTAACGGCTGTTGAGGCTCTGCCTGCCGTAGTCCTTGGAGTTCAGTCTTGGGGAGGATATAACTAATGTAAAATTGGGTTATTATACTAACACGTGTGCATTATTTAAAATTTATAGATTATAACCAGGAAGCCACAGGAAATTACCTAAGATAGCAATGTGAGTAATCCTCCTTTTTGCAAACTATTTTACAAAGCCTCAATGTTTTAAAGTATATTTAACAGTGATTGAGTATTTGTAATTTCTACAATTATCGTCGGTATGTTGGGGTTTTGTATACAAAATTGGTTACTACACTGTGAGTAGTAACATGACCACAAGTCGGGTTGAAAGTACCGTGAGTGGTAATTAAAGTAGAAAAATAAACAAATGTAATTGCCAGATCGCCCTTAATACTGTAAAACTGATAAAACATGTCTTGATTAAATTGGGATTCACTCACCAGTATTTTCCACTGACAAAATGTTTTTAAACGCGTTTCAGGTAACAAAATATGAAAGTCAAATAGAAGCCAGCTGGACAGCACTGAAGGCTTGGAAAAGTGGCTATAAAAGTTACCTAAATAAAGAAGATGTTTTATTTCAATAAAATAAGGATTATCCCTATAAACTTGTTTGTAACGAAAACTTGGGTTTTACCCCAATATAATTATTATAAAATGTGGTGTTTTACTCTGATAAAATATTTCCTAACTACGGTCCTGATGAAATTACCGCTGCCAATTAATGATAAACACCGATACCACCATCTCTGAGTAGGCCGCGGCCGCCCACCTCCCGAGGCAGGGGTCGGGGGTTGCGACAATTTTCCCCAGAACTGGAGATGGTGGGCTTGTGCTACTACGATCACGTACATATAGGGTCGCCTTTTGTCATTGATTTACCCAAAAAAACAATTATGTTGTGTTCCCGAGTTTCATTTAATGATGGAAGAGAAAGAATTTGGAAAGATGTCAAAAAAAGGTCGTGTTCTAGAGTTTTTTAAGGAAGAAAATGGAGATAAATTGACGGAAAATTTATGTTTAGTTCCCTCATTCTAAATCCTTCTAAACTGGAAAGATGTGAAAGGAAAGGATTTTTAATATATTAAATCCTGTTATGAATATATTTATTATTAATGTGGTTAACAACACCTATAATAGATTAGGCTTGTTCCACAAGTTTTCATCTATTATATATAGTCTTTTGTACCTCTTGTAATAGACACCTCAATCAATAATATTAATCTTCTTTTCCTTGTTATTCTCTGGTAATCTTTTGTTATTAGGCTAGTTTCATAACACGTTTATCAACACGAAAGTGCTCCCATCAAAACCCTAATCCCCTTCCATGGTTTCTTGTGAACATTATCCGCACAAACCATCCGTCGCATCCTAACGCAACGAATCACATGGTCAACGGAGCTTCGCATGTTTCCAGTCGCCACCTTTTATTACAAAATCAGGTATTGAATACTACCCTCTATTGTTCATAAAACAAGTGGTTATATATATTTTTGTCTAGTGTGTTACTAGAATTAGAACCCTAATATGGTATTACCATCAACCCAAACTCATTATTTAAACCAGCATGATTTTATAGATATAAAAAGAATTTCTGGAACAGAAAACATTCGTTAATTATTCGAATCATTTACTACATAATATGGAAATTGGATTTTTTTGTTCACTTAGTTTTAAAAATAAGGGAATACCGAACATGCGACAAATAATAGGGCTATGGGGAGGATGAGGGTTGCATTATCAATAAAAACAAAAGTGCAACATATTGTATTTTAATTAATAGCAAATAAATTCTTTTTATCATACGCAAATTAATTTAGTGTATCAAATCAAAGTTTGTATTCAATATCTTTTCTTCTTTTCCTTTTATTTACCGCAAAAGATAAATATTTATTATTTATAGAAGGTATATATATTATGTATGATTTATGATTCTTATTGGTTATTTGTATTTATGATTTCTTTTTTAACGAGTCCTAATTTAAATAATACCAAAAAGTTACTAGTAGATAATATATAGTATGGTTTTAATTTGTGATATACTCTTACTTTCAAATATATTTTATGATTAAAAATAGTAGATCACATATTTGGATATTGTGATGATTGCTAAAAATAATCTTATTTATGATGATATTATTTTGTTTGAAATCATCATTGGATTTGACCTACGTAGAAATCTCACAAATAATATAAAATAGTTACCGCAATAAAACGGTTAAACCTTTTTCAAAATATTTTTCCTTCAAATAAGATAAGATGGGTTAAGAAGATAATTGAACGATTGTCGTATGAAAATGGGTTTACATATGTTGCTTTATGAAAATTTACTAGTGCATGACAATTGATTTAAATAGTTTTGTTTTGTTTCTATTCGATGGCATATGATGCAAATGATATGAATAATAAAAACAACGTTACATATACAAGTTGATAATAGCTTTATTATTAAATCACTTCAAGTGCATTCTTTTCATGTACGTATGTTGCTTTCTATCAGTTTCCAATTTATTTTCCATTCTTTTCACTTAAAGTGCATTTTTTAATGAAATCTAATTTCAAATTTATTTTCCATCAGTTTCCAGTTTTAGCCGTTTCTTTTCATGTACGTATGTTGCTTATCAACACACTCATTTTCCTTTGACACTTCAGATTGTTATAGTTAATTCTTAAGGAAATTTAGTGTATTGGAGGTAAATGAATGTATTGCTTTCCATGTATAAGCCCTTAGATTATGGGTCATGGTATTGTACATTAAAATGTATTCATAGATTCCACTGAATCTTATAGTTAGAATCTAGAGTAAATGCATACGTTTTGGGTGTTCCTTTGATTCTTCCAAAGAAAACAAATTAGTCTTAGAAAATTTAGAATCTGGAATAGCTCCCAAAGTGGCAATAATTAAATGAGGTTTTGATTATCATAAGAGACGTAATGTTTGACTTATCCCACTAGTTATGCTCTAGTTTTCTTATCTAAGACGTTTATCAGAAAGAGTAGCAGGATTGTCATGTCTTGAGAGATAATCAAAATCCAATAAGAGCAAATTTTATAGAAACTCTTTAGTGAAGCAAAAACATCTTAGGTTTTGAAAAATTAGAGCGGATGATATGGATGAGATACAATCTTGAAGAAGAAATTTGGAATGATTTACATTATTTGGTAATCAAGTAAGGTAGACTAAATTTGTTATTATGATATTATTGAAAATACATTTATGTAAGGATCACTATATTTGTGCAAATGTGATATTGTCTATTATAAACACGAAAATAAGAGACTATGTAACGTTCTTCTTAAACAATAACACATCACCTTTGGGCAGAAGTGAAATTATTCAAGCATAGTTGCAAATCAAGTGTAACACATCACCTTTAGGCCGAAGTGAGAAAATCAATTTATTAGGCACAAGTTAGTTTCGCAATACTGACGTCTACTTCAACCAAATTTTGAGTAAAGACAATCAATTTATTAGGCACAAGTTATTATAATTTTTAAGTGCTATTTTTTACTCTTTTATCAAATTTTAAATTTATAAAACATGATATAACACTATCACTCTCTAGAACACGCTAGGGTAAGTACACCCACTGTTGGCGTAGTATAGTGATGGTAAGACACCGAGATCATCCAAGGACACAAGAGCTGTTAATACCAGAATATCGTCAATGTCTAATCTAACCAAATTTTGAGTAAAGATTTTTAAATAAGTAAAATAAAGAAACTAAATACATAAAAGAACAATAGATAAGATAGAATCACTGGGTTCCGACTCGTCATTTATGTATCCTTTGATGATTTCCGCACTTTGGGTTTTTTAAGAGATTATCTTAGTTATAGTGACATGTCCCTCTTTTGGAGGCAATGCTACCCTCAACCATATTGGTTTGAGTCACCAGGGATACAGTCTCGCAAGGCCGGAATATTGAAAGATAATTAAATAAGTTATTAATGCAAAATGTGGCATCTCTGTCTTTTGGAGGCAACGCTACCCTAGGCCATAATGGTCTGAGTGAGCAGGGATACAGTCCCGTAAGGCTGGTTAAAGTTTTAATAGTAGTTTATTTATAAGGGATTCAAGCTGTTCTTACTTCCCCTGATTTGATGCTATCTGCCTCAAAGGAAGTCCTAATAAGCTTGAATCAAGTCCTCGTAGGATCTATACACTGAACGAGGCAAGAACTTTACCCAAACCACCCTTCTAACCCCCTTCCAGGCAGTTAAGGCGCTTTATATAGATAGTAAAGACACGAATGAGTAAGTCAACAAAACATGAGGAGATGATAGAATAAAGTTCACTTTCAATATAAAAAACTAGTTATTAAAGTCATTAATACATACCCAATTAAAAAGTTACCAAATCTTGAAAATCAAAAGTAATACATAAATGAACTGTCTTCACCAAGTGATGTAAGAGATTAGCCAAGCATGGCCTTTGTTTGACAAAAACTCTTACGATCAATCTTGGATCCCGAGATACCACACACACTCTAAGGATGGATGATGGATGAATGTGGTGGATGATGGTGGTGGGTGGTGACAGGTGTGAGAGAAGTGGTTTGCAAAGGGACGAGTTGCAAGTGAACCAAGAACCTCTATTTATAACTGAAAATAGTGTTGTTAAGTAGGAAACCACCTAAGTGGCGCCTGATATGTGAGTTACAACTGATAGTGAGTGGCACGTTATAGTGTGAGTGGCACCTATTATCTGAGTGGAACCTGATAGTGAGTGGTGCCTAATAGTGAGTGGCACATGATGGGGTGAGTGGCGCCAGCTGATATGATACCCATTGTTAGTGATGCCTATAAGCCTCTTAATGTCAGTGACGCATATAAGGCTCTTTGTTTCTTACCATATAGATCGGATTCCCATGTTGGTGTATGATTATGATTGGGTAATATGATCTTGAAGATCATGAAATTTAGAGAGAAGGGTGAATAATGTTGTTGTTGTAATTGTGGTGACCAACCTAAAACCTCTCTAGTAATCTCTATATATACACCAAGGGAAACCCTATTCTCAAATAAGGGTATATACGTCCATCAAATATTTACCATTTTAATGAATCGGCAAAATAAGGTCAATGATTAATTATAATATAAATGATAATAATGGCCATATGAATATGTATTAAATATATTTTACAACATATTGTTCAAACTATTAGAAAACTACTTAAAGATACATCATACATGATCCAATTGTTTTGCGTGACACAGTTCTAAATGGTGTTTGCACAAGAGATATTATAAAATTAACGAGCGTGAAGGATGGTGATGGTCTCATCGTCAACGGAGACAACACCACCACTAGGTAATGTTGATGGTGAGTCCCTTCCATAATTCGGTTGTCTAAATATGAATGCCGGTTGATTAGGAGAAGGAAGCATTGTTTCATGATTACTCAACATAAAAGCTACGCCAGTCATTGTGGGCCGATCACTAGCCAATTCTTGAACACACAAGATCCCGACATGGATACATAGAAGAACTTTATGGGCATCAAATGAATCTCCCAAAGATGAGTCAACTACTGCCAAAGCTTTGTCTTGTTTCCACAAGTCCCAAACCTAAAAACGATGTAGATTGTGATAAAGTTTGTTTGGTGGGATGAATAATGAACAAAAAAAAATATACGCCAAATTTAGTTACTTACATGGCCGATCAAATTAACGGAGTTCTCCTTATAGTAGCTGCTATTTTTCCTACCACTGATTATCTCGAGAACTAGAATTCCGAAACTAAAATCATCAGATTTTACAGAAACAAGGCCTTCTATTGCATACTCTGGAGACATATAACCACTACAATCATATTATATCCACGTTAGATAAATGAAAGTAATTAAAACCATGTTGTGTTATAGATAGAAGAACTACACATACTATGTTCCAACAACTCTACGTGTTTTAGCTTCATCTTCATCCCCTCCAAAGATTCTTCCCATTCCAAAATCAGAAATTTTAGGGTTTAAATTTGTATCTAGCAAAATATTGCTTGGTTTTAGATCCCTATGGATGATCTGTTGGACCGTTCTACGACCTTAAAACGTCAGTTAAGGCAGTCCATCTTTGCGTACGAAGGCGGAATCAACGTAAACAAAGTCATAACAGCTATAATCCTTTTAATCCTTCTTTTCTGATTGATTTACGTGCTTTTACAACGTTTTCTGATACAAATCCGACATCACTTCGTTTCACACACAATGACCTTCTCTCTTAACAAATGAACTACACAACCCTATATATAGAATGAAGATTTCGCTTGAGATGGATTGAAGCGAAATCATCACTTGTTGATTTCGCTTGAACTTGTTTCAAGCTAAATCTCATGATGTTGATTTCGCTTGAACTGATTTCAAGCGAAATCTTCAAGTAAAACAAGTATAAACCCTAATTAAGACCCTGTTGTGTGTACATTCAAACAATCTAGACACAAGACTTGATTATGACGTAATCAGCAGACATTTCATGCACCAACAGACTCCCCCTTGGATGTTGATGAAGTCTTTGGCTTCAAGTCTTTGTCTTTATCATTCTTCAAACATTGTAAAAACTTTCTTCAATCTTTATCTTCAAACTTCAAACTTTAAACTTCAATCTTCCCTTTGATCATTGATCCAGACTCCCCCTTTCACAGACTCCCCCTCTCAATTTGCTAGGATCTGAGATATCTGGTTCAAGCTTTGACATTTAGCTTCCGTGAGAATGATGAAGTCCAAACCTGTTACTCAACCAACAAACATTACAATTCTATCTTTTCAACAATAACTTACAAACTCAATCAGTTTTAGAAATCCACTCAAGTATTTAGGTCCAAGTTAATGACCCTGATCACTTGATTAATCTACCAAGTCCAAATTAATGACCTTGGTTGATCTTTTGACGAATCAATACTGATTTTAAAAACAACAATTTCAAACATTTTCTGAAAATAACAAGTATCAAATTAATGAACTTGTTTTTGACTTTTCAAACAATTCAAACTTCATCAAAATAAGTTCTCCTCATTCTTCAGTCCATAATCTCCTGCATCTGCTTCAATCATCTGAGAATCCAACAATCAACTCTCCACTTTGGTTTGTTAGAAAATAAAGCAGAAATAAAATCTTTTTGGATTTTATCAAAGTGTTCTAAACTAAGAAATGAAATACAGAAAACTTAAATTGCAGAAAGTAAACAAAGTAAACTATTTACAAACATATTTTTGGCGAGTGTGTCAGGGAATCATATCAGCTTTTCAGACAAATTACAAGTACCATTAAGCTTCATTTCATACTCAGATTTAAACAATTCACCTCGATTGTCGATATACTGATCCATCTTAAATTTCCACACAAATTTCAATTTACTCAGGATACGATTTAGATGAATTATGAACATATATCATTCATGTGCCCCACCTCTTGAATATACTCCCGTATCCAGAATCCCAATAATCAGTCTTACAGGTGAGTATACTACAATGATATCTGTATATAAATTAGGTATGCGAGGGCCGAGGGATCTCAGGTCGATACTTCCGTATACGCAGAGAGATATCAGCTTCGACTTTACGGTGTGTCCCCTTTAGAGGATCTTTTTGCTTACAACAGCAGCATTTATCAATTTTATTGTTTCAGCATGCTGAGGGTTTAATGATGTGTTTCAAGCATTGCAGCAAGCATTATCCAGGGACTAGGTCAGAACCACCGTTCAGCAGAAGTCCCGGAATAATACCCCAGACATCATTGAGTATAAAGACCTAGTATATCAGATTAAGAGACCTTTCAAACGAGATTTCAGGGGTTACCTATATATCCAAGTAGTGTTCCCCACGAAATTTACCAGTTTGAATTTAGGTTTATATCCCGAATAAATCTACTAAATGTGCGAAAACCTATCGACACATCATCAGTGAGACTGTTTAACTCATTTATACTTTACAAATCTTTAGCATACTGTAATCGTCTAGCTGATGTACTATCATTTTCCCTATATACACAAGCTCCTTTTTTTTTAGATTTTATCATGTTTTTGTATTTATGCATTTTTTACTGTTTTTGTATTTTCTGAAAATAAACTATATACAAATATCTACTCCCCCTAAATACCAAAACAAGTAAAAATTCGACAAACCATTGCAGATTGTTTCTCGTCTTCATTCGCAACAGTACTCTCATCAACGCCCACAATTCCATCCGACACCGAAAGAAGCCTCGTACCGTTCAGTTTTAACAAATATTTAAACCGATTTTTATCAAAAGCTTTGGTATGTAAATCAGCTTTCTGTTCGTCAGTGTGGATTTTCTCAATTCGTATCAACTTTTTCTCAAAGCAATCACGAATAAAGTGATGACGAATTTCTATGTGTTTAGTTTTAGCGTGATGTACTGGATTCTTTGTTATATTTATTGCGGCCTCATTATCAACAAAAAGAGGTGTGTTAAGAAACTGCAAACCGTAGTCGCGCATCTGTTGCTGTATCCACAAGATCTGAGAGCAGCAACTGCTAGCAGAAACATACTCCGCTTCACATGTAGATAACGCCACAGACGTTTGTTTCTTACATTGCCAGGTAACCAATCTAGGACCAAAGAACTGGCATCCTGCAGTTGTTGATTTTGAATTGACTTTGCAGCATCCGAAATCCGAATCGGAATACCCTTCGAGCGTAAAGTCGCCTTTCCTAGGATACCACAACCCCAATGAAGGAGTTCCTTTCAGGTAGCGCAATAGCCTCTTCACAATGATCATATGCGATGCTCTCGGGTTAGACTGAAATCTTGCTGCGAGGCACGTTGGGTACATTATATCAGGACGTGAAGCAGTTAGGTACATTAAAGAACCTATCATGGAACGGTAAAACGTTTCATCAGCCCTGTCTCCGGTGAGATCTGGGTGAATCCCATGATTTGTTGCAAGTGGGGTAGCAGCTGGAGTAGAACTTGACATCCCAAATTTCTCTAGAATATCATGAACATACTTTGACTGATGAATGAAAATTCCCTCGGGCAGTTATTCAACTTGTAAACCCAGAAAGAATTTCATCTCCCCCATTGATGACATTTCAAACTTTTGCTTCATCACTGATTCAAAATCTTTGCATAGATTTTCATTTGTCGACCCAAAGATTATATCGTCCACATAAATCTGAACTATCAGAAGATGACCATCGACCTCTTTAGTGAAGAGAGTGGCATCCACTTTTCCATGAATGAACTTGTTGGCTAGTAGGTGTTGAGACAAAGTCTCGTACCAGGCTCTCGGGGCCTGGTGTAAACCATACAGCGCTTTGTCCAATAAGTAGACCTTGTTTTTGTGGATTGGATCGGTGAAACCCGGTGGCTGACCAACATAAACCTCCTCTTTAACCTTCCCATAAAGAAACGCCGATTTAACATCCAACTGATAAACTTTAAAGTTCTTCCAAGACGCAAATGCTAGGAAAATTCTGATTGCCTCTAGACGTGCTACAGGAGCATAAACTTCAGTAAAATCAATTCCCTCCTGTTGACTAAATCCCTGAACAACGAGTCGAGCTTTGTTCCTTACAACAACTCCTCTATCATCTCTCTTGCACTTAAACACCCACTTGGTGTTAATTTTCCTCTGACCATCCGGCAAATCAACTAACTTCCACACTCCCAATTTCTCAAATTGACTAAGTTCCTCCTGCATAGCATTGACCCAAGAGTCTTCAGTAAGCGCCTCTTTGTAAGTTCTTGGCTCAACCTGCGAGATAAAACAACTCAATGAGAATTCAGTTTGCAAAGGAGCAACTTTTGTATAAAAACATGTAAGCCCTTTATCAATCTGATTTCGAGTGCGAACGCCTGTCTGCAATTCTCCTATGATCAACTCCTCTGGATGATATGAAAAAGTTCGCGGCATCACTTCGCTTGGAACATCTACATTTCCCTCCAGATTAGTAACATTCTGCTCTGCATCTTGTTCACCAACTTGGTTTGTTTGACTTGAAATCTGAATTTGCTCCCCCTCAGAATCTGAATCACCATGATCAAATACTGGCATGTTTTCAGCTTCTAGATTATCATTCTGATCCGACTGATTATCCTGAGCAACTTCATTCTGTTGGACATCATCATGTTCACCAGCATTACTTGGACCTGCTTCATCGTCATTTGAAGTTTCCTGTGATCTCCTCGAATACTCAGCTGGGAACCTTAACTGCGACTCATATTCACGCAAAATATCCAACTCATCAAAGAAATCTTCATCATCCTCTGATTCTTCTCTCATGTCAAACGAATCCCAAAGTTTGTCATAATGATAACGCCATGAATCACCAGGATTCTGTGGCGGCATAGTATAACCTTGACATTCCACATTTGCTACTTCAATAATCCGCTTCTCACTTGGAACGAAGACACGTCGCAACGGATTTGCATAACCAACAAATATACCCTCAATGCTCTTCGGACTAAACTTTCCATGAGGCTCTATAACCGTACAGGGTGACCCAAACGGTTCTAGATACTTCAAATTCGGTTTGCGATTATTGATTACCTCAAAGCATGTTTTGTTGAACTTCTTGACAGTGAGAACCCTGTTGAGCGTATAGCATGCGGCGGAAACAGCTTCAGCCCAAAAATTTATCGGTAATTTTGAATCTGCGAGCATAGTTCTAGCCGTCTCGATTAGCGTCCGGTTTTTGCGTTCTGCGACTCCATTCTGCTGCGGAGTGTACGGAGCACTAAACTCATGCAAAATACCTCTTTCATTACAAAATTCTTCCATCTTACTGTTCTTGAATTCAGTACCATTATCACTTCGAATTCTCTTGATACGCCTTTGGTACAAATTCTCAATCTTCCTGAACAGCCCCATCAAACTGTCAAATGTTTCATCTTTCGTCTTCAAGAAAGAAACCCACGAAAATCTGGAATAATCATCAGTAACGACCAAACAATAGTAATCTCCTGTAATACTTTTGACATTCACCGGACCAAACAAATCCATGTGAAGTCTTTCCAGAGGTCTCGAAACTGAATTGACTTGCTTTGTAGGGTGTGACTTTTTCTTCTGCTTGCCTTTGATGCAGCTAATGCACTCCCCTTCCAGATGAAAACCTTTGATATTAACTCCCAATACCAAATCATTGTGCACCAAGTGATTCATTTTTCTAAGATGTATATGCCCCATCTTGCGGTGCCACAATCTTGATTCTTTCTCAGTTGCTCTAGACACAAAACAATGTGCTTGACCAGTAGTTGTAGTTGCTACAGACATATCTAACACATATAAATCATTCACTCTAGGTGCCTTCATGATAATCCATTCTTCAGGGATAACAAAACCAGGTTTCAAAATCAAACATTCTTTATCAGTGAAGTGAGTAGTATACATATTGTCACAAATCTGCGAGATACTAAGCAGATTGTTCTCCAGCTCAGTGATGTAGTTAACTCTCTCAAACGTCACAATCCCATTGGATAACGTTCCTTCACCAACAATTCGACCACCTTCATGACCAGCAAATCCCATATAACCACCATTAATATTTCTCACATCATACAGCAACGCAGTTTTTCCTGTCATATGTCGAGATGCGCCACTATCCATGATCCATCTTGAAATGGCTCTTGGAAGATCCTGCATATACCACAAGTTGATTTTAAAACATTTCAATAAAGATGCTGATTCATGCTTCGCGAACAAGGAAGCTCCGACAATTCAAACTGCTTATTCGAACATGGTGTCCACCCAGGCCTCATCAGCCTTAGGTGTAACCTTGACTCTCGCAATTTGAATTTTGAAATTTTCAGCCTTCAAAGGTGGAAAATTTGCATCATAATCAACCGAAATTGATTCTTCAGCCTTTTTCACTTCAGAAGTTGAAATTTTCATTTCAGTTTTTGGTTTCCAAACTTGTTGAGATAATGCAACCTATTTATAAAACTTGTCGTTTTTATTTACCACTTTCTTTACAGGTTCATTTTTCACTTTGATGTTGTTATTTTTCACACTCTTTTTCTCAACAATGATTGGTGCTTTACCCTTCACATCAACTTTCTTCTTTTGTCTATCAACAACTTCAGTCTTAGGCTTAGAGTTGGTGCAATTTCTTGCAATGTGACCAACTTTGTTACATCTAAAACATGTACGAGTATCAACAACTCGACTTGTGCCTTCAGACTGAGGTTGTGAAGCCCTCTTCTCAAAAAACTCTTTATTTGATTTTGAAAAAAATTCATTTTCCTCATCAGAAAGTGAACTTGAACTGTTCACAAACACCTTCTTTTCTGCAAACCTTTTGTTTTGAAAACTCTTCTTCTGATAACTATTACTACCCCGATAACCACCCGAACAATTGTTTCGATTGTTATTATAAAAACGTGGTGGAACAACAGGCTTTTTGTAATAAGCTTTATCTTTCTCAAAATTCATTTGCCTTTTTGTTTGACACAAACTGTTCACTTCTGACAACTCAACTTCAACCAACTTGAACACATTTGTCAACTTTTTCACATTAACATTTTCAATGGGAAACTCAGAATCCGAATACAACTTATCAGATCCAGCCATCTTGTACATCACAAGACCCAGTTCATCACTTAAGTTGTTTTTGGATTTTGGTTTCTGAATGTACTTGTCCAAGAAACACCCGTCATCTTCAGGTGAATCAGACACCAAAACACTTTTAGCTGTGCTCTTAACAATCTCTGTCTGAACACTATCATCAGATGATGTAAAAGTGACATCAATGTTCTCCGGAAGTTTAACTCCACTTTCTTCCTCAATTTCAACCAACCCAGACTACTTTTTAGTGTAATTATCAAGAACAGGTGGTGGAACTTGATGAAACCCCACCCCAGTTCCATCACAATACACATCTTCGCCCGCTTTGTCTTTCCCGGTGGGTTTGGGAATGATATGTTGCAAAACAAAGCTTGCGGAGCTGTAACTGTTAAGCTTCAACTGGATTCGCTCGTTTTTTATTACAGCCTCTTGAACTTTAAGTTTCAATTTAGCGATTTCATCCAGTTGTTGATTGATTGATTCTTCTTTAACTCTAAGCACTGCTTTTAAATGTTCATTTTCTTTAAAAGTTTTACCATTTCGATCATCACAATCTTTCATTGTGCTTTTGAGTTTTTCAAATTTTTCAGAAATCTGACGGTTTTCAAGAATCAACTTTTCATTTTCTTGTTTAATTTTGTCATGATCAATTTTATCAGTTTCAATTTGAGCCGTTAATTCTCTTATCCGTTCAGTTGAAGCTTTAACTGTTTTGTCACGACCAAGAATCTGATTCTCAACGCTTCTGACCTTTGCTGTCAGATCTTTAATTTTCTCACCGTTGAGATACGTGACAGTATTACAAAATTTGCACTCTTTGTTGCAATTTTTGCAATCAGCATTTCCTTCGATCTTTTTACCTGACGCATTAGTTGACACATCTGAACTGACCTGGCTTTTTGACTCAGACACGGAGTTAGAGTCTACCTCAAGTGCCTTAGCAGCCAGCACTTTGTCAGCCATTTTTTCCAGGTTCTCTGCATTCAACTCCTGCGTAGTATCGATCAATCCGGTATCAATCTTCTTTGATTTTTCGATCTCTTCTTTCTCTTTTTCTTTTTTTTCTTTCTTCGCTTCCTCTTTCATTTTCTCTGTTGGAGTTCCCCACCATTTGTGTTGCCAATACTCATCATCTTCTTTCATTTCCTTGATTAAGGCTTCCAGATCGAGAGTTTTGTGATCGATTGCAATATTTCCATACTCATCAAGATAACACTCCCTATCTGGATCCCATCTTTTGGCTCTCTTTGCTTCCAAATAGATACCAGAAAGTCTAGTAATTTTGTTTTCCGAAATCATCTTTCTGTATCTATACTTCTGGTCTTCAGTTCTATCATCTTTCCATGGAATAGGTTCATTTTTCGCCATGAATGCGTAACCAACCGCATCTTCTTCTGGTAGAACCTCTTGACTCCAATCATACCCCTCATCATCGTAAATTACTGCAAGAGCTCTAGATTTCTCTCTGTTGTCTTCAACCTGCTTCAATCTAGGCGGCTCGGATTTATTGTGGTGATAAATCGCCTTCTTGTAGTAATCATCTCTGAAAGGATTCTCTGACTCATCAGCATAAGCGTTTCGACATTCTCGTTTGAAGTGACCCTTTTGCTTACACTTGAAGCATGTCACTTTGGATTTATCGAACCCCAGCTTAGTAGATGCACCACCAATTGTTTTTCTGCCGGTAATTTCCATGAATCTTTGTGCTCGACGAACAGCACTTGCCATAGCCCAACGAATATCGATCAGTTCCATTTCCTCCGGATCAATCTGATCGTAATCTTCTTTCGTCAGATTTGTGTTGCCTATCTTCCCAGCTACCAACCCTTCATACGATTCCAACACCGATGCTAGGAAAATCATCTGCTGCTTGGCCGATTCCTCATCAAAGTTCTGAGCATTCTTCAAATCTATCGCGATGTTACATTGAAAACGATTCTTTGTATCTGGATGATTTCCAGAGAATGAAGATCCACTGTGATAACCACTGTGACTTCCACTGCTTTGACTGCTTTGACTTTCTTTGCCAGCTGTTGACACATTTTCAGCAGAAAACGCAGTTTTTGGAGAAGTAGCTTTTGGCATCATGCTCTTTGGATAATACAAATCCAGATTCTGTTGATAAGATGAATGATTGACTTTATACGTCTTCTTCAATTCCAGTTCATGACTTTCAAGTCTCTCAATCACCAAATCTGGTTTCAACATTTCAGGAGCAATAGTGTTCTTCAACATCAGTGCATAATATCTCCAATCCATATCTTCTGGTAATGAATCGAACAATTTGTCAACAAGTTCTTCATCAGAATATCTGATATCATGTCTTGCTAATTCTAGCTACAGATGACCGAACCTTTCTATCATTTTACAAACTGACTCATTCTTAAGACAACCAAACATATCAAACTCTTTCCTAAGAAGTTTCTTTTTGTTTTTCACGATTTCAGTACTTCCTAAACATTTCTTTTCTAACTTTGCCCAAAGATCTTTAGCATTTGAATAGTCTATCAATGAGATGATATCCTCCCGAACAGACTGAAATAACAACGCCACACACTTTTGTTCGGCTACGAATGATTCAATCTCATCAGTAGCTGTTAAGACTTCACCATTCTTGTTTCCTTGATCATAACCGTTCTTCAGACTTTTCCAACTTGGAAATGCAAATGCCATCATCCAGTCTTCAAACTTTCTGGACCACCGACTATACTCCTCAATAGCCATAAGTTTTGGAGGTTTATTGAACGTTCCGAAAGCACTTTCCGATTCCCAAGCTTCCTTTTTCTTCTCTTTTGGCGGGTTATCATTCACATTGCTTGACGAAGTATTATCGTTTCCGGAATTTCCAGCGAACGCGTACATATCGCTAAACGGGTTCATGAAAAGATCATCCATCGTGAATGTTCCTGTAAAATCAGTAAACACTTAGAAAAATTTCAAGTTTTGAAATTCAGCAAGTTCAAACGAAATCCTTGAAGTGTAAACAGCTTCAAGCGAAATCAGTACTATATAACTGTTCAAGCGAAATCTGATCCAAGCTATGTTTCAAGCGAAAACCAGCAATACAATTTCGCTTCAAACAGTCTCAAGCGAAAACTACTAACAATTCTGATTCAAGAGAAAACCACAAGATCAATTTCGCTTCAACTGATTTCAAGCGAAAACCAAGACCAGATCTGATTCAAGCGAAATCCATAGATAATCAATTTCGCTTCAACACTTTCAAGCGAAATCCAGCCAAAATTTTTTGTTTTGAAGCGAAATCAACTATTAATTTCGAACACTTTCAAGCGAAATTCTGTTTTAGGTCATTTTTAACAAGTTTTAATCTGAATTTTAGTCCGAATCTTTGTAGGCTTTGTTAAAACACTGTTATACACGATATACTCGAAAATCAGATCATTTCGACCGTTGGAATTCGTTCAGATCAGAAAAATATAAAAAGAAATGAGTAGAAAGAAGAGAATCCGCTGCTATGGTATGAACTCCTCGTCCTGAGCTCTGATACCACTTGTTGGACCGTTCTACGACCTTAAAACGTCAGTTAAGGCAGTTCATCTTTGCGTACGAAGGCGGAATCAACGTAAACAAAGTCATAATAGCTATAATCCTTTTAATCCTTCTTTTCTGATTGATTTACGTGCTTTTACAACGTTTTCTGATACAAATCCGACAGCACTTCGTTTCACACACAATGACCTTCTCTCTTAACAAATGAACTACACAACCCTATATATAGAATGAAGATTTCGCTTGAGATGGATTGAAGCGAAATCATCACTTGTTGATTTCGCTTGAACTTGTTTCAAGCTAAATCTCATGATGTTGATTTCGCTTGAACTGATTTCAAGCGAAATCTTCAAGTAAAACAAGTATAAACCCTAATTAAGACCCTGTTGTGTGTACATTCAAACAATCTAGACACAAGACTTGATTATGACGTAATCAGCAGACATTTCGTGCACCAACATGATCTTGAGCCTAGAATCGTGATGAAGATATAGTAGTCCACGAACAATCCCCTGAATGATCTGGAACCGTTTCTTCCAATCTAAAAGAGAAGCCTTTTCTTGATCTAGGTTGACATCATTCCGATGGATATTTAGAATTTATTGAACTTTAAAAAGAAGTAAAGTTGGATATTGAGAACTTAATTGTAGGTTTAATAACAAACCGAATATGAAAGAATCCAAGCCTTTGTTTGGTAAGTATTCGTAAACTAGCATCGTTTCTTCCTTATGGAAGCAATATCCCAAAAGACGGACTAGGTTTCTGTGTTGAAGTTTCGCTATCAACATTACTTCATTCTTAAATTCTTGCATCCCTTGACTCGAACTTTGTGATAATCTTTTGATAGCAATTTCTTGCCCATTTAGTAGCTTACCCTGAGTATAAACAATTAACGGATAACTATATATAAACGCAAAGGCTATGATCATTGCAAGAATTGACAAGACATTACCTTATAAACTGAGCCGAATCCACCATCTCCAAGCTTGTTTGAAGGAGAAAAATTATTAGTTGCCGTAACTATGGTACTCAAATCAAACACATCTAAATCTGAAACGCCCTAACTTACATTTGGTCAGTTGATGTGAAATTTCGTTAATAACTAAAAGCATTCCATTTCACCAATAAGAGTTTTTACCAAAATACCCCTTTCACCACAGTTCATTGTTAACACCCGCCTCATAACTAGCCGCATGTGTTAACCTAAACTATTGTGTCAAAATACAAGCTTAACACCTGTTTAATTACAAAAGTCTAACATTTATAAAAGTAACATTTACGACCAAAAGACCCCAAACGTCAGTTTAAACCTTTACAAAAATCCTTTACTATTCGGGCAAGTTTCTTCGGAAGCGCAATACGAGCGTAGTGAGTGTGTTCGATCCGAGTCGCCACTTCATCTAAGCGAAGGATTTACCTATATAAAACCATTTATAAAGTTAGTTTCGTTATACATATCCATGTCTAACTAACGGATAGTGAATAATTTATCCGTTTCTTCATACCATACTTTTTCTTACTCGACCCGTCAAAAAGGGCAATATTTACCGTTGAAACTTAGATAAATCATACCATCCTTTCTATTCGTTTACCACGAACCGAATTCATTCATTTCCTCATTCTTTCATTCATTCATTCATTCCATTCAACCCATTTCTAATGGGTTAAACAACATCATTCATCTCCGTGAAATCTTCCATTAGTTCAACCCGTCCAAGACGAGCTGGTCATTACTTGTTTCCTTTCATAAGCATTCATTTCTCATGATCCGTTTGCACGGTTGAGGTTAAATACTCGACCTCTACCTTAACTAACGTAACTGCAGTTTTACGTGGAGACATTAAACAACATATTAGAAACATATGCATAGGTTAACGTACCTCGATCTAGTGCGATGTCCGTCTTCCTTGAGTTTGAGCCTTCTTCTTTTACGCCTAAATCAACACATTCATTCCATCATTTTCCAAATTACAATTATATATTCATTCAAACATTTCATCAAGCACTTGGTAGGCACGTGTTTACAAACATCATGTACAAGAATACCAAGAATGATTTCTTCTAATACATCTCATATTACATCAATAATCAAGCAAGTTCATTATATTCTTTTATCTACATTACATTACCTAAGATTCAAATATCACAACATTATATGTCAAGACCACCCATATCTTCTTTTATCATGATCATCTTGGTTAAGATGGTTCAATACAAGTGGGTTTACACTACAACTCTTTCAAATAACCAAAATCTTACTTCATTTAGATTCTATTATTCATTACTAACTTCCTTTTACCCAAATTATCTCACGAACTCAAGATTGGATTAAAAACCCACTTCCTAACAATCATCTATTCAAGAAATTTGACTTACCACTTTGTTAATCAAGCTTAGAGGATCAAGAATTGAAGTTCCTACGATCGTTTAGCCTTGAAATTCCTCTCAAATTGAAGGAATTAAGATCACTAGGGTTTTTGCTCCTTGTCTTCTTGGTTAGAACGATCCAGAACACACACACACACATGTGTGTATTTGAAGTTCATTTGTTTTAGTAATTGACTTAACCTTGTTTCAGTTTAACCCCTCAACTTTGAGCTTATTTTCAGTTAGTTATAGCTCATTCATATTCCTACTATTTTACATGTCGTCTAACCAGGTTATGTTTTCTAGTTACCGAACCACCCCTAATTTAATAAAACATTTTTGGGATGTTACAAGTCTACCCCCTTAGAAGGGGTTTCGTCCCCGAAACCTAAATACATACAATATTAACATTTACATACCGAATAGAAAAGGGTAGTGCTCCCGCATTTCATCTTCAGATTCCCATGTAAGTTCCGACCCTTTTCGATGCTGCCATTGAACCAGAACTTGTCTGATGGCCTTATTGCGAAGATTCTTTACTTTAACGTCCTTGATGGCTATCGGTCTCTCAACATAGTTTAAACTCTCATCTAATTCAATGTCGTCTAGAGGCACGAACGCCGATTCATCCGCAAGGCACTTCCTCAGTTGTGATACATGAAAAGTATTGTGGATCCCGTCTAACGTAGACGGCAATTCCAAACGATAGGCGACCTTCCCGACTCGAGCCAGAATCTTAAACGGTCCGATATAACGAGGACCCAGTTTACCACGTTTGCGAAAATGAATTATCCCTTTCCATGGGGATACGAGAGTAACACATGATCTCCCACTTGGAACTCGATTGGACGTTTTCTCTTATTCGCATATGCCTTTTGCCGATCTTGGGCCGCCTTCAATAGAGCTCTAATTAAATCGATCTTTTCATTCGTCTTTGCTATTAACTCATTAGGCGCGAGCTCCCTTTGTCCAACCTCACCCCAACATACGGGAGTTCTACATTTCCTTCCATATAACAATTCATAAGGAGCCATTTTGATACTACTATGGTAACTGTTATTGTAAGAAAACTCTACTAGTGGCAAATGGTCATCCCAATTCCCTCCAAAGTCTAATGCGCATGCCCTCAACATATCAATAAGCGTTAGAATTGTTCTTTCCGATTGACCGTCAGTCTGGGGGTGATAAGCAGTACTTATGTGCAACCTTGTGCCCATATTTTCATGAAATTTCCGCCAATAACGTGAGGTAAATCTAGTATCCCGATCCGAAACGATTGACACGGGTACCCCGTGTCGAGATATTACCTCGTTCATGTAAACTTCCGCCATCTTTTCTGAGGAGTAGGCCTCTCGAATTGGTAAAAAGTGAGCACTTTTTGTGAGTCGGTCTACAATTACCCATATTGTATCGTGCCCCTTTTTCGTTCTAGGAAGCTTGGTCACCAAATCCATTGTTATTTCCTCCCATTTCCATACCGGGATTTCCAAGGGTTGTAATTCTCCATATGGCTTCTGATGTTCCGCCTTCACTTGTGAGCATGTCAGACATTTCGCAACATATTTAACAATATCGCGTTTCATACCGGGCCACCAATAGCTTGTCTTCAAGTCATAGTACATTTTAGTTGCTCCGGGGTGAACCGAATACCGTGACCTATGAGCTTCTTCGAGTATTGCGGTCTTGGTCTCACAAAACCGTGATATCCAGATTCGAACGAATCTCGTTTTGAGCCCATTCGTGTTTTCTTCCAACTTTTCAGCTATACCTTTTATTCTTTCTTTCTTTGGGTCATTTGCCTCCAGTGCTTTTATTTGCGCAGCTCGTATCATTTCAAGGAGGCGAGATGTAACTATTATCTTCATGGATTTAACCCGGATTGGGGGTGGGTACTCTTTTTGACTCAAAGCATCCGCAACAACATTTGCTTTTCCCGGGTGATAATGGATATCACAGTCGTAGTCTTTAACTAGTTCCAGCCACCTTCGTTGTCTCATATTCAAATCTTTCTGTTCAAAAAAATATTTGAGGCTTTTATGATCAGAGTATATCATACATTTTGCCCCATACAGATAATGCCTCCAGATTTTTAAGGCGAAGACTACCGCTGCCAATTCCAAATCGTGTGTTGGGTAGTTTCCTTCATGTGATTTAAGCTGCCTCGAAGCATAAGCAATAACCTTCCCTCTTTGCATTAACTCGCACCCCAAACCTTGCCGTGAAGCGTCTGAATAGACAACCAGATCTTCCGTCCCCTCTGGCAACGTCAAAACCGGGGAACTCGACAATTTTTCTTTTAACACTTGAAAGGCTTTTTCTTGTTCTTCACCCCACTTAAACTTTTCTTTCTTTCTCGTTAATTTAGTCATGGGTAGTGCTATTTTTGAAAAATCTTGAATAAACCTTCTATAACAGCCAGCGAGGCCTAGAAAGCTTCTTACTTCAGTCGGGTTTTTCGGGGAAACCCATTTTATTACCACCTCAATCTTTGCTGGATCCACCAAGACACCTTCTGAGTTTATTACGTGGCCTAGGAACTGCACTTCCCTCAGCCAGAAGGCACACTTGGAGAATTTTGCATAAAGTTTCTCTCTACGGAGTGTTTCAAGTACCTCCCGTAGGTGCCTTCCATGTTCGGCCTCATTTCGGGAATAGACCAAAATGTCATCTATGAACACGATTACAAATTTTTCCAACATGGGTCGGCATACTCGATTCATAAGGTCCATAAATGCGGCTGGCGCGTTCGTCAACCCAAAAGACATAACTAAAAATTCATAATGTCCGTATCGGGTTCTGAATGCAGTCTTGGCAATGTCTTCCTCTCGCACTCGTACTTGATGATAACCAGAGCGTAAATCTATTTTAGAGAACCAACTCGCCCCTTGTAACTGATCAAAGAGATCGTCAATTCTGGGTAAAGGGTAGCGGTTCTTCAATGTTAGTTTATTTAACTCCCGATAGTCGATGCACATACGCATCGACCGATCTTTCTTCTTTACGAAAAGAACGGGTGCTCCCCAAGGTGACACACTCGGACGTATGAAACCCTTGTCGAGCAGCTCCTGGAGTTGCGTCATCAATTCTTTCATTTCGGTCGGGGCCAACCGATAAGGAGCTTTAGCAACCGGTTTGGCGCCGGGGCTAAGTTCTATTTTGAATTCCACTTCACGTTCAGGTGGAAGGCCCGGTAAATCTTCCGAAAACACATCCATAAATTCATTCACAACATTCACATCTTCAATCTTCGGAACAACTTGTTGGGTATTTATCACATAAGATAGATAAGCCCTTCCCCCATTCCTTACATACTTAACAGCTTCAATTATAGAACAAAATTTCGACTCGACGCCCCTATCCCCTTGAATACTTACCCGTTTTCCACTCGAGGTTACAACATGAATGACCTTCTTTTCACATTGTATTTCCGCATGATTTTGGGCTAGCCAATCCATTCCTATGACTACTTTGAATTCCCCCATACACATTGGAATAAGATCTATGCTAAATTCCTCGTCCTCAATCAAAATTTTACAGCTTCTACATATATCATGCAACAGGTAACTTTTACTGTCAGCTACTTCCACTTCTATAGGCATTAACATCTTTTCAAGTATAAAGGAGGGATGATGTAGCAATTCATTTGAAATGAACAACCTACTAGCCCCGGAATCAAATAAAACATTCATAGGTATAGAATTTATTAAGAATATACCTCAAACCACCTCCGGGTGAGTTTTGGCTTCATCCGATGTTATTTGAAACATCCTTCCACGTGCCCTAGGTGGCTCTTCCTTCTTTCCTTCTTTCTTAATGCCTGGTTGGAGTTTCGGACACTCTGCTTTGATATGCCCAGTCTGGTAGCAGTTGTAACATGCCTTTGGGTTGTTGGGACACTTGTAATACGGGTGTCCCTCTTGACCACATTTGTAGCACCCTTTTTTTCCGAGTAAACATTCACCCGAATGGTGTTTTCCGCAAGTTTTACAGGTCGGGATTCCACTACTCAACTTTCCTTTCTTGCCTTGATCTTGAAACTTAGACTTCTTAGTTGGGCTTGGATTTGTAGGCTTATCCAGCACCCTTTTCTCTCCTCGTTCTATTTGTCTTTTCAACTCAATTTCCCGGTCCCTTGCACAGTTAATTAACTCCTCCAACGTGTCACACTTGGAGGGGTTTATAAATTCCCGGTACTCAACTTTCAGCATACCGTGATAACGTTTAATCTGCATCTTCTCATCCCCCGCTATCTCCTTACTAAACTTCAGTTTGTCAAGGAACGTATTTGTTATTTCATCTATCGTTTCGTCCTTCTGTCGAAGACGCAAAAAGTCTTCCTGAATCCTATCAATTGCAGACTGAGGGCAATGATATTTCAAGAAAGGCTCTTTAAACTCTTGCCACGTTAGAGTTTGGATTTTATCTTCCCCTACCTTCTTGCAATGAGCGTCCCACCAATCCTTGGCCTGGAGTTGGAGGAGACCTGTTGCAAACATCACTTGATCTTCTTTCTCGCACCTACTTCTTACAAACACTGCTTCGGTACTTGAAATCAACCTTTGACACGCTATCGGGTCAATTTCCCCTTTGTATGGTAAGGGGTTACACGCCATGAACTCTTTATACGTACATCTCCTAGTACTTTTCTTCCCTTATATTTCACGTATCATCTCCTTTAATTCCTCTAACTTGATGGTCATCATTCCCTCTACCGTCTCCAACACTTGACTCTCTACTTCCTAGGCTAACCGAGGAATATTTGCCTCGATTGCTTTTCCAACTTCTTCCGATATCGTGGTTTTCAGTTGTTCCTGTCGTGCCACTTCATCATCATTCGTACCACTTCTATCCGACATCTACACAAACACATCTTTCTTTAATCGACAATTTATATTCTATTTAACATATCAATTCACTTTCATACGCATTCACTTCATTCATCATTCAAGTTAACATACATCACTTACATCAGTATATTTCAATTATCATTCAATATCCTTTGTTCCGTTACGCATTATTCCATACCATCATTAATAAGCTTTCACGAATTTTATCTAGTCATCCCTACTTTTGTTGGATAACTTAGTGTATCTAAGATTGCATGTAACGTTCAAATAAGAGTGCACGCTCATTTGAATGTCATCGAGACTAACGGGGGATCCAAGGGGGCAGCGCCCCTGAGAAAAGCGGGGTCCAAGGGGCAGAGCCCCTGGCTGGGGTCGAGCTGGGGTTCGGGGGCAGCGCCCCATAAAACGGACTTTTAGAAGGTTCGGAAGTATTAAACGTGAAAAATTAAAACTTTCAGCGGATTAAAAAGCGCTGGCCGTCGGCGATGGGGGGGTATGCCGTCGGCGACGGGCCCTCAAATGTGGCGTCGGCCATTGAGGCCCGTATCCAGTGTGTTAAGCCGTCGGCCGAGGTAGGGGCGTCGGCGACGGCCATTCTGGCGTCGGCGACGGGCCCTCCGAGTGTTGTTTTTCCTGCAGCTTTTTAACAGTTATTTTTCGACTTTTCAAGCCCGTTTCTGACACTACAAGTCCCGTGGCCCTCCCTATTTAGCCCCTACCCTTACCATTCTCAATACCAAGCTAAAACTTCATGCTAATATCACATCATACCTACACGTCTTAACCGAAATTTAACCATTTACCTCATTTGCGGCATTGGACCGAACACACCATCACGCGAGCTGTCGGTTTGAGTTCAAGCACTCCGACTTGTGCTTGATTCTCTCAAACCTTAGCTCTGATACCAACTTGAAACGCCCTAACTTACATTTGGTCAGTTGATGTGAAATTTCGTTAATAACTAAAAGCATTCCATTTCACCAATAAGAGTTTTTACCAAAATACCCCTTTGAAAACATTTATGAAAATTGATTTAAATGCACAGTGCATAAAATCTTTTATAACTTGGGACATATGATGCAAATGATATGAATAATAAAAACAACGTTACATATACAAGTTGATAATAGCTTTATTACTAAATCACTTCAAGTGCATTCTTTTCATGTACGTATGTTGCTTTCCATCAGTTTCCAATTTATTTTCCATTCTTTTCACTTAAAGTGCATTCTTTAATGAAATCAAATTTCAAATTTATTTTCCATCAGTTTCCAATTTTAGCCGTTTCTTTTCATGTACGTATGTTGCTTATCAACACACTCATTTTCCTTTGATACTTCTGATTGTTATAGTTAATTCTTAAGGAATTTTAGTGTATTGAAGGTAAATGAATGTATTGCTTTCCATGTATAAGCCCTTAGATTATGGGTCATGGTATTGTACATTAAAATGTATTCATAGATGCCACTGAATCTTATACTTAGAATCTAGAGTAAATGCATACGTTTTGGGTGTTCCTTTGATTCTTCCAAAGAAAACAAATTAGTCTTAGAAAATTTAGAATCTGGAATAGCTCCCAAAGTGGCAATAATTAAATGAGGTTTTGATTATCATAAGAGACATAATGTTTGACTTATCCCACTAGTTATGCTCTAGTTTTCTTATGTAAGACGTTTATCAGAAAGAGTAGCAGGATTGTCATGTCTTGAGAGATAATCAAAATCCAATAAGAGCAAATTTTATAGAAACTCTTTAGTGAAGCAAAAACATCTCAGGTTTTGAAAAATTAGAGCGGATGATATGGATGAGATACAATCTTGAAGAAGAAATTTGGAATAATTTACATTATTTGGTAATCAAGTAAGGTAGACTAAATTTGTTATTATGATATTAATGAAAATACATTTATGTAAGGATCACTATATTTGTGCAAATGAGATATTGTCTATTATAAACACGAAAATAAGAGACTATGTAAAGTTCTTCTTAAACAATAACACATCACCTTTGGGCAGAAGTGAAATTATTCAAGCATAGTTGCAAATCAAGTGTAACACATCACCTTTAGGCCGAATTGAGACAATCAATTTATTAGGCACAAGTTAGTTTTGCAATACTGACGTCTACTTCAACCAAATTTTGAGTAAAGACAATCAATTTATTAGGCACAAGTTATTATAATTTTTAAGTGCCATTTTTTACTCTTTTATCAAATTTTAAATTTATAAAACATGATATAACACTATCACTCTCTAGAACATGCTAGGGTAAGTGCACCCACTGTTGGCGTAGTATAGTGATGGTAAGACACCGAGATCATCCAAGGACACAAGAGCTTTTAATACCGGAATATCGTCAATGTCTAATCTAACCAAATTTTGAGTAAAGATTTTTAAATAAGTAAAATAAAGAAACTAAATAAATAAAAGAACAAATAGACAAGATAGAATCACTTGGTTCCGACTCGTCATTTATGTATCCTTTGATGGTTTCCTCACTTTGGGTTTTTTAAGAGATTACCTTAGTTATAGTGGCATGTCCCTCTTTTGGAGGCAACGCTACCCTCAACCATATTTGTTTGAGTCACCAGGGATACAGTCTCGCAAGGCCGGAATATTGAAAGATAATTAAATAAGTTAGTAATACAAAATGTGGCATCTCTCTCTTTTGGAGGCAACGCTACCCTCGGCCATAATGGTCTGAGTCAGCAGTGATACAGTCCCGTAAGGCCGGTTTAAAGTTTTAATAGTAGTTTATTTATAAGGGATTCAAGCTGTTCTTACTTCCCCCGATTTGATGCTATCTGCCTCAAAGGAAGTCCTAATAAGCTTGAATCAAGTCCTCGTAGGATCTATACACTGAACGAGGCAAGAACTTAACCCAAACCACCCTTCTTACCCCCTTCCAGGCAGTTAAGGCGCTTTATATAAATAGTAAAGACACGAATGCGTGAGTCAACAAAACATGAAGAGATGATAGAATAAAGTTCACTTTCAACATAAAAAACTAGTTATTAAAGTCATTAATACATACCCAATTAAAAAGTTACCAAATCTTGAAAATCAAAAGTAATACATAAATGAATTGTCTTCACCAAGTGATGTAAGAGATTAGCGAAGCATGGCCTTTGTTTGACAAAAACTCTTACGATCAATCTTGGATCCCGAGATACTACACACACTCGAAGGATGGATGATGGATGAATGTGGTGGATGATGGTGGTGGGGTGGTGACAGGTGTGAGAGAAGTGGTTTGCAAAGGGATGAGTTGCAAGTGAACCAAGAACCTCTATTTATAACTGAAAACAGTGGGTTTACATGGCCACGTGCCCTTCTCCTTCTATGTCTTCATTTAATGCACTTATCAGCCCAGATGTTCACACGGCCTCGTGTGTCAACGACACGGTCCTGTGGCCTTTGTAAATGTTGTACGATCCAAGATTTACAAATCTGAGAGTTGACCACGACCTGTGTTCATGAGACACGGCCCCGTGTCCCTTGTCTGCATCTGTTTGTCTTTTTCTTCAGGAATCTTGAGTGGGTCACGGCCCCATGCCCGGCAGGCACGGCTCGTGATTGGCTTCTGGTTTGTTGTTTTTATTCTTAGGGTGAAACATGGAGGGTCGGTATTGTGTATCAACTTCCCTTCTTCTGTATTTACGCTGGTTTTTACTGATAGTTTGTTCCTTTTATACGTTTAAGCTCTTTTAATCCTGAAAATCAAAAGTATACAAAGAAAAACACTTTTTCCAACATTAGTACTAAAAAGGGTTGTTTTTATACCTTATTTGATATAATTTATATGTTACATTTGGAGCATATCAAATACATAAATGTAACACATCACCTTTGGGTAGAAGTGAAACATTCATGCATTTTAGGCAAAATGTCATGTGAATATCAATGAACAACTATTAATAAGGTATGCAACATGAACATAACACATCACCTTTGGGCAGAAGTGTAATGTTCAAGTATGTAAGAGTAATGTCGCATGTGTGTTTATGTCAATCATTAAGATAATTTGTTTTAAGGACACATGTTTCATGACCATGCTTGTTCATTGTTTAAGGGTATTCACTAATTGACAACACTTAGTAAGACTCGACTAATAAGGTATATGTAACACATCACCTTTGAGCAGAAGTGAAACATCAAAAGGTTATTCAAGTTAAGCAAACTTAGTTTTGTAAAACATTTAATATGTAAGGTTGAACAAAACTAACCAATTGTTAAGTAGGAAACCACCTGAGTGGCGCCTGATATGTGAGTTGCAACTGATAGTGAGTGGCACGTTATAGTGTGAGTGGCACCTATTATCTGAGTGGAACCTAATAGTGAGTGGTGCCTAATAGTGAGTGGCACATGATGGGGTGAATGGTGCCAGCTGATATGATACCCATTGTTAGTGATGCCTATCAGCCTCTTAATGTCAGTGACGCCTATAAGCCTCTTAATGTCAGTGACGCATATAAGGCTCTTTGTTTCTTACCGCATAGATTGGATTCCCCTTTTGGTGTATGATTATGATAGGGTAATATGATCTTGAAGATCATGAAATTTAGAGAGAGGGGTGAATAATGTTGTTGTTGTAATTGTGGTGACCAACCTAAAACCTCTCTAGTAATCTCTATATATACACCAAGGGAAACCCTATTCTCAAATAAGGGTAAATATGTCCATCAAATATTTACCATTTTAATGAATCGGCGAAATAAGGTCAATGATTAATTATAATATAAATGATAATAATGGCCATATGAATATGTATTAAATATATTTTACAACATATTGTTCAAACTATCGGAAAACTACTTAAAGATACATCATACATGATCCAATTGTTTTGTGTGACACAGTTCTAAATGGTGTTTGCACAAGAGATATTATAAAATTAACGAGCGTGAAGGATGGTGATGGTCTCATCGTCAACGGAGACAACACCACCACTAGGTAATGTTGATGGTGAGTCCCTACCATAATTCGGTTGTCTAAATATGAATGCCGGTTGATTAGGAGAAGGAAGCATTGTTTCATGATTACTTAACATAAAAGCTACGTCAGTCATTGTGGGCCGATCACTAGCCAATTCTTGAACACACAAGATCCCGACATGGATACATAGAAGAACTTTATGGGCATCAAATAATCTCCCAAAGATGAGTCAACTACTGCCAAAGCTTTGTCTTGTTTCCACAAGTCCCAAACCTAGAAACGATGTAGACTGTGATAAAGTTTGTTTGGTGGGATGAATAACGAACAAAAAAAATATACGCCAAATTTAATTACTTACATGGCCGATCAAATTAACGGAGTTCTCCTTATAGTAGCTGCTATTTTTCCTACCACTGATTATCTCGAGAACTAGAATTCCGAAACTAAAAACATCAGATTTTACAGAAACAAGGCCTTCTATTGCATACTCTGGAGACATATAACCACTACAATCATATTATATCAACGTTAGATAAATGAAAGTAATTAAAACCATGTTGTGTTATAGATAGAAGAACTACACATACTATGTTCCAACAACTCTACGTGTTTTAGCTTCATCTTCATCCCCTCCAAAGATTCTTGCCATTCCAAAATCAGAAATTTTAGGGTTTAAATTTGTATCTAGCAAAATATTGCTTGGTTTTAGATCCCTATGGATGATCTTGAGCCTAGAATCGTGATGAAGATATAGTAGTCCACGAACAATCCCCTGAATGATCTGGAACCGTTTCTTCCAATCTAAAAGAGAAGCCTTTTCTTGATCTAGGTTTACATCATTCCGATGGATATTTAGAATTTATTGAACTTTAAAAAGAAGTAAAGTTGGATATTGAGAACTTAATTGTAGGTTTAATAACAAACCGAATATGAAAGAATCCAAGCCTTTGTTTGGTAAGTATTCGTAAACTAGCATGGTTTCTTCCTTATGGAAGCAATATCCCAAAAGTCGGACTAGGTTTCTGTGTTGAAGTTTCGCTATCAACGTTACTTCATTCTTAAATTCTTGCATCCCTTGACTCGAACTTTGTGATAATCTTTTGATAGCAATTTCTAGCCCATTTAGTAGCTTACCCTGAGTATAAACAATTAAAGGATAACAATATACAAACGTAAAGGCTATGATCATTGCAAGAATTGACAAGACATTACCTTATAAACTGAGCCGAATCCACCTTCTCCAAGCTTGTTTGAAGGAGAAAAATTATTAGTTGCCGCAACTATGGTGCTCAAATCGAACACATCTAAATCCACATTTTTGCCAATATCCTTCTCCATGAAAGCCCCTTCCATGGTATTCAAGATATCTTCACCTTCATTTCGTTTGACTGTATCAAACAATTAAGCAATTGTGAAGTTTATATTAACATTTATGTGAGTTACATTCCTCTTCTTCAGCATATATAAGTCTGAACCTTAAACCACGAAGCAGCAGTACAGCAGTACTGACGCAGTCCACAACTCATCTTCATATTGTTTAGGTAGTTTTGGGTATAGCATGGTTTGATCCCAATTTATTCAATCGTTAGATCTTAGATGAACTATAGTACTGCTTGATTCCCATTTCTGGGTAAAATGCTTTCAACTAATTTTTTACTTGCAATAAAAGGTAGCATTTAAGAGCTATGGATTATGCTGACATCAAATCATTTATAGTCAAAATATCTTATTTGTGTTTATAGTTTGAAAATGGTTTAAACCATAAAAAAAACAAATAAAAAGAGCTAAACGATTTAGTTTGGTTTCGTTGCAATGGATTCATGATTCCTATACACCAACAAGAATTCTGCATCACTCCAGATCATTAGTTTGTGATTTGAGCAGAATCTAATCAAAGTTAACATTATTTTACTCAAAGATGAATCGATTAAAAATAAATGAATTTAGACATATGACTTACCATTATTTTTCTTCCTTATGTAACAACAAATGAAGGTACACAAGAGAAAGCCTGCTGCAATCAATGGTATCCCGAAGATCAGAAATCGGTTTTTGTGCCTTCGGCTCTTCTTCGATAAGTACTTCGCTGAAAATATTACATAAGATTAATTAATATTTTCTTATAATGAAATATGAAAATAGTACATCAGATATTTGTTTATGCATTTGATTGTGACATACTAACATGCTATATTTTTAATTTTTTTCACTACGATACTCGAACATGCATGCCTATGGTGGGTTATTTTCACTATTGCGTCAGTTGGGTATAATCAGTCGCGTAAGTAGCACCATTTGCGGAGGTGTGACAAGCCACAATGTATCCATATTGTGGTACTCAATTAGTAATATTTGGGGAGACATATGGATTGGTCCTAGATTAAATTGTTTTGTTTTGTTTTGTTTTGTTTTGTTTTGGTGACTGGTAGTGTGTGCTTGGACCTAAAGATGTTAAACAAAAGAAAACACACCAAAATTATTAGTAGGATTATTTATTATTTATATCTATATTTTGAACTCTTCAAAGTATAAATATTTTAATTACGAGTAAATTGTCATTTTAGTTCTTGGTGTTTGACTAAAATTGTCACTTTACTTCAAATAGTTTTTTTCATGCCATTTTAGTCAAAATAGTTTTGTTTTCTGTCATTTTACTCCCTGACTTTTGTCATTTTTTGTCATTTTCATCGACCACCACCCACCCCATCACAACCTTTTATCATCGCCACCACTTGCCTGCACTATTACCACCCACCCCACCACCTTCACCACCCACCATTTCCACCACCACCGGCCACTTTTTCGCCACCCACGTCATCAACCAACACCGCCGCCATCATTGTAAAACCAACAACCACCGTCACCATCTTCACTGTAAATCGGCACAACACCATCCCCATACCATCGCAGCTGCAAAAAAAGAAAGAAAAATGTGTTTGACCAAAATTCACCTAAGTTAACAATTTTTTTTGAATGAAGTTAGTGAGTTGGATGAAAATGGCAAAAAATGACAAAAGCCAGGGACTAAAATGGCATAAAACAAAACTATTTTGCCTAAAATGACAAGAAAAAAACTATTTGAACTAAAGTGACAATTTTGATCAAATCTCAAGTACAAAAATGGCAATTTACTCTTTATTTACCATATATTAATTTAACTTAATAATTGTGTATGAGTTTTGCTTTTATTTTTATTTTGTTAGATTATTTTACTATTTTATTATATCTAGCTTAGTTTATTTATTTATAGTTTATTTAATTAAGATTAACTATTTATATAATTATTTGTTACAACTTTTGTGATCGTTATCATAAATAAACATGTTTTAAAAGTTATATTGGTAAAAACATTATAACCAAATATTTTTGTTTCATGTAACCATTAGATATCAATGCCACTTCAAGAAACTCAATATAAAAATGAGATTGTTGTTTCCCATAATTAAACCAATAAATTATTATTTGTTTTGCATTCGAGAGGATTGGAAGTTAGGTGAAAATACATAAACGAACGTTTTTACAAGTAATAAAATGAAGTTTGTTTTACAAAAATTTCAAGATATGTTACCTTATTAGTTTTAATTACCAACTAAGATATTGAATTGTATTGTATAGTTCTTTTACTATTGAGTACTTAACATGGATTAGAAACATTGTATATTTGAAGACTTACGAGTTACGAGTTAAGAGTTATAAGTTATGATTAACATGGATTAGAAACATTGTATATTTGAAGACTTACGAGTTACTAGTTATGAGTTATAAGTTATGATTAACATGGATTAGAAACTTTGTATATTTGAAGACTTACGAGTTACGAGTTATGAGTTATAAGTTATGATTGAGTCCAATCACCGATGTGATTATGTGAAATCCATGTTAAATACTTAAATTTAAAGTGAATATGTGATATTGAGATATGTTATTGACTTGAATTAGAATCATGGTAAGAATTTATGTTTCCGGTCCGACCCGAACCAGAAATAAAATATTATATATCAATACACATAAGACCCTTAGAAAATTCCCGTCCCCCATGAAAAAAATTTCTAGGTCCGCCGCTGATTCCACTCACGATATGGTGTATTAGGGTCAACATGAGCTAGTTTTGTTTTCTGTACAGTGGTTGTTACTTCTTACCATACGATTTAGTTGACTATACTTTTGTTTTGTGTCAGTGGCATTCACAATTTGTATAGTTATTCTATTTTGGCATTTGTTTAGTTGGCCTTCAATCCTTCATCAATCGGTTATGTTCATGATGATTCTTAATGTATTGGTTTTATTGTCCTTTTTCACTCTGTGATCACCGATATATATCTTGTAGGCCTGTCAATGGATCGGATATTGATTCATATCTAATCCGATCCATTTAAATGGCTTATTGGATCATAAAAAATATCCATTAATCCATTAATTAATCCAATGGATAGATCCATTTATCCAATTAATTATATGGATCGATCCATGATCCATCCGGATCGATCATCAACGGAACTAGAGGGGGGTCACTTGACCCTCCGGCCGGCGAAGTTTGGTATTTATCAGTGGCACGGAAAAGAGAAAGTTATTTACATTTTGACCCTTCTAGCTGTCTCTGAAATGTGAGAAAAACGAAAGAGAAAATTGAAGTTTATAATTTTAACGATTTTCCGGCGAGCTCTAGTTATTGTGAAGCAAGGCTGAGGAAGAAAGAACATTAAAATTAAAAATTAATAAAAAATGACAGCATCTTGGAAGAGAAGTATTATTGTCTTGAAAAATCACCCAAATTACTTACTAGTCAATGCACAAGACTGATTCACATTTAGATTTGATATTTTTTAATTAGTTGTTTATTTTGTGCTTAATATTAATTTTTAATTATATATATTATTTTGTTTACGTGACTATCACTATTATTATATATTATTTCACAAACACATATGTATATAAACAAAAAAAAAATCAAACCATGAAATATCAACAAAAAGTTTTTTACTAAGAGAAGGCCAAAAAAGTTGAATTATTAAAAAAATAAATTTGTTAGCGAAGAAAAAAAATCGATGATAATCGCTAATGTAAAATATAGCACGACCCCCAGCCCAAAGGTTCTGATTTCGCCACTGGGATCTATCCACTATTAATTAAAAAAATTGAATAAGGAAAATTTCTTTAAAGCCTTATGGCACTGGTGCTCTTATTCCAGTTTGGTCCTCTTTCATCCTCGTCCAGCCCTCTTTCAACGCAAGTTCGCAACCTCCATCCAGCTCTGATGCGGCGTAGCCGATTCCGACCTAAATCAACAAACTAGCCACAATTGCTCTATATTCACCAACACAAGATATATAATATTATAATTTCACGATACACTATTATAAACTCTACATTAAATAACTATATATAAAACACTAATCAAAGTTCAAAAGTATAATTAATTAATCAACAGCATTGCAGAACTTTCATCAACTTATTCAAATAGTATAATTAATTAATCAACAGCATTTCATGCAGAATTTTAATTTTTTCCAACACAGTGACCTGAAAATAAAAAAACGCACACCATTCCTAAATCCTAAATTAAATAAATAATCAACGAAATTTCAAAATCTCATACCAGCAACTTCCTAACATGTCGCACATTTCCAGTAACCACCGCAACGAACAAAGCAGTGACGTCAGAAAATCCTTGTACTCAAACCGCACAACATTCTCCGATTCACCGCTGCATTGAACCTCCGCCGTACAAACTTTAACCGAAACAACGCCGGCGAAGTTGACATCAACGTACGGATCGTCAACGCAGTCAAATGCAGATTTGAGGTGGTCGAAAGAGGAGGCAAAACAAAAGTTTGATATTTTAGATCTGTTTTTTTTTTTCGATTTTTTAGAATTTTTTTTTTATTTTTTTTAGATTTGGTTTTTTTTTTTTTTTTTGACTTTTTGTGATTTTTTTTTACTTTTTAGAGTATTTTTATTATATTTTTTTTAGTATGGATCGATCCGGATAGTGATCCATCCATTTAAAATAATTGTGATATGGATCGGATCACCATCCATTATGTTGGATCATAGATCGGATCATGATTCAACCCATATCCATCCATTGACAGGCCTAATATCTTGTACCATTATTATCGATTTCACAATAATTACTATTATTCTTTCCGTTATCAAGTAATACTTGGCTAAACGTACTATGTTTATTTTTGTTGTTTTCTGGGTTTACTTTTGTTGTTTTTCTTTGTTTCCGCCACATACAAGTACTTGAGAAAATCATGGGATTTTAAAGAAAGTATATTGAACTGAATACTCCTTTTGTTTTGTTATTTCTTTCTTTCTTTCTTTCTGAATACACTTTTTTGTTTTTCTCCTCGTTGAACTGAATACTCCTTTTGTTTTGTTCTTTCTTTCTGAATACACTAGTAAATGTTAATGGTTAATTATAAAGTAAACACTAGCCAAGTATTACTTGATAACCGAAAGAATAATAGTAACTTGATAACGGAAAGAATAATAGTAACTATTGATAGCGTACCTAACTCAGCTGCATCAACCCGCATATAAAAAGATTGGCCGCCATCTAAAAACGTTCTCGTATCGTTCATGTCCCCATGCCACGTAATACAACCTCCACCCTCGGCCCCTTTACTGATATCAGCACTTGCGTACCCCATGCACGTACAATTCCTCAAGCACAACTCTTCGCACGCTTTTAAACCCAAACTCATGTTCACACGTGCCGATGATGTGTCAGGTACCTTAACACGGGCCAACTCAACGAACCCGTCTCCGACCTTGCACATCTGTATTCCGACCTTTCTCTTACACCCTTTGGAGCCTTCCCTTATGTACCAGTCCTGTGGTGATCGTGGCTCGTATCCAGGAAGGCAGTCACACTCAAAAGTAACTGATGCATTTGGATCACAAAAGCCAAAAGGACCGCAATGGTTATACCCATCACACTGGTCTTTTGGGTGGGACCAGAACCCAATCCACTTTCGATCTGATTCGTGCCAAGTTAGCCTCTCTAAAGTACCAGACTCGGTAACGACTAATCTAGAGAGCATGGACGGGCTGTGCATATGGTAAGCGATGGTCACCTCATCATCATTATTTATATAACTAGCGATATAGATATAATCTTTCGTCATCCCCGGTACACCACTCCATCCAAGACCAGTCCATGACCCTGCCCGCCAATATTTTGTCATACCTTTAAACAAGAACAATTGAGTTGACCCAACAAGCTCCAGTTTATATGTATAATCCCCCACACCAGGATTCCCACTAGACTTCCAAGATGTAATCACCCTGTTCAAACCCGTTTTCTTATATAACCCGAGCTTCATACCCGAAAGAAACGTATTTGAAGGGTGATCAAAGCTTTGCCATGAATATACCTCTTTCTTTAGGCCTTGAAACAACACCAAATTCCCCGAATCCAACAACTGGGCCGTAAAACTATCATTCATCACTCCGGAAACATTGGTTGACCAAAACACAAAACTTTGATCTTTTTCTTGAAGGAGTAGATTCCCCGTTTGATCCATGGATAGGATGCCGGTCGAGTTGGAGATCGGACGGTCTCTATTGGCAACCCAAACTATAGTTTGCTCAGAAATCTTGTTATACCAGATACCCACATATCTGTTGGTGGAGTTTGCGGGACTAAAAAATCCAAGAGCAAAAGTTTCTCCATTAGAGACCAAAATATCCCCATCTTTAACAGGTCGGTTGAGTGTGATGGTGTCTATACAAGTGCAAAAGCGAAGAAATAGTAAGATTTGTATAGATACTAGAATGCATCTTACTTGGTACATGTTCTCTTACGTTTTTCAAATATGATGCTTTCTGTTTTCTCACTTTTATTTCTTACCAAAATAAATTTCCTTTCAAAGACTTTGACGTTGACTTGTTATTTGTTACCAAGAAATTCCTAAAAGTCTACCTTAAACTTCAGTCGGCAGGTTTAAACATATTTACAAACGTCATTAGCTAGATATGAAGAAATGCACAAGAAAAGACGAAAGATTTACACATGCATGTGTGTATAAATGATTTTATATATTAAAATATATGGTAAATAGTGAATTATTGCTTTTTCTTAAAAAAACAAGTATAGATTAATGAATAAAATAACAAGTGGATCGTGGAATACGCATGCTTCTAGTTGTCTAGCACATCTTCCGTGACTGATTAATATTAATTAATACAATAATTAGTTAATTACTAGTATCACCATCTATGGGCTTTGACCTAACTTGGGCTTCGTCAAATATAAACCAACCCTTTTATTCATTTTCACGTTATCTACATATATATCTTTTTTCTTTTTTAATATAAAGATGTAGGGATTGTTTGGCAACTTCTGAATGATTAAGGGCATGTTTGGCTAAGCTTTTTGAAACAACTTATTGACTTGTTGGCTTTTCGAAAAGTTATAACCTCTAAAAAGTCTGTTTGGCAATGAGGTGTATGTGAGGGAAAAAGTGACTTTTCCAAAGAGTCACTACATAATGACTTTTCCAAAAAGTCACTACATCATGACTTTTCCAAAAAGTCATAAGCCCCTTTAAAAAGCTAAGCCAAACATGCCCTAAGTGCTGAACCAGTAAGAGATCCGAACCCGTTCAAACCCGTTCACGTAAGAAAATAACTCATTCTAACCCTATTAGGTTTGAGTAATCAACCCGTACTTCATTTTGTCTGTTCTATTACAACCCATTTTGACCCGCTCTTAATATCAAGCACGCTCATAATGACCCGGCAGGCCGTTAAAACAACCCATAAGGACCCAAAATTTGGTGACCGGGTCAGAGTTGCCAGGCCTAGTTTCAACTTATAAAAATCTTTCATCTTTTCTTATGTATTTCTTCATATCTAATGACGTTTGTAAATATGTTTAAAAACTGCCCACTAAAGTTTACGGTAGACTTTTAAGTTGAATTTCAAAACCTAATCGTTTGTTTTATTAATTTTCAATAGGATTTAGAACTAAACTAACGTAATAGACTACTGCGCTGTTTGTTTAGCTCTTAATGGTTCAGACTCTTACTGGTTCAGCACTTAATAGTTCAGACATTTTACTAGTTCAACACTTAATGGTTCAGACTGTTTGTTTCACGAGCATATGTATGAATGGTTTAGACATTTGCCTCTGAATGGTTAAGTTCTCTAATCTGAATTGGTCAGACATTTGCCTCTGAACGGTTAAGCATTATACTGGCTCTTAGTGGTTTAGACCTCTTATTGGTTCAGCAGTTAATGATTCGTACCTTGGACCATTAACAGGTTTGTCTTTCAATGGTCGAAATGGGTTCCAAAAAAACGTAATGTGTTATATGGAGGGCGGCCTTGGACCGTATCCCGACTCTTTCAGCCCTTCAGGCAAGGAACTGTTATGTTGGCGATACTTCGTGTGCTCTTTTTGGTAACGAGACTAAAACAACGGATCACATTCTCTGTGCGTGTGACATCGCTTCTTCGGTTTGGAATTATATTAATGTGTGGTGCAAATTTAGTCCTTTTATTTTGTTGTTGGTTAAAGATATTGTTGAAGCCCATATTTATTTACTGCAATGTTAGGAGAAAGGCTAAATAGGTGATTCAAGGTATTATGTATGTGGCGGCTTGGTGAATTTGGAAGGCGAGAAACAATAAGAAGATTTTCTAATATCGATGTAAACCCCGTAGGGACTACTCAAAACATTAAGTCTCTCGGGTTCTTGTGGTATAGGAATCGGTCTAAAGATAGGTCTTTGAGTTGTGAAAAATGATGTAATTTTGATTTGTTGTAGTTTGCTATTGTTGCCGCCCCTGTTTTTTTTTTTTTTTTTTTTTTTTTTTTGGGTTTTGGCGTTGTTTATAAAATTCTCCTTAAAAAAAAAACTTAATGATTCGGACCTCTTATCAGTCCAACACTTAACCATTCAGAAATTCCCAAACAGTCAAAATATATATGTATAGATAACATGAAAATGAATAAAAGGGTTTGTTTATATTGGACGAAGCCCAAGTTAGGTCAAAGCCCATAGATGGTGGTGCTAGTAATTAAATTAATATTAATCAGTCACCAAAGATGGCCTAGACAACTAGAAGCACGCGTATTCCACGATCCCCTTGTTATTTTATTCATTAATCTATACATTCATTCAACTTTAAGAAAAAGCAATAATGTTGTAGAAGCTTCGCACAAACAATGTTGTAGAAGTTTCACACAAATCAAATCTACGAAACAACAAGTCCAAAAATCAATTTGTGGAACAGAAGTCAATCTCATATTCAAAAACCGGTCCAATAGAAAGCCTTGTAATGATTGGAGATCGATTTGTGACAATTTAGGTTGAAAAACAAACTCTGATGTCTCCGGAGTGGGGTGGGTATTCGCTTTGATACCAAGCTAATAAGCCTTTGTGTGTAATTGTAAAAAGTTGTATTAATTTTGATTAGGTTTACAAACAGGAGGGGGTTATATACTATACATATTACATCTAATTACATTGTGTGTAAGATGGAGATATACGAATGAGGGAAAATGTGTATGGAAGAAAGTTGTTGAGGCTTGTCACTCTAATAAAAGAGTATGGTCGGTTTTGCCTCTCAATAGAGCTATCATAGGAGGAGGTGGGGTTAATATAGTTAAATTGGAATTCAAGCTTGTTGCTGCAACAAATATAAGACCGAGAAGAGTGGTTAGACTGGCTAGGCAAAAGGGTTCAAGAGTCTTGGTATGCCTAACGCAGGCCGCGGGGTCCCCTCGCGTATGCAATACGTAGGGTCGGATCACTTTACTATGGATTGCTTTGAATTGTGTATTGAAGGAGACTCAATCCAGAATGTTTGCATGCAATGTGATAGTGTTGGAGTGAGTGAAGAATAGAACAAATGAAGCACAAGTTCTAGAGAGAGTGTGAGATTTCTGTAATGGCTGATTGAATGGACCAGGATTGTTATTTATAGAGAAGGAATCAGCCATAAAAGGAAACCTTTGACTAGTGATCCGAGAGTGCAGTGAGGAGCTTCCCATTTTTGGTAGGTTGAAGGCTTCGGACCTGCGGGTAAAAGTGTGTTACTTCCCACATGCTCTTTTGCGGCTGAGTGGGAGAGATCACACGTAAAGTGTGATGTGACTTGAAACTGTTTCATGATTTTGTTGTTCACTACAGCTGGTCGTCTTCTGAACCCTTTTACCTTTCAACCCTTTAAGCTATATTGCACTTTCAGCCAGTTTATTAAGCTTGAGCTACCCACATCATCAGTCCCCCAAGTCAGAGGATTTTGTGGTGTTAGCTCAAGGGCTTCTGGCTTTTGCACGATATTTTTTAGCAGTTTAAAGGCTTCAAGGCTTCAAGGCTTGAAAGGGTCCAGGCTTCGTATTTTGGGCAGCGAAACAGCTGGATTTGAATTTGAAAAGACAGTTGATTTGACAGTTTTTGCAGACGGCAGTTATTAGCCCTCTATGTAATTATGGTAGTCGTCAGCCTTTATTTATTTACCCATTTATCAAGATAAACAAACTTTACTTATTTCTCTCAAACACCTTCGAGTTTCATCAAACAATTTCTTCCGTCCAGGTTAGTCTTTTCTTCATATTTTTCTTTTTTCCTTCAATTATCACTCATGGGTGCCCGAAAGGATTAGTCCATCAGTTACTCTCGTCTTACCCAAGAAGAGGTTGAGGCATTTTGTGTTCAATGGGGGATCGATTCAAAGTTTAACCCGGTGGCTCTAGGTTTAGACAAGTCTATCGATCAATGTCCGGCCGGTTTCGTTGCTTTATATTGCCCTCATTTTGAATTTTCAAACCTCCGTCACCCTTTTGTGTTTTTGTTCTCAATGTCTTAGAGTATTATCGTGTTTCTTTCGGTCAAATACACCCACAGGGCCTTGCTAGGGTTTTGCACTTTGAGATTGTATGTATGTAACGCCCCGCTTTTTCGTAACTTTCCTTAATTAAAAAGCTTGTCTTGTGTTTCTACTTTTGGAAACTTGTTTCCCTTGTAATCGTATTTCGTTGTAACGTTGTAAATCCGAGGCTTTAATCGTAATAAAATCCCCTATTTCATACATATTATACCTCGCTTGTTCATTCATGCTTATACACTTAATTCATTATTGTCACACCCCGTTATCTACAGCTCAGCCCGGTGGGCCCAGTGGAGAGTATCGTGACGTAAGATTGATATCGTCATAGTCAAACAGACACAGAATAGCACAGCGGAAGTCTTGGAATAAAAAATATTATTACAAACCCAATTGTCAGAAAATATTGAAATGATAATTACATTCGAGCTTGTAATATTAAATCCACTGGCGGATCTAAATCAAATACACAACATGTTCAACAGACATAAGGCATTACGGACTTGCAAGATCCTCTACTTAACGCCCAGAAGCTTCCAGCCAATTATGAGTAGTACATGTCACTTAGTCTTTTGAAAATACGTCAGTTTACACTCGTGAATACAATTAACCGACTCATTTGAAAACATTTATGAAAATTGATTTAAATGCACAAGGCATAAAATCTTTTATAACTTGGGACATATGATGCAAATGATATGAATAATAAAAACAACGTTACATATACAAGTTGATAATAGCTTTATTACTAAATCACTTCAAGTGCGTTCTTTTCATGTATGTATGTTGCTTTCCATCAGTTTCCAATTTATTTTCCATTCTTTTCACTTAAAGTGCATTCTTTAATGAAATCTAATTTCAAATTTATTTTCCATCAGTTTCCGGTTTTAGCCGTTTCTTTTCATGTACGTATGTTGGTTATCAACACACTCATTTTCCTTTGATACTTCTGATTGTTATAGTTAATTCTTAAGGAAATTTAGTGTATTGGAGGTAAATGAATGTATTGCTTTCCATGTATAAGCCCTTAGATTATGGGTCATGGTATTGTACATTAAAATGTATTCATAGATGCCACTGAATCTTATAGTTAGAATCTAGAGTAAATGCATACGGTTTGGGTGTTCCTTTGATTCTTCCAAAGAAAACAAATTAGTCTTAGAAAATTTAGAATCTGGAATATCTCCCAAAGTGGCAATAATTAAATGAGGTTTTGATTATCATAAGAGACATAATGTTTGACTTATCCCACTAGTTATGCTCTAGTTTTCTTATGTAAGACGTTTATCAGAAAGAGTTGCAGGATTGTCATGTCTTGATAGATAATCAAAATCCAATAAGAGCAAATTTTATAGAAACTCTTTAGTGAAGCAAAAACATCTCAGGTTTTGAAAAATTTGAGCGGATGATATGGATGAGATACAATCTTGAAGAAGAAATTTGGAATAATTTACATTATTTGGTAATCAAGTAAGGTAGACTAAATTTGTTATTATGATATTAATGAAAATACATTTATGTAAGGATCACTATATTTGTGCAAATGAGATATTGTCTATTATAAACACGAAAATAAGAGACTATGTAAAGTTCTTCTTAAACAATAACACATCACCTTTGGGCAGAAGTGAAATTATTCAAGCATAGTTGCAAATCAAGTGTAACACATCACCTTTAGGCCGAAGTGAGACAATCAATTTATTAGGCACAGGTTAGTTTTGCAATACTGACGTCTACTTCAACCAAATTTTGAGTAAAGACAATCAATTTATTAGGCACAAGTTATTATAATTTTTAAATACCATTTTTTACTCTTTTATCAAATTTTAAATTTATAAAACATGATATAACACTATCATTCTCTAGAACACGCTAGGGTAAGTGCACCCACTGTTGGCGTAGTATAGGGATGGTAAGACACCGAGATCATCCAAGGACACAAGAGATTTTAATACCGAAATATGTCAATGTCTAATCTAACCAAATTTTGAGTAAAGATTTTTAAATTAGTAAAATAAAGAAACTAAATAAATAAAAGAACAAATAGACAAGATAGAATCACTTGTTTCCCACTCGTCATTTATGTATCCTTTGATGATTTCCGCACTTTGGGTTTTTTAAGAGATTATCTTAGTTATAGTGGCATGTCCCTCTTTTGGAGGCAACGCTACCCTCAACCATATTGGTTTGAGTCACCAGGGATACAGTCTTGCAAGGCCGAAATATTGAAAGATAATTAAATACGTTAGTAATGCAAAATGTGGCATCTCTCTCTTTTGGAGGCAACGCTACCCTCGACCATTATGGTCTGAGTCAGCAGGGATACAGTCCCGTAAGGCCGGTTTAAAGTTTTAATAGTAGTTTATTTATAAGGGATTCAAGCTGTTCTTACTTCCCCCGATTTTGATGCTATCTGCCTCAAAGAAAGTCCTAACAAGCTTGAATCAAGTCCTCGTAGGATCTATACACTGAACGAGGCAAGAACTTTACCCAAACCACCCTTCTTACCCCCTTCCAGGTAGTTAAGGCGCTTTATATAAATAGTAAAGACACGAATGAGTGAGTCAACAAAACATGAAGAGATGATAGAATAAAGTTCCCTTTCAATATAAAAAACTAGTTATTAAAGTCATTAATACATACCCAATTAAAAAGTTACCAAATCTTGAAAATCAAACGTAATGCATAAATGAATTGTCTTCACCAAGTGATGTAAGAGATTAGTGAAGCATGGCCTTTGTTTGACAAAAACTCTTACGATCAATCTTGGATCCCGAGATACTACACACACTCGAAGGATGGATGATGGATGAATGTGGTGGATGATGGTGGTGGGGTGGTGACAGGTGTAAGAGAAGTGGTTTGCAAAGGGATGAGTTGCAAGTGAACCAAGAACCTCTATTTATAACTGAAAACAATGGGTTTACACGGCCACGTGCCCTTCTCCTTCTATGTCTTCATTTAATGCACTTATCAGCCCATATGCTCACACGGCCTCGTGTGTCAACGACACGGTCCTGTGGCCTTTGTAAATGTTGTACGATCCAAGATTTACAAATCTGAGAGTTGACCACGACATGTGTTCATGAGACACGGCCCCGTGTCCCTTGTCTGCTTCTGTTTGTCTTTTTCTTCAGGAATCTTGAGTGGGTCACGGCCCCATGCCCGGCAGGCACGGCTCGTGCTTGGCTTCTGGTTTGTTGTTTTTATTCTTAGGGTGAAACATGGAGGGTCGGTATTGTGTATCAACTTCCCTTCTTCTGTATTTATGTTGGTTTTTACTGATAGTTTGTTCCTTTTATACGTTTAAGCTCATTTAATCCTGAAAATCAAAAGTATACAAAGAATCACACTTTTTCCAACATTAGTACTAAAAAAGGTCGTTTTTATACCTTATTTGATATAATTTATATGTTGCATTTGGTGCATATCAAATACATAAATTTAACACATCACCTTTGGGTAGAAGTGAAACATTCATGCATTTTAGGTAAAATGTCATGTGAATATCAATGAACAACTATTAATAAGGTATGCAACATGAACATAACACATCACCTTTGGGCAGAAGTGTAATGTTCAAGTATGTAAGAGTAATGTCGCATGTGTGTTTATGTCAATCATTAATATGATTTGTTTTAAGGACACATGTTTCATGACCATGCTTGTTCATTGTTTAAGGGTATTCACTAATTGACAACACTTAGTAAGACTCGACTAATAAGGTATATGTAACACATCACCTTTGAGCAGAAGTGAAACATCAAAAGGTTATTCAAGTTAAGCAAACTTAGTTTTGTAAAACATTTAATATGTAAGGTTGAACAAAACTAACCAATTGTTAAGTAGGAAACCACCTGAGTGGCGCCTGATATGTGAGTTCAACTGATAGTGAGTGGCACGTTATAGTGTGAGTGGCACCTATTATCTGAGTGGAACCTGATAGTGAGTGGTGCCTAATAGTGAGTGGCACATGATGGGGTGAGTGGTGCCAGCTGATATGATACCCATTGTTAGTGATGCCTATAAGCCTCTTAATGTCAGTGACGCATATAAGGTTCTTTGTTTCTTACCACATAGATTGGATTCCCCTTTTGGTGTATGATTATGATAGGGTAATATGATCTTGAAGATCATGAAAATTAGAGAGAGGGGCGAATAATGTTGTTGTTGTAATTGTGGTGACCAACCTAGAACCTCTCTAGTAATCTCTATATATACACCAAGGGAAACCCTATTCTCAAATAAGGGTAAATACGTCCATCAAATATTTACCATTTTAATGAATCGGCGAAATAAGGTCAATGATTAATTATAATATAAATGATAATAATGGCCATATGAATATGTATTAAATATATTTTACAACATATTGTTCAAACTATCGGAAAACTACTTAAAGATACATCATACATGATCCAATTGTTTTGTGTGACACAGTTCTAAATGGTGTTTGCACAAGAGATATTATAAAATTAACGAGCGTGAAGGATGGTGATGGTCTCATCGTCAACGGAGACAACACCACCACTAGGTAATGTTGATGGTGAGTCCCTACCATAATTCGGTTGTCTAAATATGAATGCCGGTTGATTAGGAGAAGGAAGCATTGTTTCATGATTACTTAACATAAAAGCTACGTCAGTCATTGTGGGCCGATCACTAGCCAATTCTTGAACACACAAGATCCCGACATGGATACATAGAAGAACTTTATGGGCATCAAATGAATCTCCCAAAGATGAGTCAACTACTGCCAAAGCTTTGTCTTGTTTCCACAAGTCCCAAACCTAGAAACGATGTAGATTGTGATAAAGTTTGTTTGGTGGGATGAATAACGAATAAAAAAAAATATACGCCAAATTTAATTACTTACATGGCCGATCAAATTAAAGGAGTTCTCCTTATAGTAGCTGCTATTTTTCCTACCACTGATTATCTCGAGAACTAGAATTCCGAAACTAAAAACATCAGATTTTACAGAAACAAGGCCTTCTATTGCATACTCTGGAGACATATAACCACTACAATCATATTATATCAACGTTAGATAAATGAAAGTAATTAAAACCATGTTGTGTTATAGATAGAAGAACTACACATACTATGTTCCAACAACTCTACGTGTTTTAGCTTCATCTTCATCCCCTCCAAAGATTCTTGCCATTCCAAAATCAGAAATTTTAGGGTTTAAATTTGTATCTAGCAAAATATTGCTTGGTTTTAGATCCCTATGGATGATCTTGAGCCTAGAATCGTGATGAAGATATAGTAGTCCACGAACAATCCCCTGAATGATCTGGAACCGTTTCTTCCAATCTAAAAGAGAAGCCTTTTCTTGATCTAGGTTGACATCATTCCGATGGATATTTAGAATTTATTGAACTTTAAAAAGAAGTAAAGTTGGATATTGAGAACTTAATTGTAGGTTTAATAACAAACCGAATATGAAAGAATCCAAGCCTTTGTTTGGTAAGTATTCGTAAACTAGCATCGTTTCTTCCTTATGGAAGCAATATCCCAAAAGTCGGACTAGGTTTTTGTGTTGAAGTTTCGCTATCAACGTTACTTCATTCTTAAATTCTTGCATCCCTTGACTCGAACTTTGTGATAATCTTTTGATAGCAATTTCTAGCCCATTTAGTAGCTTACCCTGAGTATAAACAATTAAAGGATAACAATATACAAACGCAAAGGCTATGATCATTGCAAGAATTGACAAGACATTACCTTATAAACTGAGCCGAATCCACCTTCTCCAAGCTTGTTTGAAGGAGAAAAATTATTAGTTGCCGCAACTATGGTGCTCAAATCGAACACATCTAAATCCACATTTTTGCCAATATCCTTCTCCATGAAAGCCCCTTCCATGGTATTCAAGCTATCTTCACCTTCATTTCGTTTGACTGTATCAAACATTTAAGCAATTGTGAAGTTTATATTAACATTTATGTGAGTTACATTCCTCTTCTTCAGCATATATAAGTCTGAACCTTAAACCATGAAGCAGCAGTACTGACGCAGTCCACAACTCACCTTCATATTGTTTAGGTAGTTTTGGGTATAGCATGGTTTGATCCCAATTTATTCTATTGTTAGATCTTAGATGAACTATAGTACTGCTTGATTCCCATTTCTGGGTAAAATGCTTTCAACTAATTTTTTACTTGCAATAAAAGGTAGCATTTAAGAGCTATGGATTATGCTGACATCAAATCATTTATAGTCAAAATATCTTATTTGTGTTTATAGTTTGAAAATGGTTTAAACCATAAAAAAAAACAAATAAAAAGAGCTAAACGATTTAGTTTGGTTTCGTTGCAATGGATTCATGATTCCTATACACCAACAAGAATTCTGCATCACTCCAGATCATTAGTTTGTGATTTGAGCAGAATCTAATCAAACTTAACATTATTTTACTCAAAGATGAATCGATTAAAAATAAATGAATTTAGACATATGACTTACCATTATTTTTCTTCCTTATGTAACAACAAATGAAGGTACACAAGAGAAAGCCTGCTGCAATCAATGGTATCCCGAAGATCAGAAATCGGTTTTTGTGCCTTCGGCTCTTCTTCGATAAGTACTTCGCTGAAAATATTACATAAGATTAATTAATATTTTCTTATAATGAAATATGAAAATAGTACATCAGATATTTGTTTATGCATTTGATGGTGACATACTAACATGCTATATTTTTTATTTTTTTCACTACGATACTCGAACATGCATGCCTATGGTGGGTTATTTTCACTATTGCGTCAGTTGGGTATAATCAGTCGCGTAAGTAGCACCATTTGCGGAGGTGTGACAAGCCACAATGTATCCATATTGTGGTACTCAATTAGTAATATTTGGGGAGACATATGGATTGGTCCTAGATTAAATTGTTTTGTTTTGTTTTGTTTTGTTTTGTTTTGGTGACTGGTAGTGTGTGCTTGGACCTAAAGATGTGAAACAAAAGAAAACACACCAAAATTCTTAGTAGGATTATTTATTATTTATATCTATATTTTGAACTCTTCAAAGTATAAATATTTTAATTACGAGTAAATTGTCATTTTAGTTCTTGGTGTTTGACTAAAATTGTCACTTTACTTCAAATAGTTTTTTTCATGCCATTTTAGTCAAAATAGTTTTGTTTTCTGTCATTTTACTCCCTGACTTTTGTCATTTTTTGTCATTTTCATCGACCACCACCCACCCCATCACAACCTTTTATCATCGCCACCACTTGCCTGCACTATTACCACCCACCCCACCACCTTCACCACCCACCATTTCCACCACCACCGGCCACTTTTTCGCCACCCACGTCATCAACCAACACCGCCGCCATCATTGTAAAACCAACAACCACCGTCACCATCTTCACTGTAAATCGGCACAACACCATCCCCATACCATCGCAGCTGCAAAAAAAGAAAGAAAAATGTGGTTTGACCAAAATTCACCTAAGTTAACAAAATTTTTTTAATGAAGTTAGTGAGTTGGATGAAAATGGCAAAAAATGACAAAAGCCAGGGACTAAAATGGCATAAAACAAAACTATTTTGCCTAAAATGACAAGAAAAAAACTATTTGAACTAAAGTGACAATTTTGATCAAATCTCAAGTACAAAAATGGCAATTTACTCTTTATTTACCATATATTAATTTAACTTAATAATTGTGTATGAGTTGTGCTTTTATTTTTATTTTGTTAGATTATTTTACTATTTTATTATATCTAGCTTAGTTTATTTATTTATAGTTTATTTAATTAAGATTAACTATTTATATAATTATTTGTTACAACTTTTGTGATCGTTATCATAAATAAACATGTTTTAAAAGTTATATTGGTAAAAACATTATAACCAAATATTTTTGTTTCATGTAACCATTAGATATCAATGCCACTTCAAGAAACTCAATATAAAAATGAGATTGTTGTTTCCCATAATTAAACCAATAAATTATTATTTGTTTTGCATTCGAGAGGATTGGAAGTTAGGTGAAAATACATAAACGAACGTTTTTACAAGTACTAAAATGAAGTTTGTTTTACAAAAATTTCAAGATATGTTACCTTATTAGTTTTAATTACCAACTAAGATATTGAATTGTATTGTATAGTTCTTTTACTATTGAGTACTTAACATGGATTAGAAACATTGTATATTTGAAGACTTACGAGTTACGAGTTAAGAGTTATAAGTTATGATTAACATGGATTAGAAACATTGTATATTTGAAGACTTACGAGTTACTAGTTATGAGTTATAAGTTATGATTAACATGGATTAGAAACTTTGTATATTTGAAGACTTACGAGTTACGAGTTATGAGTTATAAGTTATGATTGAGTCCAATCACCGATGTGATTATGTGAAATCCATGTTAAATACTTAAATTTAAAGTGAATATGTGATATTGAGATATGTTATTGACTTGAATTAGAATCATGGTAAGAATTTATGTTTCCGGTCCGACCCGAACCAGAAATAAAATATTATATATCAATACACATAAGACCCTTAGAAAATTCCCGTCCCCCATGAAAAAAATTTCTAGGTCCGCCGCTGATTCCACTCACGATATGGTGTATTAGGGTCAACATGAGCTAGTTTTGTTTTGTGTACAGTGGTTGTTACTTCTTACCATACGATTTAGTTGACTATACTTTTGTTTTGTGTCAGTGGCATTCACAATTTGTATAGTTATTCTATTTTGGCATTTGTTTAGTTGGCCTTCAATCCTTCATCAATCGGTTATGTTCATGATGATTCTTAATGTATTGGTTTTATTGTCCTTTTTCACTCTGTGATCACCGATATATATCTTGTAGGCCTGTCAATGGATCGGATATTGATTCATATCCAATCCGATCCATTTAAATGGCTTATTGGATCATAAAAAATATCCATTAATCCATTAATTAATCCAATGGATAGATCCATTTATCCAATTAATTATATGGATCGATCCATGATCCATCCGGATCGATCATCAACGGAACTAGAGGGGGGTCACTTGACCCTCCGGCCGGCGAAGTTTGGTATTTATCAGTGGCACGGAAAAGAGAAAGTTATTTACATTTTGACCCTTCTAGCTGTCTCTGAAATGTGAGAAAAACGAAAGAGAAAATTGAAGTTTATAATTTTAACGATTTTCCGGCGAGCTCTAGTTATTGTGAAGCAAGGCTGAGGAAGAAAGAACATTAAAATTAAAAATTAATAAAAAATGACAGCATCTTGGAAGAGAAGTATTATTGTCTTGAAAAATCACCCAAATTACTTACTAGTCAATGCACAAGACTGATTCACATTTAGATTTGATATTTTTTAATTAGTTGTTTATTTTGTGCTTAATATTAATTTTTAATTATATATATTATTTTGTTTACGTGACTATCACTATTATTATATATTATTTCACAAACACATATGTATATAAATAAAAAAAATCAAACCATGAAATATCAACAAAAAGTTTTTTACTAAGAGAAGGCCAAAAAAGTTGAATTATTAAAAAAATAAATTTGTTAGCGAAGAAAAAAAATCGATGATAATCGCTAATGTAAAATATAGCACGACCCCCAGCCCAAAGGTTCTGATTTCGCCACTGGGATCGATCCACTATTAATTAAAAAAATTGAATAAGGAAAATTTCTTTAAAGCCTTATGGCACTGGTGCTCTTATTCCAGTTTGGTCCTCTTTCATCCTCGTCCAGCCCTCTTTCAACGCAAGTTCGCAACCTCCATCCAGCTCTGAAGCGACCTAAATCAACAAACTAGCCACAATTGCTCTATATTCACCAACACAAGATGTATAATATTATAATTTCACGATACACTATTATAAACTCTACATTAAATAACTATATATAAAACACTAATCAAAGTTCAAAAGTATAATTAATTAATCAACAGCATTGCAGAACTTTCATCAACTTATTCAAATAGTATAATTAATTAATCAACAGCATTTCATGCAGAATTTTAATTTTTTCAAACACAGTGACCTGAAAATAAAAAAACGCACACCATTCCTAAATCCTAAATTAAATAAATAATCAACGAAATTTCAAAATCTCATACCAGCAACTTCCTAACATGTCGCACATTTCCAGTAACCACCGCAACGAACAAAGCAGTGACGTCAGAAAATCCTTGTACTCAAACCGCACAACATTCTCCGATTCACCGCTGCATTGAACCTCCGCCGTACAAACTTTAACCGAAACAACGCCGGCGAAGTTGACATCAACATACGGATCGTCAACGCAGTCAAATGCAGATTTGAGGTGGTCGAAAGAGGAGGCAAAACAAAAGTTTGATTTTTTAGATTTTTTTTTTTTTTTAGATTTTTTAGAATTTTTTTTTATTTTTTTTAGATTTGGTTTTTTTTTTTTTTTTTTTTTACTTTTTGTGATTTTTTTTACTTTTTAGAGTATTTTTATTATATTTTTTTTAGTATGGATCGATCCGGATAGTGATCCATCCATCAGGGGCGGATGTATAGTGTATCAAGGGGTAGCCTCCGCTACTGCTTGGTCGGAAAATTTTTGACATTTTTAGTGTAAATTTTGGAAAAATTTGACGTTTTTTCGATTTCGTTACCGCTTATTTATAAAACGTTCCCGCTTGGTCGGAATCCTAGATCCGCCACTGCCATCCATTTAAAATAATTGGGATATTGATCGGATCACCATCCATTATGTTGGATCATAGATCGGATCATGATTCAACCCATATCCATCCATTGACAGGCCTAATATCTTGTACCATTATTATCGATTTCACAATAATTACTATTATTCTTTCCGTTATCAAGTAATACTTGGCTAAACGTACTATGTTTATTTTTGTTGTTTTCTGGGTTTACTTTTGTTGTTTTTCTTTGTTTCCGCCACATACAAGTACTTGAGAAAATCATGGGATTTTAAAGAAAGTATATTGAACTGAATACTCCTTTTGTTTTGTTATTTCTTTCTTTCTTTCTTTCTGAATACACTTTTTTGTTTTTCTCCTCGTTGAACTGAATACTCCTTTTGTTTTGTTCTTTCTTTCTGAATACACTAGTAAATGTTAATGGTTAATTATAAAGTAAACACTAGCCAAGTATTACTTGATAACCGAAAGAATAATAGTAACTTGATAACCGAAAGAATAATAGTAACTATTGATAGCGTACCTAACTCAGCTGCATCAACCCGCATATAAAAAGATTGGCCGCCATCTAAAAACGTTCTCGTATCGTTCATGTCCCCATGCCACGTAATACAACCTCCACCCTCGGCCCCTTTACTGATATCAGCACTTGCGTACCCCATGCACGTACAATTCCTCAAGCACAACTCTTCGCACGCTTTTAAACCCAAACTCATGTTCACACGTGCCGATGATGTGTCAGGTACCTTAACACGGGCCAACTCAACGAACCCGTCTCTGACCTTGCACATCTGTATTCCGACCTTTCTCTTACACCCTTTGGAGCCTTCCCTTATGTACCAGTCCTGTGGTGATCGTGGCTCGTATCCAGGAAGGCAGTCACACTCAAAAGTAACTGATGCATTTGGATCACAAAAGCCAAAAGGACCGCAATGGTTATACCCATCACACTGGTCTTTTGGGTGGGACCAGAACCCAATCCACTTTCGATCTGATTCGTGCCAAGTTAGCCTCTCTAAAGTACCAGAATCGGTAACGACTAATCTAGAGAGCATGGACGGGCTGTGCATATGGTAAGCGATGGTCACCTCATCATCATTATTTATATAACTAGCGATATAGATATAATCTTTCGTCATCCCCGGTACACCACTCCATCCAAGACCAGTCCATGACCCTGCCCGCCAATATTTTGTCATACCTTTAAACAAGAACAATTGAGTTGACCCAACAAGCTCCAGTTTATATGTATAATCCCCCACACCAGGATTCCCACTAGACTTCCAAGATGTAATCACCCTGTTCAAACCCGTTTTCTTATATAACCCGAGCTTCATACCCGAAAGAAACGTATTTGAAGGGTGATCAAAGCTTTGCCATGAATATACCTCTTTCTTTAGGCCTTGAAACAACACCAAATTCCCCGAATCCAACAACTGGGCCGTAAAACTATCATTCATCACTCCGGAAACATTGGTTGACCAAAACACAAAACTTTGATCTTTTTCTTGAAGGAGTAGGTTCCCCGTTTGATCCATGGATAGGATGCCGGTCGAGTTGGAGATCGGACGGTCTCTATTGGCAACCCAAACTATAGTTTGCTCAGAAATCTTGTTATACCAGATACCCACATATCTGTTGGTGGAGTTTGCGGGACTAAAAAATCCAAGAGCAAAAGTTTCTCCATTAGAGACCAAAATATCCCCATCTTTAACAGGTTGGTTGAGTGTGATGGTGTCTATACAAGTGCAAAAGCGAAGAAATAGTAAGATTTGTATAGATACTAGAATGCATCTTACTTGGTACATGTTCTCTTACGTTTTTCAAATATGATGCTTTCTGTTTTCTCACTTTTATTTCTTACCAAAATAAATTTCCTTTCAAAGACTTTGACGTTGACTTGTTATTTGTTACCAAGAAATTCCTAAAAGTCTACCTTAAACTTCAGTCGGCAGGTTTAAACATATTTACAAACGTCATTAGCTAGATATGAAGAAATGCACAAGAAAAGACGAAAGATTTACACATGCATGTGTGTATAAATGATTTTATATATTAAAATATATGGTAAATAGTGAATTATTGCTTTTTCTTAAAAAAACAAGTATAGATTAATGAATAAAATAACAAGTGGATCGTGGAATACGCATGCTTCTAGTTGTCTGGCACATCTTCCGTGACTGATTAATATTAATTAATACAATAATTAGTTAATTACTAGTATCACCATCTATGGGCTTTGACCTAACTTGGGCTTCGTCAAATATAAACCAACCCTTTTATTCATTTTCACGTTATCTACATATATATCTTTTTCTTTTTTAATATAAAGATGTAGGGATTGTTTGGCAACTTCTGAATGATTAAGGGCATGTTTGGCTAAGCTTTTTGAAACAACTTATTGACTTGTTGGCTTTTTAAAAAGTTATAAGCTCTAAAAAGTCTGTTTGGCAATGAGGTGTATGTGAGGGAAAAAGTGACTTTTCCAAAAAGTCACTACATCATGATTTTTCCAAAAAGTCATAAGCCCCTTTAAAAAGCTAAGCCAAACATGCTCTAAGTGCTGAACCAGTAAGAGATCCGAACCCGTTCAAACCCGTTCACGTAAGAAAATAACTCATTCTAACCCTATTAGGTTTGAGTAATCAACCCGTACTTCATTTTGTCTGTTCTATTACAACCCATTTTGACCCGCTCTTAATATCAAGCACGCTCATAATGACCCGGCAGGCCGTTAAAACAACCCATAAGGACCCAAAATTTGGTGACCGGGTCAGAGTTGCCAGGCCTAGTTTCAACTTATAAAAATCTTTCGTCTTTTCTTATGTATTTCTTCATATCTAATGACGTTTGTAAATATGTTTAAAAACTGCCCACTAAAGTTTACGGTAGACTTTTAAGTTGAATTTCAAAACCTAATCGTTTGTTTTATTAATTTTCAATAGGATTTAGAACTAAACTAACGTAATAGACTACTACGCTGTTTGTTTAGCTCTTAATGGTTCAGACTCTTACTGGTTCAGCACTTAATAGTTCAGACATTTTACTAGTTCAACACTTAATGGTTCAGACTGTTTGTTTCACGAGCATATGTATGAATGGTTTAGACATTTGCCTCTGAATGGTTAAGTTCTCTAATCTGAATTGGTCAGACATTTGCCTCTGAACGGTTAAGCATTATACTGGCTCTTAGTGGTTTAGACCTCTTATTGGTTCAGCAGTTAATGATTCGTACCTTGGACCATTAACAGGTTTGTGTTTCAATGGTCGAAATGGGTTCCAAAAAAACGTAATGTGTTTATATGGAGGGCGGCCTTGGACCGTATCCCGACTCTTTCAGCCCTTCAGGCAAGGAACTGTTATGTTGGCGATACTTCGTGTGCTCTTTGTGGTAACGAGACTAAAACAACGGATCACATTCTCTGTGCGTGTGACATCGCTTCTTCGGTTTGGAATTATATTAATGTGTGGTGCAAATTTAGTCCTTTTATTTTGTTGTTGGTTAAAGATATTGTTGAAGCCCATATTTACTGCAATGTTAGGAGAAAGGCTAAATAGGTGATTCAAGGTATTATGTATGTGGCGGCTTGGTGAATTTGGAAGGCGAGAAACAATAAGAAGATTTTCTAATATCGATGTAAACCCCGTAGGGACTACTCAAAACATTAAGTCTCTCGGGTTCTTGTGGTATAGGAATCGGTCTAAAGATAGGTCTTTGAGTTGTGAAAAATGATGTAATTTTGATTTGTTGTAGTTTGCTATTGTTGCCGCACCTGTTTTTTTTTTTTTTTTTTTGCGTTTTGGCGTTGTTTATAAAATTCTCCTTAAAAAAAACTTAATGATTCAGACCACTTATCAGTCCAGCACTTAACCATTCAGAAATTCCCAAACAGTCAAAATATATATGTATAGATAACATGAAAATGAATAAAAGGGTTTGTTTATATTGGACGAAGCCCAAGTTAGGTCAAAGCCCATAGATGGTGGTGCTAGTAATTAAATTAATATTAATCAGTCACCAAAGATGGCCTAGACAACTAGAAGCACGCGTATTCCACGATCCCCTTGTTATTTTATTCATTAATCTATACATTCATTCAACTTTAAGAAAAAGCAATAATGTTGTAGAAGCTTCGCACAAACAATGTTGTAGAAGTTTCACACAAATCAAATCTACGAAACAACAAGTCCAAAAATCAATTTGTGGAACAGAAGTCAATCTCATATTCAAAAACCGGTCCAATAGAAAGCCTTGTAATGATTGGAGATCGATTTGTGACAATTTAGGTTGAAAAACAAACTCTGATGTCTCCGGAGTGGGGTGGGTGTTCGCTTTGATACCAAGCTAATAAGCCTTTGTGTGTAATTGTAAAAAGTTGTATTAATTTTGATTAGGTTTACAAACAGGAGGGGGTTATATACTATACATATTACATCTAATTACATTGTGTGTAAGATGGAGATATACGAATGAGGGAAAATGTGTATGGAAGAAAGTTGTTGAGGCTTGTCACTCTAATAAAAGAGTATGGTCGGTTTTGCCTCTCAATAGAGCTATCATAGGAGGAGGTGGGGTTAATATAGTTAAATTGGAATTCAAGCTTGTTGCTGCAACAAATATAAGACCGAGAAGAGTGGTTAGACTGGCTACGCAAAAGGGTTCAAGAGTCTTGGTTTGCCTAACGCAGGCCGCGGGGTCCCCTCGCGTATGCAATACGTAGGGTCGGATCACTTTACTATGGATTGCTTTGAATTGTGTATTGAAGGAGACTCAATCCAGAATGTTTGCATGCAATGTGATAGTGTTGGAGTGAGTGAAGAATAGAACAAATGAAGCACAAGTTCTAGAGAGAGTGTGAGATTTCTGTAATGGCTGATTGAATGGACCAGGATTGTTATTTATAGAGAAGGAATCAGCCATAAAAGGAAACCTTTGACTAGTGATCCGAGAGTGCAGTGAGGAGCTTCCCATTTTTGGTAGGTTGAAGGCTTCGGACCTGCGGGTAAAAGTGTGTTACTTCCCACATGCTCTTTTGCGGCTGAGTGGGAGAGATCACACGTAAAGTGTGATGTGACTTGAAACTGTTTCATGATTTTGTTGTTCACTACAGCTGGTCGTCTTCTGAACCCTTTTACCTTTCAACCCTTTAAGCTATATTGCACTTTCAGCCAGTTTATTAAGCTTGAGCTACCCACATCATCAGTCCCCCAAGTCAGAGGATTTTGTGGTGTTAGCTCAAGGGCTTCTGGCTTTTGCACGATATTTTTTAGCAGTTTAAAGGCTTCAAGGCTTCAAGGCTTGAAAGGGTCCAGGCTTCGTATTTTGGGCAGCGAAACAGCTGGATTTGAATTTGAAAAGACAGTTGATTTGACAGTTTTTGCAGACGGCAGTTATTAGCCCTCTATGTAATTATGGTAGTCGTCAGCCTTTATTTATTTACCCATTTATCAAGATAAACAAACTTTACTTATTTCTCTCAAACACCTTCGAGTTTCATCAAACAATTTCTTCCGTCCAGGTTAGTCTTTTCTTCATATTTTTCTTTTTTCCTTCAATTATCACTCATGGGTGCCCGAAAGGATTAGTCCATCAGTTACTCTCGTCTTACCCAAGAAGAGGTTGAGGCATTTTGTGTTCAATGGGGGATCGATTCAAAGTTTAACCCGGTGGCTCTAGGTTTAGACAAGTCTATCGATCAATATCCGGCCGGTTTCGTTGCTTTATATTGCCCTCATTTTGAATTTTCAAACCTCCGTCACCCTTTTGTGTTTTTGTTCTCAATGTCTTAGAGTATTATCGTGTTTCTTTCGGTCAAATACACCCACAGGGCCTTGCTAGGGTTTTGCACTTTGAGATTGTATGTATGTAACGCCCCGCTTTTTCGTAACTTTCCTTAATTAAAAAGCTTGTCTTGTGTTTCTACTTTTGGAAACTTGTTTCCCTTGTAATCGTATTTCGTTGTAACGTTGTAAATCCGAGGCTTTAATCGTAATAAAATCCCCTATTTCATACATATTATACCTCGCTTGTTCATTCATGCTTATACACTTAATTCATTATTGTCACACCCCGTTATCTACAGCTCAGCCCGGTGGGCCCAGTGGAGAGTATCGTGACGTAAGATTGATATCGTCATAGTCAAACAGACACAGAATAGCACAGCGGAAGTCTTGGAATAAAAAATATTATTACAAACCCAATTGTCAGAAAATATTGAAATGATAATTACATTCGAGCTTGTAATATTAAATCCACTGGCGGATCTAAATCAAATACACAACATGTTCAACAGACATAAGGCATTACGGACTTGCAAGATCCTCTACTTAACGCCCAGAAGCTTCCAGCCAATTATGAGTAGTACATGTCACTTAGTCTTTTGAAAATACGTCAGTTTACACTCGTGAATACAATTAACCGACTCATTTGAAAACATTTATGAAAATTGATTTAAATGCACAAGGCATAAAATCTTTTATAACTTGGGACATATGATGCAAATGATATGAATAATAAAAACAACGTTACATATACAAGTTGATAATAGCTTTATTACTAAATCACTTCAAGTGCGTTCTTTTCATGTATGTATGTTGCTTTCCATCAGTTTCCAATTTATTTTCCATTCTTTTCACTTAAAGTGCATTCTTTAATGAAATCTAATTTCAAATTTATTTTCCATCAGTTTCCGGTTTTAGCCGTTTCTTTTCATGTACGTATGTTGGTTATCAACACACTCATTTTCCTTTGATACTTCTGATTGTTATAGTTAATTCTTAAGGAAATTTAGTGTATTGGAGGTAAATGAATGTATTGCTTTCCATGTATAAGCCCTTAGATTATGGGTCATGGTATTGTACATTAAAATGTATTCATAGATGCCACTGAATCTTATAGTTAGAATCTAGAGTAAATGCATACGGTTTGGGTGTTCCTTTGATTCTTCCAAAGAAAACAAATTAGTCTTAGAAAATTTAGAATCTGGAATATCTCCCAAAGTTGCAATAATTAAATGAGGTTTTGATTATCATAAGAGACATAATGTTTGACTTATCCCACTAGTTATGCTCTAGTTTTCTTATGTAAGACGTTTATCAGAAAGAGTAGCAGGATTGTCATGTCTTGAGAGATAATCAAAATCCAATAAGAGCAAATTTTATAGAAACTCTTTAGTGAAGCAAAAACATCTCGGGTTTTGAAAAATTAGAGCGGATGATATGGATGAGATACAATCTTGAAGAAGAAATTTGGAATAGTTTACATTATTTGGTAATCAAGTAAGGTAGACTAAATTTGTTATTATGATATTAATGAAAATACATTTATGTAAGGATCACTATATTTGTGCAAATGAGATATTGTCTATTATAAACACGAAAATAAGAGACTATGTAAAGTTCTTCTTAAACAATAACACATCACCTTTGGGCAGAAGTGAAATTATTCAAGCATAGTTGCAAATCAAGTGTAACACATCACCTTTAGGCCGAAGTGAGACAATCAATTTATTAGGCACAGGTTAGTTTTGCAATACTGACGTCTACTTAAACCAAATTTTGAGTAAAGACAATCAATTTATTAGGCACAAGTTATTATAATTTTTAAATACCATTTTTTACTCTTTTATCAAATTTTAAATTTATAAAACATGATATAACACTATCATTCTCTAGAACACGCTAGGGTAAGTGCACCCACTGTTGGCGTAGTATAGGGATGGTAAGACACCGAGATCATCCAAGGACACAAGAGATTTTAATACCGAAATATGTCAATGTCTAATCTAACCAAATTTTAAGTAAAGATTTTTAAATTAGTAAAATAAAGAAACTAAATAAATAAAAGAACAAATAGACAAGATAGAATCACTTGTTTCCCACTCGTCATTTATGTATCCTTTGATGATTTCCGCACTTTGGGTTTTTTAAGAGAATATATTAGTTATAGTGGCATGTCCCTCTTTTGGAGGCAACGCTACCCTCAACCATATTTGTTTGAGTCACCAGGGATACAGTCTCACAAGGCCGGAATATTGAAAGATAATTAATGGTCTGAGTCAGCAAGGATACAGTCCCGTAAGGCCGGTTTAAAGTTTTAATAGTAGTTTATTTATAAGGGATTCAATCTGTTCTTACTTCCCCTGATTTGATGCTATCTGCCTCAAAGGAAGTCCTAATAAGCTTGAATCAAGTCCTCGTAGAATCTATACACTGAACGAGGCAAGAACTTTACCCAAACCACCCTTCTAACCCCCTTCCAGGCAGTTAAGGCGCTTTATATAGATAGTAAAGACACGAATGAGTGAGTCAACAAAACATGAAGAGATGATAGAATAAAGTTCACTTTCAATATAAAAAACTAGTTATTAAAGTCATTAATACATACCCAATTAAAAAGTTACCAAATCTTGAAAATCAAAAGTAATACATAAATGAATTGCCTTCACCAAGTGATGTAAGAGATTAGCCAAGCATGGCCTTTGTATGGCAAAAACTCTTACGATCAATCTTGGATCCCGAGATACTACACACACTCTAAGGATGGATGATGGATGAATGTGGTGGATGATGGTGGTGGGGTGGTGACAGGTGTGAGAGAAGTGGTTTGCAAAGGGATGAGTTACAAGTGAACCAAGAACCTCAATTTATAACTGAAAACAGTGGGTTTACACGGCCACGTGCCCTTCTCCTTCTCTGTCTTCATTTAATGCACTTATCAGCCCAGATGCTCACACGGCCTCGTGTGTCAACGACACGGTCCCGTGGCCTTTGTAAATGTTGTACGATCCAAGATTTACAAATCTGAGAGTTGACCACGGCCTGTGTTCATGAGACACGGCCCCGTGTCCCTTGTCTGCTTCTGTTTGTCTTTTTCTTCAGGAATCTTGAGTGGGTCACGGCCCCATGTCCGGTAGGCACGGCTCGTGCTTGGCTTCTGGTTTGTTGTTTTTATTCTTAGGGTGAAACATGGAGGGTCGGTATTGTGTATCAACTTCCCTTCTTCTATATTTATGCTGGTTTTTACCGATAGTTTGTTCCTTTTATACGTTTAAGCTCTGTTAATCATGAAAATCAAAAGTATACAAAGAAACACACTTTTTCCAACATTAGTACTAAAAGGGGTTGTTTTTATACCTTATTTGATATAATTTATATGTTTCATTTGGTGCATATCAAATACATAAATGTAACACATCACCTTTGGGTAGAAGTGAAACATCCATGCATTTTAGGCAAAATGTCATGTGAACATCAATGAACAACTATTAATAAGGTATGCAACATGAACATATGTCACACCCCGATATTTCCACGTATTACCGGTGGGCCCGGTGGGGAGTATCGTGACGTAGTTGATATCATCATAGTCAAACAACACAAATTAAAATGCACAGCGGAAGCAAAGGATAAATATATTACAATCCGATATAGAGTAATATCAAAGTATTACAACGGAATGTAAAGGATCCACAGGCGGATCAAATTGTCACACCCCGATATTTCCACGTATTACCGGTGGGCCCGGTGGGGAGTATCGTGACGTAGTTGATATAATCATAGTCAAACAACACAATATATAAATGCACAGCGGAAGCAAAGATAGAATCATTTCAACTTTAATAAATTGTAATATTAAATATCACGATATTAGTTGAAATAGTTCCACAGGCGGATCAAAATAAAAAGGAAACATTGTTCAACAGTTTTATGACATCCAAGCTTGCGAGACTTATTGTGGACGGTAGGAGAAAGCCAACCTAGTTCGAGTAGTACCTGCACTTAACCTTTTGGGAAAATACGTCAGTTTACACTGGTAAATACAATTTAACTGACTCATTTTGAAAAGTTTAATAAAATTGATTTGAATGCACGTGGCACAAAACTTTTTATAACTTGGGATAATTATTTAAATATAATCTTGTAAAAGAATTACATGTTTCTTATGCGTTCAGTAGCCCGGTTTATGCCGGGTTAAAGATCAATAGACACACCACATTATTTGTTAGGCACTGACGGGTGTACGCCTACACCCCGTGCTTAGGTCGTGGCCATTTCATAAAATGATGCCAAGGATATCCGGGACATGGTCATTAACCCCCCCCCCCCAAAGGCTTTAAGCAAACAAAACATTTCCAAACGGAGCATTTCAATGATTTAACCTCTATCCGATTAAAGATTCAATGCCCGACCAAGCGGTATTTTATATACCATACCCCAAGCCCGTATAGGGAAAATAAGTTAAAAGTATTTACCTGAGCTAAATATAAATTCAATCCCAGCCGTATACCACCAAGCAAGTACAGATAGCTTTTACTGGGCTCCTAAATCTGGAACAAAGGTTTTTAATAACCTATTAGATTCCTAACGGGTCTTAATTAAGCCTATGCTTAGACCGGTTAGTTTAAAGGAGGATACGGTTCAAAACGCATGGTTAGGCGAGAACCGGATTAGAATGTGGTTTAGACCCGACAAGCTTGTATACTTGTTTAATAAGGGTAAACTAAACACATTCTGGATTTTGAGATAGAAATGATAAGGTTTGACCCGTTTCGGCCAATTTATGCAAACTAGTTACATAAGCCGATCCGAACGCGAAAGGTGCGTAACGGGTAACCAAAAGAGTCATACACAGGTTTCCTAAGTTAATATGTCTTAAATATGTTTTGATGTCAGTAGGATACCTTCCATTATGCCCAAAACGAATTTAAAACCAATTTATGCCCCGTAGGGGTATTTTGGTCATTTTAAAGGTTATAAGAGAGGTTAAATATTAATCTGAGGTTTAGGTCTGATATAATCAGTAAAAATACTTAATTTAATAAAGTTATAACATTAGGGTATAGCATATATGTGAAATTTACTATTTATAACCAAGAATGCATCGTAGGGGCATTTTTGTAATTTCACATAAGCTTAAAAGGTCAAAATTAGAGAATCTGAGTTTTAAAACTTTTCTTTACTGTTAAAATATATAAATTTACTTAGAACATCAGTAGGTATTTAGTTTCATATGCCAAAAATAGTTTTAACTCATGCTATGCGCTTAAAACGTGTAAAAGTCGGTTTTAAGCGATTTTCGGGTTTAATATTGAAAGCTGTAACACCTCGAAAATTCACGTCCTATAATGTGTTGACACGTGTCATATGCTTGAACGTGTGAAAGAATGTTCAGAAAGGACTGAAGTTGACAATCATGAAAAGTATATGAAAAATACGAGTTCTGAATGTCAACGGTGAATAAATATATTGTACATTAACCCTACATGATGTTTATGGCATCAAACGAATAAATCATGGATCATGCGAAGCTAAAAGTGAGCAATTACAAACTGCAGGGGTTAAATGTGTCAACATGTTTAAGTTATACCTCTGAGTGACCTTTTAACACACCCGAAGCTTTGTAACTGTTAATTATGCTCACTAGAATGCACGATATAAATTTCATAAAGTTTCGTTATCGTATGAGAAAGTTATGATCAAATTCGTATGAGAGGGGTTAAAGCGTCAACTTTGAAAGTTAGGACTTTTCGGGTAACAATAGAGTTAACCGGGGGCTTAACAAAGTGGGTATATATCTTGAAGCCCTTATGTATCAAATTAGAGGGTTCAAATTGCAATATAAAGGTTAGTTGACCTTTCGAAAGGCCAAGAGACAATTATGCGGAAACAAGAAAATGTAAAAATCTGATCAGAAGGGCCATGCGGGCCGCGTAAGCCTTGCTAAGGACTTAAGCGGGCCGCCTCAGCTGCCCAGTAACAGATTCATTGGACAGCAGCCATTTTTCGCGATAAACCGACCTTAAAACGATATTTGCTCATCATGGGCGACCCCTAAGTGGCTCCTAAACATCTAGGGACACTTATTGATGATTTGTGGGCACTTGTAGACTTGTGTGTCAAGTTCTTATGGTGATTAAACCACTATATAAAGGCTCCTAAGTTGCAAACATGATCATTCATTCTCATCTGCATTTCTTGAAGACCTCTGGAACTCAAGAGCCTTTTCTAAGCCTTCCTAGTCGACCATTAGACCTTGGTAAGTATGCCTAACTCTTCTTAATTAAGTTTTAGCTTTGTTTTAGCTTAAAAGTCAAACCGTCGTAATTAACGGTTGACTTTAAGATAAATCACTATTGATTCAGTGTTTAGCCAAATCAAAGGTAGTTATAAGTTGGTATAAGTTTTAGCATCCACTGACTCCCATCCTAACTAGGTCATTTGTCGAGTCAAAGATGATTAGAAAAAGTCAACAGAAATGTAATCTTTCGTTTAAACGCACAATTAACGATGTAAAAGGCGTGTAACCTATTTTATCATTCATATAACTTGATAATAAGCATAAGAACTTGTCTAAGCTTGTTTGATTCGACAACTTTCTGTTTTGAACCAATTCGGAACCGAAAGTCGCAAAGCTTTGACTTTTGCTTTGACTTCAGTTCTGACCCGCTTTAGTATGATTTGGAAATGCCTTAGAGCTTCCTTAGGACCAGGCTACATGTTAGCATAACCCTCTGTGGTTGGTTCATTGATTGACCCATTCGTTTACGCGTTTCCGTTAATTGCTCATATGTTGACCATTATGCCCATATTACCTTAAAACGTGATTTTTGGAAATGTAAAAGAGTAGAAACTTTAAATACTAATATTTAAACTTGTATGCAAAGTTTGACATCAGTATGAGGTGTAGGTTAAGAGTTATGCTCGTTAGCGTAAAATTAAAGCTTTATGTTAATTTAACGGCGTATTTAGCGTATAGCCTACTTAAACATACTTTTTGATATCAAATCTTTTACCCACTGATGTAATATATTATTTTGGGATTTTTAAATATTTTTAATAAATTTTAGGCTGAGCATAACTAGTAGTCGTAGGCTTAATCCGGTAATTGTCGGTTTTGCCCTTACGGGCCATAAAATGAGTTTTACATATCTAAACGACTCCAAACCTTTTGCTACTGATCACATATGATAAATAAATTATTTTAAGCCTTCTGGAAATATAAAAATATCAGATTTAAGTATCGAACCCGGAAATGGCCTTTAATCGCCTTTTTAAGCGTTTTTAACGCATAGTATGTACTTAAACTATTTTAAACATACAAGGGTTGATACCTACTGATATTTGAGGCAAATTATAATATTTTAACAGTAAGCAAAGGTTGATAAACTCAGACTTCAGTTTTGAGCTTTACGGCTTATGTGAAATTACCAAAATGCCCATTCGGTGCATAGTTTGGTTATAATTGATAAATTTCACATATATACTTTATCCTACTGTTATAACTTATCAAAATAAGTATTTTCGCTGATTATACCAGACCTGGAACTCAGGTAAATACTTAAACTCTTTTATAACCTTTTAAATGACCAAACTACCCCTACGAGGCCTCGTTTGTGTTTAAATACGTTTTGGGCATAATGAAAGACATCTTACTGATGTCACAACATATTTGAGGCATAATTAACTTAGGAAACCTGTATATGACTCTGATGATTACCCGTCATGCGTTATTCGCGTTCGGTTCGGTTTATGTAACTAGTTTGCATAAATTAGCCGAAACGGGTCAAACGTTATCGTTTTTATCTCAAAATCCAGAATGTGTTTAGTTTACCCATATTATACAAGTCTCCAAACTTTTCGGGTCTAAATCACATCCTATTCCGGTCTTCGCTTAATCATGCGTTTTGAACCGTTAACCTTTCCTTAAAACTAACCGGTCTAAGTTACGACTTAAATAAGACCCGTTAGAAATTTAATAGGTTAATAAAACCTTCGTTCCAGATTGAGAGCCCCAGTAGAAGTACTTGTGCTTGCTGATTAGAATATACGGCTGAGTATAAATTGCATTGCTAGCTCAGGTAAATACTTTTAACTTATTTTCCCTTATACGGGCTTGGGGTACGGTATTATAAAGATACCGCTTGGTCGGGTGTAGAAACCTTTTAATCGGAGATGATTAAATTGCATAATCCCATTTTAATCTGTATTGATTGATAACAAATAACATTGGGGGTTAATGACCGTGTCCTGGATATCCTTGGCTCATTTTAAAAAGTGAATGGCCAAAACTTAAGCACAGGTATAGGCATAACACCTCCTGTTGAGTATGTAAAGGATATACTCACTCGTAAGGATGTCTTCTTGTGAGTTATATTTATGGTGTGTCGATTAATCTTGACCGGCTTGTATTGTATAATCACCGGCCCTAAATGTTGGACAACCATGTAAATCGGATACAAGATTTTTATTAATAAAATTGTCCCAAGTATAAAAGATTAATTTTGCCTCTGTGCATTTTAATCCAGTTATAAAAGATATTTTGTGCCTCGTGCATTCAAATCAATTTTTAAACTCTTTTCCAAAATGAGTCAGTTAATTGTATTTACCAGTGTAAACTGACGTATTTTCCAAAAAGGTTAAGTGACAGGTACTATGCGTAATTGGCTGGAAGCTCAGGGCGTTAATAAGGAATCTTGCAAGTTCTAGATGCCTGAAGTCTGTTGAACAGTTTCTTTTATTTGATCCGCCTGTGGATCCTTTACCTTCCGTTGTAATACTTTGACATTTCTTATATTTGGAATGTAATATATTTATCTTTTGCTTCCGCTGTGCATTTATATATTGTGTTGTTTGACTATGATGATCTCAACTACGTCACGATACTCCCCACCGGGCCCACCGGTGACACGTGGAAATCGGGGTGTGACAGGTTGGTATCAGAGCCAACATTGAGTGAATTAAACACTAGCCTTATGTGGTTAATCTCAATGACACAGTAGCACATTCCTTGACCTTCTGAGTCTAGACTTAACATAGGAATACTTTCAATCCTAATCTGGAAATTTTTACTTCCAAATTTTTATATATATTGGATACGTCGCCAAACGAAGAAGCTGTATTAGAAATTCTCCACAATACGGAGCCCTGAAATGCTGAGCTTCGTAGCGCGGCTAGAATGAAACGAGCATCCAAGGAGAGAGCATTCAGAAATAACATGAAGAAGAAACTCCTTTTGCTGAAGATCGTTTCCTTAATTGTCCTTATAAGGACATATTTATCTTTCAGTCCCTTCGAGGACACATTATCCCTTCAAAGACCCGCTTAGGGCAACTCTGTACTTTTATTTTCATATAATGGATTGATTAAACTAAGTTTTCATTCTAAACATGAAATATGAAATAAATGGAAAATAACATCCCTTAGAAGGGAATTGCCTACGGGCTATAATTAACGTCCTCTGAGACTAAAGACAGTGGTAGCCTACAACTCCCTATCAAGAAAAAGGTAATGAACTTTGATTCAAACCTTAATGCCTCGATCCCAAACGATCATGGCTTATAAATTAAACTTGTCCACGTGACTAAGCCTTTTGTGCTATTACTAACTTATAAATTTGCCTCGATCCCAAACGATCATGGCTTATAAATTAAACTTGTCTACGCGACTAGGCCATTTGTGCTATTATCAACTTATAAATTAGGATTTATGATAAAAATCCTGAATAAAATAAATATCCTTCCTTCCCTGCCAGTAGGTATTTTAAAAAGAATCTTAAAGGTGAAACCTAGCCTACGCGGCCAAGATGGTGAAACCTACCCAAGGGATTCAGATCCTTGTTAACACCTAAGAACGTGTTAGCACTCCTGACAAATGTGATTCGATAAAATCACAACAGTCATCCTTATATTGGATTCTTCCAATTTACTTATCTAGCCTTGTGATTTAGAAATCATGGCTTGTGTCATCCTATAAGATGATCATATTATAAACATCCGATAGTGATGAAGTGCCTACGGGCTAAACTTGTTGTCTGATAAGACAACGACAGTGGTGGTCTTTGACCTCCTGTCTAAAAATGTTGGACCAGGTCCAAGCATAATAGTCGGTAGGATCCATACGATCTCGACTAATAGCATCTGAGAAGATGATCATATTATAACCATCCCTCAAAAGGGAAATGCCCACGGGCTATATCTATTGTCCTAAAAGACAAAAGATAGTTGAAGTCTACAACTCCTTGTCAAGAGAAGGTAATGAACTTGATTCAAACCTTAATGCCCCGATTCTCTGAAATCATGGCTTATAAAATTTAGAACTGTCCTTGTGACTAGGCCTTTTGCGCCACTTCATATCCTTAATGTTTCATAACTAGGATAAAATTTTCATGGAAAATACTAATTAAATATAACTAGCAAGATAACCAATATGGCTTATATTACCATGGTTGATGAATCGTCAAAGATGATGATTCCATAAAAACCTCTGAATAAATCATTGTTAATATTTATGTAGTAATCAAGCTACATGGCTGGACTAGATGAAGTTAACAGCCACATGAAGGAAAACAATGATACTACCAGAATTAATGTAACTGGAGCAGAACTGCAGGCAATAATAGATTATGCTGTTACTCGAGCTCTTGATAGACAGTATGACGAATCAAATGATACCCACTCTAAGACTCTTTCTGTGGCTCGTAGTAAGCCCCCTCCTAAAACACATGAGTCAAGGGAGGACGATGTTCATGACTTGTCAAATCAAAGGAGTATTCCGTCTAGACAAGTTGTGTTTCATCAAGAGGCATCAGTTAAGACCTGTTCATATAAATATTTTGCCTCCTGCAAGCCTAGAGACTTTACAGGAGAAAAAGGGGCCATCGATTGCATGACATGGCTCGATGAGATGGACGCTGTTGTTGACATCAGCGTTTGTGCGGAGCAAGATGTTGTGAAATTTGTTTCACAATCATTCAAAGGAGAAGCGTTGGCATGGTGGAGATCATTGCTCCAAGCCACGGGAAAAGTTCTACTCTACAACTTATCTTGGGATCAATTTGTTGCATTAGTCAAGGAAAACTATTGCCCCCAGCATGAGGTAGAAAATATAGAATCAGACTTCTTGACTCTAGTCATGGAGGATTTGGATTGTCAGGCGTATGTGACAAGTTTCAACACTATTTCCCGCCTAGTTCCTTATTTAGTCACCCCTGAACCTAAACGCAAATCGCGTTTCATTGGAGGCCTAGCACCAGAGATAAAAGGAAATGTTAAAGCATATAAGCCAACCACATATAGGTCCGCGGTGGACTTATCCTTATCTCTCACCTTAGATGCAATTAGAATTAAGTCTGTTAAGGCTTCTGGCGAGGGAAGAAGAGAAAGAGAGGAGGAAAACTCTCACCGATATAACAAGAAGAAGAAGGGAAGCTCGGAGCGCGGGAAGGATTCCTAGTTTAGGAAGAACTCGAGTCAGTCTGATAACAGACCCAAATGCAGTAACTGCAAAAAGCAACATTTTGGAAAATGTACAATCGACCCACGTGCTAAATTGTGTGGAATTTGCAAGACCAAGGGTCACAAAACCTTAGATTGCAAGGGGTTAAAGAACGCCACATGCTACAATTGTAACAAGGAAGGGCACATCAAAACCAACTGCCCAAAGCTTATAAAGAAGCCTGGAGAGGCCAGGAAAACAAACGCATGAGTCTTCCGGATGAACGCCAGGAGATGGTGCAGAAGGATAACTATATAGCAGGTACCTTTCCTTATCAAGCAGTTTATGCAGAAATTTACTTGATACTGGCACATATGATTCAATATTGAACAATAACTGTAGAGAACTGTTGTCTTCGCCTGATTAGGACTTCGGTCATTTAATACGAGGTAGAAATTGGCCGATGATACTTTAGAACATGCTCCAACAAACCTTAGATGGATATTTTATATCTAATAGGAATCACTCTTTTCTTATATTCCTAGGGCAAGCTTTCAAGCTACCTAAATTCCTTAATATAATAAAGACAGATGTGACGTTTTGATCCTCTGTCAGAAAAGTGATGGACTAGGTCCAAATCTTTAATGCCATTGATGGTCTTTTGCGACCTAGGCTAAGTAATATTAATATATTTTAAATAATATTCATTAAGAATGTTAGTGCTATAATAGCCTGTATAGGTTATTGACACCATGGTTAGTATATATTAAGGCCATCAGAATGAAAAATAGCAGTTGTTGGATTTCAACTAAGAAATTGTTTTATTGGTGTTAGGAACCAATAGAAAGTATGGCAAACTCGGATAAGACAACAGTCGATCGCGCCATTGATGGCACGACGCATGCTAATGATGCTGAAATTGTGAACCTTAGAATTTCCAAAGATGTTCTTCAAACTATGATAGACGCAGCTGTTGGAAGAGCTGTGAAGAAGGCTGTGAAAAAGTTCAAGGAGCCCCATGCTGCTCGGTCCAAATTTTATCTAGGACCACACTTCCTTACTCTTAAGGAGGATCCCGTTCATGCCTCTGATGCAAAGGATGAACTAAAAAGGAAAAGGGAGATAGATAACTCCCAGAGTTCTAAGAAAAAGAATAAACAAAAGTCCAATCAGAAACCTGTATGCAAGATTTGCAAGAAGCGCCACTACGGGAAATGCAGATTTGAGCCTCGACCTCTACATTGTGGGATCTGCAAGTCTAAGGGACATAAAACATTGGACTGCAAAGACATGAAGAATGCAGTTGGTTTCGGCTGTAATAAGAAAGGCCACATCAAGACTACGTGTCCTAAATCTGTCAAAGGAAATGCGGCGGAGGAAGTAAAGCCTAAAATTGAAAACGCCTAAAATGCCTGAGCTAGTCCATAAATAATGGCATCAGGTACATTCCTTGGCATTTTATCAGTAATTTAAATGCTAAGAGTTTTTATTTTGGTTCGGATACCAGTAAATCCTTCATAAACTATAAATATAACAAGTTTTTAAAAACTTTTCATAAGAACCCTATATATATTAAGTGTAAGGAAAAACTTACAGGTAGAAAATTCACCAGAACTATTCTTCTGTTCCTGTCAGAAATCTTCAGTCATAAAATTCCAATGTACTCTCTCTCCAGATAAATGCATTCAAATGAAATTGATATCTCTTTGATCTCTAACGATTGCGAATACCAAATAGCATGATAAAAGCGCCATATGAGGATTGGTATATCTTAATATGTTCCATAGATTGCTTCCATGCCTGATCAGTATGGAGGTTTAATGCATGGGACCACAAAGATATTCCAATGGTTACAGAGTACTAAAGTCAGCTAATGGTATTCAAAGAAGATATCCATAATAGAATTGTCCAAATAGATATTCCCGATTAAGGAATCCGTGAACTTATAACATAAATATGTCACTTATTTGACACAAGCAGTGATGGATGAACTGGAGCCTGAGATACGAAAAATCTCTGTAACCCCCTAGTACCCTGATTATCTTCTCCTAAGACTATCCTGTTTACCTCTCGAGAGGCAAGTAGAGTTAGGATTAACATCCCGCTTTGGGTTAGAGTGTTGTAAGAACTCCATGCTGATTATGGAATAACCAAAAACCTGATTAAGTAAATTTTAAAATAGAGGGTTCGTATAGCCTAACTCAATATTCTGAGAGTTTAATATTGTTAGATAAGAAAGACGGTTCATTTTTCTTATGCACTCATTACCGCAACCCTATTTTTAACAACGATTAAGAATCGCCATCAACTACCCAGGATCGTTGAGTTATTCAACTAGCTATAAGGATTAGCTACTCTTAAGATTAGTTTTAAGCAGTGGTTGGAATAACCATCTCACCTTAAGATAAGCTTTTCTATAATCGTTTATATGTAAGCACCAAGGTTGCTCCCTTGGAGACCTTGTAAAGATGAAATTTTAAACATCTATTATTAGATGGGAAATTGGTAAGACCAATTATCAGGATCTGAAAGTTGCCTAGGAAACAACAAATAAGATCATACAAATCCATAATCGATTGTAAGTTGCCAGTTTTCGGCAGAAAATAAAGAATTAATGAAAATAGCAAATCTCCTAAATTCTTGTTAAGGAATAAAGTTCAACAAAAGATATCACCCAGGAAGGGTGTGCCAAATTGTTAAATTTTCAGGCTAGTTAAGCTCTGAGTATATAGAACCATTCGAAGGAAATCGAATGTATCAATATTAAGTAGCTTACGAGCTAAAACCTATTTAAGAAGCTTGGCGGAGCTCGCAATACATTACACACCAGTGGCTGAAGGATGTGTTTCGCCAATAAGTCAAAAAGCACTATCACATTATGATATGCAGAACTAAGATAGTATGAGCAACCTGTGTCGATTAAGGATCGACATGATTAGAAACTCCAAAAAGATAAATGTACCTATTATAAAGGTCAATTGGAGTGCCTTAGAGGCTCAAAGGTACCGGGGGAGATTAAGCCCAATATAAGGCAGAAAATACTTCCTTTACTTTAACAAATCTCGAGGTCAAGATTTATTTTAAGGGGGTGAGGATGTAACACCTAGAAAATTCACGTCCTATAATGTGTTGACACGTGTCATATGCTTGAACGAGTGAAAGAATGTTCAGAAAGGACTGAAGTTGACAATCATGAAAAGTATATGAAAAATACGAGTTCTGAATGTCAACGGTGAATAAATATATTGTACATTAACCCTACATGATGTTTATGGCATCAAACGAATAAATCATGGATCATGCGAAGCTAAAAGTGAGCAATTACAAACTACAGGGGTTAAATGTGTCAACATGTTTAAGTTATACCTCTGAGTGACCTTTTAACACACCCGGAGCTTTGTAACTGTTAATTATGCTCACTAGAATGCACGATATAAATTTCATAAAGTTTCGTTATCGTATGAGAAAGTTATGATCAAATTCGTATGAGAGGGGTTAAAGCGTCAACGTTGAAAGTTAGGACTTTTCGGGTAACAATAGAGTTAACCGAGGGCTTAACAAAGTGGGTATATATCTTGAAGCCCTTATGTATCAAATTAGAGGGTTCAAATTGCAATATAAAGGTTAGTTGACCTTTCGAAAGGCCAAGAGACAATTATGCGGAAACAAGAAAATGTAAAAATCTGATCAGAAGGGCCATGCGGGCCGCGTAAGCCTTGCTAAGGACTTAAGCGGGCCGCCTCAGCTGCCCAGTAACAGAAACATTGGACAACAGCCATTTTTCGCGATAAACCGACCTTAAAATGATATTTGCTCATCATGGGCGACCCCTAAGTGGCTCCTAAACATCTAGGGACACTTGTTGATGATTTGTGGGCACTTGTAGACTTGTGTGTCAAGTTCTTATGGTGATTAAACCACTATATAAAGGCTCCTAAGTTGCAAACATGATCATTCATTCTCATCTGCATTTCTTGAAGACCTCTGGAACTCAAGAGCCTTTTCTAAGCCTTCCTAGTCGACCATTAGACCTTGGTAAGTATGCCTAACTCTTCTTAATTAAGTTTTAGCTTAAAAGTCAAACCGTCGTAATTAACGGTTGACTTTAAGATAAATCACTATTGATTCAGTGTTTAGCCAAATCAAAGGTAGTTATAAGTTGGTAATTATGTGGGCTTTAAACCCTTAAAAGGGCATCCACTGACTCCCATCCTAACTAGGTCATTTGTCGAGTCAAAGATGATTAGAAAAAGTCAACAGAAATGTAATCTTTCGGTTAAACGCACAATTAACGATGTAAAAGGTGTGTAACCTATTTTATCATTCATATAACTTGATAATAAGCATAAGAACTTGTCTAAGCTTGTTTGATTTGACAACTTTCTGTTTTGAACCAATTCGGAACCGAAAGTCGCAAAGCTTTGACTTTTGCTTTGACTTCAGTTCTGACCCGCTTTAGTATGATTTGGAAATGCCTTAGAGCTTCCTTAGGACCAGGCTACATGTTAACATAACCCTCTGTGGTTGGTTCATTGATTGACCCATTCGTTTACGCGTTTCCGTTAATTGCTCATATGTTGACCATTATGCCCTTATTACCTTAAAACGTGAATTTTGGAAATGTAAAAGAGTAGAAACTTTAAATACTGATATTTAAACTTGTATGCAAAGTTTGACATCAGTATGAGGTGTAGGTTAAGAGTTATGCTCGTTAGCGTAAAATTAAAGCTTTATGTTAATTTAACGGCGTATTTAGCGTATAGCCTACTTAAGCATACTTTTTGATATCAAATCTTTTACCCACTGATGTAATATATTATTTTGGAATTTTTAAAGATTTTTAATAAATTTTAGGCTGAGCATAACTAGTAGTCGTAGGCTTAATCCGGTAATTGTCGGTTTTGCCCTCACGGGCCATAAAATGAGTTTTACATATCTAAACGACTCCAAACCTTTTGCTACTGATCACATATGATAAATAAATTATTTTAAGCCTTCTGGAAATATAAAAATATCAGATTTAAGTATCGAACCCGGAAATGGCCTTTAATCGCCTTTTTAAGCGTTTTTAACGCATAGTATGTACTTAAACTATTTTAAACATACAAGGGTTGATACCTACTGATATTTGAGGAAAATTATAATATTTTAACAGTAATCAAAGGTTGATAAACTCAGACTTCAGTTTTGAGCTTTACGGCTTATGTGAAATTACCAAAATGCCCCTTCGGTGCATAGTTTGGTTATAATTGATAAATTTCACATATATACTTTATCCTACTGTTATAACTTATCAAAATAAGTATTTTCTCTGATTATACCAGACCTGTAACTCAGGTAAATACTTAAACTCTTTTATAACCTTTTAAATGACCAAACTACCCCTACGAGGCCTAGTTTGTGTTTAAATACGTTTTGGGCATAATGAAAGACATCTTACTGATGTCACAACATATTTGAGGCATAATTAACTTAGGAAACCTGTATATGACTCTCATGATTACCCGTCATGCGTTATTCGCGTTCGGTTCGGTTTATGTAACTAGTTTGCATAAATTAGCCGAAACGGGTCAAACGTTATCGTTTTTATCTCAAAATCCAGAATGTGTTTAGTTTACCCATATTATACAAGTCTCCAAACTTGTCGGGTCTAAATCACATCCTATTCTGGTCTTCGCTTAATCATGCGTTTTGAACCGTTAACCTTTCCTTTAAACTAACCGGTCTAAGTTACGACTTAAATAAGACCCGTTAGGAATTTAATAGGTTAATAAAACCTTCGTTCCAGATTGAGAGCCCCAGTAGAAGTACTTGTGCTTGCTGATTAGAATATACGGCTGAGTATAAATTGCATTGCTAGCTCAGGTAAATACTTTTAACTTATTTTCCCTTATACGGGCTTGGGGTACGGTATTATAAAGATACCGCTTGGTCGGGTGTAGAAACCTTTTAATCGGAGATGATTAAATTGCATAATCCCGTTTTAATCTGTATTGATTGATAACAAATAACATTAGGGGTTAATGACCGTATCCTGGATATCCTTGGCTCATTTTAAAAAGTGAATGGCCATAACTTAAGCACAAGGTGTAGGCATAACACCTCCTATTGCGTATGTAAAAGATATACTCACTCGTAAGGATGTCTTCTTGTGAGTTATATTTATGGTGTGTCGATTAATCATGACCGGCTTGTATTGTATAATCACCGGCCCTAAATGTTGGACAACCATGTAAATCGGATACAAGATTTTTATTAATAAAATTGTCCCAAGTATAAAAGATTAATTTTGCCTCTGTGCATTTTAATCCAGTTATAAAAGATATTTTGTGCCTCGTGCATTCAAATCAATTTTTAAACTCTTTTCCAAAATGAGTCAGTTAATTGTATTTACCAGTGTAAACTGACGTATTTTCCAAAAAGGTTAAGTGACAGGTACTATGCGTAATTGGCTGGAAGCTCAGGGCGTTAATAAGGAATCTTGCAAGTTCTAGATGCCTGAAGTCTGTTGAACAGTTTCTTTTATTTGATCCGCCTGTGGATCCTTTACCTTCCGTTGTAATACTTTGACATTTCTTATATTCGGAATGTAATATATTTATCTTTTGCTTCCGCTGTGCATTTATATATTGTGTTGTTTGACTATGATGATCTCAACTACGTCACGATACTCCCCACCGGGCCCACCGGTGACACGTGGAAATCGGGGTGTGACAAAAGCTGATAATTTTATTATTCCAAAAGGCTCAAAATATTTTATTTATCATATAAGATCAGTAGAAAAAGGTTTGCTACCAAAATGATTTGTAAAATTCATTTTATAGGCCAAAAGGGCAAAACCGACAATTACCGAATTAAGCTTAGAACCCTAAGTTATGCTCAGCCTAAAAATAAATAAAAATCTTCAAAAATCCCAAAATATTATTTTATATCAGTAGGTAAAAAGTATGGTATCAAAAATTGGGTTTAGATAGGCTTTATGCTAATTGTGTCGTTTAATTAATGAAAAGCTTTTCATTTACGCTAATGAGCATAACTCCTAATCTAGACCTCAAACTAATGTCAAATTTTAGGGACAAGTTTATAAATCAGTAATAAAGATTATTGTCCTCTCACATTTTCAAAATTCTCGTTTTAGGGTCAAAAGGGCATAACGGTCAATATTTAGGCATTTAACGGAAACATGCATGAACTAGGATTTCTATGGAACCAAGTTGTATAACCTCTGAGGGTTATACTAACCTATAATATGGTCCTAATGGAATCCTATGGCATATCTAAACTAAGCCAAATCGGGTCAGAACTGAAAGTCAAAGCAAAAGTCAACTTTTGCGACTTTCGGTTCCGAACCGAGCCTAAACTTAGAATTGTCGGGTTGAATCATGCTTAGGCATCTTCAACTAATATTTACCAAGTTATTTAAAGTGGGAAAACTGATTTTATGACTTTTATATTAATAGTTATGAATCTTATTTAAAACTAACCCATTTGACGTTTATTTGACCCGACAATTTAACTAAGTAAACGTGGTAATTAGGAGGTGCCCTTTTGAGGGTTTAACACCTACCTAATTACGGTCACGTAGCCATGTTCGTTGGGGACAATGGCTCAACCGTTTAAAAGTCAAAGCGTTTATCAAAACGCTTAACTTTTCGGCTATAAACGCTAAACAAATAAACTAAGCACGAAAGGACACTTACAAAGGGTCCAAGCAAGGAGGTTTGATCCTAAATTCTTAGGTATGAAGAGCAAGGTCTACAACTTAGAGAATTCAGAAATCAAGTGCGGGTTTGAAGGAGATGAAGTGGGGTATTTATAGGTTTTTCAGAATTGTTAAGATCGTTCATCGATAAACGAGCTTTGATCTGGACCGTACACCTCTTACCCATTGTTTTGGTATACCATGGGCTGCCCAAGGATTGAAAAATACCATAAACAAGAGCTGGATCAAGCTGGAACAGGCTGTTAACAGCTGTAAACTGATTTTTGCTGATCTGCAGGGCTTAGGCGCCCCGCGTAAGACCTCAGGGAGGCTTACGCACCCCGCCTGGGCTGCACAATTCAGCAACAACTTTCAAATAATGACAGAAATGGTCCCTGTGAGCTCATAAGGTCATTTTAGGCACGTTTAAGGCCCGTTAACCTCATTTTAAGGATCCACTATGATGTTTAAACATAGGGTACATGAAACATGTTCAAAAACATGTCGGATGTCTGTTCGTTTGGCCGTACGGTCACGTTGTGCGTCTAATTACGACGAAACACGAACGGACGCTAAAAACGAACAAAACTACGCGACGAAAGGGATTTTATCAATCCAAACACTAAAATAAAATATTTTAGTGCTTACATAAATTTTTTGGGTGTCCGGAGATATACAGAACGGAAGATATGCGCGAAAATGCAAACTTGTGCACTTTTTGACACTTTTACTCCTTGGTGGACTTGAAAGTTTATTTTTGCGCACCAAACACCTCTAAGCCTATATCTAAGCTATATAAAGGATAATTAGGGTATGTTTAACTCATGGTCATATTCCGAAAAGTCAGATACCCTACGAATCGGCATACTTTTGCCGTTTGACGCAAATAGTCCTTTAATTGCGCAAAGTAGCGCGAAATGCTGTTTAATGATATCCATGCCTTCCATGGCCCATATTGATCATTCCCAAGCATATACATAAATGTTACTATGCTCCCGTTCACTTAAATGGTCACCGAAAGGCGTAAATTCAAAAGTTGACGCTTTAGGTCCCTCTATTGCGCAAACTTGCGCATCTTATCATTTAATATCATTGAAGCCTCATCTAATCCACATTAGGCATTCTTGGAAGTATTATTAATCATCACAATGCTCCGGGTTTGCTAAAAGGTCATTCAGAGGTGTAATTAAACATATTGACACTTTTAGCCCCTCTAACTTGCAAAGTTGCGTGTAACTTTACTTATAGGCATAAAAACCTTAGACGGCCAATCTTTGGCATTCCCGAGAGTATAATCAAATATCATGAAGCTCCCGGTTTGTTAAAAGGTCACTCAGAGGTAAGAATTAACATGTTGACGCTTTTAACCCTTCATTGCGCAAACTTTCAATTAATTATGCAAACGGCTACACTCGATCAATAAGTGGCTCATTTGTGAATATAAACATCGTAAGAGGTTATTTAGAAACTTATTTTAGGTATGCTTATACTTCCAGTCCTTTCATAATCAAAGTTTTCGATTTTTCAAAAAATTAGTCCCTTAAATTCAACATTTGACTTCATTAGGGTTTATTTCACGTGTCAATACATCATTGGACGCGATTTTACGAGGTGTTACATCCTCACCCCCTTAAAAGAAATCTCGACCTCGAGATTTGCTAAAATGCTGGAAGTACTTTTTGTCGCATAATGGACTTAACTTCTATAACATATCTGGAGCCTCTTCAAGCTCCCAAGTTGACCCTTATAATAGGTACATGTATCCTTTTTGGAGCTTCTTAACCTGTCGATCCTTAATCGATGCAGGTTTCTCATCATATCATAATTCTGCGTATCATTATGTGATAATGTTTCTCAACTTATTTGGTGACACGTCCTTAAATCATTAGTGTGTAATGTATTGCGAGCTCCGCCAAGCTTCTTAAATAGGTTTTAGTTTATGAGCTATCTGATCTTGATACATTCGATTCCCTCAAATGATTCTATATATATTCAGAGCTTAACTAGCCTGATAATTAATAAATTGTCACACCCTTCCAGGGTGATATCTTTTGCTGAACCTTATTCCTTAACAAGATCTTAGGAGGTTTGCTATTTTCATTAATCCTTGATTTTCTGCCGAATACTGGCCACTTATAGATGATTATGGATTTGTATGATCTTATTCGTTGTTTCCAATGCAACTTTCAGATCCTGATAATTGGACTTCTCAAAGTCTCGTCCATCAAATGGATGTTTTGATATTTCATCTATACAAGGTCTCCAAAGGAGCCACCTTGATACGTATACAACAACTATTATAGAAAAGCTTATTATTTTTTAAGGCGAGATGGTTATTCCAACCACTGCTTGAAACTAATCTTAAGGAATAGCTAATCCTTGTTGTTAGTTGAACAAATCGACGATCCTGGGCAGCTGATGGCAAATTCTTAATTGTTGCCTAATTAGGGTTGCGGTAATCAATGCATAAGCAAACTGAACCGTCTTTCTTAATTAACTATACCAAATCCTCAGGATATTGAGTTAGGCTATATGAATCCTCTATTTTAAAACTTACTTAATCAGGGTTTCGGTTCCTCCAATGATGGTACTAGCCGTCTTGGAGATTTCATAATAACACAACCCTAAATGGGATATATAAATCTTAACTCTATTTGCCTCTCAGGAGGTAAACAGGGTAATCTTAGGAGAGAAAAAAATCAAGATGCAAGGAGGTTACAGAGATTTTCCAAATCTCAGGCTTCAGTTCATCAATCATATTCTGTGTCAGATAAGTGACACATTTACTTTACGAGTCCACGAATTCCTTAATCGAAGACATTTACTTGGACAATTCCATTCAGGATATCTTCTATGAATACCATTAATGACTTTTAGTACCATATGACCATTAGAATATCCTTGCGGTTCCATGCATTAAATCTCCATACTGATCAGGCATGGAAGCAATCTATGGAACTTATTAAGATACATCAATCCTCATATGGCGCTTTTATCATACTGTCTGGTTTTCGCAATCGATAGAGATTTAAGAGATATCAACTATATATGCTGATGCACTTCCTCTAGAGAGGGAATACTTCTAAAATTCTATGCCAGAAGGCTTCTGACAGGAACAGAAGAAATGGTTCTTATACTTTCGCCTGTAAGTTTCACCTTACTCTTAATTTTTGGGGTTCTTACGGGAGAATTTCTAAAAGTTTGCTAAGCTTATGGTCTTATGAGTGACTTAGCAGCATCTGAAACCAAACGTAACTCCTAGCAATAAAATCACAATAAAGGATTTATCTGGTGTCATTATTAATGTGAATTGCCTCTAACCATATATCAGGAGGGTTAAACGCCTCCATTCTTAACCAACTTAACTGTAAAATCTTTGACAAATTTTAGGGCAGTCTTAGCTTTGACTGGTTATTTCTTAATCTATAAAACGTGAATAGCTGAGGTAGATCCATTATGGATTTATAATAAGCAGACTTGAATTCTTAATGTGCCCTCTTAATATCGATGCTAACCACCATCAATTGTTTTCATTAAGCTTAGATTCTTGGGTAGCCTGAATAGCGTACTATCTCAGTCAATGAATTAAAATTTGTCACATACTGTTGACAGTCTAATACTTTTATGGTGAGAGCCAGAAAATTTTTATTCCATCTTTTTCCATTTCCCGAAGCAGATAATAGGTTTTTTCTAATAAGGTCCTTAAAACTTGAACCATCCTATAATGTATAAGAGGATCTTTCTTGTGTACTTCATTAATATCCTCACTAATTAAGGGTATTGCCATCGAACGACTGTGATGCATACTTCACTGTGTGCTTTCCAGCATAACCGCTGATACACCTAATGGTTTCTACCTCATCCAACAATTTCCTGAAATCGATGGCCCCTTTTTACTATTGAAGTCTCTTGACTTCCAAGAGACGAAGTACTTTTAAGTACATCCTAAAAGAATGGGCTCCTTGCCATATATGATTTTGTTTGGGTTATTCTTCGCATTTGAAGTATGAATAAAGCTCTTCTCATGAGCAGCGACATGTGTTTTAGAGCGAGCAGCATTTGGCTCCTTAAACCTTTTCATGACTTTTCTCATAGTCTTCCTAACAGCTGCGTTAATTACAGTTTTGGAGATTAACTCCATTAACATTGAGGTTCACATTGGATGCACCATTAACATTTGTTGCATCTCCAGCATCGCGACTGTTGTTTGTCTCTTCTGATTTTTCCATACTCGAATCTATGGTATTAAATACCATATTCAACAAGTGCTTAGGCAATCCATACCCAGTGTCTCCTTGAATTGTCAAAGGCTCACCAAAAGGAGTCTTGATAACTACTTGCTTCTTATCACACACAATATGGGCTCGATTTTTAGGATGACTAATTCATTCCTATCACTATATCGAGTCCCTCTTATTTTAATGGAAACAAGGACAGCGGAAGGAATGATTCCTAATGGATATAAAATATCCATCTAATATTGCTGAAGCAGTCTCTGAGGTACTATCGGCAAATTCTACTTTATACTTAATGCTTAGAGTTTTAACATGCAGATTTAGTAATTTACAAAATTCATTGTCTACGAAAGACTTATCTGAACCTGAATCAAATAATACTCTAGCATGAGCGTTATTGATATAGAAAGTACATGTTGTGGCATTGTCATCCTGAATAGCCTCTTGAGCATTCATTTGAGAGTCCCCAGCTTTGGTCTTCTCAGCCTCCCCAGGCTTTTTGGTTTTATTTGGGCAATTTATCTTGATGTGCCCTATTTCATTGCAACAATAGCAGGTTGCGTCCTTTATGTCTTGGCACTCCAAAGTTTTGTGCCCTTCTTTATTACAGATCCCACAAGGCCTAGCTTGTGACTCTAAAGTGCATTTCCCTTTAGTCGCCTTCTTTGGGCAGCGGGTCTTTACGTGCCCCTTCTCGCCACAACCATAGCATGTGGCGTCATTCAAGTCCTTGCATTCATGGGTCTTGTGATCCATCTCTTTACAGATGACACATCCCCTGGTCTGCTTATAGAAACACTTTCCGAGTGCTTCTTCCCGCAGGTTTTACATTTGGGTTTTGCCTGCTTTGGCTTGGACTGGTTATAGCTTGAACCGGTCTTACCCTTTTTGAATCCCTTATTCAGGGTATTATCGCACTTTCGCTTATGATCTTTTAACGCTCGGTCCACGGCCTTGTTTACGGCTGTATCCAACATAGCCTGTAACTCGGTGCCCGTTAAGTTCAGTCTTGCATTATCGTTCTGATCAACTGGATGATTGTGAGCTTCAGATGAGTCAGCCATGGTGAAGCTTTGAAGGCTACAAACCAAGTAGTAATAATTGGTTTAATTATATGGTGAATTTTCGAATTTGATGATTAAATAGCCATGGTACAAATAAACCATATAGGCGAATAGATAGTATTAAATTTATTTGATTATGTTTTGCCTAGGTTTTTAAATAATCCATCTTTGGCATTGAAACGGAATATAATCCTTCATATTTATTAGACAGGGGACATAAGTCACGACTGTCAATGTCGTACTGACATTTTATACATAGCACAAGGGCTTGTTCCAAAGGACTTTTTGATGGCGTGGATGCCTTGTCACTAGGGAAATTTTAAAACATAATCGATGATTCCTTTGGATCGGAAAATTTCATAGTTCATTGTCTTGACAAGAAGTTATGAAATAAAACTATCTTTTTCATGTATACATCTTTGCCCGAAGGTATTCATCCCTATGGATGTTTTGATGTGTTCATCATGTTCGACGTTTATTAGCCATGATTCCTCTTGATCATTTACGCTAAATAAGGGTTTGAAAATTCCTAATATAAAGATGACAAGTGTGATTTTATCGCATCACTATTGTCAGGAGTGTTAACATGTTTTCAGATGTTAACAAGGATCTAAATCTCTTTTAAACAGGTTTTACCATCGTAGCCAGGTCTTTAATGACATTCAAGCTAGGTTATACCTTTTAAGATTCTTTCTAATATGTATACTGGCAGGAAAGGAATGATATTTGTTTTATTTAGGATTTTCATTATAATTATCCTAGATTTAATTAAAATATAACTATGGCACAAACAGGCCAAATCACAAGGGCAACTTTAAATTATAAACCATGATTTTGTAGAATCAAGGTATTTAGGCTTGAACGTTGTTCATGCCTTTTCTTGACAGGGAGTTGTAGGCTACAACTGTCTTTTGTCTTATATGACAATGAATATGGCCCGTAAGCATTATATCCCTGATGGATGCTTAATTTACAAAATAAGAAAGGATTTCGGGAGGATCCAGTATAAGGATGATTTATGCGATTCTGTCGAATCACATCTGCCAGGAATGTTAACAGGGATTTGAATCTTTTGAATAGGTTCTACCATATTGGCCTTGTCTGAAATGACATATAGGCTAGGTTTACCTTTAAGATTCTTTTAATATTTAACGCAGAGCAAATCCTAAATTGAGATGTTAATAAGGATCTGAATCTAGTTGAGGAACTTACCATTTTGGCCCTGTCTTATAATGACACATGGGCTAGGTCTTGCCCTTTTTAGATTTCACCATTTTATTATAATGGTAGATCTCATAAAAGGAATGTTATTATTATGTTCATATATAATGATATAAGTAAAATTTAGCTAAAACATTCCAATGATTCCAAAGGAGGTATAGAATTGCCCTAAACGGGACTTGAAAGAAATAATGTTGTCCTCGAAGGGACTTAAAGATAAATATGTCCTTATAAGGACTACTAAGGAAACGATTTTCAGCAAAAGGAGTTTCTTCTTTATTTTATTTCTGAATGTTTTCTCCTTGGTTGTACGTTAATCCTAGTCGTAGTACGAAGCTTGGCCTTCCCTAGGCTTCAAATGGGGAGAATTTCCATTATGGCTTCTTTGCTTGGTGACAAATTAAAAGTATATAGAATTGAAGGCAATAATTCTCCGAATAGAGACGAGAGTATTCCTATGTTAAGTCTAGACTCAGAAGGTCAAGGCATGTGCTACTGTGTCATTGAGATTAAACACAAAAGGCTAGTGTTTAATTCACTCAATGTTGGCTCTGATACCAACCTGTCACACCCCGATATTTCCACGAATTACCGGTGGGGAGTATCGTGACGTAGTTGATATCATCATAGTCAAACAACACAAATTAAAATGCACAGCGGAAGCAAATGATAAATATATTACAATCCGATATAGAGTAATATCAAAGTATTACAACGGAATGTAAAGGATCCACAGGCGGATCAAATTGTCACACCCCGATATTTCCACGTATTACCAGTAGGCCCGGTGGGGAGTATCGTGACGTAGTTGATATCATCATAGTCAAACAACACAATATATAAATGCATAGCGGAAGCAAAGATAGAATCATTTCAACTTTAATAAATTGTAATATTAAATATCACGATATTAGTTGAAATAGATCCATAGGCGGATCAAAATAAAAAGGAAACATTGTTCAACAGTTTTATGACATCCAAGCTTGCGAGACTTATTGTGGACGCTAGGAGAAAGCCAGCCTAGTTCGAGTAGTACCTGCACTTAACCAACTATGCACCGTAGGGGCATTTTGGTAATTTACTATTTATAACCAACTATGCACCGTAGGGGCATTTTGGTAATCTCACATAAGCTTAAAAGGTCAAAATTAGAGAATCTGAGTTTTAAAACTTTTCTTTACTGTTAAAATATATAAATTTACTTAGAACATCAGTAGGTATTTAGTTTCATATGCCAAAAATAGTTTTAACTCATACTATGCGCTTAAAACGTGTAAAAGTCGGTTTTAAGCGATTTTCGGGTTTAATAATGAAAGCTGATAATTTTATTATTCCAGAAGGCTCAAAATATTTTATTTATCATATAAGATCAGTAGAAAAAGGTTTGGTACCAAAATGATTTGTAAAATTCATTTTATAGGCCAAAAGGGCAAAACCGACAATTACCGAATTAAGCTTAGAACCCTAAGTTATGCTCAGCCTAAAAATAAATAAAAATCTTCAAAAATCCCAAACTATTATTTTATATCAGTAGGTAAAAAGTTTGGTATCAAAAATTGGGTTTAGATAGGCTTTATGTTAATTATGCCGTTTAATTAATAAAAAGCTTTTCATTTACGCTAATGAGCATAACTCCTAATCTAGACCTCAAACTGATGTCAAATTTTAGGGACAAGTTTATAAATCAGTAATAAAGATTATTGTCCTCTCACATTTTCAAAATTCTCTTTTTAGGGTCAAAAGGGCATAACAGTCAATATTTATGCATTTAACGGAAACATGCATGAACTAGGATTTCTATGGAACCAAGTTGTATAACCTCTGAGGGTTATACTAACCTATAATATGGTCCTAATGGAATCCTAAGGCATATCTAAACTAAGCCAAATCGGGTCAGAACTGAAAGTCAAAGCAAAAGTCAACTTTTGCGACTTTCGGTTTCGAACCGAGCCTAAACTTAGAATTGTCGGGTTGAATCATGCTTAGGCATCTTCAACTAATATTTACCAAGGTATTTAAAGTGGGAAAACTGATTTTATGACTTTTATATTAATAGTTATGAATCTTATTTAAAACTAACCCATTTGACTTTTATTTGACCCGACAATTTAACTAAGTAAATGTGGTAATTAGGAGGTGCCCTTTTGAGGGTTTAACACCTACCTAATTACGGTCATGTAGCCATGTTCGTTGGGGACAATGGCTCAACCGTTTAAAAGTCAAAGCGTTTATCAAAACACTTAACTTTTCGGCTATAAACGCTAAACAAATAAACTAAGCACGAAAGGACACTTACAAAGGGTCCAAGCAAGGAGGTTTGATCCAAAATTCTCAGGTATGAAGAGCAAGGTCCCCAACTTAGAGAATTCAGAAATCAAGTGCGGGTTTGAAGGAGATGGGGTGGGGTATTTATAGGTTTTTCAGAACTGTTAAGATCGTAAGACCTTAGGGAGGCTTACGCGCCCCGCCTGGGCTACACAACTCAGCAACAGCTTTTAAATAATGACAGAAATGGTCCCTGTGAGCTCATAAGGTCATTTTAGGCACGTTTAAGGCCCGTTAACCTCATTTTAAGGCTCCACTGTGATGTTTAAACATAGGGGACATGAAACATGTTCAAAAACATGTCGGATGTCGGTTCGTTTGGCTGTACGGTCACGTTGTGCGTCTAATTACGACGAAACACGAACGGACGCTAAAAACGAACCAAACTACGTGACGAAAGGGATTTTATCAATCCAAACACTAAAATAAAATATTTTAGTGCTTACATAAATTTTAGGGTGTCCGGAGATATACAGAACGGAAGATATGCGCGAAAATGCAAACTTGTGCACTTTTTGACACTTTTAGTCCCTGGTGGACTTGAAAGTTTATTTTTACGCAACAAACACCTCTAAACCTATATCTAAGCTATATAAAGGATAATTAGGGTATGTTTAACTCATGGTCATATTCCAGAAAGTCCGATACCCTACGAATCGGCATACTTTTGCCGTTTGACGCAAATAGTCCTTTAATTGCGCAAAGTAGCGCGAAATGTTGTTTAATGATATCCAAGCCTTCCATGGCCCATATTGATCATTCCCAAGCATATACATAAAGGTTACTATGCTCCCGTTCGCTTAAATGGTCACCGAAAGGCATAGATTCAAAAGTTGACGCTTTAGGTCCCTCTATTGCGCAAATTTGCGCATCTCATCATTTAATATCATCGAAGCCTCATCTAATCCACATTAGGCATTCTTGGAAGTATTACTAATCATCACGATGCTTCGGGTTTGCTAAAAGGTCATTCAGAGGTGTAATTAAACATATTGACACTTTTAGCCCCTCTAACTTGCAAAGTTGCGTGTAACTTTACTTATAGGCATAAAAACCTTAGACGGCCAATCTTTGGCATTCCCGAGAGTATAATCAAATATCATGAAGCTCCCGGTTTGTTAAAAGGTCACTCAGAGGTAAGAATTAACATGTTGACGCTTTTAACCCTTCATTGCGCAAACTTTCAATTAATTATGCAAACGGCTACACTCGATCAATAAGTGGCTCATTTGTGAATATAAACATCGTAAGAGGTTATTTAGAAACTTATTTTAGGTATGCTTATACTTCCAGTCCTTTCATAATCAAAGTTTTCGATTTTTCAAAAAATTAGTCCCTTAAATTCAACATTTGACTTCATTAGGTTTTATTACACGTGTCAATACATCATTGGACGCGATTTTACGAGGTGTTACAACATAACACATCACCATTGGGCAGAAGTGTAATGTTCAAGTATGTAAGAGTAATGTCGCATGTGTGTTTATGTCAATCATTAGGATGATTTGTTTTAAGGACACATGTTTCATGACCATGCTTGTTCATTGTTTAAGGGTATTCGCTATTTGACAACACTTAGTAAGACTCGACTAATAAGGTATATGTAACACATCACCTTTGAGAAGAAGTGAAACATCAAAAGGTTATTCAAGTTAAGCAAACTTAGTTTTGTAAAACATTTAATATGTACGATTGAACAAAACTAACCAATTGTTAAGTAGGAAACCACCTGAGTGGCGCCTGATATGTGAGTTGCAACTGATAGTGAGTGGCACGTTATAGTGTGAGTGGCACCTATTATCTGAGTGGAACCTAATAGTGAGTGGTGCTTAATAGTGAGTGGCACATGATGGGGTGAGTGGCGCCAGCTGATATGATACCCATTGTTAGTGATGCCTATAAGCCTCTTAATGTCAGTGACGCATATAAGGCTCTTTGTTTCTTACCACATAGATCGGATTCCCCTTTTGGTGTATGATTATGATAGGGTAATATGATCTTGAAGATCATGAAATTTAGAGAGAGGAGTGAATAATGTTGTTGTTGTAATTGTGGTGACCAACCTAAAACCTCTCTAGTAATCTCTATATATACACCAAGAGAAACCCTATTCTCAAATAAGGGTAAATACGTCTATCAAATATTTACCATTTTAATGAATCGGTAAAATAAGGTCAATGGTTAATTATAATATAAATGATAATAATGGCCATATGAATATGTATTAAATATATTTTACAACATATTGTTCAAACTATCAGAAAACTACTTAAAAATACATCATACATGATCCAATTGTTTTGCGTGACAGAGTTCTAAATGGTGTTTGCACAAGAGATATTATAAAATTAACGAGCGTGAAGGATGGTGATGGTCTCATCGTCAACGGAGACAACACCACCACTAGGTAATGTTGATGGTGAGTCCCTACCATAATTCATTTGTCTAAATATGAATGTCGGTTGATTAGGAGAAGGAAGCATTGTTTCATGATTACTCAACATAAAAGCTACGTCAGTCATTGTGGGCCGATCATTAGCCAATTCTTGAACACACAAGATCCCGACATGGATACATAGAAGAACTTTATGGGCATCAAATGAATCTCCCAAAGATGAGTCAACTACTGCCAAAGCTTTGTCTTGTTTCCACAAGTCCCAAACCTAGAAATGATGTAGATTGTGATAAAGTTTGTTTGGTGGGATGAATAATGAACAAAAAAAAATATACGCCAAATTTAGTTACTTACATGGCCGATCAAATTAACGGAGTTCTCCTTATAGTAGCTGCTATTTTTCCTACCACAGATTATCTCGAGAACTAGAATTCTGAAACTAAAAACATCAGATTTTACAGAAACAAGGCCTTCTATTGCATACTCTGGAGACATATAACCACTACAATCATATTATATCAACGTTAGATAAATGAAAGTAATTAAAACCATGTTGTGTTATAGATAGAAGAACTACACATACTATGTTCCAACAACTCTACGTGTTTTAGCTTCATCTTCATCCCCTCCAAAGATTCTTGCCATTCCAAAATCAGAAATTTTAGGGTTTAAATTTGTATCTAGCAAAATATTGCTTGGTTTTAGATCCCTATGGATGATCTTGAGTCTAGAATCGTGATGAAGATATAGTAGTCCACGAACAATCCCCTGAATGATCTGGAACCGTTTCTTCCAATCTAAAAGAGAAGCCTTTTCTTGATCTAGGTTGACATCATTCCGATGGATATTTAGAATTTATTGAACTTTAAAAAGAAGTAAAGTTGGATATTGAGAACATAATTGTAGGTTTAATAACAAACCGAATATGAAAGAATCCAAGCCTTTGTTTGGTAAGTATTCGTAAACTAGCATCAATTCTTCCTTATGGAAGCAATATCCCAAAAGTCGGACTAGGTTTCTGTGTTGAAGTTTCACTATCAACGTTACTTCATTCTTAAATTCTTGCATCCCTTGACTCAAACTTTGTGATAATCTTTTGATAGCAATTTCTAGCCCATTTAGTAGCTTACCATGAGTATAAACAATTAAAGGATAACTATATATAAACGCAAAGGCTATGATCATTGCAAGAATTGACAAGACGTTACCTTATAAACTGAGCCGAATCCACCTTCTCCAAGCTTGTTTGAAGGAGAAAAATTATTAGTTGCCGCAACTATGGTGCTCAAATCAAACACATCTAAATCCACATTTTTGCCAATATCCTTCTCCATGAAAGCCCCTTCCATGGTATTCAAGCTATCTTCACCTTCATTTCGTTTGACTGTATCAAACAATTAAGCAATTGTGAAGTTTATATTAACATTTATGTGAGTTACATTCCTCTTCTTCAGCATATATAAGTCTGAACCTTAAACCATGAAGCAGCAGTACTGACGCAGTCCACAACTCACCTTCATATTGTTTAGGTAGTTTTGGGTATAGCATGGTTTGATCCCAATTTATTCAATTGTTAGATCTTAGATGAACTATAGTACTGCTTGATTCTCGTTTCTAGGTAAAATGCTTTCAACTAATTTTTTACTTGCAATAAAAGGTAGCATTTAAGAGCTATGGATTATGCTGACATCAAATCATTTATAGTCAAAATATCTTATTTGTGTTTATAGTTTGAAAATGGTTTAAACCATAAAAAAACAAATAAAAAGAGCTAAACGATTTAGTTTGGTTTCGTTGCAATGGATTCATGATTCCTATACACCAACAAGAATTCTGCATCACTCCAGATGATTAGTTTGTGATTTGAGCAGAATCTAATCCAACTTAACATTATTTTACCCAAAGATGAATCGATTAAAAATAAATGAATTTAGACATATGACATACCATTATTTTTCTTCCTTATGTAACAACAAATGAAGGTACACAAGAGAAAGCCTGCTGCAATCAATGGTATCCTGAAGATCAGAAATCGGTTTTTGTGCCTTGGGCTCTTCTTCGATAAGTACTTCGCTGAAAATATTACATAAGATTAATTAATATTTTCTTATAATGAAATATGAAAATAGTACATCAGATATTTGTTTATGCATTTGATTGTGACATACTAACATGCTATATTTTTTATTTTTTTCACTACGATACTCGAACATGCATGCCTATGGTGGGTTATTTTCACTATTGCGTCAGTTGGGTATAATCAGTCGCGTAAGTAACACCATTTGCAGAGGTGTGACAAGCCACAATGTATCCATATTGTGGTACTCAATTAGTAATATTTGGGGAGACGTATGGATTGGTCCTAGATTAAATTGTTTTGTTTTGGTGACTGGTAGTGTGTGCTTGGACCTAAAGATGTGAAACAAAAGAAAACACACCAAAATTATTAGTAGGATTATTTATTATTTATATCTATATTTTGAACTCTTCAAAGTATATATATTTTAATTACGAGTAAATTGTCATTTTAGTTCTTGGTATTTGACTAAAATTGTCACTTTATTCCAAATAGTTTTTTTCATGCCATTTTAGTCAAAATAGTTTTGTTTTCTGTCATTTTACTCCCTGACTTTTGTCATTTTTTGTCATTTTCATCGACCACCATCACCACCACCTCCCACCACCCACCCCATCACAACCTTTTATCATTGCCACCACTTGCCTGCACTATTACCACCCCACCACCATCACCACCCACCATTTCCACCACCACCGGCCACTTTTTCGCCACCCACGTCATCAACCAACACCGCTGCCATCATCGTAAAACCAACAACCACCGTCACCATCTTCACTATAAACCGGCACAACACCATCCCCATACCATCGCAACTGCAAAAAAAGAAAGAAAAATGTGGTTTGACCAAAATTCACCTAAGTTAACAAATTTTTTTGAATGAAGTTATTGAGTTGGATGAAAATGGCAAAAAATGACAAAATCCAGGGACTAAAATAGCATAAAACAAAACTATTTTGCCTAAAATGACAAGAAAAAAACTATTTGAACTAAAGTGACAATTTTGATCAAATCTCAAGTACTAAAATGGCAATTTACTCTTTATTTACCGTATATTAATTTAACTTAATAATTGTGTATGAGTTTTGCTTTTATTTTTATTTTGTTAGATTATTTTACTATTTTATTATATCTAGCTTAGTTTATTTATTTATAGTTTATTTGATTAAGATTAACTATTTATATAATTATTTGTTACAACTTTTGTGATCATTATCAGAAATAAACATGTTTTAAAAGTTATATTGGTAAAAACATTATAACCAAACATTTTTGTTTCATGTAACCATTAGATATCAATGCCACTTCAAGAAACCTCAAAATAAAAATGAGATTGTTGTTTCCCATAATTAAACCAATAAATTATTATTTGTTTTGCATTCGAGAGGATTGGAAGTTAGGTGAAAATAAATAAACGAACGTTTTTACAAGTACTAAAATGAAGTTTGTTTTACAAAAATTTCAAGATATGTTACCTTATTAGTTTTAATTACCAACTAAGATATTGAATTGTATTGTATAGTTCTTTTACTATTGAGTACTTAACATGGATTAGAAACATTGTATATTTGAAGACTTACGAGTTACGAGTTATGAGTTATAAGTTATGATTAACATGGATTAGAAACATTGTATATTTGAAGACTTACGAGTTACGAGTTATGAGTTATAAGTTATGATTAACATGGATTAGAAACATTGTATATTTGAAGACTTACGAGTTACGAGTTATGAGTTATAAGTTATGATTGAGTCAAATCACCGATGTGATTATGTGAAATCCATGTTAAATACTTAAATTTAAAGTGAATATGTGATATTGAGATATGTTATTGACTTGAATTAGAATCATGGTAAGAATTTATGTTTCCGGTCCGACCCGAACCGGAAATAAAATATTATATATCAATACACATAAGACCCTTAGAAAATTCCCGCCCCCCATGAAAAAATTTTCTAGGTCCGCCACTGATTCCACTCACGATATGGTGTATTAGGGTCAACATGAGCTAGTTTTGTTTTGTGTACAGTGGTTGTTACTTCTTACCATACGATTTAGTTGACTATACTTTTGTTTTGTGTCAGTGGCATTCACAATTTGTATAGTTATTCTATTTTGGCATTTGTTTAGTTGGCCTTCAATCCTTCATCAATCGGTTATGTTCATGATGATTCTTAATGTATTGGTTTTGTTGTCCTTTGTCACTCTGTGATCACCGATATATATCTTGTAGGCCTGTTAATGGATCGGATATTGATTCATATCCAATCCGATCCATTTAAATGGCTTATTGGATCATAAAAAATATCCATTAATCCATTAATTAATCCAATGGATAGATCCATTTATCCAATTAATTATATGGATCGATCCATGATCCATCCGGATCGATCATCAACGGAACTAGAGGGGGGTCACTTGACCCTCCGGCCGGCGAAGTTTGGTATTTATTAGTGGCACGGAAAAGAGAAAGTTCTTTACATTTTGACCCTTCTAGCTGTCTCTGAAATGTGAGAAAAATGAAAGAGAAAAATGAAGTTTATAATTTTAACGATTTTCCGGCGAGCTCTAGTTCTTGTGAAGCAAGGCTGAGGAAGAAAGAACATTAAAATTAAAAATTAATAAAAAATGACAGCATCTTGGAAGAGAAGTATTATTGTCTTGAAAAATCACCCAAATTAGTTACTAGTCAATGCACAAGACTGATTCACATTTAGATTTGATATTTTTTAATTAGTTGTTTATTTTGTGCTTAATATTAATTTTTAATTATATATATTATTTTTTTTACGTGACTATCACTATTATTATATATTATTTCACAAACACATATGTATATAAATAAAAAAAATCAAACCATGAAATATCAACTAATTTTTTTTTACTAAGAGCACTACTAGAAAATACACCTATCTTGACACGCGAACAATGACACACACTCATTTTATGATATTTAAAAGCGCGTGTCAAGTGAAAAATGTCATGATTTACAATATTCAATGATTTTATGACACTCTTTTTTGTGTGTCATCTTTTAGCATCATAAAAAACAAAACAAAACCATTTTATGACATTTAAAAGCGTGTGCTAAGGAAAAAATGTCATGTTTTATAAAATTCAATAAATTTATGACACTTTTTGTATGCGTCATCTCTTTAGTGTCATAAAAAAACAATATCATTTGATGATATTTGAAAGTGTGTGTCATAAAAAAACGTCATGATTTTTAAAATCTAAAGAATTAATGACTCACATTTTTAAATAATTTTTAATATAATATAAATTTTAACATACAACTTTCTTATTCTTTTTATACATTCAAGATATTTTGATTAAAAAAATACTTTATAACTTTGTTCTTAAATAAACTTTGTAACAAAACCTACATTCAAGATATTTTGTAATGTACTCTTTAGATGTTACGACATTAAAAGATACTTTATAACTTTGTTCTTTAAGAAAACTTTGTAACAAAACCTGGACACGGACATTAAATTTTACAAAGTGTTAGATGTAATTTAAATTAAAATTTAAATAAAAAAACTTTCCATTTGAAATTTAAAGAAAAACCTACAAACCATCTATTACAACATTTAAGAAAACTTAATTACGTTTTTTATTCATTTGATTTGTTAAAAATTAACATTATAATCTATTAGTTTAAAAATTGTCAAAACAATAGCAGTACTTTCACTCCCCCGCCCCCCACTCTCTCTCTACCCTCTTTTTCTCCATACCCACCTAAAACCAACATCTCCCACCACCACCGAAACCCACATCTGGCAACCCACTCATCCCCTCGCTGCTGCTAAAATCACCACCACAGACACATACCTGAACGATGATCACCACCACCCAATCTGCCCACCACCGTGGTCAAACTACCACCCACCCCTACCCCCAACCTCTTCAAACAAATCACCGACCAAGATTGTGGTGCCGTTACCAAGATTGTGGTGCCGTAGGTGATACGGTTGGATTTGAAGAAGGTGATGTCCCGTCTGGACATGAAGAAACTAAGAGAATCTTAGTACCCAAGTTGAAAATGTTTAAAATTTTCTATTTTTAATAAGTTAATTTTATTAAAAATTGTTGTTTTAAAAATATTTAATTATTAAAATATGAGGCATCGATGTTTATGAAGCGGATTCGTGAATATTTTTTTTTTGCCGCTATGAACCGTGAACCGTACTGTAAAAACAATTCGTTCTCGGGCAAATGCACGTCAATGAGAATGAAATGCAACAACTTCAACAACATTGTGAACCGCCATACAAACACTCGGTAAAGAGGAAGTGGTTCATTCGGAACACGGACGTCATGATGGCCACCCATGATGAATTTAGAATAGCATATGGTTGCCTATTTACCATGGTAAAAGCTTAGGAGGTGCTTAAAAATTCTCCAAAGTGGTTTCTTGTGCAACTAGTCTAACCTGGCCAATCATCAAAGCGTTCCATGTCTACATCAAGCACCCCTAAGCCGCACTTGTCCGTTGGGGGATCAGATGCTCGCTTATATTTAGACCTAAACGACATCAACGACGAGCTTGAGTTTGAGAAATCACAAGAATTGCAACACCCACCGGGTAGAGACAAAAGCAAGGCAGTTGCAAGAGCAAGATCCAAATGCAAATTCACTTCTACAACTACAACAAATACGGAGAGTGGATCAAACTTTTTCAAATTAGATGAGAAATTTGCTCGAATTCTGTCAATAAAGGAACAATTCTGTCAATAAAGGAACAAGATAACCAATTGGCAATAAATAAGCAAAGGGCTACCGAGCTTGAGTTTGATGAACCACAAGAATTGCAACACCCACCGGGTAGAGACAAAAGCAAGGCAGTTGCAAGAGCAAGATCCAAAGGAAATTCACTTCTACAACTACAACAAATACCGAGAGTGGATCAAACTTTTTCAAATTAAATGTGAAATTTACTCGAATTCTGTCAATAAAGGAACAAGAGAACCAATTGGCAATAAATAAGCAAAGGGCTACCGAGCTTGAGTTTGAGGAACCACAAGAATTGTAACACCCACCGGGTAGAGACAAAAGCAAGGCAGTTGCAAGAGCAAGATCCAAAGGCAAATTCACTTCTACAACTACAACAAATACCGAGAGTGGATCAAACGTTGTCAAATTAGATGAGAAATTTGCTCGAATTCTGTCAATAAAGGGACAAGAGAACCAATTGGCAATAAATAAGCAAAGGGCTACCGATCTAAAGTTCCTCGAAAAAACTCATCCCCTCTTGTCTATCCGAGGACGACCGCATGATCATGGAACTTGAGAAAGAATGTATTCGAGCAAAAGATCTCAACAAGTAGTAGTTCTTTATGTTTTTTAGTAGTTTAAATGTTATGTTTTTTTCGATGTAATGTTTTTCATTAATTAGAATGTTTTATTTTTTTAATTGTTATGCCTTTTTATTTTTCATTTAGTTTAAATGTTATATAATATAAAAATAAAAATAAATGATTGAGTGGCTTTATTCCATTGCATGAGTATTATTGGAAGGAAGGAATAAAGCTCCTATTGATGTGGCGCTGAGCTGGCGCAATTCCATACCACACAACCTTAAGATACAATTATTGTATAAGAGCATTAATATTGGAGTCTTCTTTTTCATCGATATAATTTAACTAAAAATTCATTTTTCTCTATATTTTTTTTATTTTTTAAAACCTTATACATCTAACACTCTATTTTGTATCATACGCATAAGACACTCACAATAAAAAAAATAGAGACTTGATTTGAGCCTTTAAATATAAGGTGTACTTTAGTTTCTATAAAAATTTATCTATTATAAAGATTTCAATGCAATAGTGTTTTTGTAGTTGCTTCTATATTATTATATATAAAATATATATGATCACAAACGATCCAATTTGAATGCTTTAACAATTAATGGTATCTTTATATTTATTTTTATTATAATAATTATTATTATTTTAGTTCCCTCCCAAAATCTCAAACTCCACCACCATCCAAAATTTTTGAATTCCCTCTCAGATTTCAAAATTGATCGTTTCATGTCTCTATCACCCATCCCCATCGCTATTCTCTTCCACTCTCTATCCATCATTTCCTCCTCTTTATTCTGTTCTATTCAATTGAAACCCTAATCTTATCTTTTCAATGTGCAATCATCCATCAGTTCATTTCAGACAAGTATCAGATTTCATGTAAGTAATTCTGATTTACCTTTTGCCGGTAGTGCACATTCGTGATGTGTAGGGTTCGAATTAGATCATAGATCTGCTGGCATTTATTAGACTGTAGTTGGTATTGACATGCTTTTTAGGGTTAACTGAACTGGATATTTAGTTAACAAATTTTGTATCATCAGCGGTTATTGAGTGATTTTGTGTAGAATTGTGTAGTTGAAACATGAAGATGTCCTAAAGAACTAAATAAGTAAAAAGGTGAGAGAGGTGGGGATAAACTATCAAGATTTTGTTGGGATTTACTATATAGTAGAAGCATGTTATCTCTACTTATTGGATTCCTATTTTCATCGAATAGAATGAGATGACTTAAACTACATTCGACCAGTTGGAATTTAAGGTTATTTAAAGCAATCATCTATTGTTTCCACGAACTCACATGTTTATCTTTTTCTCTCTTTATATGTAAGCATGGTGTCAAGGAAAGATATCGTGAAGGGTAATGGAGGGTTATACACATGCCCAAGTAAATCGTTAAGATTCATAGTATAAGTTTGTACTGGTCGATACTGTTAGTTTGCTTTTCAACTGTGTATACATGTAGCCTATCTTTAATGGTTTGTTTGCATTAGGGATGAGCAAATGGTACCCGGTACCGGTACCGGTACCGAATTTACCGAACCGGGTACATTTTCAGTACCGACTTTTGACATTTTCGGTACCGGTACTGATACCTACTTTTGAGGATTTTCGGTTCCGGTACCGGTCGGTACCGAGGTCATCCCTAGTTTGCATTGTGTTTTTGAAACAATGATTTGCTAAGAGTTGAAATAAGCTAAATGTTCTATTTTTGTATGTAATAAAAATACATAAGTTATAAATTTTTGTATATATTGTAGAATTATATAATTTTCAATATAAGACTTATATGTATTTTATATATAACCATTAATTAGCTGGTAACTTTAACATAAGCATACATGTAATGGGTGAGTCATCAATCAGGGATGGTTTATCTGATTCTAAAAGACTTCTGGTAGGAGCAGGTGCTCGTTTCTTGTTCTACCCTACACTTTTATACAATGTTGTTAGAAATTGATTTGAGCCCGAGTTTCAGTGGTGGGATCAGAGTTATCCTAGGTACCTAGATTTGATCTAACATTTGACTTTCTATATGTTAGTAAGAACTAAATGATTGTGTATATTCAGGCAAAAAACACTCATGGTTACGCCAACTTGACCTGTTTGCCAAACACATTGTGGTGGCTACATGGCCAAAAAATTTATGCCTGATACACATTCTTCTGACTAGAGTTTTAGGTTATGTTTTTTTATTAATTTTTATGTCTACAAATGATGAGTTCATCGGATCCACTTTATCGAAAAATTTATTTTTTTAATTGTGTTCAAATATGATTTTAAACCATCCGTGTGTTCTGACATGGACATATAGTTTACTGACACTGTTATGTTGGTATGCTATAAATAGGCTATGGATAGGGGTGTGAATTTCGGACACGACACAAAGCTAACACGAAATTCGCGGGTTTAGGTTTAGTCTAGATGGGTTCGGGTCAGTTTCAGGTTGAACCCGCGAACCCATTTAGGTTAACGGGTCGGGTTCAGGTCAACCCGATCAGGTTGGCGGGTTGACCCGTTTAACATATTTATATTATATTTTAGTTTTTTACAACTTATTTTATGTCATAAATTAAATGGGGTGTGTATTTTATGCCATAATTATAACTTAAAAAGAGAAATTGGCATAAGTTTTTATAATTTAATATAATTGTGTTATATACATTTGTGGTTTTTAAGTAAATTTTAAGAGTGAATTGCAAGTTTTGTCCTTTATCTTTATACCCAATTGCAGGCGCTGTCCTTTATCTTTAAAATTGACAAGTTCTGTACTTAATGTTTCAAAATCTTGCACGTTATGTCCTTTATGCCAAACCAAGTTAGATTTTTTGGTTAAATCTCGTCATGTGCCTTGCACATGAAGGCATTATTGTCATTTCAGCTTTCCAAGGACTACTTTGTAAAAAAAATTACTGGAGCAATTCTGTACTAAACTTAAAAATAAAAATATATAAACTCTCACTCTCTTTCTCTCTCTTAATCTGAAACTCTCTCCCTCTCTCTCTCTTCTCTCTCTCTAACAACAGGCTGGCCACCACTCTTTGTGGCGGCTCACGGCGGCACACCATCATCCCCCACACCACCTGCTACCACAGCCCAAAAATGTTAATATATTTCAAAATATTGATACAATTAGCTCTACATCGATATCTTCATCACATATTTAAACCCTTTTTCTTTACCACTTTCCTCCTTTAACCACTAACTCCACCACCGTCTACCACCTCCTGAGCAAGGACAGCATTGTCTACCCACCTGCCACCACTGTGAACACCACCACCCCACCACCAATTCGCCCCTCTCTAGAACCCCCCAAAAATTCAGACCCATTTAAATTAAACCAAAACAACTCAACCCTACAACAATTCGCCCCCCTCTGAATCTGATAGTAATGATTCGAATCAACACTAAAAGAAACCTCTTCAATGGCATTCACACAACCCCCAATTTAATCAACCATAGCCTTTTGAACTACACAGTGCTCCCAAATTAAAGGAGTTATTTGATATCATCAAATTAAATCCCCCAATTTCGTATATAAAACATCTGTTCGCCACCATGTATAGTAAACATTGTTCTTCAATTGACCTACCTGATTCACACATTCTGTTTCTAGAGTTTCATTTATGCTACTTCTAGTCGATACTTGCAATGAAAGGTGGAATCGTGGTGCGATGATGGCGGAGCTGGGGTGACAACCCCCTGTTGCGATGATGATGGAATCGTGGTGCGATGATGATGAAATCATAATATTGATAGAAGGGTGGTGGTCGGCAGCAGATGCGGGTGGGAAGTGGCGGCAATAGTGGTGGTGGTGGCCGGAGGAAGACAACGATTCTAGAAGTTGTTGCAGGGTTTTTAGAGAGAGAGAGAGAGAGTGGAGATGCGTGTGATATATAGAGAGAGAATTTTGTTAATTAGGTTTTTTTATTTATATTTTATTCTTTAATTATTTTACACATTTAGTCTCTTGATATAAGTTATTTACTCAATAATCCCTGAAGAAGTAAAATGACAAGTATACCCTCATGTGCAAGGCACATGACCATATTTAACAAAAAAACCTGACTAAGTTAGGGCTAAAGGACATAACGTGCAGCATTTTGAAACATTAAGGATAAAACTCGTCAAATTTAAAGGTAAAGGACACCGCCTGCAATTTGATACAAACATAAAGGACAAAACTTGCAATTCACTCAAATTTTAATTTTAATATATTAATTTCAGAAAAAAAAATAAAAAACTCAGGTTGAACGGGTCGTGTTTGGGTTAACCCACAAAACTTCGGGTCGTGTTTGGGTTCATACGTATGATACGATTTTCGGGTTCGAGTCGGGTTCGTTTAAATTTTTCGTGTTTGGGCCGGGTTGAACCAGCCAACCCGCGAATATGACCCGTTTAACACCCCTAGCTATGGATGAATGGGCCCTACAAAGCAGATCTAAAACAACTAATATCTTGCTACTACTTATTTTTTTGGTTACTAATACTGGAACATTTTGTAATGTGAACGTCACTTTTAGAAAAAAAAAATCTTTAATGTACATTAACATATTGTAGGAGATGAGGATACCGTTGTGCTCTTAATGACTATCAGTTGTGCTTGTAAACCATGGGGATAGACCTTCTACTTCTAGCACTTTCTTAATTGTAATCATTTTGTATATTACTGTATCAAAGTATCTTTTTTGAGCTACTATTTGTTCTTTTATTATTACTAATCTATGTATTAACATTTGTTTTCATTTATATGTTTTATAGGTCTCTAGTATCGTCAATGTTTCTTCTGCCTCCAATGTTTCATCAGCTAAGTTTTTATTTTTATTACTTTCTTTTAATCGTTTGCTATTAAAGTTATGATGGTGAAATAAAAACTCTTCTTTCCGGGGTTTTCAGTTTGTTTTCTTTTAGTGGGGATAAAGAACCTTGTTATAAGCAATTCATCTACAATTTTAGGTTCCGTTGTTCCAAGTTTAGATGTGGAATTTAATTTCTTGATATTTTTAATTGTGTAGTATCCACGTCAGTCAGGAGGTACTGAATGCGGCTACTATGTGATGAAGTTGATGAAGGAGATAGCTTACGAAGGAGATGAAATACTTGACAATAATAATGTAAGTTTAGGCATATTTTAGTCTGTATATTAGAGAAATATGTATTTATATATCCAAACAAATGCTTATATTCATATATTAGGATTAAATTCTGATTTTTAAGATTTATTTTATGTAATTGTTGTATCAGGTTGGGAAAGGAGTAGAGGAATACTCGGCTGCAGATATGTATGGCATTTGCGAGGATTGGTTAACTTATGCGGTTACCTCGATTTTTAAGTGACAAATCGTATTTTAGGTGTTGACGATGTATTGACAATCAATTCTTTTTTTTTTTGTTAACGTTAAAATATTTGTAGTATACTTGACAAATGATTATGTAATGGATTGTTTTGGTATATAAATATATGTGTGTGTGTGTATTTGTTTTATGAAAATGATTTATTGTTTTTGTTATTATACATGTATCCGGGACAAATTTGTAATTTTATTAAAAAAAAATTTAAACAATTAAAAGCATGACACGCGTGAATGAATGTCATACGTATGTGTCATAAATGCTTCTTATGAACGTGCGTCACTAAAAAATGTCATAAACTGAGTCATGATTGTGTGTCATTAAAAGATGTCATAAAATGAGTGTCATTAAATGCGTGTCATTAATGTGTGTCATTAAATGTGTGTCATAAAAACATGACACACAAATGCATGTCATGTTAATTTTACTCCTCAATCAACAACACGCTTTTGCGTGTCATAATTACCGTTTTATGACGCACAATGTGCGTCAAGAAATGTGTGTTTTCTAGTAGTGGAGAAGGCCAAAAAAGTTGAATTATTAAAAAAATAAATTTGTTAGCGAAGAAAAAAAAATCGATGATAATCGCTAATGTAAAATATAGCACGACCCCCAGCCCAAAGGTTCTGATTTCACCACTGGGAACGATCCACTATTATTTAATAAAAATTGAATAAGGAAAATTTCTTTAAAGCCTTATGGCACTGGTGCTCTTATTCCAGTTTGGTCCTCTTTCATCCTCGTCCAGTCCTCTTTCAACGCAAGTTCGCAACTGTCACACCCCCAAAATCCACCATGCGGAGTATCACCGCTTGGAGGCGTGACATGACCAGGATCGAGCCACCAATCATATTGAACAACGTAATTAAGTAAACAAAACCAACCACAATACAATTGGTGACCAAAAGCTAATCAACCAAGTTCAAATTAAACAGCGGAAGCATCAAATGTAAAACCAAACATAAGTAATAAGTTCATAAGTTCAAATTATAACATAGGACATAACAGTCCATATCCCACAACGACCTCCTCGTGTAAGCTCCATAAGTACCTAACGACCTGCAAGGTATGTAACAACGAATCAACAACAAAGTTGAGCGAGTTCACAATAGGTGTTCGTTATAAAGTAGTTTTTCAAGAACTATGAGTTTGTTTGCAACTGCAGGTTAAATCAACTCTCCTTATTTTCCAAACCATAAACGGTGCGGGCAACCCCATGTTGTAAACCACTAGACTAGATGTATATATAAGTGTCCTTCCCAATCCGAGGACAGAGGTACATATTAAATACGTAAGTTTAGCGCTGGTGCCCTTCCCAATCCGAGGACAGAGGTACGTATAAGAATACGTAGGTTTAGCGCTGGTGCCCTTCCCAATCCGAGGACAGTGGCACGTAGTGAGTACGTAGGTTTAGCGCTGGCGTCCTTCCCAATCCGAGGACGGAGGTAAGTAGTCTAGTAGTGGTGAAAGTACAAGTTCCGTCTCAGCTATTTAATCCCATTTCCAACCACCGGGAATCCCATGCCTTAGTAAGGGTGTGAACTCACCTTTGGTTGCTCGGTTTGACTCTCAAAAATAGCTAACAGTCAAGGCCGGTCAATCACGTCCTAATATGATTACCAGTTAGTCATTTAGTGGTTTCAAATAGAGCACAAAGTTCCTACACGCATCTTTCACATAACATGCATCACTTTAACGGTTCATGCCCATATAAACTTCCCGTCTATTCCCGTTTATAAGCAAACATACGGCATTGGACATAACACTTTTATTGGCACATAACATGTTAGATTATTCTCAGATAACCTACTCGACATTTAGACACACAATTTACTACTTATGTCGTTTCAGCTTTAATCTTCAAAACTGGGTTGTTTTCGGGAATTTTAATAAAATAGTTAACTTATTCCAAAAATTCCCAACTTTTTACAGAAGATCTTAAATGATCCAAATAATATTGTGTAAAAATCTCGGGATCCATTCATTATCAATATTTTATAAAAATTCATTTACCGGACTGCAATCAGATTCATCACTTTCTGACTGCAGTCCACGGAATAATTTATTAAAATTTCATCGCAAGTCCGATTGATGAAATTCCAGTTGGACCATTACTATGACATCAGTGGTCATCTACAGTAAAATTTTCATGAGCTAATTCTACACAGATTTCAAGTTATGATGAAGAATATAACACACGTTTTCTGCAGTAAAACACAGCTTGAGCTGCCGTCCAAAAACAGACCTTTAAAAATAGTAAACGACCTGGAAAAATTACGAGTCCAGTGCCATTTGATCTGTTTTTTCGAAAATACATAATTTAGGCTTCAGAAAATCAGTTTTTTGATTTATTATGATCCGTTTACAGCTAGTTGAAGTTGCTGAAAATGCTAATCAGCATGCTTTTTATAGTCTAGATGTTACTAAAACGTATCAACAAATGTCCTAACAACGGGTTTATCAAGAAATCAATGATCAAATATCATGCATACTTTAACCAACCCTAATCCAACAAGATTTCATCTTTATGTAAACTTATGTTCATGTTCCTTGTTCATTTTCTTTTTGTGTTCTTGTGTTAACCATTAAACAACAATCTTTCGAATAATCCACATACAAGTAACCAAGAGTGAAATCAAAGACTTACAACTAGCTCAAAGGCTAGGGATGAACTTATGAACAAAGGATGATGATGAAGATGAGGTGTAGAGCAAAGTATGAAGTTCCTTCAAGATCCACAAGCTACAAGCTCCCAAGAGTCACCTTCTAGCACTTGAATGGACTTGAAATTGGTTAAAGATGGTGGTGATAAGGTGGTGGTGGTGGCGGATGTATAGAGGGCCGAGAGAGGGAGAGAGAGGTGTGAGGGTGGAGTGAAATCTTGTGAAGGAATGATGAGGATGTGATCTTGTAAGAGTTCCACGATACTTATAAAGATGTTCTCTAATATTTTGTTTACAAGATCAAGCAACATCTAATAAAATATAAAACAAATCAAGAATGTAAGTAGTGAAGTATGGTGTGGATGATTTGTGGGTCCACTTGGGACCGAGTTCGGTTAGGGGGGGTTGGTTGTAAATTTTGTAACCAAGTTAGTAAGTATTAGTTAAAATCCAAGTACACTCTTACATATGTTAGTTACTTGATATTTAGTGGGTGTTAGGGTGTTCGGGGATCATGACTAGTCAAAAATAGTAAAACAATGTATTTGGCAAAAAATTAGTGTTCCGGGTAATGTCTGGTTATCTGGTTAGATATCGTTCCGTTAAAGTGTTTAATTAGTCCATAAAGTGTCTTTTATATATATTTTTGTAACACTTGTAATTCCCAACACTCAGGAAAAACATACAAGACCATTTAGTCAATTTTCTGTACAAGACTAGTATGTTAACAAGCATATGTAAGTATGACGCAGTAATCAGAAAGCAGTTAAGTAATTCAACACGGTCATCAAGCACTTTAATTAACATTAATAAATCGTACGGATACATGTAATTATGAGGGTTGTCACATTCTCCCCCGGTTAAGAAAATTTCATCCCGAAATTTAGTGCGTGGTTACTGAGGAAGCTAGTTAAGTTGCGGTGTTTACTGGCTTTTCCTGGGGTGTCACATCATCCCCCCGTTGGTTTGGAATTTCGTCCCGAAATTCTGCAGTAGCTTCAGCCTCAGTAGTGGTTGCACTTTTCTTAAATAACTGGGGATACTTGTGTTTCATTTGGTCTTCTCGTTCCCAGGTAAACTCTGGGCCACGACGGGAGTTCCAACGAACTTGAACAAGAGGTATTCTGGTACGCTTGAGAATCTTAACATCTCGATCAGTAATTTCCACTGGTTCCTCGACAAATCGCAGCTGGTCGTCGATAGTGAGCTCCTTGAGAGGAACTATGAGGGTCTTATTTGACAGGCACTTCTTCAGATTCGACATGTGGAAAACATTGTGAACTCCGCTGAGTTCTTTAGGTAGATTCAACTTGTAGGCGACTTTGTCAATTTTCTCAATGATTTCGAATGGTCTGACATATCGCGGATTGAGTTTTCCTCGTTTGCCAAAACGAACCACACCTTTCCAAGGTGAGACTTTAAGTAGCACTCGATCCCCAACTTGGAACTCGAGTGGTTTCCTTCGCTTATCAGCATAGCTTTTCTGACGGTCACGAGCTACCGCCATTCATTTTCGTATCTGAGCAATCCTCTCGGTTGTATCTACTACAAGTTCTGGGCCAGTGATTTGACTGTCGCCAACCTCTGCCCAACAAAGAGGTGATCGGCACTTCCGTCCGTACAATGCCTCGAACGGAGCGGCCTGGATGGTGGTGTGGTAACTGTTGTTATACGAAAACTCCACTAACGGGAGGTGTTTTTCCCAGCCATTACCAAAGTCGATTACGCATGCCCTAAGCATGTCTTCAAGGGTTTGGATGGTGCATTCAGATTGCCCATCCGTCTGTGGATGATATGCCGTGCTCATGTCTAATCAATAGCCAAAGGACTTGTGCATAGCTTGCCACAACTCAGATGTAAAACGTGAATCTCGATCAGAAATGATGGAGGTTGGCACTTCGTGCCTTGATACTACTTCCTTTAGGTAGATGTCTGCTAGAGTAGAAAACTTGTCGGTTTCCTTGATAGCCAAGAAGTGTGCAGACTTAGTCAATCGATCCACTATAACCCAAATGGTGTCATTTCCGCGTTGAGATCTAGACAGGCCAGTAACGAAATCCATGGAAATTTGTTCCCATTTCCATTTAGGGATCTCTGGTTGTTGAAGTAGGCCTTATGGTTTCTGATATTCAGTCTTGACTCTCGCACAAGTCAAACATTTACTGACGTAGGTTGCTATGTTGGCTTTCATACCAGGCCACCAATACACAGTCTTGAGATCGTGGTACATCTTATCCGAACCAGGATGTACCGAATAACGAGACTTGTCCGCTTCATCCATCACAAGCTCGCGTAAGTTCCCTTAGCATGGGACCCAGATGCGCCCTGTTACGTAGTAAGTGTCGTCTTCCTTTTGTTCTAACCGCTTCCTCGATCCTCGTAAGGACTCAGCCCTGATGTTTTCTGCTTTCAATGCTTCGACCTGAGCATCTCGTATCTGAGTAGGAAGACTAGATTGGATGGTAAGTTGTAACGCTCGCACACGTTTAGGTATAGTATCCTTTCGACTGAGGGCGTCGGCCACAACATTGGCTTTGCCCGGATGGTATTTGATCGCACATTCGTAATCATTCAAGAGCTCGACCCATCGACGTTGTCGCATGTTTAACTCCTTTTGCTTGAAGATATGCTCGAGACTCCTGTGATCGGTGTAAATGGTGCACTTGGTACCGTATAGGTAATGTCTCCATATCTTAAGTGCGAAGACAACTGCTCCCAATTCCAAGTCATGTGTAGTGTAGTGTAGTTCCTTTCGTGAATCTTAAGTTGGCGCGATGCGTAAGCAATGACCTTGTCACGTTGCATCAACACGCAACCAAGTCCTTGTATGGAAGCGTCGCAATAAACCACAAAATCATCTGTGCCTTCAGGAAATGAGAGGATAGGTGCGCTACAAAGTCTGTCTTTTAAGTGCTGAAAAGCGGATTCCTGTGCATCACCCCAACGATAGGTGATGCCCTTCTGAGTTAGTGAAGTGAGAGGTTGCACAATCTTTGAGAAATCCTTGATAAACCTTCTATAATAACCTGCCAAACCCAAGAATTGGCGGATTTCTGTTGGTGTACGGGGTGCAGGCCAGTTCTTGATCGAGTCAACCTTGGATGGATCCACATGAATCTCATCCTTGTTTACCACGTGGCCTAGAAAATGGACCTCGTGAAGCCAGAAGTCACATTTCGAAAACTTGGCATATAATTGCTCTTTTCGAAGAAGTTCCAGAATAAGTCTCAGGTGTCATTCGTGTTCCTCCTGACTCTTAGAGTAGATCAGGATGTCGTCGATGAATACAACAATGAACTTATCCAAGTAAGGCTTGCACACTCTGTTCATGAGATCCATGAAGAGTGCAGGTGCATTCGTTAATCCAAAAGGCATAACCAGAAACTCGTAATGCCTATAACGAGTTCTAAATGCTGTCTTGGAGACGTCCTCATCTCGGACTCTCAGCTGATGGTAGCCTGATCTCAAATCAATCTTAGAGTAATAACTCGACCCTTGCAACTGGTCGAACAAGTCATCAATGCGTGGAAGAGGATAACGATTCTTCACGGTCACGTTGTTGAGTTCGCGGTAGTCAATACACATTCTGAAGGTACCGTCTTTCTTCTTTACGAATAACACTGGAGCTCCCCAAGGCGAAGATCTAGGGCGAATAAAACCCTTGTCCAAGAGGTCTTGCAATTGAGTGGACAATTCCTCTAGTTCCGATGGGGCTAAGCGATAAGGCGCACGGGCGATGGGTGCTGCCCCAGGAGTTAGCTCAATTTGAAACTTGACTTGACGATGAGGCGGAATACCAGGTAATTCCTCGGGGAATACCTCAGGAAAATCACGTACAATAGGTATGTCTTCTATCTTCCTTTCTTCCGAGGATGTATCAGAAACGAGAGCTAGAATAGCAGTATGGCCCTTTCGCAAACACTTCTGGGCCTTAAGGAAAGAGATGATGCCTACGACTGCACCACTCTTGTCACCATGAATCACGAGGGGTTCTTCACCAGAACGAGGAATGCGGACGATTTTCTCCTTGCAAATAATATCCGCTTGATGATGAGATAGCCAATCCATCCCAATAACGACGTCAAAACTACCAAGTACAATAGCGATAAGATCGATAGAGAAGGTCTGAACAGCTAAGACGAGGTTACAGCCCTTAACTATGCGTGTGGCTTCAAGACTTTTACCGTTTGCTAGTTCTACCGTGTGTTTGGTGTTCAAAAGTGCTGGAGTGCGCTTAAGCATTTGACTAACTTTTAAGGACACATAGCTAGTATCGGCACCCGAATCGAATAAAACAGTAACAAAGAAATCCTCCAGAAGAAACTTACCCATCACCACGTTGGGGTCGTTCCTTGCATCACCCTGACCTAGCACGAAAACACGTCCTCGGGCGCCATTGCCATTATTGTTACCCCCGTTGTTGCCTCCATTGTTGCCTCCATTGTTTTTCCCGTTTCCTTGGTTGTTGTTCTGATTCTGATTCTGATTCAGCTGTGGACAGTGCCTCTTGAAGTGACCCTCAACACCGCACTGGAAGCATCCCTTATTACCCTGCTGGTGTTGATGTTGGTTCTGGGGAGCTTGCGGCTGCTGTTGTCGATTCTGATTCGTAGGACGTGAGCTCCTGCAATCTTTGGCTTCATGTCCAGGCTTGTTACATCTTTGACAACGACCCTTGTTGCACGCCCCGCTATGGTGCAAATTACATCGATTGCACTTAGGGTGGTTTCCCCTGTATCCACCCTGACCTTGATTCCCAGAAGAATGCTGACTGGGGCTCCTGTACTCATCTGTCTTTCGCTGCTGGGACTGAGACTGAACTGAAGTAGAACCCTTGCCCGAATTTCCATCCCACTTGCGCTTGTTATCACTGGGAGCATCAGTAGTAGTAGCTCTAATACGCTTGGGCAGCTTGTTCAGCTCAACTGCCTGATCAGTGAGACGATGAGCCAACTTGATGATTTGCTGAACGGTGCCAAGATTAGCTGAGGTCACGTGGCTTTGAATTTCTGGCACCAAACCCTTAAGGTACAGCTCGATACGCTTGATAGGAGGGTCTACCATAGTGGGACACAAGATAGCTAATTCGTTCGATCTCTTTGTGTATGCCTCGATTTCAGACCCCGTCATCTTCAAATTGAAAAATTCCACCTCTAGCTTGTGGATGTCGTCACGACTACAGTACTCTTCTTTGATCCAATCTTTGAAGTCATTCCATGGGGTGGCATTAGCAACCGCCAGCCCTAGCAGTTGAACCTGTGCTTTCCACCAGGTTAACACAGCACCTTCAAGCGTTCCAGTAGCAAATTTCACCCTACGATCTTCAGGGCGTTCACACATCTCAAAAACAGACTCAAGCTTCTCGAACCAGTGAAGAAGGCCTACAGCTCCTTCTGTGCCGCTGAAAGTACTAGGTCGGCAATCCATGAATGTTTTGAACGTGCACGCAGGAGGCTGAGCATGTTGACCTGTTGTGCGAGAATAAAAGACAAGGTTAAGCACAAGAGTTGGTTCGCGAGAGTAGGATCTAATCATCCTAGGATAGGTCGAAATGGCAGGTTATACCTCCTGCTGGAATTGCTGCGAGTGCCTCAGCAACTCGTTCATTGATTAGAGCCGTCAGCTGGGCTTGAGTCAAGTTCAGGCGTCCACTCATGATCTTCACATCGAAGGAAACACAAGTAAGAAGTGGTGTCGAGAAAGTGCGTAAGTGTGGGGCGACAGAAGAAAGTAAGCACACAAGGCTCAAATAGCAGTTATCACGTTAACTAATACACTATGTGAACTATCAAACATACAATATAACCATAAATCATACCACCTATTGTGTTGAGTCTTGCACGTGGAGCGAAGCGTCGTTGTGGATCGTTGAGCACTGTACAGGTTATAGTCTGGTTTTGTCAAAAAGCTTTCCCCCTTTTTAAAACCAAGTTCGCTATAACCAATGGCTCTGATACCAATCTGTCACACCCCCAAAATCCACCATGTGGAGTATCACCGCTTGGAGTCGTGACATGACCAGGATCGAGCCACCAATCATATTGAACAACGTAATTAAGTAAACAAAACCAACCACAATACAATTGGTGACCAAAAGCTAATTAACCAAGTTCAAATTAAACAGCGGAAGCATCAAATGTAAAACCAAACATAAGTAATAAGTTCATAAGTTCAAATGTTTAACATAGGACATAACAGTCCATATCCCACAACGACCTCCTCCTCGTGTAAGCTCCATAAGTACCTAACGACCTGCAAGGTATGTAACAACGAATCAACAACAAAGTTGAGCGAGTTCACAGTAGGTGTTCGTTATAAAGTAGTTTTTCAAGAACTATGAGTTTGTTTGCAACTGCAGGTTAAATCAACTCTCCTTATTTTCCAAACCATAAACGGTGGGGGCAACCCCATGTTGTAAACCACTAGACTAGATGTATATATAAGTGTCCTTCCCAATCCGAGGACAGAGGTATATATTAAATACGTAGGTTTAGCGCTGGTGCCCTTCCCAATCCGAGGACAGAGGTACGTATAAGAATACGTAGGTTTAGCGCTGGTGCCCTTCCCAATCCGAGGACAGTGGTACGTAGTGAGTACATAGGTTTAGCGCTGGCGTCCTTCCCAATCCGAGGACGGAGGTAAGTAGTCTAGTAGTGGTGAAAGTACAAGTTCCGTCTCAGCTATTTAATCCCATTCCCAACCACCTGGAATCCCATGCCTTAGTAAGGGTGTGAACTCACCTTTGGTTGCTCGGTTTGACTCTCAAAAATAGCTAACAGTCAAGGCCGGTCAATCACGTCCTAATATGATTACCAGTTAGTCATTTAGTGGTTTCAAATAGAGCACAAAGTTCCTACACGCATCTATCACATAACATGCATCACTTTAACGGTTCATGCCCATATAAACTTCCCATCTATTTCCGTTCATAAGCAAACATACGGCATTGCACATAACACTTTTATTGGCACATAACATGTTAGATTATTCTCAGATAACCTACTCGACATTTAGACACACAATTTACTACTTATGTCGTTTCAGCTTTAATCTTCAAAACTGGGCTGTTTTCGGGAATTTTAATAAAATAGTTAACTTATTTAAAAAATTCCCAACTTTTTACAGAAGGTCTCAAACGATCCATATATTATTGTGTAAAAATCTCGGGATCCAATTCATTACCAATATTTTATAAAAAATCATTTACCGGACTGCAATCAGATTCATCACTTTCTGACTTCAGTCCACAGAATAATTTATTAAAATTTCATCGCAAATCCGATTGATGAAATTCCAGTTGGAGCATTACTATGACATCAGTGGTCATCTACAGTAAAATTTTCATGAGCTAATTCTACACAGATTTCAAGTTATGATGAAGAATATAACACACGTTTTCTGCAGTAAAACACAGCTTGAGCTGCTGTCCAAAACAGACCTTTAAAAATAGTAAACCACCTCGAAAAATTACGATTCCAGTTTCATTTGATCCGTTTTTCGAAAATACATAATTTAGGCTTTAGAAAATCAATTTTTCGATTTATTATGATCCGTTTACAGCTAGTTGAAGTTGGCTGAAAATGCTAATCAGCATGCTTTTTATAGTCTAGATGTTACTAAAACGTATCAACAAATGTCCTAACAACGGGTTTATCAAGAAATCAATGATCAAATATCATGCATGCTTTACCCAACCCTAATCCAACTCGATTTCATCTTTATGTAAACTTATGTTCATGTTCCTTGTTCATTTTTTTTTGTGTTCTTGTGTTAACCATTAAACAACAATCTTTCGAATAATCCACATACAAGTAACCAAGAGTGAAATCAAAGACTTACAACTAGCTCAAAGGCTAGGGATGAACTTATGAACAAAGGATGATGATGAAGATGAGGTGTAGAGCAAAGTATGAAGTTCTTTCAAGATCCACAAGCTACAAGCTCCCAAGAGTCACCTTCTAGCACTTGAATGGACTTGAAATTGGTTGAAGATGGTGGTGATAAGGTGGTGGTGGTGGCGGATGTATAGAGGGCCGAGAGAGGGAGAGAGAGGTGTGAGGGTGGAGTGAAATCTTGTGAAGGAATGATGAGGATGTGATCTTGTAAAAGTTCCACCATACTTATAAAGATGTTCTCTAATATTTTATTTACAAGATCAAGCAACATCTAATAAAATATAAAACAAATCAAGAATGTAAGTAGTGAAGTATGGTGTGGATGATTTGTGGGTCCACTTGGGACCGAGTTCGGTTAGGGGGGGGATTGGTTGTAAATTTTGTAACCAAGTTAGTAAGAATTAGTTAAAATCCAAGTACACTCTTACATATGTTAGTTACTTGATATTTCAGCATTTTAGTTAGTTTTTATTTTTAATTTAAAACCTTTTTCTAAACTTTTGATTTGATTAGACGTTGAGGATAAACCAGTACTAAAAGCTCTTGTGTCCTTGGACGACCTCAGTATCTTGCCAACACTATACTACGCTCACGATGGGTGCACTTGCCCATATGTATGTTTAGTGTTAGTAAATATCGTGTTTTATAAATTTAAAACTTATCTAAAAAGTGTAAAAAGGGCTTAAAATATACTTAAATCCATATCACACTACACACGCATCAGTTGTCCTTTGTCACTCTGTGATCACCGATATATATCTTGTAGGCCTGTCAATGGATCGGATATTGATTCATATCCAATCCGATCTATTTAAATGGCTTATTGGATCATAAAAAATATCCATTAATCCATTAATTAATCCAATGGATAGATCCATTTATCCAATTAATTATATGGATCGATCCATGATCCATCCGGATCGATCATCAACGGAACTAGAGGGGGGTCACTTGACCCTCCGGCCGGCGAAGTTTGGTATTTATCAGTGGCACGGAAAAGAGAAAGTTCTTTACATTTTGACCTTTCTAGCTGTCTCTGAAATGTGAGAAAAACAAAAGAGAAAAATAAAGTTTATAATTTTAACGATTTTCCGGCGAGCTCTAGTTCTTGTGAAGCAAGGCTGAGGAAGAAAGAACATTAAAATTAAAAATTAATAAAAAATGACAGCATCTTGGAAGATAAGTATTATTGTCTTGAAAAATAACCCAAATTACTTACTAGTCAATGCACAAGACTGATTCACATTTAGATTTGATATTTTTTAATTAGTTGTTTATTTTGTGCTTAATATTAATTTTTAATTATATATATTATTTTGTTTACGTGACTATCACTATTATTATATATTATTTCACAAACACATATGTATATAAATAAAAAAAATCAAACCATGAAATATCAACAAAAAGTTTTTTACTAAGAGAAGGCCAAAAAAGTTGAATTATTAAAAAAATAAATTTGTTAGCGAAGAAAAAAAACGATCATAATCGCTAATGTAAAATATAGCACGACCCCCAGCCCAGAGGTTCTGATTTCGCCACTGGGATCGATCAACTATTAATTAAAAAAATTGAATAAGGAAAATTTCTTTAAAGCCTTATGGCACTGGTGCTCTTATTCCAGTTTGGTCCTCTTTCATCCTCGTCCAGCCCTCTTTCAACGCAAGTTCGCAACCTCCATCCAGCTCTGATGCGGCGTAGCCGATTCCGACCTAAATCAACAAACTAGCCACAATTGCTCTATATTCACCAACACAAGATATATAATATTATAATTTCACGATACACTATTATAAACTCTACATTAAATAACTATATATAAAACACTAATCAAAGTTCAAAAGTATAATTAATTAATCAACGGCATTTCATGCAGAATTTTAATTTTTTCGAGAACACAGTGACCTGAAAATAAAAAACTCACACCATTCCTAAATTAAATAAATAATCAACGAAATTTCAAAATCTCATACCAGCAACTTCCTAACATGTCTCACATTTCCAGTAACCACCGCAACGAACAAAGCAGTGACGTCAGAAAATCCTTGTACTCAAACCGCACAACATTCTCCGATTCACCGCTGCATTGAACCTCCGCCGTACAAACTTTAACGGAAACAACGCCGACGAAGTTGACATCAACGTACGGATCTTCAACGAGGTAAAATGCAGATTTGAGGTCGTCGAAAGAGGAGGCAAAACAAAAGTTTGATTTTTTAGATCTGTTTTTATTTTTTAGATTTTTTAGATTTTTTTTTAGATTTTTTTTGACTTTTTGTGATTTTTTTTTACTTTTTAGAGTATTTTTATTATATTTTTTTTAGTATGGATCGATCCGGATAGTGATCCATCCATTTAAAATAATTGGGATATGGATCGGATCACCATCCATTATGTTGGATCATAGATCGGATCATGATTCAATCCATATCCATCCATTGACAGGCCTAATATCCATCACACTGGTCTTTTGGGTGGGACCAGAACCCAATCCACTTTCGATCTGATTCGTGCCAAGTTAGCCTCCCTAAAGTACCAGACTCGGTAACGACTAATCTAGAGAGCATGGACGGGCTGTGCATATGGTAAGTGATGTTCAACAGACATAAGGCATTACGGACTTGCAAGATCCTCTACTTAACGCCCAGAAGCTTCCAGCCAATTACGAGTAGTACCTGTCACTTAGTCTTTTGAAAATACGTCTGTTTACACCGGTAAATACAATTAACCGACTCATTTGAAAACATTTATGAAAATTGATTTAAATGCACAATGCATAAAATCTTTTATAACTTGGGACATATGATGCAAATGATATGAATAATAAAAACAACGTTACATATACAAGTTGATAATAACTTTATTACTAAATCACTTCAAGTGCATTCTTTTCATGTACGTATGTTGCTTTCCATCAGTTTCCAATTTATTTTCCATTATTTTCACTTAAAGTGCATTCTTTAATGAAATCTAATTTCAAATTTATTTTCCATCAGTTTCCAGTTTTAGCCGTTTCTTTTCATGTACGTATGTTGCTTATCAACACACTCATTTTCCTTTGATACTTCTGATTGTTATAGTTAATTCTTAAGGAAATTTAGTGTATTGGAGGTAAATGAATGTATTGCTTTCCATGTATAAGCCCTTAGATTATGGGTCATGGTATTGTACATTAAAATGTATTCATAGATGCCACTGAATCTTATAGTTAGAATCTAGAGTAAATGCATACGTTTTGGGTGTTCCTTTAATTCTTCCAAAGAAAACAAATTAGTCTTAGAAAATTTAGCATCTGGAATAGCTCCCAAAGTGGCAATAATTAAATGAGGTTTTGATTTTCATAAGAGACATAATGTTTGACTTATCCCACTAGTTATGCTCTAGTTTTCTTATGTAAGACGTTTAGCAGAAAGAGTAGCAGGATTGTCATGTCTTGAGAGATAATCAAAATCCAATAAGAGCAAATTTTATAGAAACTCTTTAGTGAAGCAAAAACATCTCAGGTTTTGAAAAATTAGAGCGGATGATATGGATGAGATACAATCTTGAAGAAGAAATTTGGAATAATTTACATTATTTGGTAATCAAGTAAGGTAGACTAAATTTGTTATGATGATATTAATGAGAATACATTTATGTAAGGATCACTATATTTCTGCAAATGAGATATTGTCTATTATAAACACGAAAATAAGAGACTATGTAAAGTTCTTCTTAAACAATAACACATCACCTTTGGGCAGAAGTGGAATTATTCAAGCATAGTTGCAAATCAGGTGTAACACATCACCTTTAGGCCGAAGTGAGACAATCAATTTATTAGGCACAAGTTAGTTTTGCAATACTGACGTCTACTTCAACCAAATTTTGAGTAAAGACAATCAATTTATTAGGCACAAGTAATTATAATTTTTAAGTACAATTTTTTACTCTGTTATCAAATTTTAAATTTATAAAACATGATATAACACTATCACTCTCTAGAACACGCTAGGGTAAGTGCACCCACTGTTGGCGTAGTATAGTGATGGTAAGACACCGAGATCGTCCAAGGAAACAAGAGCTTTTAATCCCGGAATATTGTCAATGTCTAATCTAACCAAATTTTGAGTAAAGATTTTTAAATAAGTAAAATAAAGAAACTAAATAAATAAAAGAACAAATAGACAAGATAGAATCACTTGTTTCCGACTCGTCATTTATGTATCCTTTGATGATTTCCGCACTTTGGGTTTTTTAAGAGATTATCTTAGTTATAGTGGCATGTCCCTCTTTTGGAGGCAACGCTACCCTCAACGATATTGGTTTGAGTCACCAGGGATACAGTCTCGCATGGCCGGAATATTGAAATATAATTAAATAAGTTAGTAATGCAAAATGTGGCATCTCTCTCTTTTGGAGGCAACGCTACCCTCGGCCATAATGGTCTGAGTCAGCAGGGATACAGTCCGTAAGGCCGGTTTAAAGTTTTAATAGTAGTTTATTTATAAGGGATTCAAGTTGTTCTTACTTCCCTCTATTTGATGTTATCTGCCTCAAAGGAAGTCCTAATAAGCTTGAATCAAGTCCTCGTAGGATCTATACACTGAACGAGGCAAGAACTTTACCCAAACCACCCTTCTAACCCCCTTCCAGGCAGTTAAGGCGCTTTATATAGATAGTAAAGACACGAATGAGTGAGTCAACAAAACATGACGAGATGATAGAATAAAGTTCACTTACAATATAAAAAACTAGTTATTAAAGTCATTAATACATACCCAATTAAAAAGTTACCAAATCTTGAAAATCAAAAGTAATACATAAATGAATTGTCTTCACCAAGTGATGTAAGAGATTAGCCAAGCATGGCCTTTGTAACTATTATGATCAATCTTGGATCCCGAGATACTACACACACTCTAAGGATGGATGATGGATGGATGTGGTGGATGATGGTGGTGGGGTGGTGACAGGTGTGAGAGAAGTGGTTTGCAAAGGGATGAGTTACAAGTGAACCAAGAACCTCAATTTATAACTGAAAACAGTGGGTTTACACGGCCACGTGCCCTTCTCCTTCTCTGTCTTCATTTAATGCACTTATCAGCCCAGATGCTCACACGGCCTCGTGTGTCAACGACACGGTTCCGTGGCCTTTGTAAATGTTGTACGATCCAAGATTTACAAATTTGAGAGTTGACCACGACCTGTGTTCATGAGACATGGCCCCGTGTCCCTTGTCTGCTTCTGTTTGTCTTTTTCTTCAGGAATCTTGAGTGGGTCACGGCCCCATGCCCGGCAGGCACGGCTCGTGCTTGGCTTCTGGTTTGTTGTTTTTATTCTTATGGTGAAACATGGAGGGTCGGTATTGTGTATCAACTTCCCTTCTTCTGTATTTATGCTGGTTTTTACCGATAGTTTGTTCCTTTTATACGTTTAAGCTCTTTTAATCCTGAAAATCAAAAGTATACAAAGAAACACACTTTTTCCAACATTAGTACTAAAAAGGGTTGTTTTTATACCTTATTTGATATAATTTATATGTTGCATTTGGTGCATATCAAATACATAAATGTAACACATCACCTTTGGGTAGAAGTGAAACATTCATGCATTTTAGGCAAAATGTCATGTGAATATCAATGAACAACTATTAATAAGGTATGCAACATGAACATAACACATCACCTTTGGGCAGAAGTGTAATGTTCAAGTATGTAAGAGTAATGTCGCATGTATGTTTATGTCAATCATTAGGATGATTTGTTTTAAGGACACATGTTTCATGACCATGCTTGTTCATTGTTTAAGGGTATTCACTAATTGACAACACTTAGTAAGACTTGACTAATAAGGTATATGTAACACATCACCTTTGAGCAGAGCTGAAACATCAAAAGGTTATTCAAGTTAAGCAAACTTAGTTTTGTAAAACATTTAATATGTAAGGTTGAACAAAACTAACCAATTGTTAAGTAGGAAACCACCTGAGTGGCGCCTGATATGTGAGTTGCAACTGATAGTGAGTGGCACGTTATATTGTGAGTGGCACCTATTATCTGAGTGGAACCTGATAGTGAGTGGTGCCTAATAGTGAGTGGCACATGATGGGGTGAGTGGCGCCAGCTGATATGATACCCATTGTTAGTGATGCCTATAAGCCTCTTAATGTCAGTGACGCATATAAGGCTCTTTGTTTCTTACCACATAGATCGGATTCCCCTTTTGGTGTATGATTATGATAGGGTAATATGATCTTGAAGATCATGAAATTTAGAGAGAGGGGTGAATAATGTTGTTGTTGTAATTGTGGTGACCAACCTAAAACCTCTCTAGTAATCTCTATATATACAAGGGAAACCCTATTCTCAAATAAGGGTAAATACGTCCATCAAATATTTACCATTTTAATGAATCGGCGAAATAAGGTCAATGATTAATTATTATATAAATGATAATAATGGCCATATGAATATGTATTAAATATATTTTACAACATATTGTTCAAACTATCGGAAAACTACTTAAAGATACATCATACATGATCCAATTGTTTTGCGTGACACAGTTCTAAATGGTGTTTGCACAAGAGATATTATAAAATTAACGAGCATGAAGGATGGTGATGGTCTCATTGTCAACGGAGACAACACCACCATTAGGTAATGTTGACGGTGAGTCCCTACCATAATTCGGTTGTCTAAATATGAATGCCGGTTGATTAGGAGAAGGAAGCATTGTTTCGTGATTACTCAACATAAAAGCTACGTCAGTCATTGTGGGCCGATCACTAGCCAATTCTTGAACACACAAGATCCCGACATGGATACATAGAAGAACTTTATGGGCATCAAATGAATCTCCCAAAGATGAGTCAACTACTGCCAAAGCTTTGTCTTGTTTCCACAAGTCCCAAACCTAGAAACGATGTAGATTGTGATAAAGTTTGTTTGGTGGGATGAATAATGAACAAAAAAAAATATACGCCAAATTTAGTTACTTACATGGCCGATCAAATTAACGGAGTTCTCCTTATAGTAGCTGCTATTTTTCCTACCACTGATTATCTCGAGAACTAGAATTCCGAAACTAAAAACATCAGATTTTACAGAAACAAGGCCTTCTATTGCATACTCTGGAGACATATAACCACTACAATCATATTATATCAACGTTAGATAAATGAAAGTAATTAAAACCATGTTGTGTTATAGATAGAAGAACTACACATACTATGTTCCAACAACTCTACGTGTTTTAGCTTCATCTTCATCCACTCCAAAGATTCTTGCCATTCCAAAATCAGAAATTTTAGGGTTTAAATTTGTATCTAGCAAAATATTGCTTGGTTTTAGATCCCTATGGATGATCTTGAGCCTAGAATCGTGATGAAGATATAGTAGTCCACGAACAATCCCCTGAATGATCTGGAACCGTTTATTCCAATCTAAAAGAGAAGCCTTTTCTTGATCTAGGTTGACATCATTCCGATGGATATTTAGAATTTATTGAACTTTAAAAAGAAGTAAAGTTGGATATTGAGAACTTAATTGTAGGTTTAATAACAAACCGAATATGAAAGAATCCAAGCCTTTGTTTGGTAAGTATTCGTAAACTAGCATCATTTCTTCCTTATGGAAGCAATATCCCAAAAGTCGGACTAGGTTTCTGTGTTGAAGTTTCGCTATCAACGTTACTTCATTCTTAAATTCTTGCATCCCTTGACTTGAACTTTGTGATAATCTTTTGATAGCAATTTCTAGCCCATTTAGTAGCTTACCCTGAGTATAAACAATTAAAGGATAACTATATATAAACGCAAAGGCTATGATCATTGCAAGAATTGACAAGACGTTACCTTATAAACTGAGCCGAATCCACCTTCTCCAAGCTTGTTTGAAGGAGAAAAATTATTAGTTGCCGCAACTATGGTGCTCAAATCAAACACATCTAAATCCACATTTTTGCCAATATCCTTCTCCATGAAAGCCCCTTCCATGGTATTCAAGCTATCTTCACCTTCATTTCGTTTGACTGTATCAAACAATTAAGCAATTGTGAAGTTTATATTAACATTTATATGAGTTAAATTCCTCTGCTTCAGCATATATAAGTCTGAACCTTAAACCATGAAGCAGCAGTACTGACGCAGTCCACAACTCACCTTCATATTGTTTAGGTAGTTTTGGGTATAGAATGGTTTGATCCCAATTTATTCAATTGTTAGATCATAGGTGAACTATAGTACTGCTTGATTCCCGTTTCTGGGTAAAATGCTTTCAACTAATTTTTTACTTGCAATAAAAGGTAGCATTTAAGAGCTATGGATTATGCTGACATCAAATCATTTATAGTCAAAATATCTTATTTGTGTTTATAGTTTGAAAATGGTTTAAACCATAAAAAAAACAAATCAAAAGAGCTAAACGATTTTGTTTGGTTTCGTTGCAATGGATTCATGATTCCTATACACCAACAAGAATTCTGCATCACTCCAGATGATTAGTTTGTGATTTGAGCAGAATCTAATCAAACTTAACATTATTTTACCCAAAGATGAATCGATTAAAAATAAATGAATTTAGACATATGACATACCATTATTTTTCTTCCTTATGTAACAACAAATGAAGGTACACAAGAGAAAGCCTGCTGCAATCAATGGTATCCCGAAGATCAGAAATCGGTTTTTGTGCCTTCGGCTCTTCTTCGATAAGTACTTCGCTGAAAATATTACATAAGATTAATTAATATTTTCTTATAATGAAATATGAAAATAGTACATCAGATATTTGTTTATGCATTTGATTGTGACATACTCACATGCTATATTTTTAATTTTTTTCACTACGATACTCGAACATGCATGCCTATGGTGGGTTATTTTCACTATTGCGTCAGTTGGGTATAATCAGTCACGTAAGTAGCACCATTTGCGGAGGTGTGACAAGCCACAATGTATCCATATTGTGGTACTCAATTAGTAATATTTGGGGAGACGTATGGATTGGTCCTAGATTAAATTGTTTTGTTTTGTTTTGTTTTGTTTTGTTTTGTTTTGTTTTGGTGACTGGTAGTGTGTGCTTGGACCTAAAGATGTGAAACAAACGAAAACACACCAAAATTATTAGTAGGATTATTTATTATTTATATCTATATTTTGAACTCTTCAAAGTATATATATTTTAATTACGAGTAAATTGTCATTTTAGTTCATGGTGTTTGACTAAAATTGTCACTTTATTTCAAATAGTTTTTTTCATGCCATTTTAGTCAAAATCGTTTTGTTTTCTGTCATTTTACTCCCTGACTTTTGTCATTTTTTTGTCATTTTCATCGACCCCCACCACCTCCCACCACCTACCCCATCACAACCTTTTATCATCGCCACCACTTGCCTGCACTATTACCACCCACCCCACCACCATCAACACCCACCATTTCCACCACCACCGGCCACTTTTTCGCCACCCACGTCATCAACCAACACCGCTGCCATCATCGTAAAACCAACAACCACCGTCACCATCTTCACTATAAACCAGCACAACACCATCCCCATACCATCGCAGCTGCAAAAAAAGAAACAAAAATGTGGTTTGACCAAAATTCACCTAAGTTAACAAATTTTTTTGAATGAAGTTAGTGAGTTGGATGAAAATGGCAAAAAATGACAAAAGCCAGGGACTAAAATGGCATAAAACAAAACTATTTTGCCTAAAATGACAAGAAAATAACTATTTGAACTAAAGTGACAATTTTGATCAAATCTCAAGTACTAAAATGGCAATTTACTCTTTATTTACCGTATATTAATTTAACTTAATAATTGTGTATGAGTTTTGCTTTTATTTTTATTTTGTTATATTATTTTACTATTTTATTATATCTAGCTTAGTTTATTTATTTATAGTTTATTTGATTAAGATTAACTATTTATATAATTATTTGTTACAACTTTTGTGATCATTATCAAAATTAAACATGTTTTAAAAGTTATATTGGTAAAAACATTATAACCAAACATTTTTGTTTCATGTAACCATTAGATATCAATGCCACTTCAAGAAAGCTCAATATAAAAATGAGATTGTTGTTTCCCATAATTAAACAAATAAATTATTATTTGTTTTGCATTCGAGAGGATTGGAAGTTAGGTGAAAATAAATAAACGAACGTTTTTACAAGTACTAAAATGAAGTTTGTTTTAAAAAAATTTCAAGATATGTTACCTTATTAGTTTTAATTACCAACTAAGATATTGAATTGTATTGTATAGTTCTTTTACTATTGAGTACTTAACATAGATTATAAACATTGTATATTTGAAGACTTATGAGTTATGAGTTATAAGTTATGATTAACATGGATTAGAAACATTGTATATTTGAAGACTTACGAGTTACGAGTTATGAGTTATAAGTTATGATTAACTTGGATTAGTAACATTGTATATTTGAAGACTTATGAGTTACGAGTTATGAGTTATAAGTTATGATTGAGTCCAATCACCGATGTGATTATGTGAAATCCATGTTAAATACTTAAATTTAAAGTGAATATGTGATATTGAGATATGTTATTGACTTGAATTAGAATCATGGTAAGAATTTATGTTTCCGGTCCGACCCGAACCAGAAATAAAATATTATACATCAATACACATAAGACCCTTAGAAAATTCCCGCCCCCATGAAAAAAATTTCTAGGTCTGCCACTGATTCCACTCACGATATGGTGTATTAGGGTCAACATGAGCTAGTTTTGTTTTGTGTACAGTGGTTGTTACTTCTTACCATACGATTTAGTTGACTATACTTTTGTTTTGTGTCAGTGGCATTCACAATTTGTATAGTTATTCTATTTTGGCATTTGTTTAGTTGGCCTTCAATCCTTCATCAATCGGTTATGTTCATGATGATTCTTAATGTATTGGTTTTGTTGTCCTTTGTCACTATGTGATCACCGATATATATCTTGTAGGCCTGTCAATGGATCGGATATTGATTCATATCCAATCCGATCCATTTAAATGGCTTATTGGATCATATAAAATATCCATTAAACCATTAATTAATCCAATGGATAGATCCATTTATCCAATTAATTATATGGATCGATCCATGATCCATCCGGATCGATCGTCAACGGAACTAGAGGGGGGTCAGTTTGGTATTTATCAGTGGCACGGAAAAGAGAAAGTTCTTTACATTTTGACCCTTCTAGCTGTCTCTGAAATGTGAGAAAAACGAAAGAGAAAAATGAAGTTTATAATTTTAACGATTTTCCGGCGAGCTCTAGTTCTTGTGAAGCAAGGCTGAGGAAGAAAGAACATTAAAATTAAAAATTAATAAAAAATGACAGCATCTTGGAAGAGAAGTATTATTGTCTTGAAAAATAACCCAAATTACTTACTAGTCAATGCACAAGACTGATTCACATTTAGATTTGATATTTTTTAATTAGTTGTTTATTTTGTGCTTAATATTAATTTTTAATTATATATATTTTTTTGTTTACGTGACTATCACTATTATTATATATTATTTCACAAACACATATGTATATAAATAAAAAAAATCAAACCATGAAATATCAACAAAACTTTTTTTACTAAGAGAAGGCCAAAAAAGTTGAATTATTAAAAAAATAAATTTGTTAGCGAAGAAAAAAAAAATCGATGATAATCGCTAATGTAAAATATAGCACGACCCCCAGCCCAAAGGTTCTGATTTCGCCACTGGGATCGATCCACTATTAATTAAAAAAATTGAATAAGGAAAATTTCTTTAAAGCCTTATGGCACTGGTGCTCTTATTCCAGTTTGGTCCTCTTTCATCCTCGTCCAGCCCTCTTTCAACGCAAGTTCGCAACCTCCATCCAGCTCTGATGCGGCGTAGCCGATTCCTACCTAAATCAACAAACTAGCCACAATTGCTCTATATTCACCAACACAAGATATATAATATTATAATTTCACGATACACTATTATAAACTCTACATTAAATAACTATATATAAAACACTAATCAAAGTTCAAAAGTATAATTAATTAATCAACAGCATTGCAGAATTTTCATCAACTTATTCAAATAGTATAATTAATTAATCAACAACATTTCTTGCAGAATTTTAATTTTTTCGAACACAGTGACCTGAAAATAAAAAAACGCACACCATTCCTAAATCCTAAAGGGTGTGCCTATTGGCACACTAAGGGGCTGTTTGGCTAAGCTTATTTTGGGCTACTTATAACTTATTTGCTTATTTGAAAAGCAAATAAGTCATAATGGAATGACTTATTTACTTATTCCTCTCATATAATAAGCTAACCCAAACACCTTTTAACTTTTCAAAAAGTAAATAAGTAAATAAGTCACTAAAATAAGCTTAGCCAAACAGCCCCTAATGTGCCTATTGGCACACCAAACCCTAGTAAAATTAGGGTTTATCTACGCAGCGTATTGGTCAATATGCAGCGTATAGGGTTAACCCTAACCCTATACGCTGCATATTGACCTATACGCTGCGTAGATAAACCATGGATCTCAGTGCCTATTAACCAATCATTGCACAGAAAACAAGGTTTATATACGCTGCGTATAGCTCTCTACGCAGCGTATATAAACCATTAGACTTTTTTGGGTCATTTTGGTAGGTTTGAGGGATCATTTTTTCACAAAGTTTACATACGCTGCGTATGGACCTATACGCAGCGTATATAAAGGTCTGAAAATGTCATTTATACCCTTGTGTTGAGGCTATACGAAGCCAAATACAAGGGTAGTTGGGTCATTTTTGTCTTATACGCTGCGTAGTGATCTATAAGGAGCGTATATAAAGCTCCATTTTTGTAGTTTTTTTTTGTGTATTCATTTGTTTATTTATAAAAAAAAGGAAAATAACACCCGATACCATACTATACGATACGATATAACACCCGTATAGGCCTATAGGTGTGATTTAGGTCTCGCATTGACCTCGTATAAGCCTATAAGTGTGATATCGTATCGTATAGGTGTAGTAGAGGTCACGTATTGACCTCCTATAAGACTATAAGTGTGATATCGTATCGTATAGCATAATATATGTCCCGTATTGACCTCGTATAAGACTATAAGTGTGATATCGTATCGTATAGCATAGTATATGTCCCGTATTGACCTCGTATAAGCCTATAAGTGTGATATCATATCGTATAGCGTAGTATATGTCCCGTATAGACCTATAAGTGTGATATCGTATCGTATAGGTGTAGTATAGGTCATGTATTGACCTCGTATAAGCCTATAAGTGTGATATCGTATCGTATAGCATAGTATATGTCCCGTATTGACCTCGTATAAGCCTATAAGTGTGATATCGTATCGTATAGCGTAGTATATGTCCCGTATAGGCCTATAAGTGTGATATCGTATCGTATAGATGTAGTATAGGTCACGTATTGACCCCGTATAAGCCTATAAGTGTGATATCGTATCGTATAACGTAGTATAGGTCCCGCATTGACCTCGTATAAGTCATTTTTGTCTCATACGTAGAGATCTATACGAGGTCAATACGTGACCTATACGATACGATATCAGACTTATAGGCTTATACGAGGTCAATACGGGACCTAAACCACACCTATACGATACGATATCACACTTATAGCCTTATACGGGACATATACTACGCTATACGATACAATATCACACTTATAGGCTTATACGAGGTCAATACGGGAACTAAATCACACCTATACCATACAATATCACACTTGTAGGCTTATACGTGGTAAATACGGGACCTAAATCACACCTTTAGGCCTATACGGGTGTTATATCGTATCGTATAGTATCGTATCGGGTGTTAATTTCCTTTTTTTATAAATAAACAAAGGAATACACAAAAAAAAAATCAAAAATGGAGCTTTATATACGCTACGTATAGATCCCTACGCAGCGTATGAGACAAAAATGACACAACTACCCTTGTATTTGGCTTCGTATAGCCTCAACACAAGGGTATAAAGGACATTTTCTGACCTTTATATACGCTGCGTATAGGTCTATACTCAGCGTATATAAAGGGTGGTAAAATTATTTTTAACCCCAAACCTGTGGTAAAATTATCTTTTTAACCCTTATAGTGTATTGACCTATACGCAGCGTATATAAAGGTCTGAAAATGTCATTTATACCCTTGTGTTGAGGCTATACGAAGCCAAATACAAGGGTAGTTAGGTCATTTTTGTCTTATACGCTGCGTAGTGATCTATAAGGAGCGTATATAAAGCTCCATTTTTTTATTTTTTTGTGTATTCCTTTGTTTATTTATAAAAAAAAGGAAAATAACACCTGATACCATAATATAATATACGATACCATATAACACCCGTATAGGCCTATAGGTGTGATTTAGGTCTCGTATTGACCTCGTATAAGCCTATAAGTGTGATATCGTATCGTATAGGTGTAGTATAGGTCACGTATTGACCTTAAGACTATAAGTGTGATATCGTATCGTATAGCACAGTTTATGTCCCGTATTGACCTCGTATAAGACTATAAGTGTGATATCGTATCGTATAGCATAGTATATGTCCCGTATTGACCTCGTATAAGCCTATAAGTGTGATATCGTATCGTATAGCGTAGTATATGTCCCGTATAGGCCTATACGTGTGATATCGTATCGTATAGGTGTAGTATAGGTCACGTATTGACCTCGTATAAGCCTATAAGTGTGATATCGTATCGTATAGCATAGTATATGTCCCGTATTGACCTCGTATAAGCCTATAAGTATGATATCGTATCGTATAGCGTAGTATATGTCCCGTATAGGCCTATAAGTGTGATATCGTATCGTATAGATGTAGTATAGGTCACGTATTGACCCCGTATAAGCCTATATGGGTGTTATATCATATCATATCGTATAATAGCGTATCGTGTTGCATCGTATCGTATAGTGTAGTAGCTTATCGTGTTACATCGTATCGTATAATATATTTGTATTATTTACCAATAATATTGTTTTTTTATAATTAAATTTCTTTTTTAATTTTTATAATTCATTATAGTTGTATTATTTTTCATTTTTATAATTTATAATTTATATTTGTATTATTTACCAATAATATTGTTTTTTATAAATAATTTTCTTTTTTAATTTTTATAATTCATAATAGTTGTATTATTTTTAATTTTTATAATTTATATTTGTATTGTTTACCAATAATATTGTTTTTTTATAAATAATTTTCTTTTTTAATTTTTATAATTCATAATTGTTGTATTATTTTTAATTTTTATAATTTATATTTGTATTATTTACCAATAATATTGTTTTTTTTATAAATAATTTTCTTTTTTTATAAATGAGTTAATTGCCATTTTAGTCCCTGTGGTTTGGCCCAATTTGCCAGTATAGTCCAAAGGTTTCATTTTTAACATCTGGATCCAAAAAGGTTTCATCGTTGCCATTTTGGTCCAACTGACTTAACCCCATCCATGCTTCTCAGTTAGTCAAAGGGTATTTTTGTCATTTTGTCTATTATTTTAATTAAAGGTTTATTTTTATCATTATTAAAACCCAGTTTAATAAACCACCACAAACCAAGTTTAATATAACATCTGATTTCTCACATCTCTCTCTTTGCCACACCACCACCACATGCTCGCTCCCAACCACCACTCCCTGCCTGCACTAGTGAAACCACCACCACCACCCACCCACCCCTTTATGGATTCCAACTTCAAAACAGCAGCCTCAACACATGTAACTCACATTGCAATTTACCCAACCCCTTTTCAATTCTGACTCTCATTTTAAAAAAGGATTCATTCAAGTTTAATCAAAATGAGACAGAACACAGCACGATATCAAAACTACCACTAGGGGCAAACAATTTCCAATACTGGATCCTTTCAATTCCCATAATCAGTTTCAAGAAAACAAACTCATCAAAAGCTTACAATAACGTCAAATTACACAAACAAGACTCGATTAACAATCCGAAAGTCGACCCAAGCTCTGAACTTTCTCTTTCTATGAACCACCACCTTCACCTCCTGCCACCGTGAACCATCACCGCCGCTGCCACCGCCATCATCTCGCCTCCGCCTCCCTTCCCTCATCAAAGATCTGCTTCTCTCTCATCTCATAAAACCCCCAAATTCACTGAAACACCTTCACCTCCTGCCACCGTGAACCATCACTGAAACACCTTCACCCTCTACAAAACCCACCACCTTGCACCGCCCATTCCCAACCCAATCAATCACAACCTCCAAGTTCAAATCGCACATAGATCTTCAAATCAATCACCACCTACAAAACCCACAACCCAGCGCCGCCGTTTATCACCATCAACACCCACCTCCGCCATCATCACCAGCAACACCCCACCTCCACTGTTATCACCGTAAACATCCACAACGACAAACTCACCATCAACACCCACCGCCGCTGTTTATCACCATCAACACCCACCTCCTGCCACCGTGAACCATCACTGGATGAGAGAGAGAGAGAGAGAGAGAGAGAGAGATAGGAGAGAGTGTGAGATGAGCGGTGGTGGTGCATTCGTTTTGTCAGACGAAAAGGGGGTGTGGGTAGAGATGAACAGTTTGTGGTGGAGGTGTGTGTGTTGTCACCGGAATATCGGCCGAAGCTCGCCGGAGCTCTGCTGGTCGCACATCGGAAGGAGGATCAGGTGTTTGTTTGTGAATGAGAGAGAGACAGGAGAGAGTGAGAGATGAGAGGTGGTTGACCTGCACAATATCTGTATACATATATATAGATATATGTTATTATAATTATTATATATAAGATAAATCTTATATAAATGATTAAAAGAAAAAAATAAAGTGGAATTAAAAATAATATATGAAATGACAACATTGCCCTTGACTTAACTGAGGTCCATGGATGGAGTTAAGTCAGTTGGACCATAATGGCAACGATGAAACGTTTTTGGATCCAGATGTTAAAAATGAAACCTTTGGACTATACTGGCAAATTGGGCCAAACCACAGGGACTAAAATGGCAATTAACTCTTTATAAATAAACAAAGGAATACATAAAAAAATTACAAAAATTGAGCTTTATATACGCTGCGTATAGGTCCCTACGCAGCGTATATAAACCCTTGTTTTCTGTGCAATGATTGCTGATAAGGCTCTGAAATCCATGGTTTATATACGCTGAGTATAGGTCTATACGCAGCGTATAGGGTTAAGGGTTAACCCTATACGCTGCGTATAGACCTATACGCAGCGTTGGTAAACCCTAAGTGTGCAGATAGGCAAACAGGGTATGCAGATAGTTAGAGCCATCCTAAATTAAATAAATAATCAACGAAATTTCAAAATCTCATACCAGCAACTTCCTAACATGTCTCACATTTCCAGTAACCACCGCAACGAACAAAGCAGTGACGTCAGAAAATCCTTGTACTCAAACCGCACAACATTCTCCGATTCACCGCTGCATTGAACCTCCACCGTACAAACTTTAACGGAAACAACGCCGGCGAAGTTGACATCAACGTAAGGATCGTCAACGCAGTCAAATGCAGATTTCAGGTCGTCGAAAGAGGAGGCAAAACAAAAGTTTGATTTTTTAGATCTGTTTTTATTTTTTTTAGATTTTTTAGAAATTTTTTTATTTTTTTTAGATTTTTTTTGACTTTTTGTGATTTTTTTTACTTTTTAGAGTATTTTTATTAATTATATATTTTTTTAGTATGGATCGATCCGGACAGTGATCCATCCATTTAAAATAATTGGGATATGGATCGGATCACCATCCATTATGTTGGATCATAGATCGGATCATGATTCAATCCATATCCATCCATTGACAGCCCTAATATCTTGTACCATTAACCAACTGGGGTAGCCCAGTTGGCCACCGACACCCACCTCTTCCCAGAGGTACCGGGTTCGAGTCTTGGGAGTGACATATGTCGCCCAAGGTAAGAACTCGGCATGGGGAAGTCACCGCGGAGCTAGCTTGGTCGGGTAGCGGCTCCCGGAGTGAGATCACTCCGGCGGTTGGGAGGACCGTGCACTATCCCCCCCCCCCTAATATCTTGTACCATTATTATCAATAATTACTATTATTCTTTCCGTTATCAAGTAATACTTGGCTAAACGTACTATGTTTATTTTTGTTGTTTTCTGGGTTTACTTTTGTTGTTTTTCTTTGTTTCCGCCACATACAAGTACTTGAGAAAATCATGGGATTTTAAAGAAAGTATATTGAACTGAATACTCCTTTTGTTTTGTTCTTTCTTTCTTTCTTTCTTTCTGAATACACTTTTTTGTTTTTCTCCTCGTTGAACTGAATACTCCTTTTGTTTTGTTCTTTCTTTCTGAATACACTAGTAAGTGTTAATGGTTAATTATAAAGTAAACACTAGCCAAGTATTACTTGATAACCGAAAGAATAATAGTAACTTGATAACGGAAAGAATAATAGTAACTATTGATAGCGTACCTAACTCAGCTGCATCAACCCGCATATAAAAAGATTGGCCGCCATCTAAAAACGTTCTCGTATCGTTCATGTCCCCATGCCACGTAATACAACCTCCACCCTCGGCCCCTTTACTGATATCAGCACTTGCGTACCCCATGCACGTACAATTCCTCAAGCACAACTCTTCGCACGCTTTTAAACCCAAACTCATGTTCACACGTGCCGATGATGTGTCAGGTACCTTAACACGGGCCAACTCAACGAACCCGTCTCCGACCTTGCACATCTGTATTCCGACCTTTCTCTTACACCCTTTGGAGCCTTCCCTTATGTACCAGTCCTGTGGTGATCGTGGCTCGTATCCAGGAAGGCAGTCACACTCAAAAGTAACTGATGCATTTGGATCACAAAAGCCAAAAGGACCGCAATGGTTATACCCATCACACTGGTCTTTTGGGTGGGACCAGAACCCAATCCACTTTCGATCTGATTCGTGCCAAGTTAGCCTCTCTAAAGTACCAGACTCGGTAACGACTAATCTAGAGAGCATGGACGGGCTGTGCATATGGTAAGCGATGGTCACCTCATCATCATTATTTATATAACTAGCGATATAGATATAATCTTTCGTCATCCCCGGTACACCACTCCATCCAAGACCAGTCCATGACCCTGCCCGCCAATATTTTGTCATACCTTTAAACAAGAACAATTGAGTTGACCCAACAAGCTCCAGTTTATATGTATAATCCCCCACACCAGGATTCCCACTAGACTTCCAAGATGTAATCACCCTGTTCAAACCCGTTTTCTTATATAACCCGAGCTTCATACCCGAAAGAAACGTATTTGAAGGGTGATCAAAGCTTTGCCATGAATATACCTCTTTCTTTAGGCCTTGAAACAACACCAAATTCCCCGAATCCAACAACTGGGCCGTAAAACTATCATTCATCACTCCGGAAACATTGGTTGACCAAAACACAAAACTTTGATCTTTTTCTTGAAGGAGTAGGTTCCCCGTTTGATCCATGGATAGGATGCCGGTCGAGTTGGAGATCGGACGGTCTCTATTGGCAACCCAAACTATAGTTTGCTCAGAAATCTTGTTATACCATATACCCACATATCTGTTGGTGGAGTTTGCGGGACTAAAAAATCCAAGAGCAAAAGTTTCTCCATTAGAGACCAAAATATCCCCATCTTTAACAGGTCGGTCGAATGTGATGGTGTCTATACAAGTGCAAAAGCGAAGAAATAGTAAGATTTGTATAGATACTAGAATGCATCTTACTTGGTACATGTTCTCTTACGTTTGTCAAATATGATGCTTTCTCACTTTTATTTCTTACCAAAATAAATTTCCTTTCAAAGACTTTGACGTTGACTTGTTATTTGTTACCAAGAAATTCCTAAAAGTCTACCTTAAACTTCCGTCGGCAGGTTTAAACATATTTACAAACGTCATTAGCTAGATATGAAGAAATGCACAAGAAAAGACGAAAGATTTACACATGCATGTGTGTATAAATGATTTTATATATTAAAATATATGGTAAATAGTGAATTATTGCTTTTTCTTAAAAAAACAAGTATAGATTAATGAATAAAATAACAAGTGGATCGTGGAATACGCATGCTTCTAGTTGTCTAGCCCATCTTCCATGACTGATTAATATTAATTAATATAACAATTAGTTAATTACTAGTTTCACCATCTATGGGCTTTGACCTAACTTGGGCTTCGTCAAATATAAACCAACCCTTTTATTTATTTTCACGTTATCTACATATATATTTTTTTTCTTTTTTAATATAAAGATGTAGGTATTGTTTGGCAACTTCTGATGATTAAGGGCATGTTTGGCTAAGCTTTTTGAAACAACTTATTGACTTGTTGGCTTTTTGAAAAGTTATAAGCTCTAAAAAGTTTGTTTGGCAATGAGGTGAATGTGAGGGAAAAAGTGATTTTTCCAAAAAGTCACTACATCATGACTTTTCCAAAAAGTCATAAGCCCCTTTAAAAAGCTAAGCCAAACATGCCCTAAGTGTTGAACCAGTAAGAGATCCGAACCCGTTCAAACCCGTTCACGTATGAAAATAACTCATTCTAACCCTATTAGGTTTGAGTAATCAACCAGTACTTCATTTTGTCTGTTCTATTACAACCCATTTTGACCCGCTCTTAATATCAAGCACGCCCAAAATGACACGGCAGGCCGTTAAAACAACCCATAAGGACCCAAAATTTGGTGACCGGGTCAGAGTTGCCAGGCCTAGTTTCAACTTATAAAAATCTTTCGTCTTTTCTTATGTATTTCTTCATATCTAATGACGTTTATAAATATGTTTAAAAACTGCCCACTAAAGTTTACGGTAGACTTTTAAGTTGAATTTCAAAACCTAATCGTTTGTTTTATTAATTTTCAATAGGATTTAGAACTAAACTAACGTAATAGACTACTGCGCTGTTTGTTTAGCTCTTAATAGTTCAGACTCTTACTGGTTCAGCACTTAATAGTTTAGACGTTTTACTAGTTCAACACTTAATGGTTCAGACTGTTTGTTTCACGAGCATATGTATGAATGGTTTAGACATTTGCCTCTGAATGGATAAGTTCTCTAATCTGAATTGGTCAGACATTTGCCTCTAAACGGTTAAGCATTATACAGGCTCTTAGTGGTTCAGACCTCTTATTGGTTCAGCAGTTAATGATTCGGACCTTGGACCATTAACAGGTTTGTCTTTTAGTGGTCGAAATGGGTTCCAAAAAAATGTAATGTGTTTATATGGAGGGCGGCCTTGGACCGTATCCCGACTCTTTCAGCCCTTCAGGCAAGGAACTGTTACGTTGGCGATACTTCGTGTGCTCTTTGTGGTAACGAGACTAAAACAACGGATCACATTCTTTGTGCGTGTGACATCGCTTCTTCGATTTGGAATTATATTAATGTGTGGTGCAAATTTAGTCCTTTTATTTTGTTGTTGGTAAAAGATATTGTGGAAGCCCATATTTACTGCAATGTTAGGAGAAAGGCTAAATAGGTGATTCAAGGTATTATGTATGTGGCAGCTTGGTGAATTTGGAAGGCGAGAAACAATAAGAAGATTTTCTAATATCGATGTAAACCCCGTAGAGACTACTCAAAACATTAAGTCTCTCGGGTTCTTGTGGTATAGGAATCGGTCTAAAGATAGGTCTTTGAGTTGTGAAAAATGATGTAATTTTGATTTGTTGTAGTTTGCTGTTGTTGCCACCCCTGTTTTTTTTTTTTTGGGTTTTGGCGTTGTTTATAAAATTCTCCTTAAAAAAAAACTTAATGATTCGGACCTCTTATCAGTCCAGCACTTAACCATTCAGAAATTCCCAAACAGTAAAAATATATATGTATAGATAACGTGAAAATGAATAAAAGGGTTTGTTTATATTGGACGAAGCCCAAGTTAGGTCAAAGCCCATAGATGGTGGTGCTAGTAATTAAATTAATATTAATTTAAAAACGTTCTCGTATCGTTCATATAAAAAGATTGGCTTTATGTAAAGTTCTCGAAATGCGACTTCTGGCTTCGAGAAGTCCATTTCCTAGGCCACGTGGTAAACAAGGATGGGATTCACGTCGATCCATCCAAGGTAGACTCTATTAAGAACTGGCCTGCACCTCGTACACCAAAGGAAATTCGCCAATTCTTGGGATTGGCAGGTTACTACAGGCGATTCATAAAGGATTTTTCTAAGATTGCCCAGCCTCTCACCTCGCTAACGCAGAGAGGCGTTGTTTATCGCTGGGGGAATGCACAGGAGTTAGCATTTCAACACTTGAAGGATAGACTTTGCAGTGCACCTATCCTTTCCTTGCCGGAGGGCACAGACGACTTTGTGGTTTACTGTGACGCGTCAATTCAAGGTCTTGGTTGTGTATTGATGCAACGAGATAAGGTTATAGCCTACGCCTCACGCCAACTTAAAGTTCATGAAAAGAACTACACTACACACGACTTAGAGCTGGGAGCTGTTGTTTTTGCACTTAAGTTATGGCGACACTACTTGTACGGTACCAAGTGCGCTATCTACACCGACCACAGGAGCCTCGAGCATATCTTCAAGCAGAAGGAAGTGAATATGCGACAACGACGATGGGTCGAGATACTGAATGACTACGAGTGCTCGATCAGATATCACCCGGGCAAGGCCAATGTTGTGGCTGACGCCCTCAGTCGAAAGGACACTGCGCCTAAGCACGTACGAGCTTTGCAACTCACGATCCATTCTAGTCTTCCTTCCCAAATACGAGCCGCTCAGATAGAAGCACTGAAACCAGAAAACGTCAGGGCTGAAGCCCTACGCGGATCAAGGCAACGCTTAGAACAGAAGGAAGACGGTGCTTACTACGTAACGGGACGCGTTTGGGTCCCACTCTACGGCAACCTACGAGAGCTTGTGATGGATGAAGCACACAAGTCTCGCTACTCAGTACACCCTAGATCAGATAAGATGTATCATGATATCAAAACTACGTACTGGTGGCCTAGCATGAAGGCCCACATAGCGACCTATGTCAGCAAGTGTTTGACTTGTGCGAGAGTCAAGTCTGAATACCAGAAACCATCAGGCCTGCTCCAACAACCAGAGATACCACAATGGAAATGGGAGCAAATTTCCATGGATTTCGTTACTGGCTTACCTAGATCTCAGCGCGGAAATGATACTATTTGGGTGATCGTGGATCGACTCACAAAATCTGCACACTTCCTGGCTATCAAGGAGACGGATAAGTTCTCCACTCTTGCAGAAATATACCTCAAGGAAGTTGTTTCGAGGCACGGGGTGCCCACCTCTATTATCTCAGATCGAGATGCACGTTTTACTTCAGAACTATGGCAAGCAATGCACAAATCCTTTGGCTCACGATTAGACATGAGCACAGCGTATCACCCTCAGACGGACGGACAGTCCGAGCGCACTATTCAAACCCTAGAAGACATGCTTCGTGCATGTGTAATCGACTTCGGCAACCGCTGGGAAAAGCACCTGCCACTTGTAGAATTCTCGTACAATAACAGCTACCACACCAGCATTAAAGCTGCTCCGTTTGAGGCATTGCACGGACGCAAATGCCGGTCACCTCTTTGTTGGGCAGAGGTGGGGGATAGTCAGATCACTGGTCCAGAACATGTGGTAGACACAACCGAACAAATCGCTCAGATACGAAAACGCATGGCGGCAGCCCGTGACCGTCAGAAAGTCTACGCCGATAAGGGCAGGAAACCACTTGAGCTCCAGGTTGGGGAGCGGGTACTACTCAAAGTTTCACCCTGGAAGGGTGTGGTTCGTTTTGGTAAACGCGGCAAACTTAACCCACGATACGTTGGACCTTTCGAAGTCATTGAGAAAATAGGCAGGGTGGCCTACAGACTGAACTTACCAGCGGAACTCGGTGCAGTTCACAACGTTTTCCACGTGTCGAATCTGAAGAAATGTCTGTCAGATGAGACCCACGTAGTTCCTCTGAAGGAACTCACTATCGACGAGCAGTTACGATTCGTCGAGGAACCAGTCGAAATCATGGACCGGGATGTTAAGGTCCTCAAGAGCACTAGAATACCTCTCGTTCGAGTTCGTTGGAACTCACGTCGCGGCCCAGAGTTCACCTGGGAGCGCGAAGATCAGATGAAACAAAAGTATCCCCAACTGTTCGCAAACAGTACACCCACTACTGAGGCCGAAGCTACGGAATTTCGGGACGAAATTCCAGATCAACGGGGGGTGGATGTGACACCCCAGGAAAACCAGGAAAACCATACAACTTAACTAGCTTCCTCAGTGAGTGCCTACCAAATTTCGGGACGAAATTTCTTTCAACTTGGGGATGATGTGACAACTCGAAATTTAGAACCTTTCGTGTATCTTAGTGTAACCTACTTGAAACATTTGATTGACTAGTTGACGTATTGGTGTAATGATATATGTGAACATCCTATGTGATTACGTGTTATGTTTATGTGTTGTATTTGCATGTATGCGTGTATGTATATGAACCGAGATAACAAGGACCCGACTCGAGACCATGCGGTCTCGAGTGAACAGTAACAGTTGGGCCGGATTGGGCCACACACCCCTTTAGCCTATTCGAAAACCCATTAGGGTGCACCACCTAAAGCTAGTATATATCCTTGTTGCTAACCAACACTATCATCTTTGGACAACACACATACTCCCCTACACTCTCTCTAGAAACCATTAAACCCTAAGTCTCAACATCACCTCTCCTCCTTCTTCTCGGATCAAACCGGTGACACTAGGAGCTCTCGGATCGACTCACACACACCCGTTTGGAAGCTTCATACTCACCCTTGAAACCCATCAACCGGTTAGTGTCTTTATGATGTTTGTTGTTGAATGATAGTATGAATGATATGATTTAACTAGTATAGTTGTATGCTTGATGATGTTTTGTGAACCGGATGTGTATGATGATGTAATCGGCTAACATGTTTCGGATATATTGCACAATGAGCTCATGATATCTTGTGTCTAAATGTGATTGTTCATGAAACCGACTTGCATATGTGTGTAGATAGCATCATGTTAATCGGATTAGTGTAGAGTTGATTTTTGAGATGTTATGTGATGATTTGAAACCATTAGATGAGTATGTTCAAGTGTGTTGAATTGTTGTTCATGATTATGTTTGTGATTAATGCTAAAAACCCGAAAGTATGATGAACAAGTTTGAATAATCAACATGAACATGAATTGAATATATGAAGAACAACTTGAAGATGACATGAATATGTTATGAACATTTGAAATTACCATGTTTGATCCATTTCGGTTAAGGTTAGACAAGGAGACATGTTAGTGCAATGTTATTGGATAGTACATTATCTCATGAACATGAAATTCCATTGGTTTAGTACAATGTCGAATTCAGCAATTGTTCCCAGCCGAGACCTTCTGTCTCGACTCGAGGCCACCAAATGTCAACTCGAGATCACAGTTTCGACACTAGGTTGCGAGTCAAGGATCCCAGTCTCGACTCGAGACCCCATTTGATCAACACCCAAACATCTTGACTCGAGACCACGTTGCGAGTCCAGTTGCGACTCGAGACCACTACATGCATGACCCGATATCACTTTAGTTGCGACTCGAAACCTTGTGGGCTACAACTCGAGACCGCACAGTCTCGATAAGAGACCGCACAGTCTCGACTCGAGACTACATGCATGTATACGCTGATTTGAACTTGCACACTATTACGGGCCTAAGTAGTTGGGCCGAACGTATGGGCCTTATGTGTCACTGTTAAGTGTGAATGTTGTTTGGGCTGCTATGAATGATACTTGAGTGCAATGTGCTAGAAACATACGTGTGCTACTTGATTACGAACCTGATTTGTATGATACGACTATGATAGGACGTGAGTGACCACAATATTGCTTGATTGACTTTTCTGTGTATCTGCCGAGCAAACCAAGGTGAGTTCACACCCTCTACAAAGCATGGGATTCCCAGGGGTCGGGAATTGGGGTTAAGGAACATGGGTTCCTCGTCCTCCTTGGGTAGGACAGCAATGGTTCAGGAATGTAATTCCTCGTCCTCACGGACAGATAACTCGTACTAGACCAAAACTCTATCACGAAGTCCCTCCTTTTTATATCGACTTAATCGCCGGGCCAATGGCGAGCGGGTCATTAGTTAGATAGCGCTATTTAGGTTTGACAAACCTCACACCGTGCCGCAGAGGACGGGCGTGAACTAATGGATCTGGGGCACGTCAATGATGATAGACATTGACAGTTTCAGGGCACATAAACATGACTACAGTCAGCAGTCGATATGGTAACGAGTCTAGTGGATACATGGGGTAGCCCCCACGGCCGAAATGCCAGATAACTAACACGGGGTAGCCCCCACGGCTGGATAGCCAGAGTAACCGGGAATAAACAAGTCACGTTTTTAACTATGGGGTAACCCCCACGGCAGGATGCCAGATAAAGGAAACTGTTTTTGAAACAACTTAAAACGAACACCCAACCGTGAACTCACTCAACTTGTTGTTGACTCGTTACTACATGCTTTGCAGGACAATAGGTACTCAACTGGGGCTCGCATGGAAGAGAGTCGTTGTGGGACATGGACGGCTGTGTGCCATGTTAAACTTTGAAACAATTAACTTATGTTTTGATTTAAGACTTATGCTTCCGCTTGCAACTTAAACTAAGTTTTGTTTGAACACCAATTGTATTGGTTGGATGGTTATAACTATTTACATGCTTGTTCAATATGATTGGTGGCTGGATCCTGGTCAGTCACGCCTCCAAGCGGTAGTACTCCGCAGGTGGATTTTGGGGGTGTGACAGATTGGTATCAGAGCCATTGGTTATAGTGAACATGGTTTTAATAAGGGAAAAGTTTTATTAAAATCAGACTATAACCTGTACAGTGCTCTACGATCCACAACGACGCTTCACTCCACATGCAAGGCTCGACATACTAGGTGATATGATCTGTGTATGTATTGCCTACTTGTTAGTTACATAGTACATTGCTCATGGTATGCTTGGTTAGTATAACTATTGTTGCTTGAACACGTTTGTGCTTACTCACTTCTGTCATCGCATTTTCGTGAACCCCTCTCACTCACGTTCTTCTTAATATGAAGATCATGTCTGGACGCGTTAACCTGACACAAGCCCAGTTGACGGCTCTGATCAACGAACGAGTGGCCGCAGCGCTTGCAGCTGCACACGCAGGAGGTATATCCTGCAGTCCGAACTCATTCTAGGATCATTAGAATCCTACTCTCGTAAACCAACCTTTGTGTTAAACTCTGTCTTTTCTTTCACCCACGATAGGTCAGCATGCTCAGCCACCCGTGTGCACCTTTAAGACTTTTATGGACTGCCGACCCACTACTTTTAGCGGCACTGAAGGAGCAGTAGGTCTCCTCCACTGGTTTGAGAAACTAGAATCTGTGTTCGAAATGTGTGAATGCCCTGAGGCGCGCAGGGTGAAGTATGCTACCGGTACTCTCGAGGGTTTAGCCCTCACGTGGTGGAATGCTCAAGTTCAAATGCTGGGGTTGGTTGCTGCCAACACCACCCCATGGGAAACTTTTAAGGAAATGATCAAGGAGGAATACTGCAGTCGTGATGAGATTCACAAACTAGAAGTGGAGTTCTTCAACCTCAAGATGACGGGGTCTGAAATTGAAGCTTATGTGAAGAGATCGAATGAACTGGCAATTCTGTGTCCTACTATGGTGGATCCTCCCATCAAACGCATCGAACTATTTCTTCAGGGCTTAGTGCCAGAAATCCAAAGTCATGTGACTTCAGCGAACCTCGCCACCTACCAGCAAGTTGTTCAGTTGGCTCACCGTCTCACGGACCAGGCCGTGGAGCAGAACAAGTTACCAAAACGCATAGGTGCTGCAACTACTTCTGGTACCTCTAGTGACAACAAACGGAAATGGGATGGAACTTCAAGTAGGGGTTCGACTTCTGTTCAGTCCCAGTCTCAGCAGAGAAAGACTGGTGACTACAAGAACCCTGGTCAGCAATCATCCGGTGGTCAAAGTCATGGTGGGTACAAGGGGAATCACCCCAAATGCAATCGCTGCAGCCTGCACCACAGCGGGCCATGCACCAGGGGCAACTGTCATCGGTGCAACAAGCCTGGTCACGCTGCAAAGGATTGCAGGAGCTTATACCCCGCCAATCAGAATCGTCAGCAAGCCCAACAGAACCAGCGTCAGCAGCAGCAAGGTGATAACAAAGGGTGCTTTCAGTGTGGAGCTGAGGGCCACTTCAAGAGAGATTGTCCCCAACTGAACAGGAACCAGAACAACAACAACAACAACAATCAGGGGAATGGTAACAATGGGAACAACAACAACAATGGCGCCAGGGGGCGGGCGTTCGTGATTGGCCAAGGTGAAGCAAGGAATGACCCAAATGTTGTGGCGGGTAAGTTCCTTCTCGACGACTTTTATGTTTCAGTATTATTTGACTCGGGTGCCGATACTAGCTACATGTCACTAGAAGTTAGTCGAATGCTTAAGCGTATTCCAACACCTTTGAACAACAAGCACACTGTAGAGCTAGCGAATGGTAAGAGTTTAGAAGCCACACACGTAGTCGAGGGTTGTAAACTTATTCTCGCTGACCAGACCTTCTCTATCGACCTCATTCCTATCGTCTTGGGTAGTTTCGACGTTGTCATCGGGATGGATTGGTTATCCCAGTACCGAGCAGAGATCCTTTGCAACGAGAAGATTGTTCGTATTCCAGGTTCCGGTAATGAACCTCTCATGATTCGTGGCGACAAGAGGAGTGCCGTTGAGAACGTCATCTCTCTCCTTAAGGCCCAGAAGTGCATGCGAAAGGGGCACACTGCCATTTTGGCTCTCGTTACTGACACCTTAGAGAAAGAGAGGAAGATAGAAGATTTTCCAATTGTGCGCGACTATCCTGAGGTATTTCCTGAGGAATTACCTGGTCTTCCGCCCCATCGCCAAGTCGAGTTTCAGATTGAATTAGCTCCTGGAGCTGCGCCTATAGCTCGTGCACCTTATCGTTTAGCTCCATCAGAGTTGGAAGAACTCTCTACGCAACTACAAGAACTCTTGGATAAGGGTTTTATTCGTCCTAGCTCATCGCCCTGGGGAGCTCCAGTATTATTTGTAAAGAAGAAAGACGGCACCTTCAGAATGTGCATCGACTACCGGGAACTCAACAAGGTGACGGTGAAGAACCGTTATCCTCTACCACGTATTGACGACTTGTTCGACCAACTGCAAGGGTCGAGCTACTATTCAAAGATTGATTTGAGATCGGGTTATCACCAGCTGAGAGTCCGGGAAGAGGACGTCTCCAAAACGGCTTTTAGAACGCGTTATGGACACTATGAGTTTTTGGTCATGCCTTTTGGACTGACAAACGCACCTGCGGTTTTCATGGACTTGATGAATCGAGTGTGCAAGCCTTACCTGGACAAGTTCGTTATAGTCTTCATCGACGACATCCTGATCTATTCTAAGAGCCAGGAGGAACACGAGCAGCATCTGCGACTTATTCTGGAACTCCTTCGAACAGAACAGCTTTATGTAAAGTTCTCGAAATGCGACTTCTGGCTTCGAGAAGTCCATTTCCTAGGCCATGTGGTAAACAAGGATGGGATTCACGTCGATCCATCCAAGGTAGACTCTATTAAGAACTGGCCTGCACCTCGTACACCAAAGGAAATTCGCCAATTCTTGGGATTGGCAGGTTACTACAGGCGATTCATAAAGGATTTTTCTAAGATTGCCCAGCCTCTCACCTCGCTAACGCAGAGAGGCGTTGTTTATCGCTGGGGGAATGCACAGGAGTTAGCATTTCAACACTTGAAGGATAGACTTTGCAGTGCACCTATCCTTTCCTTGCCGGAGGGCACAGACGACTTTGTGGTTTACTGTGACGCGTCAATTCAAGGTCTTGGTTGTGTATTGATGCAACGAGATAAGGTTATAGCCTACGCCTCACGCCAACTTAAAGTTCATGAAAAGAACTACACTACACACGACTTAGAGCTGAGAGCTGTTGTTTTTGCACTTAAGTTATGGCGACACTACTTGTACGGTACCAAGTGCGCTATCTACACCGACCACAGGAGCCTCGAGCATATCTTCAAGCAGAAGGAACTGAATATGCGACAACGACGATGGGTCGAGCTACTGAATGACTACGAGTGCTCGATCAGATATCACCCGGGCAAGGCCAATGTTGTGGCTGACGCCCTCAGTCGAAAGGACACTGCGCCTAAGCGCGTACGAGCTTTGCAACTCACGATCCATTCTAGTCTTCCTTCCCAAATACGAGCCGCTCAGATAGAAGCACTGAAACCAGAAAACGTCAGGGCTGAAGCCCTACGTGGATCAAGGCAACGCTTAGAACAGAAGGAAGACGGTGCTTACTACGTAACGGGACGCGTTTGGGTCCCACTCTACGGCAACCTACGAGAGCTTGTGATGGATGAAGCACACAAGTCTCGCTACTCAGTACACCCTGGATCAGATAAGATGTATCATGATATCAAAACTACGTACTGGTGGCCTAGCATGAAGGCCCACATAGCGACCTATGTCAGCAAGTGTTTGACTTGTGCGAGAGTCAAGTCTGAATACCAGAAACCATCAGGCCTGCTCCAACAACCAGAGATACCACAATGGAAATGGGAGCAAATTTCCATGGATTTCGTTACTGGCTTACCTAGATCTCAGCGCGGAAATGATACTATTTGGGTGATCGTGGATCGACTCACAAAATCTGCACACTTCCTGGCTATCAAGGAGACGGATAAGTTCTCCACTCTTGCAGAAATATACCTCAAGGAAGTTGTTTCGAGGCACGGGGTGCCCACCTCTATTATCTCAGATCGAGATGCACGTTTTACTTCAGAACTATGGCAAGCAATGCACAAATCCTTTGGCTCACGATTAGACATGAGCACATCGTATCACCCTCAGACGGACGGACAGTCCGAGCGCACTATTCAAACCCTAGAAGACATGCTTCGTGCATGTGTAATCGACTTCGGCAACCGCTGGGAAAAGCACCTGCCACTTGTAGAATTCTCGTACAATAACAGCTACCACACCAGCATTAAAGCTACTCCGTTTGAGGCATTGCACGGACGCAAATGCCGGTCACCTCTTTGTTGGGCAGAGGTGGGGGATAGTCAGATCACTGGTCCAGAACATGTGGTAGACACAACCGAACAAATCGCTCAGATACGAAAACGCATGGCGGCAGCCCGTGACCGTCAGAAAGTCTACGCCGATAAGGGCAGGAAACCACTTGAGCTCCAGGTTGGGGAGCGGGTACTACTCAAAGTTTCACCCTGGAAGGGTGTGGTTCGTTTTGGTAAACGCGGCAAACTTAACCCACGATACGTTGGACCTTTCGAAGTCATTGAGAAAATAGGCAGGGTGGCCTACAGACTGAACTTACCAGCGGAACTCGGTGCAGTTCACAACGTTTTCCACGTGTCGAATCTGAAGAAATGTCTGTCAGATGAGACCCACGTAGTTCCTCTGAAGGAACTCACTATCGACGAGCAGTTACGATTCGTCGAGGAACCAGTCGAAATCATGGACCGGGATGTTAAGGTCCTCAAGAGCACTAGAATACCTCTCGTTCGAGTTCGTTGGAACTCACGTCGCGGCCCAGAGTTCACCTGGGAGCGCGAAGATCAGATGAAACAAAAGTATCCCCAACTGTTCGCAAACAGTACACCCACTACTGAGGCCGAAGCTACGGAATTTCGGGACGAAATTCCAGATCAACGGGGGGTGGATGTGACACCCCAGGAAAACCAGGAAAACCATACAACTTAACTAGCTTCCTCAGTGAGTGCCTACCAAATTTCGGGACGAAATTTCTTTCAACTTGGGGATGATGTGACAACTCGAAATTTAGAACCTTTCGTGTATCTTAGTGTAACCTACTTGAAACATTTGATTGACTAGTTGACGTATTGGTGTAATGATATATGTGAACATCCTATGTGATTACGTGTTATGTTTATGTGTTGTATTTGCATGTATGCGTGTATGTATATGAACCGAGATAACAAGGACCCGACTCGAGACCATGCGGTCTCGAGTGAACAGTAACAGTTGGGCCGGATTGGGCCACACACCCCTTTAGCCTATTCGAAAACCCATTAGGGTGCACCACCTAAAGCTAGTATATATCCTTGTTGCTAACCAACACTATCATCTTTGGACAACACACATACTCCCCTACACTCTCTCTAGAAACCATTAAACCCTAAGTCTCAACATCACCTCTCCTCCTTCTTCTCGGATCAAACCGGTGACACTAGGAGCTCTCGGATCGACTCACACACACCCGTTTGGAAGCTTCATACTCACCCTTGAAACCCATCAACCGGTTAGTGTCTTTATGATGTTTGTTGTTGAATGATAGTATGAATGATATGATTTAACTAGTATAGTTGTATGCTTGATGATGTTTTGTGAACCGGATGTGTATGATGATGTAATCGGCTAACATGTTTCGGATATATTGCACAATGAGCTCATGATATCTTGTGTCTAAATGTGATTGTTCATGAAACCGACTTGCATATGTGTGTAGATAGCATCATGTTAATCGGATTAGTGTAGAGTTGATTTTTGAGATGTTATGTGATGATTTGAAACCATTAGATGAGTATGTTCAAGTGTGTTGAATTGTTGTTCATGATTATGTTTGTGATTAATGCTAAAAACCCGAAAGTATGATGAACAAGTTTGAATAATCAACATGAACATGAATTGAATATATGAAGAACAACTTGAAGATGACATGAATATGTTATGAACATTTGAAATTACCATGTTTGATCCATTTCGGTTAAGGTTAGACAAGGAGACATGTTAGTGCAATGTTATTGGATAGTACATTATCTCATGAACATGAAATTCCATTGGTTTAGTACCATGTCGAATTCAGCAATTGTTCCCAGCCGAGACCTTCTGTCTCGACTCGAGGCCACCAAATGTCAACTCGAGATCACAGTTTCGACACTAGGTTGCGAGTCAAGGATCCCAGTCTCGACTCGAGACCCCATTTGATCAACACCCAAACATCTTGACTCGAGACCACGTTGCGAGTCCAGTTGCGACTCGAGACCACTACATGCATGACCCGAGATCACTTTAGTTGCGACTCGAAACCTTGTGGGCTACAACTCGAGACCGCACAGTCTCGATAAGAGACCGCACAGTCTCGACTCGAGACTACATGCATGTATACGCTGATTTGAACTTGCACACTATTACGGGCCTAAGTAGTTGGGCCGAACGTATGGGCCTTATGTGTCACTATTAAGTGTGAATGTTGTTTGGGCTGCTATGAATGATACTTGAGTGCAATGTGCTAGAAACATACGTGTGCTACTTGATTACGAACCTGATTTGTATGATACGACTATGATAGGACGTGAGTGACCACAATATTGCTTGATTGACTTTTCTGTGTATCTGCCGAGCAAACCAAGGTGAGTTCACACCCTCTACAAAGCATGGGATTCCCAGGGGTCGGGAATTGGGGTTAAGGAACATGGGTTCCTCGTCCTCCTTGGGTAGGACAGCAATGGTTCAGGAATGTAATTCCTCGTCCTCACGGACAGATAACTCGTACTAGACCAAAACTCTATCACGAAGTCCCTCCTTTTTATATCGACTTAATCGCCGGGCCAATGGCGAGCGGGTCATTAGTTAGATAGCGCTATTTAGGTTTGACAAACCTCACACCGTGCTGCAGAGGACGGGCGTGAACTAATGGATCTGGGGCACGTCAATGATGATAGACATTGACAGTTTCAGGGCACATAAACATGACTACAGTCAGCAGTCGATATGGTAACGAGTCTAGTGGATACATGGGGTAGCCCCCACGGCCGAAATGCCAGATAACTAACACGGGGTAGCCCCCACGGCTGGATAGCCAGAGTAACCGGGAATAAACAAGTCACGTTTTTAACTATGGGGTAACCCCCACGGCAGGATGCCAGATAAAGGAAACTGTTTTTGAAACAACTTAAAACGAACACCCAACCGTGAACTCACTCAACTTGTTGTTGACTCGTTACTACATACTTTGCAGGACAATAGGTACTCAACTGGAGCTCGCATGGAAGAGAGTCGTGGGACATGGACGGCTGTGTGCCATGTTAAACTTTGAAACAATTAACTTATGTTTTGATTTAAGACTTATGCTTCCGCTTGCAACTTAAACTAAGTTTTGTTTGAACACCAATTGTATTGGTTGGATGGTTATAACTATTTACATGCTTGTTCAATATGATTGGTGGCTGGATCCTTGTCAGTCACGCCTCCAAGCGGTAGTACTCCGCAGGTGGATTTTGGGGGTGTGACACCTTGGACCATTAACAGGTTTGTCTTTCAGTGGTCGAAATAGGTTCCAAAAAAATGTAATGTGTTTTTATGGAGGGCGGCCTTGGACCGTATCCCGACTCTTTCAGCCCTTCAGGCAAGGAACTGTTACGTTGGCGATACTTGGTGTGCTCTTTGTGGTAACAAGACTAAAACAACGGATCACATTCTCTGTGCGTGTGACATCGCTTCTTCGGTTTGGAATTATATTAATGTGTGGTGCAAATTTAGTCCTTTTATTTTGTTGTTGGTTAAAGATATTGTTGAAGCCCATATTTACTGCAATGTTAGGAGAAAGGCTAAATAGGTGATTCAAGGTATTATGTATGTGGCGGCTTGATGCATTTGGAAGGCGAGAAACAATAAGAAGATTTTCTAATATCGATGTAAACCCCGTAGAGACTACTCAAAACATTAAGTCTCTCGGGTTCTTGTGGTATAGGAATCGGTCTAAAGATAGGTCTTTGAGTTGTGAAAAATGATGTAATTTTGATTTGTTGTAGTTTGCTGTTGTTGCCACCCCTGTTTTTTTTTTTTGGGTTTTGGCGTTGTTTATAAAATTCTCCTTAAAAAAAAACTTAATGATTCGGACCTCTTATCAGTCCAGCACTTAACCATTCAGAAATTCCCAAACAGTAAAAATATATATGTATAGATAACGTGAAAATGAATAAAAGGGTTTGTTTATATTGGACGAAGACCAAGTTAGGTCAAAGCCCATAGATGGTGGTGCTAGTAATTAAATTAATATTAATCAGTCATGAAAGATGGCCTAGACAACTAGAAGCACGCGTATTCCACGATCCCCTTGTTATTTTATTCATTAATCTATACATTCATTCAACTTTAAGAAAAAGCAATAATGTTGTAGAAGCTTCACACAAATCAAATCTACGAAACAACAAGTCCAAAAATCTATTTGTGGAACAGAAGTCAATCTCATATTCAAAAACCGGTCCAATAGAAAGCCTTGTAATGATTGGAAATCGATTTGTGACAATCTAGGTTGAAAAACAAGCTCTGATGTCTCAGGAGTGGGGTGGGTGTTCGCTTAGATACCAAGCTAATAAGCCTTTGTGTGTAATTTTAAAAAGTTGTATTAATTTTGATTAGGTTTACAAACAGGAGGGGGTTATATACTATACATATTACATCTAATTGCATTGTGTGTAAGATGGAGATATACGAATGAGGGAAAATGTGTATGGAAGAAAGTTGTTGAGGCTTGTCACTCTAATAAAAGAGTATGGTCGGTTTTGCCTCTCAATAGAGCTATCATAGGAGGAGGTGGGGTTAATATAGTTAAATTGGAATTCAAGCTTGTTGCTGCAACAAATATAAGACCGAGAAGAGTGGTTAGACTGGCTTGGCAAAAGGGTTCAAGAGTCTTGGTTTGCCTAACGCAGGCCGCGGGGTCCCCTCGCGTATGCAATACGTAGGGTCGGATAACTTTACAATGGATTGCTTTGAATTATGTATTGAAGGAGACTCAATCGAGAATGTTTGCATGCAATGTGATAGTGTTGGAGTGAGTGAAGAATAGAACAAGTGAAGCACAAGTTCAAGAGAGAGTGTGAGATTTCTGTAATGGCTGATTGAATGGACAAGTATTGTTATTTATAGAGAAGGAATCAGCCATGAAAGGAAACCTTTGACTAGTGATCCGAGAATGCAGTGAGGAGCTTCCCATTTTGGAAGGCTTCGGACCTGCGGGTAAAAGTGTGTTACCTCCCACATGCTCTTTTGCGGCTGAGTGGGAGAGATCACACATAAAGTGTGATGTGACTTGACACTGTTTCATGATTTTTGCTGTTCACTACAGCTGGTCGTCTTCTGAACCCTTTTACCTTTCAACCCTTTAAGCTATATTGCACTTTGAGCTAGTTTATTAAGCTTGAGCTACCCACATCATCAGTCCCCCAAGTCAGAGGATTTTGTGGTGTTAGTTCAGAGGCTTCTGGCTTTTGCACGATATTTTTTAGCAGTTAAAAGGCTTCAAGGCTTGAAAGGGTCCAGGCTTCGTATTTTGGGCAGCGAAACAGCTGGATTTGAATTTGAAAAGACAGTTGATTTGACAGTTTTTGCAGACGGCAGTTATTAGCCCTCTATGTAATTATGGTAGTCGTCGGCCTTTATTTATTTACCCATTTATCAAGATAAACAAACTTTACTTATTTCTCTCAAACACCTTCGAGTTTCATCAAACAATTTCTTCCGTCCAGGTTAGTCTTTTCTTCATATTTTTCTTTTTTCCTTCAATCATCACTCATGGGTGCCCGAAAGGATCAGTCCATCAGTTACTCTCGTCTTACCAAAGAAGAGGTTGAGGCATTTTGTGCTCAATGGGGAATCGATTCAAAGTTTAACCCGGTGGCTCTAGGTTTAGACAAGTCTATCGATCAACGTCCGGCCGGTTTCGTTGCTTTATATTGCCGTCATTTTGAATTTTCAAACCTCCGTCACCCTTTTTTGTTTTTGTTCTCAATGTCTTAGAGAATTATCGCGTTTCTTTCGGTCAAATACACCCACAGGGCCTTGCTAGGGTTTTGCACTTTGAGATTGTATGTATGTAACGCCCCGCTTTTTCGTAACTTTCCTTAATTAAAAAGCTTGTCTTGTATTTCTACTTTTGGAAACTTGTTTCCCTTGTAATCGTATTTCGTTGTAACGTTGTAAATCCGAGGCTTTAATCGTAATAAATTCCCTATTTCATACATATTATACCTCGCTTGTTCGTTCATGCTTATACACTTAATTCATTATTGTGACACCCCGTTATCTACAGCTCTGCCCGGTGGGCCCGGTGGGGAGTATCGTGACGTAAGATTGATATCGTCATAGTCAAACAGACACAGAATAGCACAGCGGAAGTCTTGGAATATAAAATATTATTACAAACCCAATTGTCAGAAAATATTGAAATGATAATTACATTCGAGCTTGTAATATTAAATCCACTGGCGGATCTAAATCAAATACACAACATGTTCAACAGACATAAGGCATTACGGACTTGCAAGATCCTCTACTTAACGCCCAGAAGCTTCCAGCCAATTACGAGTAGTACCTGTCACTTAGTCTTTTAAAAATACGTCAGTTTACACTGGTAAATACCATTAACCGACTCATTTGAAAACATTTATGAAAATTGATTTAAATGCACAAGACATAAAATCTTTTATAACTTGGGACATATGATGCAAATGATATGAATAATAAAAACAACGTTACATATACAAGTTGATAATAGCTTTATTACTAAATCACTTCAAGTGCATTCTTTTCATGTACGTATGTTGCTTTCCATCAGTTTCCAATTTATTTTCCATTCTTTTCACTTAAAGTGCATTCTTTAAAGAAATCTAATTTCAAATTTATTTTCCATCAGTTTCCAGTTTTAGCCGTTTCTTTTCATGTACGTATGTTGCTTATCAACACACTCATTTTCCTTTAATACTTCTGATTGTTATAGTTAATTCTTAAGGAAATTTAGTGTATTGGAGGTAAATGAATGTATTGCTTTCCATGTATAAGCCCTTAGATTATGGGTCATGGTATTGTACATTAAAATGTATTCATAGATGCCACTGAATCTTATAGTTAGAATCTAGAGTAAATGCATACGTTTTGGGTGTTCCTTTAATTCTTCCAAAGAAAACAAATTAGTCTTAGAAAATTTAGAATCTGGAATAGCTTCCAAAGTGGCAATAATTAAATGAGGTTTTGATTATCATAAGAGACATAATGTTTGACTTATCCCACTAGTTATGCTCTAGTTTTCTTATGTAAGACGTTTATCAGAAAGAGTAGCAGGATTGTCATGTCTTGAGAGATGATCAAAATCCAATAAGAGCAAATTTTATAGAAACTCTTTAGTGAAGCAAAAACGTCTCAGGTTTTGAAAAATTAGAGCGGATGATATGGATGAGATACAATCTTGAAGAAGAAATTTGGAATAATTTTCATTATTTGGTAATCAAGTAAGGTAGACTAAATTTGTTATTATGATATTAATGAAAAGACATTTATGTAAGGATCACTATATTTGTGCAAATGAGATATTGTCTATTATAAACACGAAAATAAGAGACTATGCAAAGTTCTTCTTAAACAATAACACATCACCTTTGGGCAGAAGTGAAATTATTCAAGCATAGTTGCAAATCAAGTGTAACACATCACCTTTAGGTCGAAGTGAGACAATCAATTTATTAGGCACAAGTTAGTTTTTCAATACTGACGTCTACTTCAACCAAATTTTGAGTAAAGACAATCAATTTATTAGGCACAAGTAATTATAATTTTTAAGTACCATTTTTTACTCTTTTATCAAATTTTAAATTTATAAAACATGATATAACACTATCACTCTCTAGAACACGCTAGGGTAAGTGCACCCACTGTTGGCGTAGTATAGTGATGGTAAGACACCGAGATCGTCCAAGGACACAAGAGCTTTTAATACCGGAATATTGTCAATGTCTAATCTAACCAAATTTTGAGTAAAGATTTTTAAATAAGTAAAATAAATAACCTAAATAAATAAAAGAACAAATAGACAAGATAGAATCACTTGGTTCCGACTCGTCATTTATGTATCCTTTGATGATTTCCGCACTTTGGGTTTTTTAAGAGATTATCTTAGTTATAGTGGCATGTCCCTCTTTTGGAGGCAACGCTACCCTCAGCGATATTGGTTTGAGTCACCAGGGATACAGTCTCGCAAGGCCGGAATATTGAAATATAATTAAATAAGTTAGTAATGCAAAATGTGGCATCTCTCTCTTTTGGAGGCAACGCTATCCTCGGCCATAATGGTCCGAGTCAGCAGGGATACAGTCCGTAAGGCCGGTTTAAAGTTTTAATAGTAGTTTATTTATAAGGGATTCAAGTTGTTCTTACTTCCCTCGATTTGATGTTATCTGCCTCAAAGGAAGTCCTAATAAGGTTGAATCAAGTCCTCGTAGGATCTATACACTGAACGAGGTAAGAACTTTACCCAAACCACATTTCTAACCCCCTTCCAGGCAGTTAAGGCGCTTTATATAGATAGTAAAGACACGAATGAGTGAGTCAACAAAACATGACGAGATAATAGAATAAAGTTCACTTTCAATATAAAAAACTAGTTATTAAAGTCATCAATACATACCCAATTAAAAAGTTACCAAATCTTGAAAATCAAAAGTAATACATAAATGAATTGTCTTCACCAAGTGATGTAAGAGATTAGCCAAGCATGGCATTTGTTTGACAAAAACTATTACGATCAATCTTGGATCCCGAGATACTACACACACTCTAAGGATGGATGATGGATGAATGTGGTGGATGATGGTGGTGGGGTGGTGACAGGTGTGAGAGAAGTGGTTTGCAAAGGGATGAGGTACAAGTGAACCAAGAACCTCAATTTATAACTGAAAACAGTGGGTTTACACGGCCACGTGCCCTTCTCCTTCTCTGTCTTCATTTAATGCACTTATCAGCCCAGATGCTCACACGGCCTCGTGTGTCAACGACACGGCCCCGTGGCCTTTGTAAATGTTGTACGATCCAAGATTTACAAATCTGAGAGTTGACCACGACCTGTGTTCATGAGACACGGCCCCGTGTCCCTTGTCTGCTTCTGTTTGTCTTTTTCTTCAGGAATCTTGAGTGGGTCACGGCCCCATGCCCGGCAGGCACGGCTCGTTCTTGGCTTCAGGTTTGTTGTTTTTATTCTTAGGGTGAAACATGGAGGGTCGGTATTGTGTATCAACTTCCCTTCTTCTGTATTTATGCTGGTTTTTACCGATAGTTTGTTCCTTTTATACGTTTAAGCTCTTTTAATCCTGAAAATCAAAAGTATACAAAGAAACACACTTTTTCCAACATTAGTACTAAAAAGGGTTGTTTTTATACCTTATTTGATATAATTTATATGTTGCATTTGGTGCATATCAAATACATAAATGTAACACATCACCTTTGGGTAGAAGTGAAACATTCATGCATTTTAGGCAAAATGTCATGTGAATATCAATGAACAACTATAAATAAGGTATGCAACATGAACATAACACATCACCTTTGGGCAGAAGTGTAATGCTCAAGTATGTAAGAGTAATGTCGCATGTGTGTTTATGTCAATCATTAGGATGATTTGTTTTAAGGACACATGTTTCATGACCATGCTTGTTCATTGTTTAAGGGTATTCACTAATTAACAACACTTAGTAAGACTCGACTAATAAGGTATATGTAACACATCACCTTTGAGCAGAACTGAAACATCAAAAAGTTATTCAAGTTAAGCAAACTTAGTTTTGTAAAACATTTAATATGTAAGGTTGAACAAAACTAACCAATTGTTAAGTAGGAAACCACCTGAGTGGCGCCTGATATGTGAGTTGCAACTGATAGTGAGTGGCACGTTATAGTGTGAGTGGCACCTATTATCTGAGTGGAACCTGATAGTGAGTGGTGCCTAATAGTGAGTGGCTCATGATGGGGTGAGTGGCGCCAGCTGATATGATACCCATTGTTAGTGATGCCAATAAGCCTCTTAATGTCAGTGACGCATATAAGGCTCTTTGTTTCTTACCACATAGATCGGATTCCCCTTTTGGTGTATGATTATGATAGGGTAATATGATCTTGAAGATCATGAAATTTAGAGAGAGGGGTGAATAATGTTGTTGTTGTAATTGTGGTGACCAACCTAAAACCTCTCTAGTAATCTCTATATATATAAGGGAAACCCTATTCTCAAATAAGGGTAAATACGTCCATTAAATATTTACCATTTTAATGAATCGGCGAAATAAGGTCAATGATTAATTATAATATAAATGATAATAATGGCCATATGAATATGTATTAAATATATTTTACAACATATTGTTCAAACTATCGGAAAACTACTTAAAGATACATCATACATGATCCAATTGTTTTGCGTGACACAGTTCTAAATGGTATTTGCACAAGAGATATTATAAAATTAACGAGCGTGAAGGATGGTGATGGTCTCATCGTCAACAGAGACAACACCACCACTAGGTAATGTTGATGGTGAGTCCCTACCATAATTCGGTTGTCTAAATATGAATGCCGGTTGATTAGGAGAAGGAAGCATTGTTTGGTGATTACTCAACATAAAAGCTACGTCAGTCATTGTGGGCCGATCACTAGCCAATTCTTGAACACACAAGATCCCGACATGGATACATAGAAGAACTTTATGGGCATCAAATGAATCTCCCATAGATGAGTCAACTACTGCCAAAGCTTTGTCTTGTTTCCACAAGTCCCAAACCTAGAAACGATGTAGATTGTGATAAAGTTTGTTTGGTGGGATGAATAATGAACAAAAAAAATATACGCCAAATTTAGTTACTTACATGGCCGATCAAATTAACGGAGTTCTCCTTATAGTAGCTGCTATTTTTCCTACCACTGATTATCTCGAGAACTAGAATTCCGAAACTAAAAACATCAGATTTTACAGAAACTAGGCCTTCTATTGCATACTCTGGAGACATATAACCACTACAATCATATTATATCAACGTTAGATAAATTAAAGTAATTAAAACCATGTTGTGTTATAGATAGAAGAACTACACATACTATGTTCCAACAACTCTACGTGTTTTAGCTTCATCTTCATCCCCTCCAAAGATTCTTGCCATTCCAAAATCAGAAATTTTAGGGTTTAAATTTGTATCTAGCAAAATATTGCTTGGTTTTAGATCCCTATGGATGATCTTGAGCCTAGAATCGTGATGAAGATATAGTAGTCCACGAACAATCCCCTGAATGATCTGGAACCGTTTCTTCCAATCTAAAAGAGAAGCCTTTTCTTGATCTAGGTTGACATCATTCCGATGGATATTTAGAATTTATTGAACTTTAAAAAGAAGTAAAGTTGGATATTGAGAACTTAATTGTAGGTTTAATAACAAACCGAATATGAAAGAATCCAAGCCTTTGTTTGGTAAGTATTCGTAAACTAGCATCGTTTCTTCCTTATGGAAGCAATATCCCAAAAGTCGGACTAGGTTTCTGTGTTGAAGTTTCGCTATCAACGTTACTTCATTCTTAAATTCTTGCATCCCTTGACTCGAACTTTGTGATAATCTTTTGATAGCAATTTCTAGCCCATTTAGTAGCTTACCCTGAGTATAAACAATTAAAGGATAACTATATATAAACGCAAAGGCTATGATCATTGCAAGAATTGACAAGACGTTACCTTATAAACTGAGCCGAATCCACCTTCTCCAAGCTTGTTTGAAGGAGAAAAATTATTAGTTGCCGCAACTATGGTGCTCAAATCAAACACATCTAAATCCACATTTTTGCCAATATCCTTCTCCATGAAAGCCCCTTCCATGGTATTCAAGCTATCTTCACCTTCATTTCGTTTGACTGTATCAAACAATTAAGCAATTGTGAAGTTTATATTAACATTTATATGAGTCACATTCCTCTTCTTCAGCATATATAAGTCTGAAGCTTAAACCATGAAGCAGCAGTACCGACGCAGTCAACAACTCACCTTCATATTGTTTAGGTAGTTTTGGGTATTGCATGGTTTGATCCCAATTTATTCAATTGTTTGATCTTAGATGAACTATAGTACTGCTTGATTCCCGTTTCTGGGTAACATGCTTTCAACTAATTTTTTACTTGCAATAAAAGGTAGCATTTAAGAGCTATGGATTATGCTGACATCAAATAATTTATAGTCAAAATATCTTATTTGTGTTTATAGTTTGAAAATGGTTTAAACCTTAAAAAAAAAAACAAATCAAAAGAGCTAAACGATTTTGTTTGGTTTCGTTGCAATGGATTCATGATTCCTATACACCAACAAGAATTCTGCATCACTCCAGATGATTAGTTTGTGATTTGAGCAGAATCTAATCAAACTTAACATTATTTTACCCAAAGATGAATCGATTAAAAATAAATGAATTTAGACATATGACATACCATTATTTTTATTCCTTATGTAACAACAAATGAAGGTACACAAGAGAAAGCCTGCTGCAATCAATGGTATGCCGAAGATCAGAAATCGGTTTTTGTGCCTTCGGCTCTTCTTCGATAAGTACTTCGCTGAAAATATTACATAAGATTAATTAATATTTTCTTATAATGAAATATGAAAATAGTACATCAGATATTTGTTTATGCATTTGATTGTGACATACTCACATGCTATATTTTTATTTTTTTCACTAAGATACTCGAACATGTATGCCTATGGTGGGTTATTTTCACTATTGCGTCAGTTGGGTATAATCAGTCACGTAAGTAGCACCATTTGCGGAGGTGTGACAAGCCACAATGTATCCATATTGTGGTACTCAATTAGTAATATTTGGGGAGACGCATGGATTGGTCCTAGATTAAATTGTTTTGTTTTGTTTTGGTGACTGGTAGTGTGTGCTTGGACCTAAAGATGTGAAACAAAAGAAAACACACCAAAATTATTAGTAGGATTATTTATTGTTTATATCTATATTTTGAACTCTTCAAAGTATATATATTTTAATTACGAGTAAATTGTCATTTTAGTTCCTGGTGTTTGACTAAAATTTTCACTTTATTTCAAATAGTTTTTTTCATGCCATTTTAGTCAAAATCGTTTTGTTTTCTGTCATTTTACTCTCTGACTTTTGTCATTTTTTGTCATTTTCATCGACCACCACCACCACCTCCCACCACCCACCCCATCACAACCTTTTATCATCGCCACCACTTGCCTACACTATTACCACCCACCCCACCACCATCACCACCCACCATTTCCACCACCACCGGCCACTTTTTCGCCACCCACGTCTTCAACCAACACCGCTGCCATCATCGTAAAACCAATAACCACCGTCACCATCTTCACTATAAACCGGCACAACACCAACACCAACACCATCCCCATACCATCGCAGGTGCAAAAAAAAAGAAACAAAAATGTGGTTTGACCAAAATTGACCTAAGTTAACAAATTTTTTTGAATGAAGTTAGTGAGTTGGATGAAAATGGCAAAAAATGACAAAAGCCAGGGACTAAAATGGCATAAAACAAAACTATTTTGCCTAAAATGACAAGAAAAAAACTATTTGAACTAAAGTGACAATTTTGATCAAATCTCAAGTACTAAAATGGCAATTTACTCTTTATTTACCGTATATTAATTTAACTTAATAATTGTGTATGAGTTTTGCTTTTATTTTTATTTTGTTAGATTATTTTACTATTTTATTATATCTAGCTTAGTTTATTTATTTATAATTTATTTGATTAAGATTAACTATTTATATAATTATTTGTTACAACTTTTGTGATCATTATCATAATTAAACATGTTTTAAAAGTTATATTGGTAAAAACATTATAACCAAACATTTTTGTTTCATGTAACCATTAGATATCAATGCCACTTCAAGAAACCTCAATATAAAAATGAGATTGTTGTTTCCCATAATTAAACCAATAAATTATTATTTGTTTTGCATTCGAGAGGATTGGAAGTTAGGTGAAAATAAATAAACGAACATTTTCACAAGTACTAAAATGAAGTTTGTTTTACAAAAAATTCAAGATATGTTACCTTATTAGTTTTAATTACCAACTAAGATATTGAATTGTATTGTATAGTTCTTTTACTATTGAGTACTTAACATAGATTAGAAACATTGTATATTTGAAGACTTACGGGTTATGAGTTATAAGTTATGATTAACATGGATTAGAAACATTGAATATTTGAAGACTTACGAGTTACGAGTTACGAGTTACGAGTTACGAGTTATAAGTTATGATTAACATGGATTAGAAACATTGTATATTTGAAGACTTACGAGTTATGAGTTATAAGTTATGATTGAGTCCAATCACCGATGTGATTATGTGAAATCCATGTTAAATACTTAAATTTAAAGTGAATATGTGATATTGAGTTATGTTATTGACTTGAATTAGAATCATGGTAAGAATTTATGTTTCCGGTCCGACCCGAACCGGAAATAAAATATTATATATCAATACACATAAGACCCTTAGAAAATTCCCGCCCCCCATGAAAAAAATTTCTAGGTTCGCCACTGATTCCACTCACGATATGGTGTATTAGGGTCAACATGAGCTAGTTTTGTTTTGTGTACAGTGGTTGTTACTTCTTACCATACGATTTAGTTGACTATACTTTTGTTTTGTGTCAGTGGCATTCACAATTTGTATAGTTATTCTATGTTGGCATTTGTTTAGTTGGCCTTCAATCCTTCATCAATCGGTTATGTTCATCATGATTCTTAATCCCTTTGTCACTCTGTGATCACCGATATATATCTTGTAGGCCTGTCAATGGATCGGATATTGATTCATATCCAATCCGATCCATTTAAATGGCTTATTGGATCATAAAAAATATCCATTAAACCATTAATTAATCCAATGGATAGATCCATTTATCCAATTAATTATATGGATCGATCCATGATCCATCCGGATCGATCATCAACGGAACTAGAGGGGGGTCACTTGACCCTCCGGCCGGCGAAGTTTGGTATTTATCACTGGCACGGAAAAGAGAAAGTTCTTTACATTTTGACCCTTCTAGCTGTCTCTGAAATGTGAGAAAAACGAAAGAGAAAAATGAAGTTTATAATTTTAATGATTTTCCGGCGAGCTCTAGTTCTTGTGAAGCAAGGCTGAGGAAGAAAGAACATTAAAATTAAAAATTAATAAAAAATGACAGCATTTTGGAAGAGAAGTATTATTGTCTTGAAAAATAACCCAAATTACTTACTAGTCAATGCACAAGACTGATTCACATTTAGATTTGATATTTTTTAATTAGTTGTTTATTTTGTGCTTAATATTAATTTTTAATTATATATATTATTTTGTTTACGTGACTATCACTATTATTATATATTATTTCACAAACACATATGTATATAAATAAAAAAAATCAAACCATGAATTATCAACAAAAATTTTTTTACTAAGAGAAGGCCAAAAAAGTTGAATTATTAAAAAAATAAATTTGTTAGCGAAGAAAAAAAAGTCGATGATAATCGCTAATGTAAAATATAGCACGACCCCCAGCCCAAAGGTTCTGATTTCGCCACCGGGATCGATCCACTATTAATTAAAAAAATTGAATAAGGAAAATTTCTTTAAAGCCTTATGGCACTGGTGCTCTTATTCCAGTTTGGTCCTCTTTCATCGTCGTCCAGCCCTCTTTCAACGCAAGTTCGCAACCTCCATCCAGCTCTGATGCGGCGTAGCCGATTCCGACCTAAATCAACAAACTAGCCACAATTGCTCTATATTCACCAACACAAGATATATAATATTATAATTTCACGATACACTATTATAAACTCTACATTAAATAACTATAAATAAAACACTAATCAAAGTTCAAAAGTATAATTAATTAATCAACAGCATTGCAGAATTTTCATCAACTTATTCAAATAGTATAATTAATTAATCAACAGCATTTCATGCAGAATTTTAATTTTTTCGAACACAGTGACCTGAAAATAAAAAAACGCACACCATTCCTAAATCCTAAAGGGTGTGCCTATTGGCACACCAAACCCTAGTAAAATTAGGGTTTATCTATGTAGCGTATTGGTCAATACGCAGCGTATAGGGTTAACCATATACGCTGCGTATTGACCTATACGCTGCGTAGATAAACCATGGATCTCAGTGCCTAATAACCAATCATTGCACAGAAAACAAGGTTTATATACGCTGCGTATAGCTCTCTACGCAGCGTATATAAACCATTAAACTTTTTTGGGTCATTTTGGTAGGTTTGAGGGATCATTTTTTCACAAAGTTTACATACGCTGCGTATTGACCTATACGCATCGTATATAAAGGTCTGAAAATGTCATTTATACCCTTGTGTTGAGGCTATACAAAGCCAAATACAAGGGTAGTTGGGTCATTTTTGTCTTATACGCTGCGTAGTGATCTATAAGGAGCGTATATAAAGCTCCATTTTTGTATTTTTTTGTGTATTCTTTTGTTTATTTATAAAAAAAAGGAAACTAACACCTGATACCATACTATACGATACGATATAACACCCGTATAGGCCTATAGGTGTGATTTAGGTCTCGTATTGACCTCGTATAAGCCTATAAGTGTGATATCGTATCGTATGGGTCTAGTATAGGTAACGTATTGACCTCCTATAAGACTATAAGTGTGATATCGTATCGTATAGCATAATATATGTCCCGTATTGACCTCGTATAAGACTATAAGTGTGATATCGTATCGTATAGCATAATATATGTCTCGTATTGACCTCGTATAAGCCTATAAGTGTGAAATCGTATCGTATAGCGTAGTATATGTCCCGTATAGGCCTATAAGTGTGATATCGTATCGTATAGGTGTAGTATAGGTCATGTATTGACCTCGTACAAGCCTATAAGTGTGATATCGTATCGTATAGCATAGTATATGTCCCGTATTAACCTCGTATAAGCCTATAAGTGTGATATCGTATCGTATAGCGTAGTATATGTCCCGTATAGGCCTATAAGTGTGATATCGTATCGTATAGATGTAGTATAGGTCACGTATTGACCCCGTATAAGCCTATAAGTGTGATATCGTATCGTATAACGTATTATAGGTCCCGCATTGACCTCGTATAAGTCATTTTTGTCTCATACGTCACGTAGGGATCTATACGAGGTCAATACGTGACCTATACTAGACCTATACGATACGATATCACACTTATAGGCTTATACGAGGTCAATACGGGACCTAAACCACACCTATACGATACGATATCACACTTATAGCCTTATACGGGACATATATTAAGCTATACGATACAATATCACACTTATAAGCTTATACGAGGTCAATACGGGAACTAAATCACACCTATACCATACAATATCACACTTATAGGCTTATACGAGGTAAATACGGGACCTAAATCACACATTTAGGCCTATACGGGTGTTATATCGTATCGTATAGTATCGTATCGGGTGTTAATTTCCTTTTTTATAAATAAACAAAGGAATACACAAAAAAAATAAAAAATGGAGCTTTATATACGCTACGTATATATCCCTACGCAGCGTATGAGACAAAAATGACACAGCTACCCTTGTATTTGGCTTCGTATAGCCTCAACACAAGGGTATTAAGGACATTTTCTGACCTTTATATACGTTGCGTATAGGTCTATACTCAGCGTATATAAAGGGTGGTAAAATTATTTTTAACCCCAAACCTGTGGTAAAATTATATTTTTAACCCTTATAGTGTATATACGCTGCGTATTGACCTATACGCAACGTATATAAAGGTCTGAAAATGTCATTTATACCCTTGTGTTGAGGCTATACGAAGCCAAATACAAGGGTAGTTGGGTCATTTTTGTCTTATACGCTGCGTAGTGATTTATAAGGAGCATATATAAAGCTCCATTTTTGTATTTTTTTGTGTATTCCTTTGTTTATTTATAAAAAAAGGAAAATAACACCCGATACCATACTATACTATACGATACGATATAACACCCGTATAGGCCTATAGGTGCGATTTAGGTCTCGTATTGACCCCGTATAAGCCTATAAGTGTGATATCGTATCGTATAGGTGTAGTATAGGTCACGTATTGACCTTAAGACTATAAGTGTGATATCGTATCGTATAGAATAGTATATGTCCCGTATTGACCTCGTATAAGATTATAAGTGTGATATCGTATCGTATAGCATAGTATATGTCCCGTATTGACCTCGTATAAGCCTATAAGTGTGATATCGTATCGTATAGCGTAGTATATGTCCCGTATAGGCCTATAAGTGTGATATCGTATCGTATAGGTGTAGTATAGGTCACGTATTGACCTCGTATAAGCCTATAAGTGTGATATCGTATCGTATAGCATAGTATATGTCCCGTATTGACCTCGTATAAGCCTATAAGTGTGATATCGTATCGTATAGCGTAGTATATGTCCCGTATCGGCCTATAAGTGTGATATCGTATCGTATAGATGTAGTATAGGTCACGTATTGACCCCGTATAAGCCTATACGGGTGTTATATCATATCGTATAGTAGCGTATCGTGTTGCATCGTATCGTATAGTGTAGTAGCGTATCCTGTTGCATCATATGGTATAATATATTTGTATTATTTACCAATAATATTGTTTTTTTAATTAATTTTCATTTTTAATTTTTATAATTCATAATAGTTGTATTATATTTAATTTTTATAATTTATATTTGTATTATTTACCAATAATATTGTTTTTTATAAATAATTTTTTTTTAATTTTTATAATTCATAATAGTTGTATTAATTTTAATTTTTATAATTTATATTTGTATTATTTACCAATAATATTGTTTTTTTATAAATAATTTTCTTTTTTAATTTTTATAATTCATAATAGTTGTATTATTTTTAATTTTTATAATTTATATTTGTATTATTTACCAATAATATTGTTTTTTTATAAATAATTTTTTTTATAAATAAACAAAGGAATACATAAAAAAATTACAAAAATTGAGCTTTATATACGCTGCGTATAGGTCCCTACGCAGAGTATATAAACCCTTGTTTTCAGTGCAAAGATTGCTGATAAGGCTCTGAAATCCATGGTTTATATACGCTGAGTATAGGTCTATACGCAGCGTATAGGGTTAAGGGTTAACCATATACGCTGCGTATAGACCTATACGCATCGTTGGTAAACCCTAAGTGTGCATATAGGCAAACAGGGTGTGCAGATAGTTAGAGCCATCCTAAATTAAATAAATAATCAACGAAATTTCAAAATCTCATACCAGCAACTTCCTAACATGTCTCACATTTCCAGTAACCACCGCAACGAACAAAGCAGTGACGTCAGAAAATCCTTGTACTCAAACTGCACAACATTCTCCGATTCACCGCTGCATTGAACCTCCACCGTACAAACTTTAACGGAAACAACGCCGGCGAAGTTGACATCAACGTACGGATCGTCAACGCAGTCAAATGCAGATTTGAGGTCGTCGAAAGAGGAGGCAAAACAAAAGTTTGATTTTTAGATCTGTTTTTATTTTTTTAGATTTTTTAGAATTTTTTTTATTTTTTTTAGATTTTTTTTGACTTTTTGTGATTTTTTTTTTACTTTTTAGAGTATTTTTATTATATATTTTTTTTAGTATGGATGGATCCGGATAGTGATCCATCCATTTAAAATAATTGGGATATGGATCGGATCACCATCCATTATGTTGGATCATAGATCGGATCATGATTCAATCCATATCCATCCATTGATAGGCCTAATATCTTGTACCATTATTATCGATTTCACAATAATTACTATTATTCTTTCGGTTATCAAGTAATACTTGGCTAAACGTACTATGTTTATTTTTGTTGTTTTCTGGGTTTACTTTTGTTGTTTTTCTTTGTTTCCGCCACATACAAGTACTTGAGAAAATCATGGGATTTTAAAGAAAGTATATTGAACTGAATACTCCTTTTGTTTTGTTTTGTTCTTTCTTTCTTTCTTTCTTTCTTTCTTTGTGAATACACTTTTTTGTTTTTCTCCTAGTTGAACTGAATACTCCTTTTGTTTTGTTCTTTCTTTCTGAATACACTAGTAAATGTTAATGGTTAATTATAAAGTAAACACTAGCCAAGTATTACTTGATAACCGAAAGAATAATAGTAACTTGATAACGGAAAGAATAATAGTAACTATTAATAGTAACTATTGATAGCGTACCTAACTCAGCTGCATCAACCCGCATATAAAAAGATTGGCCCCCATCTAAAAACGTTCTCGTATCGTTCATATCCCCATGCCACGTAATACAACCTCCACCCTCGGCCCCTTTACTGATATCAGCACTTGCGTACCCCATGCACGTACAATTCCTCATGCACAACTCTTCGCACGCTTTTAAACCCAAACTCATGTTCACACGTGCCGATGATGTGTCAGGTACCTTAACACGGGCCAACTCAACGAACCCGTCTCCGACCTTGCACATCTGTATTCCGACCTTTCTCTTACACCCTTTGGAGCCTTCCCTTATGTACCAGTCCTGTGGTGATCGTGGCTCGTATCCAGGAAGGCAGTCACACTCAAAAGTAACTGATGCATTTGGATCACAAAAGCCAAAAGGACCGCAATGGTTATACCCATCACACTGGTCTTTTGGGTGGGACCAGAACCCAATCCACTTTCGATCTGATTCGTGCCAAGTTAGCCTCTCTAAAGTACCAGACTCGGTAACGACTAATCTAGAGAGCATGGACGGGCTGTGCATATGGTAAGCGATGGTCACCTCATCATCATTATTTATATAACTAGCGATATAGATATAATCTTTCGTCATCCCCGGTACACCACTCCATCCAAGACCAGTCCATGACCCTGCCCGCCAATATTTTGTCATACCTTTAAACAAGAACAATTGAGTTGACCCAACAAGCTCCAGTTTATATGTATAATCCCCCACACCAGGATTCCCACTAGACTTCCAAGATGTAATCACCCTGTTCAAACCCGTTTTCTTATATAACCCGAGCTTCATACCCGAAAGAAACGTATTTGAAGGGTGATCAAAGCTTTGCCATGAATATACCTCTTTCTTTAGGCCTTGAAACAACACCAAATTCCCCGAATCCAACAACTGGGCCGTAAAACTATCATTCATCACTCCGGAAACATTGGTTGACCAAAACACAAAACTTTGATCTTTTTCTTGAAGGAGTAGGTTCCCCGTTTGATCCATGGATAGGATGCCGGTCGAGTTGGAGATCGGACGGTCTCTATTGGCAACCCAAACTATAGTTTGCTCAGAAATCTTGTTATACCAGATACCCACATATCTGTTGGTGGAGTTTGCGGGACTAAAAAATCCAAGAGCAAAAGTTTCTCCATTAGAGACCAAAATATCCCCATCTTTAACAGGTCGGTTGAGTGTGATGGTGTCTATACAAGTGCAAAAGCGAAGAAATAGTAAGATTTGTATAGATACTAGAATGCATCTTACTTGGTACATGTTCTCTTACGTTTTTCAAATATGATGCTTTCTGTTTTCTCACTTTTATTTCTTACCAAAATAAATTTCCTTTCAAAGACTTTGACGTTGACTTGTTATTTGTTACCAAGAAATTCCTAAAAGTCTACCTTAAACTTCAGTCGGCAGGTTTAAACATATTTACAAACGTCATTAGCTAGATATGAAGAAATGCACAAGAAAAGACGAAAGATTTACACATGCATGTGTGTATAAATGATTTTATATATTAAAATATATGGTAAATAGTGAATTATTGCTTTTACTTAAAAAAACAAGTATAGATTAATGAATAAAATAACAAGTGGATCGTGGAATACGCATGCTTCTAGTTGTCTAGCCCATCTTCTGTGACTGATTAACATTAATTAATATAATAATTAGTTAATTACTAGTATCACCATCTATGGGCTTTGACCTAACTTGGGCTTCGTCAAATATAAACCAACCCTTTTATTCATTTTCACGTTATCTACATATATTTTTTTTTCTTTTTTAATATAAAGATGTAGGGATTGTTTGGCAACTTCTGAATGATTAATGGCATGATTGGCTAAGCTTTTTGAACAACTTATTGACTTGTTGGCTTTTTGAAAAGTTATAAGCTCTAAAAAGTCTGTTTGGTAATGAGGTGTATGTGAGGGAAAAATTGACTTTTCCAAAAAGTCACTACATCATGACTTTTCCAAAAAGTCATAAGCCCCTTTAAAAAGCTAAGCCAAACATGCCCTAAGTGTTGAACCAGTAAGAGATCCGAACCCGTTCAAACCCGTTCACGTAAGAAAATAACTCATTCATTCTAACCCTATTAGGTTTGAGTAATCAACCCGTACTTCATTTTTTCTGTTCTATTACAACCCATTTTGACCCGCTCTTAATATCAAGCATGCCCAGAATGACCCGGCAGGCCGTTAAAACAACCCATAAGGACCCAAAATTTGGTGACCGGGTCAGAGTTGCCTGGCCTAGTTTCAACTTATAAAAATCTTTCGTCTTTTCTTATGTATTTCTTTATATCTAATGACGTTTGTTTTATTAATTTGCCCACTAAAGTTGAATTTCACTAAAGTTTACGGTATAATTAATTTGCCCACTAAAGTTGAATTTCACTAAAGTTTACGGTATAAAAATCTGCCCACTAAAGTTTACGGTAGACTTTTAAGTTGAATTTCAAAACCTAATCGTTTGTTTTATTAATTTTCAACAGGATTCAGAACTAAACTAACGTAATAGACTACGGAGCTGTTTGTTTAGCTCTTAATGGTTCAGAGCTCTTACTGGTTCAGCACTTAATAGTTCAGACCTTTTACTAGTTCAACACTTAATGGTTCAGACTGTTTGTTTCACGAGTATATGTTTGAATGGTTTAGATATTTTGTCTCTGAATGGATAAGTTCTCTAATTTGAATTGGTCAGACATTTGCCTGGCTCTTAGTGGTTCAGACCTCTTATTGGTTCAGCAGTTAATGATTCGGACCTTGGACCATTAACAGGTTTGTCTTTCAGTGGTCGAAATGGGTTCCCAAAAAATGTAATGTGTTTATATGGAGGGCGGCCTTGGACTGTATCCCGACTCTTTCAGCCCTTCAGGCAAGGAAATGTTACGTTGGCGATACTCCGTGTGCTCTTTGTGGTAACGAGACTAAAACAACGGATCACATTCTCTGTGCGTGTGACATCGCTTCTTCGGTTTGGAATTATATTAATGTGTGGTGCAAAGTTAGTCCTTTTATTTTGTTCTTGGTTAAAGATATTGTTGAAGCCCATATTTACTGCAATGTTAGGAGAAAGGCTAAATAGGCGATTCAAGGTATTATTTATGTGGCGGCTTGGTGCATTTGGAAGGCGAGAAACAATAAGAAGATTTTCTAATATCGATGTAAACCCCGTAGAGACTACTCAAAACATTAAGTCTCTCGGGTTCTTGTGGTATAGGAATCGGTCTAAAGATAGGTCTTTGAGTTGGGAAAAATGATGTAATTTGGATTTGATGTAGTTTGCTGTTGTTGCCGCCCCTGTTTTTTTTTTTTTTTTTGGGGTTTTGGCATTGTGTATAAAATTCTCCTTTCAAAAAAAAACTTAATGATTCGGACCTCTTATCAGTCCAGCACTTAACCATTCAGAAATTCCCAAACATTAAAAATATATATGTATAGATAACGTGAAAATGAATAAAAGGGTTTGTTTATATTGGACGAAGCCCAAGTTAGGTCAAAGCCCATAGATGGTGGTGCTAGTAATTAAATTAATATTAATCAGTCACGAAAGATGGCCTAGACAACTAGAAGCATGCGTATTCCACGATCCCCTTGTTATTTTTTTCATTAATCTATACATTCATTCAACTTTAAGAAAAAGCAATAATGTTGTAGCAGCTTTGCACAAACAATGTTGTAGAAGTTTCACACAATTCAAATCTACGAAACAACAAGTCCAAAAATCAATTTGTGGAACATAAGTCAATCTCATATTCAAAAACTGGTCCAATAGAAAGCCTTGTAATGATTGGAGATCGATTTGTGACAATCTCGGTTGAAAAACAAACTCTGATGTCTCCGGAGTGGGGTGGGTGTTCGCTTTGATACCAAGCTAATAAGCCTTTGTGTGTAATTGTAAAAAGTTGTATTAATTTTGATTAGGTTTACAAACAGTAGGGGGTTATATACTATACATATTACATCTAATTACATTGTGTGTAAGATGGAGATATACGAATGAGGGAAAATGTGTATGGAAGAAAGTTGTTGAAGCTTGTTGTTAATGCAGTATGTCTATCGCCTCCGTCATCTCAAGACCGTAGCAGAAATAGATTAAGTTTTGTGCTTATATTGTAATATTAGATAGAAAAGGCAAGGTGGCATTATTGTAAATAAGGGGAACTCTCCTTATAAGCCTTGGCCTTTAAATAGAAGCCTTAGGGTTTCATTTAGGAACTTTTGCCATTTTGAAGATTTGAAGCTTAGAGGATAGAGAGAGAAAGTAGAGAGAGAAAGGCAAAAGGTGATTCAAGGTGCTTGTATCTTTCAGATCTTATATAGAATCACAGATTGATTACGTTTCGTGTGTTTCGGTCTCACTCGTACACGGATTCCGCACGTCGTACGAGTCGGTTCGCAATCGTTCGGAGTCAAACCGGTCCTAACAAGTGGTATCAGAGCAGGAGATCGATTGCTCAGATCATTCACACGATTTCGCACAGGATTTCATCAGATTCAGATCTCAATTCGCATCAGATTCGATAAAGTTCTTCATTTTTCATCTCTGTCACGTTTTCAACTGAAAATCGCCTAATTAATCGAGTTTTAACGGTTCAAAATTAATGATTTTTGGATATGATATGCGAAAACAGTAGATCTAAAAGCCTATAAAATTTCAAATCATAACTCTAAGTCACTTGTGAGAAAATTAGATTTTTGTGGTTCGAAAATGTTAAAAGTTGCTGCTGTTGTTCTTGATGTTCATCGCACGGATGGCAATCCGTGCGGATAACATATCCGTGTTGACTATGCCACCCGCACGGATAACATTTCATTAATCCGTGTTGACTTGTTGACTCTGCCACCCGCACGGATAACGTTTCATCTGGATAAGTCGCCCGCGCGGATAAACAATCCGCTTTGACCTTTGTTGACCTATCCAGACGGTTAAGTAATCCGCATCAAAGCTATACGTGTCACCACATCTTACCCGAACTAGTCACTTTAGTCAACATTTCAGGACTGCCTGATCAGGTCACGTGATTTCTTTCACTCTTGCAGTTCATTAAATCCATTGACTTTAGTTGACTGATCTGGTCGGATATCATTCCGAGACATGTGATTTCAGTATTGCACGTGGCTTTTGTTTTGATAAATTGCATTTCATGTGATAGTTGTCAGTCGCACATGATATTAAATTGATTTCAGTATTTGCATGTGATTGTTTCAGAGATTTGAAAATTGGTGATTGCATGTGATCTTCATTAAAGCAAATAATTCTCATAATTGTTGTCACGTGACTGTTTAAGTGTCAGGTAGCATGTGAGTTAATCAAGGCACTCGTACGGATAACACTCACCCGTGCGGATAGCATCATTCATCACCCGTACGGATAGCACCCACCCGTGCCGATAGCATCATTTCTCACCCGCACGGATTACTTTCAGCCATCCATGTTGACTTGTTGACTTGCCACTCGCAAGGACAACTTGTCCGCGCGGATAACATCACCACCCGTGCGGATAACATCATCTGGATCTCCATCCGTACGGATAACAATCCGTGTTGACTATTATTTGACCATCTGGGCGGATAACTTGTCCGCACGGATAGCATTTTTAATCCGTGTCACGGAATTTCATTTAAAACTGTTGACTTGTGACGACCGGATACCCGTCCGATTCATTTGTTTGATATTGTTTAAACTCATTGTGCTTGTTTGTGATTTAGGTGATTAAAAGGTGCTGTTAAACGAGAAGATCACATCATGGCTGAAGAATTTATCAATACTTTCTACAATGTGTTTACCTCGGATACAGTGGAAGGTTCAAACGATACACCCAAAGCGATAACGAAAACCATCAAAGACAACATTAACAATGACAATTTTTATGGAACATATTCAAAACCTCCGAAGCTGAATAACATTGAGGATTATGTTTGGTGGAAGGAGAGGTTTGTCAATTGGACGAAGGCATATGCACATGAGAGTTGGTTTTGTTTAAAGTTTGGCTATGAGAACCCAACAAATGACAAAGGAGAAGAAATTCTGATCAAAGATTATTCAGAGGATGATCGAAAGAAATTTTCTTATGAACAAAAGATGATTGCTTTGATTCAGCAATCAGTTCGTGATGACATCTTTTCATTATTAGTTCATAATGGGTCATCTAAATCTGTATGGAAATATTTGAAGGTTAAAGCTAAGGGGGGTAAACAAATCCAGAAAAACAAAGTAGCTTTATTGAAAAAAGAATTTGATTTGTTTGACAGTTTAAAGGGAGAGACTGTGAGGCAAATGATTGAGAGGTTTTGCCATTTAAAGATTGAACTTGAAAGGTTTAAAATTGTGAAAACTAGAGAAGAAATTGTTGATAAAGTAATCGAAGCGTTACCACGAGCTGATCAGTGGCAAACGTTTGTTTTTATCTTGAAAAATGATGAAAAATTTGATACAATTTCTCTTGATGCATTGTTAGAAAAGATTGAGAGTCATGATCTGGATATACAAAAGCAAAACAAGATGAGTGGTTCATCTCATCATCAGAATGTTGGTCTATACTACAAAGGCAATGTACCTTCGGAGAAAGTTGGCAGTTCACCAAAGACAGCATTCAGTGGTGAGAAGATGAAAGAACCACAAACAACCTCATCAAGTTACCATTCTGGATATCATTCATCTTCAAAATCAAGTTCTGATGAAACTGAGGAGATTTTGTGCAACATTGCTCTCAAACTGAAGAATTCTCCGACGATGAGCATCAATGCAGCTAAACAACAAATGAGCTTCCTTGCATCTGTTCTGGAATCGTATGAAGGTCTAGTTGCAGGCAAGATTGGTAACTCTGAGTTAACCAAAGAAGACTACGACCAGATTGATCCAGAAGAGATGGAACTCATTGACATCCGTTGGTGTTTGGCAAGCTGCATCCGCAGAGCTCAAAGATATATGGAAATTACTGGGAAGTAATCTCTCGGTGGTGCATCTACAAAGCTTGGATTTGATAAGTCCAAAGTGACATGCTTCAAATGTAAGCAAAAAGGTCATTTCAAGAGAGAGTGCACTAACTCTGCAGTTGGTGGAAATGAACATCCGTTCAATGACGATTATTACCGAAAGGCAATTTACCACAGTAGCAGAGAAGAGCCAAAGATGATCGAAGATAAACCCAGAGCTTATGCTGTAATCCACGATGATGAAGGATATGATTGGAGTCAGATTCTACCAGATGAAGATCGTCCTGTAACAGCTCATGGGAGAAAAACATCAAAGGCCCAGCATCATGTTCTTGTTGCTGAAATTCATGAAGAAAACAAAGAAGAAAATGTTGCTGCTGAGGTCAAAGAGAAAACTCGAGAAGAGTTTTTGAAAGAAAAAACTCCAAGAGAAAGATTCATTGTAGGGTGCAGAATAGAGAAAATGCAAGAAGAATATGAGAATGCTGTTGCGAACAAAAGATGGGATAAAAAGCAAGAATGTTATGTCAACAAACAAGGTGAACCAGTTGTTCCCAGAAGTGACATAGTTCACGATGATGTTCTTCTAGTAATTCCTCGATCCGGCGAATATTATTCCAATGTTGCAAAAGACAAGACATATGTGAAAAGGCTGGATAAAATCATCAGGGATGCTATGACAACAAAATTGAGAAAGAGGAATGAAGAAAGAATGAAGAAGAATGTTGAAGAGATGGTAAACAATCTGAAGAAAGCAGCTGAAGAGGTTAAAGCAGAAGCAGTTAAAGAAAAAGATGTGAATATTGTTGAAGAAGTGAAAGAAGAAGTGGTGGTGAATGTGGAAGTTGAAGAAGAAGCTGTTACTAAAGAACAGCAGGATAGAGAAGATATGAAGAAAGCAGAAGAAGAAGTGAAGATTGAAAGTTCAACAGATGTTGGTTCTGTTGATGAGAAGCAGCAGGAAGAAGCTGATCAGAAAGAAACTGAAGCAGACACCGAAGTGCCAATCACTGAGGTAAATTCTGATTCTGAAACTGTAATCAAAATCGTTGAACAATGCAAGAAATGCATGGAAACGTGCAGTGCTTGTACTGAAAAAGATGATAAATTCAGAACAAGAGATCTTGAATTCACTAAAATCGAAAATGTTTTCAAAGAAAAATGAAAAGAAATGTTAGAAAATGAAAAGGTTTTAAAAGAAAATGATAAAAAACTTTCTCAAAAATGTAAAAATCTAGAAAAAGAAAATGAAGTTTTGAAAGAAAATGTTTCGAAAAAGACAGGAGAATGTGATAAAAAAGAGAATGATTTTCAGGAAATGAAAAAGGAATATGATTCGATAAAATTGGCTTATCACATTACAAAAGAATCATATGAAAAAGTAAAAAGTGAAATGAAACTTATTCAATCAAGATTGAAATATTGTTCTGAAACAACTAATGAGTATAAACGAATGTATGAAATAAAGTAACAAGTTGTTAATTCTTACATTGAGGATGTTGCTAAGCTAAAGCGTCAGATTGCTGATTTAGAACAGGATAATAACAAGTTAAAAAGTTATCACGCGTCGTCATATGTGCTTGAACGTATTTTCAACATAAAACCGGAGGATGGTGAGTCTGAGCAAAACAAGAAAGGCATTGGCTCAGAGTTTCATAAAGTTCCACCACCGGGAAAGTTTGTGTTTTATGATGAGGAAAAGGTCGAAAAAGCTTTCAACATGGTAGATCAATTGCCAGACAACATTGATATAACCTATTCCAAATCTGATGATTCTCATGATTCAGAGGTGGTAGGTAAAGTCATTGAAAGTGTGTTGAAAGAAGAGTCGGTTGATACAGGTAAATCTGAATCACAAGATGAAGATGAAGGAAATCTTCATGATAATTATCTGAAAAACACAAAATCCGAGAAAAGTTTGAATGATGATTCAAAAGGATTGGTTTATACCATGATTGGATCGGACAAATTATTCTTAGATATTGTATTCCCGATTCAGAATGTGATTTCAGAAAAGGTTGATAAAGTTTTCAAAATGGTTGAGATTGATAAATCTGAAATTTCAAAGTTTGCTGGTAAGAGTCATAGAGGTTCGTATAACAAACCTGGTTACAAGAAGAAAAATATGAAGGCTGGGTTGGGTTATAAGAAGAAACAGAATCGAAACAAAAATGAAACACCAAATTATCAGGGAAAAATGAGTTTTGTTCAAGGAAACAGTTTAGCAGAAGAAAAGGAGCTCAAAATGAAACAGTCTAATGATGAGTTCTTTGCTAAAAAGAAAAAGCAACAACCACAGATCAAAGATGTGTCCATGAGAACATGTTTCAAATGTGATAAAAAAGGACATCTTGCACGCAAGTGTTCTAATCTGAAACCTGTGGATGTTGACAAAAAGAAGATTGATGCTGAAAAACAAAAATCTGAGAATGTGAGACAAAGGTCAACCAGATTTGACTCAAAACAAACTTGGAGGTATAACACAAACAAGTTTGCTTCGACTCAAAACTGGAAATCAAACTCAAACAGGTTTGATTCGAGACAGACCTGGAATTCTTACACACCCAGAGTCAGAACAACTCAAAGTTGGAAAACAACTGTTGATATGACAAAACCACAAGAGTTTTGGAAACCAAAAGTTGTTCAAAAACAAAGTGTTCAAAAAGAGTCTCATTTTTACAAAAGAGGTACTCTGAAAGGTCAGACATGGAGTATTAAGAAACCGATGATTTTTGTAAAAGATGAAAAAGTTGAAGTCAAAGTTGATAAGGTCTTTGTGAAAGACGACAAAGACTTTCCGGCATTGAATGAAGTTTATTGTGTTGAAATGCCTAAGGTCAAGCAGGCATGGGCTAAATTGTTCAAGTGATTGAGTAAGTGTAAATGTGCAGGTGCTCAGGAAAACTGAAGACTGTGAGAATGGAAATCGGAGCAGCCTGGCACAAGAAGAAGAGGCTGCTGAACCCTGTGTTGGTTGAAACAGGGAGTTTGTTTGTTTTCTGTAAATAAATAAACAATATTTAAAAAACCCTAAAAATTGAAAATTTAAAAACCAAAAATATGTTTTCAGTTTGTCAAAAATTTGAAAAACCAAAAATATGTTTTGTTTCTGTCAAAAATATTCAAAAATACAAAAATATGTGTTGATTGAATACGCCGAAACCCTCACGGCTGAACAAACATGATTACTTTCACAAGATTGAAAAACGGTTTTCAAACTGTCGAAATTCAATGGGTTGTAAATCATGGGGGTACGTTATATTTTTCTGCAAATCAGTGCATGTGAAGCAGAAAATGGATGGCGAGACAAAGCTATCAGTATTGGTTGTCAAATTTTCTTTAAATGATTTTGAATTTTAGGGGGAGTAAGAAATTATCAGAAAATACAAAAACATTAGAAAATTTGAAAAAGCCAAAAACATGATAAAAAATTCAAAATTGAGTTTTTGTGTAAAAAGAGGAAATGATAGTACATCAGTAGACAATTACAGTATGCTAAAGAAATGTATTGATTATATAGCGTTAAACAGTCTCACTGATGATATGCCAATAGGTTTTTATACATTTAGTAAACTTTTTCGGGATATAAACTTAAAATTCAAACTTGCTTATTTCGTTGGGAACACTACTTGGATATATAGGTAACCCCTGAAATTTCGTTTGAAAGGTCCCTCTTTCTGAGATACTAGGTCTTTATACATAGTGATATCTGGGGTATTATCCAGGGACTTCTGATTTTGCGGAAGCAATGGCCTAGTCCCCGGAGAATACTTTCCGCATTGCTTGAAACATAGCGCAGCCCTCAGCTAAAAAATGATGAAACATTGAAAAATGCTAATCATGGCTGTTGTAATACAAAAGATCCTCTAAAGGGGACACACCAAAAAGTCGAGCCGTCATCTCTCTGCTGAACGGAAGTTCTGACCTGAGCTCTCACGGTTTCGTACTATAATTTATCCCCCTTACAGATATCATCTAGGTATACTCACCTGTAAGATTGAATATTGGGATCTGGATACGGGAGTATATTCAAGAGGTGGGACACATGAATGAGTTTAAGTTCTTAAAATACCTAACTCGTATCCTGAATCAGTTGAACTTTGTATGAAAATTTAAGTGGATCAGTATATCGACAATCTAAGTGAATTGTTTAATTCTTAATGTGTAACTAAGCTCAACGGTACTTGTGACTTGTCAAAAACTGATATGATCCTCTGACGCAAACTCAAACAAAAATATTGTTTGTAAATATGTTTGTACATATTTCTTTACTATCTTTTATTTCAGAAAAATAAAAAAAGATTTTTGATTCTGCTTTATTTTTGACAACCGATGTCTGAAGCTGAGTTTCAAAATCTAAGTAAGTTGTTTGTGTTTCTGAAAATAAAACAAGTTTATTAATTTGAAACTTGAAATTTTTAAATATCAAAAATCAAAACAGTTTGTAATATCTCCAAGGTCATTAATTTGGACTTGGATGATTAACTGTGAGGGATTTGGATGCTTATATTGTTAAAATCTGTAAAAGAGTCAGTTTCCGATCCGGTTCGTTGAAACTACCAAATCTTTGAGGATTGTTGATAGGGGGAGAGTATCAAGTAATCCTGGATATATTTCATATTATTATATCTTAGTCCCAGGATCTTGATTTAGAAAGTTTAATAGAGCCAGGTTACGATACCTGGACAACCGAAAATGCTTTCATTGTAAAATATTTTAGCAAAAGTTGAGAGAGCCAGGTTTTCAATCCTGGATGTTCAAAACGTTGTTACTTATAAACGTTTGAGTGTTGCAGATGTTGTACCAGACTACGATCCCGACAGCAGTGTCTAAGGGGGAGTCTGAAGACGAGCTCAACGCAAGGGGAAGCGTGCATAGGAGCCAGGATTCTTTCCCGGAAGAGCTTGTAACGAAAATCCAGGTGTCGATCCCAAAGCACGGAAGCTTGACGAAAGGGGGAGCCTGAAAAGTCTACCGAAAGGGGGAGCTGGAGCTGAAGACAGATCCACGGGGATTCTGTTCGAGCTAAAGAGAGAGAAAGAAAAGAAGCTACTAGTCTGAATGTTTGAGATTGACTGCGGCAATATCCAAGGGGGAGTCTGTTAGTGCAGTATGTCTATCGCCTCCGTCATCTCAAGACCGTAGCAGAAATAGATTAAGTTTTGTGCTTATATTGTAATATTAGATAGAAATGGCAAGGTGGCATTATTGTAAATAAGGGGAACTCTCCTTATAAGCCTTGGCCTATAAATAGAAGCCTTAGGGTTTCATTTAGGAACTTTTGCCATTTTGAAGATTTGAAGCTTAGAGGATAGAGAGAGAAAGTAGAGAGAGAAAGGCAAAAGGTGATTCAAGGTGCTTGTATCTTTCAGATCTTATATAGAATCACAGATTGATTACGTTTCGTGTGTTTCGGTCTCACTCGTACACGGATTCCGCACGTCGTACGAGTTGGTTCACAATCGTTCGGAGTCAAACCGGTCCTAACACTTGTCACTCTAATAAAAGATTATGGTCGGTTTTGCCTCTCAATAGAGCTATCATAGGAGGAGGTGGGGTTAATATAGTTAAATTGGAATTCAAGCTTGTTGTTGCAACAAATATAAGACCGAGAAGAGTGGTTAGACTGGCTAGGCAAAAGGGTTCAAGAGTCTTGGTTTGCCTAACGCAGGCCACGGGGTCCCCTCGCGTATGCAATACATAGGGTCGGATCACTTTACTATGGATTGCTTTGAATTGTGTATTGAAGGAGACTCAATCCAGAATGTTTGCATGCAATGTGATAGTGTTGGAGTGAGTGAAGAATAGAACAAGTGAAGCACAAGTTCTAGAGAGAGTGTGAGATTTCTGTAATGGCTGATTGAATGGACAAGCATTTTTATTTATAAAGAAGGAATCAGCCACGAAAGGAAACCTTTTACTAGTGATCCGAGAGTGCAGTGAGGAGCTTCCCATTTTTGGTAGGTTGAAGGCTTCGGACCTGCGGGTAAAAGTGTGTTACTTCCCACATGCTCTTTTGCGGCTGAGTGGGAGAGATCACACGTAAAGTGTGATGTGACTTGACACTGTTTCATGATTTTTGCTGTTCACTACAGCTGGTCGTCTTCTGAACCCTTTTACCTTTCAACCCTTTAAGCTATATTGCACTTTCAGCCAGTTTATTAAGCTTGAGCTACCCACATCATCAGTCCCCCAAGTCAGAGGATTTTGTGGTGTTACCTCAAAGGCTACTGGCTTTTGCACGATATTTTTTTAGCAGTTAAAAGGCTTCAAGGCTTGAAAGGGTCCAGGCTTCGTATTTTGGGCAGCGAAACAGCTGGATTTGAATTTGAAAAGACAGTTGATTTGACAGTTTTTGCAGACGACAGTTATTAGCCCTCTATGTAATTATGGTAGTCGTCAGCCTTTATTTATTTACCCATTTATCAAGATAAACAAACTTTACTTATTTCTCTCAAACACCTTCAAGTTTCATCAAACAATTTCTTCCGTCCAGGTTAGTCTTTTCTTCATATTTTTCTTTTTTCCTTCAATCATCAGTCATGGGTGCCCGAAAGGATCAGTCCATTAGTTAATCTCGTCTTACCGAAGAAGAGGTTGAGGCATTTTGTGTTCAATGGGGGATCGATTCACAGTTTAACCCGGTGGCTCTAGGTTTAGACAAGTCTATCGATCAATGTCCAGCCGGTTTCGTTGCTTTATATTGCCGTCATTTTGAATTTTCAAACCTCCGTCACCCTTTTCTGTTTTTGTTTTCAATGTCTTAGAGTATTATCATGTTTCTTTCGGTCAAATACACCCACAGGGCCTTGCTAGGGTTTTGCACTTTGAGATTGTATGTATGTAACACCCCGCTTTTTCGTAACTTTCCTTAATTAAAAAGCTTGTCTTGTATTTCTACTTTTGGAAACTTGTTTCCCTTGTAATCGTATTTCGTTGTAATGTTGTAAATCCGAGGCTTTAATCGTAATAAAATTCCCTATTTCATACATATTATACCTTGCTTATTCGTTCATGCTTATACACTTAATTCATTATTGTCACACCCCGAACAACTCAGCCCGGTGGGGAGTATCGTGACATAAGATTGATATTGTCATAGTCAAACAGACACAGAATAGCACATCGAAAGTCTTGGAATATAAAATATTTTTACAAACCCAATCGTCAGAAAATATTGAAATGATAATTACATTCGAGCTTGTAATATTGAATCCACAGGCGGATCTAAATCAAATACACAACATGTTCAACAGACATAAGGCATTACGGACTTGCAAGATCCTCTGCTTAACGCCCAGAAGCTTCAAGCCAATTACGAGTAGTACCTGTCACTTAGTCTTTTGAAAATGCGTCAGTTTACACTTACACTGGTAAATACAATTAACCGACTCATTTGAAAACATTTATGAAAATTGATTTAAATGCACAAGGCATAAAATCTTTTATAACTTGGGACATATGATGCAAATGATATGAATAATAAAAACAACGTTACATATACAAGTTGATAATAGCTTTATTACTAAATCACTTCAAGTGCATTCTTTTCATGTACGTATGTTGCTTTCCATCAGTTTCCAATTTATTTTCCATTCTTTTCACTTAAAGTGCATTCTTTAATGAAATCTAATTTCAAATTTATTTTCCATCAGTTTCCAGTTTTAGCCGTTTCTTTTCATGTACGTATGTTGCTTATCAACACACTCATTTTCCTTTAATACTTCTGATTGTTATAGTTAATTCTTAAGGAAATTTAGTGTATTGGAGGTAAATGAATGTATTGCTTTCCATGTATAAGCCCTTAGATTATGAGTCATGGTATTGTACATTAAAATGTATTCAGAGATGCCACTGAATCTTATAGTTAGAATCTAGAGTAAATGCATACGTTTTGGGTGTTCCTTTGATTCTTCCAAAGAAAACAAATTAGTCTTAGAAAACTTAGAATCTGGAATAGCTCCCAAAGTGGCAATAATTAAATGAGGTTTTGATTACCATAAGAGACATAATGTTTGACTTATCGTACTAGTTATGCTCTAGTTTTCTTATGTAAGACGTTTATCAGAAAGAGTAGCAGGATTGTCATGTCTTGAGAGATAATCAAAATCCAATAAGAGCATTTTTATAGAAACTCTTTAGTGAAGCAAAAACATCTCAGGTTTTGAAAAATTAGAGCGGATGATATGGATAAGATACAATCTTGAAGAAGAAATTTGGAATGATTTACATTATTTGGTAATCAAGTAAGGTATACTAAATTTGTTATTATGATATTAATGAAAATACATTTATGTAAGGATCACTATATTTGTGCAAATGTGATATTGTCTATTATAAACACGAAAATAAGAGACTATGTAAAGTTCTTATTAAACAATAACACATCACCTTTGGGCAGAAGTGAAATTATTCAAGCATAGTTGCAAATCAAGTGTAACACATCACCTTTAGGCCGAAGTGAGACAATCAATTTATTAGGCACAAGTTAGTTTTGCAATACTGACGTCTAATTCAACCAAATTTTGAGTAAAGACAATCAATTTATTTGGCACAAGTTATTATAATTTTTAAGTACCATTTTTTACTCTGTTATCAAATTTTAAATTTATAAAACATGATATAACATTATCACACTCTAGAACACGCTAGGGTAAGTGCACCCACTGTTGGCGTAGTATAGTGATGGTAAGACACCGAGATCATCCAAGGACACAAGAGCTTTTAATACCGGAATATCGTCAATTTCTAATCTAACCAAATTTTGAGTAAATATTTTTAAATAAGTAAAATAAAGAAACTAAATAAATAAAAGAACAAATAGACAAGATAGAATCTCTTGGTTCCGACTCGTCATTTATGTATCCTTTGATGATTTCCGCACTTTGGGTTTTTTAAGAGATTATCTTAGTTATAGTGGCATGTCCCTCTTTTGGAGGCAACGCTCCCCTCAACCATCCATATTGGTTTGAGTCACCAGGGATACAGTTTCGTAAGGCCGGAATATTGAAAGATAATTAAATAAGTTATTAATGCAAAATGTGGCATCTCTCTCTTTTGGAGGCAACGCTACCCTCGGCCATAATGGTCTGAGTCAGCAGGGATACAGTCCCGTAAGGCCGGTTTAAAGTTTTAATAGTAGTTTATTTATAAGGGATTCAAGTTGTTCTTACTGTGACAACCCTCAAAATTTCAGGTACCGTAAAATTAATTAATTTCGATTATATGCTTAATGATTGTGCTTGATTACAACTGACACCTTAAACTGCTTACTGATTTATATTACATACATACAGTCGCTCCATTTATTTCATACAGACTCTTAGTGACAAACCTGATGCACAAAGCATAGTTAGCACAGTGAGCGAATAACTCAGACACGTGCTGACAATGCCAGCACATAGACAGATACTATATTGAGGCCAGTATGAGCCAGGGACAAAGTACTACACTAGTATGGGTGTAGGGAAGTGAGGACCATGAGACTGTGTCATTAGGTGATAGATATAGTGCCGGGAAGTGCCTAAAACACACTTTAAATACAGAATTCTGCATTCTTTTATAAAATTCAGCATTGTATTATACCAGTAGAATACACAAAGATGGCAGAGTGGTCCTGTGTACTTTCCTAAGTGCCAGGAATGATTTCATTACAAAAAGATGCATAAAAGACGCTATACGGTACGATTTAACGCTTTAACGGAACGATACGTAACCGAGCAACCAGACATTACCCAGGACAGCAAAATTTTGTCAGAAACATTATTTTATTATTCCTAAACAATCTTGGTCACAAAAATCCCCACACACTATAGAAACATGACATACACCCACCATTCTAGAAAATACCATTAACCTCCTAATTATTTACCTATTAGTTACCAAAATTTTTCAATTTACCCCCCCCCCCCCAACCGAATTTTCAGCCAAATCTTTACCATATATTTTGTTGAGATTTTATTCCTTGTAATCTTCATTTGATTGGCCAAGAATCTAATTAATGATGACAATAGGTATTAGGGTGCACATGGCTCCAAGGATTTTCATCATAACTTCAAAGATCACACTCCACCCTCACTCTCTCTCTCTCATTTTCGGCCACACTATAGCAGCCACAATCACCACCATCTTCCATTTACAAGCTTCCTTCAAGTGTAGAAGATGGATGCTAGAGACTTACAACTTGTGGAACTTCAAAAGGGACTTTGTTCTTGCTTTTTCATCATTTCTCATCATCTTCTCCACTAGAATCATCCCTAGCTTTAAGCTAGTAGTAAGTTCCTAGGCTTAAACTCTTGTTCATCTTGTTTCATGGTTAAGATAGGTAGTATGATGAAATTTACAAGAACACTAAAAGTTTAAACAAGAAATATGAACAAGAAACATGCTGATTTACATTTTCAGCCAACTTCAACAGGCTGTAACTGGATCATTTTAAAATCGAAAAACTAAATTTCTGGAGTCTAAATTATGTATTTTTGAATAACCGAACAAATGGCACTGGAATCGTAGTTTTTCGAGGTCGTTTACTATTTTTAAAGAATTGTTTTAAGACAGCAGCTCAAGCTGAAAATTTCCTGCTGAAAAAGTGTGTCGTACTCAGAGTCAAAACTCGAAACCTGAGTAGAATCAGCTCATGGGATTTTTACTGTAGATGATCACTGTTGTTGCCGTGATCCTCCAACTGGAATTTCGTCGATCGGGCTTACGATTAATTTTTAGTGAATTTTTCCGAAACTGCAATCAGAAAGTAACAAATCTGATTGCAGTCGGGTAAATGAATTTCTATAAAATATTGGTAATGAACTGGACCACGATATTTTTACACAATAATATTTGGAATGTATGTGACATTTTGTACAAATTTGGGAATTTTTGGAGAAGGTTAACTATTTTATTAAAATGCTCGAAAACAGTCCAGTTTTGATTAATAAAGCTGAAATGACATAAGTGGTATATTGCATGTATGATTGTCGGGTTGGCTATGTGAGAACATTCTATGGGATATTTGTAAAAGAAAATGATATGCTATTAAGCATGGACACCTCTATTTACAAAGGAGACTATGGCGAAATTTTCCGAAAATCCTAACACTTAGTAAACATTTTTTTTCTAAACAAGTGGCTACTAGTATATTATAGACTATGTATTTCAAGCATAAAACTCGCCATAATTTTTATAACAAAATACAAAGTATCGGAGGTTGGTTTTATACAGGAATATGGTTAAATATGTATTCTCTAAAATGGGACTTAAAAATATAATTCCAATACGAACAGACCTATGTAAAATATCCCATCCTTGGGAAGGAAATACGAATACACAAGTATGAGAAGTATTATTACTAGAATATTGAAGACACTTTAAAACGTAACTCAAAGGCACTAATCAATACTAAGATAAGGCACGACCCGTTCGTCTAATAGACGTTAGACCATTGTAGGTAGTCGTGTTTGCTGAGGAGATTTGGGTTACGAGTACCGAAGACGCAATACTGTGAGTTCATGTCCCCCTTTTTCTCTTAACAATTTTCAGTTTTACACCTCGGGGGTGAAATACATGTTACAGACATTTACAGACATTTATTTACATGGTATGGTTAGCTTAAGGAGGGTTTTTATTACGCGAACATGTGAGTGGTGGGCACAACACTTAAGGCCATCAATCCTCATTGTAGAACCGAGGGACATTAGTAATAGATCTATTTGGGTGTAGCGAGCCCCACTCCTGAGTCCGCTGAGTGGACCATGAGATGACTAAGTGCCCGACGCACAAATCCGCTAGGTTTGAGTCTTCCTGCATCACTTCACACTTATCATTGGCTTTGCAACCCAATGGTGGTCTCTTTTTCCTTAATTGCTACATACCAGGGATTTTCATACATACATACATTTTTACAAAGGTTTATACCTACTCATTTACACATGAACTCGCTCAACGTTATGTTGACTTTTCAAATTACATGTATTTCAGGAAACTAACGGATCTGGCATGGTATGCACGTATTTTCAAGCTGCGTTTGAATAAAGAAGTCATCCAGGGTTTAGAAGGTGTAACCTCTTCCTGGACGGGTTATATATACCTAAACCTGGTTTTGTTTAAAGTCTTTCGCTAAGTCTTTATGAAGTCAAATAAATCAAGTTAAGGTTTGTAAATTATTTTCTGATTGTTGAAAATTGGGATTTTTTCTAACTTTATTAATGGATGAATATCTCATGTTTTTATCATATAGGATTGTTATGATTGTTGCTATGGTATTAAGAAGTCACACCAAATAAACCACGCTTCTGCAAAAGTCAGGGTGTGACAGCTTGGTATCAGAGCCTCAATCATAGCAAACTAGGATTCTTTCTCGAGTCTAGACTATGATCATCAGGGCTCTCACAAATACATTTTCAAACATTTTTACATTGCATACACTAAACGTCCAGATCCAGGGAACAAATATTTTTACGAACAAAAGGCACAAATACACATTTCAAAATTTATGATTATAATTCAGTCTTAGAGACTGAGGGAGGATCAGTCTTAGAGACTGAGGGAGGATTAGTCTTCGAGACTGAGGGAGGATTGGTCTTAGAGACCAGGGAATTAGACTTAGAGACTGGGAGAAATTTAGTGACTGGGAGGCTTAGTCTGAGAGACTAGGAAGGATAGTAGGTTTCATGAAGAATAATGTGGATACATGACTACATGACAAATTATCTTGTTTGCATACAGTGATTGTTAGTACTTACTATGGATATACATGTTATGACTATTATGTACCGGCACACGTGTCACACTATTTAGAAGGTGAGCTATCAGACATTGATAACCCTACGGCCACCGTCGCCGATAATGAGACTGCATCTGCGCCAGAGACATTTACGTCAGACACTGAGAGTGATCCTGACATGTTGACCAAGGATGAAGACGACTTCCAACCGTTCGCGCTGCCAGACTTTGGCGATGAATTACCTTTGCTGATGGCTTCTTTGACGAGAATCTTTCTTTCATTCTTGTTGCGGTCCACGACCATCTAATCATTTGGACACTTCAATGGCGAGCACATCATGGCCCCGATCCTCGACGCCGTACCTCTCGTGGTTATTTTCCCGAGGATCCATCTATTTGATGAATTGTTTAATGGCGACATTAATCTGCTTGTCGATGATCCTCCTGCTGACGCCCAGGACGATGGAAGATTAGATGAGAACATGATTACTAATTTCACTTCTTGGCCCCTGTTAACAGGACACCCTCTGATTCTAGCGTATATTCGATTTCAGACCCCCTTGAGTCTGTGACATTTACAGCCTTATAGACGGCCGGATTACATCTCTCTGCTACTGACACAGACAACGACGCCGTGATGACTGCTGCACTAACACCTGCTTGAGGCACCACACCGTTACACGACCCAGGGTCTGCTCCCAAGCCAGCTCCTTTCCTATTGAGACAGCTTGATAAGGCACCTGTTGATCCTACTTAATCATGACCTTAATCCTTTTGGACTACCATACATTGCGCTCCTTGCACCAGGTCAAGTGCCTGCACCTACTGACCCTCCTTGCATTAAGACATTTACTACTGCTCCTACAACCGCCGATATTGCTCCTATGAAGACCGACGTCCATTGCGCCAACATGCCTATCGCTTTCTTTCAAGACTTACCCGCACTCCCAAATGGTACTCCAGGTCGGCACCCGCGTAACGATCCCTTTTGCCACAGCAGCGTTTTCTACGACCTTACAGGCCGTACTGTCTACTGCCTTCACCCCTACGTCGCTGGACGAGCCGATTTGATGTTCCAATAATTCACTATGCTAACTTTGGGCCCTTACCATCCCTTACATTATGGAAGCCACACACGAGATGAGTTGCTCCAGTAACACCAACTACAGTATAAGGATATGAGTCGCAGAATGTTGGAGCTTGAGCCGACACCACAATTGGCAACTTCAAATGCAAAACATTACACAACCGAAAACATGATTTGAGTGTCAACATCACAAGACAGCATATTGTCTGAAAAGCTTATGATTTGATGCTCATGTCTTTACGGCCAAGCGGCAGATCAGCTAACTGCTTCGACGTATATACGAACTCGAGGAGGATTTCACGCATAATAACAATTTACTCTTCTTTCCTCCTCCACCTCAGTCACCAGTATGGTTGATTTCTGGACTATGCGGATTGCATCACCATCGGGCAAAGACACTAATGATGAGCCGAGAGTGTGAAGACCTTTCGAAGGCCACTATCTGATCCTTATCACCCATACCATGTTGGGCACTCTACGAAGGACACCCTCATTTCTTTGATGATACAACAGGACGCATTGACGCGTCGTATGCAGGTTTTGGGGAGTGCACCACGTCCATTTTGTTATTGTCAGGCACCGTCTGCAGCACCGCACCTTCCACGGCCACTGTCCCTCGATTCTGCCACTCGTTTATGGACTTCTGAGCAACAGATAGCAAAAATTGTTGCGCACCTGTCGTGCTATGGAGGAGGACTGGTCACATATGCGTCACTTACTTTTCTTTCATTTCCCTCCTCCGCCGCCATCAGCATAGGCAAATTTTTGGTGTTATACAGGTAGACTTTTGGTGAAAAGATTTCGATTGTGCCGACTATACGGCAGTTTGGAGACTGCATTTTGACGTCATGGCTTTTGATAGTTAGCCTTTGGTTGTTGTATAGGACTAGCTAGTTCAGACAAGGGAAATGTGGCCCTTAGTTACTTGTGATGTTATGTGCTTGGTTAATTTCTAACATGAGATGTTATGTGCTTGGTTAATTTATAACATGAGATGTTGTGTGCTTGATTAATTTATAACATGAGATGTTATGTGCTCGATGAATGATTTTACGTACGTGTGTTATTACTTACTATGACCTGACCCATACAATCATCATTTAGAAGATGCCTCCAAGACGGGATGTACGCATGCCCACCAACGAGGCGGAACTTCAAGGAATCATTGCTGCAGCCATAGCACAACACGAGGCCCTGCGCTCCGAATCTAGCAGGGGCACCTCAGAAAGTCATGGCTGTACCTACTGGCACTTCCTCAATTACGAGCCTCCGCCGTTCTACGGCACTGGAGGTGCCATAGCCTTTGTGAAATGGATCGAAAGAATGGATTCCATCTTTCAATTGAGTGGTTGTACGCCAGAACAACAAGTCCCATACGTTTCCGAGTTGTTTGCAGATGAAGCTCGATTATGGTGGAACCTTCGGATTCGAATAATGGGCGCGACTGCAGCATATGCGTTAACATGGGGTGAACTGAAAGGAATGATGCATAAGAAGTATTGCTCTCAAACGGAAACCCAGAGGTGGGAAGGTGAATTTCGGAGCCTAATGAGGGAAGGTCCAAAAGTGTTGGAGTACGTGCAAAGACTCCACGATTTGTCACGATTTGTTCCGTACCTGGTGAAACCAGAAATGAAGGAATTGGGACAATTCATTTGGGAACTGGCGCCTCAAGTCTTAAGCTTGATGACAACATCAACACCACCAACAACTATTGCTGCAAGTAAGATGGGTTTGGCACTCGCTACGGAAGCACGTAGACTGGAAAAACTTACTAACCCTACCAAGAAGAAGGAGACTCAGGTTGAGTCATCCGGAAAGAACAAAAGGAAGCTCACCGAAGATTCCCGAACGGATAGTGATGAACAAAGAATTGTTCGGGGTTGTTTTGACTGCGGGGACAAAGGGCATTTCAAGAAAGATTGTCCTAACAACAAACAAGCCGACGTTAAGATTTACTTAGGAGCTAAGCCTAAACGTGGCGGATGCAAGTATCACCACGAATGTGGGTGTCAGAAGCCTAAGTGCGATAGGTGTGGGAAGAGAGGACACAACAAGGATGCCTGTGGGGCGAAGAGTCCCGAACAAGGAGGTGACAATGACAACAACCAAGGTGGAAATACTAATAAATTTCCAGGCTGCTACCGATGCGGGAACATGGGGCACTTTAGGAAAAATTGCCCAAGGAAGATTAATAAAGACCATGAAGGGACATCCAACATCGGAGCTTGGGAAGCATGCCAAGATCCAGACATGATTACTGGTACGTTCTCTATCAAACCGAAATTTTGCATCCATGTTATTTGATACCAGTGCCGGCTATAGCTTTGTATCATTGGAATTTAAGAATATATTCGGGTTAACTACTAGTAAGTTAGATATTCCGTACTCAATCAAACTGGCTAAGGGAAAGCTAGTAGAAGCGAATGAAGTTGTCCGAGGATGTGTAATTGAACTAGGAGGTCACGAGTCTACGATAGACCTACTGCCAGCTGAACTGGGAAGCTTCGACGAGGTAATTGGGGTGGATTAGTTGCCAAGCGGTCGAGCGGAGGGTGGTACCCACACCTCGATGACGAATGAAGGAACGATCGTGACTCACGAAGCAGGATCCGCCACCACAGATCACGAATTGCTTAAGGCACAAAAATTATGGTGGGAAGAATGTGTTGTTTTCTGGCTCATGTCGGGGACAAGGGAGCCGAAGAACTAAAACTCGAAGATACCCCCGTGATAAGAGAATACCCTGGAGTCTCCCTCAAAGACTTGCCAGAATTATCTCCTCAACGATTAGTCGAATCTCGCATCGATTTAATTCCAGGCACCGCACCTGTAATCGATGCGTCGTAGCAACTTACATTTCCGGAGATGCAAGGATTGGCAGTATAACCTCAGAGGTGGATGGAGAAGGAAGATAACAGACCAAAATTCCCTTTTGGGAAACCCCCATTCTGCTCATCAATAAGAAGGACGATACCTTCTATACGGACATCAAACTATCAGGAGCCGAATGAGCTAACCCACGAGAATCGATAACTCTTGCCGAGGATTAACGAATTACTTATTTAACTAACTGTGAAGAGCAAACTACTACTTCACGACTGGTCAAAGAACGAATGTCGTTAGCTATGAATTCAGGAGGAGAGTATACCAGGGAAATTGTGGGACAATAATTTGTTTTAAACGTACGCAAGAATGGTGTTTCCTACACGATGCACAGAACGATTCTACAACGAATACGAAACCTTGAGAATCTAGAAAACATGTATTTAGGACCATTGGGAACCCAGGACCAAATTCACAAGGGTTGTTACTTAGGAACCACATCTGTTAACTTAAACAGACACCATTAACCTGACATATATGCCAGTTCCGTTGACCAAACAAAGAGTACTTGAATTTCTTTTACTTCTAGCGAGTAGATGTTTGCATCTCTACTCCCCCTAATGGTAGTTGCATCACGTTGATTTTCTTCGCTGAGAGCGAACACTCTTTTGCTTCGAATATTTGGTCGTTTCTCCATTTTAGCAAACGCTCATTGTGTCATTACTTAAAAATTCACATATTACGCATGCACCTTCTGCTACGCGTGCGGTTTCATTTCAAGCGCTTCATTGAAGTTCGAATATTATGTTGCTAAACCTAATCACTGGGTTGTGATTCAAATGACTTACATTATTGTTATTGTTGACTCTTTTGTTACCAAGTCAACACACTTTCTTGAAACTGCTTTCGTTCAAGTTACGTTCATAGTTCATCATCGTAACCGTGCCGGGATTCCCTTGTTGATGCATATGTTTATTAGCAGATTACGCCAGAACCAAGTTCAGTTGCTTGAACTTATCCATTTCTCATATTCAGTTTACGACGTCATATGATGTATTGGGAGCGTCATATTCAAACATTTTTGCAAAGATTCTTTCATGACGAGTCGTAGTAGATTCGGTTGATCTACAACTCCACTAAATCGTTTGATTGACTTCGACACCTTGAGGTGATATTTTCACGGAATTGAAGCTTGTGCTAATTGGGTTACTCACTTCATATACGGATTTAAATTATTTATTTTCTCTAAATCCGTCTAGTTTATCACAATTAAAGCAGTCTCAACACAGTTGTGTGTCAAGGCAATGGTACATGGATTCAGTCCATAGCACGATGTACCTCTTAATGATTCTTTCATTGTCTATCGAATACCTTGCGGTATTTAAATACTTTTTCACCTTCGATCAAAAACAATGGCTCTTTGATATTCTTTGTTCAACTGGAAACTTTACGACACTGTGTAAATCAAACCTTCGGGTTGCCTTTGTACACTTTCATTAAATTTCAGGCACGGTAAACTTGTTTAGTCACCACTATTATTGAATCTCGTCATTTCGACACCCTGTGGTGTCATTATCTTGTGCTAACCATGGTCAACTGTTTCACCCAAAACTACACATACTTTTGTTGACTTGTCATTAAAACATTTCTGATGCAACTACGAATCAAAACCGGGATACACCAAATTCGCTTATATTCCATTCGGTGTACCTTCGAAACTTAAGAGTGCCAACACACAAATCCTTACCATTTATTTATTCAAAAGTTGACAGATCATTTTCATAATACAATCGCATCCAAATCATTAATTTTGAGTTCATATAGCGGAGGCTATGGTTCGTGAAAACTCGTTTGCCTATCGTGACCGATTGTTTGAGAATCCTATTGGACAAAACTCCTCTTTTGTGGAACCCCTGTTAACTGGATTGCACTAAACTATACGTCGATACGTCTTGTACCCTCGATACCAAATGCTAAAAGCACATACCTTTTAACTATTGGATTTGTGATGTTATATATATATATATTATTAGACTCACCTGATTTGAATAAGGTTTGATTCGGTCTGATGATTATCTACCTCGGTACTATTCATATACATACATGCATACGAAACCCTAAGGAATTAAGGCAGTACAAATTTCGAGGACGAAATTTTATTAACGGGGGGAGAATGTGACAACCCTCAAAATTTCAGGTACCGTACAAATTAATTAATTTCGATTATATGCTTAATGACTATGCTTGATTACAATTGACACCTTAAACTGCTTACTGATTTATATTACATACATACATGTGCATCACTTTACATACAGTCGCTCCATTTATTTCATACAGACTCTTAGTGACAAACCTGATGCACAAAGCACAGTTAGCACAGTGAGCGAATAACTCAGACACGTGCTGACAATGCCAGCACATAGACAGACACTATATTGAGGCCAGTATGAGCCAGGGACAAAGTACTACACTAGTATTGGTGTAGGGAAGTGAGGACCATGAGACTGTGTCATTAGGTGATAGATATAGTGCCGGGAAGTGCCTAAAACACACTTTAAATACAGAATTCTGCATTCTTTTATAAAATTCAGCATTGTATTATACCAGTTGAATACACAAAGATGGCAGAGTGGTCATGTGTACTTTCCTAAGTGTCAGGAATGATTTCGTTACAAAAAGTTGCATAAAAGACGCTATACGGTACGATTTAACGCTTTAACGGAACGATACGTAACCGAGCAACCAGACATTACCCAGGACACCAAAATTTTGTCAGAAACATTATTTTATTATTCCTAAATAATCTTGGTCACAAAAATCCCCACACACTATAGAAACATGACATACACCCACCATTCTAGAAAATACCATTAACCTCCTAATTATTTACCTATTAGTTACCAAAATTTTACAATTTAGCCCCCCCCCCCCAAGCCGAATTTTTAGCCAAATCTTTACCATATATTTTGTTGAGAGTTTATTCCTTGTAATCTTCATTTGATTGGCCAACAATCTAATTAATGATGACAATAGGTATTAGGGTGCACATGGCTCCAAGGATTTTCATCATAACTTCAAAGATCACACTCCACCCTCACTCTCTCTCTCTCATTTTCGGCCACACTATAGCAGCCACAATCACCACCACTTTCACACCACCATCTTCCATTTACAAGCTTCCTTCAAGTGTAGAAGATGGATGCTAGAGACTTACAACTTGTGGAACTTCAAAAGGGACTTTGCTCTTGCTTTTTCATCATTTCTCATCATCTTCTCCACTAGAATCATCCCTAGCTTTAAGCTAGTAGTAAGTTCCTTGCTTAAACTCTTGTTCGTCTTGTTTCATGGTTAAGATAGGTAGTATGATGAAATTTACAAGAACACTAAAAGTTTAAACAAGAAATATGAACAAGAAACATGCTGATTTACATTTTCAGCCAACTTCAACGGGCTGTAACTGGATCATTTTAAATCGAAAAATTAAATTTCTGGAGTCTAAATTATGTATTTTTGAATAACCGAACAAATGGCACTAGAATCGTAATTTTTCGAGGTCGTTTACTATTTTTAAAGAATTGTTTTAAGACAGCAGTTCAAGCTGAAAATTTCCTGCTGAAAAAGTGTGTCGTATTCAGAGTCAAAACTCCAAACCTGAGTAGAATCAGCTCATGGAATTTTTACTGTAGATGGTCACTGTTGTTTCCGTGATCCTCCAACTGGAATTTTGTCGATCGGGCTTACGATTAATTTTTAGTGAATTTTTCCGTAAACTGCAATCAGAAAGTAAAAAAAATCTGATTGCAGTCGGGTAAATGAATTTCTATAAAATATTGGTAATGAACTGGACCCCAATATTTTTACACAATAAAATTTGGAACGTATATGACATGCTGTAAAAATTTGGGAATTTTTGGAGAAGGTTACCTATTTTATTAAAATGCTAGAAAACAGTCCAGTTTTGATTAATAAAGCTGAAATGACATAAGTGGTATCTTGCATGTTTGATTGTCGGGTTGGCTATGTGAGAACATTCTACGGGATATTTGTAAAAGAAAATGATATGCTATTAAGCATGGACACCTCTATTTACAAAGGAGACTATGGCGAAATTTTCCGAAAATCCTAACACTTAGTAAACATTTTTTTTCTAAACAAGTGGCTACTAGTATATTATAGACTATGTATTTCAAGCATAAAACTCGCCATAATTTTTATAACAAAATACAAAGTATCGGAGGTTGGTTTTATACAGGAATATGGTTAAATATGTATTCTCTAAAATGGGACTTAAAAATATAATTCCAATACGAACAGACCTATGTAAAATATCCCATCCTTGGGAAGGAAATACGAATACACAAGTATGAGAAGTATTATTACTAGAATATTGAAGACACTTTAAAACGTAACTCAAAGGCACTAATCAATACTAAGATAAGGCACGACCCGTTCGTCTAATAGACGTTAGACCATTGTAGGTAGTCGTGTTTGCTGAGGAGATTTGGGTTACGAGTACCGAAGACGCAATACTGTGAGTTCATGTCCCCCTTTTTCTCTTAACAATTTTCAGTTTTACACCTCGGGGGTGAAATACATGTTACAGACATTTATTTACATGGTATGGTTAGCTTAAGGAGGGTTTTTATTACGCGAACATGTGAGTGGTGGGCACAACACTTAAGGCCATCAATCCTCATTGTAGGACCGAGGGACATTAGTGTTAGATCTATTTGGGTGTAGCGAGCCCCACTCCTGAGTCCGCTGAGTGGACCATGAGATGACTAAGTGCCCGACGCACAAATCCGCTAGGTTTGAGTCTTCCTGCATCACTTCACACTTATCATTGGCTTTGCAACCCAATGGTGGTCTCTTTTTCCATAATTGCTACATACCAGGGATTTTCATACATACAGACATTTTTACAAAGGTTTATACCTACTCACTTACACATGAACTCGCTCAACGTTATGTTGACTTTTCAAATTACATGTATTTCAGGAAACTAACGGATCTGGCACGGTATGCACGTATTTTCAAGTTGCGTTTGAATAAACAAGTCATCCAGGGTTTAGAAGGTGTAACCTCTTCCTGGACGGGTTATATATACCTAAACCTGGTTTTGTTTAAAGTCTTTTGCTAAGTCTTTATGAACTCAAATAAATCAAGTTAAGGTTTGTAAATTATTTTGTGATTGTTGAAAATTGGGATTTTTTTTCTAACTTTATTAATGGATGAATATCTCATGTTTTTATCATATAGCATTGTTATGATTGTTGCTATGGTATTAAGAAGTCACACCAAATAAACCACGCTTCCGCAAAAGTCAGGGGGTGACACTTACTTCCCCCGATTTGATGCTATTTGCCTCAAAGGAAGTCCTAATAAGCTTGAATCAAGTCATCGTAGGATCTATACACTGAACGAGGCAAGAAATTTACCCAAACCACCCTTCTAACCCCCTTCCAGGTAGTTAAGGCGCTTTATATAGATAGTAAAGACATTAATGAGTGAGTTAACAAAACATGAAGAGATGATAGAATAAAGTTCACTTTCAATATAAAAAACTAGTTATTAAAGTCATTAATACATACCCAATTAAAAAGTTACCAAATCTTGAAAATCAAAAGTAATACATAAATGAATTGTCTTCACCAAGTGATGTAAGAGATTAGCCAAGCATGGCCTTTGTTTGACAAAAACTCTTACGATCAATCTTGGATCCCGAGATACTACACACACTCTAAGGATGGATGATGGATGAATGTGGTGGATGATGGTGGTAGGGTGGTGACAGGTGTGAGAGAAGTGGTTTGCAAAGGGATGAGTTGCAAGTGAACCAAGAACCTCTATTTATAACTGAAAACAGTGGGTTTACACGGCCACGTGCCCTTCTCCTTCTCTGTCTTCATTTAATGCACATATCAGCCCAGATGCTCACACGGCCTCGTGTGTCAACGGCACGGTCTTGTGGCCTTTGTAAATGTTGTATGATCCAAGATTTACAAATCTAAGAGTTGACCACGGTCTGTGTTCATGAGACACGGCCCCGTATCCCTTGTCTGCTTCTGTTTGTCTTTTTCTTCAGGAATCTTGAGTGGGTCACGGCCCCATGCTCGGCAGGCACGACTCGTGCTTGGCTTCTGGTTTGTTGTTTTTAATCCTGAAAATCAAAAGTATACAAAGAAACACACTTTTTCCAACATTAGTACTAAAACGGGTTGTTTTTATACCTTATTTGATATAATTTATATGTTGCATTTGGTGCATATCAAATACATAAATGTAACACATCACCTTTGGGTAGAAGTGAAACATTCATGCATTTTAGGCAAAATGTCATGTGAATATCAATGAACAACTATTAATAAGGTATGCAACATGAACATAACACATCACCTTTGGTCAGAAGTGTAATGTTCAAGTATGTAAGAGTAATGTAGCATGTGTGTTTATGTCAATCATTAAGATGATTTGTTTTAAGGACACATGTTTCATGACCATGCTTGTTCATTGTTTAAGGGTATTCACTAATTGACAACACTTAGTAAGACTCGACTAATAAGGTATATGTAACACATCACCTTTGAACAGAAGTGAAACATCAAAAGGTTATTCAAGTTAGGCAAACTTAGTTTTGTAAAACATTTAATATGTAATGTTGAACAAAACTAACCAATTGTTAAGTAGGAAACCACCTGAGTGGCGCCTGATATGTGAGTTGCAACTGATAGTGAGTGGCACGTTATAGTGTGAGTGGTACCTGTTATCTGAGTGGAACCTGATAGTGAGTGGTGCCTAATAGTGAGTGGCACATGATGGGGTCAGTAGCGCCAGCTGATATGATACCCATTGTTAGTGATGCCTATAAGCCTCTTAATGTCAGTGACGCATATAAGGCTCTTTGTTTCTTACCACATAGATCGGATTCCCCTTTTGGTGTATGATTATGAAAGGGTAATATGATCTTGAAGATCATGAAATTTAGAGAGAGGGGTGAATAATGTTGTTGTTGTAATTGTGGTGACCAACCTAAAACCTCTCTAGTAATCTCTATATATACACCAAGGAAAACCCTATTCTCAAATAAGGGTAAATACGTCCATCAAATATTTACCATTTTAATGAATAGGCGAAATAAGGTCAATGATTAATTATAATATAAATGATAATAATGGCCATATGAATATGTATTAAATATATTCTAACAACATATTGTTCAAACTATCGGAAAACTACTTAAAGACACATCATACATGATCCAATTGTTTTGCGTGACACGGTTCTAAATGTGTTTGCAAAAGAGATATTATAAAATTAACGAGCGTGAAGGATGGTGATGGTCTCATCTTCAACGGAGACAACACCACCACTAGGTAATGTTGATGGTGAGTCCCTACCATAATTCGGTTGTATAAATATGAATGCCGGTTGATTAGGAGAAGTGTAACACCCCGAAAACGGGTTTAATAATCAAACCACGATAATAGTAATGACGGGTAAAATACCGTTAGTGGTAAAAATTAACCCGGTAAATATTAGGAATTAAATAAATAAATCTAACATTTATTAAAAGGAGGATAAATACTTTGAGAGAAACAAAGTATATAAAAAGGGCCCGAGTTAACAAGACTTAAAGTAAAACGGGTTACGAACCCCGTAACTTACTAAGTTAAGTAGGAATAATTAACTTGGTTACCAATGGGTAATTAAGTGAATGAAAGTTTAGGCTTATAACCCTCTTTATAAAAACTCTAAACATGAGGGGCTAAATGTGGGTAACTAGGAAAGTGATTTAATTAAATTGAGAATGTAGCACCCTTGTTATTATTTTGAAGGTTTCCGTATATATAACGAAAATAAACATGTAATTACTATTAAGGATCCTTAGAAATATACGAGTAATTTAAAACTTTTACAACTTAAAAGTTTACAACATATTATAAATAAGTTCGTCGTTTAAAAGTTACGACGTAACGCCGTGCGGAAGCTTTAATCTCGTGTGTTCGTTTCTTTGTTGAGCTTGATCGTCCTCCGATACAAGAATTTTACCTACAACTCATAAAAACATGAGATAGATTATTCATACGTAGCTTAAAAACGCATTTCAATGGGTTAGCAATGCATAAACGGTTAAATAACAAATTTTCGCGTATCTGGCACCCGGTGGAGTCGCGCGACGGCCTAAGGCCTCCCCCGTCGCGCGGCGCAACGCCCTTAAATGGGCAGAAAGTTTGCAGCTGGTTGCTGCATATTCCCAGCACAACCGGATTTTACGGAAACGAGCATAACTCTCTCGTTTTTAATCCGTTTTACCCGATTCATTTTCCTACGCATTTGTAATTTAATTCTCCATCTTATGGAGTTAAAATCCAACATCCGAAATAATAAATTTTGAGACTTCTAAGTCTTTGACTCATTACCTTTTTACCGAATTTTAACCCGTTTATGCATTTTATCAAACAAACATATTTGTTTGATCCTTATTTCACATGCACCTCTTCAAATTAATGTTATCTACCATGTTAGGTTCTAATCACAGGTTTCTTACACAATTTAAACCCGTTTTCGCTCATATTCTTATTTTTACCCGTTAAGGGTATTTAAGCACTTTAAAGCTTGAAATCACTTTCATTCATTTCTAGCATCTTATTCCTACATTTCTTATCAAGTAATCTTCCACCACAACTATATGTGTGTTGGATTTAATGTGAATATCTATATATTCCGAGTTTTACCCCTCGGATTATCATTTTACGGCAAAGACTCATATAAAGTCATTCGACCCAAGAATTTACATCTTTCACTATCTATACTTATACTAAGCATTTATTTAATCATAAAACTCGTTTCTGAACCACCTTTAAGGGTCGTTCGTTCAAATTAGCTTACAAGGGCAATTTGGTCAATTTTCATCCTTCTTTTACTACAAAGGACCTTTAAATACTTGATTGACCCAAAATCCGAGCTTTTAACTATAATCTTGTTTATAAACCCATGTGCTTCTAAAACACCATAATCATAACTCAATTTATTCGGTTTACCTAAAAGATAACCGAATATCTATATTTTAACCTTGTCTAACTCTTATAGAATCTCAAGTTCTACATTATGAGTTGGATCATTATACATACCTGGCTTGGATCAATATATTGACCCGTTTCAACACCTTGCCTTAGTGGCTGCTAAGTAATAGCGTTGTAAACATTCATGTGCTATTTATTTCCTAAAATCATACAACTCGACAACCCATTAGTCGATATTGTCAAAGGGTGATAATTTCACCTTTTGACCCGTTTGGTCTAAATGACCGATTATATTAGCGAGATGAAATTTATTACCACCTCGTATATATGACTCGTTCCGGTTTACACCGTGCGGTCATTTTACTTATAAATTCATTTCTTAACACTTTTTGGCCTATTATGGCTTACATCATAATTGTCTTTCAAAACTAACGGTAAAGGTCAACGTGTGACCAAATTACCATTTTGCACTTATTGGTTATTATGATTTACCTTATATGGTAACCATTAAAAGTACATGTTTCATTCGTTACAATATGATCAAATTACCGATTTAACTCATTTTTAGCCATCACTATGGTTTCTTATCATATTTGATTATCTTGTTCCGTACGACTACACGCCGGAACACCATATCTCAATTAGGTATTTGTCTTTTTCGTAATTAATACGACAAAAGAATATTCTAAAATATATGACTAGTGTAAGTTATATTTACCTTGCATCCGAATTACGCTTTTCCTTCATTCTTGATTCGTTTGACCCGCTTCCTTCCCCAAGCTTTCACCTAGCTTGCCAAGCGTCGAACTATCATTGTAATTGTAAGATGGTTAGGTTAGTCATTGTTGGGATTGAACCCTACCAGAGGAACAGATGATGTAAAGCCAAAACCGGATCAGGGCAGTGAATCCATAATAAGCAGCTGATTACATTAGACTTTCCCCTTGGAAGTGATTTGAAGAACATCTGATGGCCAAACCACTGTCCTGTACAACTGCCGCCTTGCAACTGCTAACCACACTAAAGTACTGATGAAGATTAAAGGCTGAAGCTCAATCTACTGACGGAATTCAAGCACTGTTGAAGAGTTAAAGCACTGCACATTCAAGGTCTGGTCACCCGTTGAAGAAAGCACTAATGCTTAGACATCAGTGGTTGACTACCTCAGTGGAATGAAGAATCAATGTTTATACATCAGTAGTTAGTATGTAATCAGTGTCTGTATGATCAGTAGTTATAGATCAGTGCTTATAGGTTGTTAGTTTGTTAGATGTCACTTTCATGGTGACGTCAGCTGAGATGCCTCAGTGGTTTGGTTTGCCTATAAATGTAACAGTACCCTGTACTGTTACATTTGATTGTTTTGAGCGAGTTCTTCTCCTCAACTCAATCCTTTCATCTTGTGCAACCAACCGCTGAAGTATCAGGCTGAGGGGGAGTTTAGTTTGTAAGCATGCTTGTCATCTTTTGAATTGCTTTGTAATCTTTTGACTGATGAAAAGCATTTGTTTATCTAAACTATTTTCTTTCTCAGTTATGTTTACAAAGTTTTTGATCATTTCCACTGCACTTAAACTCTATTCATCTCTATTTGATTTGTTCAAATTATACAAACAAACACAATCTGAGAGCCTCCAATCCTAACAATTGGTATCAGAGCCTGGACAATCAAATTCGATCTAACAGTCAATTTGATATAACAGTTCAGCTCAAAATTCATTGATTCTAAGGTTGATTGTATTTTGTTGAAAAACAGAGTAACGAGTATGTCATGTTCAAAGTGGCTAGTCAAAAACTCTGAAAAGCAACCAAGATGTCATATGACACATAAATTTCATATAACAAGTGACGTCATGCATAAATCACCTATAGTTTTCAGATCTGAAAACATATATGATAACTGTGGTATAATTAGTTACGAAAATTGATTTCAATTGTTGTTTTGAAGTTTGTGTTGTTTCCAACATGACTGCTGCTAAGGTATTTACCTCATGTCAACAGAGATCTATGCTCAAATAGAAGCATTAGTGTTTTTGTTAACATTGAAAGAGGGAAATTAAAACTTTAGTCTTAGATCTTATGTATTGAAAAACAGGTTGAGAATCCTCTAAAAGGACCAAATCAATTGTGTTAAAAATACATTAAGAAAATCAGTAATCAAAATATCCAAATCATGAGTAATGTGACATTTGGCATAAGCATGTGCAAAAATGTCCAAATCTCTCAAAACATTGCTGAGAAATGATGTTGGATTTGAGTATTCCTTCCTTAAAAGCCTTCTAGTAAGTATTTCAAAGCTTATAAATGGAAAGGGTAAAAAGGGAAGAAGATAAATTACAAAAACTCATAAGTGTGTTTATCTCAAAAATTTTGAAGTTCAAAAGAAAAGAGTATAAATATAAAACACTTAAGGGTCCACAAATTTGGTTAACAAAGGTCATCAAGCAATTGTGTACACTCAATGATTCAGGGAAGTTCAGGACAAAATCATTTACTTCATCTGAGCAGCAGATGTACAAAACAGCTGTTATAGCTCACCCGCTGATATACCAACAGTTGCTGACCAAAATTAACCTTCTAATCCTTACCATTAACCCTCCTCTAACCACTGCTGATAAAAATCCATCAAAAATGGATAGATATCACTTGTTTGCTATCTCAACAGCTGTTGACCAAAGTAGCTCTCCACCCTTGATTCCACATCCTCAACCACTGTTGATAAAAATCTTCTAACAGTGGATAAAAGTCAACACTGGTTAGCACCAATTCCTTTTATTCCTCCACTTTCACCTTCAAACAGCTGTTGGATAATTAAAGTCACCAACAGTTGTTAGCTCAGATGACTCACATCTGCAGCCTCACCTTTTGAACACCAATGCCATTTTAAAATTCATTCATGTTTTCATTCTCTTGACAACATCAATTGAAAGGGATTCTTATAAAAAGTTTATCCCAAAACCATTGTCTTCTTCTTGACTATCTACCATTCCATCAACATGTCATGTACCTTTGGGGCACTTAAAGACAGAAAGTTGGGTAATTGACAAGGAAGAGGAGCTTCAACAGTTCAGTGACAACAAGTTTGAAAATCTTGTGCCACAAGCCAAAGGATGAGAATCTTTTTGGCGAAAAGTGGGTCCTCAAAAACATTGCATATGTTGGAGCATTGTTGTCAAGATGTGTGATACTCAAAAAGGGCACAAGCAGGCAATTGCTGCAGAACCACTGCTCTGAAGATTACTATGAAAATACTACATGCTGAACAGCCCAAATATCCATCATCTCACAATATGTTATTGGATTTTGATATGAAATGCTCAAAAGATTGTTTTTATGCAGGGCAGTCAAGTAGCTGAAATATATCATCAAAAATTCAATATCTCATTAATTCACCATCATTCATTATCAGACATCACTTTGTGAGGGATTTCTATAAAAAGGTTTGATTTCATCTTTAACATGTCCATCCTAAAGATCAGTCGGTAGAGGTACAAACTTGAAAATTGGATTCATCTACTGTTAAAACTTGATCCCTATGATTGGAGTGCTAAACATGGATTAAAGCAAGCTTTCTTGTGTTCCATGTGTAAATAGCATAAAAAATGTTTTTAGAAAAATAAAAAATAACCTTAAAAATAGTTTAAAATTGAATTTTTCAATGAATCCTCAAAGTTTGTTCAAAGCACTGATGGCATTAAAACTCTGTTAAATAGTAAAATCTATCCACTGCCAAAGTGTACCCTCTGATTGTGCAAAACACTGATTTACAACAGAGGTTACACGTGGACAGATGTTATTCAACAGTTGTGTGCATCAGATGCCATGATCACTTTTTCAAATAAATGGCCTTACACCCGAAACATTTACAAGGCTATCAAAAATTTCCAAAACAAAAGCAGAGGCTCTTGAGCAGATTTTGGCAGCTATCACTGCTCCTCAGGCACCTGCTGCTGAGCCCACTGCTCAAGGTGATCACAGCAGTAACACAACTACTGTGAAACCCACACCTAAATCCACCTAAATCCACCAAAAGATCAAAACAAAAGAAAATCCAAAAAGCCTACCAAACCTACAATAAAGGCAACTCTGGAAGATGAGATCCCAGAGCAACTGCCAGTGACAACACAAAAGTCACTAGAAACCACTGCTGCTACTTCCTCACAGCAGATGGTAGAGAGGTCTCAACCCATACCTAAAACTCCTCTTGCTTCTTTACAAAAAGAACAGGTTGTAAGCACAGGGACGCCATCTTATGAAGCAATGGATTCACTTGAATCTAACTTCCACAGCCCTCCTCCCGGGGCAAACTCTCTTTCATCCCATATCCTCACTTCACAAATATACCACCATCAATAATGACCTTGTTGCATGCTTTGGATATAACTCAGACATAAATCAGTTCCTCTCAACCACCTATCACTGAGAGTACAATACAACAAGTGACTGAGTCTGATGCTTATACCTCTGCTATCCCAGCAACAACTGAGGAGGTTACACCCCTTGAGTTACAAGTAACTCTTGGTGGTAGTTCAAGTGAAGCAGCTGCTACAAGTGCTGAACCCGCTGGTTTGCACTTGGACAGTAGTTTCATCAATAAGACTTCCTTGAAGGCAATTTCTTCACTAGAAACTCTTGTGTATCCAGTCTTGACTGGTTCACTAAAAAGTGTTTCTCATTATGAAGAAAGAAGTCCCCAGTACCAAGACAAAGGGGCAACAGTGGATGATCTTTGGGATACACTTCCTCAATCAACCACTGTTACAACCACTGCTGGTGGGAAATTAGATGACCCCATTAAGTTGGGTGATGATTTAATGTACCAAGAATTGACGGCTAGAATTGATAAACTGGATACATCTGTTGCAGAAATCAAAGACATGCTGCAACAGTTGTTGAAAGCACAAAGGGTACCATCCACTGCTACACCACCTCCAACAGCTACTCAATCATCTGCTCCTACTCCAGATGAGCTGTGGAATTTGTTTCAACCCCTACACTATCTTCGAAAGAGTTGATGATGCCAAAAAGGGGGAGAAAAATGACTCTGAGGAAAACCTTTCAGTAACTTCTGCTGAAACATCTGTCAAAGAAAAGGAAAAGGGAGGTTATGAAACCCTGAAAATTCAAGCAGATAATGAAGATACACAAATGAGGATCTTTCAAAGTCAAGTCAATTCAGCTGGTCTCAAAACCAGTCAATTCAGCTGGTCTCAAAACCACTGCTGATATTAAAAGGGTAAGGGATGAGAGCAGAGCTTTGGTTGTGAAAAGGATAGTTCTGGAAAAAGAAAAGAAGAGGTTGGTACTTCATTAAAGAAGAGTCTTGTTAGAAAAACAAGGCAATCAACCACCACAACTTCTAAATCTAAGCCAGTTACTACTCCAACCACAACTTCTGTTCCCACAAAATCACTTACACCACCAAATATACCATCACCACCAAAAACCACCTCATCACTACCATCATCCCCTGCTAAAAAGCAGAAGACAACAGATGTTACAACATCTTTTGTAATGGCAACAGTGGTTGAAACACAAGTTGTTTCAACAATTGTTAGTCAATCACCTATTTCCTCAAACACTGCTATTCAAAACACTGTTCCAACTACTGTTATCTTCAGACAAAACTAGATTAAAAAACAGATGGATGAAGAGACAAAACAGGATAAAGCAGCAGAAGATTACATTATAAAAATGATTCTTCAACAAATGCTGGCTGAAAATCCTGTGTCATCAAAGGTTGCAGACTCTGCCCATGCAGTCCTTACCAGGCCACCATCTCCAAACTCATCAGCAAATAAACCTCTCCCAAGAAACCCATTGGGTTCAAAAATACTAAAATGGATGTCTGATCAAAAGACCCATGTATTGACTTTGCTCAGATCTAATGGTGTAGTGAAGCACATATCAAGGGAACAAGCACTGGGCCTGGGTGTTGAAGATCTGCAAGATCTCCTTGAGCTTACACTTTGCAGGGATGAGGAAGACTCAAGTTCCAAGGACTTTGAAGCAGAATTTAAAAGACAAGCTAAGGAACTTCTGATGAGGTAATAAAGATCCAGAATAATGAAGGGTTTTGGCATCATCTGTTCCAGGGGGAGATTGTTGGGATTGAACCCTACCAGAGGAACAGATGATGTAAAGCTAAAACCGGATCAGGGCAGTGAATCCATAATAAGCAGCTGATTACATTAGACTTTCCCCTTGGAAGTGATTTGAAGAACATCTGATGGCCAAACCACTGTCCTGTACAACTGCCGCCTTGCAACTGCTGACCACACTAAAGTCCTGATGAAGATTAAAGGCTGAAGCTCAATCTACTGACGGAATTCAAGCACTGCTAAAGAGTTAAAGCACTGCCCATTCAAGGTCTGGTCACCCGTTGAAGAAAGCACTAATGCTTAGACATCAGTGGTTGACTACCTCAGTGGAATGAAGAATCAGTGTTTATACATCAGTAGTTAGTATGTAATCAGTGTCTGTATGATCAGTAGTTATAGATCAGTGCTTATAGGTTGTTAGTTTGTTAGATGTCACTTTCATGGTGACGTCAGCTGAGATGCCTCAGTGGTTTGGTTTGCCTATAAATGTAACAGTACCCTGTACTGTTACATTTGATTGTTTTGAGCGAGTTCTTCTCCTCAACTCAATCCTTTCATCTTGTGCAACCAACCGTTGAAGTATCAGGCTGAGGGGGAGTTTAGTTTGTAAGTGTGCTTGTCATCTTTTGAATTGCTTTGTAATCTTTTGACTGATGAAAAGCATTTGTTTATCTAAACTATTTTCTTTCTCAATTGTGTTTACAAAGTTTTTGATCATTTCCACTGCACTTAAACTCTATTCATCTCTATTTGATTTGTTCAAATTATACAAACAAACACAATCTGAGAGCCTCCAATCCTAACAGTCATAATCATTTACGACTATTCCATCCTACGCTTCTTATATCGAATTTATCATTCGATCGTATACTTGGTCGGTTTGACTTTTTAAAGTCAATCGACTTATCAACTTATTCAATGCACATTTGGTTTATTGGATTTCGCTTAGGCATTTCATCCGAACTCTTAACGAAATCAAATTTTACACACTAACTACTAGGTAACACGATTTCAAGCATCTATATCACGATCTTAACATCAATTCTTTTATATCATACAAAACCCATTTCATGAGAAGTATGATCTTGTACCAAATTCATGGTTTAATCAAACACCTTTTATTCGTTATCATGCATGTTGATTCTAAGCATAGTTATATCATCAATTTCATCATAACATTAAAACCCACTTATCTAAGTGTGTTAATTCATCAAATCCTTCAATTCATAGCATGTTATGTATGATTTTCACTTAGGGTTTCGTTCCTAAGCAAGTATACATCACTAATCTAGCCATAGCTTCTCTAATCCATGCCTAATTCGCGATTAGGATGATTATCTAATTTTTACAACTTCACCAAACATCAAGATTTTACATACCTTATGATCCCCTAGATTGGGTGATCATTAATCCATGTTCAATTGTGAATTTAGACTCCATTTGGACCTTCAATTTGATGGTTTATTGGAAACTTAGGGTTTTGGCTCCTAGGGAGCTTCTGGTCAACGAACAGATCATCCAGAACACACTAAATGTGTGTTTTTATGTTTAAGTTTTCTTTTTATAACTTAAGTTTCCATTTATCCAAATTTGGCCCCTCTTATTTGGTTAGTTAATTAATTAGGGCACAACCTACTTATTTCTAACAATATTCCCCACTTATTAACTAGGTTAAACATCCCTAGTTAAATTAGTGGGTTCGTGGAATCTATGACTAAGTTTATTTTAAGTCCCGTTAACTCGGGCCTTCTATAAACTTTATTTCTACAAAAACTTTCGTTCAGCTTTTATTTAATATCAGGCTTATTTATTAAAAAAAATCCTAATATTAACCGGGTTACTTTTACCCCTAATAGTACTTTACCCGTCTTTTAGTATTAACGGGGTTTGATTACCAAACCCATTTTCGGGGTGTTACAAGTCTACCCCCCTTAAAGAGGTTTCGTCCTCGAAACCTTTTCTTACATAATTCATTGAGTTTAAACTCAATGTATTTGATCCGAGAAATCTTTTAAACATTACTTATACTTTTAACCAATTGTTAGTATTACCAGAAAAGTATGGTAACATCTTTTTGGTTACTAATTGTCTACGTATCTCATACGACATAGTGCAACTTGAAATAACGTAATCTCGTTATTTCCACTAGTTTAGTTAACTTAGCGATATCCATCGCTTTCATATACTATTGAATTCTTTATGAATCCGTTACTTTGACCCGTTTAAAGGTCTTTAGTGAAATCTTTCACTTTTAGCAACAATTTCTTTTGTTTTCAAATTTATTTATTCGGTTCAGTTGTACCGAATCCACCGCTTACAAGCAAACCAAATTTATTTAAATGACCTTAACCGGTCTCACTAACTAGACTTATTAGTCCAGTTACTTTTTACAGCTCGCTTGGTTATAATGTGATTCTACTTCACATTGCATTTCTTGACCGTGATCGTGTCACATCATGTTTAATTTATATCAACCTTTCATTTTCAAAAATATCACTTTTCGAATATATCGTCTTGCACCTATCAGTGTCAAGACTTGTATCTTTCATGCTTACTGTTTAAATTCCTATCAGAATTTATATTTATAAAAACGTTATTTCTTACTAAAACCGAAGTTTTAGTTTAGCGTCTTCTCTTTAACTTTTGTTAAGTATCCATACCAGGATATTGACAGTCCAAAATTTATTCCTTTACAGTCTTTGTTTTATGCGAGGATTCTCAATTTATTCCCTCGCTTTGTCTAATTAACCCGTAGGTTTTATCACTTATCCTTATGGGCTATTTTATTAGGTTTTCACCTCTTTAAGGCGAGGTCTTTATAATCTATTTCTTTCTATTCATGACCCGTGGGTCGTTTTAGTCTCGTAGACCTTTCCATTGTTTATAACCCCAGAGGTTATCTTGATCCCGTAGATCATTCTTTACTCATGTCATTCTTAAAATACTTATTTGGTGTCAAGGCATCCTGTTTTTGTTTAAAATAAGTTATTTTCGCCTTGGTATTTACTTTGACCTTGACCGTAGTCTAAGGCTACATTCGTTTCCTTTTGGACAATTTTTTTCCAACTTTATGACTTCTCACGTCATTTATGCGTCGGTTTATCTTATGCTCACCCTTATCCAGTTCACATACATTCGAATTTCATTGTGTCCCATTACCGGGCTCATTATTCTTTTGCTTTTAACGCTACCATTATCCCGCTTGCATTTATTCATGCCGTCCGGCATGATATTATATTCGACCCGTTCAACCTTAAAATAGTTGGACATAATTTATTCAAAATTTCTATTTACATCATCTTGTCATCTTTTAGTTATGACTCAAAACCCGAGTCTTTTAACTTTCCATCCGAGTTCCCGTTTCTCGGTCTACGCATGTGTGTAATTCTTACCCATCAACCGGGTGTTTTACCGAAGTCGTTATTATTGCAACCCTCCCGGTATGCATTAAGACCTCGTTTCATTTTTATATTCCGACTTTGTCCTCAAGTTTCGTTTTACAAAAAACGACCCGTTAAGAGACATATTTGCATTTTCCGGGTTCGAGTGTAAGTACACCCCCTCCCAATGAATATCTTAATCATTTTACATGTTTTGCATTTTTTGGGTTCGAGTGTAAGTACACCCCTCCCAATACATGTCTAAATCATTTTACATGTTTGCATTTTCCGGGTTCGAGTGTAAGTACACCCCCTCCCAATACATGTCTAAATCATTTTACATGTTTGTATTTTCCTGGTTCGAGTGTAGGTACACCCCCTCCCAATGCATGTCTAAATCATTTTACATCAATCTTTGTCCCTTCACTCGGGCTCATTATCCTAATGTAATACGCTTCCGTCACTCGGCTGTGCGTTTACATTATTATCAAATATTTTGCTTATCTGATTCATTTGGGTACTTTTAATTTGTCCCACTCACCCCGTCCTTACTACATCGGATATAAGCTTGTCCATCACAAGAAGTTCATGGTACCACGTGCTCATCACTTACTTGGCCAGAGTAAGCGATCAATACCTGGTATACATGACCTTTTTTCTAATTTTCACATTACATCCCATGTAAGTAATGCCTCTATTTGTTTCTCTTGGAACCAATATCCCGGATAGATTTTCTATTCAGGTTTTTCCAAGTTTTTAATCTACATATGCAACTTTCAATCTCTACATATTTTTTGCATATTACTATTTGTGCAATTAAATTTAAAATGCGCACCTGATAATGCTTACCCTAACGGGCTTCTCTTGCCATTAGCCTTGTTTGCGATTGCTACGCGATTTAGGTCCTTGACGAGCCTACTCTTTGGACCGTTCCTCTATCAAATCCGCGATTTGTTAAACTCTCGCTATCATCGTATGCGAGTGTCCTTCAACTAAAGCATTTGCAACAGTTAATAATTTCGACATTAATGGATGCCCGTATTATAATACAAGGCTTTTCTACTATACGCATCAACGCGTGTAATTTCATTGACTATATCTGCTCTATAACGTTTTTATTGGTATAACATGTATTACACGATAACCATATGTGTTGTTCTCAACACTTTAATCATACTAAACCATTGTTATACATGTACTTACCGGATTTGCGATCAAGCCTCGAACCGAACACACTTTATTCTTTAACCATGAGCTCTGATTACCAACTTGTAACACCCTTGTTATTATTTTGAAGGTTTCCGTATATATAACGAAAATAAACATGTAATTACTATTAAGGATCCTTAGAAATATACAAGTAATTTAAAACTTTTACAACTTAAAAGTTTACAACATATTATAAATAAGTTCGTCGTTTAAAAGTTACGACATAACGCAGTGCGGAAGCTGTAATCTCGTGTGTTCGTTTCTTTGTTGAGCCTGATCGTCCTCCGGTACAAGAATTTTACCTACAACTCATAAAAACATGAGTTAGATTATTCATACGTAGCTTAAAACGCATTTCAATGGGTTAGCAATGCATAAACGGTTAAATAACAAATTTTCGCGTATCTGGCACCCGGTGGCGTCGTGCGACGGCCTAAGGCCTCCCCCGTCACGCGGCGCGACGCCCTTAAATGGGCAGAAAGTTTGCAGCTGGTTGCTGCATATTCCCAGCACAATCGGATTTTACGGAAACGAGCATAACTCTCTCGTTTTTAATCCGTTTTACCCGATTCTTTTTCCTACGCGTCTGTAATTTAATTCTCCATCTTATGGAGTTAAAATCCAACATCCGACATAATAAATTTTAAGACTTCTAAGTCTTCGACTCATTACCTTTTTACCGAATTTTAACCCGTTTACGCATTTTATCAAACAATCATATTTGTTTGATCCTTATTTCACATGAACCTCTTCAAATTAATGTTATCTACCATGTTAGGTTCTAATCATAGGTTTCTTACACAATTTAAACCCGTTTTCGCTCGTATGCTTATTTTGACCCGTTAAGGGTATTTAAGCACTTTAAAGCTTGAAATCGCTTTCATTCATTTCTAGCATCTTATTCCTATATTTCTTATCAAGTAATCTTCCACCACAACTATATGTGTGTTGGATTTAATGGGAATATCTTTATGTTCCGAGTTTTACCCCTCGGATTATCATTTTACGACAAAGACTCATATAAAGTCATTCGACCCAAGAATTTACATCTTTCACTATCTATACTTATACTAAGCATTTATTTAATCATAAAACTCGTTTCCGAACCACCTTTAAGGGTCGTTCGTTCAAATTAGCTTACAAGGGCAATTTGGTCAATTTTCATCCTTCTTTTACTACAAAGGACCTTTAAATACTTGATTGACCCAAAATCTGACCTTTTAACTATAATCTTGTTTATAATCCCATGTGCTTCTAAAACACCATAATCATAACTCAATTTATTCGGTTTACCTAAAAGATAACCGAATATCTATATTTTAACCTTGTCTAACTCTTATAGAATCTCAAGTTCTACATGATGAGTTGGATCATTATACATACCTGGCTCAGATCAATATATTGACCCGTTTCAACACCTTGCCTTAGTGGCTGCTAAGTAATAGCGTTGTAAACATTCATGTGCTATTTATTTCCTAAAATCATACAACTCGACAACCCATTAGTCGATATTGTCAAAGGGTGATAATTTCACCTTTTGACCCGTTTGGTCTAAATGACCGATTATATTAGCGAGATGACATTTATTACCAACTCGTATATATAACTCGCTCCGGTTTACACCGTGCGGTCATTTTACTTATAAATCATTTCTTAACACTTTTTGGCCTATTTGGCTTACATCATAATTGTCTTTCAAAACTAACGGTAAAGGTCAACGTGTGACCAAATTACCATTTTGCCCTTATTGGTTATTATGATTTACCTTATATGGTAACCATTAAAAGTACATGTTTCATTCGTTACAATATGATCGAATTACCGATTTAACTCATTTTTAGCCATCACTATGGTTTCTTATCATATTTGATTATCTTGTTCCGTACGACTACACGCCGGAACACCATATCTCAATTAGGTATTTGTCTTTTTCGTAATTAATACGACAAAAGAATATTCTAAAATATATGACTAGTGTAAGTTATATTTACCTTGCATCCGAATTACGTTTTTCCTTCATTCTTGATTCGTTTGACCCGCTTCCTTCCCCAAGCTTTCACCTAGCTTGCCAAGCGTCGAACTATCATAGTAATTGTAAGATGGTTAGGTTAGTCAAAATCATTTACGACTATTCCATCCTACGCTTCTTATATCGAATTTATCATTCGATCATATACTTGGTCGGTTTGACTTTTTAAACTCAATCGACTTATCAACTTATTCAATGCACATTTGATTTATTGGATTTCGCTTAGGCATTTCATCCGAACTCTTAACGAAATCAAATTTTACACACTAACTACTAGGTAACATGATTTCAAGCATCTATATCACGGTCTTAACATCAATTCTTTTATATCATACAAAACCCATTTCATGAGAAGTATGATCTTGTACCAAATTCATGGTTTAATCAAACACCTTTTATTCGTTATCTTGCATGTTGATTCTAAGCATAGTTATATCATCAATTTCATCATAACATTAAAACCCACTTATCTAAGTGTGTTAATTCATCAAATCCTTCAATTCATAGCATGTTATGTATGATTTTCACTTAGGGTTTCGTTCCTAAGCAAGTATACATCACTAATCTAGCCATAGCTTCTCTAATCCATGCCTAATTCGCGATTAGGATGATTATCTAATTTTTACAACTTCACCAAACATCAAGATTTTACATACCTTATGATCCCCTAGCTTGGGTGATCATTAATCCATGTTCAAAATTTAGACTCCATTTGGACCTTCAATTTGATGGTTTATTGGAAACTTAGGATTTTGGCTCCTGGGAGGTTCTGGTCGACGAACAGATAATCCAGAACACACTAAATGTGTATTTTTATGTTTAAGTTTTCTTTTTATAACTTAAGTTTCCATTTATCCAAATTTGGCCCCTCTTATTTGGTTAGTTAATTAAGTAGGGCACAACCTACTTATTTCTAACAATATTCCCCACTTATTAACTAGGTTAAACATCCCTAGTTAAATTAGTGGGTTCGGGGAATCTATGACTAAGTTTATTTTAAGTCCCGTAAACTCAGGCCTTCTATAAACTTTATTTCTACAAAAACTTTCGTTCAGCTTTTATTTAATATCAGGCTTATTTATTAAAAAAAATCCTAATATTAACCGGGTTACTTTTACCCCTAACGGTACTTTACCCGTCTTTTAGTATTAACGGGGTTTGATTTCAAAAACCGGTTTTTGGGGTGTTACAGACAAATCGAAATTCAAGCTTGAATGATTGATGTTTGGGTGAAACTAGGACGAATTCATGTTTAGAAACAAACCCTAGTTGAAAAACTTGATGAATTAATATTAAAGACTAGGGATTTGATGATTACTCTTGCATGTGCTAAGTGGGTTTTGACTAAATTCTTGTATGTGATGCTTTTAGGGGTTTTGATTGCTAAGAATAAGTGTTATAATGTCATAAACATGTTTAAATTGAAAGCTGAATTCAAACAGCTTCTGATCAGAATTTACATCCGACTTGTATTGGCTGTAACCTGGACAAAACGTGACAAAAACATGTGTTTTCTGACTCTAAAATGTAATTCCAGGAAATATCTTTAAAACCCCACTGGAATCGCATTTTTTCGACAAAAATTGAGCGTTTTATGAATTTTTCCGTATCAAAGGTTCAAGCTGCATTTTCTGGCAAAATTTGCAGGCCATTACGAATGCCATAACTCAATTTAGGAATTAAGTTATGATCTCAAATTCTTACTATAGAAAGTTTTAAGTGATTAAAAGAATCGCCAATTGGAATTTCTTCAATCGGATAAACGAGGAATTTTAAATAAAGAACGGAGTTTGACGTTCACAAGTGATTAAATTTCAACTGTTTTAAAGTCGAACGGGTCGAATAAAGAACGGAGTTTGACGTTCACAAGTGATTAAATTTCACCCAAAATGAGTCAAAAGAGTTAATTAAGGAATAACGCTTGATATAGTAAGGAAAACCCAACCGGTGAAACCGGAAAGCTAAAAACATTAAGATAAAAGAACCCGGGTAATGGGTTGTAAAGAAGTACAAGTATGGACCGAGAAACGGTAAGTGTAAGAACAAACCAACGGGTAAACAACGCAAGGAGTCATAAAGTCGGAAGGTTAGTCCGAAAGAAAACAAATGTAGCCTTAGACTACGGTAAAGATCCATAGGACTCAAGGAATGAAAATGAATGAATTCTAAATCTAAAAAGGGTACGTCGATACCAAAAGTATATTTTAGAATGACATGAATAAAAGATGAATCTACGGGATCATCACAACTTTCAGGACTATAAGAAGTGTTAAGGTTTACGGGACCAAAATGACCCTCGGGTCACAAAATATAAAGAAACAAACTTTAGGGGTCTCGCCTTAAAAAGGTGAAAAATCTAATAAAATAGCCTACGAGGCTAAGTGAAGGAACTTACGGGTCGATAAAGTAAAGTGTGGGAACTAGCTATGGTTCCCCGCATAAAATAATAACGGAAAGAAATAAATCATGGGTCATCAATTCCCTGATGAGAGTAATTGACAAAAGTTAAAGAGAAAAATGTTAAACTAAAATTATGTTTAGTCAAAAGAAACAATTTAACAAAACATAAGTAATGTGAGATCACGAATTCACATAAGGCCGGGGATGGCAATGTGGTACACCCGAATGACAGGGAGTAAAATAACGGTGACTTGTCAGTCTAGCCGGTAAAACCATTCGAAGTTAAAGTAAAAATATGAACTATGTAAAGCGCTCGTCAATATAAGATTAGCGTGAAGTAAACATGTTAACAGATGTAGTGATCGGGTGATCAAATGACAACTCGGTCAAATAAGCGACAAAGATAAGGATTTCAAGGTGAAAGCTACAGTCCATAAGAATTAATACATAAAAGATAACCATGTCAATACAGATGATAACTTTTGACCAAGAAGAATGAATGTCTTGAAAACGAAACCAAGTTCGATTAGTTACCAATGAAAACGAAACCAAGTTCGATTTTACCTAGTCGTGGGGATCCTAAGGTATGTCAAATTTTTGATATTTATGAAGTTGATATTTTGATGAACTTATGAGAAATCGAAATTCAAGCTTGAATGATTGATGTTTGGGTGAAACTAGGATGAATTCATGTTTAGAAACAAACCCTAGTTGAAAAACTTGATGAATTAGTATTAAAGACTAGGGATTTGATGATTACTCTTGCAAGTGCTAAGTGGGTTTTGACTAAATTCGTGTATGTGATGCTTTTAGGGGTTTTGATTGCTAAGAATAAGTGTTATAATGTCATAAACATGTTCAAATTGAAAGCTGAATTCAAACAGCTTCTGATCAGAATTTACAGCCGACTTGTATAGGCTGTAACCTGGACAAAACTTGACAAAAACATGTGTTTCTTGAGTCTAAAATGTAATTCCAGGAAATATCTTTAAAACCCCACTGGAATCGCATTTTTTCGACGAAAATTGAGCGTTTTATGAATTTTTCCGTATCAAAGGTTCAAGCTGCGTTTTCTGGCAGAATTTGCAGCCCATTACGAATGCCATAACTTAATTTAGGAATTGAGTTATGATCTCAAATTCTTACTATAGAAATTTTTAAGTGATTAAAAGAATCGCCAATTGGAATTTCGTCAATCGGATAAACGAGGAATTTTAAATAAATTTTTCCGTAAGCTGCAGTCAGAAGTGAGGAATCTGATTGCAGCTTAGTAAATGAATTTTTACAAAATTTTGGTAAATAGTTAGATCTTGAAATTTTAACACAAGGTCTAACCCCCCCCCCCCCCCCCCCCGAGAGGTACGCCACATAAAAAATCATAATTTTTGAAAACTTGTAAACAAGTTAAACAAGTCACAAGAAACATCCCATTTTCAGTGATATGAAATGCCTAAATGAAATCGCGGCCTACTAGTTAGTATGTAAAATTTGATTTCGTTAAGAGTTCAGATGAAATATGCCTAAGTGAGTTCATTGAACCAAATGTGCATTTGAATATGTTGATAAGTCAATTGACTTTAAAAAGTCAAACCGACCAATGATTAGATCAAATGATAATTTTGATATGGTCGAATGATAAATTCGACATAAAACCCATAGGATGGAATAGTCGTAAATGATTATGACTAATCTAACCGTCTTACGAATTATGATAATAGTTTGACTCTTGACAAGCTAGATGGAGACTTGGGAATGAAGCGGGTCAAACGGAGCAAGTACGAAAAGAAAAGCGTAATTTTGATGCGAGGTAAGTAAAGCTTACACTCTTTTTTTATAAAATGTTTAATCATTATAAGGGTTACGAATATGTTAAGCTAAAGGTTAAAATGTGGTGTTCCAACGTAGTTGACACGGCTCGGAATAAGTAAAAACGATGGAAAACCATAATGGATAGTAAAAATGGGTATATGGTGGTATAGTCATGGAATGACAAACATACAACGAGTTTTGAAATGTTGCCCTATGGGATAACTCATAATAATGATGGGGATAAAATGGTAATTAGTTGCATGACGACCAACGTAAGATAAAGTTAAATGATACCCTACGGCGTAAGCCGAAATGGGTTAAATAACGAAATGGTAAATATATATATATATATATATATATATCATTCAAATACAAATGCAAAATGTTTGGTCGTTTAGACCAAACGGGTTAAAGGGCAATTTTTAGTGCCATTTGACAAATAACGACTAATAAGTATTGTCGAGTCTAATGCTCACAGGATAAGAACGGCTTACGGAAGTTTGCATTTGCTATAAATTTGCAAAATCATTAAAGCAAGATATTAGAGCGGGTCAATACTTGACCCGGGCCAGGTACGCATATTTTAAATTATAGTTAGAAGTAATATGTTGGTCAAATATCACTGAAAGCCCTTCGTCGTAAAATGAGGGACTGAAATTGACCAATATACCCATGGACTCTAAACCGAGTAAACGGTCTTTATGAGCCGTTTAAGATCGTGTATTATGATAATGTAAGTTATAGATAAGTATAAAGTGGATTGTGCATAACAAAAGGGAAAGATTTAAACTTAGAAGGTTTAAGTCTTCGAAACGGGTCAAAAGAATTATCCGCATAGATTGAGTACTAGCCGCGTAATTCATAAAAGTTACAAACCCGAATTATAGATTTTGAGTTAAGCATGTTGATGTATGCTAAATGGTTAATTAGAAAAAAGGTTGTAAACTTTTAAAACAAATGGGTCGAATAAATGAAATAAGAAATTATAAACTAATCGTTTATAATTCAGGTTTCATATGCGGAAAATAGGATAAATTGATGCGTATTTTTATTACAAACGCGTAGGAAAAAGAATCACCTAAAACGGACTTGTAGATAAAAAGTTATGACACTTTAAAGATCGTTTTACGATTAAAACCATAGCTGGGAAAAACGCAGGTTTCAGCAACAAAACTGCTGGAAAATCATCTCCCCTACGACACGCGACAGGGAGCAGTAATCCTGGCGCGACACGCGAGGGCGCTCGCGGCATGCGAAAGATCGAGAGGAGTATGTCGCGTGGCGCGACAGACGAAATTCCGAAATTTTATTTTGTTTTTGATTGTTCGATACTAGAACTTGATTATACTAATATTAAGATATCGAAACTAACTTTTAAGTTGGTTTTGATCATAGGTGAATGCGAAGACGTCCCGGATGAAGATCAAGCTCATTAAAGAACCGAACACGATCAAGATACAAGCTTCCGCACATGGTTTCGTCGTCATTTAAAAACGACGAATTTATACATATTGTATTGTATTGTTTCAAATCTAAAAATGTTTTAATTTAACCGTATTTTTCAATGTATATGTAATTATAATTACATGTTTATTTACGTAAATAATACGAAAACCCTAAAATAATAGCAAGGGTGTTACAAGAAGGAAGCATTGTTTCACGATTACTCAACATAAAAGCTACGTCAGTCATTGTGGGCCGATCACTAGCCAATTCTTGAACACACAAGATCCCGACATGGATACATAGAAGAACTTTATGGGCATCAAATGAATCTCCCAAAGATGAGTCAACTACTGCCAAAGCTTTGTCTTGTTTCCATAAGTCCCAAACCTAGAAACGATGTAGATTGAGATAAAGTTTGTTTGGTGGGATGAATAATGAACAAAAAAAATATACGCCAAATTTAGTTACTTACATGGCCGATCAAATTAACGGATTTCTCCTTATAGTAGCTGCTATTTTTCCTACCACTGATTATCTAGAGAACTAGAATTCCGAAACTAAAAACATCAGATTTTACAGAAACAAGGCCTTCCATTGCATACTCTGGAGACATATAACCACTACAATCATATTATATCAACGTTGGATAAATGAAAGTAATTAAAACCATGTTGTGTTATAGATAGAAGAACTACACATACTATGTTCCAACAACTCTACGTGTTTTAGCTTCATCTTCATCCCCTCCAAAGATTCTTTCCATTCCAAAATCAGAAATTTTAGGGTTTAAATTTGTATCTAGCAAAATATTGCTCGGTTTTAGATCCCTATGGATGATCTTGAGCCTAGAATCGTGATGAAGATATAGTAGTCCACGAACAATCCCCTGAATGATCTGGAACCGTTTCTTCCAATCTAAAAGAGAAGCCTTTTCTTGATCTAGGTTGACATCATTCCGATGGATATTTAGAATTTATTGAACATTAAAAAGAAGTAAAGTTGGATATTGTGAACTTAATTGTAGGTTTAATAACAAACCGAATATGAAAGAATCCAAGCCATTGTTTGGTAAGTATTCGTAAACTAGCATCGTTTCTTCCTTATGGAAGCAATATCCCAAAAGCCGGACTAGGTTTCTATGTTGAAGTTTCGCTATCAACGTTACTGCATTCTTAAATTCTTGCATCCCTTGACTCGAACTTTGTGATAATCTTTTGATAGCAATTTCTAGCCCATTTAGTAGCTTACCCTGAGTATAAACAGTTAAAGGTTAACTATATATAAACACAAAGGCTATGATCATTGCAAGAATTAACAAGACATTACCTTATAAACTGAGCCGAATCCACCTTCTCCAAGCTTGTTTGAAGGAGAAAAATTATTAGTTGCCGCAACTATGGTGCTCAAATCAAACACATCTAAATCCACATTTTTGCCAATATCCTTCTCCATGAAAGCCCCTTCCATGGTATTCAAGCTATCTTCGCCTTCATTTCTTTTGACCGTATCAAACAATTAAGCAATATTGAAGTTTATATTAACATTTATGTGAGTTACATTACTCTTCTTCAGCATATATAAGTCTGAACCTTAAACCATGAAGCAGCAGTACAGCAGTACTGACCCAGACCACAACTCACCTTCATATTGTTTAGGTAGTTTTGGGTATAGCATGGTTTGATCCCAATTTATTCAATTGTTAGATCTTAGATGAACTATAGTACTGCTTGATTCCCGTTTCTGGGTAAAATGCTTTCAACTAATTTTTACTTGCAATAAAAGGTAGCATTTAAGAGCTATGGATTATGCTGACATCAAATCATTTACAGTCAAAATATCTTATTTGTGTTTATAGTTTGAAAATGGTTTAAACCATAAAAAAAACAAATAAAAAGAGATAAACGATTTAGTTTGGTTTCGTTGTAATGGATTCATGATTCCTATACACCAACAAGAATTCTGCATCACTCTAGACGATTAGTTTGTGATTTGAGCAGAATCTAATCAAACTTAACATTATTTACCCAAAGATGAATCGATTAAAAATAAATGAATTTAGACATATGACATAACATTATTTTTCTTCCTTATGTAACAACAAATGAAGGTACACAAGAGAAAGCCTGCTGCAATCAATGGTATCCCGAAGATCAGAAATCGGTTTTTGTGCCTTCGGCTCTTCTTCGATAAGTACTTCGCTGAAAATATTACATAAGATTAATTAATATTTTCATATAATGAAAAATGAAAATAGTACATCAGATATTTGTTTATGCATTTGATTGTGACATACTAACATGCTATATTTTTAATTTTTTTCACTACGATACTCGAACATGTATGCCTATGGTGGGTTACTTTCACTATTGCGTCAGTTGGGTATAATCAGTCGCGTAAGTAGCACCATTTACGGAGGTGTGACAAGCCACAATGTATCCATATTGTGGTACTCAATTAGTAATATTTGGGGAGACGTATGGATTGGTCCTAGATTAAATTGTTTTGTTTTGTTTTGGTGACTGGTAGTGTGTGCTTGGACCTAAAGATGTGAAACAAAAGAAAACACACCAAAATTATTAGTAGGATTATTTATTATTTATATCTATATTTTGAACTCTTCAAAGTATATATATTTTAATTACGAGTAAATTGTCATTCTAGTTCCTGGTGTTTAACTAAAATTGTCACTTTATTTCAAATAGTTTTTTTCATGCCATTTTAGTCAAAATAGTTTTGTTTTCTGTCATTTTACTCCCTGACTTTTGTCATTTTTTGTCATTTTCATCGACCACCACCACCCACCCCATCACAACCATTTATCATCGCCACCACTTGCCTGCACTATTACCACCCACCCCACCACCATCACCACCAACCATTTCCACCATCACCGGCCACTTTTCCGCCACCCACGTCATCAACCAACACCGCCGCCATCATCGTAAAACCAACAACCACCGTCACCATCTTCACTGTAAACCAGCACAACACCATCCCCATACCATCGCAGCTGCAAAAAAAGAAAGAAAAATGTGGTTTGACCAAAATTCACCTAAGTTAACAAATTTTTTTGAATGAAGTTAGTGAGTTGGGTGAAAATGGCAAAAAATGACAAAAGCCTGGGACTAAAATGGCATAAAACAAAACTATTTTGACTAAAATGACAAGAAAAAAACTATTTGAATTTTTTAGATCTGTTTTTATTTTTTTAGATTTTTAGAATTTTTTTTATTTTTTTTTTTATATTTTTTTTTTTGACTTTTTGTGATTTTTTGACTTTTTAGAGTATTTTTATTATATTTTTTTTAGTATGGATCGATCCGGATAGGGATCCATCCATTTAAAATAATTGGGATATGGATCGGATCACCATCCATTATGTTGGATCATAGATCGGATCATGATTCAATCCATATCCATCCATTGACAGGCCTAATATCTTGTACCATTATTATCGATTTCATAATAATTACTATTATTCTTTCTGTTATCAAGTAATACGTGGCTAAACGTACTGTGTTTATTTTTGTTGTTTTTTGGGTTTACTTTTGTTGTTTTTCTTTGTTTCTGCCACATACAAGTACTTAAGAAAATCATGGGATTTTAAAGAAAGTATATTGAACTGAATACTCCTTTTGTTTTCTTCTTTCTTTCTGAATACACTTTTTCTTTTTCTCCTCATTGAACTGAATACTCCTTTTGTTTTGTTCTTTCTTTCTGAATACACTAGTAAATGTTAATGGTTAATTATAGGCGGCGACTATCCGGACACCTTCTGCACCTATTTGGACACTTTTTGTGCCCTAGACGTCTCGTATAGGGCTATACGAGGCGTCTAGGCACTGAATTCAAGGGGGTCTTCAGAGATGTTAGGCACAAAGTTTAAGAAACCCTAAACGTCTACGGCTTGGGTTTTTTTGGGTTGAAAGAAGGGGTGTTTTGGTGGGTTTTGGTATGATTTTTTTGATATTTTTTGAAGATATGTTTTTTTAGCGAAAAATTTTTTGGTTTTAAAAAAAAATTGTTTTTTTTGTTTTTTACACTATAAAAAGTCAACTATTTTAAAAATCGGCTCTTTAAATATATTATATCGATTAAATATTATAATGTTTTTAACATTTTACTTTTTTAAATATTATTCTTCCGATTAAAATTTTATCTCGTTCAAATATTGTTTGCGTATTATATTCAGGGGATATATTGTTTCCGTATTATATTCAAAACATATATTGTTTCCGTATTATATCAATTTAAGACAACAATCATTAAGTAACTGAATACTTGAAAACAAACATAAATATGACATATATAACATAAGTTTGTACATCCATAACAAAAATATATAAGATAAGTTTGTACATCCATAACAAAAATAAAAACAACAACAGGTCTATGCATCCAAATCCGAATCTGGATCTGGCTGCTGCAGCTACTGCTGATGTGGTGCTCGAGCTGGTGGAAGCGGTATCGGGGGTAATCCCTCTCTCTCTCTCGTCTATCCTGCTCGGCCCGTACCAACCAACCTACCAAATCGTTGAGCCTGTCAAGCTTGGCTTGTACATCCGGATGTAGCGCAGCTCCTGGGGCATGGCCTGGAATAGCGTGACGTGGAAACTGAGGCGCCCCGGGAGGTGGCGGTGGCTGTGGCATCGCTGCACCATCTAAATCCACCGGAGGGTCCTCCACGGGCACTGTATCAGCAGGATCTGCCGGAGGATAGACTGGCTCGAACTGCTCTGGTAGGGGCTCCTCTGTCCATATGCCCCCGTTGCGGTTTTTAAACCGCGGGCCAACGGGGAACCTCCTGATCAATGACATCCCCCACAGCGATGGAAAACCCATCCACGTTGGCATGACTGGCGGCGTCCGTAGATGTGGGTCCTGGTGCAGTACGATACCCAATGAACGGGCAATGACGGTCACGTACGCCCCGCCATACAAAAATCCGTGCTCCTGCCGGTGATGGGCGGAGGCGTAGTACTGGGCTAGACCGTGTGCTAGTGCGCACGGCCTCCTGTACAACAAAGAATAAAAGAAAAAAAGATATGTGGACGTACACCAGTCACGGCTGTAGCCGCGCGCTGCAATAGAACTAGCGAGCATATGGTGCATATACCTGCAGATAGTGTTAGCGAAATACAGAAACATAGATTAATAAACAATACACATAATCACAATAATTGCCGTAATAAACGTACGTACCTGTACAGTGGGTCCCTAATAAAGGACACCCTCCCCTTCGACTTGTTGTGCTCCCAATGATCTGGCCCCACAATCACCTGCCAAAACCCTAAAAGAGTAGGTCTTTCAACCACCACTAGCCCAGCTGTGTAAACGTCAGTCTCGATCTCCCCCTGCATGTATAAACCACAATGCACCACAAACTCTGCTAGCGTCATCGAACGCAAAACGCCAGCGAGCCTGAAAGAAACTGTCACGGCCCCCGACCCGGTTTGACCCGTTTCAGGAGCCGCGGGACAGAAATACTGCGGTATTTATTTAATTGAGTTTGACAGCGGAAGTTTCCATCAGGATCTTTTAAAATGTAAATATTTCCCGATTATTTTATTTCACAACGCGGGATAAAAACCCGGTAATTTACAATCATTTAATTTCACAAAGAAATCTTTTATTTTACAAAACATGTTTCTTTATTTTATACTGAGCCACTTCCTTGAGCTTATAGTGCTATATGGCACTTTTCCTGATTCATAATAGGTCACCTGAAACATGTTTGAAAAAGGTTTTGTCAGCGGGAAATACTGAGTGAATCATTCTATTTTGCATAATGATGCATAGTTATTAATTACAGCATAAGAGCGATTACAATGGCTTCTATCTTATTTTTATCTGGCATTCTGTCACAATGGTGACAAGTCACAATGGTGACGATGGTCATACCACTATTTAGATCAATGAACCTAAATAGTGACGATTATCCCTGTAGGTCAATGAACCCAACAGTGATTATCCCGAGTAGGTCAATGAACCTAACTGGGAGAAAATTAGTAATGTGCACAATACCCCACTAACCAGTAATTCAAGATATCCACGACTTAGTCCCTGTAATTATAACCTTGAAAATAATTTGAGGTATTGTAAAATAATTGATAAAAAGAGAATGACTCACAAACTGTGAGAAAAGTTTTATAAAGCAATTTGATAAAAAGAGAGAATGACTCACATTGTAGATTTATACGGGCAGAGCCTAGCCTACTGATTAGCCTTTATCCTAATTTCAATAACAAGCACACAATTTGGGGTTAGTAATCAATCCAGCATTTACGATAACTCACGAGATCAAATTCTCACAACGAACGACAAATTGCAATACTTCATCCATCGATTTAACGATGATTCGTTGAATTAACAACGAACGACAAAGTACAATACTTTATCCATCGAATTAACGATGATCCGTCAAATTAATGACGAACGATAAAGTATAACCCTAATGTGGGCGGCACTTAAACATCCATTGGATATATTGATCGATCGGACAATGAATCGTAGTAGCGATTGTGCTAATACCCTGATTGCGGCTTCAATTAGGGACCTGTGTGTGTTAATTGAAGTATACAGAGCATAACTCAGCGTAGAATTGGAATTTCTTCGTCGTTCTGAAGCCAGAAATCAAGTCCCACAGCCTACTATTTATACCCGAATTTTGCATCTCCCGAGTGTCGCGGAAGAATTCGTGTCACCTTCCGCGTGTCGCCTGCGGTACACTTTTAGGGTAGGGTAGGTACGTGTCCAACTAGCTTAGGTGAGTCGACGATTTCTGAAAATTCCTTTCTGCCTACGTTTTATATGGATAATCGTTAATAGGGTTTAACCCCCCCTGAGTTTTAGGGGCCCTAATCCTGATTCTGAAAATTATGAAAATTTTAGGGTTTGTTCAGAATCACTTGGGTGTCTCAATTAGGGTTTCCTATTGGTCAAATTAATTTAATAATTATGACTTTTGATGAGAGTTGTTACATTCTCCCCAACTTAATAAAAATCTCATCCTCGAGATTTACTGGAATAATTGATACATTCTCTTCCTTTTGGATTCCAGTTCCCAAGTATATTAGGATCCTGTCTTTGAATCCTACTTTACTTAAACTAACATTATTTGTTTACCTTTATATCTTAGAAAGGTACTACCAAAGATTCATTTGATAGACATTTCTTGAGATTAGATATATGAAATATATCATGTATTCCAACTAACCTTCTTGGTAGTTGTAAACTATAAGTAACTGATCCAATACGTTGAATTACTGGAAATGATCCTACGTATCTTTGGACTTAGTTTTCCTTTCTTACTCCTTTCCAAGGAGATACTTCCAATTATATTTTGTCTCCAACTCAAACTCCAACGGCTTTTATCTATTATCTGCATAATTCTTATGACTATCTCTTGCCGTTTTCAGCTTTTCCCTCGTGATACTAAATATCACAGTCGTATCACTTAGGATTTTCATTCATCTCCTTTGCCTTAAATTCTTTTTGCCTAAAAATATATATATCTTAAATTCTTATAATCCATATAGATAGTACCCTTACTTCCATACGGATAATGTCTCCAAATCTTAAGGCAAAAATTATGGTTCTTAATTCTAACTCATGAGTGGTATAGTTCCTTCGTACCTTTTTCAATTGTCTTGATGCATATGCAATTACCTTTTTGCATTGCATTAACATACTTCCAAATTCTAGCTTTGAAACTTCACCATATACTTTAAAATCTTCTGTTCCTTCTGGTAAGGCTAGGATTGTAGTATTGGTTAACTTCTGTTTCAAGATACTTAAAGGTTTCTTCTTGTTTAGGTCCTTAATCAAACTTAAATGCTTTACATGTTAACTTAATTAATGGTATAGCTATTTTGGAAAAATTCTTAATAAACTGTCTATAATACTAAACCTTACAAAATTCCTAATTTCCATTGCGGATTGCAGAATCTTCCATTTGGTAATTACTGCTATCTTAGCAAGATTTAAGTGAATACCTTCATGATTCACCATATGACCTAAAATTGCACTTCTAGCAGCCAAAATTCATTTTTCGAAGATTTGGCGTAAATCTTTTCTTTTTCTTAACAAAGTTAAGAGTGCATGCAATTGCTGACAATATTCTTCCTGATTTTTGGAATAAATAAGTATATCGTCATTGAAGACAATTACCAATTTATCCAAATATGGTTTACAGATCCTATTTATCATGTCTATGAATGCTGCAGGTGCATTCTTTAATTCGAAGGGCATGACTGTAAACTAGTAATGACTATACCTAGTTCTGAAAACAGTCTTAGGTATGTCTTCCTCTGATACTTTTAATTGATAATATCCGTAACGTATGTCGATCTTAGAAAAATATCTATTTCCCTGGATTTGATCGAATAGATCATTAATTCTAAGTAATGAGTATTGATTCTTAATTATAACCTTATTCAATTTACTATAATCAATACACATTCTTATTGAATCATCCTTTTTCTTAACAACCAATACTGTGCTAACCAATAAGGTTCCTTGGCTTATCGGTAAAATTCCTGGAATTAGATGAATCTTAAATTCTATCTTCATATCTGGTGGTAATCCAGGTAAATCTTCTGGAAATACATCTGGGTATTCTGAAATTACAGAAATTTCCTTAAATTCTGTATCTTTAGTATTAATGATTACTGAAATCATATATACTATTCCTTGCTTTCGTTCATAATTAGCAATTTCCATTACTGATATGAACTTCATAGGCTTACATGGTTTATCTCCTGTAATCATAATTACTTCTCCGATGGTTGATTGAATTTCCAAGAAATTCTGATCACAGATAATGATCACAACATCGAATTCAACTAATTTCATAGATAATAGGATTGCAGAAAACTTATAACTTATTTCTATGTTCTACATAACCTTATTTATTTTAACTGAATTCCCATCTGTCGTTTCTAATATAGAAATTCATCTAATGCTGGTTAATGGTAAGTTAAGAGTTTGGCAGAGTAAAGTATTTATAAAACTTTGGTTTGCACCAGAGTTAAATAATACTTTTATATAAACGTTGTAAGCTAAGAACATACCGGCTATCACATCTGGAATCATCTCGACTTCATGAGTAGTCAGCTGAAAGGCTCTCGCATTCCTTTTTGCTCCTTCTGCTAGTTTGGCTTGATTGTCAAATGGTTTATTCAGTTTTGGACAATTTGGCCTAAGATGTCCAGCTTCTCCACAGTTGTAACAGACTGAAGATTTCTTCCTCCTGCAGTCTTCTTCTTGATGCCCCGGAATTTTGCAAAAATTGCAATATCCTTTACATCTTCCAAAATGCTTCCTTTTGCAGAAATTGCAAAATGTACTAGTAGAAGATTGCCCATTCCCTCCTTTCTTGAAATTGTTATGGTTACCCGAACGAAATTCTTGGGTAATCTTTTGGGCTACTTCCTTCCTTCTATTTTCTTCTCTTGTCCGTACTAGCTCATCAGTCAGAGTATTGGCTAATTCTACTGCATCATCAATCGTACGAGGTTTCGCAGCTTTGACAATATTACGGATCTCGGAAATTAATCCCCAAATATAACGAGAAATAAGTACCGGTTCTGGCGAAGCCAGGGTTGGTACCACTCTAGCATATTCGAAGAATGTCGTAGTATACCCTCGACAATCTACATCCACCATCCGATGGGTTAGAAACTTATTTGTCATTTGTTCCTTTTCGTACTCAGGACATAATTTTCTTTCTACAAGACTCTTAAATTCTTCCCAGTTCATAGTATACGCCATCCTTCTTCCTTTTGCTTGTAACATCGTAGTCCACCATTCTAGCGCTACTTCTTTGAAAAGATTTGATGCATACATGACCTGATCATCCTGAGCACATTTACTTATGGCAATTACTGCCTCGGTTTTCTCTAACCAACGCAGTGCTGCAGTCGCTCCTTCATTGCCTGCAAACTCAGTGGGTTTACAAGCAAGAAATTCTTTGTAAGTGCAACCAGGCGTTGCAACTTTCCTTTTCTTAGGGAGCGGAGCTTGCCGTGGTTCATTATCATGATTAACATGATTACTACCTCCATTTACGCTATTACTGAAATTATTTTCAGAAATACGTTTGCTTGGAACAATTTGTTGAGGTTCAATTGGATTTTTAACAGCAGCAATGATTGCTGGAATAGCATTGGCTATCCCTTGAGCAACTATTCCTGGAATAGCGTTGGCTATCCCTTGAGCAACGATATTTTCTATATCTTGCCTAGTCACATATTGATCCCCTGGTTGTTGCTCAGATTGATTAACCTCATTAACTGGTTCATTATTAGCGTTTTCCATCTGATATCTAATTTATAGATAAATAATTAGTATAAAGGAAATAATCCAATGTCACAATTTAATTGCACATAATCACGTAAACGAATATACAAACAGAATTTGTAACTTTCTAAAATTTCATTTGTTGTAAGGATTATATCATGCTTCTTATATACACCCGTTTTATTATTTATTTTACACATACTGATTTTACTATTACTATTACACAACCACAGTTTCATAATCCCCTATCCTTTATCAGGTGATGTTCTAGTAACGGCGTTCCTTCTTATCGTATTTCCAGGAGATCTGTCCCAAAATCTCTTGGATCCTATTCCCAGCATCCATTTTGTCAAAATGATGGAGTTCAGTCCTATTCTCGTTACTTATTGGTAAATTTGGTAAAGGTTCTGGATTGAACTTAGGAAAAAGCCTATAGGGATGGTTTTGTAACAGTATTTCATTATCCAACCATTCGTCTATATTCCAGTGATTAGAAGAGTTTGGAATAGATGGTTCTAAGTTCATAAAATTATTTTCATTAACAGGCTCAATAGTATCATCGGTTGCCATTATAAAATCTAGTTCTTCTTGAGATGGTAATCCCTCCATTTGCCTAGAACTTTCCCCAATTTCCATTTTCTTAGGCTTAGGTTTTTCAAGAGGTAAAGCATTGAATTCTATAGGTCCTTCTATATCTGGTATATACTTATTGAAATCTCTGGAAACTTCTATTCTTACTGGATAGAGATTTAAATTCTGAAGGGCTTCCGACAGATCACTCATGCTGTTTAGCAAAATACCCGCAATTACTAAGTCATAACAAAATTTTATAGAATAACTTTTTAAATAGTATTTCATACTACCAACCCAACTGAAAATTAAAACATACTAGGTTTTATTTGTAATTTATTTATAAATTTTCTAGACTGTAGATAAAAATACTAAACTTTAAATCAGAATATTTAAAGATTTATATTTACTATTACAGTAGTTAACATATAAAAATCTATATACTAAATAAGTATGATGACTTAATTTATATATATTAACTAGTCATTATCATGGTGGATATTGGTTAGTGCTGCCTTGTTTAAGCATAGGTGATCAGTCCATGCCTAACTAAGGCTAGGCTATCCAATATCTGCCTTTGATAATAACCCTAGTATTTAAAAATAATCTTAATACTACTACTATTAATATATTTATTATTAATAATAAAATTATTAATAATAAATAACTAAACAATAATTTTAAATAAGAGTATACCTCAAACATAAAAATATAATTTCTTTACCGCAATATAGTAATACTATATTTATAAATTAGGTAATTCCATATATAATCAAGTAAATTTATATATAATGTTTTTCGATTAACGATGATAGAGCAATAAATATTACAATATTGTTAACATATAAAAATCTGCCCATACTATTCAAAATTAGTCAGATAATAAACATATAATCACAAAATAGCAATTAATAAAAATTATTAAGTATTTTCTAAATACTTAATTGGCTTAAATTAGTGGCTCGATAAGTGGTTCTGATACCACCTTTTTCTGTCACGGCCCCCGACCCGGTTTGACCCGTTTCAGGAGCCGCGGGACAGAAATACTGCGGTATTTATTTAATTGAGTTTGACAGCGGAAGTTTCCATCAGGATCTTTTAAAATGTAAATATTTCCCGATTATTTTATTTCACAACGCGGGATAAAAACCCGGTAATTTACAATCATTTAATTTCACAAAGAAATCTTTTATTTTACAAAACATGTTTCTTTATTTTATACTGAGCCACTTCCTTGAGCTTATAGTGCTATATGGCACTTTTCCTGATTCATAATAGGTCACCTGAAACATGTTTGAAAAAGGTTTTGTCAGCGGGAAATACTGAGTGAATCATTCTATTTTGCATAATGATGCATAGTTATTAATTACAGCATAAGAGCGATTACAATGGCTTCTATCTTATTTTTATCTGGCATTCTGTCACAATGGTGACAAGTCACAATGGTGACGATGGTCATACCACTATTTAGATCAATGAACCTAAATAGTGACGATTATCCCTGTAGGTCAATGAACCCAACAGTGATTATCCCGAGTAGGTCAATGAACCTAACTGGGAGAAAATTAGTAATGTGCACAATACCCTACTAACCAGTAATTCAAGATATCCACGACTTAGTCCCTGTAATTATAACCTTGAAAATAATTTGAGGTATTGTAAAATAATTGATAAAAAGAGAATGACTCACAAACTGTGAGAAAAGTTTTATAAAGCAATTTGATAAAAAGAGAGAATGACTCACATTGTAGATTTATACGGGCAGAGCCTAGCCTACTGATTAGCCTTTATCCTAATTTCAATAACAAGCACACAATTTGGGGTTAGTAATCAATCCAGCATTTACAATAACTCACGAGATCAAATTCTCACAACGAACGACAAAGTGCAATACTTCATCCATCGATTTAACGATGATTCGTTGAATTAACAACGAACGACAAAGTACAATACTTTATCCATCGAATTAACGATGATCCGTCAAATTAATGACGAACGATAAAGTATAACCCTAATGTGGGCGGCACTTAAACATCCATTGGATATATTGATCGATCGGACAATGAATCGTAGTAGCGATTGTGCTAATACCCTGATTGGGGCTTCAATTAGGGACCTGTGTGTGTTAATTGAAGTATACAGAGCATAACTCAGCGTAGAATTGGAATTTCTTCGTCGTTCTGAAGCCAGAAATCAAGTCCCACAGCCTACTATTTATACCCGAATTTTGCATCTCCCGAGTGTCGCGGAAGAATTCGTGTCACCTTCCGCGTGTCGCCTGCGGTACACTTTTAGGGTAGGGTAGGTACGTGTCCAACTAGCTTAGGTGAGTCGACGATTTCTGAAAATTCCTTTCTGCCTACGTTTTATATGGATAATCGTTAATAGGGTTTAACCCCCCCCCTGAGTTTTAGGGGCCCTAATCCTGATTCTGAAAATTATGAAAATTTTAGGGTTTGTTCAGAATCACTTGGGTGTCTCAATTAGGGTTTCCTATTGGTCAAATTAATTTAATAATTATGACTTTTGATGAGAGTTGTTACAGAAACCTCAGGCGGAGGGGGAGCATCTAGGTGCGGAAGCGGCACTGGGACCCCTGGAGGGTGAAATGTGAATGACGAAAGGAACTCGACCAGCAGCTCCCTGTAGCTCGGCGTGTGCGCCAAATCAAAAAGACGATGCCACGGCGAATCGACACTTATAAACCGACGCACTCTAGCCGTCTCACTAATCTCATCTATCGCATCCTAGTCGATCGCTGCATGCGATCCAATGTGCATCCTCCTAAGCTTCTGGCAATGACGGGCGGCAGGGGTGCCGTCGGGAAACTCTAGATACAGGTGACCCTGCAGCGTATCCAGAGGCGGTAGCCGTCTCCGTCGTGGACCCCGCTGAACCGGCTGACCCCTCGGCGGAGCCCCATCAAGCTCTACGTGAATGTCATGTTCCTGAATCGGAATGTCCTCCATAATCAATCTGCAAATAAATACCGTATACGTATAAAAACAATAATAAATAAATAAATAAATAAATAATAATAATATAAAAATAATAATAATAATAATATAAATAATAATAATAATATAAAAATAAATAATTTTAATAATGATAATAACATAAAAATAAATAATTTTAATAATAATAATAATAATATTAATAATAATAATATTAATAAGGCCTATACTGGGGGCTTTACATGGGTAAAATGGTAATTTAATAAAAAAATTTTAATAATTAAAAAAAGAAAAAGTAAAATAGTTGCCGCCCACCATGTATTGGTCGTATAGACCTATACGCGTCGTCTAGGTTTTCAAATTACCTTTATGCCCCTGTTTAAGGCTTATACTGGGGTCTTTTCAGGGATATATTGGTAATTAAATAAAAGATTTTCAAAATTCAAATTTAAAAAAAAAAAGAAATGTTGCCGCCCTTTTAGACGACCCGTCCAGGTCTATACGAGGTGTCCTTTTTTGATAAATTCAAATTTTGAAATTTAAATTTTCAAAATTCAAATTTTCAAAAACCCACTCTAACAGACGACCCATCCAGCTCTATACGAGGCGTCAAGGTTTGTTAAATTGACCTTTTAGCCCCTTATTTAAGCCTAGAATGGGGTCATATCAGGGGCAAAATGGTCTTTTGACCAATCGAATATGACACGTCTAGGTCTATACGAGGCGTATATTTGTAATTTTTTATAAAAATTACAAATAAACTGTTTTAATCAATTCTAAATATAAAAAAATTATATAAATTTTTATAAAAATGTTATTAACCTGTTTTAATCAATTCTAATTATAGAAAAATGATAGAAATTATAAAAAAAATATATAGAAATTGTAGAAAATTCTAGGAATTAATACAAAAAAATACTATTAATTACAAAAATCATTCTTCCGTATCACTATCGATGTAATTAAGACTGGGGTTTGATCTTGGCGGGAGGATTCATTATCGATGTACACCATTCTAGACGTGGCAAGTACATATCTTCCCATTGTTCCGTATGGGGTCTTCGGTGGGTCAACCATAGCCCGTGTGCTGGTGGCATTGGATAATCCCCTTCCAGCTTAACATGTATGAAGTGGTTCTCGTTAACATGTGTAAGCGTTATGAATAATGGTTGTTGATTAGCCAGAGGACTTAGTATCGGGAAGAAAGTGGAACTCGCGCCCATGGTTGTCGTTAACAGGTGAACCCCGATACCGTACGTTTGTGCAATAAGAAGTCCTGCTAAGGGGAAGTCCATCCAGTGATCCTCCCCACAACCGGACACTGAATCCCAAATTAGGCCCTGACGATGGGTGTAAAAATAACCTTTATCCCATGCTTCAAATATTGGGAACCAGATCGATTCGTTCTGATCCATTTCTTGGACAAGGTCCCTTCGAATGAGCCCCCATGAACTCTGATCCATACCTAAGCCCACAGCCACAGACCGAAACCCACAATGATCGTCCGGCATCACATCTCGTATGCACGAGACGTACGGATGAAACACTGGCGGAATGGCAGACTTAAACTGTTTGATGATTCCCACGTACTCGTCCCCAATGATTAAAGGAAAACCGTGATCATCTCGTGTCTCTTTCTTCTTAGAACTCTTTGAACAGCTTAGGCTCGCTTTGGGTTTTTGGGACCTTATAACCGACTGTTGAGAGGCCTGTGACGGAACGTACGAGCCGTGGCGAGGTTTATCGTACTTAATTTGTCAGGAACCTTCAAAGCACGTGTTTGCATCACCGAAGGAGCTTCTCCTCAATTCTTCATCTATACGAGAGGCCTCGTCCAACCTCTGTTGTACCTGCTTTGTTGTTGGTCGGCCACGAGTATTTTGTTGGACAACCGGTGGTTTCTTGGTAGATTTCTTTGGAGTCAACACCGCTTTAATCTTTGACATCAGGCTTTTTTGCTGAGCTGGGGGGTGCGACTCTAATTGTTGTCTAACAATATTTAGCTCTTCGACCACGTCAACGTCATCGTCTATCAATTTACAACTTTGGAAGTTAAGTTTCCGCCAGAAGACGTCTATATCTTCGAGTTGAATCGGACGCTCTGCACGGTTAAAAACAACATTGTTTAAGTCACATGATTAACGAAAATATATCACACAAGTGTTGTACGTTTAACAATTATTACCTTCACGCATGTACTTTTCTATCCTACAAGCACAGGGCAACCTACAACTGTACCACATTTGGCAACCACATGATGAATGAAAGCGCTCCAAGACATCTAGCTTCCTAATTGCCTCTCCACTCAACAAGTCAAGGGCTGTATGGGACACTTTTCTAAGTAGGTGTTGAAATAGCTGGTGTTTGTGGTGGTTCATTCTTTTTTCGATGTTTTCTCGAAAAGTCTTCCTTATTTCACCGAACTGTGTCTCAACTATATCCCGGACATAACCAACTACACGGTCCAGCGAGCTCCTATATAGGATGTATCTCTTTAAGTTGGCGTGTTGGCTCTCAACTCTGTTTGCGGTACGATTACCAAAGTTGCGCCTCTTATCAGTCCACGCAAAGATGAACATCTCCTTATAGTCTTTTAGCCAGTTATCGTACACGTAATTGAAGACTCCTAAAAAGTAAAAATAATTTAATAAAATTTGCATAGGTGAGTCGTATGTTATTAGAAAAACTTACTAGAACGTTTGCACTCCACAAGTCGCTTTCGCATGTTGCGCAAGTGGTACTCGTAGATGGGTATGGATGGAGACTCAATCAATGTCCCCCAGAATGACAAAAATTTATCCCAGTCTTCTTTTATGAATGCAACCTTGCAGTGCTTCATAATATTCTGTTGTATGTGCCACCTGCAAAGAAGCCTGGAGGCGTCTGGAAATACTTTAGCACACGCGCCCATAAGGGCTAGGTCTCTATCCGTTAAAATTACACGTGGCTCCATACATTCATCCAACATTGACTTGACCCTCTCAAGCACCCACACAAAGTTATCACCCCGTTCTTTACTAACAACGGCATGCGCGATAATAAACGATTTGTTGGTAGGCGTCATACCAACAATCTGGATAAATGGCATATTGTATATGTTTGTCTTATACGTCGCATCGATCAGCATGACGTGGGGGAATGCACGCCACATGTCTCTCGAGTACTGATGAAGAAAGAAGATCTCTGTTACGATCTCTGTTCCGGGTTCCTCCCGTGTCTCGTAAATAAAGTCGTTGTTTATCAGCACGTTTTCTAGTGACTGCATGGGAGTCAATCCTTGTCTTTGTTCGGCTCTAATCTTCGCCACAACGTTTTTAACATCTTTCTGAACATGAAACCTGTCGGGGTCCTGCTTCCTTATCATTTGAAATATTTTTCCAGGCTCCATGTTTTGAGCTGTCAGCTACTCGATCAGTTTCATTTCGCTTGGAGTAAACCTTCGCACAAACGCGTGGGCCGACAGGTCCTCACAAAGTTCGTGGTTATGTTCAATTTTTCCGTCTTTTATCTCCCAGGTTTCATACGGGTGGTTTCGCACAGCCAGCAGGTAAAACAGGCAATCGGTTTTTTTGCTTCCGACTTTTCTAAGTGTTGCTATAGTCTGGTGCTCACCACCACGATCACATTCAAGCCATACCCTCCCGGTTCTTCCCCCGGTTTTCTTTGATCGACGGGTGACAATAACGAACCCATCCGCGTTTGCTATTTGTTGTATCCGTTTCTTTAGTTCATCTAAAGAGTTGAAAACCTGTAACATCGACAATAATAATAATAATAATAATAATAATAATAATAATAATAATATTAATAATAATAATAATAATAATAATAATAATAATAATAACAATAATAATGTTAGGATCTGAGTTTGGTTTTGATTGTGTTTTACGTTTGAATTAAGATGAAGATGAATGAGTTGTGCAGCGGAATTAAGATGGAAGCAAACTTTTCACAATCAAACAGGAGAAATGCTTTTAACATACAAGTTTAACATTGAACCGAATGATTGAATTTAATTTCAACAACGATTACAATTTGCAAGTATGCAACAAACTCCCCCTCAGCCTGAGCTCACAGTATTTGTTCGTGCAGGAAGAAGATAGTGAAAGAGCTAATAGAACAGTACAAAGCACTATTCTATTTATAGGCACGAGAAAACTACTGAGGCATCTAAGCTGACGTCACCATGAAAGTGACATCTAACCTCCTAACAAACTCTAACCTCTGATCTATACAACCTCTGCTGTGCTAATTCCTGTTATTACATTTCATTACATAAAGACATCTAGAAACTATTGTTGCATCCTTCCACTGATGTGAACTCAGCAGTACTTGTCATCATCAGCAGAGCTTGACTCAAGGCAGTAGATTGAACAACAGAGCTTTAGTCTTCCATCAGTCTTTTACTTGATCAGCAGTTTGTACGATCAGTAGATAGGAGGTCAGCAGATGTTGAAACCACTTTCAAGGGGAGAGACTTGTATACATAACATCTGCTTATTCTGGATCCACTACACTGATCCAGTTTTGGCTTTAATTATCTGTTCCTTTGGTAGGGTTCAATCCCAACAATCTCCCCCTGGAACAGATAATGCCAAAACTCTTCATTATTAGTAGATCTTTATTGCCTCATCAACAGTTCCCTTATTTGCCCTTTGAGTTGTAACTCAAAAGCTAAGGCATCTGTGTCATCATCATCCCCGCAAAGTGGAAGATCAAGGAGATCCTGCAAATCTTCAAGACTTAGGCCAAGTGCTTGTTCCCTTGTTATTTTCTTCACTTCTCCACTACACTTGAACACTGTCAGTACATGGGTATGTTTGTCAGTTTTCCACTTTAGTACCTTTGAGTCATGTGGGTTTCTTGGGAGATTTTTATTTGACGAGGTGTTTGGAGATGCTGGCCTATTGATGACTGTCTGAGCAGTACTTGCAGGTTGATCCAAACCAAGAGTCTCTACAATCATTTTCTTTATGCCTTCTTTTACAAGGTCATCACCTTCTATTAGCTCTTGAATGGTTTCAGCACCCAACTGTTTTTGTTGCCTTCTTTTAAAGATGGCTGCACCAGCTGGAGCAGTGGATCTCCTGATTTGCAGCTTTGGTTGCCTTCAGGATAGTCAGGCTTTTGTGGAGCATTAGGATCTGTCTTTATCAATTTCTCCAAGCTTTTGTAGGTAGCCCTGGCTTTATCTTCTTTCCATCTCAACACTTGATTTAAAGACCCATAATCAGCAGCAGCTAATTCCTCTTTCATTCTCCTCAGCTCTACCATTTTATCGGGTACATTCTTCTTGAACTTTGCCCACTCTGGAGGAGTATGTTTCACTTTATTCTTGATCATGTCTTGAATCCTGGCTGCTTCACTTTCCAGCTCAGGAATGGTCCAGTCTTTATACATGTGTTTTTCTCCTTTGTATTTCTTGTGGGCCATGATGTTTTCAACATAATCTTTTCTCAGGGATTCATCTGCCTTTTCTGATACTTGCTGGCACACATTCTTTGCAAATTATTCCAAAGATCTGACTTGTGTGAGCAAGTATTGATAGTTCTGCTGAATTTCTCTATCAGATTTCCCTTGTGAATTTCTTTTTGAGATATCCTCTGTTTGTTTAGCTTTGACTTTCAGATATTCTTCAATATTATTTGGCCTTGGATATCCTTCAACAGATGGCAAAATCCTTTTAGCAGGATCATCTTCATAGTAGAAATATTTTATTTCTTCTCTGACTGCTATGAGTTCAAGAGGAAATTGAACACCGGTAGGAGCTAATGGTTTTTGAATTTGAGCTGATGAGAGAGGAACAGGCTTTGGTATTGTAACAAGTGATTGAGATTCTGAAGATGTTGGTGGGGGTGATGGAGAATCATCATCAGGTATTAAAATCCTTCTCCTTTTTATTATAGGAGAGGCTGATGATGCTTTGGATGGATCAGTGGTGGTGTTTTTGATGGCAGTGGTTTGTGATTGACTAACAGCTGTTGAAACAACTGGTGTTTCAACCACTGTTGTCATTACAACAGATGCTGTAACATCTGCTGTCTTCTGCTTTTTGGCAGGAGGCGATGGTGGTGATGTTAAGGCAGTGGTTGTGGTGTGTGTTGAAGTGGTGTGTATTGAAGTGATAGCAGATGTTGAAACAACTGAAGTACCAGCAGATGTTGATACAGCAGGAGTTACAACAACTGTTTGGGTGGAGGTTTGATGTTGGGGGCTTTTGGACGATGGTTTAGGATTATGCTTTGTGAGTCTGGATGGTTTGGATTTGGGTTCCCTCACTTTTCTAGTGGGATTTCTTTTGGCACAGGATTTTTAACATCCTTTGGCTCAGAACAACCCTGCGCATTCAGCTCCATGTAAGCTCTTTTCTCCTTATTCCATCTTGACATATAATTTGCCTCTCTGTCCCTTTTTACACTTGCTATAGCTTCATCAAGTGCATTTTGGGTAACATCAACCTTTTTGCTACCATCTGGCAAGGGAATCTTTCTAGTCATGGCATCCATTTCAGGTTCAATGTAAAGACTATCATCTATTCCCTTCTTCTTCCACTCCTGAATTTTCTCCACCTTTTTGGCATTATCTGGGGGTAATTGATCAATAAAGAGGACAGTTGGAGGAGCAGTGCCAGTGGTTTTCAATATTTGGGCTTGAGAGCCTTGATGTCTGCTTGTGTGTTCTTGAACCTAGACTCCATTGTGTTTCTCAGCTCTTGTACATGTATTGCATGTTGCTGATCAGCCATTTGTTTTTGTTTTTGGAGAAAAGGTTGAAATAGATTCCAAAGCTCATTTGCAGCAGGTGCCTGTGGTGGAGCAGGTGCTAGAGGTGGAACAATAGTGGATTGCACCTTTTGTACTTTCAACAACTGTTACAGCATTTCTTTGATTTCTGCAACCGAAGTATCCAGTTTTTCAACACGTTTCGTCAATTCAAGGTACTTTAAACCATCACCCAATTTAATGGGATCATCTGATTTCCCACTAGCAGTGGTTTTATCAGTGGTTGAGGTAGGGAGTGTACTCCAAACATTAACCACTGATGCCCCTTTTTCTTGGTACTGGGGTCTTCTTCCTTCAACACTTGACAACCTTTTGATGTTGCCAGTGGTCAAAACAAATCCACTGGTGGATGTTAGTGGTGCTATGGAAGGAATTGCCTCCAAGGAAGTCTTATTGATGTAACCACTATCCAAGTGCAAACCAGTGGGTTCAGCACTTGTAGTGGCTGCTTCACTTGGATTACCACCAAGAGTTACTTGTAACTCAAGGGGTGTAACCTCCTCAGGCATTGTTGGTGGGTTAACTATGATTGATACATCAGACCCAGTCATTGGTTGAAGTATATTCTCATTGACATGTGATTGAGAAGGACTGGTTTGTGCCTGGTTCAAATCAATAGCATCCAACAAAAGTTTAGTTGGTGGGGGAATTGTGGATGTGATGTTTGGTGTTAGAAAGAGAATTTGCCCCGGGCATTGGGCTGTGGATGATGGAAGCAAGTGATTCCAGAGCATCATATTGTGGTGTCCCTATATGTACAACCTGTTCTTTTTGAGAAGAAACAGGAGGAGTTTCGGTTATAGGTTGAGATATTTGTACCAACTGCTGTGAGGAAGAAGCAGCAGTGGTTTCTGGTGACTTTTGTGCTGTCACAAGCAGTTGCTCTGGTATCTCATCCTCCAGAGTTGCCTTTTTGATAGGTTTGGGGGGTTTTTGAGTTTTCTTTTTGTTTGGCTTTTTGGTGATTATAGGTGTGGGTTTCAAAGCAGTTGTTTTGCTACTTTGATCACCTTGAGTAGTGGGCTCAGTAGCAGATACCTGAGGAGCAGTGGTAGCTGCTAAATTCTGCTCAGGCACCTCTGCTTGTGTTTTGCAAGGTGTTGACATTCTTGTAAAAGTTTCAGTAGTTAAGCTGTTTATTTGAAAAGATTCACCTTTTTTTATTGTAGCAGCATCATTCTTACCAAGTTTCTTTTCAAAATAGTAACTTAAAAATCTTGGAAAAAAGTAAGAATGGCTTTTTATCAACATTTTTAACCAGATCATTAAAGATTTCCTGGGAATAATTGAAATTTTCTTCTTGAAGAATAGCATACCCCAGATTTTGAATCTTTAATGGTATTTCATTAAAAGATGTGGTTTTATTTGAAACACACATAAGCAGAGTATGAAACAAAAATCTTGTTGCAGGTGGAAATTACCTTTTTGTAAGGTATCTCTTTTTATTTGCTCTGCATAACCCCTTTCAAGGAAATCAATTTTTAACTCATTTTTAGGAAAAGAAGTTTTACCTTTCTGATCATTGAGTTCAAAGACTTCCGAGATGGATTGTGGGGTAATTTTGACAGCTTTACCCTTTAGAGAAGAGTTAATGGTGCATCTGCTGTAAGCAAAGTTTTGTAGAACTCTCTTTGGGTCGCCAAGTAAATTGGTGCATCTGCTGTAAGCAAAGTTTTGTACTTTGACGCAGACATGAGATCAATGATGGAATCAAAAGCATCGGTGGTGCCGGGTTTTATGAGAAGACCCAGAAGGTTGTGAGAAGGTTTGTGTGGAATTTCAGTAGGTTTAACATTTTGAGAGGCCTCTTTTGAATATGATTTGGAAGTGGGTTTTGCAGATGACTTCGATTTTGTCATTTTGGAGATGATGATCGAAGAAGGTTGTGAAGGAATTTTAGGAGACGAGATGAAAAACTTCTTTGAAAAGAGAATTTTTTAAGAATTCAATTCGACAGTAAACCCTGTTTGGGTTTTGAATGGGGGTTTTATGGAGAAAAAGTGAATGCTGACGTGGCAGCGGTTACAAAAGGTCTGACCGCTATGTACTGTCCACGTGCCAACCCCTGATGAAATGAAGGACAATACTTTTATGAAAACTACTGATGAAAGGCAGTGGTTACAACGGTAACAAATGGAAGCAGTGGGTGATTTTCACTGTCAGTAGATAGCACATCAGTGGATAAAACACTGATTTTGAGCATCAGTGCTTATCAGGAAAGTGAGAGAGTAGGGGGTTGACTTTCAGCAGTGAACAGACTTTGAAGTAGAGCAGACTTTTGATCAAGCAGTGGTTATGGCAGAATTTTAAGGATTTTAATGAAAACTTCATTTTTAACTATTTTTAAGGATGGATTTTTTATTTTCTGAAAACATTTTTAATGCTTTTATTCATGGAAAAACAAGATTTTGCTTGTTATTCCATGTTTAGCATGCCAATCCTAGAGACCAAGCTTTCAAAGGTTGATGTATCTAATGCTTTTGTGAGCACATCTACCAGCTGGTCTTTAGTTGGAACATGATGCAGAGAAACCAAACCTTTTTCATAGCAATCCCTCACAAAGTGATGTCTGATGTCGATGTGCTTGGTGGTTGAATGGGAAACTGGATTTTTGATGATATTTTCTGCTGTCTGGCTATCCAACATGAGTGGTGTCTTTAAGGCAGTGATACCAAAATCCAGCAACTGATTTTGAAGCCACATGAGTTGGGCTGTACAGCTTGCAACAACAATGTATTCAGCTTCAACAGTGGATGTTGAAACAGCTGCTTGCTTTTTGCTTTGCCATGAAACAGCTGCTTGCTTTTTGCTTTGCCATGCAGCTTTCAGCAGGGACAATGACACTTGTTTTGTTTAAATCATATGCTTTTAAATGGAAACAATCTTTTATTAGATGATTCCTTTTTTCACAAAATTCACAAAACAGGTTTTTGATATTTTCTCTCTTCTTTCTCTTTTCAGACTCCTTTGCAACAGAGTTTTTAACCTCTGCTGGGATGTCCTTGAGAGGGATGACTTTTTCTTTTGGAGCTGTGACACCATCAGTGGTTGTAAAGTCCATGGGCTTGAAGTTTTCAAGAATGTCACACTCATCAGACCATATGGGTTTAAATTGGTATTTCTCAATTTCCTCAAAAGTTGAGGATCCCACAGATCTTTCCAAAGTGATTTTGTTACCAAGTTTGTTAGTGATTTTCACTTCTTGGCCATTCTTGTTTGTGGGAATGAATTCAGTTGTTACATCAGTGGTTTGAACAGATTTTTCAAAAGCAGTGTTTTTATCATCATATTTTCTATAACCAACACCAAATTTCACATTGCTTTTAATATGTTTCTCAAGCATAACCTCATACCCTTTGCAAGATTCCATCCATCTTTCACAGGTGATCTGGGTGGACTCCAACTCCTTTTTGCAAACTTGGTATTTCTCTACCATAGTTTGGAGTTGAGTCTTGGTTATGCTTTGCTCTTCTTTGAGACTGCTGATTTCTTTGTCTTTATCAGCCAATTTGTTTCTAAGTTCTTTTAACAACTTTTCAAATTTGACTTCATCAGTTAAGATTTTATCCCTAATGTTTTCATTTACCTCTTTGATGTTAGCAAATGCAATAATGCATTCGTCTGAACACAGTTTTTCAAGAACTTGAGGTGTTACCTTAGCAGCAGCCATCATGGCACAATCACATTGATGATCACCTTCTTCATCAACTCTCTCTTCTTTCTCACCTGCTTTCTTTTCTTCCTTGTCTTCTTCGGACCAGGGGTCAGTCAGTTGTTCAATCAGGGTTTCTGAATTTTCTCCCAGCAATAGTTCACCAGCAACTGCAGCAACCACTGCTTCAGCCACTTTATCCATTGTTTCAACACTTAGCTGTTCACCTTCAGTTTCTACCCCTTCTGGTATTGACTCTAATGCCATCAAACAAAATTCATCATTAGAAGGATCATTAAAAACATTGAGTGCAAAATTTTCATCACCAAGCTCATCAGGCATGCTGCTCCAGTCAACAAAGCCTTGAGTGAAAAAGCTTTGCTGATATGGTTGTGTTACTGTTGGAGCAGCTGGTTGAGGTGCAACAGGTTGCACTTGTGCCTGAGGGACAGGGGTTTGAACATATTGAATTTGTGGAACAGTTGTTTGAACATAATGCACAGGCACAGGGGTTGCAGCATAGTGAGCAGTGTTAACATGGGTAGCAGGGGTATATTGGGTATAGTGCACAGTGCTTTGGTGTTGTGGTCTAGGATTTGAGCTGGGATGAGTAATTATTGGACCAGTGGTTTAACTCCTGCATTCCCTAGAAAAATGACCTAGCCTATTGCACTTATAGCACTTGATTTTCGATTTATCCAACCCCACTTTTAAATTTCCATATAACCCTGGGAATTTTCTCCCTGTTCTTTTGTAGAATTTGCTTGTTCTTACACTAAGAAAAGCCAATTAATGCAAAATGTCCATCTCTTCTAAGTCAGTGGGATCAAAGTGTTGCAAATCATTGAGTTCAAAACACAAGTTATCTGACATCTGGTTTTCACAATTTGAAGTAAAAGCATAATTTACAGAGTGAGAATCAGGGTTGTTGAAATTACCACCAGCAGTTATATCAATAAAGTGATCATAACCCTGATCCTTACTACTGCTACCAGATTCTTCCTGACCAAACAGAGCTGTGCTGCCAAATGAATAATCATCAGCAACTTTGCCAGACTCTTGCAACTTCTTTTTCTGGTTTAACTCCCTTTCATAGGTCAAGAGTCTACCATGAAGTTGGGTCAGGGTCAGATCTTTGAACTCAGCAGAGTTTCTAGTCACAAATGCAATTGTGTCCCATTTATCAGGTAGTGATCTAAGAAACCTACTATTTTGTGTTGATTTTGGAATTTCAACTTTAACAAGTCTTAGCTCACTGATGAGACAACTGAAACGTTCAAACTGTTGGGTCAATGATTCACCCTTAATGTGACAAAATGTTTCATATTGCTGATTCAGAATTTCCCTATTGTTTTCAATAACTTCTTCTGTTCCCCCAAACTTTTTCTTCAATGCATCCCATAGCTCTTTGGCACTGTTATAATGTAACAGTCCAGCATAGATTTCATTGGGTAATGCAAATGCTATGATGCTAAATGCTTTAGCATCGAGTTCGAACTTTTGAAAATCAGTTTCAGTATAGTTTTCAGATGGTTTAGGTACGAACTTCTTTGCATCCTCAGCACTTGGCACCATAGGAACATGGGGACCAAAAACAACAGACCTCCAACATCCAGTGTTCTCTTGAGCAAGGATGTGACCCATCCTTCTCTGCCAGATGTTGTATTCATTATGTTTAAGCATGGGTGGTTTGAAAAGAGAGCCAATGTTATTCTTGCCATCTTGTGATTGTGACGTCATCCTGGTTGTTTTACAGGCACTGATTAATCAACTTTGACGGTGATTAAACCTTTCTCTGTTTTTCAACAAAATGAACAAACTATCGGTATCAACGATTATGAGCTGAACTATTTATGTCAAAATGATTGTTAAATCAAATTTGACTGTCCAAGCTCTGATACCAATTGTTAGGATCTGATTTTCGTTTTGATTGTGTTTTACGTTTGAATTAAGATGAAGATGAATGAGTTGTGCAGCGGAATTAAGATGGAAGCAAACTTTTCACAATCAAACAGGAGAAATGCTTTTAACATACAAGTTTAACATTGAACCGAATGATTGAATTTAATTTCAACAACGATTACAATTTGCAAGTATGCAACAAACTCCCCCTCAGCCTGAGCCCACAATATTTGTCCGTGCAGGAAGAAGATAGTGAAAGAGCTAATAGAACAGTACAGAGCACTGTTCTATTTATAGGCACGAGCAAACTACTGAGTCATCTAAGCTGACGTCACCATGAAAGTGACATCTAACCTCATAACAAACTCTAACCTCTGATCTATACAACCTCTGCTTGCTAACTACTGTTATTACATTTCATTACATAAAGACATCTAGAAACTACTGCTGCATCCTTCCACTGATGTGAACTCAGCAGTACTTGTCATCATCAGCAGAGCTTGACTCAAGGCAGTAGATTGAACAGCAGAGCTTTAGTCTTCCATCAGTCTTTTACTTGATCAGCAGTTTGTAAGTCAGCAGTTTGTACGATCAGTAGATAGGAGGTCAGTAGATGTTGAAACCACTTTCAAGGGGAGAGACTTGTATACATAACATCTGCTTATTCTGGATCCACTGCTCTGATCCAGTTTTGGCTTTAATTATCTGTTCCTTTAGTAGGGTTCAATCCCAACAAATAATAACAATAATAATAATAATAATAACAATAATAATAACAATATTAATAATAATAATAATAATAACAATAATAATAATAACAATAATAATAATAATAACAATATTAATAATAATAACAATATTAATAATAATAATAATAACAATAATAATAATAATAATAATCACAACATTAATATTAATAATAATAATAACAATAATAATAATAATAATAATAATAACAATATTAATAATAATAATAATAATAACAATAATAATAATAATAACAATAATAATAATAATAACAATATTAATAATAATTACAATATTAATAATAATAATAAGAATAATAATAATAATAATAATAACAATAATAATAATAATAACAATAATAATAATAATAATAATAAATAATAATAAAATAATAATATTAATAAAATAGTAATTGATACCTGCTTTTTTAAGTACGGATTGTCCGGGATGGGAAGTGCCTCAACACCATATCTACCATATCCACCATATCCACCATATCCTCCAACGTCCGGATTGTTTTGATGAACGTAAGGAGTGCCCGGGGAAATGAATTGCTGATAACCACCGTCTCCTCCGTATCCACCGTCTCCTCCGTATCCACTGTCACCTCCGTATCCAACGTCTCCTCCGTATCCACCGTTTCCTCCGTATCCACCGTCTCCTCCGTATCCACCGCCTCCTCCGTATCCACCGCCTCCTCCGTATCCACCGTCTCCTCCGTATCCACCATTTCCTCCGTATCCACCGTCTCCTCCGTAAGAGTATTCACACCCGTATCTATAATCCGGATACCCATGTTGCGTCAGATAACTTGGTTGACCAACATGGTATGAGTCATCTATAGGGGCTGTTTCATCAACAGGAGGATGCGTGTTCAAATCTAGAAACGGTCTGTTTTGTTTTCCTTGTATACTAGGCACAACCTCCTCTTGCTCATTAGAATCGGGAACGCCAGACTCCTCCAAAATAGACGACCGTATCATCATTAGTAAATAATAAACGAACACAATAAGTAATTAAAAAATTTAAGCTAATAACTGTTACCGGAACGCTTTCGGGCACCCAATTGTCGCTAGAATACTGCCCGAAGACATAGTTACCGTCCCAGTATGATGACATTTCAACACTTCAGGATGATAAGAACACAAATGTAAACAACAAGAGCTCGTAGAAGAAACAGAATGAAATGAATGTTAAATGCTTGGGTGGACCAACAATGCACTGTATGTTGCACTTTATATGAAATATAGACGCCTCGTATAGCTCTATACGCCCCATATTGCTTTAAGTCAAATCTCAGACACATAGTCAAATCAGACTCTAAGACGCCTCGTATAGGCCTATACGAGGCGTCTTAGTACCCTCGTACAGGTAGACTTTTAAGTTGAATTTGGAAACCTAATCGTTTGTTTTATTAATTTTCAATAGGATTCAGAACTAAACTAACGTAATAGACTACGGAGCTGTTTGTTTAGCTCTTAATGGTTCAGAGCTCTTACTGGTTCAGCACTTAATAGTTCAGACCTTTTACTAGTTCAACACTTAATGGTTCAGACTATTTGTTTCACGAGCATATGTTTGAATGGTTTAGACATTTGTCTCTGAATGGTTAAGTTCTCTAATTTGAATTGGTCAGACATTTGCCTCAGAACGGTTAAGCATTATACTGGCTCTTAGTGGTTCAGACCTCTTATTGGTTCAGCAGTTAATGATTCGGACCTTGGACCATTAACAGGTTTGTCTTTCAGTGGTCGAAATGGGTTCCCAAAAAATGTAATGTGTTTATATGGAGGGCGGCCTTGGACTGTATCCCGACTCTTTCAGCCCTTCAGGCAAGGAACTGTTACGTTGGCGATACTTCGTGTGCTATTTGTGGTAACGAGACTAAAACAACGGATCACATTCTCTGTGCGTGTGACATCGCTTCTTCGGTTTGGAATTATATTAATGTGTGGTGCAAAGTTAGTCCTTCTATTTTGTTCTTGGTTAAAGATATTGTTGAAGCCCACTGCAATGTTAGGAGAAAGGCTAAATAGGTGATTCAAGGTATTATGTATGTGGCGGCTTGGTGCATTTGGAAGGCGAGAAACAATAAGAAGATTTTCTAACATCGATGTAAACCCCGTAGAGACTACTCAAAACATTAAGTCTCTCGAGTTGTGGTATAGGAATCGGTCTAAAGATAGGTCTTTGAGTTGGGAAAAATAATGTAATTTGGATTTGATGTAGTTTGCTGTTGTTGCCGCCCTTGTTTTTTTTTTTTTTTTTTTTGGTTTTGGCGTTGTGTAGAAAATTCTCCTTTCAAAAAAAACTTAATGATTCGGACCTCTTATCAGTCCAGCACTTAACCATTCAGAAATTCCCAAACAGTAAAAATATATATGTATAGATAACGTGAAAATGAATAAAAGGGTTTGTTTATATTGGACGAAGCCCAAGTTAGGTCAAAGCCCATAGATGGTGGTGCTAGTAATTAAATTAATATTAATCAGTCACGGAAGATGGCCTAGACAACTAGAAGCACGCGTATTCCACGATCCCCTTGTTATTTTATTCATTAATTTATACATTCATTCAACTTTAAGAAAAAGCAATAATGTTGTAGAAGCTTCGCACAAACAATGTTGTAGAAGTTTCACACAAATCAAATCTACGAAACAACAAGTCCAAAAATCAATTTGTGGAACAGAAGTCAATCTCATATTCAAAAACCGGTCCAATAGAAAGCCTTGTAATGATTGGAGATCGATTTGTGACAATCTAGGATGAAAAACAAACTCTGATGTCTCCGGAGAGGGGTGGGTGTTCGCTTTGATACCAAGCTAATAAGCCTTTGTGTGTAATTGTAAAAAGTTGTATTAATTTTTTATTAGGTTTACAAACAGGAGGGGGTTATATACTATACATATTACATCTAATTACATTGTGTGTAAGATGGAGATATACGAATGAGGGAAAATGTGTATGGAAGAAAGTTGTTGAGGCTTGTCACTCTAATAAAAGAGTATGGTCGGTTTTGCCTCTCAATAGAGCTATCATAGGAGGAGGTGGGGTTGATATAGTTAAATTGGAATTCAAGCTTGTTGCTGCAACAAATATAAGACCAAGAAGAGTGGTTAGACTGGCTAGGCAAAAGGGTTCAAGAGTCTTGGTTTGCCTAACGCAGGCCGTGGGGTCCCCTCACGTATGCAATACGTAGGGTTGGATCACTTTACTATGGATTGCTTTGAATTATGTATTGAATGAGACTCAATCCAGAATGTTTGCATGCAATGTGATAGTGTTGGAGTGAGTGAAGAATAGAACAAGTGAAGCACAAGTTCTAGAGAGAGTGTGAGATTTCAGTAATGGCTGATTGAATGGACAAGCATTGTTATTTGTAGAGAAGGAATCAGCCATGAATGGAAACCTTTGACTAGTGATCCGAGAGTGCAGTGAGGAGCTTCCCATTTTTGGTAGGTTGAAGGCTTTGGACCTGCACGTAGAAGAGTGTTACTTCCCACATGCTCTTTTGCGGCTGAGTGGGAGAGATCACACGTAAAGTGTGATGTGACTTGACACTGTTTCATGCTTTTTGCTGTTCACTACAGCTGGTTGTCTTCCGAACCCTTTTACCTTTCAACCCTTTAAGCTATATTGCACTTTTAGCCAGTTTATTAAGCTTGAGCTACCCACATCATCAGTCCCCCAAGTCAAAGGATTTTGTGGTGTTAGCTCAAAGGCTTCTGGCTTTTGCACGATAGTTTTTAGCAGTTAAAAGGCTTCAAGGCTTCAAGGCTTGAAAGGGTCCAGGCTTCGTATTTTGGGCGGCGAAACAGCTGGATTTGAATTTGAAAAGATAGTTGATTTGACAGTTTTTGCAGACGGCAGTTATTAGCCCTCTATGTAATTATGGTAGTCGTCAGCCTTTATTTATTTACCCATTTATCAAGATAAACAAACTTTACTTATATCTCTCAAACACCTTCGAGTTTCATCAAACAATTTCTTCCGTCCAGGTTAGTCTTTTCTTCATATTTTTCTTTTTTCCTTCAATCATCACTCATGGGTGCCCGAAAGGATTAGTCCATCAGTTACTCTCGTCTTACCCAAGAAGAGGTTGAGGCATTTTGTGTTCAATGGGGGATCGATTCAAAGTTTAACCCGGTGGCTCTAGGTTTAGACAAGTCTATCGATCAATGTCCGGTCGGTTTCGTTGCTTTATATTGCCGTCATTTTGAATTTTCAAACCTCCGTCACCCTTTTCTGTTTTTGTTCTCAATGTCTTAGAGTATTATCGTGTTTCTTTCGGTCAAATACACCCACAGGGCCTTGCTAGGGTTTTGCACTTTGAGATTGTATGTATGTAACACCCCGCTTTTTTGTAAATTTCCTTAATTAAAAAGCTTGTCTTGTCTCTCTACTTTTGGAAACTTGTTTCCCTTGTAATCGTATTTCATTGTAACGTTGTAAATCTGAGGCTTTAATCATAATAAAATTCCCTATTTCATACAAATTATACCTTGTTTATTCGTTCATGCTTATACACTTAATTCATTATTGTCACACCCCGATATCTACAACTCAGCCCGGTGGGCCCAGTGGAGAGTATGGTGACGTAAGATTGATATCGTCATAGTCAATCAGACACATAATAGCACAGCGGAAGTCTTGGAATATAAAATATTATTACAAACCCAATTGTCAGAAAATATTGAAATGATAATTACATTCGAGCTTGTAATATTAAATCCACAGGTGGATCTAAATCAAATACACAACATGTACAACAGACATAAGGCATTACGGACTTGCAAGGTCCTCTACTTAACGCCCAGAAGCTTCCAGCCAATTACGAGTAGTACCTGTCACTTAGTCTTTTGAAAATACGTCAGTTTACACTGCTAAATACAAATAACCGACTCATTTGAAAACATTTATGAAAATTTATTTAAATGCACAAGGCATAAAATCTTTTATAACTTGGGACATATGATGCAAATGATATGAATAATAAAACAACGTTACATATACAAGTTGATAATAGCTTTATTACTAAATCACTTCAAGTGCATTCTTTTCATGTATGTATGTTGCTTTCCATCTGTTTCCAATTTATTTTCCATTCTTTTCACTTAAAGTGCATTCTTTAATGAAATCTAATTTCAAATTTATTTTCCATCAGTTTCCAGTTTTAGCCGTTTCTTTTCATGTACGTATGTTGCTTATCAACACACTCATTTTCCTTTGATACTTCTGATTGTTATAGTTAATTCTTAAGGAAATTTAGTGTATTGGAGGTAAATGAATGTATTGCTTTCCATGTATAAGCCCTTAGATTATGGGTCATGGTATTGTACATTAAAATGTATTCATAGATGCCATTGAATCTTATAGTTAGAATCTAGAGTAAATGCATACGTTTTTGTCACACCCCGACCGCGTAAAACAACAAATCGTGGTGGAATCGTCGGGGAGTGTTGTAACAGAATCATTGTTTCAAAACACACGGAAATTTGAAGTTTCGTTTTATTAAACATTAAATATTTACATTGTCTGGAAATCTAAATAAACAAGTTAAACATAGTCTATCATTGTTATTAAGTCACTAAGGCCTCGTCCAGTCCTATGTGAGCAAGAATCCTAGCAATCAACATCATTCAACAACACCTGAAACATATGTGAAAACAAAGTCAGCAAAGAAATGCTAGCGAGTGCATAGGTTTTTGAGAGTGTCGGATTCATGGCTAGTTTACATGTTGCAATACTTAATTAAAAACCTTGTTTTGAAAAGTATAGTATTGCGACATAATTAACCAACTCAAATCAAGTTGGTTATAATTTATAAAATCTCGTAGCCATGATTCTTAACCCAAAACATTTATTTAATTAAATCAAATTGTAAAACATCTCGTAAAAACTTGTTAATAAATCTCGTTTATAAAATTCGTTAATAAAACTCGTATGGTTTATATCATTTCGAAAACCTCGTTTGTGTGACATCGTTTCAAAATCGTTTGCCCAAGTGAACTAATTAACGCCACGGTATGTAATACGATGAAAGCACTTATATATAGGAAGTACCAGTGCCGTATCCACCATGCTTTCATCACATTACACTCGTCCCGTTATCTAAACACTAACCAAAAACCAATCGTTTACCCAAATCATTTAACTCATTGAAAATTGCTTCAGTCGTTTAAATCATTCTCGATTTAATTGTGAACTACTTTTGATTGTCTCGATAATAACATCCAAACCTTTGCAACTCGCCTATCGTTTCTCGCATTAATAAACCACCAAAGGGTAAATTAACAATCACAGATTCAGTCGTTACCCACTTAACCCACACATAACCATGGGTGCAGTCTGATAACAGGATTTGTCAGATCCTATGGTACCATAACCGAATACTGGTCGGTTCGGCCAAAACTAATGAATGTTATTCGTTATGTAAATATAACCAACAAGTTTGTTCAATTTATCAAAATCGTTATTAATTTTGTATAAACCATATCATTTATTTTTGAAACCATCGTTAAAATATAGAAAATCGTTTTGATTCATATGAATCACCCCAAAACAATTGAAAACAGTAAAATAGGGGAACTATGTACTCACTTGAGAATGCTTAGAAGTCTTGAACAACAACCAAGCAAAGCTAGAGGGAGCACGGAATTAATCGACAACCAAATAACTATATAAATAAACCAGACCTAAGTCGGAAGATCGGATAGGATGAGGTTTTGTAAACCAAATGAGTATTGGAACTCATATGACATGGTTTAACAAAACCTACATTCTAAATCGAAACCTAACCTAAGTGCTTTTGACCCATTGCGACCCATTAAGGTAGCGTACGCTACTTTAACGTGTCGTTCGCGCAAAGCGCGTTCGAGACGTCTAACTAGTCCTATGACAAGTATTATATGCCTAAACATGTTGCATAATCAATTAAGTGACAAAAGTTTATGTTACATATGCTTAATTACCAATTATGCATGAAAAGGGCATTTTGGTCATTTACCTAAGGCATATAAATTACCTATCATATAACTAATTAAACCTAAGTGACCATAAGGTATAACCTCGGAAGGTTATTCCCTATGCAAATATGGTCACTAAGCATGCTTGGTCGGATCCTAATGATCGACCAAACGGGTTGAGTTCGAAAGTCTAAGCGGTTGTTTAGATCGCTTACCTTACGACCCTATATAAGCACAAATCTAAAAGTGATGAGCTAAACATGTTAAAACATGTTTAACGAGGTTTGAAAATAGGTTTGGTATCAAAACAAACGGTTTTGATACCTAAAAGTAGATTGGTTACAAAATACGCAAGAATACGCATTTTGGCCGAAACTACGACTCGTCACTAAGCCTAGATAACGTGGTAATCAGTAGGTATAGTCACTAGGGACTATAACCATCGTGATTACGCTCACGTTGTGAAGTTCGAAAGAACTTCGTGTTGACCATAAACTGGTCAATGCAGAAAGTCAAACTTAGTTTGACTTTTAAGCTAAAAACGCATAAAAGCACGAAAGAGGACTTACAAAGGGTCCAAGAATGGAGGTTTGATCCCAAGTATTCTCAGGTATGAAGTGAAGATCACCTCAACTTAGAGAAATCTCATAATCAAGTGTGGGTTTTGAGTGAAATGGGTGGGGGTATATATAGCTTTGTAGAACCGTTAGGATCATTCCTTGGTAAGGAGGGAAAAATCTTGGCCAAACACTTGTTGGGGAAGGATTGGGGGACTTGTTCATCACATAAACCAGCCCATAGCATGAAAAACCAGGGATTAAAACCATTGGAATAAGAGGAAAAGACCAGACTCAATGTTTTTGCATTTCTGCTGATTTGGGCACTGCTTACGGACCGTAAGCAAGTCCCCATACGGTCCGTAAGGACCTTGCAGACCAGCAAGTTTAAAAAATGGCAGATTTGGTCCCTGAAGCCCCAAACTTGGTTTTTGATGCATTTTTGACACGTTTAAGCCCCGTTAACCCCATTTCAAAGCTTTAAAATGAAGTTAAAGTATAGGGAGCTTAAAATATGCTCAAAAACATCTCGGATGTTGGCTCGTTTGGTCGTACGATTGCGTTGTTCGGTTAATTACGACGGAAATCGTAACGAACGCAAAAACGATCCAAATTAAGCGACGAATGGGATTTTATCATGCCAATCACTAAAATAAAATATTTTAATGATTACATAAATTTTTGGATGTCTGGATATATTCAGAACGTAAGATATGCGCGAAAATGCAAACTTGTGCACTTTTTGACGCTTTTAGTCCCTATTGATCAATAAAGTTTATTTTAGCATACCGAACCCCTCAAAGCCTATTTCTAAGATATGTAATGGATATTTAGGGTATGTTTAACTTATGATCAAGTTCCAGAATGTTCGTTACTATACAAATCGGTATAGTTTCACAGTTTGACACAATTAGTCCCTGTGATCGAACAAACTTGATTTCGACACACCAAACCATCCAAAACTTATTTCTAAGTTATGTGGAGGTTATTTAAGGTATGTTATGCCTATGTCACTATTACGGAGTGTTTGTTGCATTAAACTGACTGCGTTCACGCACCAGTTTGCGTATAACCTTCCAGAAAGCGATTTAAAGCTTGAAATCGAACGAGAATTGATATGTGCAAATGATACACATATTTATACAAATCCCAAGTATGAAATACAATATTTCGTTGATTTGGTATTTGTTTGATGGTCTTGGAGGCACAGATGTCACAGTTTTGGGTGTTCCTTTAAGTCTTCCAAAGAAAACAAATTAGTCTTAGAAAATTTAGAATCTGGAATAGCTCCCAAAGTGGCAATAATTAAATGAGGTTTTGATTATCATAAGAGACATAATGTTTGACTTATCCCAATAGTTATGCTCTAGTTTTCTTATGTAAGACGTTTATCAGAAAGAGTAGCAGGATTGTCATGTCTTGAGAGATAATCAAAATCCAATAAGAGAATATTTTATAGAAACTCTTTAGTGAAGCAAAAACATCTCAGGTTTTGAAAAATTAGAGCGGATGATATGGATGAGATACAATCTTCAAGAAGAAATTTGGAAAGATTTACATTATTTGGTAATCAAGTAAGGTAGACTAAATTTGTTATTATGATATTAATGAAAATACATTTATGTAAGGATCACTATATTTGTGAAAATGTGATATTGTCTATTATAAACACGAAAATAAGAGACTATGTAAAGTTCTTCTTAAACAATAACACATCACCTTTGGGCAGAAGTGAAATTATTCAAGCATAGTTGCAAATCAAGTGTAACACATCACCTTTATTAGGCAATCAATTTATTAGGCACAAGTTAGTTTTGCAATACTAACGTCTAATTCAACCAAATTTTGAGTAAAGACAATCAATTTATTAGGCACAAGTTATTATAATTTATAAGTACCTTTTTTACTCTTTTATCAAATTTCAAATTTATAAAACATGATATAACACTATCACTCTCTAGAACACGCAAGGGTAAGTGCACCCACTGTTGGCGTAGTATAGTGATGGTAAGACACCAAGACCATCCAAGGACACAAGAGCTTTTAATACCGGAATATCGTCAATGTCTAATCTAACCAAATTTTGAGTAAATATTTTTAAATAAGTAAAATAAAGAAACTAAATAAATAAAAGAACAAATAGACAAGATAGAATCACTTGGTTCTGACTCGTCATTTATGTATCCTTTGATGATTTCCGCACTTTGGGATTTTTAAGAGATTATCTTAGTTATAGTGGCATGTCCCTCTTTTGGAGGCAACGCTACCCTCAACCATATTGGTTTGAGTCACCAGGGATATAGTCTCACAAGGCCAGAATATTGAAAGATAATTAAATAAGTTACTAATGCAAAATGTGGCATCTCTCTCTTTTGGAGGCAACACTACCCTCGGCCATAATGGTCTGAGTCAGCAGGGATACAGTCCCGTAAGGCCGGTTTAAAGTTTTAATAGTAGTTTATTTATAAGGGATTCAAGCTGTTCTTACTTCCCCCGATTTGATGCTATATGCCTCAAAGGAAGTCCTAATAAGCTTGAATCAAGTCCTCGTAGGATCTATACACTGAACGAGGCAAGAACTTTACCCAAACCACCCTTCTAACCCCATTCCAGGCAGTTAAGGCACTTTATATAGATAGTAAAGACACGAATGAGTGAGTCAACAAAACATGAAGAGATGATAGAATAAAGTTCACTTTCAATATAAAAAACTAGTTATTAAAGTCACTAATACATACCCAATTAAAAATTTACCAAATCTTGAAAATCAAAAGTAATACATAATTGAATTGTCTTCACCAAGTGATGTAAGAGATTAGCCAAGCATGGCCTTTGTTTGACAAAAACTCTTACGATCAATCTTGGAACCCGAGATACTACACACACTCTATGGATGGATGATGGATGAATGTGGTGGATGATGGTGGTGGGGTGGTGACAGGTGTGAGAGAAGTGGTTTGCAAAGGGATGAGTTGCAAGTGAACCAAGAACCTCTATTTATAACTGAAAACAGTGGGTTTACACGGCCACGTGCCCTTCTCCTTCTCTGTCTTCATTTAATGCACTTATCAGCCCAGATGCTCACACGGCCTCGTGTGTCAACGACACGGTCCCGTGGCCTTTGTAAATGTTGTACGATCCAAGATTTACAAATCTGAGAGTTGACCACGGCCTGTGTTCATGAGACACGGCCCCATGTCCCTTGTCTGCTTCTGTTTGTCTTTTTCTTCAGGAATCTTGAGTGGGCCACGGCCCCATGCCCGGCAGGCACGTCTCATGCTTGGCTTCTGGTTTGTTGTCTTTATTCTTAGGGTGAAGCATGGAGGGTCGGTATAGTGTATCAACTTCCCTTCTTCTGTATTTATGCTGGTTTTTACCGTTAGTTTGTTCCTTTTATACGTTTAAGCTCTTTTAATCCTGAAAGTCAAAAGTATACAAAGAAACACACTTTTTCCAACATTAGTACTAAAAAGGGTTGTTTTTATACCTTATTTGATATAATTTATATGTTGCATTTGGTGCATATCAAATACATAAATGTAACACATCACCTTTGGGTAGAAGTGAAACATTCATGTATTTTAGGCAAAATGTCATGTGAATATCAATGAACAACTATTAATAAGGTATGCAACATGAACATAACACATCACCTTTGGGCAGAAGTGTAATGTTCAAGTATGTAAGACTAATGTCGCATGTGTGTTTATGTCAATCATTAAGATGACTTGTTTTAAGGACACATGTTTCATGACCATGCTTGTTCATTGTTTAAGGGTATTCACTAATTGACAACACTTAGTAAGACTCGAGTAATAAGGTATATGTAACACATCACCTTTGAGCAGAAGTGAAACATCAAAAGGTTATTCAAGTTAAGCAAACTTAGTTTTGTAAAACATTTAATATGTAAGGTTGAACAAAACTAACCAATTGTTAAGTAGGAAACCACCTGAGTGGCGCCCGATATGTGAGTTTCAACTGATAGTGAGTGGCACGTTATAGTGTGAGTGGCACCTATTATCTGAGTGGAACCTGATAGTGAGTGGTGCCTAATAGCGAGTGGCACATGATGGGGTGAGTGGCGCCAGCTGATATGATACCCATTGTAAGTGATGCCTATAAGCCTCTTAATGTCAGTGACGCATATAAGGCTCTTTGTTTCTTACCACATAGATCGGATTCCCCTTTTGGTGTATGATTATGATAGGGTAATATGATCTTGAAGATCATGAAATTTAGACAGAGGGGTGAATAATGTTGTTGTTGTAATTGTGGTGACCAACCTAAAACCTCTCTAGTAATCTCTGTATATACACCAAGGGAAACCCTATTCTCAAATATGGGTAAATACTTCCATCAAATATTTAACATTTTAATGAATAGGCGAAATAAGGTCAATGATTAATTATAATATAAATGATAATAATGGCCATATGAATATGTATTAAATATATTCTAACAACATATTGTTCAAACTATCGGAAAACTACTTAAAGACACATCATACATGATCCAAGTGTTTTGCGTGACAGAGTTCTAAATGGTGTTTGCACAAGAGATATTATAAATTAACGAGCGTGAAGGATGGTGATGGTCTCATCGTCAACGGAGACAACACCACCACTAGGTAATGTTGATGGTGAGTCCCTACCATAATTCGGTTGTCTAAATATGAATGTCGGTTGATTAGGAGAAGGAAGCATTGTTTCATGATTACTCAACATAAAAGCTACGTCAGTCATTGTGGGCCAATCACTAGCCAATTCTTGAACACACAAGATCCCAACATGGATACATAGAAGAACTTTATGGGCATCAAATGAATCTCCCAAAGATGAGTCAACTACTGCCAAAACTTTGTCTTGTTTCCACAAGTCCCAAACCTAGAAAGGATGTAGATTGTGATAAAGTTTGTTTGGTGGGATGAATAATGAACAAAAAAAAATATACGCCAAATTTAGTTACTTACATGGCCGATCAAATTAACGGAGTTCTCCTTATAGTAGCTGCTATTTTTCCTACCATTGATTATCTCGAGAACTTGAATTCCGATACTAAAAACATCAGATTTTACATAAACAAGGCCTTCCATTGCATACTCTGGAGACATATAACCACTACAATCATATTATATCAACGTTAGATAAATGAAAGTAATTAAAACCATGTTGTGTTATAGATAGAAGAACTACACATACTATGTTCCAACAACTCTACGTATTTTAGCTTCATCTTCATCCCCACCAAAGATTCTTGTCATTCCAAAATCAGAAATTTTAGGGTTTAAATTTGTATCTAGCAAAATATTGCTTGCTTTTAGATCCCTATGGATGATCTTGAGCCTAGAATCATGATGAAGATATAGTAGTCCACGAACAATCCCATGAATAATCTGGAACCGTTTCTTCCAATCTAAAAGAGAAGCCTTTTCTTGATCTAGGTTGACATCATTCCGATGGGTATTTAGAATTTATTGAACTTTAAAAAGGAGTAAAGTTGGATATTGAGAACTTAATTGTAGGTTTAATAACAAACCGAATATGAAAGAATCCTAGCCTTTGTTTGGTAAGTATTTGTAAACTAGCACCGTTTCTTCCTTATGGAAGCAATATCCCAAAAGCCGGACTAGGTTTCTGTTGATGCAACAAATACTAGACCGATGGTAGTAGCTGGGCTGGTTAGGCAAAAGGGTTGAAGGGTTTGATTTTGCCTAACGCAGGTCGTGGGTTCCCCCCACGTTTGCAAGACATGGAGAGAGGTTCACTAGTTTGATTTTGTTGTTTGCTCGAGATCCTCCACTGAAATGTGTCCAGTTTCGGATGTGAGAGCAAATGGAATGTGTGTGTTGAATGTGATGGAGAGTGACTTGCATGGAACAAGTACTCGAGAGTTATGACCAGAGATCCCAATGGAATCAGGGCTGATCCAGAATGTTTCTAACACTAAATGAAGTGTCAATTTATAGGAAAGGTTATCTCCCAAAGAAGAAACCATTGACTAGTGAAATATGTCTGCAGTGGGGGACTTACCCTTTTGGGGGTTGAAGCCTTTTGACATGCGGGTAAAAGACTGTATTCTGTGGACTTGTCTTACTTTTGCAGCTAGGAGAGTTGTTGAAGTAATCAGAGACGTGACTGATTACTGTACACATGCTGCTTTATCCTAGCTCCTGGGGTTTTAACCTTTGAACCTTTTAACCTTTTAAGCGTTCATATGTCTAAGTCATTTTATTTGGTCTTGGGCTACCCCCGTCATCAGCCCCCCAAGTCAGAGGCTTTATCCTAGCTCCCGGGTTGTGATAAATCTATTGATCAATGTCCCCCTGGTTCGATTGCTTTGTACTGTCGGCACTTTGAATTTTCCAACCTTCGTCATCCTTTCTCGCTTTTTGTATTGAATGTTTTGGAGTATTATCGTGTTTCCTTTGGTAAAATTCATCCGAAGGGCATGGCTAGGGTTTTACACTTCGAGGTTTTATGTCGTGCCTGTGGTTATGACCCTTCGTTGTTGTTATTCTGTCGGTTTTTTCGTTTGGCAAAAACAGTGATTGGTTCACCTTCGAGACATCCAAGGTTGATACTTGTCTAATCTCTTCCATGATTACCACACCTGGTACTTGAAAGGATCCTTTTTTTCTTTTTGGGTTTCTGATTCTATTATCCCCTTCAAATGGTGTGGAGGCACCCGGATGCCGTTCTCAATGAACTGGAACCTTCCGAATCTGATTTGAATGAAGTTTTTCTTAAAGCCATCCGAGAGTGCCGTTCAAGGGTTCGTCCTTTTCCTGAACATTTGCTAGTTCTGTTAGGTGTTAGCAAATTGTGGGTTAGGGCTAATCGGGATCCAGTTCTTATGAGGAATGGCCAGGGTATGCTTTTTTCTTTGTTTTACCTTTTTGGAATTTCTTTATTTGGTGGCTTATTTGTTTTTTGGTTTACAATTTTTTGCAGTCATGTCTGCTTTGGACTTTATCAAGAGTGATGATACATCTGATGTTGCATTCACGGATGTTCAAGCCGCTGAAGGGGATGGTGTTGTTGCTAGGGGTGTAGAACAGAGGTTTGAAGATGCTGGTTATGTTAGTATTTCCAAAGTCAAGGGTTTTACTAAGCCTGCTGCTCCCAAGGCTTCAACCCGTCGTTCTACTCGTCGTTTGTTAAGGAGTGCACCTCAATCTACTTCTTCTGATCCGGTGGAATTAAGTGATGATATTGAGGCTTCTGAGGGTCAAGATGTTGATGTTGAAAAGGAGAAGAAGTTGGTTGTTCATGATAAGAAGAAGGCTTCAGCCAAGAAGGTTATGACTACTCCTGTTCAAGGTTCATCAAGCAGAGACGTTGAAGGGTTGAACGAAGATGAAGTTTATGTTCCTGATTGGTCTGTGAAGGTTGGTGATAGTTTCAAAGATCTGAGTGTTTGTGTTAATGTCTTAGCTCACTTTGCTCCTCCTGGAATTCGTGGTGCTATATCTGAAATGGAAAGTGACCATTGCATTTCAAGGTTGATGCTGAGTTCCTGCAACCTTTCTGCCTTGGTGGCTAAGGGTGTTACCCGTTTTCAGAAGGGGATGCAGGAATATGAGGAGTTTCTAAGAAGAAGGAGAAGATGAAGTCTTCAATGGCTGCAATGAAGAAGGAGATTGATGGGTTTTCAAAGAAAGAAGAAGCTTGGGTCAAGAAGGTTGGTGAATTGACAAGGAGGCACGATGTTGAGATAAATGATCTCAAGAAAAGCTTCGAAGCTGACCGATTGAAGTTAAAAGCTAATAGGGAGGCCTTGGTTGTTCAACAGAAGGCCTTTGATGAAGAGAAAGATGGTTTGAAAGCTTCAGTTGTTCAAGCCACTAGTGATAACCAGTGGCTCATCCAGCAAGGCTTCCACCAGGTTGTTACCTACCTTCTTCATTCCAACGAGTTCAACTCTGCCCTTGGGGAGGTTTATACAAAGCTGTTGAACTTGGGGAAACATCAAGGCCTTATTGTCGGCTTTAAACTTCATGAGTCTGGCCAGGCCTTGGAACAATCTCCCCTTTTCAGTCCTGATGCTTCCGAAGTGTTCAAGGCATCTGTCCAGCAGATGGAGAGGTTGACTTACCCGTATGTAAGTCAAGTTACTGATTTCTTTGGTAAATGTCTTTCTGTCTTAAAGGAACTGAAGCCGGCTGGGCTTAATGAAAAAGTTTGTGCTGAGGTGTTTGATTCCCTATCCAAGAAACGTTCTCGCTCTGGAGATAGTGATGAAACTTTTTCAGATAATGCCGATGTATCTAAGGAAGCAAATCTCCAAGGTTCAGCTGTTGGGAGTGATGGTGGGTCAAAGGCTAAGAAGTCAAAGAAGGCCAAGAAGGTTAAAGGTGATGGTTCCGGGGCTTCCAAGCCTCCTGTTGATGCTTGAAAAACATTCGTAGCTTTCTTAGCACCCAAAAACAATTTACTGGTTTGTATGTTATCTTAAACAATTTTAGGTTTTGTAGGAACCCCTAAGGTTCCTGCTTTGTGGTTGTGGTTTGGCCTTGGTGGCCGTTTGAACAATTTCTTAGGTTTACAAGCCACTAAGGCTTGCTTTAACTTACTTGGATGTTTGGAAGCCTCTTAAGGCTTCTTTTATTATGTTACTAAGCTTCTATTACTTTCCTTGTGTTATGTTTTTTGTGCTTGTGCCTGTTTTGGTAAGGCAGCTTAGATGGCTTTAAGCCTTCAAGGCTTCTGGCTGTTTAAATGTATATAGCTTGAAGCCTTCAAGGCTTCCGGTTTCTACTTTAGTTTTATGACTTGACGTCTTGGTTTGTATTTTTGAGATTGGGTTGTATGCAACCATTTTACTTGTGTTGTTGCATTGCTCCTTGAATTTTTATCTTTATGGTATTGTCTTTGTTGGGTTTGTGTTGTCTTTATGTTTTTTATACCTTAAAGGGTTCAGTGCTGCAGTCACTTAGCCTTGGTATTTATAACGAGAAGACATAGCACCTATCCTATTCATTATTTTCCTTAGTTTGATTTCATTTTGTAAGCCTGTTTTTTGATAATTTTTCTAAGGCTTAAGGAACATTTGGTGTAGGCTGTTTGGACCCGTCTATGAGACAACTTTGTTTTTAATTATGGGTTTCATGGAGTTGTATTGATTTAGAAACTCACCCCTTATATAGGTTCATTCAACCCTTGAACCTATTGAGCGATATGGCTTGGGAGCTCATCCCCTTACATGGCCCTTGCCATGGAGTTTTTTGCTAGGTTCTCAACCTGATTTTAGGATAGAAAGACAAATTTGATGAAACATCATCATTCATTCAAGAGACATTGTGTTACAAAAAGTGATCATAGTATAACTCTTGAAATACAACTTGTGAAATACAAACCAATCTTTAGACATGAAACCTCTTGAGGGTCTTTCCATTCCAATGTCTTGGAAGCTTTTTACCTTCTGAGTCGGCTAGCTTATAGGATCCACCCTTATCTGCCTCAAGGATGGTATATGGCCCTTCCCATTTTGGGTCAAGCTTTCCTTGGTTCTCTTTTTTACTAGCCTCATTGTTTCTAAGAACCAGGTCTCCTGGCTTGAAGCGTTCGTGCTTGACTCTTTTGTTGTAATAGGCTTCCATCATTTGTTTGTACTTGGCTTCCTGAATTGCAGCTTAGTCTCGTGCTTCCTCTAGGAGTTGTAAGTTCAACATGGTCTCTTTTTGGTTTGCTTCGGGATCCATGTTGACCGTTCTTTGTGTTACAACTCCTACTTCAGCTGGAATCACGGCTTCAGATCCAAACACCAAGCTGTAAGGTGTTCTTTTGTGGCTTGTTTTTTCGGTTGTTCTTATGGCCCATAGAACACTTGGAAATTCTTCAAGCCAATTGTTTTCGTGCCTTCCCAATCTGGCTTTGATCCCTTCAACTATGCTTCGATTCATCCTTTCAACCTGACCGCTTGATTGTGGATATGCCACTGAGCTGAAAACCTGAGCTATTCTGAACTCTTTGCACCAAATGCTGAAAGGCTTTTCAGCGAATTGCTTTCCATTATCGGTGACAAGCACTCCCGACAATCCATAGCGACAAATGATGTTTTCCCAAACGAAATCAATGACCTGTTTGCCCGTAATTTTTGCAAGTGGTTTAACCTCCGGCCACTTGGTGAAGTAGTCTATTGCAACTAGTAAGAACTTCACTCCACCTTTGGTTGGTGGGAATGGGCCGACGATATCCATTCCCCACTTATAAAATGGCCATGCTGAAGATATCGGGACCAGGTCATGCTTGGGCTCTTTGGGACCGGTGCATGAATTTGGCAAGAATCACACTTTCTCAGTTGTTCAGCAGTGTCTCGGTGCATGGAGGACCAAAAATACCCAAGGTTCATTAGTTTAGAAACCACCGTTCTTGCTCCAAAATGAGCTCCGCATATCCCTTCATGGACCTCTTTGATTAAGTACTGGCTTTGCATGGGACCGACACATCTCAGCAAGGGTGCAAGGTAACCCTTTTTATAGAGGATCTCACCTTGCATCACGTACTGTCTAGACTTGACTTTAACCCTTTCAGCCTCTGTTTGATCAGTAGGTAACTCACCATTTTTAAGGAATTTTTTAATTGGAGTCATCCAATTGGTGCCTTCTTCGGTGATTACATCTTGAACATCCAATTCTTCAATTGATGGAGTTTTCAACACTTCTACCAATACCTTTTTGGTGAGGTGGGCAAAGGTGAGAGAAGCGAGTTTACTCAAGGCATCAGCTTTCATATTTTGAGACCTGGGAATTTGCTTGATGGTACACGTTTGGAATGTGTTCATCAGCTCTTTGGATTTTTCTTTGTATCTCCTCATATTTGGCTCCTTAGCAACATAACTGTCGTTCACTTGGCTTGACACCAGCAACGAGTCTGTGAAGACTTCAAGCTTTTTAACCTTCATTTCCTTAGCCAACCTTAAGCCGGCTATCAACGCTTCGTATTCAGCCTCGTTGTTGGTGGTCTGAAAATCAAATCGAAGAGCATACGTGAATTCTAACCCTTCTGGGTTGGTCAGAATGAGCCCGGCCCCTGTCCCTTCAACGCTTGAAGCCCCATCGGTAAAAAGCTTCCAGGCTTCAAGGTCTGAGGGTTCAGTGGCAGCTGTGTTTACTTCAGTGATTATTTTTTTTTGGGACTTCTACAATGAAATCAGTCAAGACTTGGGCTTTGATGGCCTTTCTTGGAACATAGGTGATGTTGTGTTCACCTAGTTCCACTGCCCACTTGGCTAATCGTCCTGAATTTTCTGTTTTTTCAAGCACACTCTTAATGGGTTGGTCAGTGACCACTTGTATAGGATGTGCTTGGAAATACCTTCGAAGCCTTCTAGCTGTTTGGACTAGTACTAGAGCAAGTTTCCCCAAGGGAGGATACTTAATTTCTGCTAGTTTTAGAGTTTTGCTGAAGAAATAAACGGGTACCTGAACTTTGTCTCGTTCAATGGTAAGGACCGCACTTATTGCTTCTTCAGCAACCGAAAGGTATACAGAGATCAACTCTCCCGTTTCTGGGGCTGCAATGTCTAGGAGTGAAGCTAGGTGTTGCTTCATCTGGTTGAAGGCTTCCTCAGCCTCCTGTGTCCACTTGAAATCCTTCTTGTCAGAGCATCCTTTGAGCATTTTGAAAAGGGGCAACGATCTTTCAGCCAATTTTGAGGTGAAACACTTTAAGGCTGCAAGCTTCCCGTTTAAGCTTTCAACCTCTTTTTTGCTTCGTGGTGCCTTGGTTTCGAGAAAAGCTTTGACTTTGTTTGGATTGGCCTTTATGCTTTGTTTTCCCACAATATGCCCCAGGAACTTACCTTCTTCAAACCCAAACGAACATTTTTCGGGGTTGAGTTTCATGTTGACCTTCCTTAGGTTCTTGAAGGTCTCTTGGATGTCATCAAGCATTTGGTATTCTGTTTTGCTTTTGATTACCAAATCGTCGACATTTGCTTCCATGTTTCTACCAATTTGACTGGCAAAAGCCTTGTCAACTAGGGATTGGTAGGTTGCACCCGCATTTTTGAGACAAAAGGTCATCTTTTGGTAGCAAAAGATTCCTTTGTCCGTGTGAAAGGCAGTTTTTTCTTCATCTTCTTCCTTCATGAGAATTTGATGGTAACCCTTGTAAGCATCGAGAAAACACTTGAAAGGGTAACCAGTGAGGGAGTCAACCATGAGATCAATTTCTAGCAACGGGTAACAATCTTTAGGACAAGCCTTGTTCAAGTCCTTGAAGTCTATGCACATTCTCCAAGAGTTATCGGGCTTTCGAACCATGACTGGGTTTGCAACCCAGGATTGATACTTGACTTCCCGGAGAATTCCAGCTGATACAAGCTTTTCAACCTCTTGGTATGCAGCCAAGCTTCTTTCGGGTTCTAAACTCCGCTTCTTTTGGGCAACAGGCTTGACGTCTGGTGGTATTTTCAACTCGTGTTCAGCAATGCTTCGAGGGATGCCCGTCATATCTTCCGGGCACCAAGCAAAGACATCGATGTAATGTACCAGCAGCTTTTCAAGATATGAGAGAGTTTATTGTGAAAGGCTTGGATTAACCCTTATCCTTTGTTCAGGATACTTAGGGTTTATGATTAGCCTTTGTTTGTCTTCTTCACTCTTGGAACTTTCACCTTCAACCATGTAGGCCTCTTGAGTAGGTTGAATGGTTGCAATCCCTCTCTCGGTAGGAAACTTGACTATTCCATGACAAACAGAAATAACCATGTAGAATGCACACTGCCCTGGCCTTCCTATGATCACGTCATAGTTTGAAGGTATATTGATGACTACAAATGTGAGAGGTTGGACTCTCTCCTTCTGGCCTTCGCTGAAACGGACATCAAGGGTTAGTTGCCCTAAAGGCTTGAGGGGTATGTCGGCAATACCTTTTATGGAGGTCCCGGAGGGTTGAAGCTTTGAACGTTCCTCATTGCTTAAACGGTTGAAAAACTTCTCAAACATGATTTCAGCAGCTGCACCAGTATCTATGTCTGCCATGCTTGTTTGTAGTGTACCCACGGTTGCTTCAACCACAAGGGGATTTGAGAGTGGGTCTTTTTCTGTTGGAGGGAAAGAAACACACTGAAGCTCCCAAGCTTCCAACCGCTGCCGTTTGTGAGGAACCCTTCCATCAAAATCCACCATGTTAACTTCCTTGCCCTTTCCGTCGGCCATCTTGTCCCTTACCCCCTTCACTAAGTGAGCAAGCTCCCCGGACTTGACAGCCTCTTCGATCCTCTTTTTGGGTTGGAAGCAATCATTAGTATGGTGGCCCTTCTCTTCATGAAATTCACAAAATTGGGTGGAATTTTCATTCCTTTTGTTTTTAGGGAGAGGCCTAGAATTCCGAAACTAAAAACATCATATTTTACAGAAACAAGGCCTTCCATTGCATACTCTGGAGACATATAACCACTATAATCATATTATATCAACGTTAGATAAATGAAAGTAATTAAAACCATGTTGTGTTATAGATAGAAGAACTACACCTACTATGTTCCAACAACTCTACATGTTTTAGCTTCATCTTCATCCCCTCCAAAGATTCTTGCCATTCCAAAATCAGAAATTTTAGGGTTTAAATTTGTATCTAGCAAAATATTGCTTGGTTTTAGAACCCTATGGATGATCTTGAGCCTAGAATCGTGATGAATATATAGTAGTCCACGAACAATCCCCTGGATGATCTGGAACCGTTTCTTCCAATCTAAAAGAGAAGCCTTTTCTTGATCTAGGTTGACATCATTCCGATGGATATTTAGAATTTATTGAACTTTAAAAAGAAGTAAAGTTGGATATTGAGAACTTAATTGTAGGTTTAATAAAAACCAAATATGAAAGAATCCAAGCCTTTGTTTGATAAGTATTCGTAAACTAGCATCGTTTCTTCCTTATGGAAGCAATATCCCAAAAGCCAGACTAGGTTTCTGTGTTGAAGTTTCGCTATCAACGTTACTTCATTCTTAAATTCTTGCATCCCTTGACTCGAACTTTGTGATAATCTTTTGATAACAATTTCTAGCCCATTTAGTAGCTTACCCTGAGTATAAACAGTTAAAGGATAACTATATATAAATGCAAAGGCTATGATCATTGCAAGAATTGACAAGACATTACCTTATAAACTGAGCCGAATCCACCTTCTCCAAGCTTGTTTGAAGGAGAAAAATTATTAGTTGCCGCAACTATGGTGCTCAAATCAAACACATCTAAATCCACATTTTTGCCAATATCCTTCTCCATGAAAGCCCCTTCCATGGTATTCAAGCTATCTTCACCTTCATTTCGTTTCGTTTGACTGTATCAAACAATTAAGCAATAGTGAAGTTTATATTAACATTTATGTGAGTTACATTCCTCTTCTTTAGCATATATAAGTCTAAACCTTAAACCATGAAGCAGCAGTACTGACCCAGTCCACAACTCACCTTCATATTGTTTAGGTAGTTTTAGGTATAACATGATTTGATCCCAATTTATTCAATTGTTAGATCTTAGATGAACTATAGTACTGCTTAATTCCCGTTTCTGGGTAAAATGCTTTCAACTAATTTTTTACTTGCAATAAAAGGTAGCATTTAAGAGCTATGATTATGCTGACATCAAATCATTTATAGTCAAAATATCTTATTTGTGTTTATAGTTTGAAAATGGTTTAAACCATAAAAAAAAACAAATAAAAAAAGCTAAACGATTTAGTTTGGTTTCGTTGCAATGGATTCATGATTCCTATACACCAACAAGAATTCTGCATCACTCCAGATGATTAGTTTGTGATTTGAGCAGAATCTAATCAAACTTAAAATTATTTTACCCAAAGATGAATCGATTAAAAATAAATGAATTTATACATATGACATACCATTATTTTTCTTCCTTATGTAACATCAAATGAAGGTACACAAGAGAAAGCCTGCTGCAATCAATGGTATCCCGAAGATCAGAAATCGATTTTTGTGCCTTCGGCTCTTCTTCGATAAGTACTTCGCTGAAAATATTACATAAGATTAATTAATATTTTCTTATAATGAAATATGAAAATAGTACATCAGATATTTGTTTATGCATTTGATTGTGACATACTAACATGCTATATTTTTAATTTTTTTCACTACGATACTCGAACATGCATGCCTATGGTGGGTTACTTTCACTATTGCGTCAGTTGGGTATAATCAGTCGCGTAAGTAGCACCATTTGCGGAGGTGTGACAAGCCACAATGTATCCATATTGTGGTACTCAATTAGTAATATTTGGGGAGACGTATGAATTGGTCCTAGATTAAATTGTTTTGTTTTGGTGACTGGTAGTGTGTGCTTGGACCTAAAGATGTGAAACAAAAGAAAACACACCAAAATTATTAGTAGGATTATTTATTATTTATATCTATATTTTGAACTCTTCAAAGTATATATATTTTAATTACGAGTAAATTGTCATTTTAGTTCCTGGTGTTTGACTAAAATTGTCACTTTATTTCAAATAGTTTTTTTCATGCCATTTTAGTCAAAATAGTTTTGTTTTCTGTCATTTTACTCCCTGACTTTTGTCATTTTTTGTCATTTTCATCGACCACCACCACCACCTCCCACCACCCACCCTATCACAACCTTTTATCATCGCCACCACTTGCCTACACTATTACCACCCACCCACCCAACCACCATCACCACCCACCATTTCAACAACCACCGGCCACTTTTCCGCCACCCACGTCATCAACCAACACCGCCGCCATCATCGTAAAACCAACAACCACCGTCACCATCTTCACTGTAAACCGGCATAACACCATCCCCATATCATCGCAGCTGCAAAAAAAAGAAAGAAAATTGTGGTTTGACCAAAATTCACCTAAGTTAACAATTTTTTTTGAATGAAGTTAGTGAGTTTGATGAAAATGGCAAAAAATGAAAAAAGCCAGGGACTAAAATGGCATAAAACAAAACTATTTTGACTAAAATGACAAGAAAAAAACTATTTGAACTAAAGTGACAATTTTGATCAAATCTCAAATACTAAAATGGCAATTTACTCTTTATTTACCGTATATTAATTTAACTTAATAATTGTGTATGAGTTTTGCTTTTATTTTTATTTTGTTAGATTATTTTACTATTTTATTATATCTAGCTTAGTTTATTTATTTATAGTTTATTTGATTAAGTTTAACTATTTATATAATTATTTGTACAACTTTTGTGATCATTATCATAAATAAACATGTTTTAAAAGTTATATTGGTAAAAAAATTATAACCAAACATTTTTGTTTCATGTAACCATTAGATATCAATGCCACTTCAAGAAACTTCAATAAGATATTGTTGAAGCCCATATTTACATATTTACTGCAATGTTAGGAGAAAGGCTAAATAGGTGATTCAAGGTATTATGTATGTGGCGGCTTGGTGTATTTGGAAGGCGAGAAACAATAAGAAGATTTTCTAATATCGATGTAAACCCCATAGAGACTACTCAAAACATTAAGTCTCTCGGGTTCTTGTGGTATTGGAATCGGTCTAAAGATATGTCTTTGAGTTGGAAAAAATGATGTAATTTTGATTTGATGTAGTTTGCTGTTGTTGTCGCCCCTGTTTTTTTTTTGGGGTGCTTTTGGCGTTGTTTATAAAATTCTCCTGTCAAAAAAAAAACTTAATGATTCGGACCTCTTATCAGTCCAGCACTTAACCATTCAGAAATTCCCAAACAGTAAAAATATATATGTATAGATAACCTGAAAATGAATAAAAGGGTTTGTTTATATTGGACGAAGCCCAAGTTAGGTCAAAGCCCATAGATGGTGGTGCTAGTAATTAAATTAATATTAATCAGTCACGGAAGATGGCCTAGACAACTAGAAGCACGCGTATTCCACGATCCCCTTGTTATTTTATTCATTAATCTATACATTCATTCAAGTTTACGAAAAAGAAATAATGTTGTAGAAGCTTCGCACAGACAATGTTGTAGAAGTTTCACACAAATCAAATCTACGAAACAAAAAGTCCAAAAATCAATTTGTGAAACAGAAGTCAATCTCATATTCAAAAACCGGTCCAATAGAAAGCCTTGTAATGATTGGAGATCGATTTGTGACAATCTAGGTTGAAAAACAAACTCTGATGTCTCCGGAGTGGGGTGGGTGTTCGCTTTGATACCAAGCTAATAATCCTTTGTGTGTAATTGTAAAAAGTTGTATTAATTTTGATTAGGTTTACAAACAGGAGGGGCTTATATACTATACATATTACATCTAATTACATTGTGTCTAAGATGGAGATATAGGAATGAGGGAAAATGTGTATGGAAGAAAGTTGTTGAGGCTTGTCACTCTAATAAAAGAGTATGGTCGGTTTTGCCTCTCAATAGAGCTATCATAGGAGGAGGTGCGGTTAATATAGTTATATTGGAATTCAAGCTTAATATTAATGGTCTCAAAACTCACAGATTAATTAAAGGAGTGGTGGAAACTAGAAAAGCATGAGGTTTTGGATTGATCCTTGGGCTTGAAATTAGGGATGGCAAAAATATCCAAGTTCGACGGATATACTCGAAACCTGATACAAATGGGACAGGTATACCCGATACCCGACGGGTATTGGGGCGGGTATGGGATTAGTTTTAAAAATTTTCACGGGTATGGGTCGGGTATGGGATTAGGTGATACCCGACCCGATTACCTGAAACCACATGCCCGTTTACCCGAACTATATAATCGATCATATATCCGATTTTTTTAATTTTTATTTTTATTTTTCATTAACCTTTTGTCTATTAGTGATTTATATTAGTATGTTCATAATGTAAAAAAAAAAATTTTTTAGTATATGTATTTGATAATAGTATTTATGTTTTGTATGTTGTGAAGTATATACATATAAGTGTATAAGTATAAGTATTATAAAGTTATTATTAATTTATGATAAAACTTATATGTATGTAATGTACATTTTTTTGTTTATAACAGTAGTTGTATAAATAAAATTATATAATAATTATAATAGTAAAGAAATGTATTTGGAAATCCCAACATCTATCTTTCAACAAACTAATGGGTATACCCAATAACCGCGGGTATACGCGATACCCGATAGGTAATTACCCGACAAATGGCCGAAGGGTATTGGGTCGGGTATAGGACATGATTTTACAACTAGGTATGGGTATGGAATTACCAATACCCGACCGAACCCAACCCATTGCCATCCCTACTTGCAATGAGCCTCTTAAAGATATATTACCGAATTTATTCAATTTGGATGAAGATAAATGATGCAAGGTTGCGGATCAGGTTGATAGAATATCAGAATTTTACGTAGAAATTGCGTTGGAAATGGGTCCCTTCGACATACTTGGAGTTGTCGGAATGGCAATGTGCAACAATATGTTGGATACGGTAAGTGATGGGCGTGTGGTGTTATAGTTTTTTATGTATATTTTTAGCCCTTTTTACACGTTAGTCAAGTTTTAAATTTATAAAACACGATATTTTACAAACACCAAACACACATATGGGCAAGTGCACCCATCGTGAGCGTTGTATAGTGTTGGTAAGATACCGAGGTCGTCCAAGGACACAAGAGCTTTTAGTACCGGTTTATCCTCAACGTCTAATCAAATCAAAAGTTTAGAAAAAGGTTTTAAACTAGAAAATAAAAACTAAAAATGCTGAAAAATAAAAATAAAAATAAAACAGATAGACAAGATGAATCACTTGGATCCGACTCGTGTTTAGTGTAACCTTTGATTATTTCCGCACTTTTGCACTTTTTAAGAGATTATCTTAGTTATAGTAGTAGGCCCCTCTTTTGAAGGTGACGTTACCCTCAACCCAATAGTTTGAGTCAGTAAAGATACAATCCTAAAGGGTTGGATTATTGAAAGATAATTAATTAAGTTATTAATGCGTAATGTGGTAGGCCCCTTTTTTGAAGGTGACGTTACCCTTGGCTAAGCAGTCTGAGTCAGCAGGGATACAGTCCTAAATAGCCGGGTTAATGTTTTAATAGTAGTTTACATATGAGAGAATCAAGGAGTTCGGACCCCCGCCATCCAATACCAGTGGGTATTGAAGGAGGTCCTACTAAAGTTGACCCATGTCCTTGCAGGATCTATACACTGAACAAGGCAAGACTCTTACCAAACCATTCCCTTAACCCCCGACCAGGTAGCCAACATATCTCCATATAGACCGTGGAGATATGAATGGTGAAAATCTTTTATTTTATATAGACAGTAAAGTAATGCCAAGACACCACGGACAAATGATAAGGAAGATTCACCTTCAACATAAGAAACTAGTTATTAAAGTCATTAATACATAACCAAATAAAAAGTGCGAAAAGATTAAAAATAAAAAGTATTACACTAGACACTTGTCTTCACCAAGTGATTTAAGAGACTTAGGCAAAAATGGCCTTTGATTGTAAAGAACTCTTACAATCAATCTTGGATCCCGAGACTACTCACACACTCTATGATGGATGATGGATGATGGATGATGGTGGTGGATGTGGGTTGTGATGGTGGTGGTGGGTGGGTGAAGTGTGAGAGAGGTGGTTTGCCAAGGGATGGTTTGCAAGTGAGCCAAGCACCCCTATTTATAGCCTGCACAGAAGCCCGGACACAGCCCCGTGTCCATTGGACACGGCCCCGTGTCCACCCATCTTCTCTTTCTTCATTAAATGTAGTTTGTCCGCATTAGTTGACCGTGCCCCCGTGTCCGCTGAGCACGACCCCGTGTGCAGAAGCGTATCTGTACTATCAAGATTTTCCTAGATTCTGCGAATCTTAGAGTTGACCACGGCCCCGTGTCCGCTGGACACGCCCCCGTGGTGGGTGATAGAAGCTTCTACAACTTTGTCTTTTCTGCAGACACTTGGGTACGCCCCTGTGCTCATTGAGAATGAGGCGTGTTCAGCCTTCTGTCTTCTTGCTTTTGCTTGGGAGGATGCTGTCGAGGGGTCGGGCATGCCACGTTTATTCATTTTCTTGTATTTATGTTAGATTTAGCTGCCTTTTTGCTTCTTTTGTTCATTTGAGCTCATTTCATCCTGAAAATACAAAAGGAAGACAAAAACACACTTTTTCCAACATTAGTACTAAAAAAGGGTTAGTTTTATGCCACAATTGATGTAATTTATATGTTGCATTTTGCGCACATCAGTAAGATTTGAGGAAAACTATAACAACCCTCCTGAATTTTTCTAACACCCTAAAATATATTAAAATATTCCAATATGTCTTAAAATACACCCCGTATGTGAAAACCGAGCCCAAAATATGATATAACATTAAAGATTAAATAAAAAACAAGAAAATTGAGTTTGTCACGGGCCGCGTAGCCCATAGCTATGTTTTACGCGGGCCGCGACAGCAAGGCGATCAGGCGACACCCGGTGCCGCCACGTGTCATCATCGTTGCGGAGCTAGCCGATGACCCGGACAAGTTAGACCCTACCCGGTCTACTAAGCGGGCCACGTAGCCCGTGGTCTCACATTACGCGGGCGCGTGAAACCCAAAATCAGCCCCTATAAAGCTGGAGCTCGGGCCTTCAGTCGAAACTCGTTCAAAACTCTTTCTCTCTCAAAATTTTCTTATAGTAGGCATAATCTCCGGGCATAATACCCCCTAAATAACGAAGTTCTGCTCCGTTGTAAGTATTATAACCCCTGGATACGTATTAGATACTGAAGAAACACTAGATAATTGACCGGAATCGAATTATCTAGGGGATTTGAATCCGCATAAAAAGGTGGGTTTCTCTGATAAACTCTGCAAAACAATGCCCCGTTAGCCTCGTCAAGGGGAGAAAGGGGTTCTCTCCTTGACCCGACTCCGGCGTGAAAATAAGTATGTGTTTATGACGAAGAAGAAGAAGTATTAAAGAAGTGTGTGTAACTTGAATTTTATACCTGAATTGATCTCATATTTATAGCCGGGAGTTTTTGGGAGGGAAAACCCGTTATTGAAAAGTTGACGGAAGATGCTAACGCCGTAGCGGTTATTTCTTTCTACCGTTAATCCCTTTGATCCGACGTGATAGCACACGGATCGCTGTTTAGATCAAAGGCTGGGGTTTTGCCACGTGGAAAGTGGACAAGTGATGATTTCTTTCTATTTCCATGCCATCACCGTGACTCTAAGGGACGTTGGGAAGATGACACGTGGCCCAGACGGTTGTAACCGCCTGGGTGGTGAACGATTAAGTCTTCTAGAAGATTACTGCAGTAATCTGGTGTGACTTTTTACCATGTGGTATCAGTTAAGTAAATAATATCCAAGTCTGGATATTATTTAGGATTTTCATCCTTTATGAAAGCGCAAGGGTTTGTGACTTACTTTTGGCGCGCGAGTATTGTTTGCTATCTGCCTTAAGCCTTTCTTTTATAAAACCAGTGCGCGGCCACGCAAGGTTAAAAAGAGCTTGAAAGACGAGGTTGTGGAGTGATCCGAAGTACTTATTACAAGGTTTTTGGGACCTTACCCCTTCAGATACTCTGCCCGATTGATCTAGGGTTCCGTAACGGCTGTCGTGGTTCTGCCCGACGTAGTCATTGGAATGCCGTCTCGGGGAGGGTATTACTAATGTTAAAATGGGTTATTATACTAACGCATGTGCATTTGTGTAATTTATAGATTGTCACCAGGAAACCCTAAAGGATAATCGAAGACAGCAATTTGAGTAATCTCCTTTTTGCAAACTGTTTTTACAAAACCTCACACGATTAATTATATATTAAGCAGTTATTGAGTATTTGTAAGGATATAATTATCATCGGTATGTTGGGGTTTTGTATACAAAATTTGTTACTGCCTTGCGAGGGGTAACATTTCCACAAGTCGGGTTGACAGTACCGTGGGTGGTAATTGATATGACTTGGAAACAAATGTAATTGCGAGACCGCGCTTAATACTATACAATGGTTTTTATTTAAACTTGATTAAACTGGGATTCACTCACCAGTATTTTCCATTGACAAAATATTTTTTAACGCGTTTCAGGTAATAAAATGTGAAATCCAAATAGAAGCCAGCTGGACAACACTGAAGGCTTGAAAAAGTGGCAATAAAGTTACCTAAAATAAATAGATGTCTTGTTAAATAAAAATAGGATTTATTCCTATGAAAATGTGTGTATTTAAAACTTGGGTTTTATCCCATGTGTTTGATATTATGAAAGTGTGGTATTTTACTATGATAAAATATTTCCTAACTACGGTCCTAATGTAATTTCCGCTGCCAAAATGAATAAACAACAGATACCACCGAAACTGGCCGCGGCCGCCCGTCCCCGGGTTGTTAGGGGACGGGGGTTGCGACTGAAGGTGGTATCAGAGCTAAGCCACTGATTCAGCCACAGAAGTGTTCTGCTGACACCAAAATTCAATATGTTAGGAAATAAATTATGGAACTACGTGCATAATTGTATTTTATTGTTATGTGTTATTTGACTATTTGTTAGTTTACAGTATGAGCGACCAAGGACCATCTGACGTATACCGTCAATTGTCTGGTTCGCCTAGAAGCGAAGGCGCCTCTTCACAGCCTGCCCTCTCAGGGTACTCTGCTGATACTGAAGAAGGAATATTCGTGTTTAAGGCTCAGTCTAAAGAGCCATTCCCTCAGAAAAATAGAGGATGGTTCAGTCGGGGAGCACATGAGCGTAGGAAGCGAATGAAAAAGTTACAAGAACAGGGAACACTAGCAGCAGCCAAAAGAGAAACCGATGCCCATGCCCAAGACATGATTAATAGGGGTTTAGCTAATTTCCATATCTTAGCAACCACTGCAGCCGACCCTAACCTGGAACAAATGATAGCACCCCAACCACAACCACCATTTCCTGACCAGCCAATGGAAATAGAAAACCCTGAAAATCAAGTAGAAATGCATGATTTTAACCCAGAGGAGATACCTAGGGTACCCGAACCAAATCCCTTAGACCCAAATTACGACCCGTGGTGGGACGACAATAGGGACTATGTGCAACGTTACCACATGACAGAAGACGTGCCTATGCCAAATCTAGGAGCATACCCAGGTTTGGACCCTCTAGATCCCTATTATGATAACGATGTATACATTAGGGAGATTTTAGAGAATCCTTACCCGTTTCAGGCACCTACACCCCTATACCAGGAACCCGCACCCCAGATTCCGAACCCAGTCCTAGAACCTACACCCCCAATGAGTGCAGAAAATGTACAAGAACTCAGGACATTTGGTGAGGAAATCTTAGAGAGTAGTGAAAGGATGAGACAGGTGGGAGAGCGACTCGTCTGGAAGTACGACGAGGGCAATATGGATTTCTGGATGAATCCATATCCATGAATTTGATGGTAGAGATGGTGATAATAATAATAATAATAACATAATATAATATATATTATGTGTGTTTGAAAAAAAAACTACGGATGCCTACTATTAGTAGTGTAATTTTTGTTTCGGTTGTATTGTAATTTTAATTTTCAGTTCTGGCTTGTACTAGATGCATATTATATAAAAATAGAGTAAGTCGCATTGATCGATGCTTTTGACCAAAATGTGTGTCATGTGATTGGCTATATTAAACATTATTTTGTGATATTAATATGTGGTAAATGTTTAAAATTCAGATGGACAACGAAGTGAACCAGGAAAACCAGAATGATAATATTCAGAATGACAATAACCCGATTAATGAGAATCCAAACAACAATAACAATGGAAACCATGTGGATAATAGTGCCATCCAACACATCATGGCACAAGGAATAATAGATGTGATGCCATTTATTATCCAAACTGTTAAGGAAGCGGATAATAAAAGCAAGCATAGCAGTAAGCGACCAACTGAACCTGAACACAACGTGAACAATGGACCTATACTTCAAGAGCCCATTCCCAAAAGAAGAAGAACCATGCCTTATGGTTGTTCTTATAAAGAATTCTGTTCTTGCAAACCAATAGAATTCTCGGGCAATGAAGGACCCATTGCAACTCTACGCTGGATAGAAAAGACTGAGGCTATTTTAAAAATAAGCAAATGTGCGGAAGAAGATAAGATAATGTTTGCTTCCAACCTGTTTAAAAACTCAGCCTTAGAATGGTGGAACACTATCCTTCAGTCAAGGGGAAGTGATAGGGTTTACAACATGGAATGGGAGGAATTTAAGAATATGGTAGAAAGGAAATTATGCCCTCCCAACGAAAAGGAACAGATAGCAAATAAGTTTCTGAACCTTAGGATGACTGGAGTAGATAGTAAGGGTTATACTACTACATTCTTTGAATATGCTCGAATAGTACCAACCCTTGCATCACCAGAACCTGTGCTGATCTCCCGTTATATTTGGGGATTAATCGGGGAAATTAGGCATGTAGTAAAGGCAGCTAGACCTCAAACCATAGAAGAAGCTGTAGAATTAGCAAATACCTTGACAGATGAATTAGTGCGTACACGAGAAGAAGACCAGAGGAGGAACCTAGCCCAGAGGCTTACCCAAGAATTTCGTTATGGAAATTCTAACCATAGGAACGTAGGTTCTACATCTGCACCGTATTGCAAAGCTTGCAAGAAGAAGCATTCGGGAAAATGCTCCACTCACTGCAATTTCTGCAAGATGCCAGGACAAAAGTAAGAAGATTGCAGGAGGAAACCTAATAATGGAATGTGCTTCAACTGTGGAGAAAAAGGCCACATCAAGCCCAACTGCCCGAAACTAGCTCCAGCTGCGAACAACAAGAACACCAAAAATGCTAGAGCATTTGTTCTGACGGCAGACGAAGCTAAGATGATTCCAGACGTGATAGCCGATACGTTTTTAGTTAATGATGTTTTTGCTAAATTTTATTTGACTCTGGTGCGAACCAAAGTTTTATTAATACTTCGTTTTGCAAACTTCTAAATCAATCATTAACTAAACTTCCACAAGAATGTCTAGTATAGACAGCGAATGGAGAAACCGTTAGGATTTCTTAAATCAAAAATTTATGGCAAACCTTTACCCAATGAATCTGGCAGGATTCGATGTCGTTTTAGGAATGGATTAGTTAATAGCCAATAAAGCCAGTATTTTATGTGATCAAAAGTCAATTCAAGTAAATTCACCAAAAGGTGAAAAGATTATAATTAAAGGAGATAAGCCATCTAGATCCACTAAATTCATCTCTGTGATGAAAACAGCAAGTTGTATAAGAAAAGGATCTATAGTGTATTTAATTTCCATAATCACTAACACTAAAGCAAAAGAACTAAAGGATATTCCAGTAGTGTCTCAGTTTTCATATGTATTCCCAGAAGAATTACCAGGACTACCACCGGACAGAGAAGTTGAATTCAGAATTCACCTGCTACCAGGAACAGCACCGATTGCCAAAGCACCTTACCGTTTGGCACCAACAGAAATGCAGGAACTGAAGAAACAATTAGACGAATTGTTGGAGAAAGGACTCATACAGCCAAGCTCATCACCATGGGGAACACCGATTTTATTCGTCAAAAAGAAGGACGGATCGATGCATATGTGCATTGACTACTGTGAATTGAACAAGGTCACGATTAAGAATCGATACCCATTACCAAGAATCGATGATCTGTTCGATCAACTGCAAGGAGCTCGATTTTTCTCTAAAATCGATTTAAGATAAGGATATCATTAATTGAAGGTACAGGAAGAGGACATTCCTAAGACCGCATTTATAACAAGGTATGGCCATTATGAATTTACTGTCATGCCATTTGGTTTAACCAACGCCCCAGCTGCATTTATGGACATGATGAACCGAATATGTAAGCCATATTTGGATAAATTCATAATTGTTTTTATTGATGATATTCTCATTTACTCTAAGAGTAAAGAAGAACATGCAAGGCATTTGCACGCACTTCTAAGTTTACTAAGAAAGGAAAAGCTTTATGCTAAGTTTACAAAGTATGAGTTTTGGTTAGAACAGGTACAGTTTCTTGGACACTTAGTTGATCATGAAGGAATTCATGTGGATCCCGCCAAGATCGAAGCGATTACCAAATGGAAAACCCCTGAGTCACCAACCGAGGTTAGAAGTTTCTTATGATTGGCCGGTTATTATAGAAGATTTATTCGAGATTTTTCTAGAATAGCTATTCCCTTAACTAAGTTAACCTGTAAATCCATTAAGTTTGAATGGGGACCAAAGCAAGAAGAAGCCTTTAGAATTCTTAAGCAAAGACTGACCGAAGCACCCATACTAGCGTTACTAGAAGGAACTGAAGACTTTGTAGTCTATTGTGACGCTTCTAAGTTAGGTTATGGATGTGTATTGATGCAACGTCGAAAAGTTATAGTTTATGCATCTAGACAGCTTAAGAACCATAATTTTTGCCCTGAAAATTTGGAGACATTACCTTTACGGTAGTAAGTTTACCATTTTCACAGATCATAAGAGTTTAAGGTATGTTTTCAGGCAAAAAGATTTGAATATGAGACAAAGATGCTGGATGGAAATACTTAGTGATTACGATTGCAATATCCAGTATCATGCAGGAAAGGCAAATGTAGTGGCTGATGCTTTAAGCCGAAAGTATCAAGAAAAACCAAAAAGGGTACGTTCTCTTAAATTAAATCAACAAGTAGATTTAAATGAACAGATTAGAAAAGCACATGAATCAGTAATCAAGGAAGATACTAAAAAATTAAAAGGAATGATTAAAGAATTAGAACAAGAAACCGATGGAATTTGGAGATTCCATAAGAATAGAATGTGGATACCTAAATTAGGAAACTTACGTCATCGTATATTAGAAGAAGCCCATAAGTCCAAGTATACGATGCATCAAGGAAATGATAAAATGTACCATGATTTAAGGAAGAATTTCTGGTGGATAGGAATGAAGAAGGATATAGCAGCTTATGTTTCTAAGTATTTAACTTGTTCACAAGTTAAAGCGGAACACCAGAAACCCTCAGGTTTGTTACAACAACTAGAGATGCCAGTGTGGAAATGGGAAGTGATAACAATGGATTTTGTTACCAAATTACCCAAAACAAGGAAAGGTAATGATACAATCTGGGTGATTGTAGATAGGCTAAGTCAGCCCATTTTCTACCAATGAAGGAAACTTTCAGTATGGAACAATTAGCTAAGTTATATGTAAATGAAATAGTTTCATTACATGGAATTCCTTTATCAATTGTTTCTGATAGGGATAGCCGTTTTACCTCTCATTTTTGGACAAGTTTCCAAAAAGCCATGGGAACCAAGCTAAATCTAAGCACAACCTATCATCCTCAAATGGACGGACAAAGCGAAAGGACAATTCAGACAATGGAGGACATGCTTAGAGCTTGTGTAATTGATTTCAGGGGTAATTGGGACGATCATTTACCCTTAATAGAATTTTCTTATAATAACAGTTATCACACAAGTATCAATGCTGCACCATTCGAAGCACTTTATGGACGAAAGTGCCGAACCCTAGTCTGTTGGGCAGAAATTGGGGAAAAGCAACTATCTGGACCTAAAATAGTGCAAGAAACCACTGAGAAGATTATTCAAGTCAAGGAACGACTGAAAGAAGCACGTGATCGACAAAAGAGCTACGCTGATAACAGACGCAAGTCGTTAGAGTTTCAGGTAGGTGACAAGGTATTATTAAAAGTCTCTCCTTGGAAAGGAGTGGTAAGATTCATCAAAAGGGGAAAGCTAAGTCCCAGGTATGTTGGACCTTTTGAGATTATTAGAAGAATAGGACCTGTAGCCTATCAGCTACAACTTCCAGAGGAAATGGCAGGAATACATGATGTATTTCATGTATCTAATCTCAAGAAATGCTTAGCTGATGAATCACTAGTAGTGCCTCTTAAGGGTATAGAGGTAAATGAACAACTTAAGTTTGTAGAAAGACCACTACAAATTGAAGACAGAAAAGTCAAGAACCTCAAGCATAAGAGATTAATTCTGGTCAAAGTGAAATGGGACTCCAAAAGAGGACCAGAGTATACATGGGAACTTGAATCAGAAATGCAAAGGAAATATCCACACTTGTTTCAGTAGATCTCGAGGACGAGCTCTAAAACAAGGTGGGGAGGATATAATAACCCTCCTGAATTTTTCTAACACCCTAAAATATATTAAAATATTCCAATATGTCTTAAAATACACCCCGTATGTGAAAACCGAGCCCAAAATACGATATAAGATTAAAAATTAAATAAAAAACAAGAAAATTTAGTTTGTCACGGGCCGCGTAGCCCATGGCTACGTTTTACGCGGGCCGCGACAGCAAGGCGATCAGGCGACACCCGGTGCCGCCACGTGTCATCATCATGGCGGAGCTAGCCGATGACCCGGACAAGCTAGACCCTACCCGGTCTACTACGCGGGCCACGTAGCCTGTGGTCTCACCTTACGCGGGCCGCGTAGCCCGTGGTCTCACCATACGCGGGCCGCGTGAAACCCAAAATCAGCCCCTATAAAGCTGGAGCTCGGGCCTTCAGTCGAAACTCGTTCAAAACTCTTTCTCTCTCGAAATTTTCTTATAGTAGGCATAATCTTCGGGCATAATACCCCCTAAATAATGAAGTTCTGCTCCGTTGTATGTATTATAACCCCTGGATACGTATTAGATACTCTGCCCGATTGATCTAAGGTTCCGTAACGGCTGTCGTGGTTCTGCCCGACGTAGTCGTTGGAATGCCGTCTCGGGGAGGGTATTACTAATGTTAAAATGGGTTATTATACTAATGCGTGTGCATTTGTGTAATTTATAGATTGCCACCAGGAAACCCTACAGGATAATCTAAGACAGCAATGTGAGTAATCTCCTTTTTGCAAACTATTTTTACAAAATCTCACACGATTAATTATATATTAAGCAGTTATTGAGTATTTGTAAGGATACAATTATCGTCGGTATGTTGGGGTTTTGTATACAAAATTTGTTACTGCCTTGCGAGGGGTAACATTTCCACAAGTCGGGTTGACAGTACCGTGGGTGGTAATTGATATGACTTGGAAACAAATGTAATTGCGAGATCGCCCTCAATACTGTACAATGGTTTGTATTTAAACTTGATTAAACTGGGATTCACTCACCAGTATTTTCCACTGGCAAAATGTTTTTAACGCGTTTCAGGTAACAAAATGTGAAACCCAAATAGAAGCCAGCTTGACAGCACTGAAGGCTTGGAAAATTGGCAGTAAAGTTACCTAAAATAAATAGATGTTTTATTAAATAAAAATAGGATTTATTCCTATGAAAATGTGTGTTCTTAAAACTTGGGTTTTATCCCATGTGTTTGATATTATGAAAGTGTGGTATTTTACTCTGATAAAATATTTCCTAACTACGGTCCTGATGTAATTTCCGCTGCCAAAATGAATAAACAAAAGATACCACCGAAACTGGCCGCGGCCGCCCGTTCCCGGGTTGTTAGGGGACAGGGGTTACGACAAAAACAAGGATCGTTGGGAGTTCTTGGGAAAGGATTCGGGACGGTTCTCAGTTGGTTCAGTTAAAAGGTTACCAAATTAAGATTATAATTCGAGTCGGGATTATATTTTGGATAAGTGTAAGTGGGTTCCGGTGAAGTGAATATCTTTGCGTGGAGAGTGGAGAGGATTCGGATCCCAATGTTGATGACTTGAAATAGGGAGAATGTCTAAGTGGGCTCGCGGAGGTGTGTGCTATATGATTCGGATTTGGAAACAATGGAGCACTTGTTTACATTGTGCTTAATGGTACAGTCTTATGGCAACACATTATTTCCTAGTGTCGGATGAACCAAATATAAACATATTGTTGTTTTTCGAAAAGTATATTCATTCACAAAACTGCACTACCAAAATAGCAGGAGCAGTAGACAACATAATCACGATGTATGTTTCATATCTACATCAGATTTGCGGGTAGGCAGAAAGAAGAAGATTCGTTAAAGACAGAGGCTTTGAATCGTGTCATTTCTGCAAGGGAAGAAAAAACGGTAGAAACGGCTAGCTTGTTTTTTTCTTTGGTCGTTGGTTAAGAACAGGGTTGTTCTTGTGACCTGGGAAAAGGTAGATCCGAAAGTGGTCAAGTGGGATTGAAGTTGTGGATAAGAGGATATAACAATGGTAAAATATGGAAGTTCTATGTGTCACACCCTGATATTTACAGCTCAGCCTGGTGGGCCCGGTGGGGAGTATTGTGACGTAGTTGATATCATCATAGTTAATTAACACAATTATAGCACAGCGGAAGTCTTGGAATATAAAATATTATTACAAACCCAAATGTTTGAAAACATCAAAGTATTTATTATAGACGAGCCTGTAATATCAAATCCACAGGTGGATCCTTACAGAATGTATAAAATCAAGTTTAGCAGACTTTAAGGCATCTTTAAGGATTTGCAAGATCCTCTATTTCAACACCGCAACTCCCAGCCTATTACGAGTAGTACCTGTCACTTAGTCTTTTGAAAATACGTCAGTTTTCACTGGTAAATACAATTAACTGACTCTTTTAAAAAGAGTTTACGAAAATTGATTTAGGCGCACAAGGCACAAAACCACTTATAACTTGGGACAATCTTTAATAAAATCTTGTATACAGTTTTACATGTTTGTCATACATATGGGGCCGGTTTGGAAGCCGGTCATGATTAACCAACTCACCATTATAAAACCCACAAAGGAGTTATCCCCAACATGTGGGTTATTTAGCATTTGCATCTGTCAGGTGTATGCCTACACCCCGTGCATAGGTCGTGGCCATTTTCAAATGAAATGAGCCAAGGATATCCAGGACACGGTCGTATTAACCCCCAATGTTTATGTTATCAAACAAAACAGACTAAACGGGTTATGCAAATTTATTAATCACAATCCGATTAAATGATTTCATACCCGACCAAGGGGTATTATTATAATACCGTATCCCAAGCCCGTATAAGGGAAAATAAGTTAAAAGTATTTACCTGAGCTAATATCTGATTCATAGCAAAATAACTCAGTCGTATCCAATCTAACTAAATGCAGGTAGCTTTTACCGGGTGGCTCTAGTCTGGAATGATGGTAATAAATAACCAACTCAGAATGCTAACGGTCTTATTTAAGTCGTAGACTTAGACCGGCTAGCTTAAAGTATCTAAAACGGTACGATACGCTAGATTAAGCGATGACCGGAATAGAATGTTATTTAGACCCAACAAGTATGAAAACTTGTATAATATGGGTAAACTAAGTACATTCTGGATTTTGAGATAAAAATGATAAGGTTAAACCCGTTTCGGCAAACTTACATAAACTAGTTACGTAAGTCTAACCGTACGCGTATAAGCGGTAACGAGTAACCAGATGAGTCATGAAAAGTTCCATATGCCAATATACTTTAAACAAGTTATAATATCAGTGGGATATCAACTTGTATGCCCGTTTAGGTTTTAAAATCAAACTATGCCTCGTAAGGGCGTTTTGGTCATTTTACGACGTACAAAAGGAACTTGAGTACAATCTGATGTTATGGTCATAAAAATTCTTTGAAAACACTTTGTTTATGATATAATATCATTATGATATCAAACATATGTGTGTTTTATATTTTAAAACCAAACTATGCTCCGTAGGGGCATTTTGGTAATTTCACACATAGTTTCGAAGGCTAATTTGGGAATCTGAGTTTATATCATATACCTACTGTAAAAATATTTAAAATGATTTATAAAATTAGTAGGTAACAAGTCTTGGTTGGTAGTTATGGTTTAAAACCATACTACGCGCCGAAACGACGTTAACGTCGTTAAATGACGATATGTGCGATGTTTAAGGAAAACTGATGTTATGACCAGGTCTATATGATCCAAATATGTTAATTAATATGAAATATCAGTTTTCAAAAGATTTTGTATAAAAATTATGCTTTTAGATCCTTTTAGGTGCAAAAAGGGCATTATCGTCATTTAAGAACATAATTCAAGAACGTATGCGTAAACTCAGTTTTCAATCTAAATGAACATCCCAAATTATCCTAATTATGATATTACATCAGTAGTCAATGAGTTTGGTATGAAAAATTATGCTTTAAACCGATCTATGCGCATAAAGGGCATTTTGGTCAATTTAAAGCACAATTTACGATATTATATGCAAACTCAGTTTATGATCAGATTCGTAACATCATAATATGTTAAACATGTTAACATATCAGTAACTAAGTTGTTTGAAAGCTTATTGGTGTCTACAACCTTATTTTTGCTAAAAAGGGCATAATAGTCAAAGTACGGCATATTAACGGAAACTTATATAAAACTCAGATTACTAGTATGATCGTGTAATATAACCCCGGAGGGTTATGCAATATTAAATTACGATCATAAGAGAACCTAAAATCAATAGCAAACTAAACTAATTCGGTTCATAAACGAAAGTCAAAGCAGAAGTCAAACTCCGCGACTTTCGGTTGCGAACCGACCCTGAGACTAGAATTGACGAGCCGAACATGTTTACACATGTTCTAATAATTATTACCGAGTTGTTTAAGTGATAAAACATATTTTAAAACACTTTTAAACTCAAATCGTAATTATTTTAAAATGTGACCCGTTGACTTTTTTAAGTGTCATTACGTTGACTCGTCAATTGACCAAGCAAACGTGATTCTTAGGAAGTGCCCTTTTGAGGGATTAACACCTACCTAATTACGATCACGTAGCCATGTTCGTTGCGAACTATGGCTTAACCGTTTACGTTCTAACTAAAAGTCAAAGCGTTATCACGATAACGCTTGACTTTTGACTTAAAAGCCTATCAAACAGAAACTAGTGGCTAAGGACACTTACAAAGGGTCCTAGCTTGAACCTTGAACTCAGGAGGGCTCCCTTTTTTATCAGGAATCCCAAGAAATTGCTTAAGAATGTTCAAGCAATGAGAAGTAGTGTTGAGAATGAAGGTGCAAGGATTTGAGGCAACATAAGGCCTCTATTTATACTTGAAGGAGGTGTTCTTAGATCATGCCATGTGTTATGGACCTCCTAAGATCATCCAAGGTGTAAAACCAGGTGTTTAAAACCATCAATGATCCATGGTTTTTGAGATAGAGTGAAAAGGAAAGAAGAACCTGCAGCTGGCCATGAGATTCTGTCAAAATGAGGTCGTCGCCGCACGTGACAGCAACAGGGGGGGTGGTCGCGCGACACCACCACACAAAACTACAGCAAACAAGTTTTAAACTCGTCACTTTCAGTCCCTGTACCTTCTAATGCAATGTATCTTTCATTTTAGGCACTTTTAACCCTTCTAGTTGGTTTGTAGATGATCTAGAGAGTATAACCAAACACCGATAGGTCCGGCTTCGTTAAACGATCACCGAAAACACTAGTTTCGTCTCGTTGACGCTTTTAACCCTTATTCTTGGGAATTTGCGTAAACAACACATAACGATATCGAAACCTCGTGAAATTTTTTTTATCATATATTCCGGAGAGTATAATCGAACATTACGAAGTCCCGGGTTCGTTAAAAGGTCACTCGGAGGTAAGAATTAACATGTTGACACGTTTAACCCCTGCATCTTGTAAACTTTTGTTTACTTTCACAAATGGCTTCATACGTCCGATAATTTACTCGTTTAAGAATATATTCATCGCGTGTGGTCAATCAGAGGCACAAGTTTGGTATGTTGACACTTTTAGTCCCTCTATATTCATAGTTTTCGTTTTTGACGAAATTAGTCCCTCATAGTCAACGTTTGACTTTATTAGGGTTTATTACACGTGTCAACACATCGTTGGACATGATTTTACGAGGTGTTACATCCTCACCCCCTTAAAAGAGATCTCGACCCCAAGATTTACCGAAACAAGTGAGGGTACTTTTGTCGCATAGTGGACTCAACCTCCCACGTATATTCAGGGCCTCTACGCACATCCTATTAACTTTTACAATTGGTACATACTTCTTTCGAAGCTTTTTAACCTGTCGATCCTCGATCGATATAGGCCTTTCAATAAACCTCAGGCTTTCATCAATCTGTACGTCATTATGAGACATTGCTAACGATTTATCAGCTAGACATTTCTTTAAGTTACAGATGTGGAACTGTAACACCTCGCAAAATCACGTCCAATATATAAAGACACATGTCATGGACTTTAAACGTGTAATGAATTGATTCCAAGGGACTAAAACTGTCAAACAATGTAAATATGTAAGTAAAAGGATCCAAAGTGTCAACATGCCATTCTTGTGCCTCTGATTGACCTCACACGACGTTCGTATTCTTTAATGAATAAATTGTCGAACATAGAAAGTCGTTTGTGCTTAAATTCGGAATTCTACGAAGTACAGGGGTTAAAAGTGTCAACATGTTAAATGTTACCTCTGAGTGACCTTTTAACGATCCCAAAAGCATTGTAATATTTGTATATTGGCTCTCAAGAATATTGGATAGTAATCTCATGGAGTCTCGTTGAAAACAAGACTTTTCGGGTGATCTCGCATCTAACCGGGAGCTTAACGGAGTTAATATGTGACCCAAGGCCCTTAATAGTTAACTATGGGGGTCATAAGTGCAACAAATGGAAGTTATTTAAACTTAAAATGGACCAGGGACTGAAAATGCAAAGTTTGGAAACTTTTAACCGGATTAACCCATTGTCGCGGGCCGCGTAGACCATTTCCAATTCTTACGCGGGACGCGTAAGAAATGCCTGGGAGCAAAAAAGGGACAGCTGCATGTTGCAGCCTGTTACACCGCCATTGCATGGCTGATTTCAATACCAGGGTCTGAGCAAATGGTTTTTCATGCACTAGGGACACTTGGGAACATCTGAAAACAACATAGGGACATATGGATTAATCTTGGAGACTCAAAATTCCAATATAAAGACCCCTTTGTTGCACTTGTTCTTGCACACTTTCAAATTTCACTTCAAAGCTCACTCTTTGAAGCCTCCTGAAGCTCTAGGAAGCTTTCCTCAGTTCAATATTCGTGCTAAGGACTATAGTAAGTGTTCTTAGCTTCCCAAGTTTAAGTTTTATTAGCTTAATGACCGAAAGTCAAAGTTATCGTAATTAAGCTTTGACTTTGTGATTAATCACAAACGGTCCAGCCATTATTCGAATTGAAAGTGGCTATGTGTTGGTAATTATGTAGGTAATAAACCCTTAAAAGGACACCTTCTAATTATCACATTATCTCAGTCAATTGTCGGGTCAAACTTCTTAATAAAAAGTCAAACGAATCAGTTTTTTCAAAATAATTCATAACTGATAATGTAGAGGTTATGGAACATGTTTTAACACTAAAATAACTTGGTAAATAATATAAGAACATGTTTAGGCATGTTCAACCCAACAATCCTGAGTTTAGGCTCGGTTCGCAAACAAAAGTCGCAAAAGTAGACTTTTTCTTTGACTTTCAGTTCTGACCTGATTTAACTTAGTTTAGTTATGCCTTAGGGTTCCTTTGGGACCACATTACATGATAGTATAACCATCTGAGATTATACTATATGGTTCCATAAAAATCTGATTCATATGCATGTTCCCGTTAAATGCTTAAAATGGACCATTATGCCCTTTTATCTATAAAGCGAGATTTTTGAAAATGTGAGAGGACAAAAACCTTTATTACTGATATTTAAGTATGTCCTAAAAATTTGACATCAGTTTGTGGTCTAAATTAGGAGTTATGCAAGATATCGTAAAATGAAAGCTTTTTATTAATTAAATGGCATTTTTAACATAAATCCTATTTATACCTAATTTTTGGCACCAAACTTTCTAACCACTGTTATAATATAATATTTAGGTATTTTTAGAAATTTTTGTCAAATTTTATATTGATCAAAGTATAGAGTTCTAGTGTAAATTCGGTATTGACGAAATTGCCCTTTTCATTGATAAAATGAGTTTTACATAACATTTTGATACCAAACTTTTTCCTACTGATTTCATATGTTGAATAAAATATTTTAAGCTTCAGAAACTGATCAGGACTTCAAAATTTTATAAACATTTCAAATATCGTCAAATACCGACTTTTATGCGATTTAGGCGCATAGTATGGTTTAAAACTATATTTAGCACCTAAGACTTGTTACCTACTGATGTTATAAATAAATTTTTATACTTTAACAGTAAGTATAAGTCTTGAACTCAGATTTCCAAATTTGTCCCTTTAGGCATATGTGAAATGACCAAAATGCCCCTACGGTGCATAGTTTGCCCATAAATGATCAAACACACATATGTATGATATCTTGCTGTTATAACCAGATAAAATAAATATTTTCATAGAAGGTTTTGGACCAGATCTTCAGTTTATATTTAAACCTCTTTTATAAATCTTAAAATGACCAAAATACCCTTTCGGGGCTTAAATTGGTTTAAATTCGTTTTGGGCATATTGGAAGATATCCTGTTGATATTATGTCACATTTAAAGCATATTAACTTATGGAACTTGTACATGACTCATTCAGTTACCCGTTATGCATATTCGCGTTCGGTACGGTTTATGTAACTAGTTTGCATAAATTAGCCGAAACGGGTCAAACCTTATCATTTTTACTTCAAAATCCAGAATGTATTGAGTTTACCCATTTTATACAAATCTTCATACTTGTAGGGTCTAAATCACATTCTAATCCGGTCTTCGCTTAATCTTGTGTTTTGAACCGTAAACCTTTCTTTAAAACTAACCGATCTAAGTTATAACTTAAATAAGACCCGTTAGGAATCTAATAGGTTATTAAAACCTTCGTTCCAGATTAGGAGCCCAGTAAAAGCTACTTGTACTTGCTGATTTGATATACGGCTGGGAATAAAATTATATTTTAGCTCAGGTAAATACTTTTAACTTATTTTCCGTTATACGGGCTTGGGATACGGTATTATAATAATACCGCTTGGTCGGGTATTGAATGTTTAATCGATTAGTGGTTAAGCTGTTGAAATAACCCGTTTTAATCGGTCTTGTTTGATGCAATGCCTTTGGGGGGTTAATGACCATGTCCTGGATATCCTCGGCTCATTTATTAGAAATGGCCATGGCTTAAGCACGGGGTGTAGGCATACACCTGACAGTTGCGTATGTATAAATGGTATCTCACTCTCTTGTGGGTCTATACTTGTGGTGTGTCTATTAATCTAATCCGGCTCTTCTAACCAGGTCCCGAATGGACGACAAACATGTAAAATTGTATACAAGATTATTTAAATAATTGTCCCAAGTTATAAAAGAATTTTTGTGCCTTGTGCATTCAAATCAATTTTATAAACACTTTTCAAAAGAGTCATTTAATTGTATTTACCAGTGAAAACTGACGTATTTTCCAAAAAGGTTAAGTGCAGGTACTACGCGTAATGGGCTGGAACTCCTGAGTGATTTAATAAAGAGTCTTGCAAGCTTTTGTCACTTTAAGTCTGTTGAACAATATTTATTTTGCTTTGATCCGCATGTGGATCCATTTTACAACCGTTGTGTAATGTTTTATTATACTTTTGAATCGGTTTGTAATATTATTACTTTAGACTTCCGCTGTGCATTAAACTGTGATTATTTGACTATGATGATATCAACTACGTCACGATACTCCCCACCAGGCCCACCGGTAATACGTGGAAATATCGGGGTGTGACAGGTTGGTATCAGAGCCAACATTGAGTGAATTAAACACTAGCCTTTTGTGTTTAATCTCAATGACACAGTTGCACATTCCTCGACTTCCGAGTCTAGACATGAACTAGGAATGATCTCATCCCTGTTATATATACATTGTTTTCAATAATTGTGTATTTCAGGAACATGTCGCCGAGTAAAGCTGCTATTGGTGGAAGCTCTCCAAACCTGAAGCCTAGGAATGTTAAGCTTCGTACCACAGCTCGGATAAGCGTACGACCAGTATGGAGAAAGGACCCTTTTGGACCCATTCCCAAAATCAAACCAGTTGAAACCATTAACCATATTTCAGATTCTTTACCTAAGACCTTTGAAACTTCAAATGACAAGCCAACATCGGAGGAGTCCATACCAACAGTCCCTGAGGCTCCCACTCCGAAGATGATACCTATGGACCCAAATGATCCATATATCTTACCTCCGAGTCTTGAAATCCCAAACCTGGATTATACCAGTCCTGACCCTATTTGTGATCCATATTATTCATTAACCATAGAATCCTTGGATTCCACTTTTGTAAAGGTTCCTAAGGTGGAAGATTTTGATTACCCGCCAAAACCTTCAGTGTCCGTACCGCACGCAGTGAGCCAAGGAGAAAACTTTCAGAAATAAAGTGAAGAAGAAACTCCTTTTGTTGTATTTCATTTCTTTATTAATACCTATAAGGACATATTTATTTTTAGTCCCTGTGTGGGCAAATTTATTTGTTTAAGACCTGTTTAGGGAAATTGTTGAAATTTTAGGACTTTCTATGAAAAGTTTCCTTTTTGAAATTTACTTTGGCATTAAACATATACATATATAATATGTCCTAAATCAAAATATCATTCCATTTTATAATTGATCTGCCAAAATATTGAAAGGAAATCTTGAAGGTATAACCTAGCCCATATGTCATTTTAGACATGGCCCCGATGGTAAAACCTTTTTAAGATCCAAATCCTTGTTAACATCTGAAAACATGTTAGCACTCCTGGCAAATGTGATTCGATAAAAATCACATTAGTCATCCTTATATTGGATTTTCCAATTCCTTATTCTTACCTGAAAATTTAAACATCCATTAGTGATGAAGTGCCTACGGGCCATACTCATTGTCTTATAAGACAAAAGACAGTTGTAGTCTATGACTCCCTGCCAGAAAAGGTGATGAACTATGTTCGAGCCTTAAAAGCCTCAATCTTATAAGATCACAGTTTATAATTTAAAATTATCCTTGTGACTAGGCCTTTTGAGTCACTCTAATATCTTAATGATTTATAACAAAGGATAAATTATAATGAAAATCCTAATTAAATATAACTAGCAAATTAACCAATATGGTTTATAGTTACCATGGTTAATGAATCGTCAAAAATGACAATTCTATTAAAGACTTCTGAATAAATCATTATCATCATTTTTATGTTGCAATCAAGCTACATGGCTGAATCAGAGGAGGTTAACAGTCACCCGCGGGAGAATAATGATACCACCAAAATTAATGTAGCTGGTGCAGATTTACAAGCAATGATAGATAATGCTGTCACTCGAGCAATGGACAGACAGTTCAAAGAATCAAGTGGTACTCGTAGCAGGACCCAATCTCTTCCACATACAAAACCACCCTCCAAGACTCATGCGTCTCATAAGGATGAATCTCATCACTCGTCGAATCAAAGGAGTATTCCATCTAAATGAATTGTGCTCAATCAGGAGCCGCATGTTAAGACCTGTTCTTATAAATATTTCGTCTCATGTAAGCCCAGAGACTTCACAGGGGAGAAAGGAGCCATTGATTGTATGACTTGGCTCGATGAGATGGATACAGTGGTTGATATTAGTGGTTGTGTAGAACAGGACATTGTGAAGTTTGTTTCACAATCGTTTAAAGGTGAAGCTTTAGCTTAGTGGAGGTCGCTAATCCAAGCTACAGGGAAGATCCCGTTGTATAACTTGACTTGGGATCAGTTTGTTGCTCTAATCAAAGAAAATTTATGTCCTCAACATGAAGTTGAGAAAATTGAGACTGACTTCTTGACCTTGGTCATGAAGAATTTAGATTGTCAGGCATATCTTACGAGCTTCAACACCATGTCTTGATTGGTTCCTTATTTGGTCACACCGGAACCAAAGCGCATAGCTCGTTTTATTGGAGGTCTAGCTCCAGAGATCAAAGGGAATGTGAAAGCATCCAGACCTACCACATTCAGGTCAGTGGTAGATCTGTCTCTATCTCTCACATTGGATGCTATCAGAAACAAATCTGCCAAAGTTTCTGATGATGGTAAGCGAAAGCGGGAGGATGAGAGTTCTCATCGCTCCGACAAGAAGAAAAAAGGGGAACTCAGATCATAGGAAGCGTTATGGGTCTAAGAAGGATAACCAACAGTCGGGTGAAAACCCCAAATGTAAGACCTGCCAGAAACATCTTTTTGGAAAATGTAGGTTGGAGTCGAAATCACACTCGCAGTCACAGTCAAAGCCGAATGGATGTGGGATTTGCAAGTCCAAAGAGCATAAGACTTTGGATTGCAAAAAGATGAAAGATGCAACCTGTTATGGTTGCAACGAAAAGGGGCAAATTAAGACCAACTGCCCAAAGTTTGCAAAGAAGCCTGAGGAGGCTAAGAAAACCAATGCTCGGGTCTTCCAAATGAATGCACGGGAAGCTGTTCAAAATGTTAATGTGATAACAGGTACTTTTCTTATCAATGACGTTTATGCTAGGGTATTGTTTGATTCTGGTGCAGACAAGTCGTTTGTAAACAACAAATTTTGTAAATTGTTACATCTGGCTGTTAAAACCCTAAGCATAAAATATGAGGTAGAATTGGCCGATGGTACCATAGAGACTGCTTCAACTGTATTAGATGGATGTTTTATATCCATTAGGAACCACTCTTTTCCACTATCTTTGCTTCCATTGAAATTGGCAGGATTCGACATAGTGATAGGCATGGATTGGTTGTCTCACAACCAAGCCCAAATTGTATGTGATAAGAAGCAAGTGGTTATCAAGACTCTGTATGGTGAGCCACTTACAATACAAGGAGATACTCAGTACGGATTGCCTAAGCAAGTGTCCATGCTTAAGGCATCTAAATGTTTGAAGAAAGGTTGTGTCATTTACATGGCACAGGTAACCATTGATGAACCAAAGCCCAAGATCGAAGACATCCATGTTATTTCTGAATATCCAGACGTATTCCCTGAAGAATTACCTGGATTACCTCCAGGTAGGCAAGTGGAATTCAGGATAGATATCATTCCTGGAGCAGCACCAGTTGCAAGAGCACCTTACCGGTTGGCACCGAGTGAGATGAAAGGGTTAAGGACTCAGTTGGATGATTTGTTAGAAAAAGGTTTTATTCGACCTAGCTCATCTCCTTGGGGAAACTCTCAAGAATAGATACCCATTACCCAGGATCGACGATCTGTTCGATCAACTTCAAGGAGCAAGCTATTTCTCAAAGATCGATCGAAGGTCAGGTTATCACCAGTTGAAGGTCAGAGATGAATATGTGCATAAAACTGCATTCAGAACTCGTTACGGTCATTACGAGTTCTTGGTGACGCCTTTTAGGCTCACTAATGCACCTGCAGCGTTCATGGATCTCATGAATCGCGTTTGTAAGCCATATTTAGACAAGTTTGTCATTGTTTTTATTGATGACATACTTATTTATTCGAAGAATCAGGCCGATCATGAAAAACATCTTCAATGTATTCTTGAACTTCTACAACAAGAGAAGCTTTATGCTAAGTTCTCTAAATGTGAGTTCTGGATCCGTGAAGTCCAATTTCTTGGACATGTTGTAAGTGAGTGTGGTATCCAGGTGGGTCCCGCTAAGATTGAAGCCATTATGAACTGGTAAGCACCGAAAACACCTACAGAGATTCATAGCTTCTTGGGTCTAGCAGGATACTACAGGTGTTTCATTGAAAATTTTTCAAGAATTGCTGCACCCCTAACTTCATTGACTCGCTAGAATGTAGAGTTCGATTGGGGTCCCAAGCAACAAGAATCCTTTGAGATTCTCAAACAGAAGTTGAGCAATGCTCCAGTGTTGACATTGCAAGAAGGGATTGAAGAGTTTGTTGTATACTGCGACGCATCGCACACCGGTATGGGTTATGTGCTCATGCAGAAAGGTAAGGTCATTGCCTATGCTTCACGTCTGCATGAAAAGAACTACACCACCCCTGATTTGGAATTGGGTGCCATTGTATTTGCAGTGAAGCTTTGGAGGCATTATCTTTATGGAACAAAGTGTGTGATCTATTCTGATCATAAAAGCCTTCAACATTTGTTCAACCAGAAGGATCTTAACATGAGACAGTGTCGATGCATGGAGACTTTAAATGACTATGATTGCGAAATTCGCTACCATCCAGGCAAAGAGAATGTTGTTGTTGACGCTCTAAGCAGGAAGGAAAGGGTTAAGCCTATTAGAATCAATGCCAAAAGCATTGAATTAAAGAAAAACTTAAACAAAAGGTTATTAGCTGCTCAGAAGGAAGCTGTTTTGGAAACTAACTTTCCGAATGAGAAGTTAGGAGTCACTGCTGATCAACTGTCATATGGCAAGGATGGGATCCTTAGATTAAATGGTCGAATCTGGGTCCCTATCCATGGAGGACTTAGAGACGTAATCCTTCAGGAAACTCACAGCTCGAAATATTCAGTCCATCCTAGCAGTGATAAGATGTACCAGGATTTAAAGGCAAATTATTGGTGGATAGGTTTGAAGAAATCTATAGCCACTTATGTGGCTAAATGTCTAATGTGTGCACAGGTTAAAGCCGAACATCAAAAGCCGTCAGGTTTACTCAAAAAGCCTGAACTTCCCACTTGGAAGTGGGAAATGGTAACTATGGACTTTATTACTAAGTTACCAAGGACAAAGCATGGAAATGATACTATTTGGATTATAGTCGATAGGCTGACCAAGTCAGCTCACTTCTTACCTATTAAAGAAACACACGGCTCCGACAACCTAGCTCAGTTGTACGTGGATGAGATAGTATCTCTCCACGGAGTGCCAGTATCTATCATCTCCGATAGGGATACTAGATACACGTCTCACTTTTGGAAAAGCTTTCAGCAATCCTTAAGCACTCGTCTAAACTTCAGCACTCAGTATCATCCTCAGACGGATGGTCAAAGCGAGCGTACAATACAAACACTCAAGGATATGCTCAGGGATTGTGTTATTGACTTAGGTGGAAGTTGGGATGACCATCTTCCGTTGATTGAATTTTCGTATAAAAATAGTTATCATTCGAGCATCCAAGCTGCGCCTTTTGAGGCCTTGTACGAAAGGAAGTGTCGAACGCCGGTTTGTTGGGCGGAAGTTGGAGATGTCCAACTATCAGGACCCGATATAGTCCTTGAGACGACAGACAAGATTGTCCAGATCCGTGATCGTCTCAAAGCTGCCAGGGATAGGCAGAAAAGCTACGCGGATAAAAGGCGTAAACCTCTGAAATTCGAGGTAGGAGATAAAGTATTACTCAAGGTATCACCCTGGAAAGGGGTGATGCGTTTTGGCAAGAAGGGAAAGCTAAGCCCAAGATACATAGGACCATTCGAGATCATCGAATGTGTTGGAACGGTAGCTTACAAGCTAAATCTACCAGAAGAGCTCAGTGGGATTCATAATGTGTTCCACATTTGCAACTTGAAGAAGTGTCTAGCCGATGAGTCGCTAGCAATGTCCCATAAGGACGTGCATATAGATGAGAGTTTGAAGTTCGTTGAAAAACCTTTGTCGATCGAGGATCGACAGGTTAAGAAACTTCGAAGAAAGAATGTGCCGATTGTGAAGGTAAAATGGGATGCCCGTAGAGCCCCAGAATACACGTGGGAGGTTGAATCCACAATGAAACAGAAGTACCCTCATTTATTTCAGTAAATCTCGAGGTCGATATTTCTTTTAAGGGGGTGAGGATGTAACAGCTCGCAAAATCACGTTCAATATAGTAAAGACACGTGTCATGCACTTTAAATGTGTAATGAATTGATGGATGTTTTATATCCATTAGGAACCACTCTTTTCCACTGTCTTTGCTTCCATTGAAATTAGCAGGATTCGACATAGTGATAGGCATGGATTGGTTGTCTCACAACCAAGCCCAAATTGTATGTGATAAGAAGCAAGTGGTTATCAAGACTCCGTATGGTGAGCCACTTACAATACAAGGAGATACTCAGTACGGATTGCCTAAGCAAGTGTCCATGCTTAAGGCATCTAAATGTTTGAAGAAAGGTTTTGTCATTTACATGGCAAAGGTAACCATTGATGAACCAAAGCCCAAGATCGAAGACATCCATGTTATTTCTGAATATCCAGACGTATTCCCTGAAGAATTACCTGGATTACCTCCAGATAGGCAAGTGGAATTCAGGATCGATATCATTCCTGGAGCAGCACCAGTTGCAAGAGCACCTTACCGGTTGGCACCGAGTGAGATGAAAGAGTTAAGGACTCAGTTGGATGATTTGTTAGAAAAAGGTTTTATTCGACCTAGCTCATCTCCTTGGGGAGCGCCGATTCTATTTGTAAAGAAGAAGGATGGATCAATGCATTTATGCATTGATTATCGCGAGCTGAACAAAGTTACTCTCAAGAATAGATACCCATTACCCAGGATCGACGATCTGTTCGATCAACTTCAAGGAGCAAGCTATTTCTCAAAGATCGATCAAAGGTCAGGTTATCACCAGTTGAAGGTCAGAGATGAATATGTGCATAAAACTGCATTCAGAACTCGTTACGGTCATTACGAGTTCTTGGTGATGCCTTTTGGGCTCACTAATGCACCTGCAGCGTTCATGGATCTCATGAATCGCGTTTGTAAGCCATATTTAGACAAGTTTGTCATTGTTTTTATTGATGACATACTTATTTATTCGAAGAATCAGGCCGATCATGAAAAACATCTTCAATATATTCTTGAACTTCTACAACAAGAGAAGCTTTATGCTAAGTTCTCTAAATGTGAGTTCTGGATCCGTGAAGTCCAATTTCTTAGACATATTGTAAGTGAGTGTGGTATCCAGGTGGATCCCGCTAAGATTGAAGCCATCATGAACTGGCAAGCACCGAAAACACCTACAGAGATTCATAGCTTCTTGGGTCTAGCAGGATACTACAGGCGTTTCATTGAAAATTTTTCAAGAATTGCTGCACCCCTAACTTCATTGACTCGCTAGAATGTAAAGTTCGATTGGGGTCCCAAGCAACAAGAATCCTTTGAGATTCTCAAACAGAAGTTGAGCAATGCTCCAGTGTTGACATTGCCAGAAGGGATTGAAGAGTTTGTTGTATACTGCGACGCATCGCACACCGGTATGGGTTATGTGCTCATGCAGAAAGGCAAGGTCATTGCCTATGCTTCACGTCAATTAAAGGTGCATCAAAAGAACTACACCACCCCTGATTTGGAATTGGGTGCCATTGTATTTGCACTGAAGCTTTGGAGGCATTATCTTTATGGAACAAAGTGTGTGATCTATTCTGATCATAAAAGCCTTCAACATTTGTTCAACCAGAAGGATCTTAACATGAGAAAGTGTCTATGGATGGAGACTTTAAATGACTATGATTGCGAAATTTGCTACCATCCAGGCAAAGAGAATGTTGTTGCTGACGCTCTAAGCAGGAAGGAAATGGTTAAGCCTATTAGAATCAATGCCAAAAGCATTGAATTAAAGAAAAACTTAAACAAAAGGTTATTAGCTGCTCAGAAGGAAGCTGTTTTGGAAACTAACTTTCCGAATGAGAAGTTAGGAGTCACTGCTGATCAACTGTCATATGGCAAGGATGGGATCCTTAGATTAAATGGTCGAATCTGGGTCCCTATCCATGGAGGACTTAGAGACGTAATCCTTCAGGAAGCTCACAGCTCGAAATATTCAGTCCATCCTAGCAGTGATAAGATGTACCAGGATTTAAAGGCAAATTATTGGTGGATAGGTTTGAAGAAATCTATAGCCACTTATGTGGCTAAATGTCTGATGTGTGCTCAGGTTAAACCCGAACATCAAAAGCCGTCAGGTTTACTCCAACAGCCTGAACTTCCCACTTGGAAGTGGGAAATGGTAACTATGGACTTTATTACTAAGTTACCAAGGACAAAGCATGGAAATGATACTATTTGGATTATAGTCGATAGGCTGACCAAGTTAGCTCACTTCTTACCTATTAAAGAAACACACGGCTCCGACAAGCTAGCTCAGTTGTACGTGGATGAGATAGTATCTCTCCACGGAGTGCCAGTATCTATCATCTCCGATAGGGATACTAGATACACGTCTCACTTTTGGAAAAAGCTTTCAGCAATCCTTAGGCACTCGTCTAAACTTCAGCACTGCGTATCATCCTTAGACGGATGGTCAAAGCGAGAGTACAATACAAACACTCGAGGATATGCTTAGGGCTTGTGTTATTGACTTAGGTGGAAGTTGGGATGACCATCTTCCGTTGATTGAATTTTCGTATAATAATAGTTATCATTCGAGCATCCAAGCTGCGCCTTTTGAGGCCTTGTACGGAAGGAAGTGTCGAACGCCGGTTTGTTGGGCGAAAGTTGGAGATGTCCAACTATCAGGACCCGATATAGTCCTTGAGACGACAGACAAGATTGTCCAGATCCGTGATCGTCTCAAAGCTGCCAGGGATAGGAAGAAAAGCTACGCGGATAAAAGGCGTAAACCTCTGAAATTCGAGGTAGGAGATAAAGTATTACTCAAGGTATCACCCTGGAAAGGGGTAATGCATTTTGGCAAGAAGGGAAAGCTAAGCCCAAGATACATAGGACCATTCGAGATCATCGAATGTGTTGGAACGGTAGCTTACAAGCTAAATCTACCAGAAGAGCTTAGTGGGATTCATAATTTGTTCCACATTTGCAACTTGAAGAAGTGTCTAGCCGATGAGTCGCTAGCAATGTCCCATAAGGACGTGCAGATAGATGAGAGTTTGAAGTTCGTTGAAAAACCTTTATCGATCGAGGATCGACATGTTAAGAAACTTCGAAGAAAGCATGTGCCGATTGTGAAGGTAAAATGGGATGCCCGTAGAGCCCCAGAATACCCGTGGGAGGTTGAATCCACAATGAAACAGAAGTACCCTCATTTATTTCAGAAGTACCCTCATTTATTTCAGTAAGACACGTGTCAAACAATGTAAATATGTAAGTAAAATGATCCAAAGTGTCAACATGCCATTCTTGTGCCTCTGATTGACCTCACACGACATTCGTATTCTTTAACGAATAAATTGTCGAACATAGAAAGTCGTTTGTGCTTAAATTGGGAATTCTACGAAGTACAGGGGTTAAAAGTGTCAACATGTTAAATGTTACCTCTGAGTGACCTTTTAACGATCCCAAAAGTATTGTAATATTTGTATATTGGCTCTCAAGAATATTGGATAGTAATCTCATGGAGTCTCGTTGAAAACAAGACTTTTCGGGTGATCTCGTATCTAACCGGGAGCTTAACGGAGTTAATATGTGACCCAAGGCCCTTAATAGTTAACTATGGGGGTCATAAGTGTAATAAATGGAAGTTATTTAAACTTAAAATGGACCAGGGACTGAAAATGCAAAGTTTGGAAACTTTTTACCGGATTAACCAATTGTCGTGGGCCGCGTAGACCCATTCCAATTCTTACGCGGGCCGCGTAAGAAGTTCCAGCGAGCAAAAAAAGGGACAGCTGAATGTTGCAGCCTGTTACACCGCCATTGCATGGCTGATTTCAATACCAGAGACTGAGCAAATGGTTTTTCATGAACTAGGGACACTTGGGAACATCTGAAAACAACATAGGGACATATGGATTGATCTTGGAGACTCAAAATTCCTATATAAAGGCCCCTTTGTTGCACTTGTTGTTGGATCTGAGTTTGGTTTTGATTGTATTTTACGTTTGAAAATAAGATGGAAATGAATGAATTGTGCAGCGGAATTAAGATGGAAACAAACTTTGCATACAATCAAACGAGAGTATTGCTTTAATCAAAACACTTTTCACTATGAACCGAAAGATTGAATTTAGTTTCAACAACGATTACAAAGCAATGCTTGATACAAACTCCCCCTCAGCCAGAGCTCAGTGTTTGTTCATGCAGAGAAGACGATTTTGCAAAGAGCTAATAGAACAGTACAGAGCACTGTTCTATTTATAGGCACTAGCAAACCACTGAGCATCTAAGCTGACGTCACCATGAAAGTGACATCTAACCTCCTAACAAACTCTAACCTCTGATCTATACAAACACTGCTATACTAACTACTGCTTATTACATTACAATACATAAAGACAGAATAAACAACTGCTGCATCCCTCCACTGATGTGAACCCAGCAGTACTTGTCCGGATCAGCAGTGCTTGACTCAAGGCAGTAGATTGAACAGCAGAGCTTTAGTCTTTCATCAGGTCTTCACTTGAGCAGCAGTTTGACGGTCAGTAGCTTGTACGATCAGTAGATAGGAGGTCAGCAGATGTTGAAACCACTTTCAAGGGGAGAGACTTGTATGTAACATCTGCTTATTCTGGATCCACTGCTCTGATCCAGTTTTGGCTTTAATTATCTGTTCCTCTGGTAGGGTTCAATCCCAACAATCTCCCCCTGGAATAGATAATGCCAAAACTCTTCATTATTGTGGAACTTTATTGCCTCATTAAGAGTTCCCTTATCTGACCTTTAAATTGTAGTTCAAAATCTAGGGCATCTGTGTCATCATCATCCCTGCTAAGTGGAAGATCAAGGAGATCCTGCAACTCTTCAAGACTCAGGCCAAGAGCTTGTTCCCTTGATATTTTTTTTCACTTCTCCACCAGACCTGAGCAAAGTCAATACGTAGGTCTGTTTGTCAGTTTCCCACTTTTGTATTTTTGAGCCTGGTGGGTTTCTTGGGAGATGTTTATTTGCAGAGGTGTTTGGTGAGGCTGGCCTATTCATAACTGACTGAGCAGTACTTGCAGCTTGATCCAAGCCAAGAGTTTCTATGATCATTTTCTTTATGCCCTCTTTTACAAGGTCATCTCCTTTTATCAACTCTTGGATGGTTTCACCACCCAACTATTTGTGTGGCCTTCTTTTGTAGATGGTTGAACCAGCTGGAGCAGTGGTTCTTTTGACTTGCAGCTTTGGTGGTCTTTTTGAGACCTCTGCTTTGGAATAGTCAGGCTTTTGAGTAACTTTGGGAACTTTCTTCCTCAATTCTTCTAACCTTTTGTAGGTAGCTCTGACCCTATCTTCTCCCCGCTTTATCACTGAATTCTTTGACCCATAATCAGCAGCTATCAGCTCCTCTTTCATTCTCTTCAACTCTAATGCCTTATCAGCTTTAAACTGTTTAAACTTTTCAGGAGGAGTCTGCTTGACCTTATTTTTAATCATTTCTTGAATCCTGGCTGCCTCTTTTTCAAGCTCAGGAATGGTCCAGTTTTTGTACATGTGTTTCTCCCCCTTATATTTCTTGTAGGTCATGATGTTCTCAATGTAGTCTTTTCTCAAGGACTCATCTGCCCTTTCTGAGATTTGCTGACATACATTTTTTATCACGTTTTGTCCAAGTTACAGCAAATACAAGTCGGCTGTAAATTCTGATCAAGAGCCGTTTGAATTCAGCTTTCGATTTAAGCATGTTCTTGACATCATAACACTATTTTTTTTGCAATCAAAACCCTAAAAACATCTCATACACGAATTTAGTCAAAATCCACTTATCACCTTCAATGGTGATCATGAAATTCTCAAGCATTGAGCACAATTTCAACAATCTAATAACTAGGGTTTGTTCCTAGACATTATTTCACTCTAATTTCATCCAAACAACAATCATTCAAGCTTAAATTTCGAACTTCATAAATTCATCAAGAATCCCAACTTCATGAATATCAAAATTTTGACATACCTTACGATCCTTGCGACCAGGTGATCGTTTCTATGTATTCATGCATCGGTTTTGGCCTTGAATCAAGCTTCAATTTGATGGTTTTGTAGAGTTTAGGGTTTGAGCCCTTTTCTCCTGCTCTGGTCGATCGACCCACACACACACCAAGTGTGTGTTTTGTTTTCTTTTTTTTTTTTAATAAAACTAGTTTGGCCTCTTGGCAATAATGGTCCCTTATGTTTTATTTTGATCAATTTAAGCTATAATTCACTATTTATTACTTAATCACATATTACTAACTAGGTTAATTATTCCTAGTTAATTTAATGGATTCGGGAAGTCAGAACCCGTTTTATTTTAAGTCCCGTTAACTCGGGCCTTCTATATACTTTGTTTTCTCAAAGTATTTATCCTCCTTTTATTTATTATTAAGCTTATTTATTTAAATCCTAATAATTTCCGGTTTAATCTTTTTTTGCTAACGGTATTATACCCGTTGTTTAGTATTAACGGGGTCTAATTACTAAACCCGTTTTCGGGGTGTTACAAGTCTACCCCCCTTAAAGAGGTTTCGTCCCCGAAACCTTATTTATGTATTTCATTGGTTTAATAAAACGAAACAGGTTTCGTTTTCAACAAACCCATTTCTTTTAGTGTCTTCTAGTTCCTCTCATAATATTTATATTTGTTAAAACGTTATTTCTCACTAAAATGGTATTTTAGTTTAACGTTTTCTCTTTAACTTATGTCAATTTCAAGGAATTTACGTCCAATGGATTTATTCCCTTCCGTTGTCATTTCGGTAATGACTTCATCCACTTTGGTGACGTTACACAATTTAAATAATTGTGAATTCTTGTCATTTTTGCCCATTTAAATGTTTTAGTGAAGATTCTTCACTTTTGCCAACCAGACCTTTCACAATCTCTTCGCTTTTAACCCATTTAATTAACTTAGTGAAACCCATCGCTTTTATACGAACTTTATCTCCCGTTATTATTTTACGCGGGATGTTACAACCAGTTTCCTTGTTTTATACTATTGACCCGTAGGTTCTTTCGCTTAGCCTCGTAAGCTATTTCTTTGTATTTTCACATTTTTACCTTATTAAGGTGAGACCCCAACAATTCGTTTCTTTCCATTTGCGACCCGAAGGTCTTCTTGGTCCCATAGACCTTAGCCTCATTTATAATCTCGTAGGTTATGATAATCCCGTAGATCATCTTTTATTCAAGTCTTTATTCAAAGTTATATTTATACATATATAGCTTTAAAGCATCCCTTGTTATGTTTGGAATCATTTAATTTTGCTTTTGAACTTTAGTTGACCTTGACCGTAGTCTAAGGTTTCATTTGTTTACTTTCAGACTATCTTTCCGACTTTACGACTTCTAACGTCATTTACACGTCGGTTTGTCCTACGCTTACCGTTACCCGGTTCATACGTATACTCCTTTATAACCCATTACCCGGGTCCTTCTATCTTAATGTTTTTAGCTTTCCGGTTTCACCGGTTTGCGTTTTCCTATTATATTAAGCGTTATTCCTTAATTGACTCGTTTGACTCATTTTGGGTGAATTTTCATCACTTATGAATGTCAAACTTCATTCTCTATTTGACCCGTCCAACTTTGAAATGGTTGAACGTAATTACCAAAATTTATGTTTGCGAAAATTCTTGTCATCTTTTAGTCATGACTCAAAACCCGAGTCTTTTAACTTTCCATCCGAGTTCCCGTTTCTCGGTCTACGCATGTGTTTAATCCTTACCCATCAACTGGGTATTTTACCGAAGTCGTTATTATTGCAACCCTCCCGGTATGCATTAAGACTTCGCTTCACTTTTATATTCCGGCTTTGTCCTCAAGTTTGACGTTTTACTAAAACGGCCCGTTAAGAGACACATTTGCATTCTCCGGGTTCGAGTGTAAGTACACCCCCTCCCAATTCGTAACTTAATCATTTTACATTAATCTTTGTCCCTTCACTCGGGCTCATTATCCTAATGTAATACGCTTCCGTCACCCGGTTGTGCGTTTACATTATTATCTAATATTTTGCTCATTTGATTCATTTGGGTACTTTTTAATTTGTCCCACTCACCCCGTCCTTACTACATCGGATGTAAGCATGTCCATCATAAAAAGTTCATGGTACCACGTGCTCACCACTTACTTGGCCAGAGTAAGCGATCAGTACCTGGTATACATGACCTTTTTATAATTTTCACATTACACCCCATGTAAGTAATGCATCTATTTGTTTCTCTTGGAAACAATATCCCGAATAGATTTTCTATTCGGGTTTTTTCCAAGTTTTTAATCTACATATGCAACTTTCAATTTCTACATATTTGTTGCATATTAATATTTGTGCAATTAAATTTAAAATGTGCACCTGGTAATGCTTGCCCTAACGGGCTTCTCTTGCCATTAGCCTTGTTCGCGACCGTCACACGATTTAGGTCCTTGATGAGTATACTCTTTGGACCGTTCCTTTATCAAATCTGCGATTTGTTAAGCTCTCGCTATCTTCATATGCGAGTGTCCTTCAACTAAAACATTTACAACAGTTAGTAATTTCGACATTAATGGATGCCCATATTATAATACAAGGCTTTTCTACTATGCGCATCAACGCGTGTAATTTCGTTGACTATATCTACTCCATATCGTTTTTATTGGTATAACGTGTATTACACGATAACCATATGTGTTGTTCTTAACACTCTAATCATACTAAACCATTGATATACATGTACTTACCGGATTTGCGATCAAGCCTCGAACCGAACACTTTATTCTTTAACCATGAGCTCTGATTGCCAACTTGTAACACCCTTACTATTATATAACGTTTTTGTACAAATAACGGCTAATTAAATGTGTATTTACGAATACACGTTCATACAAAGATACGGGCTTATTAAAAACTTTTTCAATTTAAAAGTTATACTACATAATGAAATTGAGTTCGTCGTTTAAAAATTTCAAAGAAACGCAGTGCGGAAGCTTGTATCTTGATCGTGTTCGGTTCTTCGTTGAGCTTGATCTTCATCCGGGAACCCTTGACATTACCTATGATCAAAACCAACTAAAAAGTTAGTTTTGATAACTTATAAACGAGTTTAAACAAGTTCCATAGTCAAACTAACAAAATAAAATAAAATTTCCAGGTTTTACGTCTCTCGCGCCACGCGAGAGACTACCTTAGATCGTTCGCGTGCCGCGACAGCGCCCGTGTGTCGCGCCAGTTTGATGGTTTCCCTTCGCGTGGCGCGGGGAAGACCATTTTCCAGCAGGTCTGGTTCTGGGTCTGCATTTTTTTTTTTTGCCCAGCTCAAGTTTTTACAAAAACACAACTTTAAAATGCCATAACTTTTTATCTACTTGTCCGTTTTGTACGAATCTTTTTCCTACGCGTCCGTAATTAAATTACGGACCCGTTTATCACCTTGGTTTGCATAAAATCTGATTTATACATGATTGGATCATAAATTTCTTAGGTGATTATTCGACCCGTTTGGCATTGTCATCACTCTACATGCTATAGAATCAATAGTTAATTCCTAATATATTTACCCATCCCGGGCTTGTCGAACCTTAACGTTTTTGTTCCCACCAAAGAGTTTACGTAGGCGTTTACATTTACCGATTCATTTGTATCTATCTAAGCATTTAACCACAATTTACTTCTTAGTCTATTTTGACCCGTTTAGGGGACTTTGAGCATTTAAACGTTAAAGTCACTCTTTTCACTTCGCATCTTTTATTCACATACTAAACAACTAATTTTATTCCACCACAAAAATTTTGTGGTGGATTTAACATAAGGAATCCAAAATCCCAATTTCTACCATTCGGTTAGACATTTTACGCATAAGACCCGTTTTTAGACATTCGCCCCACGAATGTCATTACCTATAATTTTATACATATCTACGGACTTCGTAATCATAATACAAATTCCTAAGCAACCTCTAAGGGTCGTTTCCCCATTTTACCCAACAAGGACTTTTTGGTCAATTTATGTCCTTCATTTTACGGTGAAGGACCATCACTATCTATTTGACCAAAATTGCACATTGAACTTTAAATTCATTTAGGCGTACCTGGCTCGAGTCATAGGATTGACCCGTTTAAATATCTCTCACTATTAATTTCTAATTAATACCAACGCGAACCGTATGATATTTCCTGTAATCACAAAACTCAACAAGCGATCATCAATTAATATTGTCAAATGATCTTGCCAATGCCATTTGACCCGTTTAGTCCGAACGACCATTTTCTATTTTGAGATGATATCTAGTTACCATCTCGCCCTTTTACCCATTCCGGTTTACACCATAACGTAATGTTTCAAAATTTCTTATTAGTTCATCGTCACATGACTAATTTACCAATTTACCCCTTTTTGCCATTGCTTATGATTTCTCACCATTGCACTAGTTCCGACTCATATTATTTGCGTCGGAACATTATAACTCTATTACTAACCTTTCCTTATTCATTTTCAATACACACAACTGGTGTATACTAAAAAGGGTGTAAGCTTTTACTTACCTCGCATCCAAATTACGCTTTCCTTTTCGTCCTTGCTCCATTTGACCCGCTTCATTCCCAAGCCTCCATCTAGCTTGTCAAGAGTCAAACTATCATCATAATTCACAATGTGGTTAGATTAGTCATTATAACCACGACTATTCCACCTTACGTATTTTCTATGTCAAAACTACTATTCGACTCCGTCCATGGTTAGTTTAACTCTTCAAAAGTTAACTACCCTTAATTATATGATATGTGCATATAAGCTAAATCGACTTCATGATTAAAATTTGTATTACCCCACATCACGCGTAATTAGTTGAACTAGGAAATTACGCGTTTGATTCATAATTTCAACATATGAACATTGTGGGTATAATTTATAACATCAACAATCAAGTTTCGTATCACTGAAAATAGGCTGTTTTGGTGACCTGTTTACAAGTCTTCAAAAATTATGATTTTTTTATGTGGCGTATCTCTCGGAGGGTTAGACCTTGTGTTAAAATTTTAAGATCTAACTCTTTACCAAAAACTCGTAAAAATTCATTTACTAAGCTGCAATCAGATTCGTCACTTCTGACTGCAGCTTACGGAAAAATTCATTTAAAATTCCTCGTTTATCCGATTGACGAAATTCCAATTGGCGATTCTTTTAATCACTTAAAAATTTCTACAGTAAGAATTTGAGATCATAACTCAATTCCTAAATTGAGTTATGACAATCGTAATGGGCTGCAAATTCTGCCAGAAAACGCAGCTTGAACCTTTGATACGGAAAATATCATAAAACGCTCAATTTCCATCGAAAAAATGCGATTCCAGTGGGGTTTTAAAGATATTTCCTGGAATTACATTTTAGACTCAAGAAACACATGTTTTTATCAAGTTTTGTCCAGGTTACAGCCAATACAAGTCGGCTGTAAATTCTGATCAAGAGCCGTTTGAATTCAGCTTTCAATTTAAGCATGTTCTTGACATCATAACACTATTTTTTTTTGCAATCAAAACCCTAAAAACATCTCATACACGAATTTAGTCAAAACCCACTTATCACCTTCAATGGTGATCATGAAATTCTTAAGCATTGAGCACAATTTCAACAATCTAATAACTAGGGTTTGTTCCTAGACATTATTTCACTCTAATTTCATCCAAACAACAATCATTCAAGCTTAAATTTCGAACTTCATAAATTCATCAAGAATCCCAACTTCATGAATATCAAAATTTTGACATACCTTACGATCCTTGCGACCAGGTGATCGTTTCTATGTATTCATGCATCGGTTTTTGCCTTGAATCAAGCTTCAATTTGATGATTTTCTGGAGTTTAGGGTTTGAGCCCTTTTCTCCTGCTCTGGTCAATCGACCCACACACACACCAAGTGTGTGTTTTGTTTTCTTTTTTTTTTTAATAAAACTAGTTTGGCCTCTTGGCAATAATGGTCCCTTATGTTTTATTTTGATCAATTTAAGCTATAATTCACTATTTATTACTTAATCACATATTACTAACTAGGTTAATTATTCCTAGTTAATTTAATGGATTCGGAAAGTCAGAACCCGTTTTATTTTAAGTCCCGTTAACTCGGGCCTTCTATATACTTTGTTTTCTCAAAGTATTTATCCTCCTTTTATTTATTATTAAGCTTATTTATTTAAATCCTAATAATTTCCGGTTTAATCTTTTTTGCTAACGGTATTATACCCGCTGTTTAGTATTAACGGGGTCTAATTACTAAACCCGTTTTTGGGGTGTTACACTACTTCACTTGGCATACCACCAAGAGTTACTTGTAACTCAAGGGGTGTAACCTCCTCAGGTTGTGTTGGTGGGTTAGCAAGGATTGATACATCAGGTCCAGTCATTTGTTGAGGTATATTCTCATTAATAGGTGATTGAGAAGGAGTGGTTAGTGCCTGGTTCAAATCGATTGCATCCAACAGAAGTTTAGTTGGTGGGGGAATTGTGGATGTGATGTTTGGTGTAGAAAGAGGATTTGCCCTGGGCATTGGGCTGTGGATGATGGAAACGAGTGTTTCCAGAGCATCATGATGTGGTGGCCCTATGTGTATAACTTGTTCTTTTTGTGAAGAAGCAGGAGGAGTTTTGGTTATGGGTTGAGATATTTGTACCAACTGCTGTGAGGAAGTAGCAGCAGTGGTTTCTTGTGACATTTGTGCTGTCACAGGCAGTAGCTCTGGTATCTCATCCTCCAGAGTTGCCTTTTTGATGGGTTTGGGGGGTTTTTGATTTTTCTTTTTCTGTGGCTTTTTAGTGATTTTAGGTGTGGGTTTCAAAGCAGTTGTTCTGCTGCTTTGATCACCTTGAGCAGTGGGCTCAGCAGCAGAAACCTGAGGAGCAGTGGTGGCTGCTAAATTCTGCTCAGGCACCTCTGCTTGTGTTTTGCAAGGTGTTGACATTCTTGTAAACGTTTCAGCAGTTAAGCTGTGCATTTGTAAAGAGTCACCTTGGTTTATTGCAGCAATATCATCCTTACTGAATTTCTTTTCAAAATAATAGCTTAAAAATCTGGGAAACAGTAAGAATGGTTTTGTTTCAACATTATTAACCAGATCATTAAAGATTTCCTGAGAATAATTAAAATTTTCTTCTTGAAGAATAGCATATCCCAGATTTTGAATCTTTAATGGTATTTCATTAAAAGAAGTGGTTTTGTTTGAAACACACATTAGGAGGGTATGGAATAAAAACCTTGTTGCAGAAGGAAAGAAACCTTTTTGTAAGGTAGCTTTCTTCATCATTGTGTCTGCATACCCTCTCTCAATGAAGTCAATTTTGAACTCATTTTTAGGAAAAGAAAGTTTACCTTCCTGATCATCGAGTTGAAAGACCTCTGAAAGTGATTGTGGTGTAATCTTGACGGCTTTACCCTTTAGAGAAGAGTTGATGGCTATTAAAGTGTCTCCTTGTTTTTTAAGGGTTGCATTCTTCCAAAACTCTCTTTGGGTTGTCAAGTAAATAGGTGCATCCACTGTTAACAAAGTTTTGTACTTTGATGCGGAGATGGTATCAATGATGGAATTGAAAATGTTTGTGGTGCTGGGTTTTGTGAGAAGACCCAGAAGATTGTGAGATTTTTTGTGTGGAATTTCGGTGAGTGTGGCCTTTTGAGAGACCTCTTTTGACGATGAGTTGGAAGTGGGTTTTGCAGATGGCTTCGATTTAGTCATTTTGGAGATGATGATCGAAGAATGTGGTGAAGGAATTTGAAGAAAAACTGTTTTGAGAAGAGAATTTTTGGAGAATTCAATTCGATAGTAAAACCTTGTTTTTTATGTGAAGTGGGGGTTTTATAGAGGAAAAAGTGAAGGCTGACGTAGCAGCGGTTACAAAAGTATTGACCACTATGTACTGCCCACATGCCAAACTCTGAAGAAATGAAGGACAGTACTTTTATGAAAGTTACTGATGAAGGCAGTGGTTACAACGGTATAATGAAAGCAGTGGATGATTTTCACTATCAGTGGATAGCATATCAGTGGATAAGACACTGCTTTTAAACAACAGAGTTTATCAATGAAATAAGTGAACAGAGGATGGCTTTCAGCAGTGGACAGACTTTGTAGTAGAGCAATATTTTGAACAAGCAGTGGTTATGGCAGACTTTTAAGGATTTAATGAAAATTTCATTTTTAGCTATTTTTAAGGATGGATTTTTTATTTTCTGAAAACATTTTAATGCTTTTATTCAAAGAAAAACAAGATTTTGCTTGTTATTCCATGTTCAGCATGCCAATCCTAGAGACCAAGCTTTCAAAAGTGGTTGTATCTAGTGCTTTTGTGAGCACATCTGCTAGCTGGTCTTTAGTTGGAACATGATGCAGAGAAATCAAACCTTTTTCATAGCAATCCCTCACAAAGTGATGTCTGATGTCGATGTGTTTGGTGGTTGAATGGGAAACTGGATTTTTGATGATATTTTCTGCTGCCTGGCTATCCAACATGAGTGGTGTCTTCAAGGAAGTGATACCAAAATCCAGCAACTAATTTTGAAGCCACAGGAGTTGGGCTGTACAACTTGCAGCAGCAATATATTCAGCTTCAGCAGTGGATGTTGAAACAGTTGCTTGCTTTTTGCTTTGCCATGAAACTAAGCAATCGCCTAGAAACTGGCACCCTCCTGATGTGGACTTCCTTGTGGTGTTACATCCAGCAAAGTCACTGTCTGAAAATCCTGAAAGCTTGATATTCCCATTAGCTGGATACCAGATACCAAGTGTGGGAGCACTTTTTATGTATCTGAATATTCTTTTTACAGCAATAAGATTGGATTTTCTAGGGGCTGATTGACTTCTTGCACAAACACATGTTGCAAACATGATGTCTGGCCTAGATGCAGTTAGGTATAACAAAGACCCAATCATGCTTCTATATAAAGTTTGGTCAATCAGCTCATCCTTTTCATCAGACATGACAAGCTTATTTGTTGCCATGGGTGTGCTGCATTGTTTACAATCATTCATATCAAATTTGTTTAAAAGTTCTTTTGCATATTTGCTTTGATGAATGAAAGTACCATTTTGCATTTGCTGAACTTGGAGACCAAGAAAGCATTGCAGCTCACCCATTGCACTCATTTCAAACTCAGCTGTCATGAGTTCCCTAAACTCTTCACGCATTTTATTACATGTGCTTCCAAAAATAATGTCATCCACATAAATTTGGACAATCATTAAATCCTTCCCTCTCCATTTTAGAAATAGTGTTTTATCAATGGTACCTCTTTTGAAACCATTTGAGAGTAGAAAGTTGGAGAGAGTTTCATACCAGGCTCCAGGTGCTTGTTTCAAGCCATACAAGGCTTTGTTTAGCCTGTAGACATGATCTGGATAAAATGGATCCTCAAAACCTGGAGGTTGACACACATACACCTCTTCTTGAATTGTACCATAGAGGAAAGCACTTTTGATATCCATTTGGATCACCTTCATGTTGTGGTTGACAGCAAAGGCCAGGAACAGTCTTATAGCTTCCAATCTTGCTATAGGGGCAAAATTTTCATCATAGTCAATCCCCTCTTCCTGTCTGTAACCATGAACCACAAGCCTGGCTTTATTCTTGACAACAATACCCCTTTCATCAGTTTTGTTCTCGAAGACCCACTTTGTGCCAATGGGATTAACCTCTTCTGGCAGTGGTACAAGCTCCCATACTTGTTGTCTTTTAAACTGTTGGAGCTCCTCTTGCATGGCTTCTACCCAGCTGTTGTCTTTCAGTGCCTCTTGGTACTTGACTGGCTGATGGAGTGATAGAAAACCAGCAAAAAGACAAATGTTTTGGGTTTGGCTTCTTGTGAGCACCCCTTCATTTATGTTGCCAATGATTTGATCAGGTGGATGAGATCTCAAGAAGATTAAATCTCCTTGGTATGGTATGATGGGATTTGTTGGTGAAGGCTGCAAATGTGTATCATCTGAGCTAACCACTGCTGGGGACTTTGATAATCCAGCAGTGGCTTCAAAAGGTGGTGGAATTGGAGGTAATGAAGTGGACACATGCTGACTTTTATCCACTGTTTGGGGACTTTTGTCAGCAGTGTTTGAGGATGTGGAAGCAGTGGTTGATGGGCTACTTTGGTCAACAACTGTTGAGGTAGCAGTGGTTGAGCTTTGACAGTTGTTTTGAACATCTGATGCTCTTCCCATTTTGGCAGACCTTTGAGGGATGATGATTTCATACCCATAGTCTGGTGTTGAATCCTCTGATGGACCTGCACTGTTAGTCTTAACAGTAGTATTTACAAAAGTGAATTTATCAAGATCAAACAGATCTGCAGGATTTGCTGGAATTTTCATTGATGAAAGTTCATTGAACTTTACATTCAAAGTCTCCTCCACTGCCTTGGTCTGTGTATTAAACACTTTGTAGGCCTTGGCAGTGGTTGAGTACCCCATATGATAACCACAATCAATTTTGGCTGCAAATTTTGAAATGGAATCTTTTAAGTTCAAAATGAAGCATGGGCAGCCAAACACCTTGAAGTATGAGATCAGTGGTTTGATTTTATACAGAATTTCATAAGCAGTCTTTTTGTGCATGGGGTTTATTAAAACTCTGTTCTGGACATAGCAAGCAGTGTTTACTGCCTCTGCCCAGAAAGTTAATGGCAAACCTGAATCAGCAAGCATGGTTCTGGCAGCCTCAATCAAAGTTCTGTTCTTTCTTTCAACTACCCCATTTTGCTCTGGTGTTCTAGGGATGCTGTACTGCCTTACAATCCCTTTCTTCACACAGAAGGCATCCAACTCCTTATTTTTAAATTTTGTGCCATTGTCACTCCTGAAGCTTTTCACTGGAAGGTCAAATTGCTTTTCAACCTGTGTCACAAAGTCTTGCAAAATGCCTGCAGTCTCATCTTTTGAGTGTAAAAAGAAAGTCCATGTAAACCTAGAAAAGTCATCAACAATAACCAGACAATATTTCTTCTTTTTGAGACTCATGACTTGAACTGGGCCAAACAAATCCATGTGTAGCATTTGCGAACACTGGGTTGTTTTGGACTCTTCAATGGACTTATAAGAACTTTTGTGTTGTTTTCCTTTTAAACAGGAAATGCAATGTTCAGGACATGAAAACAATTTTTGTGGTAGGCCTCTTACCAAACCATTTTTTGAAATTTCAGTGATTGTCTTAAGATTTGTGTGTCCCAGCCTTCTGTGCCAAAGTTCTGTCTCTTTGTTAGAGGCAGCTGAGAATAGACAGGCATCAGCTCTGGGACACTCTTTAGACATATCAACAACATAAACATTGCCACTTCTTTGAGCAACAAGTTTTGTTTGACCAGTTTTTATTATTGCTTCAATCTTTTTGACCATTTCTGGTCCAACAATCCTACAACACTCCTTTGTGAAGAATGACCCATACCCCTTGTCACTCATTTGTGAAACACTCAGGAGGTTGAATTTCAGACTATCTATCAGATTGACATTTACAAATTTTACATATCCAGACTGTACTATACCAGACCCCAGAACTTTCCCTTTACTGTTATTCCCAAAGGATATATCACCCCTTCCATGAATTTTGAAATCTTTGAGTAGGGCTTTACATCCAGTCATGTGCCTGGAGCCTCCACTATCAACATACCAAAGGCTATCTAAACAGGCAGAAGCTCCCTGCACATGAAGTAAAAGGATTAGTTCATTAGGGTTTCCAAAGCCAATAAGGCTTTGGATGGGGTCTCAACAATGTCTGGGATGGATGCACATTGATGGACAGTGGTTAGGTCAGGGGTTTGGACAGTTTTAGTACTGTTTCTTGCTAACCACTGTTGGGGGTCTTGACCAATTACCTGTTGGTACCCAAAAGGATGCCTGTTCACTTTAGGTTTAGAGGGCCTTTTGTAGGCCTCATAAATGTGTGGAATCCTTTGGTAAGACTGTTTTTCCTTCCCTTTTCTGAACTGATTGGCAGGGGGTGCATCAGTAAGCTGAACATTTCTTTTGACAGATGTTTGGTTCAGCTGTTTTGTGACAGCTGTTTGAACTGGCACAAACAGTGGTTGGTTCTTGGTGAATTTGACAGATGATGTTGATGGACTCAAGGATGTTTTAGCAGTGTACTCATTCTTTTTTACATCAAAGTTTTTGAGATACACACATGCTTGAGTTTTGTGGTTTGTTTTTCCACAAACAATGCAGCTTTCAGCTGGAACAATGACACTTGTTTTGTTCAAATCATAAGCTTTTAAATGGAAACAGTCTTTTGTTAGATGATTCCTTTTCTCACAGAATTCACAAAACAGGTTATTGATCTTTTCTTTCTTCTTTCTTTTTTCGGACTCCTTTGCAGCAAAGGTTTTAACCTCTGTTGGGATGTCCTTGAGAGGAATGACTTTAGCTTTTGGAGCTTTAACACCATCTGTTGATGTAAAGTCCATGGGCTTGAAATTTTCAAGAATATCACACTCATCAGACCATTTTGGTTTAAACTGATAATCTTCAAGCTCCTCAAAAATAGAGGATCCCATTGGTCTGTCAAGTGTGATTTTGTTACCAAGTTTATCAGTGATTTTCACTTCTTGGCCATTTTTGTTTGTGGGGATGAACTCAGTGGTTACATCAGTGGTTTGAACAGATTTTTCAAAAGCAGTGTTTTCATCATCATGTTTTCTATAACCAACACCAAATTTCACATTGCTTTTTATCTGTTTTTCAAGCATAACCTCATACCCTTTGCATGATTCCACCCATCTTTCACAGGTGATCTGGGTGGACTCCAACTCCTTTTTGCAAACTTGGTATTTTTCTACCATAGTTTGGAGTTGGGTTTTGGTTATGCTCTGTTTTTCTTTCAGACTGCTGATCTCTTTTTCCTTTTCAGTCAATTTGTTTTTAAGTTCTTTTAAAGACCTTTCAAATTTGACTTCATCAGTTAAAATTTTATCCCGAAGGTTTTCATTTACCTCTTTGATGTTAGCAAAAGAAATAATGCAATTGTCAGAACACAGTTTTTCAAGAACTTGAGGAGATACCTTGGTAGCAGCCATCATTGCACAATCACATTGATGATTTTCTTCATCATCAGCTCTTACTTCCTTCTCACCTGCTCTCTTTTCTTCCTCTTCTTCTTTGTCCTCTTTGGACCATGGGTCTGTCAGTGGTTCAATCAGGGTTTCTGAATTTTCTCCCAGCAGCAATTCACCAGCAACTGCATTAACAACTGCTTCAGTCACCTTATCCACTGTTTCATCACTTAGTTGTTCACCTTCAGTTTCAATCCCCTCTGGTATTGACTCTAATGCCATCAAACAAAATTCAACATTAGAAGGTTCATTAGAAGCATAGAGTGCAACCAGTCAACAAAGCCTTAAGTGAAAAAGCTTTGCTGATCTGGTTGTACCACTGCTGGAGCAGCTGTTTGAGGTGCAACAGATTGCACTTGTGCCTGGGGGACAGGGGTTTGAACATATTGAATCTGTGGAACAGTGGTTTGGACATAATGCACAGGCACAGGGGCAGCAGCATAATGAGCAGTGTTAACATGAGCTGCAGGGGTATATTGGGTATAGTGCACAGTGCTTTGATTTTGAGGTCTAGGGTTTGAGCTAGGATGAGTGATTATAGGACCAGTAGTTTGACTCCTGCATTCCCTAGCGAAATGACCTAGCCTATTGCACTTGTAACACTTGATTTTTGATTTATCCAACCCAACCCTTAGATTCCCATGTAAACCTGGGAATTTTCGCCCTGTTCTTTTGTAGAATTTGCTAGTTCTAACACTGAGCAAAGCCAATTGGTGCAGAATGTCCATTTCTTCTAAGTCAGTGGGATCAAAATGTTGTAAATCATTGAGTTCAAAGCACAAATTATCTGACATCTGGTTTTCAGTGTTTGCAGTAAAAGCATAATTTGCAGAGTGAGGATCAGGGTTGGTAAAGTTACCACCAGCTGTTATATCAATGAAATGATCATAACCCTGTTCCTTACTACTGCTACCAGATTCTTCCTGACCAAGAAGAGCTGTGCTACCGAATGAGTAATCATCAGTAGCTTTTCCAGACTCTTGCAACTTCTTTTTCTGGTTCAACTCCCTTTCATAAGTCAGGAGTCTACCATGAAGTTGGGTCAGGGTCAGATCTTTGAACTCAACAGAGTTTCTAGTCACAAATGCAATTGTGTCCCATTTATCAGGTAGCGATCTAAGAAACCTGCTATTTTGGGTTGATTTTGGAAATTCAACCTTAACAAGCCTTAGCTCACTGATGAGACAACTGAAACGTTCAAACTCTAACCTCTGATCTATACAAACACTGCTATACTAACTACTGCTTATTACATTACAATACATAAAGATAGAATAAACAACTGCTGCATCCCTCCACTGCTGTGAACCCAGCAGTACTTGTTCGGATCAGCAGTGCTTGACTCAAGGCAGTAGATTGAACAGCAGAGCTTTAGTCTTTCATCAGGTCTTCACTTGAGCAGCAGTTTGATGGTCAGTAGCTTGTACGATCAGTAGATAGGAGGTCAGCAGATGTTGAAACCACTTTCAAGGGGAGAGACTTGTATGTAACATCTGCTTATTTTGGATCAACTGCTCTGATCCAGTTTTGGCTTTAATTATCTGTTCCTCTGGTAGGGTTCAATCCCAACACTTGTTCTTGCACACTTTCAAATTTCACTTCAAAGCTCACTCTCTGAAGCCTCCTGAAGCTCTAGGAAGCTTTCCTCGGTTCAATATTCATGCTAAGGACTATAGTAAGTGTTCTTAGCTTCCTAAGTTTAAGTTTTATTAGCTTAATGACCGAAAGTCAAAGTTATAGTAATTAAGCTTTGACTTTGTGATTAATCACAAATGGTCCAGCTATTATTCGAATTGAAAGTGGCTATGTGTTGGTAATTATGTAGTTAATAAACCATTAAAAGGGCACCTTCTAATTATCACATTATCTCAGTCAATTGTCAGGTCAAACTTCTTAATAAAAAGTCAAACGAATCAGTTTTTACAAAATAATTCATAACTGATAATGCATAGGTTATGGAACATGTTTTAACACTAAAATAACTTGGTAAATAATATTAGAACATGTTTAGGCATGTTCAACCCGACAATCCTGAGTTTAGGCTCGGTTCGCAACCGAAAGTCGCAAAAGTAGACTTTTACTTTAACTATCAGTTCTGACCCGATTTAAATTAGTTTAGTTATGCCTTAGGGTTCCTTTGGGACCACATTACATGTTAGTATAGCCCTCTGAGATTATACTATAAGGTTCCATAACAATCTGATTCATATGCATGTTCCCGTTAAATGCTTAAAATGGACCATTATGCCCTTTTATCAATAAAGCGAGATTTTTGAAAATGTGAGAGGACAAAAACCTTTATTACTGATATTTAAGTATGTCTTAAAAATTTGACATCAGTTTGTGGTCCAAATTAGGAGTTATGCAAGATATCGTAAAATGAAAGCTTTTTATTAATTAAATGGCATTTTTTACATAAATCTTATTTAAACCCAATTTTTGGCACCAAACTTTCTACCCACTGTTATAATATATTATTTAGGGATTTTTGGAAATTTTTGTGAAATTTTATACTGATCATAGTATAAAGTTCTAGTGTAAATTCGGTATTGACGAAATTGCCCTTTTCATTGATAAAATGAGTTTTACATAACATTTTGATACCAAACTTTTTCCTACTGATTTCATATGTTGAATAAAATATTTTAAGCTTCAGAAACTGATCAGGACTTCAAAATTTTATAAACATTTCAAATATCGTCAAATACCGACTTTTATGCGATTTAGGCGCATAGTATGGTTTAAAACTATATTTAGCACCTAAGACTTGTTACCTACTGATGTTATAAATAATTTTTTTTACTTTAATAGTAAGTATAAGTCTTGAACTCAGATTTCCAAATTTGACCCTTAAGGCATATGTGAAATGACCAAAATGCCCCTACAGTGCATAGTTTGGCCATAAATGATCAAACACACATATGTATGATATCTTGCTGTTATAACCACATAAAATAAATATTTTCACAGAAGGTTTCAGACCAGATCTTCAGTTTATATTTAAACCTCTTTTATAAATCTTAAAATGACCAAAATACCCTTTCGGGGCTTAAATTAGTTTTAAATTCGTTTTGGGCATAATGGAAGATATCCTACTGATATCATATCACAAAGGACGAAGAAGATCAGATCACAAAGGAGGATTACGACAGATGGTCTTGAAGGATCGTATACGGACCTGAACGAGTCTTTCGGAGGAGTTTTAATCAGTTACAGGTTGCGGAAAACAAGTAACTGATGAAGAAACAGCAAGCAATTCACTTTAAACACACTTTTGTATTGATTTTTAACAGTTTACACGCAAACGTCACACCGGCAGCACTTCGGTATGGAAAACAAGGAACTAACTAATGATTTCGCTCTTGAGGACCTATATATAGGCCTCTTAATTCCGCTCATAAAGACACAAGACCATCAGGAGCGAAATCACACTATGTGATTTCGGGCGGGATCAAACACATGCACGTGTCTAGGAGCGAAATCAGCCACTAATGCTAGGAACGAAATCAGCTACAAAATTACAATTAATATTCAAACGTGCAATCTTTTTTGTCTTCTTGTGATGTATCATTTTGTCTCACGTATCCATTTCATGTAATGATGTCATCATTGATGTCATTTTCATGATGTCATCAATGAGTAGGATGACATCATGTCTTGATCAGATTCGCACCGCGACAGAGACTCGACATAAGACGAAGATGACAGATGTGTGCACCAACAGTATCACATTTAAAGCATATTAACTTATGGAACTTGTACATGACTCATTCGGTTACCCGTTATGCATATTCGCGTTCGGTACGGTTTATGTAACTAGTTTGCATAAATTAGCCTAAACGGGTCAAACCTTATCATTTTTACTTTAAAATCCAGAATGTATTTAATTTACCCATTTTATACAAGTCTTCATACTTCTTGGGTCTAAATCACATTCTAATCCGGTCTTAGCTTAATCTTGCGTTTTGAACCGTAAACCTTTCTTTAAAACTAACCGGTCTAAGTTATAACTTAAATAAGACCCGTTAGGAATCTAATAGGTTATTAAAACCTTCGTTCCAGATTAGGAGCCCTGTAAAAGCTACTTGTACTTGCTGATTTGATATACCGCTGGGAATAAAATTATATTTTAGCTCAGGTAAATACTTTTACCTTATTTTCCATTATACGGGCTTGTGATACGGTATTATAATAATACTGCTTGGTTGGGTATTGAATGTTTAATCGATTAGTGGTTAAGCTATTGAAATAACCCGTTTTAATCTGTCTAGTTTGATGCAATGCCTTTGGGGGGTTAATGACCATGTCCTGGATATCCTCGGCTCATTTATTAGAAATGGCCACGGCTTAATCACGTCCAATATAGCAAAGACACGTGTCATGGACTTTAAACGTGTAATGAATTGATTCCAAGGGACTAAAATTGTCAAACAATGTAAATATGTAAGTAAAAGGATCCAAAGTGTCAACATGCCATTCTTGTGCCTCTGATTGACCTCACACGACGTTCGTATTCTTTAACGAATAAATTGTCGATCATAGAAAGTCGTTTGTGCTTAAATTGGGAATTCTACGAAGTACAGGGGTTAAAAGTGTCAACATGTTAAATGTTACCTCAGAGTGACCTTTTAACGATCCCAAAAGCATTGTAATATTTGTATATTGGCTCTCAAGAATATTGGATAGTAATCTCATGGAGTCTCATTGAAAACAAGACTTTTCGGGTGATCTCGCATCTAACCAGGAGCTTAACGGAGTTAATATGTGACCCAAGGCCCTTAATAGTTAACTATGGGGGTCATAAGTGCAACAAATGGAAGTTATTTAAAATTAAAATGGACCAGGGACTGAAAATACAAAGTTTGGAAACTTTTTACCGGATTAACCCATTGTCGCGGGCTGCGTAGACCGTTTCCAATTCTTACGCGGGCCGCGTAAGAAGTGCCAGGGAGCAAAAAAGGGACAGCTGCATGTTGCAGCCTGTTACACCGCCATTGCATGGCTGATTTCAATACCAGGTTCTGAGAAAATGGTTTTTCATGCACTAGGGACACTTGGGAACATCTGAAAACAACATAGGGATATATGGATTGATCTTGGAGACTCAAAATTCCTATATAAAGACCCCTTTGTTGCACTTGTTCTTGCACACTTTCAAATTTCACTTCAAAGCTCACTCTTTGAAGCCTCCTGAAGCTCTAGGAAGCTTTCCTCAGTTCAATATTCGTGCTAAGGACTATCGTAAGTGTTCTTAGCTTCTTAAGTTTAAGTTTTATTAGCTTAATGACCGAAAGTCAAAGTTATCGTAATTAAGCATTGACTTTGTGATTAATCACAAACGGTCCAGCCATTATTCGAATTGAAAGTGGCTATGTGTTGGTAATTATGTAGGTAATAAACCCTTAAAAGGGCACCTTCTAATTATCACATTATCTCAGTCAATTGTCGGGTCAAACTTCTTAATAAAAAGTCAAACGAATCAGTTTTTACAAAATAATTCATAACTGATAATGCAGAGGTTATGGAACATGTTTCACACTAAAATAACTTGATAAATAATATAAGAACATGTTTAGGCATGTTCAACCCGACAATCCTGAGTTTAGGCTCGGTTCGCAACCGAAAGTCGCAAAAGTAGACTTTTGCTTTGACTTTCAGTTCTGACCCAATTTAACTTAGTTTAGTTATGCCTTAGGGTTCCTTTGGGACCACATTATAAGTTAGTATAACTCTATGAGATTATACTATATGGTTCCATAAAAATCTGATTCATATGCATGTTCCCGTTAAATGCTTAAAATGGACCATTATGCCCTTTTATCAATAAAGCGAGATTTTTGAATATGTGAGAGGACAAAAACCTTTATTACTGATATTTAAGTATGTCCTAAAAATTTGACATCAGTTTGTGGTCTAAATTAGGAGTTATGCAAGATATCGTAAAATGAAAGCTTTTTATTAATTAAATGACATTTTTGACATAAATCCTATTTAAACCCAATTTTTAGCACCAAACTTTCTACCCACTGTTATAATATAATATATAGGGATTTTTGGAAATTTTTGTCAAATTTTATACTAATCATAGTATAGAGTTCTAGTGTAAATTCGGTATTGACGAAATTGACCTTTTCATTGATAAAATGAGTTTTACATAACATTTTGATACCAAAATTTTTCCTACTGATTTCATATGTTGAATAAAATATTTTAAGCTTCAGAAACTGATCAGGACTTCAAAATTTTATAAACATTTCAAATATCGTCAAATACCGACTTTTATACGATTTAGGCGCATAGTATGGTTTAAAACTATATTTAGCACCTAAGACTTGTTACCTACTGATGTTATAAATAAATTTTTATACTTTAACAGTAAGCATAAGTCTTGAACTCAGATTTCCAAATTTAACCCTTAAGGCATATGTGAAATGACCAAAATGCCCCTACGGTGCATAGTTTGGCCATAAAGGATCAAACACACATATGTATAATATCTTGCTGTTATAACCACATAAAATAAATATTTTCACAGAAGGTTTTGGACCAGATCTTTAGTTTATATTTAAACCTCTTTTATAAATCTTAAAATGACCAAAATACCCTTTCGAGGCTTAAATTGGTTTTAAATTCGTTTTAGGCATAATGGAAGATATCCTACTGATATCATATCACATTTAAAGCATATTAACTTATGGAACTTGTACATGACTCATTCGGTTACCCGTTATGCATATTCGCGTTCGGTACGGTTTATGTAACTAGTTTGCATAAATTAGCCGAAACGGGTCAAACCTTATCATTTTTACTTCAAAATCCAGAATGTATTTAGTTTACCCATTTTATACAAATCTTCATACTTGTTGGGTCTAAATCACATTCTAATCCGGTCTTCGCTTAATCTTGCGTTTTGAACCGTAAATCTTTCTTTAAAACTAACCGGTTTAAGTTATAACTTAAATAAGACCCGTTAGGAATCTAATAGGTTATTAAAACCTTCGTTCCAGATTAAGAGCCCAGTAAAAGCTACTTGTACTTGCTGATTTGATATAGGACTGGGAATAAAATTATATTTTAGCTCAGGTAAATACTTTTAACTTATTTTCCGTTATACGGGCTTGGGATACAGTATTATAATAATACCGCTTGGTCGGGTGTTGAATGTTTAATCGATTAGTGGTTAAGCTATTGAAATAACCCGTTTAATCTATCTTGTTTGATGCAATGCCTTTGGGGGGTTAATGACCATTTCCTGGATATCCTCGGCTCATTTATTAGAAATGGCCATGGCTTAAGCACGGGGTGTAGGCATACACTTGACAGTTGCGTATGTATAAACGGTATCTCACTCTCTTGTGGGTCTGTACTTGTGGTGTGTCTATTAATCTAATCCGGCTCTTCTAACCGGGTCCCGAATGGACGACAAACATGTAAAACTGTATACAAGATTATTTAAATAATTATCCCAAGTTATAAAAGAATTTTTGTGCCTTGTGCATTCAAATAAATTTTATAAACACTTTTCAAAAGAGTCATTTAATTGTATTTACCTTCGAAAACTGCCGTATTTCCAAAAAGGTTAAGTGCAGGTACTACGCGTAATGGGCTGGAACTCCTGAGTGATTTAGTAAAGAGTCTTGCAAGCTTTTGTCACTTTAAGTCTGTTGAACAATATTTCTTTTGTTTTGATCCGCATGTGGATCCATTTTACAACCGTTGTGTAATATTTTATTATACTTTCGAATCGGTTTGTAATATTATTACTTTAGACTTCCGTTGTGCATTGAACTGTGATTATTTGACTATGATGATATCAACTACGTCACGATAATCCCCACCAGGCCCACCGGTAATACGTGGAAATATTGGGGTGTAACAGGTTGGTATCAAAGCCAACATTGAGTGAATTAAACACTAGCCTTTTGTGTTTAATCTCAATGACACAGTTGCACATTCCTCGACTTCCGAGTCTAGACATGAACTAGGAATGATCTCATCCCTGTTATATATACATTGTTTTCGATAATTGTGTATTTCAGGAACATGTCGCCGAGTAAAGCTGCTATTGGTGGAAGCTCTCCAAACCTGAAGCCTAGGAATGTTAAGCTTCGTACCACAGCTCGGATAAGCGTACGACCAGTATGGAGAAAGGATCTTTTTGAACCCATTCCCAAAATCAAACCAGTTGAAACCATTAACCATATTTAAGATTCTTTACCTGAGACCTTTGAAACTTCAAATGAGAAGCCAACATCGGAGGAGTCCATACCAACAGTCCCTGAGGCTCCCACTCCGAAGATGATACCTATGGACCCAAATGATCCATATTTCTTACCTCCGAGTCTTGGAATCCCAAACCTGGATTATACCAGTCCTGACCCTATTTGTGATCCATATTATTCATTAACCATAGAATCCTTGGATTCGACTTTTGCAAAGGTTCCTAAGGTGGAAGATTTCGATTACCCGCCAAAACCTTCAGTGTCCGTACCGCACGCAGTGAGCCAAGGAGAAAACTTTCAGAAATAAAGTGAAGAAGAAACTCCTTTTGTTGCATTTCATTTCTTTATTAGTACCTATAAGGACATATTTATTTTTAGTCCCTGTGTGGGAAAATTTATTTGTTTAAGACCCGTTTAGGGCAATTGTTGAAATTTTAGGACTTTCTATGAAAAGTTTCCTTTTTGAAATTTACTTTGGCATTAAACATATACATATATAATATGTCCTAAATCAAAATATCATTCCATTTTATAATTGATCTGCCAAAATATTGAAAGGAAATCTTGAAGGTATAACCTAGCCCATATGTCATTTTAGACATGGCCCCGATGGTAAAACCTTTTTAAGATCCAAATCCTCGTTAACATCTGAAAACATGTTAGCACTCCTGGCAAATGTGATTCGATAAAAATCACACTAGTCATCCTTATATTGGATTTTCCAATTCCGTATTCTTACATGAAAATTTAAACATCCATTAGTGATGAAGTGCCTACGGGCCATACTCCTTGTCTTATAAGACAAAAGACAGTTGTAGTCTATGACTCCCTGCCAGAAAAGGTGATGAACTATGTTCGAGCCTTAAAAGCCTCGATTTTATAAGATCATGGTTTATAATTTAAAACCGTCCTTGTGACTAGGCCTTTTGAGCCACTCTAATATCTTAATGATTTATAACAAAGGATAAATTATAATGAAAATCCTAATTAAATATAACTAGCAAATTAACCAATATGGTTTATAGTTACCATGGTTAATGAATAGTCAAAAATGACAATTCTATTATAGACTTCTGAATAAATCATTATCATCATTTTTATGTGGCAATCAAGCTACATGGCTGAATCAGAGGAGGTTAACAGTCACCCGCGGGAGAATAATGATACCACCAGAATTAATGTAGCTGGTGCATATTCACAAGCAATGATAGATAATGCTATCACTCGAGCAATGGACAGATAGTTCAAAGAATCAAGTGGTACTCGTAGCTAATCAGGGTGAGATAGTCATTCCAACTACTACCCGAATCAATCTTAAGGAATTAACTAACCTCGTGGTTATTCAAACAAATCGGCGATCCTGGGCAGCTAATAACGATTTGAAATCATTTCCTTTTAAGGTTTGCGGTAATCAATGCACAAGCGTACTGCATCGTGCTTTCTTTTATCTACAAAATCGGAGTTTCTGTAACTGATGCGTGTCGGTGTGTATATAATTTTTAGTTATATTTTAAGCCCTTTTTAACACTTTATTCAAGTTTTAAATTTATAAAACACGATATTTTACTAACACTAAACACACATATGGGCAAGTGCACCCATCGTGAGCGTAGTATAGCGTTGGTAAGATACCGAGGTCGTCCAAGGACATAAGAGCTTTTAGTACCAGTTTATCCTCAACGTCTAATCAAATCAAAAGTTTAGAAAAGTTTTAAACATGAAAATAAAAACTAAAAATGCTTAAAAATAATAACAGATAGACAAGATGAATCACTAGGATCCGACTCGCCTTTAGTGTAACCTTTGATGATTTCCGCACTTTTGCACTTTTTAAGAGATTATCTTAGTTATAGTAGTAGGCCCCTCTTTTGAAGGTGACGTTACCCTCAACCTAGTAGTTTGAGTCAGCAAGGATACAATCCTAAAGGGTCGGAATATTGAAAGATAATTAATTAAGTTATTAATGCGTAATGTGGTAGGCCCCTCTTTTGAAGGTGACGTTACCCTCGGCTAAGTGGTTTGAGTCAGCTGGGATACAATCCCAAGTAGCCGGGTTAATGTATTAATAGTAGTTTACATATGAGGGGATCAAGCCATTCGCACCCCCGCGATCCACTTTCTCTTTTTTCATTAATTGCAATTTGTCTTTGAAGTGAACCAAGCACCTCTATTTATAGCCTGCACAGAAGCCCGGACACGGCCCTGTGTCCATTGGGCACGGCCCCGTGTCTATCCACTTTCTCTTTCTTCATTAATTGCAATTTGTCTGCATTAGCTCCACACGCCCCCGTATCCGCTGGGCACGGCCCCGTGTGCAGAAGCATATCTGTACTATCAAGATTTGCTTGGATTCTGCGAATCTTAGTGTTGACCACGGCCGTGTTGAGCTGAGCACGCCCCCGTGTCGGGAAATAGAAGCTTCTATAGATTTGTCCTTTCTGCAGACACCTGACCACGCCCCCGTGTCCGCTAGGCACGGGACCGTGTTCAGCCTTCTGTTCTTTTGTTTTTGCTTGGGAAGATGCTGTCGAGGAGTCGAGCATGACATGTTTATTCCTTTTCTTGTAATTATGTTAGATTTTGCTGCATATTTGCTCCTTTTGTTCATTTATGCTCATTTAATCCTGAAAATACAAAAGGAAGACAAAAGCACACTTTTTCCAACATTAGTACTAAAAAGGGGTTAGTTTTATGCCTCATTTGATGTAATTTATATGTTGCATTTTACACACATCAAATACCCCACACTTGAATCTTTTCTTGTCCTCAAGTAAAACTCTTTATAAGTGGCTTACACTCCCAAATGGAATGGGTAGAAGAGAAGTTTTGGGCTTGTCTTGAGTGTCGGGAATCCAAGATCTTTATTAGGCTTTTATTTTTATGTTAATTACAATCCTATTCGTTATGATTTATTTTGAACGTTTCATAAGAGAAATTACTTATTTGGGCATAACATGTTTTTTTTAAATTCCATTTATATACAAGTTCAAATACCTCATGGGAGATCACTCAACACTCGGCCGAAGATGTATTTTGTGAAACACCCGAGACCGGCATGGAACTTACTTCTACCATATGCTTGCCAAGCAATCAATCATCCTCCTTTTTAACTATACACCTTTGTAAATATCATGAGGACTTGGGGAAGGGTTAGGCTTGGGTTAAAGGTAGGTGGTTTTGGGTTAGTGGTTAGTAAAAAGGGCTAAAAGCGTAAAAAGCGTCGATCGTCGTAAAACTTTTTGTTTTTGTGACTTTTATTCAAACGAAGCATTTTCAAACAAAGTTTCTTTTGAGGAACTTGTTTGTTTATTGCTATACTTCATTTTTTTATAAGGAATGTCACATGAAGACCGAGCTTTTTACTAAAATAAAGGGTTTAAAAAATAAAAAGGTTTTGGTGGGTAAAGGGTGTTTATTTTGTGAGTTTATAAACGAAAAGGTTTAGGCTCAAAGGGGTAACTAGGGGGATTTTTGGGTAGGTGGTAAAAAAAATGAAAAAATAATGGAGTTGAAAAGAAAAAGTGTTAGTCCTAATGCCTCCATCATTTACTTACTTGGGTTTAAGTTGGTAAGGACCGAGAATGTATCGTCATGGCAAGTTCTAGAGTCGTAAGAAACCAAGCGGCTATTCACACAAGAAACGAAAAATGAGCATTTAGTTTAAAGATGTATATTTGTATGCTCAATAAAGGATCAAAACTCACTTTTTGTGGGAATGAGTTTTTAATGTGATCAAGTATATATAATTAAATTTTAACTAGATTTGTCATGTTGTTTCCTAATTTTCTTATGTTGGTTCTTTTTATCACGATGCTATCGGTTGTAAATTTGTAAAAATATAACCTTTTTAGAACTTGTTATTCCCAAATTAAACCAAGACAAGTAAAAAAATGAAAATTTTTTGAAAAAATTTGGGGTGATTAGCGGTTCCAATAGAGTTTTGTGTAAGGCTTGTTATTAGGACTTGCAAAATTCAAGGTTTTAGCATCCCCCCCCCCACACTTAAATTACACATTGTCCTCAATGTGTCCCAAAAATAAGTTTTTAGGTTGATTGAATGTATAAAAAAGTGTTTAAAAACAAAAATTTATGTTACTGGGCGTCTGGACACGGGACCGTGGAGACCGGGCATGGCCCCGTGTTCAGATTGCCAGTATCATAGTTTACAGAAGGCTGGGCACGGGGGCGTGTTCAGTGAACACGGCCCCGTGTCTAGTTACCTGAACTGGGCATTTTCTGCAGATCCTTGAACACGGGGCGTGTTGGCTGAGCACGGCCCCGTGCTGAACTTGCTGTAATGAAGAAAAATTGTCGGGTGGCTCTGTTTTTGTGCATGGGGTGTGGGTTCAAGTTTCCCTTAGTAACCCTCATCATCCCGAGTGTGTTTTATTCATTACAACATCATCCAAACACCATTTAATAATTAAAAACCATCATTTCATTAAAGAGTGAATTACATAAGTTCCTAGAAAATAAAAGCATAAACTAAATCTTAGATAAGTAGGTCATGAAACACAAGAAATCTAAAACCATAAAGAAGTCCTAGCCTAAAGTTTATTTTAAGAGAAATTTCTGAAAAAATAGTTTTCTCGGTTGAGAGTGGCTTGAAGAACTTCTTTTCCGGGAAGGACACTTCACACATCGTTAAGCCATTCTTCTATCTCCCGATGGAGAAGAAAGGCAGGCTCATTGGCGTCCTCGTTTTGAGGGGGTGTGACTTCCACCGGAACTTCTTGTAGATTATCAAGAGGAGGTTCCGCGAGGATGTCAACCCACCCGGTGGGGTTAACGACTCCAAGTGCTAGGTTCCAATCCTCTTGGGGAAGGATTGGTTCCATGGGAGGTGTTACAAGAATGTTCAACCTCCGGTGCAAGATGTTGATTTCTTGAAAACTGTTTTCTAGCCCACCCGTGAGATATTTAATACGGTCGATTATGACTTCTTCTAAGGATGTCATTTCATCGAGAGCTTCCCGCAGTGCCATCACATAGCGCACAAGAGTTTCTTCGATGGAAGGCCTTCGCTCCCTACGACTGTTTCTTGAATGTGCTGAAGAGGTTCCACTATTCTAACTTGACATTCTACGAAAAACAAGTCGAAAAGTTCAATTTAAATGAAACAGTACCTTGGACACGGCCCCGTGCTCGCTAAGCACGGCCCCGTGTTCACCTCTCTGCAGATTTTTGAAACAAGGAATCTTGGTGCTTTATATTATTTTTCTGACTTTTTAAGCATTTTTAAGCAGAAATAACTTAAAACAGTGTTGTAAAACTTATTTTTAACAAGATTCCTTGAATAAAAACCTAACAAATATTACAATAAAGCTTGAAAACATAGAGATTTCAAACTTTAATGGAGGTTTTGAGGAAAAATTGAAGAAGAAGCCAAATGACAAAAGTAGAAAAGACAAGATGGTTGTTGAGAACCTTCTTTAGAATATACCTAGTATGGTATATGTGAAGATCCCACCAGATCTTTGTCTTTGGAATGGGTCCAAGAGTGCAGGAATCTTGCTGCATTTATAGAAAACGATAGCACGCTGGACACGGCCCCGTGTGCAGACAAAATTCTGACACTTTTTGTCTGTATTCTGACCAAAAGTCAGACGGGAATCTTTGGGTGGACACGGGGGCGTGCTGACCTGGACACGGCCCCGTGGCTAGAAGTGTTTATGAAGTTTTGTCTATTTTCAAGGAGTTTATCCAGATCGGGCGGTTCTTTACTGGATGGAACAACACCGAAGTGCCTGAGATACCTAAGTTGCCCTAGTTTAAGACAAGAACGCAAGAGGTTATCGGAAAGGGTGATTTCTAAGCTAAATATCGGTGGGCAAAACCAACCTTTATTTCCCTTATCCGGGCTCTCGTTAAAGAAGGTGTATGTCGAATCGCTCGGGTCTATGTATGCATCGGCGGACACCGATAGGGAGTCCTTCATGGCACAATCGACACAGGGACGACTATCGCTCAAGTCCTCGCAAGAGTTAGAGGTGATTTCGGGAGCAATGATGTTGTTATAATCCGAACGCAATCCTACTAATTCTCCTTGATCGTCGTCTTGAGATGAATTAGTTATATACATCTCAAGTTCTTTTATCCATCGGAGAATTAGTTCTTCCATTTGAAATAATTCTTCAAGAATCATTTCAACTTGAAGGGATGATTGAGAGCATTCGAGGGAGAGATAGGGATTGTTTTTACTTTCGCCCATCTTAAGGCTACAGGAAAACAATGGGTCTATATAATGGGGATTGTAATACTGATAATTACAATCCCCATTATACTGATAATAACATTTTAAATCTTCATGAGTTCCGCCACATATTTGACACCACATACCATAAGAGGAGCGAAAGTAAAAATTATCAGTATTACTCATGATTGCGTCAGAAATTACCAGCCGTCAGGATCTTACGGCTCTGTTTTCAGTATCTGATGTCACACCCCCAAAATCCACCATGCGGGGTATCACCGCTTGGAGGTGTGACATGACCAGGATCGAGCCACCAATCATACTGAACAACGTACTTAAGTAAATAAAGACAACCACAATACGATTGGTGACCAAAAGCTAGTTAACCAAGTTTTTAATTTAGACAGCGGAAGCATAAACGTAAAGTTCAAAACATAAGTTCGCAGTTCATAAGTTTAAAGTCCAACACATAGGTTTAATAAGTTCATAATGTTTTAAACATTAAACACTGGACATATCCGTCCGCACACCACAACGACTCCTTCCTCGTGCAAGCTCCAAATGTTTAGCGACCTGTAAGGCATGTAACAACGAGTCAACAACAAAATTGAGTGAATTCACAGTTGGTTGTTTAGTTATAGCATTCGTTTCGTAAATTATCTGTTTGTTTTTTAAAAAAACATGTATCGTATAAGTTTACATCGCGGTCTTTCTGACATGTTTGCGAAGATTAGTGGGGGTTTCCCATGTGTTGCTAGACCACGCGTATCGACTGCTACGAAAATGTAAGAGGTGCCCTAAGTCAATGTCTATCAGCATTGACCCTTTGCCCATAGTCCATTAGTACACGCCCGTCCGACTGGCACGGTGTGAGGTTTGTTAAACCTAATAGCGCTATTAACTAATGACCCGCTCGCCATAGGCCTCGGCGATTAAGTCGATAAATGAGGGACTTAAAGTTATAGAGTTGATGGTCTTATGATCGTGTACGTAGGTTTTACGTACGTGCCCTTCAATCCGAGGACAGTAGTAAGTATGAGTGTACGTAGGTTTTACGTACGTGCCCTTCAATCCGAGGACAGTAAAAAGTAGTTTAATAGTAATGATAGTACAAGTAGTTATTCAATCCCATTCCCAACCCCTGGGAATCCCATGCCTTAGAAAGAGTGTGAACTCACCTCGATTTGCTCGGTTAGGTTCTCAAATATGGTTAACAGTCAAGGTCGGTCAATCATGTCCTAATAAGGTACGGATAACAATCAGTTTCTCATGCATAACACGTATCCTACGTATGGTTTATTTGCACATTACTTCGTCCACATAACAGGTACACACTTTAACGATTTATGCCCATATAAACTTCCCATCCATTCCCCACTCATAAACAAACATACAATATTGCACGTAACACATATAACATGTTAGATCATTCACCGATAGCATACACGACATTTAGACACGCAAGTCACCACTTATGTCAATTCAGCATTAATATTCAAAACCGGCTGTTTTCGGACATTTAAATAAAATAGTTAACCTTTTCCAAAAATTCTCAAATTTTTACAGGATGTCATATATAATCCAATATTTATTGTATAAAAATTTCGGATCTCAGTTCCTTACCAATTTTATATAAAAATTCTTTTACTTGACTGCAATCAGATTTGGTACTTTCTGATTGCAGTTTTACGGAAAAATTCACTAAAAATCAATCGTAAGTCGGATCGTCGAAATTCCAGTTGGAGGGTCACGGGAACAACAGTGACCATCTTCAGTAAAAATCCCACGAGCCGATTCTGCTCGGGTTTTAAGTTTTGACTCCGACTACGACACACTTTTTCAGCAGGAAAATTTCAGCTTGAGCTGCTGTCTTAAAATAATTCTTTAAAAATAGTAAACGACCTCGAAAAATTACGATTCCAGTTCCATTTGTTCAGATATTCAAAATTACACAATTTAGACTCCAGAAATTCAATTTTTCGATTAAAAATGAACCAGTTACAGCCTGTTGAAGGGGCTGGAAAATCTCAATCAGCAAGCTGTTTTTATTGTAGTTGTTACTAAAAACGCATCAACAAAGGTCCTAACCATGGTTTATCGATGATTTAATGTTCAAACACCATGCATGCATTTACCAAACTCAGACCAACCAGATTTCAACTTCAAACAAACTTTTTATCTATGGTTTCTATGCAGAATTTCAAGTTCATCTTTTTAGTGTTTTAGCATTAGTGTGCCATGAACATTTAAACAAATCATAACAAGAACAAGATGGAACAAAGGTGTGAAGGGACTCACTACTAGCACAAGGCTAGGGTAACAATCTTAGGGCAAAGATGATGGAGATGGTGGTGCTAGAGACTTGAACAAAGCTTCCTTGTGAATCCTTCAACTTGTAACTACTTTGAATGTTCTTCAAGCTTGGAGAGGGACTTGTATGAAGAAGATTAAGGTGTGTAAGTAATGGTGGTGGTGATTTTCGGTTATGGAGAGAGGGGGGGGGGGGTGTGAGCCGAAATTTAGAGGGAGGAGGGAGGAGGTGGAGTGCAAGCTTTGTAGTAATGATGGAAATTCTTGGAAATAGGCACAACTAGCTCATAGGGAAATCATACCAATAATTTTGGCCAATAGAACCAAGATCACCTTTACACACAATCTAAACAAAATATTTTAGGTGATCATGGCAGATTTTCGGTTGGGGGGGGGGGGGTAAAGTGAAAATTTTTGTTAACTAATAGGTATTAAATTAGAAGGTTAAGGGTATTTCCCAGTATAGTGGGTGTATGTCATGTTTACATGGCGTATGGGAATTTTTGTGACCGTAAATAATTAAGAATGATAAATAATAAATAATACTCCTGACAATATTTTGGTGTCCCGGGTAATGTCCGGTTGTTCGGTTACGTATCGTTTCGTTAAAGCGTTTAATTGTTCCGTAAGGCGTCTTATACATATATTTTTGTAACGAAATTTATTCCTAACACACAGGAAAATATACCGGACTATTTAGTAACTTTTCTGTATACTACTAGTATGGTAACACGCACATGTAAGTATAACACAGTAATCAGAGAGCAGTTAAATGATTCAGCACAGTCATCAAGTACTTTTATTATCATTAATAAACTGTATGGTTACATGCAAATTTGAGGGTTGTCACATTATCCCCCTGTTAAGAGAATTTCGTCCCGAAATTTAGCGCGTGGTTACTGAGGAGGCTAGTTAAGTTGCGTTGTTTACTGGTTTTCTTGGGGTGTCACATCATCCCCCCCGTTGATTTGGAATTTCGTCCCGAAATTCTGCAGTAGCTTCGGCCTCAGTAGTGGTTGCACTGTTTCCGAACAACTGGGGATATCTGAGTTTCATTTGGTCTTCTCGTTCCCAGGTATACTCTGGGCCACGACGAGCATTCCAACGAACTCGGACCAGAGGTATCCTGGTATGCTTGAGGATCTTAACATCTCGATCAGTAATCTCTACTGGTTCCTCGACGAACCGCAGCTGGTCGTCGATTGTGAGTTCCTTAAGAGGGACTATGAGGGTCTCATCTGACAGACACTTCTTCAGATTTGACACGTGGAATACGTTGTGAACTCCGCTGCGTTCTTCAGGTAGATTCAACCTGTAGGCGACTTTGCCAATTTTCTTGGTGACTTCGAATGGTCCGACATAACGCGGATTGAGTTTGCCTCGTTTGCCAAAGCGGACTACACCTTTCCAAGGTGAGACTTTGAGTAGCACTCGATCCCCAACCTGGAGCTCGAGTGGTTTTCTTCCCTTATCAGCATAACTTTTGACGGTCACGAGCTGCCGCCATTCGCTGTCGTATCTGAGCAATTTTCTCGGTGGTGTCTACCACATGTTCTGGGCCAGTGATTTGGCTGTCACCAACTTCTGCCCAACAGAGAGGTGATCGGCATTTGCGTCCGTATAATGCCTCAAACGGAGCGGCTTGGATGCTGGTGTGGTAGCTGTTGTTGTACGAAAACTCCACTAGCGGGAGGTGCTTTTCCCAGCCATTACCAAAATCGATTACACATGCCCTAAGCATGTCTTCAAGGGTTTGGATGGTGCGTTCAGATTGCCCATCCGTCTGTGGGTGATAAGCGGTGCTCATATCTAAACGTGAGCCAAAGGACTTGTGCATTGCTTGCCACAGTTCAGAAGTAAAATGTGCGTCACGATCAGATATAATAGAGGTTGGCACTCCGTGCCTTGATACCACTTCCTTTAGGTAAATGTCTGCAAGAGTAGAAAACTTATCCGTTTCTTTGATAGCCAGAAAATGTGCAGACTTGGTCAGTCGATCTACGATCACCCAAATAGTATCGTTTCCGCGTTGAGATCTGGGCAGACCAGTAACGAAATCCATGGAAATTTGCTCCCATTTCCATTTCGGGATCTCCGGTTGTTGAAGTAAGCCTGATGGTTTCTGATATTTAGACTTGACTCTCGCACAAGTCAAGCACTTGCTGACGTAGGTTGCTATGTGGGCTTTTATGCCAGGCCACCAGTATGTGGTCTTGAGGTCGTGGTACATCTTGTCCGAACCAGGGTGTACCGAATAACGAGACTTGTGCGCTTCGTCCATCACAAGCTCGCGTAAGTTGCCATAAAGTGGAACCCAAATTCGCCCTGTTACATAGTAGGCGCCGTCTTCCTTTTGTTCTAGCCGCTGTCTCGATCCTCGTAGGGACTCAGCCCTGATGTTCTCTGCTTTCAATGCTTCAACCTGAGCATCGCGAATCTGAGCGGGAAGGTTAGATTGGATGGTAAGCTGTAGAGCACGTACACGCCTAGGTATGGTATCCTTTCGACTTAGGGCATCGGCCACAACATTGGCTTTGCCCGGATGATACTTGATTGCGCATTCATAATCGTTCAAGAGCTCAACCCATCAGCGTTGACACATGTTTAACTCCTTTTGTTTGAAGATATGCTCGAGACTCCTGTGATCGGTGTAAATGGTGCACTTGGTACCGTACAGGTAATGTCTCCATACCTTAAGAGCGAAAACAACTGCTCCTAGCTCCAGATCGTGAGTAGTGTAGTTTCTTTCGTGAACTTTAAGTTGGCACGATGCGTAGGCAATGACCTTGTCACGTTGCATCAATACGCAACCAACTCCTTGGATGGAAGCGTCGCAATAAACCACGAAATCATCGGTGCCTTCGGGCAATGAGAGGATAGGTGCGCTGCAAAGTCTATCCTTTAGATGTTGAAATGCGGACTCTTGTGCATCACCCCAATGATAGATGACACCCTTCTGAGTCAGTGAAGTGAGAGGTTGCGCAATCTTGGAGAAGTCTTTGATAAACCTTCTGTAATATCCTGCCAAACCCAAGAATTGGCGGATTTCTTTTGGTGTGCGGGGTGCAGGCCAGTTCTTGATGGAGTCAACCTTGGATGGATCAACATGAATCCCATCCTTGTTTACCACATGGCCTAGAAAGTGGACTTCACGAAGCCAGAAGTCACATTTTGAAAACTTGGCATACAATTGCTCTTTTCGAAGAAGTTCCAACATAAGTCGTAGATGCTGCTCATGTTCCTCCTGACTCTTAGAATAGATCAGGATATCGTCGATGAACACAATAACGAACTTATCCAGGTAAGGCTTGCACACTCAGTTCATGAGATCCATGAAGACCGCTGGTGCATTCGTCAGCCCGAATGGCATAACCAGGAACTCGTAATGGCCGTAACGAGTTCTGAATGCTGTTTTGGAGACGTCCTCATCTCGGACCCTCAGCTGATGGTATCCCGATCTCAAGTCAATCTTGGAGTAATAGCTCGACCCTTGCAGCTGGTCGAACAAGTCGTCAATACGTGGAAGAGGATAACGATTCTTCACAGTCACCTTGTTAAGTTCGCGATAGTCAATACACATTCTGAAAGTACCATCTTTCTTCTTCACGAATAGTAATGGGGCTCCCCAGGGCGAAGAGCTAGGACGTATAAAACCCTTTTCCAAGAGTTCTTGTAGTTGTGTGGACAGTTCTTCGAGTTCTGATGGAGCTAGACGATATGGTGCTCGAGCTACTGGCGCTGCTCCAGGAGCTAGCTCGATTTGAAACTCAACCTGACGATGGGGCGGAAGACCAGGTAATTCCTCGGGAAATACCTTAGGAAAATCGCGAACAATAGGAATGTCTTCAATTCTCTTTTCTTCCGTTGATGTGTCGGTAACGAGCACTAGAATGGCAGTGTGGCCCTTTCGTAGACATTTCTGGGCCTTAAGGAAAGAGATGATGCCTTCGACAGCACCACTCTTGTCGCCACGAATCACGAGAGGTTCTTCACCAGAACGAGGAATGCGGACGACTTTCTCCTTGCAAGCAATCTCCGCTTGATGATGAGATAGCCAATCCATCCCAATAACGACGTCGAAACTACCCAGTGTGATAGGAATAAGATCGATAGAGAAAGTCTGACCAGCTAAGACGAGGTTACAACCCTTAACTACGTGTGTGGCTTCAAGACTTTTACCATTTGCTAGCTCTACCGCGTGTTTGGTGTTCAAAAGTGTTGGAGTGCGCTTAAGCATTTGGCTAACTTTTAAGGACACATAACTAGTATCGGCACCCGAATCGAATAAAACAGTAACAAAGAAGTCATCCAGAAGAAACTTACCCATCACAACGTTGGGATCGTTCCTTGCATCACCCTGACCAATCACGAAAGCACGACCTCTTGCTCCATTACCATTGTTGTTACCCCCGTTGTTACCTCCATTGTTGTTCCCGTTTCCCTGGTTGTTGTTGTTGTTCTGATTCTGGTTAAGCTGGGGACAGTTCTTCTTAAAGTGGCCTTCAGCGCCACACTGAAAGCATCCCCTGTTGCCCTGTTGTTGTTGTTGATTCTGCGGTGCTTGCTGTTGCTGCTGGCGATTCTGATTTGCAGGCCGTGAGCTCCTGTAATCCTTGACTTCATGACCCATCTTGAGACACGTCTGACAACGTCCTTTGTTGCATTGACCACTATGGTGTCTGTTACATTTGTTGCACTTCGGGTGGTTTCCTCGATACCCACCCTGTCCTTGATTACCGGAGGATTGCTGACCAGGACTCTGGTAGCCATCAGTCTTTCTCTGCTGAGACTGAACCGAAGCAGAACCCTTACTGGAGTTTCCATCCCATTTTCGCTTGTTGTCGGTAGGTGCATCAGAAGTAGTTGTGGCACTGATACGTTTGGGTAGCCTGTTTTGCTCCACCGCCTGGTCGGTGAGACGATGAGCCAACTTGATAATTTGCTGAATGGTACCCAGGTTGGCTGAAGTTACGTGACTTTGAATCTCTGGTACTAGGCCCTTGAGGTACAGCTCAATACGTTTGATGGGAGGGTCCACCATGGTAGGGCACAAGATGGCCAGCTCATTTAACCTTTTCGTATACGCCTCAATCTCAGACCCTGTCATCTTCAGGTTGTAAAATTCCACCTCTAGCTTGTGGATATCATCCCGACTACAGTACTCCTCCTTGATCATCTCTTTGAAACCATTCCAGGGTGTGGCATTAGCAACTGCCAGTCCTAGTAGTTGAACCTGCGCCTTCCACCAGGTTAACGCAGCTCCTTCAAGTGTTCCGGTAGCATATTTCACCCTACGGTCTTCGGGGCATTCGCACATCTCGAAAACTGACTCAAGCTTTTCAAACCAGTGAAGAAGGCCCACTGCTCCTTCGGTGCCACTAAAAGTGGTAGGTCGGCAGTCCATGAACGTCTTGAATGTGCACACAGGAGGCTGAGCATGTTGACCTCCTGCAGGGACAGCTGCGAGTGCCTCAGCAACTCGTTCGTTGATCAAAGCCGTCAGCTGGGCTTGAGTTAGGTTCAAACGTCCACCCATGATCTTCACAACGAAATAACGTTGGTGAGAAAAGTGTCGCGAAAGTGCGTAAGTGTGGGACGATAGTGGAGAGTAAGCACGCAAGGTTCAAATAGCAATTACCACATACCATAAGAGGAGCGAAAGTAAAAATTATCAGTATTACTCATGATTGCGTCAGAAATTACCAGCCGTCAGGATCTTACGGCTCTGTTTTCAGTATCTGATGTCACACCCCCAAAATCCACCATCCGTGGTATCACCGCTTGGAGGTGTGACATGACCAGGATCGAGCCACCAATCATACTGAACAACGTACTTAAGTAAATAAAGACAACCACAATACGATTGGTGACCAAAAGCTAGTTAACCAAGTTTTTAATTTAGACAGCGGAAGCATAAACGTAAAGTTCAAAACATAAGTTCGCAGTTCATAAGTTTAAAGTCCAACACATAGGTTTAATAAGTTCATAATGTTTTAAACATTAAACACTGGACATAACCGTCCGCACACCACAACGACTCCTTCCTCGTGCAAGCTCCAAATGTTTAGCGACCTGTAAGGCATGTAACAACGAGTCAACAACAAAGTTTAGTGAATTCACAGTTGGTTGTTTAGTTATAGCATTCGTTTCGTAAATCATCTGTTTGTTTTTGAAAAAAACATGTATCGTATAAGTTTACATCGCGGTCTTTCTGACATGTTTGCGAAGATTAGTGGGGGTTTCCCATGTGTTGCTAGACCACGCGTATCGACTGCTACGAAAATGTAAGAGGTGCCCTAAGTCAATGTCTATCAGCATTGACCCTTTGCCCATAGTCCATTAGTACACGCCCGTCCGACTGGCACGGTGTGAGGTTTGTTAAACCTAATAGCGCTATTAACTAATGACCCGCTCGCCATAGGCCTCGGCGATTAAGTCGATAAATGAGGGACTTAAAGTTATAGAGTTGATGGTCTTATGATCGTGTACGTAGGTTTTACGTACGTGTCCTTCAATCCGAGGACAGTAGTAAGTATGAGTGTACGTAGGTTTTACGTACGTGCCCTTCAATCCGAGGACAGTAAAAAGTAGTTTAATAGTAATGATAGTACAAGTAGTTATTCAATCCCATTCCCAACCCCTGGGAATCCCATGCCTTAGAAAGAGTGTGAACTCACCTCGATTTGCTCGGTTAGGTTCTCAAATATGGTTAACAGTCAAGGTCGGTCAATCACGTCCTAATAAGGTACGGATAACAATCAGTTTCTCATGCATAACACGTATCCTACGTATGGTTTATTTGCACATTACTTCGTCCACATAACAGGTACACACTTTAACGATTTATGCCCATATAAACTTCCCATCCATTCCCCACTCATAAATAAACATACAATATTGCACGTAACACATATAACATGTTAGATCATTCACCGATAGCATACACGACATTTAGACACGCAAGTCACCACTTATGTCAATTCAGCATTAATATTCAAAACCGGCTGTTTTCGGACATTTAAATAAAATAGTTAACCTTTTCCAAAAATTCTCAAATTTTTACAGGATGTCATATATAATCCAAAATTTATTGTATAAAAATTTCGGATCTCAGTTCCTTACCAATTTTATATAAAAATTCTTTTACACGACTGCAATCAGATTTGGTACTTTCTGATTGCAGTTTTACGGAAAAATTCACTAAAAATCAATCGTAAGTCGGATCATCGAAATTCCAGTTGCAGGGTCACGGGAACAACAGTGACCATCTTCAGTAAAAATCCCACGAGCCGATTCTGCTTGGGTTTTAAGTTTTGACTCCGACTACTACACACTTTTTCAGCAGGAAAATTTCAGCTTGTGCTGCTGTCTTAAAATAATTCTTATAAATAGTAAACGACCTCGAAAAATTACGATTCCAGTTCCATTTGTTCAGATATTCAAAATTACACAATTTAGACTCCAGAAATTCAATTTTTCGATTAAAAATGAACCAGTTACAGCCTGTTGAAGGGGCTGGAAAATCTCAATCAGCAAGCTGTTTTTATTGTAGAAGTTACTAAAAACGCATCAACAAAGGTCCTAACCATGGTTTATCGATGATTTAATGTTCAAACACCATGCATGCATTTACCAAACTCAGACCAACCAGATTTCAACTTCAAACAAACTTTTTATCTATGGTTTCTATGCAGAATTTCAAGTTCATCTTTTTAGTGTTTTAGCATTAGTGTGCCATGAACATTTAAACAAATCATAACAAGAACAAGATGGAACAAAGGTGTGAAGGGACTCACTACTAGCACAAGGCTAGGGTAACAATCTTAGGGCAAAGATGATGGAGATGGTGGTGCTAGAGACTTGAACAAAGCTTCCTTGTGAATCCTTCAACTTGTAACTACTTTGAATGTTCTTCAAGCTTGGAGAGGGACTTGTATGAAGAAGATTAAGGTGTGTAAGTAATGGTGGTGGTGATTTTCGGTTATGGAGAGAGGGGGGGGGGGTGTGAGCCGAAATTTAGAGGGAGGAGGGAGGAGGTGGAGTGCAAGCTTTGTAGTAATGATGGAAATTCTTGGAAATAGGCACAACTAGCTCATAGGGAAATCATACCAATAATTTTTGCCAATAGAACCAAGATCACCTTTACACACAATCTAAACAAAATATTTTAGGTGATCATGGCAGATTTTCGGTTGGGGGGGGGGGTAAAGTGAAAATTTTTGTTAACTAATAGGTATTAAATTAGAAGGTTAAGGGTATTTCCCAGTATAGTGGGTGTATGTCATGTTTACATGGCGTATGGGAATTTTTGTGACCGTAAATAATTAAGAATGATAAATAATACTCCTGACAATATTTTGGTGTCCTGGGTAATGTCCGGTTGTTCGGTTACGTATCGTTTCGTTAAAGCGTTTAATTGTTCCGTAAGGCGTCTTATACATATATTTTTGTAACGAAATTTATTCCTAACACACAGGAAAATATACCGGACTATTTAGTAACTTTTCTGTATACTACTAGTATGCTAACACGCACATGTAAGTATAACACAGTAATCAGAGAGCAGTTAAATGATTCAGCACAGTCATGAAGTACTTTTATTATCATTAATAAACTGTATGGTTACATGCAAATTTGAGGGTTGTCACATCTGAAGCTTGGGCACGGGGCGTGTTTACTGTGCACGGCCACGTGTTCAGCTACTGTCTGACTTAAAACAGGATTGCCAGTACCAAAGATTGGGCACGGGGCGTGTTCAGTGGGCGCGGCCCCGTGCTGAGCTTCTGTAGAAGTTGAAAAATCTAGAAAAATCATAAAAAAAAATAAGAAAAACGAGTAGGCCGTTGATTCCTAACTTTCTTAAAATCCTTGTGTCCCCGGCAACGGCGGCAAAAACTTGATGCGTGTCGGTGTGTATATAATTTTTAGTTATATTTTAAGCCTTTTTAACACTTTAGTCAAGTTTTAAATTTATAAAACACAATATTTTACTAACACTAAACACACATATGGGCAAGTGCACCCATCGTGAGCGTATTATAGCGTTGGTAAGATACCGAGGTCATCCAAGGACACAAGAGTTTTTAGTACCGGTTTATCCTCAACGTCTAATCAAATCAAAAGTTTAGAAAAAGTTTTAAACAAGAAAATAAAAACTAAAAATGCTAAAAAATAAAAACAGATAGACAAGATGAATCACTTGGATCCGACTCTCCTTTAGTGTAACCTTTGATGATTTCCGCACTTTTGCACTTTTTAAGAGATTATCTTAGTTATAGTAGTAGGCCGCTCTTTTGAAGGTGACGTTACCCTCAACCCAGTAGTTTGAGTCAGCAAGGATACAATCCTAAAGGGTCGGAATATTGAAAGATAATTAATTAAGTTATTAATGCGTAATGTGGTAGGCCCCTCTTTTGAAAGTGGCATTACCCTCGGCTAAGTGGTTGAGTCAGCAGGGATACAATCCCAAGTAGCCGAGTTAATGTATTAATAGTAGTTTACATATGAGGGGATCAAGCCATTCGCACCCCCGCCATCCAATACCAGTGGGTATTGAAGGAGGTCCTAGTAAGCTTAACCCAGGTCCTTGCAGAATCTATACACTGAACAAGGCAAGAACCTTACCAAACCATTCCCTTAACCCCCGACCAGGTAGCCAACATATCTCTATATAGACCGTAGAGATATGAATGGTGTAAATCTTTTATTTTATATAGACAGTAAAATAATGCCAAGACACCACGTACAAATGATAAAGAAGTTTCACCTTCAACATAAGAAACTAGTTATTAAAGTCATTAATACAAAACCAAATAAAAAGTGCGAAAAGATTAAAAATCAAAAGTATTACACTAAATGCTTGTCTTCACCAAGTGATGTAAGAGACTTAGGCAAACATGGCCTTTGATTGTCAAGAACTCTTACTATCAATCTTGGATCCCGAGACTACTACACACACTCTAAGATGGATGATGGATGATGGTGGTGGATGTGGGTTGTAGTGGTGGTGGAGTGTGGGTGAAGTGGGAGAGAGGTGGTCTGCCAAGGGATGCTTTTGAAGTAAACCAAGCACCTCTATTTATAGCCTGCACAGAAGCCCGGACACGGCCCCGTGTCCATCCACTTTCTCTTTCTTCATTAATTGCAATTTGTCTGCATTAGCTCCACACGCCCCCGTGTCCACTGGGCACCCCCGTGTGCAAAAGCGTATCTGTACTATCAAGATTTGCTTGGATTCTGCGAATCTTAGCGTTGACCACAGCCGTGTTGAGCTGGGCATGCCCCTGTGTCGGGAAATAGAAGCTTCTATAGCTTTGTCCTTTCTGCAGACACCTGACCACGCCCCCGTGTCCGCTGGGCACGGGGCCGTGTTCAGCCTTCTGTTCTTTTGTTTTTGCTTGGGAAGATGTTGTCGAGGGGTCGGGTATGCCACGTTTATTCCTTTTCTTGTAATTATGTCAGATTTTGCTGCATATTTGCTCCTTTTGTTCATTTATGCCCATTTAATCCTGAAAATACAAAAGGAAGACAAAAGCACACTTTTTCCAACATTAGTACTAAAAAAGGGTTAGTTTTATGCCTCATTTGATGTAATTTATATGTTGCATTTTACACACATCAGTAACAGATACAACTCTTAATAGGATGTCAATCCTAACTCCACTTTGCCTCTCGGGAAGTAAACAGGGTTGTTCGTCACTTGTGCCATGCAAATGACATATCTGTTTTACGAGTGCATGGATGCCTTAAGTAGAGACGCCTACTTAGGCATTTCTATAATGGATATCTTCTTTGAATACCACTAGCTGACTTTAGTACAATATGACCATTGGAATATCTTAGTGGTTCCATGCATTAAACCTCCATACTGATCAGGCGTGGAAGCAATCTATGGGATACACTAGGTTACGCCAATCCTCATATGGCGCTTTTATCAAACATAGTTGGCACTCGCAGTTGATAGAAATCAATGAGAAAATAATTAAAATAGCATATATTGTCGTACTCTACTCGAAGAAAGAGTACTCTTAGATTTACAGAAGGATCATTGATGAGAAATAGAAGAAATGGTTTCTAAAGTTTCATTGGTAGGTTCTACCTTACTTAGCATCTGGAGTTCTTATGAGTATCATCAAAAGTTTGCTAAGCTTATAGTCTATGAAAGACTTATTATTGCCTGTATTAAAAACAGGCCACTTAGCAGAAATTATCATTGATAAATGATAAGGAATGTACCTGATGATATTATTAATGTGTACTGCCTCTGGCATTCATCAGGTAGTTCAGGCATTTCCCTTCTTAGCCTCTCCAGGCTTAGCTGCACCTTCTTTGGCAGCTTTATGGCATCTAGTTCTGATGTGGCCTTTCTCACCACAGCCGTAACAGACTGCATTCTTTATGTCCCTACATTCGTGGGACTGATAACTAGTTCTTTTACAAATGCCACATTGTTTTGGTCTTCGTTCTATTCGACACTGTCCCCAGTGTCTTTTATAGCAGTTCTTACATACAGGCTTCTTACTGAACTTTTGTTGGTTCTTATTAAGCCCGTACTTGCTCTTTTCTTAGATTTCTGGGAGTTGTCCTCCTCCTTTGGTTCATCCTTCACATTCGAAGTGTGAACAAAGCTCTTTCCGTGAGCAATTGAATGTGGTTTTGAATGGGATTTGGAGCGAGTAGCACTCGGCTCTTTGAACTGTTTCATGACCTTTTCAATGGCCTTTCCCACAGCTGCGTCAATCACAGCTTGGATATTAAGTCCATTAATATTGAGGTTTATGTTTGTAGCATCATTAGCTTTTGTCGCATCATTAGTATCGCGACTGTTGTCTACCTCATCCGAGTTTGCCATACTCGAAGCTTGGTACTAATCACCAAATTAAACAATTGTTAGTCATCATCCTGACGACCTAACATAGATTAGCCACGGCATCAATAAACCGTATAGGCTATCATGTTCCGAACATTCCTAATGAATGTTATTTGAATGAATATTAGTTTCATTTAGCCTAGGTCACAAGAGAACCATCAATGGCATTTAAGGTTTGGACCAAGTCCATAACCTTTTTGACAGGGGATCACAATGTCACAACTGTCTTTGTCACATAGACGATTATGAATAGCTCGAAGGCTAGCCTTAAAGGACTTTTAATATATATATGGCACAGAGGCTCGTCACTAGGGACATAAAAGAATATGGCATAAAGCCTAGTCATGAAGGACATAAATAATCATATGGCGTGAAGGCATTGTCACAAAGGACATTTAGATATGGCACAAAATGGCCTTGTCACAAGGACATTATAAGATATGGCACCAAAGGCCTGTCTCGGAGGACATTATAGAATCTGGCACAAAAGGCCTGTCACAAAGAGTGTTAACATTTAGTATGTTCACTTATCACGAACGACAAATTATAGCACATTGGCTTGTCATGAATGACTTTAAAATATAACTCGTTGGTTTGACAGAAAGGACATTAATTTATAAGCCGCAATCTTATTAGATCAGAGGCTTTAAGATTTGAACATGGTTCTTCACCTTTGGACAGGGAGTCATAGACTACAACTGTCATCGTCTCGAAAGACGATTCATTTTGGCACAAAGGTAAACCAATTGACATCACTAATGGATGTTTATACATAATCATCGTATTTGATGATATTAGGCATGATTACATTGATCATATAGACAGCGAAACTTGGGCATAGCTTTCCACTTTGGACAGGGAACCATAATGGTCACAACTGTCATTGTCTTAAATGGACGATATAATGTAGCCCATAGACGAGACATTACTAGGAATGTTTAGTATGATTAAGATGTTGATGAGATTAGTCATGATCACATTGATCATATAGACTTTTAGGTTTAGGCATAACCCACCACTTTGAACAGGGGATCACAAAGACCACCACTATCTTTGTCTTATCAACAATAGAGTAAAGTATAGCCTGTAGGCATTTCATCACTAGGGAAGTTAATATTATGATCATCATATTGATGATATTAGTCAAGATCACAATGATCATATAGACTATGAGATTTGAGCATAGCTCACCCCCTTGGGCAAAGAATCATAAAAGATTACATTTGTCTTGTCACAATTGGACAATATAATATAGCTCGTAGGCAAAACATCATTAAAGATGTTAAATTTAATCATCACATTGATGATTTTAGTCATGATCGCATTGATTATATAGACTATTATGCTTGGACATAGTCCAATATCTTTAGACAGGGGGTCGTAGACCACAACTATCGTTGTCTTATTAGACAACAAGTTTAGCCCGTAGGCACTTCATCACTAACAGATGTTTATATTTTGATCATCACATTGATGATACTTGCCATGATCTAATTTGATCATATAGGCATTAAGGTTTGGACATAGTCCAAATACCTTAACGGCTGGTGTAGTATCTCAAGTCACACTGCCAGGAATGTTAACATGTTCTTAGATGTTAACAAGGATTAATTGTCTTAAGAGGGTTTTACCATCATAGCCATGTTCAAAGACATATAGGCTAGGTTATACCATTAAGAGGATCTTTTGAAATTTTCAGCTGATCGATAAAGTTCAAGTAAAATTCGGAACTATCGTTGGATAAAGGACAAAACGAATACCTATTTAAAATTTTCAAAACTTTCCATAAATCATTAGGAATCTACATTAGTGCCTTAATCAGGACTTTTAGTAGTTCATGTGTCCACACAGGGACTTTAAAGCAACTCTAGTCCACGCAGGGACCAAAGGAAATATAAGTCTGTATAGGGACTATAAGATATGTCAGCATTGGGATCATTATGATATATCATGTCCATGAAGGGACGTTATTAAACAATTGTCCTTGAGGGGACTATAATGAAATATCGTGTCCACAAGGGATTTTAATGGAATAATATGTCCATATAGGGACTTTGATGAATTACCATGTCCACGAAGGGACTATGATGAAATAATATGTTCTCGAAAGAATTATAACGAATTGTTATGTCCGCCAAGGGACTTTAATGAAATAATATGTCTACAAAAGGATTTTAATAAAATAATATGTCCAAGAAAGGACTATAATGGAGTATAATGTCCATGAAAGGACTATTTTGAAGTATGATGTCCATGGAAGGACTATATTGGTAATACCAAGTCCACGAAGGGACTATTTTAAAATAGTGTATCCACAAAAGGGATTTTAATAAAATCACATGTCCATGAAAGGACGATATTGGAATAGCATGCCCACTGAGGGACTTTATTGAAATATAATGTCCACGAAGGGACTATATTGAAATATAATATCCACGAAGGGTTTAAATAGCAAATGCCCATACAGGGTCTTAAGTTGAAAGGTATGTCCACACAAGGACTATATAGAAGAGATAGGTCCTTATAGGGACTTAAAGGATAATGAATATTATGAAAGAAGGATTCTCTAACGCCTTCCTTGCTCTGTTTCGATTGTTTCTCTTCTTTGTTTACCATATACGGTAGGGACACTGAAAACCTCAGTGAATAAAGTAAGTATTTCAATCAGGATCCGTTATAGAAGTAGAATTCAAGGATTCTATGTTTAAAGAATGATATGGATCACGGATTGGGCTTTGACTGATATAATCCAAGTCTGGGATTTCAAAATTTTAAGGTAAGAAATAGGGATCATTATGATCCACTGGTATTATTTTCAATACGGGAGCCTCAGGGACCACCTGGTATGGACTCCACTGATACAGACTTCAAAATTTTGAGCCTCAGGGACCTCCGGTATGGACTTCGAAGTCTGAATACAATTCAATAGATTTGGTTTTAGGAATGAGTCCATAAAGGTCTTTCCTCCAAACCGGTCGCACACTTATTCTAGTCGTATTACGAAGCTTGGCATTCCTTGGCTTCGGATGAGGAGAATCTCCATCAACGGCTTCTTTGCTTGGCAACTTATTCAAAATACATAAAATCGAAAACAATGTTTACTTAATAGGGATGAGAGCATTCCTATGTTAAGTCTAGACTCACGAGGTCTAAGGAATATGCTACTGTGTCATTGAGATTAAACACAAAAGGTTAGTGTTTAATTCACTCAATGTTGGCTCTGATACCAACCTATCACACCCCGATATTTACAGCTCAGCCCGGTGGGGAGTATCGTGACGTAGTTGATATCATCATAGTCAATTAACACAATTATAGCACAGCGGAAGTCTTGGAATATAAAATATTATTACAAACCCAAATGTCTGAAAATATCAAAGTATTTATTATAGACGAGCCTGTAATATCAAATCCACAGGTGGATCCTTACAGAATGTATAAAATGAAGTTTAGCAGACTTTAAGGCATCTTTAAGGATTTGCAAGATCCTCTATTTCGACACCGAGCAACTCCCAGCCTATTACGAGTAGTACCTGTCACTTAGTCTTTTGAAAATACGTCAGTTTTCACTGGTAAATACAATTAACTGACTCTTTTGAAAAGATTTTATGAAAATTGATTTAGGCGCACAAGGCACAAAACCATTTATAACTTGGGACAATCTTTAATAAAATCTTGTATACAGTTTTACATGTTTGTCATACATATGGGGCCGGTTTAGAAGCCGGTCATGATTAACCGACTCACCACTATAAAACCCACAAAGGAGTTATCCCCAACATGTGGGTTATTTAGAATTTGCATCTGTCAGGTGTATGCCTACACCCCGTGCATAGGTCCTGGCCATTTTCAAATGAAATGAGCCGAGGATATCCAGGACACGGTCGTATTAACCCCCAATGTTTATGTTATCAAACAAAACAGATTAAACGGGTTATGCAAATTTATTAATCACAATCCGATTAAATGATTTCATACCCGACCAAGCGGTATTATTATAATACCGTATCCCAAGCCCGTATAAGGGAAAATAAGTTAAAAAGTATTTACCTGAGCTAATATCTGATTCACAGCAAAATAACTCAGTCGTATCCAATCTAACTAAATGCAGGTAGCTTTTACCGGGTGGCTCTAGTCTGGAATGATGGTAATATATAACCAACTCAGAATGCTAACGGTCTTATTAAGTCGTAGACTTAGACCGGCTAGCTTAAAGTATCTAAAACGGTACGATACACTAGATTAAGCGATGACCGGAATAGAATGTTATTTAGACCCAACAAGTATGAAAACTTGTATAATATGGGTAAACTAAGTACACTCTGGATTTTGAGATAAAAATGATAAGGTTAAACCCGTTTCGGCAAACTTACATAAACTAGTTATGTAAGTCTAACCGTACGCCTATAAGCGATAACGAGTAACCAGATGAGTCATGAAAAAGTTCCATATGCCAATATACTTTAAACAAGTTATAATATCAATGGGATATCAACTTGTATGCTCGTTTAGGTTTTAAAATCAAACTATGCCTCGTAAGGGCGTTTTGGTCATTTTACGACGTACAAAAGGAACTTGACTACAATCTGATGTTACGATCATAAACATTCTTTGAAAACACTTTATTTATGATATAATATCAGTATGATGTCAAACATATGTGTGTTTTATAGTTTAAAACCAAACTATGCTCCGTAGGGGCATTTTGGTAATTTCACACATAGTTTCGAAGGCTAATTTGGGAATCTGAGTTCATAACATATACCTACTATAAAAATATTTAAAATGATTTATAAAATCAGTAGGTAACAAGTCTTGGTTGGTAGTTATGGTTTAAAACCATACTACGCGTCGAAACGGCGTTAAAGTCGTTAAATGACGATATGTGCGATGTTTAAGGAAAACTGATGTTATGACCAGGTCTATATGATCCAAATATGTTAATTAATATGACATATTAGTTGCCAAAATGTTTTGTATAAAAATAATGCTTTTAGATCCTTTTAGGTGCAAAAAGGGCATTATCATCATTTAACATAATTCAAGAACGTATGCGTAAACTCAGTTTGCAATCTGAATGAACATCCCAAATTATCCTAATTATGATATTACATTAGTAGTCAAAGAGTTTGGTATGAAAAATTATGCTTAAAACCGATCTATGCGCATAAAGGGCATTTTGGTCAATTTAAAGCACAATTTACGATATTATATCAAACTCAGTTTATGATCAGATTCTTAACATCATAATATGTTAAACATGTTAACATATCAGTACCTAACTTGTTTGAAAGCTTATTGGTGTCTAAAACATTATTTTTTCTAAAAAGGGCATAATAGTCAAAGTACGACATATTAACGGAAACTTGTATAAAACTCAGATTACTAGTATGATCGTGTATGCTATATTAAATTACGATCATAACGGAACCTAAAATCAGTAGCAAACTAAACTAATTCGGTTCATAAAAGAAAGTCAAAGCAGAAGTCAAACTCCGCGACTTTCGGTTGCGAACCGACCCTGAGACTGGAATTGACGTGCCGAACATGTTTACACATGTTCTAATAATTATTACCGAGTTGTTTAAGTGATAAAACATATTTTAAAACACTTTTAAACTCAAATCGTAATTATTTTAAAATCTGACCCGTTGACTTTTTAAAGTGTCATTACGTTGACTCGTCAATTGACCAAGCAAACATGATTCTTAGGAGGTGCCCTTTTGAGGGATTAACACCTACCTAATTACGATCACGTAGCCATGTTTGTTGCGAACTATGGCTTGACCGTTTACGGTCTAACTAAAAGTCAAAGCGTTATCACGATAACGCTTGACTTTTGGCTTAAAAGCCTATAAAACAGAAACTAGTGGCTAAGGACACTTACAAAGGGTCCTAGCTTGAACCTTAAACTCAGGAGGGCTCCCTTTTTGATCAGGAATCCCAATAAATTGCTTAAGAATGCTCAAGCAATGAGAAGGAGTGTTGAGAATGAAGGTGCAAGGATTTGAGGCAACATAAGGCCTCTATTTATACTTGAAGGAGGTGTTCTTAGATCATGCCATGTGTTATGGACCTCCTATGATCATTCCAGGTGTAAAACCAGGTGTTTAAAACCATCAATGATCCATGGTTTTCGAGTTAGAGTGAATGGAAGTTTGTTTGGAGGCCAAGGAAAGAAGAACCTCTAGCTGGCCATGAGATTCTGTCAAAATGAGGCCATCGCCGCACGCGACAGCAACAGGGGGGTGGTCGCGCGACGCCACCACACAATACTCCATCAAACAAGTTTTAAACTTGTCACTTTCAGTCCCTGTACCTTCTAATGCAATGTATCTTTCATTTTAGGCACTTTTAACCCTTCTAGTTGGTTTGTAGATGATCTAGAGAGTATAACCAAACACCGTTAGGTCGGGTTTCGTTAAACGATCACCGAAAACACTAGTTTCGTCTCGTTGACGCTTTTAACCCTTATTCTTGGGAATTTGCGTAAACAACACATAATGATATCAAAACCTCGTGAAATTTTTTTTATCATATATTCTTGAGAGTATAATCGAACATTACGAAGTCCCGTGTTCGTTAAAAGGTCACTCAAAGGTAAGAATTAACATGTTGACACGTTTAACCCCTGCATCTTGTAAACTTTTGTTTACTTTCACAAATGGCTTCATACGTCCGACCATTTACTCGTTTAAGAATATATTCATCGCGTGTGGTCAATCAGAGGCACAAGTTTGGCATGTTGACACTTTTAGTCCCTCTATATTCATAATTTTACCTTTTGACGAAATTAGTCCCTCATAGTCAACGTTTGACTTTATTAGGGTTTATTACACGTGTCAACACATCGTGTGACACGATTTTACGAGGTGCTACACTATGGTATATCAGTTTCATGTTTTGACTCCTACAAATTGCCCGTGTGAGTTGTCAAAGTTAAGACGATTATGGATGTGTATGTCATATTAGAGGCGTTCGAACCAAGCGGATTAAGGGTTGTGGTCGATCTAAAATCTCCATGTAACTAACAGTGAGGGACTAAGCCAATAAGCTATAGCTCAACTGGCATTGGAGAAAAATAAAGATTCGGGGTTGAAGGCCACAGGTATCAAATTCGAATCCGATCCCAGCCGGGTTTTATCACAGTGGGCATTCGGCGGTGGATTTTCCCCGAAACTGGAAATGGTGGGCTTGTGCTACTATGATCACGTACATATGGGTCGCCTTTTGTCATTGAGTTACCCAAAAAACAATTATGTTGTGTTCTCGAGTTTCATTTAACGAAGGAAGAGAAAGAATCTGGAAAGATGTCAAAAAAAGGTCGTGTTCTAGAGTTTTTTAAGGAAGAAAATGGAGAGAAATAGAAGGAAAATTTATGTTTAATTCCCTCTTTCTTAATCCTTCTAAATTGGAGAGATCCGAAGTAAATGATTTTTAATATATCAAATCCTCTTATGAATATAATTATTATTAATGTGGTTATCAACACCTAAAATAGATTAGGCTTGTTCCACAAGTTTTCCTCTATTATATATAGTCTTTTGTACCTCTTTTAATAGACACCTCAATCAATAATATTAATCTCTTTTTCCTTATTATTCTCTCGTATTCTTTTGCTATTAGGCTAGTTTCACAACACGTTATCAGCACCAAAGTGCTCCCATCAAAACCCTAATCCCCTTCCATGATTTCTTGTGAACATTAGCCGCACAAACCAGCCGTCACATCCTAACGCAACGAATCACATGCTCAACGCAGCTTCGCACGTTTCCAGTCGCCACCTTTTATTACAAAATCAGGTATTGAATACTACCCTCTATTGTTCATAAAACAAGTGGTTATATATATGTTTGCCTAGTATGTTACTAGAATTAGAACCCTATTATTGTATTACCATCAACCCAAACTCATCATTTAAACCAGCATGATTTTATTGATATAAAAAGAATTTCTAGAACAGAAAACATTCATTAATTATTCGAATCATTTACTACATAATATGGAACTTGGAATTTTTTGTTCACTTAGTTTTAAAAATATAGGAATACTGAACATGCGACAAATAATAGGGCTATGTGGAGGATGAGGGTTGAATTATCAATAAAAACAAAAGTGCAGCATATTCTATTTTAATTAATAGCAAATAAATTCTTTATACCATACGCAAATTAATTTAGTGTATCAAATCAAAGTTTGTTTTCAATATTTTTTCTTCCTTTTCCTTTTATTTACCACAAAAGATAAATATTTATTATTTACAGAAGATATACATTTATTATGTATGATTTATGATTCTTATTGGTTATTTGTATTTATGATTTCCTTTTAACGAGTCCTAATTTAAATAATACAAAAAAGTTTACTAGTAGATATAGTATGGTTTTAATTTATGATATACTCTTACTTTCAAATATATTTTATGATTAAAAATAGTAAATCATATATTTAGATCTTGTGATGATTGCTAAAAATAATCTTATTTACGATGATGTTATTTTGTTTGAAATCATCATTGGATTTGACCTACGTAGAAATCTCACAAATAATATAAAATAGTTACCACAATAAAATAGTTATACCTTTTTCAAAATATTTTTCCCTCAAATAAGATAAGATGGGTTAAGAAGATAACTGAACGATTGTTGTATGAAAATGGGTTTACATATGTTGTTTTATGAAAATTTGCTAGTGCATGATAATTGATTTAAATAGTTTTGTTTTGTTTCTATTTCGATGGCATATGATGAAAATGATATTAATAATAAAACCAACGTTACATGTACAAGTTGATATTAGCTTTATTACTAAATCACTTAAAGTGCATTCTTTAAAGTGAATACCCATGAACGCAGCATTGTTTTGTGATATGTGTTTACTAAACTGTGTAATATAATAATTAAAACACCATGGAGTTATTTGTCTATGCTCCTAATTAAAGTGATACGTATTTGTATATAAGATATATTTGTGACAAGCTAGTTACAGTGTGGTATGTTTATATATGGCATGTGGTTGCTTATAAGTGATAGGAAAAAATCATGATTTCATAAAATCCCATGACTTGGTTTATATGGTGACATGTTATAATATCATTTATTCTATAATTTTACTATACGTACACCTTGTATTCTATATTTTATTGTTTATTATATAGATTGTGTTTAATAAAAAAATTAAACCAAAGTTATGGTTTATTACCAAACTCATGAAAGAGTATAAATATACTTCAATATCACACTCGATGTATCATACTTTATGAACCTCGTTATCAAGTTATAAAATGACCGTAAAATCTTACATAACTCGATCATGTATATGTTTTGTGAATAGAATATTATTTACAAGGAAAAAATAGATAAAGTTTTTTCATTAGTCATACATGATATATGTTCTTGATATAGCAAATATCATTGAGAGGGTAATGATCATTATTGACATAATTGAGAAAGTTGTATTATGAGATCGACCATTTAGAATTGTAATGATGGTCATGTTAATTGTAACATTTCCATTTTTTTATATATTAAAATAAAATATATAAAACTTATATTATTAAACGGGTAGATTACGAGTAAGTTGACTGTTAGAAATATGAGATATTTAGACGAACATAGGATTCGTTTAATAAATAAATAATAAAAATACATTATAATTGACCTTACTCCGTTTTTAATGAAACTTAGGTCAAAATGTAGATAAAAATATTCTCGTTCTAATGACATATTCATCGTTTTATAAACGTCATATTTTAGAAGTTATAAGCGATAAATCAGTGAAGCAGCTGAATTAATTATAATAATAAAATAATATTAAAATTTAAAACTAACATTTATGATAAAGTGTACGTGGTGTGTCGATCACACCAAATTTCGTGAGCTCCAGGTTCACACTTCAGTATAAATAGAAGACTGCATTCAACATTCAGACTGCTCAACTTTTCCTTTCTTTCTCTCTCGCCATCTCTCTGTCCCTTTTATATATCCATTTTTCTTTAGTATTACACCCATAAATTCTACAAAGCCCTGCCCCGTTTTATGTGTTTTAACCCTGATCACTTATTTGATACCCTGTCCGATCGATCTTGAACCCAGCAACGGATGTCAAGGCGCTGCCTGATTAAGGCTATACTTTCTTAACTACGTTGGGGTTCTGATCTCGTGATGTATTGATAAAGTTGAATTGGGTTATTTTACTAACACGGGTGCATTGTATATTTTATTAAGAGCTCAGGAGTTATACCAAAGATTATACCAGGAGGCCTGTAGTTAAACCCTAAAGTTACAAAGTGAGTCATTCTCTCTTTTTACCAAATTGTTTTACAAAACCCAAAATGTTTTTTAGTTATACTTACAGGGATTAAGTCTTTGTATTTTATAATTATTGCCAGTAGTTTGGGTTTTGTATACATAACTAGTCCACAGTCACCAAGGGTGTGATAGGAACCGTTACTATTGGGTGACAGGACCAAAAGCAATATGACCACGAGCACGGGGGAGTGTCCCCAGTCGCATACTGTGTTGAATAATTGATAGATATAAACATTGTTATCGCTCTTAATACTGTAAAGTATAACAATATGTGTCTTTTTTATAAAAATTGAATGAACTCTCCAGTATTTCTTGCTGATAAAATAATTTTTTTAAACGCGTTTCATTTAACTTACTATGAAAGTAGTAGAAGCCTGCTATGGAGCACTGAAAGCTTAAATAAAGTGGCTATAAATACCTGAATTAAAGAAGAAATTTATATTTTATTAGGGTTTATCCCTATAAAAACATTTGAATAGAATATAGCTTTTAGCTTATTTGTTTAATATTAAAAGTTGGTGTTTTACAAACTCTGAAATTATTTCCTAACTACGATCCTGATGAAAAAATTTTCCGCTGTGTATTTAATAAACACCGGTACCACTTGACTAGTTCATGGCTCCCACTCCTATGATGGGGTCGGGGGTTGTGACAGAAGGTGGTATTAGAGCCACTGGTTTAAGCCATTTATTTGTTCTTTTAATACTTAAACTTAAACATTATGTTAGGAAATTAATGTAATAACTTATGTGTTATTCTGTGTAAATGAATCTTAATATTTATATTATGATTTTTATGTTATTTTAACAAATTTTGATTTCACAGTATGAGTGATCAATATAATTAAATGTACCCATGGCTGCCTAGGAAGATGTATTATATTTCTAATAAAATATAACACACGAAGACTTATAGTAATGTAGTTCTTTTAAACTATATTTACATATATTTTCTGAAATAGTTTTACTTTGACCAAATAACTAAACTGCACCATATTTTGAAGCTCTACAAACATATCATAATAAAACGTGACTAATATATATCTATGTTAAAAAAATGTAAAAATATATTTTATATATATTACATTTAATATATAGTAAGAAATATTACGTAATAGAACTTAAGGTATGGTAAAATATATTTTTTATATTACTAAAACAGCTAAATACTATCAAAATAAGTCTAAACAGATATTTTATTAAGTATATATAGTCATCAAAATATTGATAGAATTTATATATCTAATATAGTTATAATTTAATAAGTCTAATAGTGATAGTATATTGATAGAATTTATATATTTAATATAGTTATAATTTAATATAGTTATATTGTGTTTTCGTGATAACACAATATCTTGAATTCAATTCTTATATAGAAATGTAATATTTATACATATAAGTAATATTAATATTTAATATTTATAACATATATATTTATGGAATTTATATATTTCCAAACTATAAATTTCCAACATTTTCTTGCTTTAAGTAGTTGTAATATATGTATTGAGAGTTTTTCAAAAAAAAATTTGCATTTTCACTTTTAATCCAAAGGGTTTTTTATTTTTGAAAATTAACCCCCTTGACTTTTTTAGTTTTAACCCAAAGCTTTTCAATGTTTCAATTTAACCACAACACCTTTTTGTTTTCAACTTTGGCCCCCCATACTTTTCATCTTTCGTAAGTTTTTCGTTTTACGTTTCGTTCGAAATTTTGCGAGTCAACACGCAGCAACGTGCGTATGGGGTTCAACGTTTTTTCGTCTGTTTTTTCCTATTGAGTTCAATCAGATATGTCGAAACACATGTTTTCACATGGTTAATGCATAACGTTTGGACTAATCCATTTTGTCACACCCTGACTTTTGCGGAAGCGTGATTTGGTGTGACTTGCTTAATACCATTGTATTCAACCATAACAAACATCTATATGATGAAACCATGATGTCATCCATAAATTAAGTTTTCAAAATATTACAATCGTCATTGATTAACCACAAAACAAGACTTCAATTTCTAGTACATAACAATCCAAGTTTTAAGTTCCAATCTGGACTTAACAAAAGACACTAACAAGCTTGGTTTCGAGCCATGTATCTTACCCAAGATAAAATACATAACCCAAACCCTTCGACTTCGGATGACACCTTTTATTATTAGAGACATGACTTGTAAACTTCAACGCCCGCCAGATCCATACTTAATTTCCTGAAATACATGTAGTTTGAAAACATCAACAAAAGTTGAGCGAGTTCATGTGATTTGTATGTGTGCACGAATCATCTTTGAAAACATTTGTAAGTATGTATGTATGTATTTGTAAACTGGTATGAAGCAACAAGTCACAGATCAATTAATGTGTAGCTAATACATTAACATGTGTGAAACGGCATAGGAGGACTCAAACCTAGTAGATTTGTACCGGGCCTCCGGCTGTAAGACATAGTCACCTCATGGGCCACCCTGGTCCACATGGGTGTGGGCTCGCTACACCCAAATAGATCTATCACTCATGTCCCTCAGTCCTAAAACGAGGATTAATGGTCTTAAGAGTGCGCCTATCCATTCACATGATCTAACAGTATTTTCCTTAGCTAACCATACCATTTGTATTTGTTTGTAAACATTTTGTAACATGTACTTCACCCCCAAAGTTATAAAGCTGAAAACAGTTAAGAGAAAATGGGGACATGAACTCACAGTATTGCGTCTTCAATCACCGTAACTCAAGCTCCTTCGGGTAAACACGACTACCTACAACGTTCTATGATCTATTAGACGGGCGGGTCATGCCTTGACTTAGGACTAATGTTTTTGAGTTACGTTTCTTTTGTGTCTTCGATATTATTCCAAGTTATATAATTTTTTGTTAAAATAATTAATATTTTAACTCAAACTATATTTATTAAATCTTGGAATAATTGTTAAAACAATGTATATTAATTTAAGACTTCCCAAGTATTTATACTTGTATAATCTTCCCAAGTATTTATACTTGTATTTCCTTCCCAAGGATGGGGGTATCTTTCACTTGTATATTTTTGTCATGTATTAGGGTCGTATTCCGGTGTGTGTTTATACGTACGAGAATACGTATTTTTATTGTATTCATTAAGTATTCTTATACTTAATTTCGTATTAATTTTCCGGAATATTATCTTTAATAAAAGTCCACCAATATATACTTCCAAGATATATATTGTAATAAATATTATTTAGAAAAATTATTTATAGTTTTTCTTTTGGCAAAAATATTTGTATTCTCTTATAAGTTCCAAAAATAATATATTTTCAAGTCCAACTTGGAAAATATATATAAACTCATTTTTTTCTCAAAAATGATGTATTTCATATTTATTTGAGAAAATATATCTTTCATTCCAAAAATATTGTAATTCATGTTTGTGTAAGAGAATATATATTTATTAAAAGTAATATATCTTCTAAAAATTTCAAGAAAAATATATAATTCATACTTGCCAAAAATAATTTATTTTTCCTTGTCAAAAATATGATATACTCTTGTAGTAATTGTAAAAATCATATTTTCATTTCCTTGGTGTCCAAAATATTCTTTACCAAAATATACTTGTGAATTAAATTCCGGAATATTTTTGTAAGTTATATTCCTTGTTCGGTTTCACCAATATTTTTGTGTAAATGTGTATATTCATTCTTTGAAATTTTGGTAATATTTTGGATTGTAATTTTTGGTATTTTGATGAGTTTTATTATTTCATGTCCTAAAATAATATAACTAATACACAAAATATACAAATAATCACACACATGGTGTCATCTAAATATATATTTCCTAAATACATATTTAGTCACTTTTATTTATAAAAACTGTTCGGGGTGGATTTCTAAATGACCAGTGATCTTTATTTACTGTTGGATTTAGTGATCCTCAATTCTGTCTGAAGTAGTGATCCTCAGAAGTGTTGCAGGATCAGGATCATGGATCACTATAAGGATCCCTGTACTAACGATTGTCTACTTTGAATTCGTAAATGTTTTGCAGGAATATCAACTTGGACTTAGTCTTGGCGACATTCCTGGAGAATATTCCCAGTCTATTCCGCACGTGCTTGGTCAGAAATGGACGTTGTGGAGTCGTGGAAGACTTGCATGATTTGCGGAATGTTAGTTAGGCTTGATATTTTCTATTTTTAAAGGGGTAGCGAGCTATTTTAGAGACACTTAGCTATTTTTGGCTACACACACACTCATACAACCGCTCTCATCAGCTCTCGACAAAACACTTAGCATTTTTCATACATTTCTACACGATACACTATAGTGATCCTTATACTTAGCTCGCTATCATCCGAAGTTGTAACAGATTGTTTGTTTAATTTAAGTTGGTGATCGGTAGTTTCCATCACCCGGGGTTTTTTGTGCCGGAGATCAACTCTTGATCAAGGGCTTTTTCCCCGTATAAATCTTTGTGTCATTTGTTCATTACACTTCATAGTGATCCTTGTTATTGTTCATCAATTCAAGCATCATACCTCACAAAAGAAAGTTTGGTTACATTGTCATTGCTTGATTTTTGACCAAAACAGTTTGGCGCCCACCGTGGGGCAATTGGTGCTTCATTCTTAGAAAGATTCGTGTTTTCGTGGTTATTTTGGTTCGCTACAACCAAACAGATGGCTTCCTCAGTGAAGAATACTTCAAGTTTGATGCCCTCATTCAGTTCCTCACAAGGCGTTCCTCCTTTGCCTCCACCACCTTCTGGATCCTAGAAGAATGCTGAGAATGCTGCGAAGAAACCAACTCCTATTTTCCAAAAACCACCTACTTCTTCTGTTTCAACTAATCCTACTACTAATGATCTTTATACCCTGATTTTGCAGATGAGGAATCATGCTCAAGAGCAGGATAAGACCAACGAAAGGATCCTCCGGGAGATCGATGAAATCAAGAAACAAAAGAAATCAGTGGAGGATCACTCCCCTCTGATACCAAGATCGTTGAACTTCGACACTCCGGTCATAACTTCACAATACTCAGCAGTTCCGGACGTGCAATACTTGGGTGAACTATCAGGAAGGCGTTACGGGACAACAACAATGAGTCAGGCATTTGGCTCTTACTTCCAGCCTCAGGGATCCTCTTCTCAACCATTAGGATCATCCTCTCAGCATCAGGGATACTTCACGTCAGGAGGATATGTGGGAATGCATGCAGTACAAGGATCCTCCCAGGTCCAAGGATCCTCCCAGGTCCAAGGATCCTCCCAGGTCCAAGGATCCTCTCTGGTCCCAGGATTCTCCCTTGTTCAAGGATCCTCCCTGGTCCCAGGATCCTTTCAGGTTCAAGGATCATCGCAATTCCAAGGATCCAACCCCCTTCAAAATCAAGGATCCTCGAGAAATATGCAACCTCAGAACTCAGACGTCCATCAAGGAGACTTCATACCAATGCAAACCATTGCCTCCTCTGGTCCTTCAATCATGCCAAAGTATCGACAAGATGGATTCGCATCCGCAATTCCAAACTCATATCCTGTGGGAGGTAACACTTCTAATAATTTATATAACACTAACCATGGCTTTATGCAAGATACAGGTATCAATCAGGCCATGGCTAGGGAGCTGCAGAAGCTTAAGGATATGGTATCCAGTGTACCAGGAGTGGTTAAACCCATTCCTGAGATTGTGGATGGTAGCCATAGGATATCTCGTTTTGCACCACCTTTATGTGATGCTGAGATACCCAAAAGATTCCAGATACCATCAATGAAGTTGTATGATGGTTCAACGGATCCAGAAGAGCATGTAGCCCAGTACAGGGAGAGGATGGAGATCAATCCAATTCCTGAAAGGTTGAAAGAAGCATGTCTATGCAAGGGATTTGGATCCACACTTACAGGATCTTCTCTTAAATGGCTGCTAAGTCTTCCCCCTTACTCTATTACTTCATTTGCTAATTTAGTTAACTTGTTCAATAGTCAATTCTCTTGTAGTAGAAAGTTTGAACGATTAACTAGTGATCTATATAGGGTAACACAAGGTCAAAATGAATCACTTAGAGATTATATCACTAAGTTTAATAAAGAATCCTTAGACATTCCCAACCTGGATATAGCTATGGCTGTTGAAGCCTTTAAAATGGGATTGCTTAGGGACTCATTATTCTATGATGATCTTGTTATGACACCTTGCAGGAATCTTGATGAAGTAAGGACTAGGGCCCTTGGGTTCATCCGCCTAGAGGATGACAAAAGGATCCAGGACAGATTGACAGGATCCTCAAAGCAGGATAAACAAGGATCCTACTTCAGGAACAACAAATCCAAGTCCTATAACAGATCTGATAACCAGAATGTGCACGCAGTGGAACAAGAAGAGGATGATGAGAATTATCCTCCTATTTCTGAATATTGTTTCTCTGTTGATAACAATGAACTAATCCTTGCAATGCAGAATCTAGGTGAAAAAGCTAGGTGGCCAAGGAGAAGTGATAAACCAGCTGCTACAAAGGATAAATCCAAGTGGTGTGCATATCATGAGGATTTTGGGCATCTCACTGAAGAGTGTATTGCACTTAGAAAGGAAATTGGTTATTTGTTGAGCAAGGGGCATTTAAAGGAACTCTTGGGACGAAAGAAATCAAGAACCCATGATCCTGAAAGGATCCCGGAAAGGGCTCCTGCTCCTCCGGCAGATGCACAAGTCATAAATTTCATATCCGGTGGATCAGACATCTGTGGTACATCCTTCTCAGCAGCAAAAAGACACGCTAAGGAAACCAAGATGGATAATGGAGACAGACCCGTCAGGACCTCCGTTGTCACCCAGGATAAAGTCATTACTTTTGATGAGGATGATCGTGTTGACATCCAGGATCCTCATCATGACGGTCTCGTAATTACATTGTTTATTTCTAACCACTTTGTTCGCATGATCCTTATAGATGGAGGAAGCTCTGTGAACATCATTCAGCTGGATGTTCTCAAGAAAATGAATATCCCAGAGTCTGATATTATCCCAAGATCCTCAGTACTTGTGGGATTCAGTGGAGAAACAAAGAATACATTGGGGGACATCAAACTCCCAATCTATATTGAAGGATTGCATTCTTATCAAAAGTTTTGTGTTATTGATTGCTTGTCGTGTTGTAATGTTATCCTTGGCAGGCCATGGATACATGATATGAAGGCAGTTCCATCCACCTATCATCAGTGTGTAAAGCTTCCAAGTCCATGGGGAGTGGTGAAAATTGAGAGTGATCAACAGGAGGCTAAGAATTGCTATACCTCATCAATGAAACCAGCCTCAAGACCAAGGGAGCAATAGCAATTAAAGTATCCTTCAAGAGATGTCTTGGAGGCAAGAGAACAGGATTTGAAAGAAATCCTCATGGATCCTGATGATCCTGAATCCAAGATCTTCATAGGGTCAGGGATCCTTAGCGATATTGAACAAGAGCTAGTATCCTTTCTCAAAAGAAGGAAGACCACCTTTGCCTGGAAACATGAAGACATGACAGGTATATCTAAGGATATAATTACTCACAAACTTGGCATTGACAGGTCATTCAACCCAATTCATCAAAAGAGGAGGAAGTTTGCACCTGAAAGAAATGCTATTATCCAGGAAGAGGTAGATAAGCTACTTCGAGCAGGTATGATTAGAGAGGTTAAGTATCCAAGATGGTTAGCCAATATGGTTGTTGTTCAAAAGAAAAATGGAAAGTGGAGGGTATGTGTCGATTTTACAGATTTAAACAAGGCATGTCCCAAGGATCCTTTCCCATTACCCCACATTGACTCCATGGTGGATGCTACCGCGGGTCATGAGTTGTTAACTTTTATGGATGCTTCATCTGGATTTCAACAAATTCAGATGGAACCATCCGATCAAGAGGATACAGCCTTTATGACCCCAACTGGTATATACTGTTATATTGCAATGCCATTTGGATTAAGGAATGCAGGTGCTACTTATCAAAGGCTAGTCAATATGATGTTCAAGGACCAAATTGGACACACTATGGAAGTCTATATTGATGATATGGTGGTTAAGTCCAAAAGAGCTGAGGATCACCTTAAAGACTTGGAGGAAGCATTCAATATCCTTGATAAATTTAATATGAAACTAAATCCTTCTAAGTGTCATTTTGGTGTAAAGGCAGGTAAATTCTTAGGATATATGGTAACAAATAGGGGCATTGAAGCAAGTCCAGAGCAAATTAAGGCTATTGTGAATATCAAATCTCCTGCCAATGCTAAGGATGTGCAAAGGTTGACTGGCAGGATCGCAGCCTTAAACAGATTCATATCCAAATCCTCAGAAAAGTGCAAGGAGTTCTATGACATCCTGAGGAAAAACAAGAAATTTGAATGGACTGAGAAGCATGAAAGTGCTCTTAAAGCTCTTAAAGATTACCTATCCTCAGCCCCAGCCTTAATGAAACCAGAAAAGGGAGATGTGTTATCCTTATATTTGGCGGTATCCTCAAAAGCAGTAAGTGCGGTCCTTGTTAAGGATCACCAAGGTACACAACATCCTGTTTATTATGTAAGTAAGAGCTTACTTGATGCTGAATCCAGGTATTCACATTTAGAAAAACTTATCCTTGCATTAATTATGGCATCTACTAAATTAAGACATTATTTTGAGACTCATTCCATTATTGTTAAAACTAATTTCCCAATTAAGAATGTTCTCAGGAAACCTGAAATGTCAGGAAGGATGGCTAAGTGGGCAGTGAAGTTGAGTGCATATGATATAAGATATGAGCCTAGGACAGCCATTAAATCCCAAGCATTAGCTGACTTTGTGGCAGATTTCAGTAGTGATTTGCAAAAGGAAGCTGAACTAGAAGTCCAACAGCTTGAAGAAACCAAGGATCCTTGGATACTGTTTACTGATGGATCCTCCAATGTGAATGGAACAGGGCTTGGAATACTACTAAAATCGCCACAGGGGGACATAATACCCCACTCCATAGCTTGTGAATTTCAAACTACCAACAATGAGGCTGAATATGAAGCCTTGATAGCTGGTTTGCAAATTGCAAAGCATATGAAGATCAGGTATCTTGAGGTACATGTAGACTCTTTATTGATTACTAATCACTTTAATGGATCCTATGCTGTTAAAGGTGAAAAGCTAATCAAATATTTGGAGATAGTCAAGAATTGGCACTCTCTTTTGTGTCCTTTAGTTTGACACGGGTACCAAGGGAAGAGAATGCGGAAGCTGATGCATTAGCCAATCTAGGATCATCTTTGAAGATTCCTGAGGATATTGAGATCCCTATTATCCATATCCTGACCCCTGTTATCAAGGATCATGTAGCTATGGAGATAGGAGAAGATTCTGCAATCACCCCTAGTGATGATACCCAATCTCATTCAGGATCATGGATACTCCCAATCATGAGATACATACAACATGGAGAAATTCCTACAGGAGAAAACCCAAGGGCTTTCAAAATTAAGGTATCTCAATTTACAATATTAAATAATATGTTGTATAAACGATCTCTTGCAGGACCATATTTAAGATGCATTGAGGATCCTGAAATTCAAGAAGTCCTAAAGGATTTCCATGAAGGAGATTGTGGAAACCACACTGGGGGCAGGGCATTATTCTCAAGGATCCTGAGGACAGGATACTATTGGCCCACTATGAAGAAGGATGCTGTGGAGTATGCCAAGAAGTGTGATCCTTGTCAGAGGCATAGTAATATCCTTCACCAACCAGCATAGCTCTTGCATCCTATATCCTCTTCTTGGCCATTCATGAGATGGGGAATGGATATAGTTGGAAAGCTTCCTAAGGCACCAGGTGGAAAAGTATTCATGCTTGCTATGACTGATTACTTCTCTAAGTGGATAGAGGCTGAAGCCTTTGCTCAAGTCAGAGAAAAGGAAGTTATATCCTTTATTAAAAGAAATATTATTACTAGATTTGGCATTCCTTCTGAGATTATTTATGATAATTGATCCCAATTTATTGGGAGTAGAACCACTAACTTTTGTGACAGTTGGGGAATTAAGATGATAACATCAACACCAGTCCATCCACAAGCTAATGGTCAGGCAGAATCATCCAACAAGATCATCATCAACAATTTGAAGAAGAAGCTTGGATCCAAGAAAGGAAAATGGGCAGAAGAATTACCTTATGTGTTGTGGGCTGATAGAACAACTCCCAAGAATGCTACAGGCCAAACTCCATTTTCTTTGGTATTTGGGGCAGAGTCAGTGATCCCTACAGAGATGGTGGTTCCAACTGCAAGAACAAGCGTTTGTGATCCTGAAGAAAATGCTGAAAACTTGATTCAAGACTTATATACTATAGAAGAAATCAGGGATTTAGCAAGGATAAGGATGGCCAGTTATCGACAAAGGATGGCTGGAGCCTACAACAAAAATGTCAGGCTCAGGAAATTCTAAGTTGGGGATATGGTATTAAGGAAAGCATTTCAAAACACCACCAATCCTGCTGATGGAAAGCTAGCACCAAAGTGGGAAGGCCCCTATTTGATTGAAGCTGAAGCAGGAAAGGGGGCATATCGATTGCTAACAATGGAGGGTGATTTGCTACCTAGAGCTTGGAATGCCGTCCATTTGAAGAAATATTTCATGTGATCATGATCCATGATCCTTACCAGACAAGTATCCTTGAAGGATCCCCGCTGACAGATGATCCTCTTTCTGGTAACATTCCAATCTTAAACTATTTCATTCTTTTTATTCTCTTATAAGGATAAGGATCCTGCGTCCTTTATCCTCCTTTTACTTGATTCTGAGTTTTGAAGGTTCAGGCATCTTTAACTAGGCGTTGAGTATCCACAGAAGTATCCAGTTGTTTGGGCTAGTCCCCAGTTTGGGCCTGTCCCCAGTTTCGCCAGTAGCGCATGATGATCCTGGTATAGTTCATGGCAATGGGACCAGTACCCGCTTTAGGGGCTGACAATTTCATTGTACTGGCTATATTCAGGATCCTACGTATAATGGTAGACATACCATACATCCGTTCCTAAGGTTTCTAACGTTTTCACGTTAGCTAAGGTTTTGGCATTTTCATGTCACTAAGTTTGGATAGTCGCCAGTAAGGGCCATACTCCAGTCTACATACGATCCTTTGGGCTTGTCCCCAGTTATCCTTTGGGCTTGTCCCCAGTTATCCTTTGGGCTTGTCCCCAGTTATCTTTTGGGCTTGTCCCCAGTATATTGGGCTTGTCCCCAGAATTGTTGGGCTTGTCCCCAGTTACTAACATTCATCTTTTATTGGCTCAGTCTCAAGTAATATCTTATTTCAGGTTTGTGAAGATAAATGACCAAGGATTCTTACTTTCAACTAAGGTTTGTATCTTGGGTTATCCTAATTTTAAGTGTTAAAGGATAGGATCCTAACTTGGATTCTAAGGTATGATCCTTAACTGTTTTGATTCATTATGTGTTTGAGTGACACTTATCCTTTGACAAATGAAATTATGATCCTTAAATAATTTTTTATGTGATCCTTGATCATATCCTTAACTCTTAAGGGATATTTCTAAAAATTTTCTTTACTTGATGAGTTTAAACGACATGAACATCACAATAGTTTGAAAAATAAAATAACAATAAGGATATCAACGCAGGATATAGCCAGAAAGTTAAAGTCATTTTATTCACAAAAGCTTAAACCCTTTTAAGGTTGTCAAAATTGCCAACCCACGTTTCTACCAGCAAAACGTGGCCCGTCCACATGGGTTGGCAAAGGGTGTCCATTGTTTGTAGGTCTAACAAGTGCAGGAAATTAAAGACGGCAGGATCACAATGGTTTCATCCCCAAAACAGAGGATCCCTCCACCATTTGTAATCCTACCTATTGTTCAAAGGATCATCCATGATCCTCAACCCTAATTACTATTGTCAAGTACAGACCAACCATTGTTTATCAAAACATCATCAAAACAAAAAAAAACATAACCAAACTAAAAAATGGGTCCGGCTACGTCTAGAAATGTCCATCATTGCCCATTGTTGCAGCCTACACCTTCGCTGCATCACCATCTCCAGCTCCACTAGCTTCACCACCATGATCCTTGCCACTACCACTAGCCTCAATTGCCAGAACCTCATCAGCCTCATCTTCATCATCCAGTTCAGCCAGCCTTGCCTTCCAGCCTTCCACATCCCAGTTGCTCCTATCGAAGTCAGGATCCTGAGCTTCCAAGGCCATCTGGAGTTTAGTCTTGTACATGGCAATGGCAGCGGAGACTTTGGCATCCTCTGTGATCTCATGCTTTTCATAATCAAAGTTGATCAGAATCTTGGCCGTTTCAGCTTTGGCATTTTGGAGGTCTTTTTGGAGGTCAGCAATCTTGAGATCCTTAAGCAATGCAACTTGTTGGAGGTCAGCAATCTTTTTGTCCTGCTCCTCGACGTGCCCAACATAGTCTTCAATCTCAGCAAATTTCTGCAAAGAAGATAAAGAACAGTTCAAGAACAAGTGATCCTCAAATAAGCTGGATACCTAAAGCAGGGACAAGGATCCTTACCTCATTGAAGTATTCAAGGAACTGATGGCGGATCAGGGGCAGACCTTGCAGATCCTCAGCTTCGGAAGTCTTTCTCTTCTTTCCACCTCTTCCCTTTGAAGTGGTAGCTTTGGGGATTACAACGGAGGGGCTAGCAGCAGATTTTTTCTTGGATCGGATGGTGTCAAGCTCAGTGACACTAAATTTGGAAGCGGATCTTGATGATTTTCCAGCGCCTACACACCCAAAACAGATAAGTGTCCTAATTCTATTCAAATATAACTATTTATTTAAACATTTGAATATAAAAAGAACATGATACTTACTTGACATGGTGACAGAGCCTGAGGATACCTCTTGTGAATCCTGGGTGATTGTCTTGAATGATCTTGTTTCAGGATCAAGCTTTCTAAAGGCAGCAAGTCTCCCCTTGGTGGCAGCTGAAGGAATAATATGCGAGAAGGTGATAGCTGTACAAAAAGAAACAAAAGCATATTAGTAATCATTATCAGAATGAGCTTACTTAGTGATCCTTCTAAGGATCCTCCTATCCTACCATGAGTGCTCCATTTCTTCAGCAAATCCTTTCCATCCGGGATAGAATCCCTTCTGCCGAAGAAGAACCGCCGTTTCCAGTTGGTATCGTTTTTAGTAGCCTTAAAGATGGTATGTTCTTCTCCGGGTTTACGCTTGAACAAATATCGGTGGGATCCAAACGTTGTGAGATCATTCATCTCAGCCAACTCCGACATTCCTAGGTCAATCCCTTCCTGCTCGATGATCCTCTCAAGGGTATATAGGACCCTCCAGATCATCGGCATGGCTTGTATGTAGCAGATGCCGGTAAGGGAGAAAAAGGATTGGGTAAAGTCTGGAAAAGGATAGGTGTATCCTATGGTGAAAGGTGTAACTGGGAAAGCTACCCAAGTTTCAGAGATGTTGTCACTAAGAGCAGTGGGATCAAAGGATCTGATAACAGTATTTGCTGGAAAACAGTGACGGATTCTATCAATTTGTGCATCGGTGAAACAACAGCGTTCTTTTGCGGAATCTTTGATGATCCCTTGACTTTCTAAGGGGCTGTTCTTCTTGTGATCCTTGCCCGGTGAGCTTCGGAGCATCATTTTTGAATGAGATGATGGTAAAGAAAGAAGAGCAGAATATGAGAAAGGAGAAAGGAAAAGAGTTACCTGTTTGATCATCGAAGCAGAATTTAAAGGGAGTTCTTTTGAACTTAAATGTGAAATGATCCCTATCTCTAACTCTTATTTATAATGATGATTCTGCAGGGTAGTCATCTCACTGACGTCATGATCGTAACGGCTAATCCGCTTATAACGGCTAGTTATCCGTTGGTTAAATGCGGATAAGATCGACAAAATATAACTCATTTATTTACATATTTACTCCTTATATTTTGGGGGCAATTGTTAGGGGTGGATTTCTAAATGACCAGTGATCCTTATTTACTGTTGGATTTAGTGATCCTTAATTCTGTCTGAAGTAGTGATCCTCAGAAGTGTTGCAGGATCAGGATCATGGATCACTATAAGGATCCCTGTACTAACGATTGTCTACTTTGAATTCGTAAATGTTTTGCAGGAATATCAACTTGGACTTAGTCTTGGCGACATTCCTGGAGAATATTCCCAGTCTATTCCGCACGTGCTTGGTCAGAAATGGACGTTGTGGAGTCGTGGAAGACTTGCATGATTTGCGGAATGTTAGTTAGGCTTGATATTTTCTATTTTTAAAGGGGTAGCGAGCTATTTTAGAGACACTTAGCTATTTTTGGCTACACACACACTCATACAACCGCTCTCATCAGCTCTCGACAAAACACTTAGCATTTTTCATACATTTCTACACGATACACTATAGTGATCCTTGTACTTAGCTCGCTATCATCCGAAGTTGTAACAGATTGTTTGTTTAATTTAAGTTGGTGATCGGTAGTTTCCATCACCCGGGGTTTTTTGTGCCGGAGATCAACTCTTGATCAAGGGCTTTTTCCCCGTATAAATCTTTGTGTCATTTGTTCATTACACTTCATAGTGATCCTTATTATTGTTCATCAATTCAAGCATCATACCTCATAACAGAAAGTTTGGTTACATTGTCATTGCTTGATTTTTGACCAAAACAAAAACCAACCTCCAATAATTATAATTTTTGTAACAAAAATTATGGCAAAGTTTATATGAGAAATCCATGGTTTAATATACACTTGTAAATACTTGTTTAGAAATATTTTTCTAAGTGTTTAAATTTTTAGAAAATTTTGCCATAGTTTCCCCTAAAAATGGAGGTTTCCATGCTTTCAAGCATAGCATTTTCTTTTGTAAAAATAATCACAATCAATCCACATTCAACAATAAACAACCTACACTTGCCAATTTTGCCAAAATCATGCATAATCCACTACTTCATGAACTTGAATATTGGTAAAAATTTGTAGTAATTTACTAGTGTCATTAGTAAGCCTTGTTATCCTTTAAAGTGTGATTAGTTCTTTAAAAAACTTCATTCTTTAAGAAGATTGATCTTTACAACTTATGATCATCATTTCTAAAAATGTTTCTTTATGAATTCTTCTTGTTACACAAGTGTTTCTACACTTGTTTAACCACTAAAAATAAAGTTTGTTTTTGTAAGAACCAAGATTTAGCAAGACTTATATTTTTAACTTGGTTTCTTTAGAAATCATCCATAAATCTTTAGATCTACAAGTGTTACTACTCACTTTGATCATTATTTTTCAAGAAAACCATTTGTTCATTCAAGTTAATGCTTCATGTGTGGATGATCTATCATCCTACAATATTTCTATTCTCTCATCTTGCTAGATTATGTTTTTAAACATGATCTAGCAAGATCATATGATGATCTACATCATATACATGAACAAACAACAATCAACAAGCAAATCATCACATAAACAACTTAGTTTCTTCATTAAACATGCTTACGTTCAAGTTTACTTCTTATGTATCTTAGTGTTCTTCAAAGTTATGAGTATTGTCACACCCCGATATTTCCACGTATTACCGGTGGGCCCGGTGGGGGAGTATCGTGACGTAGTTGATATTATTATAGTCAAACAACACAATATTTAAATGCACAGCGGAAGCAAAAGATAGATTCATTTCAACCGAATAAAATTGTAATATTAAGTATCACAAAATAGTTAAAAATAATCCACAGGTGGATCAAATAAAAAGAAACATTTGTTCAACAGACTGAAATGCATCCAAGCTTGCGAGACTCTTATTGATGCTAAGGAGAAAGCCAGCCTATTTCGAGTAGTACCTGCACTTAATCTTTTTGGAAAAATACGTCAGTTTACACTGGTAAATACAATCAACTGACTCATTTTTAAAAAAGGTTTAGAAAGTTGATTTAAATGCACGAGGCACAAAACATTTTATAACTTGGGATAATTATTTATATATATAAACTTGTAAAAGAATTACATGTTTGTTATACATTCAGTAGACCGGATTGACACCGGGTTAAAGATTAATAGACACACCACATGATATAGTCCCGCGGCGGGTTATTCCCGTAACCGACGGTTATACCTCATTATTTATATATGCACTAGCGGGTGTACGCCTACACGCGCGTGCTAAGGTCGTGGCCATTTCTTGAATGATGCCAAGGATATCTAGGACATGTTCATTAACCCCCCAAAGGCTTTAAGCAAACAAAACAATTTAAACGGGTCATTTCAATAAATTAACCATCATACGATTAAAGATTCAATGCCCGACTAAGCGGTATTTTATATACCGTATCCTAAGCTCGTATAGGGAAAATAAGTTAAAAGTATTTATCTTTGCAAGAATAATCACAACAAGCAAGTGCACGTAGCTTTTACCGGGTCTCCTATTCTGGAACGAAGATTTATAATAACCTATTAGAATCCTAATAGGTCTTTAATTAATCCCAAACTTAGACATACTTTTACATGTGCTGCATGATGAATCACGTCTTCCAGGAGCGTTAACATGTTTTTTAGATGTTAACAGGGATTTGAATCTTTTTAAACAGGTCATACCATCTTGGCCAAGTCTTATAATGACATACGGGCTAGGTTATACCTTTAAGATTCTTATTTCATGTTTAAATAGGCAGATTATTTTAAGAGGAACGATTTTTTTTTTAATTTATTTATTTCATGTATAATATATTTATGCATAAAAATGACAAAAATGAAATTTTTAAATTTATCATTCCATTAAACATAAAAAGGAGTACATAGCGCCCTAAACGGGACTTTTAACAGAAATAACTTGCCCACGCAGGGGCTAAACTTGTACAAACAAGTCCTCACAGGGACTGATTACTAAAATAGATGTCCACGCCGGGACTAAAAAGACAAGTCCTCGTAGGGACTAAGGAAAGACAAGTCCACGCAGGGACTAAAGAAAGACAAGTCCACGCAGGGACTAAGTACATAGATAAATGTCCACGCAGGGACTTGATTGAAAATAAGTAAATACAACAATACATATAGGGATTCAATGATCCCTCTTCTTCTATCCTTTTAACAAGCTTGCTAGGCCTTTGAGGAATCCCCGGTTGTTCCTTCGTTCTTCTCGAAATTCATGTTCCACCCGGCTTAGTCTTTGGAGGATTTCCTCCTGTTCTGGCGGGGAAAACCGTGGTGGCTGCGGCTGTTGCTGAATCGGTGGTCGAGTAGGTATTTGATACCCATGAGTTGGATATCCCACTCCCCAGGGAGCTCCATATGGTCCTTCAGGATGAAGGGCGTTGTAGTTTGCCGCTACGAGGTATGGGTCGGCCTCAGCATAGTTGTAGTGAGTGTGAGCCGGCTGCTCAAATGGATTATACGTCGTTGAACCAGCGTATGTAGGAATTGGATTTCCAAATCCCGATAGTGGTGGTGGTGGTGCAACTGGTGCAGAATTCACCTCTGAAACTGGGTTTGAAGGCCCACCCATTTGTGGGTCTTCATGCAGTGGCGGATAGTGACTACCACTTGAGTGTTGTGGGGTGCTAAAGTGAAAACCCCTTTCTCGCACGGACATTCATGCGCCTGTTCTTCTGTGCCTCGGTGGTTCTGGAGGTGCTTGCTGTACTTGCGGCAGTGGTGGCGGTGGCGTGACTGCCACGAAACGCGAATCCTCGGAGGGATCCCGCTGCTGTTGCTGCTCATGAGGTGATGAATGGTGACCATTCATACTGGTTGAACCTTACTTGGTAGCTGTCAGGGCCATGGTAAGGTGATCCGTGGAAGGATGACCCATCTGAAATCTCGATGGGGTGAGTAGGTATCCCAGAAGGTGGTTCAACTGGATCCGTGTCTTCATCTATATCCATTCCCTAAGCTTCGGGGAAATGGTCTTCAGGGCCCAATGGGTTAAAACCCACTGGTTCTTCGATGTAGTTTGCCGGGTTGAACTGGCCCTGGAAGACAGGAGTGGGGTTTCCAAAGGAATGGTGCGACATGGATCGCTGCAACGGCAGGTAGGAGTGGCGTGAGTCTTCGGGCTCGTTCTCTGATTGCGGCCCAAAGGAGTGACGATAAGGAGGCGTTGAGCTATGCGAGACAGATCGTCTAGCTGGCTCCGAATAGTTCCTCCAGTCTCCTAGAGGACCGGCACTCATGGTAGCAGAAGGAGTGCGCCGGTGTGAATGCCCGGCCTCGTGATCGTTGGGGGCGTGTATTGGCCCCTTGCCTCGTCCTCCTCTTCGGAACCTCGGTGGCATATTCCTGTCAAACAAATGAAAGAAAAACAACAACAAAAATATAAAGGACAAAGTTAGCATTAAAAACAATTTGGATTAGTCCTAAGTTCTTTGTCTAGACTCGAAAATTTAGGAATGTGCAATTGTGTAACTGAGATTAAACACAAAAGGCTAGTGTTTAATTCACTCAGTGTTGGCTCTGATACCAACCTGTCACACCCCGATATTTCCACGTATTACCGGTGGGGGAGTATCGTGACGTAGTTGATATTATTATAGTCAAACAACACAATATTTAAATGCACAGCGGAAGCAAAAGATAGATTCATTTCAACCGAATAAAATTGTAATATTAAGTATCACAAAACAGTTGAAAATAATCCACAGGTGGATCAAATAAAAAGAAACATTTGTTCAACAGACTGAAATGCATCCAAGCTTGCGAGACTCTTATTAATGCTAAGGAGAAAGCCAGCCTATTTCGAGTAGTACCTGCACTTAATATTTTTGGGAAAATACGTCAGTTTACACTGGTAAATACAATCAACTGACTCATTTTTAAAAAGGTTTAGAAAGTTGATTTAAATGCACGAGGCACAAAACATTTTATAACTTGGGATAATTATTTATATATATAAACTTGTAAAAGAATTACATGTTTGTTATACGTTCAGTAGACTGGATTGACACCGGGTTAAAGATTAATAGACACACCACATGATATAGTCCCGCGGCGGGTTATTCCCGTAACCGACGGTTATACCTCATTATTTATATATGCACTAGCGGGTGTACGCCTACACGCGCGTGCTAAGGTCGTGGCCATTTCTTGAATGATGCCAAGGATATCTAGGACATGTTCATTAACCCCCCAAAGGCTTTAAGCAAACAAAACAATTTAAACGGGTCATTTCAATAAATTAACCATCATACGATTAAAGATTCAATTCCCGACCAAGCGGTATTTTATATACCGTATCCCAAGCCCGTATAGGGAAAATAAGTTAAAAGTATTTACCTTTGCAAGAATAATCACAACAAGCAAGTGCACGTAGCTTTTACCGGGTCTCCTATTCTGGAACGAAGGTTTATAATAACCTATTAGAATCCTAACGGGTCTTTAATTAATCCCAAACTTAGACCGTTTGTTTTAGAAGAAGATACGGTTCGAACGCATGATTAAGCGAAGACCGGATTAGAATGTGATTTAGTCCCGACAAGTTTGAAGACTTGTATAATATGGGTAAACTAAACACATTCTGGATTTTGAGGTGAAAATGATAAGGTTTGACCCGTCTCGGTTAATTTATGCAAACTAGTTACATAAACCGAACCGTACGCGAATAACGCATAACGGGTAACCAAATGAGTCATGAAAAAGTTTCCTAAGTTAATATGCTTTAAATATGTTGTGATATCAGTAGAATACCTTCCATTATGCCCAAAACGAGTTTAATCTCAATTTAAGCCCCGCAGGGGTATTTTGGTCATTTTAAAGATTATAAAAGGGATTAAATAAGATTCTGAAGTTCGGGTCTGAATTAATCAGTAAAATTACTTATTTTAATAAGTCGTATCAGTAGGTGATAGGTTTTATATGACAAGAATGGTTTTAGCCCATACTATGCGTTTAAAACGCATAAAGAGTCGTTTTAAGCGATCTCCGGGTTAAAACAGGAAATTCTGAATTCCCTGATCAGTTTATAAAGTTTAAAATACTTCATTTATCATATAAAATCAGTAGCTAAAGACTTGGTATCAAAATATTGTGTAAAACTCGTTTTATAGACGAAAAGGGTATAATCGGTAATTACCGGATCAAGGCACTAACCCTATGTTATGATCAGTTTAAAAATAATTAAAAATCTTCAAAAATCCCAAAATATTATATTACATCAGTGGGTAAAAGGTTTGGTGTCAAAAATTGGGTTTAGATAGGCTTTATGCTAATTGCGCCGTTTAATTAATAAAAAGCTTTTTAAGTGCGCTATTGAGCATACCTCCTAATCTAGACCTCAAATTGATGTGAAAATTTAGGGACATGTTTATAAATCAGTAACAAAGATTATAGTCCTCTCACATTTCCAAAATTCTCGTTTTATGGTCAAAAGGGCATTATGGTCAACATTAGGCAATTAACGGAAACGTGTAAACGAATCGGACAATCAATGAACCAATCACAGAGGGTTATACTATCATATAACCTGGTCCAAATGAAGCTCTAAGGCATTCTTAAATCATGTTATTACGGGTCAGAACTGAAGGTCAAAGCATAAGTCAAATTATGCGACTTTCGGTTCCGAACCGGTCCTAAACTGAAAATTGTCCGGTCGGACATGCTTAGACATGTTCTTGCATTGATTACCAAGTTATATGAGTAGAAAAACAGGTTACACACCCTCTACATTGCTAATTACGTGTTAATTCGAAAAATATAATTCTGTTGACTTTTTATAATAAACTTTGACCCGACAAACGACTCAGTTAGAGCGGGAATCAGAGGGTGCCCTTCTAAGGGTTTAATACCCACAAAAATACCAACTTATAACTACTTTTAATTTGGCTAAACATCAGATCCTTAGTGATTAATCGATAAGTCAAACCTTAATTACGACAGTTTGACTTTTAAGCTAATAACTAAGTAAAACACGATTAAGGAAGGTTAAGGAAGCTTACCAAGGTCCAATGCACAACTAATGACGCTTAGGGAATGGCCTTGAGCTCCAGAAATCTTCAGAAGTTGAGTTGGGAATGGATAATCAAAATTTCAATAATGTGGACCTTTATATAGTGGGTTTGATTGCTCAATATTGTCCCAAACAAGTCTACCATTGATCTTTGATGCATCCCAAGTGTCCCTATGCTCTAAAAACCAGCTGAGGTTGCACATGGTATTGAAAATTAGCCATATAAGTCGGTTAAATGGCTGAACAGCCACCTGTCAGTGTTTTCTGATGCTGGGGATCTCTTACGGACCGTAAGGCTAAGGCCTTGCGGTCCGTATCCGCTTTTAAAAATTCTTCCAGGTCTGCTCCCTTACGGACCGTAAGGTGGAACCCTTGCGGTCCGTAAGCCTTCATCAGGAACAAAATTTTGTAACCTTTCAAGCTTTGATCATGCAACTTTACCACTTCGAATCTTTATGTCTTTTCCTTGTAGAGGGGACCATGTATCAGGTTGGCATACTTTTACATGTGCTGCCATGCAGGATGAGATTCTTGGATGCATTATGAATCCTTTTGAAGGAAATTGTCGTAAGAAAACATAGGATCCATTTCTTGCACGAATTTGAATTATATATTATCAAAATAATCGGACTAGAATATATCAGATGTTTATAATATAGATTTGGGTCTTTGGATTTATAACGAGGTCATTCAGAGGTATAAATTAACATGTCGACACTTTTAAATCCTGCCATACATCTTTTAATTCGATCCGGGTTCCTGACACGTTTATCTACCATGACACGTGTCTGTGTTTCATTGGACATGAATTTTCGAGGTGTTACAAGTATGATTCTTATTTAACCACTAAAAATGGAAGTAAAATGGAGAGATCAAAGTTCTTACCACTAGCTCAAGGCTAGGGATGATCAAGAGAAGAAATCAAGTGGATAAAAGCAAATAAGAGAGGTTCTTGAACTTCCGTAAGCTCCTATCTTCCTTGAATGATCTCTAACACCTTTGAGTATATATGGAATGTATGAAGCTTGAACGAAAAATGGTGATGGTGGTGTGGTTAGTTACGGCCGAGAATGGGGGAGGAAGAATAGAGAGTTGTGGTGTGAAGTAGGTTGTGAGTTATGAGAGGTTATGACCTTGAAGTTTATTATATAATCCAACAACACCTTGTAATCTAGTAGATAATATGTTTTATAAAGGGAGACACAATCTAATAATTTAACCAAATAAAATCATCTTGTGGGGCCCTTGTTGGCCGATTGTAGGTTGGGGGGGGGGTAGTAGACTAGGTTCTAACTAAACTAGTTAGATTAGGGTTAAATTGTAAGTATTAGTTAGGAGATTCAGTTACTAGATATTTTAGGATGTGTTATGATGTTCGGGGACCATAACTAGCTTGGTATTGTTAAAACAATGCTTCTAGTGAAAATTTGGTGTTTCGGGTAGTGCCCGGTTGTTCGGTTGGTTACCGGTTCCTTAAGGTGCTAAACTATGTAGTTTAGTGTGCTTTATGTAACCTTTTGTGACAGTTTTGATTCCCGACACTTAGGAAAGTATTCAGGACCATTTAACCTTATTTCTGCATGATATTAAGTTGTTTAAATGCTGAATTCTGCAGAATTCTACAGTTTTTGTGAGTTTTAGGCACTTTTCGGCACTTAAACTATCTCTAGGAAGGTAGTTTTGTGATGCTTACTTTCCCACACACTATACTAGTGTAATACTTGGTTTCTGGCTCATTCTGTACCTTAATACAATGTCTGTCTATTTACTGAACTCCGTCAGCATTTTTTTCTGGTTTGACTGATAACTGTGCTAGCTTTGTTTCGTGCATCATTTCAATCAATAATGTTTGCATGCAATAATGTTATGTCATTTGCAATATATGATGCACATGTATGTATAATGATAATGATCAGAAAGCAATTCAAGCAATTAGTTGTAATTCAGCACAGTTATTAAGCACTAATCGTTATTTAATAATTGTACGGATGCATGCAAATTTGACAATCGTCACATTCTCCCCCTGTTAAGAAAATTTCGTCCTCGAAATTTATACTACCTTAACTCCTTAGGGTTACATTATGCGTGTATGGATATGAATAATACTGGGGTAGATAACCACAAAACCGAATCAAGACTTATTCAAATCAGATGAATTCAAGGACATATTACGGTAATAGGAACCCAACAGTTTAAAAAGGTATGTGTTTCAGAACGTGATGTCAAAAGATATGAGACGTATAGATGTACCATCTAGTGTAACTTAGGTAACAGGGGTTCATCAAAAGAGGAGTCTCGACCACTAGAATTCCAAACAATCGATCACAATATGCTAATGAGTTTTCAGAAACAATAGCATCCCCTATATGAACTCAAAATCAACAACTCGAATATGATAGTAACATGAAAATGATCTGTCAACCTTCGAACAAATGAATAAAATTAGTGTGTTGACGTTATTGAATTGCGAGAATATACCGAAAGGAAATACAATTGAAAATGGTGTATTGTTGTCTTAAAATGTTTAAATGACAGGTCAAATAAAAGTATGTGTAGTTTCGAGTGAAACGGTTGACCATGATTAGCACAAGCTACAAGTTGTACCGACACCACAAGGTGTCGTAATGACATAATTCAATAATTGCAGTGACCGAACAAGTTCACCGTGTTTGAAATCAAATGAAAGTGTAACGAAGCAATCCTGAAAATTTGATTCAAACGTCATCGTAGGATTTTTAATTGAATATAGAACACCAAAGAACTACTGTTTCCGATTGAAGATGAAGAAGTAATAAGTACCGCAAGGCATTCGATCGATAATGAAAGAACCGTTAGGAGGTACACTGGAATATATAAAATGAGTTTATGTACCATTGTCTTAACACACGATTGTGTTAGGACTGTTTCAATCATGATAAAAGAATGCGGATTTAAAGCTAGTCAATAAATAAATAATTAAATCCGTGTATGACATGTGTATATGTAATTAGCACAGGCTTCAAATTAACGAGACACCACCACAAGGTGTTGGAACCAACAGACGATTTAATGGAGCCGTAGACCAAACAAGTCTACTGTGACTTGGAACAAATGAAATGCTTGCAAAAATGAATTTGAATATGATGCTCTCAATACATCATATGATGTCTCGAATTGAGTATACGAAATGGACTAGTTCAAGCAATTGAACTTGGTTTCAGCGCAATTTGACAACAAACGTATGTATCGAAAAAGAATTTCAGCATGGTTACAATGATAAACCATGTATGTAACTTGAAAGAAAAGAAATTTTCAAGAAAGTGTGTTGACTTGATAGCAAAGGAGCCAATAATTACAATAGTGTAGGTCATCCGAATCACAAATCAATAATTGGATTTTGCAAAATAATATTTGAACTTTGATGAAGCGCTTATTCAAAACGAGACCACATGCATAACAAATGGTGCATGTGTAACATATGAAACAATGAGTATTTGCTAAAATGAAGAAATGACCAAGTATCGAGACAAAGGAGTGTTTGCTTTAATGAAGAAAATGGGCGTGATGCAACTGCCATTAAGAGAAGTAGAGATGCAAAATTCTACTTGCTAGAAGCAAAAGTGGAAATTTCAATATAAGAAATTTGAGTGCTTTATCTGTTCGGTTAACTGAAATAGCATATATGTCAGAATAATGGGGTTTGCTTGAGTTAACAGACGCGGTTCCTAAGTGGTAACCTTTTACGGGTCTTGACATAAGTTCCCGAAGGTCTTAAGTGCATGATTCCTAAACCCTCAAAGTTCTGTATTCTGTGTGTAACTATTTTGTGTATCGTGTATAAAACACAGTATTAGTGTATGTTTAAAGCAAATGGTTGACTCATTGTACTCTGGTATACTTTCTTCCTGGATTTCACAGCTAATGATACTCGATCAATGATCAATCTTGGGATAGTAGTTGGATCCTTGCAGTTAGTTTAATGAATCGTTAAGCCTTAGCGGGGGATACCGGTTCTTAAGGGTTGACTTGTTCAGCTCTTGGTAGTCGATGTTCATTCGAAAGTTACCACCCTTCTTTTCGGCGTGTAACACTGGAGCTCCCCAAAGCGAGAAGCTTGGTCTTATGAATCCCTTTTCTAACAATTCCTGAAGCTGCGTTGACAACTCTTGCATCTCTGAAGGCACAAGTCGATAAGGTGTCTTAGCTACAGGCGCAATGCCTGGAACCTAGCCAATGTGGAACTCAACTTGTCGTTAGGGCGGTAATCTTGGCAAGTCTTCGGGGAAGACTTCAGGATATTCCCTTACCACAGGGGTATATTCGAGCTTAGGTTCTTCGGCTTCTCTGTCCACGACATGAGCCAAGAAGGCAACACATCCTTTTACGCAAAAACTTCTATGCCTACGCATAACTACTAACCCGTAGAAGCGTATCCTGCTTCTCCCTCTGAATCACGATCGTCTCTCCATTTGCCAATGGAATACGGATAATCTTCTCATGACATACGTTCTCAGTTTGGTTACTCGACAACTAATCCATTCCAACTACGACGTCGAAGCTTTCCAGCTTAACTGACAGAAGTTCTGACGAAACCTCACGCTCCCCAAGCTTTACAACGCAGTCCTTAATCACTCCTTTGGCTTCTACTAGCCTCCCATTAGTTAGTTTTATCGAGTATAGGATATCTAACTTATTTGCTACTAAACCAAGTATACTCTTAAGCCCTAGAGGTACGAAGCTATAGTCGTCACTAGTATCAAACAACACAGATGCAAAGTATTGGTTGATAGGGAACGTACCAGCGATTTCGTTCGGACCCTGGCATGCTTCACAAGCTCCATTGTTGAATGCTCCTTCACGGTCTTGGTTAATATCCCTTGGGCAATCTTTCCGAAAGTGCCCCACGTCACCGTAGTTAAAACACCCTTGTCTGCGTTCTTGATTGTCGCCATTTCCGCCTTGATAGTTACTATTGTCGTTGTTTCCTCTGTGTTTTCTACTACCAACTTGACCTCGATTTCCACGTCTCGTCTGGTGCCAACACGTCTTCTTGCAATGTCCCACCTTGCCACAGTTATCACACTTTCCATTTCTACATTGCCTGGTATGATGGCGTCGACATTTGTCGCACTTAGGTAGTTTACCCATGTACTCTTTTCCCTTTTTGTCCTTGGTGTTGTTGTTCGCCCGATCACCTTCTTGTAAATTACTGAGCTTCCTTTTGTTCTTTCCAGATGATTCCACCTGAGTTTCTGTCTTCTCGTCAGGGGTCGAAAGTCTTTCCAATCTAAGTGATTCCTTAGCGAGCGCCAAACTCAAGATACTCGCATCAATAGTTGTTGGTGGCGTTGATGTCGTCATCAAGCTCAGGACCTGAGGCGCCAGTCCCTAGATGAATTGCTCCATCCTTTTCAACTCTGGTTCCACCAGGTATGGAACAACTCGCGACAAATCATGAAGTCTCTGTACGTACTCCACCACCTTTGGACCTTCCATCATCAGGTTCCGGAATTTAATTTCCAACTTCTGGATCTCCATCTGAGAACAGTTTTCCCTACGCATCATTTCCTTTAGCTCATCCCATGTCAAAGCATGCGCAGCAGCCTCGCCCATTATCTGAACCCGAAGGTTCCACCATAACAGAGCCTCATCTTGAAACAATCCAGTTACGTATGGGACTTGTTGCTCTGGCGTACATCCGCTCATTCGCAAAATAGAATCCATATTCTCAGCCCATTTCACAAAAGCTACAGCACCTCCAGTGCCATCGAAGTTCAGAGGCTTGCAGTCTAAAAACTGCTTGTAGGTACAACCTGTACCCAAGCAATCATCATCACAGAAAGCATTAGCAAAGCACACTTGGAATCGTCCAAACGTATTGTAATGTGTCTTAGGTGACTTAAACATTACCGTTAGGTGGGTTATTCCCTGAGGTACTTTTGCTGCGTTTGTAGCGAAGAACCTCGTGCCGAGCTATGGCCCATGAGACGTGCGCTTGCCATTCTGCCTTGGTCAGCCGAATGATCTCTTGATGAGACATCTTCTAAGAAGAAGTTCGGATTGGTCAGGTCTTATTTGTTCAGGGCATGTATATAGTTGCTTAGAGGTCGTATATTCATACACATCTTAAATCATCATCTTAATTAATCAAACATCAGCACAATCATAGCAAAATCAAGTAATTGGGAACATGTTTAATGAGATAATAACAAGCAAGTACGTTGCATCACAATTATAGCACAAACATGCAGATCGACAACGTGCTTAGCGAGGACATAGCGACTGATCTTTCATTATTTTCTGACCACAATGTATTGTTACATGTTTTACAAGTGTACCATACCAAAAGGGAACACAGGGTCACACTACCCTTGTCCAACAAGTCTACCAATCTACAAAGGTCTTACAATCAAAAGGTGGTCTCCAAAAGGCTTCTCAAGCTCTGCTCAATGGTGGTGCTCTCATCACATGTAATGCATCTGCATAAAACCAAAAACCTACTATACTGATGGCGGAGGAGGAGGAGGGAGGAAAATCAAACTGAGAACATGTGCGAGCTCCTCCTCGAGCTTGTGCACATGACGAAGCAAATATCGGACCTGCTGCTCAATAGTAAGAAATCAAGCATCAAACTCTGGGAAAGGAGTAAGAGGAGCAGGTGGACGTGCAAAAGGAGGCGGTGATGAACGAGGGGAACGGAAGTAGACTGGCAAGGACACGGCAAAGGATGTGGTATCGACTCAAGCTCCAAGATTCTGCGACTCATAACTTCAAATTGAAGCTGAAGCGAATAAAGTAACTCGTCCTGTGTATAACCAACAAAATGTGAGGGATGGTAGGGGTCTGAAGTCGGCATGGAATACGGCGGGTACCCTCTGAATGGCTCATCAGTTGGTGAAGAAGTAAATGGGACAAAAGGTGCAGACTGATGTATGTGTGAGAAAGCTGCTGAAACATGAGAGGCATGACTAGGCTGCTGGCCTGGAGTGCCTTTCCCCTGGATGGGGTGCGGGTATGTCCTACAAGAAATCGGTAGGTAAATCAACATGATGGATGTCAGACTCCACAGAATGAGAGGGAGCAACATTAGTGGGTGCAGGTGCAGGTGGAGGAACAAATGTCTCGACAATAGGAGGATCAACGGGCGCAGGAACTGGGTCAGGTATGAGGGGTGCAATGTCAGGTATGCCAAAAGGAATTGGGTCATGATCAGGTAAAGGCTCGGGATCAGCAGGTGCAACATTGGGCTGATCATCAGGAACAAAATCTGGCTCAAGCTCATGTAGAGGGGGTGGTGCAGCTGACATGACCGTATCATCGTCCAGAATCAGTGGCATAGTGTCACACCCCAACTGCCTTCAAGGCGGAAAAAGTCACAGACTCAAAGGAATCTGAGGCAGAGTGTACACTAGAGTCAGAGGAAATCTCAATAACAGGGATCTCAAAAAGTGGAATAGCAACAACGTCCTCGTCTAGCTTTCCATCACCAGGGGCATCATCAGGAGGACCATCAAACAAATCAATGTCAACATCAATCAAATCGTCAAAAGGAAAATCCTCGAGAGGAATGGCCACTAAAGGATCGGGAGCGAGGATCGGTGCCACGACATGCTCACCATCGGAATGATCGATGATAAGATGATCGTGAACTGGAATGGGAGCAACAAAAGGATCCTCATCTGGAATGCCATCAGCAAGCGGTAAATCATCGCTAAAGTCGGGCAACGCGAACAGCTGGACATCGTCGTCGTCAGACATCATCTCCGGGTCACTCTCTGTATCTGAAGTAAAGAACTCTGGCTCTGGCATAACCTCATCGTCGGAGACTACTGCCATGGAATCATGGTCGTCGGAAAATCTACTACCAGACGACGACATAGTATCTGTAACAGAACAATCACAACATATGCACATATATTAACAAATATTAAGCATGAAATCAGAGACAATGTAATCATGTAATCACGTATCCTCGTGATTCGTCACGAACCCTTTCTATCCTTCCTAGTCTCCCAGACTAGACCTACCCACTCTCCCAGACTAAACCACCTAGTCTCCCAGACTAAGCACCCAGTCTCTCAGACTGAACCACCCAGTCTCTCAGACTGAGACTAACCACCCAGTCTCTCAGACTGAACCACCCAGTCTCTCAGACTAACCACCCAGTCTCTCTGACTGAACCACCCAGTCTCTCTGACTGAACCACCCAGTCTCTCGGACTGAATCACCTAGTAATAGTGCATTGTGTTTCTTGTCTTTTTATTTTGTAAAAATGTTTGTTTCCCTGGATCTGGGCGTTTTGTGTATGCAATGAAAACATGTTGTAAAAATATTTTTGTGAGAGCCCTAATGATTATAGTCTAGACTCGAGAAAGAATCCTAGTTCGCTACAATCGAAGCTCTGATACCAAACTGTCACACCCTGACTTTTGCGGAAGCGTGATTTGGTGTGACTTGCTTAATACCATTGCATTCAACCATAACAAACATCTATATGATGAAACCATGATGTAATCTATAAATTAAGTTTTCAAAATATTACAATCGTCATTGATTAACCACAAAACAAGACATCAATTTCAAGTATATAACAATCCAAGTTTTAAGTTCCAATCTGGACTTAACAAAAGACACTAACAAGCTAGGTTTCGAGCCATGTATCTTACCCAAGATAAAATACATAACCCAAACCCTTCGAATTCGGATGACACCTTTTATTATTAGAGACATGACTTGTAAACTTCAACGCTCGCCAGATCCATACTTAATTTCCTGAAATACATGTAGTTTGAAAACATCAACAAAAGTTGAGCGAGTTCATGTGATTTGTATGTGTGCACGAATCATCCTTGAAAAAATTTGTAAGTATGTATGTATGTATTTGTAAACTGGTATGAAGCAACAAGGAACAGATCAATTAATGTGTAGCTAATACATTAACATGTGTGAAATGCAATAGGAAGACTCAAACCTAGCAGATTTGTACCGGGCCTCCGGCTGTAAGACATAGTCACCTCATGGGCCACCCTGGTCCACATGGGTGTGGGCTCGCTACACCCAAATGGATCTATCACTCATGTCCCTCGGTCCTAAAACGAGGATTAATGATCTTAAGAGTACGCCTACCCATTCACATGATCTAACAGTATTTTCCTTAGCTAACCATACCATTTGTATTTGTTTGTAAACATTTAGTAACATGTACTTCACCCCCAAAGTTATAAAGCTGAAAACAGTTAAGAGAAAAGGGGGACATGAACTCAAAGTCTTGCGTCTTCAATCACCGTAACTCAAGCTCCTTCGGGTAAACACGACTACCTACAACATTCTATGATCTATTAGACGGGCGGGCCGTGCCTTGACTTAGGACTAATGTTTTTGAGTTACGTTTCTTTTGTGTCTTCGATATTATTCCAAGTTATATATTTTTTTGTTAAAATAATTAATATTTTAACTCAAACTATATTTATTAAATCTTGGAATAATTGTTAAAACAATGTATATTAATTTAATACTTCCCAAGTATTTATACTTGTATATTTTTCCCAAGTATTTATACTTGTATTTCCTTCCCAAGGATGGGGGTATCTTTCACTTGTATATTTTTGTCATGTATTAGGGTCGTATTCCGGTGTGTGTTTATACGTACGAGAATACGTATTTTTATTGTATTCATTAAGTATTCTTATACTTAATTTCGTATTAATTTTACGGAATATTATCTTTAATAAAAGTCCACCAATATATACTTCCAAGATATATATTGTAATAAATATTATTTAGAAAAATCATTTATAATTTTTCTTTTGGCAAAAATATTTGTATTCTCTTATAAGTTCCAAAAATAATATATTTTCAAGTCCAACTTGGAAAATATATATAAACTCATTTTTCTCAAAAATGATGTATTTCATATTTATTTGAGAAAATATATCTTTCATTCCAAAAATATTGTATTTCATGTTTGTGTAAGAGAATATATATTTCTTAAAAGTAATATATCTTCTAAAATTTTCAAGAAAATATATAATTCATACTTGCCAAAAATAATATATTTTTCCTTGTCAAAAATATGATATACTCTTGTAGTAATTGTAAAAATCATATTTTCATTTCCTTGGTGTCCAAAATATTCTTTACCAAAATATACTTGTGAATTAAATTCCGGAATATTTTTGTAAGTTATATTCCTTGTTCGGTTTCACCAATATTTTTGTGTAAATGTGTATATTCATTCTTTGGAATTTTGGTAATATTTTGGATTGTAATTTTTGGTATTTTGATGAGTTATATTATTTCATGTCCTAAAATAATATAACTAATACACAAAATATACAAATAATCACACACATGGTGTCATCTAAATACATATTTCCTAAATACATATTTAGTCACTTTTATTTATAAAAACCAACCTTCAATAATTATAATTTTTGTAACAAAAATTATGGCAAAGTTTATATGAGAAATCCATGGTTTAATATACACTTGTAAATACTTGTTTAGAAATATTTTTCTAAGTGTTTAAATTTTTAGAAAATTTTGCCATAGTTTCCCCTAAAAATGGAGGTTTCAATGCTTTCAAGCATATCATTTTCTTTTGTAAAAAGCATCACAATCAATCCACAATCAACAATAAACAACCTACACTTACCAATTTTGCCAAAATCATGCATAATCCACTACTTCATGAACTTGAATATTGGTAAAAATTTGTAGTAATTTACTAGTGTCATTAGTAAGCCTTGTTATCCTTTAAAGTGTGACTGGTTCTTTAAAAACTTCATTCTTGAAGAAGATTGATCTTTACAACTTATGATCATCATTTCTAAAAATGTTTCTTTATGAATTCTTCTTGTTACACAAGTGTTTCTACACTTGTTTAACCACCAAAAATAAAGTTTGTTTATGTAAGAACCAAGATTTAGCAAGACTTATATTTTTAACTTGGTTTCTTTAGAAATCATCCATAAATCTTTAGATCTACAAGTGTTACTACTCACTTTGATCATTATTTTTCAAGAAAACCATTTGTTCATTCAAGTTAATGCTTCATGTGTGGATGATCTATCATCCTACAATATTTCTATTCTCTCATCTAGCAAGATCATATGATGATCTACATCATATGATGATCTACATCATATACATGAACAAACAACAATCAACAAGCAAATCATCACATAAACAACTTAGTTTCTTCATTAAACATGCTTATGTTCAAGCTTACTTCTTATGTATCTTAGTGTTCTTCAAAGTTATGAGTATGATTCTTCTTTAACCACTAAAAATGGAAGTAAAATGGAGAGATCAAAGTTCTTACCACTAGCTCAAGGCTAGGGATGCTCAAGAGAAGAAATCAAGTGGATAAAAGCAAATAAGAGAGGTTCTTGAACTTCCGTAAGCTCCTAGCTTCCTTGTATGATCTCTAACACCTTTGAGTATATATGGAATGTATGAAGCTTGAACGAAAAATGGTTATGGTGGTGTGGTTAGTTACGGCCGAGAATGGGGGAGGAAGAAGAGAGAGTTGTGGTGTGAAGTAGGTTGTGAGTTATGAGAGGTTATGACCTTGAAGTTTATTATATAATCCAACAACACCTTGTAATCTAGTAGATAATATGTTTTATAAAGGGAGACACAATCTAATAATTTAACAAAATAAAATCATCTTGTGGGGCCCTTGTTGGCCGATTGTAGGTGGGGGGTAGTAGACTAGGTTCTAACTAAACTAGTTAGATTAGGGTTAAATTGTAAGTATTAATTAGGAGATTCAGTTACTAGATATTTTAGGACGTGTTATGATGTTCGGGGACCATAACTAGCTTGGTATTGTTAAAACAATGCTTCTATCAAAAATTTGGTGTTTCAGGTAGTGCCCGGTTGTTCGGTTGGTTACCGGTTCGTTAAGGTGCTAAACTATGCAGTTTAGTGTGCTTTATGTAACCTTTTGTGACAGTTTTGATTCCCGACACTTAGGAAAGTATTCAGGACCATTTAACCTTATTTCTGCATGATATTAAGTTGTTTAAATGCTGAATTTTGCTGAATTCTGCAGTTTTTGTGAGTTTTAGGCACTTTCCGGCACTTAAACTATCTCTAGGAAGGCAGTTTTGTGATCCTTACTTTCCCACACACTATACTAGCGTAATACTTGGTTTCTGGCTCATTCTGTACCTTAATACAATGTCTGTCTATTTACTGAACTCCGTCAGCATTTCTGGTTTGTCTGATAACTGTGCTAGCTTTGTTTCGTGCATCATTTCAATCAATAATGTTTGCATGCAATAATGTTATGTCATTTGCAATATATGATGCACATGTATGTATAATGATAATGACCAGAAAGCAATTCAAGCAATTAGTTGTAATTCATCACAGTCATTAAGCACTAATCATTATTTAATAATTGTACGGATGCATGCAAATTTGACAGTTGTCACACATTCGATGTTTGCGAGGTATCGTGCCGTAACGCGCACAGGTCTTATTGTTAGTTGAGTATAAATTTATAAATATTAAATAATATTCATATTATTTAATTGCAATTCTTAATTTATATTAATATTACTTAATATTATACACTTATATAGAACATAAATTATAAATTTATATAGTTTTATAAATTATTATAACTATATAAATTTAGATACGTATGAAATTCAACTAAAATATTTATAACATATAATTTCCTTAAGTTCTATAAGTATAATATTACGTAAATAAAGGTATTAACTTATAGGGTATTAACAATATCAAACTATATTGTTATAAAATCTAACTACTTAGAATTTATATATTCTATTGTTGTGTATAAATTCCATTTAAATAATGTGTATCACTTAAATACATATAAGAAAGTGGTTCATAATAAATAAATATTTATCACTTAAATATATAGCGTTGAACCTTCAAAATTAAGTGATACCTTAAATACATATAATAAATATTTTAAGGCATTATTATCTATAATACTATACTAGTGGGGAACCCGCGCGTTGCGGCGGAAACGACAACATGGGACAAGAACACAATTTAAAACATAAAACGATAAAAAAACATATGTAAGTTGTGTGTGTATATAAAAGCACCCACACGTCACGGCGGAGGTTAAGTTTAAATGATATCCTGTCATGTTCTATATACATTTTGGCACAACAAAACATTTAGAGAGGTCTTTAATATACACAACACATAAATGTAAAAAGCGAAAATTGTAATAAAAAAGGGCGCATTCTCCTTTAATTTAGAAGTCTTCGTCTAGAAGTGTTGGTTTCCAAAAAAAGTTGGGAGCCTATTTCCTAAGTGCACTTACAAATGAATAAATCTATGATTTATAAATATTACAATAAAAGTACTTAGAACAAATGGGTTGAGTAATAACAAAAGTTGCTTCTGAAGTACAAACATTGTCCACTACACCAAAATAGCTCATGGTCCTTAGTTTCAAAGAAAGAAACGGATCAACGGGAAACACAATGTAAGCAGATTTGCCAAATGGGTTGAGTAATAACATTTTCATGTCAAATTGAGTATTTGTTGATGCGGTTCAAACTGGGCCACCATGGGTCAGCCAGAAACATGTCTTGTCTTTAAAAATTGTATTTTCGACCAAAATAATAAACACCGGGAATAAAATGGTTTAATTGTTTTTGCATTAATCTTTGGCTGATTTTCAGCCGTTTTCACCCGCTTACTTTTCAATTTGCATCTGAGAGCTTGACGATATTGGAAAGTTATTGATCATTTGTTCGAAGATAAATTTCTTAAAATACACTGAACAAATCAATTTTTGTATGATAGCTGATTCAAATTAAACACCATAAAGAATTTCTTAAAGAAAATAATTGTTACCATGATAGGTATTGATGAATCACATCCAAAATGTCTTTCAGTTTCTTTAGCTGAACTAATTGGCTTGGTATGAAGTATGAACATTCAAAGAAACAAAAGAATGAATTCATCATCACTGTATAAAATAAAAATATTCTTAACAATAAACATGTATGTTTTATTTAAATAACGATTTAAGGAATATCCGCGAGATGAAAGTATTGTGTCACCATCTTTTAGTGGAAAAGCTAAAGTGATTGTATCGTTTGAACATGACGCAATGGAAACTAAATGAAAATTGATCAGGATAAATGAAAAGATATCCTTTTTATCTTTTAATCCCATATTTAAGAACTACAAGCACTGTTGGAGTGAATCAAATTAGACTCCAAATTGTTGTTTAATCAAATTAGACTCCAAATTGTTGTCTAAAAACACTATTTGCATAGGAACCTGCATTTTCAATAAAAGAAACCAGTCATGTTTCATTGAAATACGATCACTTTGGTTCTAAGTAAAGGACCATTTCCTTGTTCTTATTTTTTCCAAATTAATGAAAAATAAAATAATAATATTGTACCTGCTGTACACTGAAGTCGATTGCACAAAACAAGTATATGATTTCTGCTTAAATATGTTCACAGCTAAGACTAATCGTCTTCATACTCCAAATTATGCAACATACTAACTAAGACAACACATACAAAAAATCAATCGACGATTTCAAACGACCACTTTGTCATTAAGATTTAGCAGCTCCACATCACTATCATCTTCATCGTATGGCAGTTCTGGAGGATTAAAAAAACTAAAAACTTTCACTTACACACAGTAGATATACATACATAACTGATTTTTCATATTCTGTTCGAAACAGGAATAAATCGGAATCATTACCTGCGAGGTGGGCCAGTGACGGTGGCAATACGCGATGGTGACGAAATCATGGTTGCACCGATGAGATGGCGGTTATGGCTGTGGCGAAAAACAGATGTGGCATCGGTAGACGACGGCGAACAGAGGCGGTGGTGATGCTGATCGCACCGTGCATGGTGGTGATAGCGGCGGCAACAGAGACGGTGGATTTGTGCGCGCCGGAGGCTCATAAGAATTTGTTGTGGCTTGCGGGAACCATTTGAACGGTTGTATAACAATCGTTTAATAGCTTGAACATATAATTGAACGAAGGGTCAGTTTTAATTTGCGTCATCACTCCCACCATTGAATTCTCATTTAATAGTTGGCTTTCTATCTTCAACTCTCAATTGTGAATAAGGGCAAAGATGAAATTAAATTAAATTTTATATTACAAAGGAAGACGAAAATGAAGTTGTAAAGAGGTCGGTTACCAGCAGATGATGAGGCCAAGGTTTTCTAAAGTGAATTATGACCATAATCAATGACCATGATTAAATAAATGATATGTTAACTTCATAAATGTTTTGCCCTCTAAATCATTACAATTTGATATCCAAGTAAAAATACCATTTTATCCTTTATAAACTTAATAATTAAGTTGTTGTACCATAAGCATACAATATTGTAATTACTTAAATTTTACCGTCACCCTTCTTCTGAAATGCTTTATAATATAGTATAGATAAAGGAAATCTGATGTACAAAAATATAATTTTGCTACGCGTACAAGTTTTGAAGCAGCATTTACAAGAGGGTGCAAGCCCGTATAAAAGGAATTTGGCTTTATTTTTAAGACACCTAGGGTTAAAATTGGGATTTTGCAATAGGGTTGAATGCCGCATTCAATGTCTGCTATAGCCACCTCTTCACTTTCTTTCTTTATATCTCAATTGAAGCGACGATTGAAGAAGCAAATCAATGATTTCAATCTAGATGAAGCCTGAAGCGATCAATGCACCCTCATTCAGGTTTGTTTCTTAGCTTCTATAGCACTACAAACCCCCGACTCATCGAATATATTCAACTTGGCAGGTTCTGGATCTTATATATATATATATAGGAATGGGATCAGGAGAAAACACCCAAAAGTGTGAGAACGGTGAGAACGCATCTTGGCCCAACACGTGTCACGCGACATAGAGAAGGGCGGATGGGCTTTTTTGTCATTTTATCTTCCGCTTTTCCAATTCCGTTTTTCCCAATATTGATTTATTTTTGGGGTTTAAGATTTTTGGCGTTAACCAAATTCAATATTTATGTGGCGTTTTAATGGTTTCATTGTATTAACATTTTGGCGTTTATGGCTGTTATGGCGTTTTTTTTTCAAATCTCTCTTAGTGGCGTTTTTCCAGGCGTTTTAGACAATATGGCCCATCGTTCTATTATTTTTATATACATTTTGGCGTTTGTGGTATATTGGCGTTTTACAATTCTAAAATTATATTACAACCACATGGAAAAAAATAGAAGCGAAAAATATAAAATATAAATTAAAAATCCTAATTGGATCTCTCTTCACAATCTTCACTATCATCAGTCTCTCTCTTCTTTAATACTACAAGAACTGTCACCAAATATATGGCGTTTTATGTAAAACTTAACAAACCCATCGGGTTGATTATTTTGTCTGCTCGTCTGTTGAATTGGCTTTTTGTGGATGTTTGGGTACATAGATGTATGATGTGTGTGTGGGTTTTTTCGCTTTGTTCTTCAACTTGATCTTCATCTTTATAATCACCCCACTCTTCAGTGTCATTGATCTCTTCTCCTCATCCAAGCCTTCTTCAAGAACAAAGAACACAAAATGACATATGACTGTCATCAGTATCTTTTTCTTGAATATTTGTCCATCTCATGCAGCAAAATCTTACTGAGTTACTCCCCTCAGCTAACAATCCATTCAGTGAAACTTCACGGAGAACAATACTGAATATCCAAGAAAGCATATTAGCCATCTTTGATTTTTTTTTTAATTTTTTGGTGTTTTAAGTGAGTGGTATATAGTAGTATTGGCGTTTATTTTTTTGTTTGATTAAATGGAAGTTGCTGAGACGTATCATTTTATAAGGATGTCTTTTTGGCGCGTAGGTTAGGACCGCATTATTATAATAAAGTATTTGTCGTTTCAGCTACTGTTTTGTAATTATTGTTTTTATAAGTTTTTATCTCTGAAGTCTGTAACACATCCCATCTTTCAAGTTTTGCGTTTTAGATTCTAATATAATAAATTTTCCGTCTCTTCAGTTTTACTGTTTTGTAGTTACTGTTTTTAGTTACATTTTCCAGTTTAGTTTTTATTTTTATTTTTTTATTTTTTTTTGGTTTTTTATAATACTTGTCCAAAGTAATTTTATTATGGTTTGGTAGTTTTGGGGGTCTTTTATGGCATGTTGGCGTTTTGACAAGCATTTGGTTGTGTGGCGTTTTTATTACATATGGCGTTGTTATTATATAACAATCAACTGGAAAAGAAAATTAAAAAAATATATATATTAACAATTGATCTTCTAAATCTTCACTGTCACCAGTCTTTTTCTTCTTTTGAAGCATCTTCACTGGCTGTTTCGACTTTCGTATTATTTTTTTATTTTTGTTTTTTGAAGTAGTTTTTTTGTCGCTGTGTGGAAGCACAAAGTCTGAAATCAGCCTTTTTTCTTCAATATTTGTCCATCTCATGCAGCAAAATGTTATTGAGTTTACACCCTTCGGCCAACAATCTTTGAATTTCCAATGAACGATGTTTGATTTTTTAACTTTTTGGCGTTTTACCGAGAAAAAGAACGCCACTAAATAAAAGCACCTTAAAAATCTAAATTTTGATCATGCTAAATCAATAATGTTTTGTTGTATGGTGATGGACAACATTGTTAATCCTTATTTAAGAAAGATGTCTGACAATGTTGTCCATCCCATACAGCTAAACTTTATTGACAACAAACCTCAATAATGTTTTTGTATATTTTGGCGTTATAAATTGGATGAAAGTTGAGGATAAAGTCAATAAGATTTTACTCAGTGAAATAGACAATATCCTCACTTAAGGATTTTGTCCGTTACATTGAGCGAAACCTTACCAACAACCAAACTGAATTTCAAATAAAAGTTTTGGTTTAGAGGATATTTGATGTTTGGGTTTTTTGGCGTTTCTAAGACGAATGGTATATATTAAATATGGCGTTTGGGTTTTTGTGTGTTTTAATGGAAGGTCTGAGATGTTGTATATATAGTATGTTTTTTTGCGGTTTTTTAGGCGGGAATTTACTATAATTAAGTTTGGCGTTTTATATCTAATGGCGTTTTTAGTTAGAATAGTGTGTGATATTTGTTTAGCGTTTTATTTCATGAGATGGCGTTTTGTGTGGAGAAGTCAAAAGACTTTTTTACCCTTAATGAAGCGCGTCCAAGTAATAAAGTTGATGTTATTTACGAAAACGCCACCGCGCCAATCTAGCCCATAGATTGTTTTGATCGGACGATTCATAAGCGTTCTCACACTTTCCACCGTTTTCTCTAAATCCTGACCCTATATATATATATAGAGAGAGAGAGAGAGAGATAGAGAGAGAGTTATGTGAGAACAAAGGAAGAAGTCGATTTAGGGTGTTCGTCGTTGAGGGTTAAGGTTGCGAGTCGGTTGCATTCCTGGTCAATATTCACCGTCACGTTCATGGATGTTGAAGATTTGTGTTCCGGTACGAAATATCATCATCATATATCTCACTATCAGTTTGGCGGGTCTGTGCCATATTTATGTTGATTTTTCATTTTCGATTTCTTTTTTCTGTAGATGGAGACAACGACCTAGGGCTTGATTTGTTCAAATCTTGATGAGGTCTTGTTACTATTAAAGATAATTATTATTTGAATCTTAATAATCTATTAACTATGTAGAAGTATATTGCAGATTTGGGGTTGGAGACTTTAGTTGGACAGAATTTTAAGACTGTAAGCTATAAATATGTCTCAATGTGAACTTTGAAACTGGAAGGTGGTCTTTAGTTAGTTTACTTTCTTTACATTCCTCAACAATTGTTATATGATTCGAATTTGTTTGGTGATGGTAATATTCCGTGGAAATATGATGGTAAATGAACAGAAAAAGTAAATTATAAAAAATGTCAAATATTGTTGAGAATTCATGATTTTGTGCATTTCAAATCTTTAGATTTATCACATGTTTACTAAAAATGATTTTTTTTCTAATTTTTTATTGGTTTATTATGGACCTCCAGTTATGGGACTCTCTTCGTGTCACACATTTAGAAAAAATATTACAGATGCCACAATTTTTAGGTGACTTTCTTGTCTCTATAAAGTCTTGTTATCGAGTAAATTAAGTTGACTCTTTGTCCAATACGTAATCATTTTAATGCAGGCGGCCTTCCAAAAGAAGGGCTAAGAATTGAGGACATACGTGTCGGAATTGCAGTCTTGCACTCTTGCTTCTTGTAAGACCAGTGGGTATGGGAGGCTCATCCCCATGAGGATGGGCCACCACATCACCGCCACGTAGGAGAGGCTTGGAGAGGATGGACCTAGGGGGTGGGGGATGAACCCCTTTATATATATATATATATATATATATATATATATATATATATATATATATATATAAATATATATATATATATATGTATGTATGTATGTATTATGTAAGTATAGATGTGTGTGTGTGAGGAGAGAGGAAGTTTGCCCGTGAAAACCGGCTTGGGGAGGACGATTTGGACGGGAGTAGGGGCGGCGACGGGCATGGGGGTGGGAAGATGGGGCGGCGACGGGAGTACGGGCCGGAGGACGGAGCCCATACCCTCCGGTCTAAGAGATCAAGTAAGTTCCATCTTTCTAATAACAGTTTCCATGTAAATTTTCTAGTTTAATGTGATTATTTTAGGCCCCAACTATCTGCACACCCAGTTTGCCTATCTGCACACTTAGGGTTTACCTACGCTGCGTATTGACCTATACGCAGCGTATAGGGTTACCTCTATACGCTGCGTATAGAGCTATACTCAGCCTATATAAACCATGGATTTCAGAGCCTTATCAGCAATCATTGCACAGAAAACAATAGTTATATACGCTGCGTATAGGTCTATACGCAGCGTATATAAACCATTAGATTTTTTTGAGTCATTTTGGTAGGTTTGAGGGATCATTTTTTCACAAAGTTTAAATACGCTGCGTATAGACCTCTAAGGAGCGTATATAAAGGTCTGAAAATGTCTTTTATACCCTTGTGTTGAGGCTATACGAAGCCAAATACAAGGGTAGTTGTGTCATTTTTGTCTCATACGCTGCGTAGGGACCTCTAAGGAGCGTATATAAAGCTCCATTTTTGTATTTTTTATTGTGTATTCCTTTGTTTATTTATAAAAAAAAAGTAAATTAATTCTGTGTATTTTGAGGTATTTCCATGTTTATTTATAAAAAAACAATATTATTAAAAATAATACCAATATCATGAATTATAAGATTTAAAAATAATACAAATATTAGGTCCCGTATTGACCTCGTATAAGCCTATAAGTGTGATATCGTATCGTATAGGTGTGGTTTAGGTCTCGTATTGACCTCGTATAAGCCTATAAGTGAGATATCGTGTCGTATAGGTGTAGTATAGGTCACGTATTGGCGTCGTATAAGCCTATAAGTGTGATATTGTATCGTATAACGTAGTATATGTCACGTATTGACTTCGTATAAGCCTATAAGTGTGATATCGTATCGTATAGCGTCGTATAGGTCACATATTGACCTCGTATAAGCCTATAAGTGTGATATCGTATCGTATAGGTGTAGTATAGGTCACGTATTGACCTCGTATAAGCCTATAAGTGTGATATCGTATCGTATAACGTAGTATAGGTCACGTATTGACCTCGTATAAGCCTATAAGTGTGATATCGTATCGTATAGCGTCGTATAGGTCACGTATTGACCTCGTATAAGCCTATAAGTGTGATATCGTATCGTATAGGGGTAGTATAGGTCATGTATTGACCTCGTATAAGCCTATAAGTGTGATATCGTATCGTATAACGTAGTATAGGTCAAGTATTGACCTCGTATAAGCCTATAAGTGTGATATCGTATCGTATAGCGTCGTATAGGTCACGTATTAACCTCGTATAAGCCTATAAGTGTGATATCGTATCGTATAGGTGTGGTTTAGGTCACGTATTAACCTCGTATAAGCCTATAAGTGTGATATCGTATCGTATAGGTGTGGTTTAGGTCCCGTCTAATCCTATATGCATATACAAGACCTATAGGAAACCTATACGAGACTTATACTACACTATACTATACGATACGATACGATACTATACTATACAATAACACCCGTATAGGCCTCTATACGAGACTTATATACTATACACTATACGATACGATATGATGCAATACGATACGATACGATGCAATACGATAAGATAATTTAATTTAAACGATAACAATATAATATATTTGTATTATTTATGAATAATATTGTTTTTTTATAAATAATTTTCTTTTTTTTTATAAATAAACAAAGGAATACGATAATTTAATTTAAACGATAACAAAACAATATATTTGTATTATTTACCAATAATATTGTTTTTTTATAAATAATTTTCTTTTTTAATTTTTATAATTCATAATATTTATATTATTTTTTATTTTTATAATTTATATTTGTATTATTTACCAATAATATTGTTTTTTTATAAATAATTTTCTTTTTTTTATAAATAAACAAAGGAATACACAATAAAAAAATACAAAAATGGAGCTTTATATACGCTCCTTAGAGGTCCCTACGCAGCGTATGAGACCAAAATGACACAACTACCCTTGTATTTGGCTTCGTATAGCCTCAACACAAGGGTATAAAAGACATTTTCAGACCTTTATATACGCTGCTTAGAGGTCAATACGCAGCGTATTTAAACTTTGTGAAAAAATGATCCCTCAAAGCTACCAAAATGACCAAAAAAAAAATCTAATGGTTTATATACGCTGCGTATAGACCTATACACAGCGTATATGACCCTTGTTTTCTGTGCAATGATTGGTTATCAGGCACTGAGATCCATGGTTTATCTACGCAGCGTATTGGTCAATACGCAGCGTAGAGGGTTAACCCTATACGCTGCGTATTGACCAATACGCTGCGTAGATAAACCCTAATTTTGCTAGGGTTTGGTGTGCCAATAGGCACACCCTTATTTTATTCAATCTTTTGCTATCTTAACTTTTCAGGTGGAATCTTCATCAGAGAATCTATCTGCTCCACTATTTACAAATTGTTGGGTTAATTGGTTAGTTTACTGGTCAGACGGGTCACTGGTAGTGGGTCCGGAGCTGGATTCGAATTAGCTAGAAAAATATATAATCACAGGTTTGTTTTGGTTTGGTTTCGAAGTCAAGTTTATGTACTGATATCTTAGGTTAAATTAAGGCTAAATTGCACTTTTCGTCCTTTATGTTTCAGGGTTTTTGCAGGCGCTGTCCTTTAAGTTTAAAAATTACACTCTATGTCATTTATGTTTGCAACCTATAACAGGCGGTGTCCTTTCTCATAAACCCAGTTAAATTTTTTATGTTAAAACCCCTAACCTTAACAGCAGGGACCATATATGTAACTTTGTAAACATGAGGGACCTTTAATGTTAAAACCCCATGTCTCTCCCATTTTTCTTTCTGAACAAACCCTGAAACCCTGCATGTTTTCCTTTAACTCTTGAAGAAACCCTTATCTCAAACACACATACCTACACAACATTAGTCCTGTACTCTCTCTCTCTCTAGAACCTAGTGACCGAAGATCGGAGCTCCAACGCCACGATTTGGCCGGCGACGAACACCAACAACCACACCCCCTCGACCTGCTACCACCTTTGCACCCTCTGCTCTCTCGATTTCACTCCGACGACCGGTGACAGAGTAACGGCGGCGTTGCCGTGAGGTGGTGGATCGGGACGGTGAAGCACCGACGCCCCGTCCTTGTTGGCGGCGCTTCTCAGCTAAACACCCCCACCCCTCGTTCTTTTTTTTTTCCGACAGTTTCTCGAATGATGACTGATGTTGAAGATGACGATATTGATGTTGAAGACGATGGCGGCAGCCGGGTGAAGCCGGAGCTCCGGTGAGCTTTTTATAGTTTATTTATTATTTTTTTTCTTATCTTTCACCTTCGGGTAATAATGTTCGGCTGATGTGTGGTTTCCGTTGGTGATCGATGAGGACTATGATGATGACCGATGATGATGTTGGTGGTGGTTCTCCGACGAACTGATGGTGCCGGCGATGGTGATACCAGCAACCGGGGTGGAGGTTTTGTTTTAGCTCAGTTCGGGTTCGAGTTTGAGTCGACCAAATCTCAGATTTTGTTCGGGTGTTCGGGTCAGATTTGGTTGAAGAGTTCGAGTCAACTGGTGATTTGGTTCTAATACAAGGGGTTTTAACATTAAAGGTCCCTCATGTTTACAAAGTTACACATATGGTCCCTGCTGTTAAGGTGAGGGGTTTTAACATAAAAAAGTTAACTGGGTTTATGAGAAAGGTCACCGCCTGCAAAAACCATGAAACATAAAGGACGAAAAGTGCAATTTAGCCTTAAATTAATATATTATTATTTTTGCATGTTCCCACGTCTGGTTTGTTTAAGTATATATATATATATATAGGCCTCTTTTGTTTAATGAATAAAGCAGCTTTTTATTTCTTTTTCACTTCCTGATCAGGACATATATTTCATATACATACTTACGTCAGTCTTTGTTAAAAGGGGCCTGAACCAACAACAGACGACATCATATATCGGTATCCAGGATTAAGAGGTTTGAAACACTGGAATGATGAACATGATCAAACCCTACTCTAGAAAAAGGACTCAATGCAGAATGCTAAAAAGAATTCTATGTAAGTCAAGCTCATTTTGCCACCTCTAGCTTTCTTGTTATAGTTTTAAATAGATATTGTTTTCAATCTCTTTTTGCTTTGAGGATACTGATCACACATTTAGTAAGTTTACCATTTCCTTTCTTTATTGAAGTTTTTATTAATTTTTAGCTATATCATAATAGTTTTGCCACCTCTAGCTTTCATGTTATAGTTTTAAATAGATATTGTTTTCAATCTCTTTTTTCTTTGACAATAATTTTTTTTTTTTCATATAAGTTGGTACTTTAATATATACTCTTTTCTGTTATTCACATGGTATATGTGTTTGATCATGTAGCAGCAACCCGTTCAGTATCTAAAGAAAGAACCAAGATGATATAGAATAAAAAGTCAAAGCTCAATGGAGCCTGGTCTCTCAAGTTGAGAGTCAAAATTGTTGGGCTGAATGGCTTTGAAAAGCTTGATGTCCAAATTCTCGTATGTCATTCGTCTTAAAAATATAGTAGTCAGTTACTACTTAGTGCCCAAATTTTTACCCAATCACCCAATGTTCATGTAGTATTACTTGCCCTTTTGTATTGTATAGAGGTCGAAATTTCAATTCTGTTTATGATTTGGTTGATTATGGTTGTCTTTTATCTCTAAACTGGTCAAATCTTTTATTTATATATACACCTTATACATAATTTATGTTCACACTCCGTCTTGTTGACTCCGCCGCAACGCGCGGGTTTCCCACTAGTATGTAATAATATATTAATACGCTTACTAATCTGCTTAAACATATCACAAACAAAATACTCGTTTCTATTAGAATATTATATTTAACGGAAGTAATAATTTTTATTTTATGGTGTATTATAAAAGAAGAGAAAAGATTGGGCCTGATGGTTTGTACAAATCGGTACATATAAAAGAAATTAGATAATTAATTTTTAGAAGTAAAGATATTATAAAATAAAAACCTCTTTTCTTACCCGACTTAAATTAATAATTTAGTATTTATATATTTATTTTTACTTGGCACATTAAATTTTCCTAAACGTTCTAATTATTGTTTCATTTTTAAGCTAGAATTAAAATAGATACCCCACATAAAAATAATTGACTCAAAATGTGTGTTTAATACATTTGTCCTTTATATAGCTTTATTTAAAAATCAAATTACAATTTTAATATTATAATATCTTTAAACAAATTATTATTATTTGAGTTATATATATATATATTCTAATACATGTGTAGGGGATGGATCATGAGAAAACTAGTTTAAATGAGAAAACCAAAAAACTAACTAAAGAAGCCTAAAAAACATACCAAAAAAAAATTTACAATTTTTTATAAAAAAATCGCTAGTTTTATGCATGGAAAAAAAATCAAAAAAAAAATAAAAAAAAAAAACTATTTTGTTGTATTGCACATGTGCACTATTACGGATATAGTGCACATGTGTAGTACACATATAATGCACATGTGCAGTACAACAACAAAAAATTGAAAAAAATTTTATATAAAAATTAGCAATTTTTTTATAAAAAATGTAAAAAAAAATTGGTATGTTTTTTAGCTTTTTTTTTAGTTAGTTTTCTAGTTTTCTCATTTAGATGTAGTTTTCTCATGATCCTCTCCCTACATGTGTATTACTTAATTACCTAATATATTTAGAATCAATTTTAGAAACGTTAAACTTTGTATTACCTACAATAATACTTCTTTGAATAAATAATATAATAAACAATAAATTAAGAGTTAAGTTTTAATATTTTAAACCAATAGGGTTCAACCCGCAAGTTAAAAATGAAATTGTTCCCATAAGTTCACAAAGTTTATATTTTGACTAATTTATTTCTTTAAACTTTTATTTATCCATCCTTTAAAATTCCAAAATATTATATTAAATAAATTTAATAGAAGTTTATTTCAATATGCTATTACTATTTTTATTATTATAAAAGGGTGAATACAGTTATGGGAATAATTTTGATGATTGGTAACATCGGTTATATAATTGGATTTTTATAAATTAATGATATTAGAAAAATGATTTAGTATATATATATATGTATATATATATATATATATATATTACGTAAAGTTTTGATATTACCAAGAGATTTGAAATTTTATGTTTCTAAAATAATAAATATATGCATATACATAATAGAATTTCTTGATGGTATACACAATATAATAATCAAATATCTTCTGTAAGATAAACATAAGAGAAACTATCACTAGTGATTCATATGAAAACATGAAATCATTATAAAGATGAGTCATGAAACGTGTTATGTTTTGAAAATGTCATATGTCTCAATAAAACATTCTGTGCGACGGAATCTAATGTTATATAAGCATGAATAGAGTTAGCTGTAAGCATACTCATCAAATTGAACTTAACCATAGTGTCAATGGAGACAATGATATTTTTGTCAAAACTCCATTTTCCAAACAAAAGAAAGTCACAACCATAATAATATCTATGCTTAAACAAAAGAGTTAGGATATTGATATTTACTGGTAACACCCAGGATGGTATTTAGACGTGAACTTAAGAAAAATGCGTTAGTATAAGCTTCGAGATAAGCTAATTACTTGCGTGGATAAAGTGTGATAGATGTTAGTATGCCATGAGGATGATTACTAGAACATTGCAAGTATGATAAATAAGCAATAACACTTGGCCACTGTTATTTCTTGTTTATTAGTACTACTCGGTTCTAAAATATGATCCATCATGAGAATACTAATTCCCATGTTTCTTGATGCAAGCCATAATAAATGATGCACTTTTAAAATCATGATTCTATTTATGGGAAATACATTGTTAATTACCTCTCCGGTAAGACTGGGTATGGTTTAGTAGACTCTCCAGCTTGTACGGGTAAGATGGGGGTACCTCTCCGGCGAGACCGGGTAAGATGAGGTATATGTTATGTTAATGGAATTCCCTAAATAGTACCATGACCTGATGCCTGACCTGTTTTTGGAAATCTGAATCTGTTAAATACATTGACCTTATGAATGGTATGTATATCTATAAGGAAATCCAAAGGCTATAATGATTGACAATTAGGGATAAATCACGAACAGGTGTGACAATGATAATTTTAGATTTATTTATCAGGAATCTCTCATATACATCTATAATTCCGATATGGAACACTATTTCATTTAATCATCTGTCTCGTAACTCGTGTGATAAGATGAACGACGGGAATCCTTTAAGTTGGGACGCCATCGAAAGTATAAGAATTCCCCTTACGTTACCTTAGATTATTGATGTATTAGGAACCCTGTAACTAAACAAAACATCTAAAAACTTACGCTAATGAGAGTAAGTATACCTTCATTAAGAACTCTTGAGAATATAAGAGTAACCACGACTAGATGCACTTACAAAGAATCTCTTCACCTATAATCCTACTAAGATTACCAGTCATAAAGGAATTGCTACAACAATACATGGGCTGAAAGGACTAAAGTGTCCTAACCATTAGTATATACGCCAAGAAGGATTAAGTAATTAGACATTAAAATAGTAAGGCATAGTGTATATAGTCTCGATGATCATGAATAATAGAGACAAGGAAACCTACGAGAAAGGATTCTCGAAGAAGCTCATAAAACTAATTATATGATGCATCGTGGAAGTGATAAAAGGTATCAAGGTTTGAATAAGAATTACTGATAGATAGGAATGAAAAAGGAATAGTCTGATGCGGCAAGAAAGAAAAGTTAAGTCTAAGACTTGTTAAACCATTCGGAATCATTAAATAAATAGGATTAGTAACTTATCAGTTTAAGTTACCAGAAGAAATGACAAGAATACATGATATATTTCATATATATTGTGACAACTATCAAATTTGCATGCATCCGTACGTTTAATTAATATTAAATTTTGCTTAATGACTGTGCTTAATTACAACTGTTGATTAAACAGTTTTCTGATTTCTGATACATACATACACATGCATCACATTCATAATGTCACTCCATTTATTACACACAAACTTTAGTGACAAACTTGATGCACAAAGCACAGTTAGCACAGTGAGCGGATAACCCGGAAAACATGCTGACAATGCCAGCATAAAGACAGACAATGTTTATGAGGCCAGTATGAGCCAGAGACGGGACACTACACTGGTAGGGAGTGTAGGGAAGTGAGGACCATAAAACTGCGTCACTAGGTGATAGTTATAGTGCCGGGAAGTGCCAAAAACACACTATAATGCAGAATTCTGCACTAAATAACAAAAATTCAGCATTTAATAATGCTAGTAAAGTGCAAAAACTTGGCAAAATAGTCCTAGATACTTTCCAAAGTGTTGGGAATAAAAAGTATCACTAAAAGTATCAAAAAGGACACCTTAATGATTAATTAAGCACTTTAACGGAACAACACCCAACCGAACAACCGGACTTTACCCGGAACACAAAAATATTGTCAAACACATTGTTTTTATTTCTCTGAGCTAGTTAGGGTCCCCGAACACCCTAACACACTATATATTATATAACACATCATAAACCACAAACTAAACACTTAATCTCCTAACTAGATTAGTAACTTACCATTGAAACTCAACAAGACCCCCCCCCCCCACTCTAGGGACGATTACAAGGGAGGTCCAATTGGGATTCTTCTTGCATATTTTATTTGATATGTAAGGATAATAGGAAGCATAAAGACCATGGTGTAAAAGGATGTTGGACATGCATTTATAAAAACCAAGAGATCTTCACATTCATTACCTACAACACTTTAACACACCAAAGCTTTCTTCCTCTCCATACAAGCTCACGACCTCCCCTCCATCTTCATACACTTTCATTTCCATTCCTACTACAACCAATCTAAGGGCATACAAAGGTGTTATAGTGCATACAACGAAGCTTGGTGTTCTCGGAAGTTGAAGGACCATCTCTATTTGCTATTAACCACCTCATTTCTACTCTTGATCTTCCCTAGCCTTGTGCTAGTGGTAAGTCTCTTAGATCTTCATCCTCTTCATGTTTTTGATGGTTAATAGTAAAAGAATGATGAAAAGATAAGAACTCTAAAAGAACCATAAACAAAGTCTTGACATAAACTAACCTTGTGATGAAGTAGTGTTATAATGATGAAGAAATCATGTTAGTCTTGTGTTGTTATGCTTGTTGTTGGTTGTTTGCTAGTTGAAATGATATAGTTCATCACATGGACTTGCTAGATCATGTTTTAGAACATGAACTAGCAAGATGTGAAAGTTAGAAATGTGTAGGATGATGGAATCATCCACACATAAACTATGAACTTGAATAAATGGGTGATTTCTTGAAAAATAAAGATTAAAGAAGGTTATAATCTTGTAGATCTAAAGATCCATGAGTGGTTTTTCGAAAGAACCAAGTGAAAAGTATGATTTTTGATAAAACTTGGATCTTACATAAACTAAATACATTTAAATGGGTAAACAAGTGCGGAAACACATGTGTAATGAGAAGATTTCACAAAGTAATATTTTTAGAAAATATGACTAGAAGTTGTGAAAGATCAAACTCTTTAAAAAATAAAGTTTTTAAGAAACTAATCACATTTTGGAAGGTAACAAGACTCACTAAGTGTGTTAATAAGTTACTACATGTTTTTACAAATTTTCAAGTTCATAAGTTTATGGTTTATACTTGTTTTGACAAAGTTTGATAAGTAGAGATTGTATATTGTTGATTGATAATTGTTTGAATGATTTTACAAAAGAAAATGATATGCTAATAAGCATGGACACCTCCATTTACAAAGGAAACTCTGGTGAAATTTTTCTAGAATCTCAACACTTAGAAATATATTTTTCTGACAAGTGTTTACAAATATATTTTAACTTTATTTTCGAAATAAACTTCGCCATCATTTTTATTACAAAAATACAAAGTCCCGGAGGTTGATTTTCGTAAATAAAATTTGATAAATATATATGTAGAATATATATTTACACTAAAACTCTTGTGTGATTATTTGCTTATTTTGTGAACTAGTTATATTATTTTTAGGGTAAAAATAATATAACTTATGATACCATGGAAATAACAACTCCAAAATAATACCAAAAATCACAAGGAATAAATATTTAAGTTACGCACATAATATTTTGAAATCGAACGCAAAAATGTAACTTATGGGATATTCCGGAAAATACCATTACACTATATTTTTGGTAAATATTATTTTGGGAATGAAAGAAGTGAAAATATGATTTCGTAAATATTACCAAGTATATCATATTTTTGACAACAAGAAAATATATTATTTTTGAGAGATAAGAATATATTTTCCTAGTATATTTAGAAGATATATAATTTTTGAGAAAAATATATATATTCTGGGACAATTCATGATTGAACAAAATGAGTTTATATAGATTTAAGTGAGACTCGAAGTATATGGTTTTGGAAATATATATTGGGAATATAATAGCATATTTTTATTTGGAACAATACACCGAAATAGGACGCCGCTACTTGGCAAACTATGCAAATACAAATACGAAAATACATGTATGAGATACCCCATCCTTGGGAAGGAAAATACGAAGTTAAAATACTTGAGAAGTAGGAATATGAAATATTGTTTAGCAATTGATCCGAACGTTAACTAGTGATTACAACTTGGAATAATGACAAGGAATCGTAACCCAAAAATATAAATACTAAGACAAGGCATGACCCGTTCGTTTAATAGACGTTAGACCATTGTAGGTAGTCGTGTTGGCTGAGGAGACTTGGGTTACACATACTGAAGACGCAATACAGTGAGTTCATGTCCCCCTTTTCTCTTAACTGTTTTCAGTTTTATACTTCGGGGGTGAAATACATGTTACAATAATTACAGACACTTTTATACATGGTATGGTTAGCTTAAGGAGGATATACTACTTAGATCATGTGAGTGGGTAGGTGGTACTTGAGGCCATTAATCCTCGTTGTAGGACCGAGGGTCATGAGTAATAGATCTATTTGGGTGTAGCGAGCCCCACTCCTGAGTCCGCTGAGTGGACCATGTGGTGACTATGAGCCCGACGCCAAAATCTGCTAGGTTTGAGTCTTCCTGCATCACTTCACACATATCATTGGCTTTCCAACCCAATGGTGATCTCTTTTTCCTTAATTGCTACATACCAGGGACTTACATACATACTTACAACATTTTCAAAGGTTTATACATACACACAAACGAACACATGAACTCGCTCAACTTTTGTTGATGTTTTTCAAACTACATGTATTTCAGGGATTTTGTAAAGTGGATCTGGCAGGCGTTGGAAGTTTTTATGCTGCGTTAAGAATAAAGATGTCATCCATGGTCTTTAAGTTTGGTCAGTGTGTCTCTTTCCTGGACAAGACACGCCTTCCAAACCTTGGTGCTATTTAATATCATTTTGATGAGTCCTTAGTAAACTCATAAACATTTTGTATGATTGTAAAACTTGAAGTTAAAGTCTACGTTTTTTAAACAATGTTGTTATGTTTTAAACTTACTTAATGGATGACAAACCTATTGTTTTTATCATATAGTGTGGTTATGATCATATGCAATGGTATTAAGAAGTCACACCAATAATCACGCTTCCGCAAAAGTCAGGGTGTGACATATATAATTTAAGAAAATACCTAGCTGATGAATCTTTAGTTGTACCTCTTCAAAGATATAGAGGTAAAGGAAGAATTTAAGTCCATTGAAAGACCATACAAGTCAAAGATAAGAATCTCAAAGCATAGAGAATACTTCTGGTCAAAGTAAAGTGGAATTCAAAGCAAGGACCAGAATACACTTAGGAACTAGGATCAGTGATAAACTAGAAATATTCCTCCATATTTCAGGGAATCTCGAGGACGAGATTTAAAACAAGGATTCTGATCTCATGATGTATTGATAAAGTTGAATTAGGTTATTATACTAACACGGGAGCATTGTATATTTTATTAAGAGCTCAGGAGTTATAACAAAGATTATACCAGGAGGCATGTAGTTAAACCCTAAAGTTACAAAGTGAGTCATTCTCTCTTTTTACCAAATTGTTTTACAAAACCCTAAATGTTTTTCAGTTATACTTACTGTTGGTGCACTTGTGTCTGTACTTTGTCTGTATTTTGTTATGATATAAAACGATGTCTTTTGTTAGTCTTGTTTACGTCTTATGTTTGTTAATACGTGTTTTGATGTAAGTTTGACCAAGTCAACCATCCTCCTGGTTTGACTTGACCAAACAGTTAGAACATGGTTTGTAATATGTTGTGTCGAAGGATGAGTCATCGAAGGATTGTTTATATCCTTCGATGAGCTCGAAGGATAAACCTTCGATGGATATAGATGGACCTCGAAGGATATCATCCTTCGAGGTACATGTGGATCTTTCGATAGTTTTCAGTTCGATAGATGATCCTTCGATCAGACTATCTGATCCTTCGACCAGACGACCTGGTTTGGGTATATATACTCATGTAATGTGTTCACTTTAGTGTGTGAGTGAACTTAGTCTTGTAGAGAGCGTATTTTCAGTTTGGTCAAGGGCTGTAACCGTGTCCACTGAAATACAAGAGAAAACTTTGATATCTTGTGTGTCTACCTTTCTCTTTGTAGCTTGTGTTCTCATATAAACTACCGGTTTGCATTCTAGCTTGGATTCCGCACTTGCTAGTGTGTTAAACATAACAAGGATAAGGTTTAACCTCAACCTCCGAGGGACCTACAAGTGGTATCAGAGCCGTGGCTCTTTTCCTTGTTAAAAACCGAGTTTATACAAGACTTTGGAGTGTTTGGACAAAAACTCACATGGTTTAGCACCAGTTTTTAGTGTTTTTCTCGCATTTCTAGACGTAAAAACGTGTTCTAAACTAACCGGGTGTGTTAAAGGACGGGTTGGGTAACTTAAAAACTTGTTTTTAAGAAGTTTGGTAATTTCCGGCCAAATTCCGGCTTACTCCGGTGACCGGTTTTCTGGATAAGAACCTTCTTTTTAGGTAATATTTTATTGGTCAAATCTGGTTTGGTAGAAAGTATGGTCTGAACATACCTTCTGCCGAAAGCTTTCTACCAACCAATCACCTTTTCACCAACCTGTCACTTTTGTCAACTGTGTCAGTACAGATCGAAGGATATCCTTCGAGGTCGAAAGATCATCTTTCGATCAAAGGAGGTTCGATAGATAATCATCCTTCGAACATCCTTCGAAGTCTGTGACTTGTCCTTCGATCCAAGGAATCTTTTCGAAGGATATATCTTTCGATCTACAGCTCTTATTCGAAAGATAAGGATCCTACGATTGGAGAGTCTTTCGAAATCATTGTTCGAAACTCAACAGTGATCTTTCGAACACTGTTGATCCTTCGAACAAGTTCTGTTCCTTCGATTCTAGTCTGTTTAAGTTTAACAAGTTTGTGTTTTTCAGGTCTTTCGATCAAGGATCCTTCGGCTGGTTGTTATCATTCGAGATATTAACATAGTTTGTGAAAATTAAATTTTTAAAAAGGGAAAACTTGTTTTCAAATTTTAAATCAATTTTCACTTAATATATTAATTTTCTTTACAAAATGGGAACAAACAGTCAGTGGGATCCAACCGCGTGGACTCAAACAACTTTGACTCCACAATCATCAGCTACGCAATCATCAGCTACGCAATCTGCGTCAGATTTCAACAAAACTGCATGGATGCAGGCTATTGCCCCACCTCAAGCTGGAATGATAACTGCAAATCAATGGGCATTGGTCACAAATCAAAGCAGCAGTATTCAAGCTATGATGCAGAACGACAGTGAAACTGGTACAAGCACAAAACCGCCAAAGCTAAATCACATCAATGATTGGGGATGGTGGAAAGAAAGGCTGAGAACTTATGTTCAGGGGCAAGGTTAAGATCTATGGATGTGCTTCTTCACCGCATTTGACAATGATTTGGAAGTTGCAGGATCTAATCCACAAACTTACAGCACTATGTCTGATGATGATAAGAAGAAATTTGAGTTAGAAAAGAAAGCATTCATGATTCTCACACAAGCTCTTCACAGAGACATTTACCACCAGTTTGTTTACTGCACGACTACTAAAAGCTTGTGGGATATGCTCACGTTACGATGTGAAGGAAATGCTCAATCTAGAAAGATCAAGCAAGAATTACTGAAGAAAGAGTTTGAAGGATTCACGTGTATGGAGAATGAGACTTTGGCAGAGTTATCTACAAGGTTCCATCACTTGTTGAGCGAGATGTTTGCTTTTAGAGTCACTGCCACTCCACAAGAAATGGTGAAGAGATTCGCTGATAGCTTACTAGCAAAGTGGAGCAGTTATCTTGAAATTCTCAAAGAAAATGGTGTTCTAGACACAATCACCGTTTATGAGTTAATTCAAAAATTGGAGAACAAGGATGTAGAAGAAAAGCTTAAGGCAAAAAGAACACTAACTCCTCAAAATCCAGAGATGTACTATGGGATTGCAGGAGGTATCAGTGGAGAAAAACCAGCCTCTCAACATGCGAAGCTTCAAACAGCCTTCATCTCAAACACCGGACCTTCCACAACAAATCAGTTTGATCCTTCAGCATACACGATGTATTCAAGACCAGATTCTTCTTCTCTACAACAGGATGTGCAACCGACAGCTCAGCAATTCACACCACCGCCTTTCTTAGACCCAAGCAGAGCTCAGCAGCAACAACCGCAACAGCAAGGGTTTTATGGAAGCTCTTCAAACTTTCAAGCCACTTCCAATCCGAACACAGTCAGATTAGACACTTCCAACTTTTCCAAAGTCAGTGTCGAAATAGCCAAGGAGCATATGGAGATGTTGAACACCTTGGTTAGTGCTTATTGTGGATTGGTCGCAGGTCAGATTGGGAATATCAATCTAACCAATGAAGATTATCAGCAAGTGGATAGAGAAGAGTTTGAAATGATGGATATCAAATGGGCTCTTGCTAGTGCAATTCGAAGAGCAAAGGAGTTTATGGAAAGGACGGGGAGAACCAACTTGAATAGCAGCAACAACACCAAGTATGGTTTTGATAAGAATGCTGTCACTTGCTTCAATTGTGGTGAAAAGGGTCACTTCAAGCGGGAGTGTCAGAAGCCACCTAAGCAAGGAAATCAGAATCCCTTCAGGAATCAAGGACAGCCACAACAGCAACTGAACAACAATTCTGACAGATCAATAGTTCCCGTTGGAGGAAATGCATCTGGATCCACAAACACTAATCCCCACAGAGGATTGGTTGTTCAAGCTGATGAAATCTGCAATTGGAACCTTCAGCTTGGAGAAGGAGGAAATGGTGGAACAGCATGTTATGCTAAAGTGATTGAGAAGGTAGTAGAACCCGGGTCTGCTGGTGAATCTTCAGAAGATGAAGATAGTTCGGGTTATAGTGGGAGCATGGATGGGGAATCACTTGATGCTGGTGATTTATCAAGTGATGCTTTAGATTTGGAAGTTGATGAGCTTTTGGCTGAAGCTGAAGCATTATGCAAGAGGAGATCTATTCTCTGCCAGAAATCTGCTGGAACTTCCGAGAAGCTTGCTCAGTTCTTCTCTGAAGATGGATCTTTTTCTTTTCATACAGCCTTTATGGCTCACGTAGAAGGTCAGACTTCTCAGGTATGTGATACTAATTCTGACTCTATTTCTGTTCCTATTGAATGTGCAAAGTGTTTAAAATATGCTGAAAAGGAAAGTCAGTTTGAAATCACATACAAACACAATCAAGAATTGATTGTAGATCTTTCTAAAGCAACTGAAGCTAACTTGTTTTTAACCAGAAATGAAAAGGAATTTAAAGCAACAATTGCGTCATTAAGACATGATGTTTCAGAATTACAAAAGGCTGTTTTGCGAAAACAACATGCTAACAATAATCTTATTGACACAATTGAAAAGCAAATGGTAGAGTTGGCAACAGCTCGATGTGAATGTGAGAAAATTAAGCAGAAACTGGAAAGCTATTCCAATTCCCGCTATGTATTGGATCACATCATTGACGTTCAAAAGAAAAAGGGGGATGCAATATGTATTGGATTCAAATCATGTCCTCCCCCAATGAATCACAATTACTCCAAATTGCCTGATGACGAGGATATGCCCCGGTTTGAACCTACTGTGCCACTCGGTCTAGATGACTTTGCAGCAGGCCTCGGGTTCACAACTGGTACATCATCCTCGGGTCAATCAGAATCTGAGAATGTGACAGATTCATCATGTGTTAAGGAACAGAGTCCTCCCATTGTTGAGGATGCTGATTCTTCGGATGATGAATCTGAAGAAATTGTGAAACAACAGTCTAACTCGGTTACAACAGATATTCCAATCGAGAATCACATCCTGTGTGATCCACCAGTGAAACCGAGTAAGACTGAAATGTCAAAAGCAATGGAGTCCCTTGTATCTAGCTGTGAAGGGAATAACTTGTTGTACACGCTCAAAGGAGATAGCAAAATCTACTCTAACAAAGATTTTCCAATTAAAAATGTAAATCAATATTTAATTGAGCAAATTTTTGAAGGATGCACTGATAAGTTTTTGGGGAACAAAAGTAGCAAAGTTACCGTCACTCAATGTGATCCAATTCCGTGTGAACAAATTAGAAAACAATACGGAAACCAAAAACTACCAATTGAGCGAAAACAACAAGTCAACTCCGGAAAGGGTAAGGTACAGGGAAAGAAGGCTCAGAACAAGAATGTTCAAGCACCTAAAGTTCAGCAGCCTAAGACTGAACAACCAAAGGTTCAACAACCTAAAGTTGAACAGTCTAAGGCTACTCAACCTAAGGCTGCACAACCTAAAATTCAACAATTAAAGGTTGAGCAACTTAAGGTTCAACAACAAAAGGTGCAAAACAAAAGAGCTCTTGTTAAGAAACGAGAACCGAAAATGAACTTTGTTGGATCCACGGGTTCAGACAAACTTGAAACATTTCAGGATAAATCTAACGTTGATTTTGTAAAACAAGTTAGAATTTTAAAACGAAATGATCAGAATAATTACACCCAACACACCAACGGATGTGATTTAGGTCCAAGCACGTCTAGATCACAAAGTTCATTGTCTGGTTTTCCGTCTGGTCATCAACATGTTTCTCCGAAGTTTGTAGAGCGGAGAACATGTTTTGAATGTGGGACAGTTGGGCATATTGTAAGATATTGCCCACACGTGCAAAAGCTGAAGTCAAAAACGAGTGCTCCCCAAGAAATCGATTACCGAAAACGATCAGTTTCCCCGAAACAAGACCCACGTGTCTTGAAAGAAAGGGAAAAGAAGTTAAAGCAAAAGAATCAAAAGGTAATTGAAAAGGCCTTAAAATCAGAGGTCAAAGAAGAAAAACCTGTACAAGCAAAATCTGAAACTGTAAAACCAGTAAATGCTAAAACAATAAATTCAAATACTGGTAAAGGACAAACAGCTTGGAAGCAAAAGCAGGTAATTCAATCAGGGGGAGCACCACAGGTTCTTTTTCCTAATCATCAAGTGATTGAAATCACTTTCCTTGATGATCAAGGATGACCCAAGTCCACAAAGGCTTGGGTCCCCCTCTCAAACTGATAAGTTAATTGCATGTGCAGGCGGCTCCAGGAGGAACTATTAATAGTCATTGGATTGTTGATAGTGGGGCTTCCAGGCACATGACGGGCGACTATCGTCTTCTTTTCGATGTGCGAAGTATAAGAGGAGGATATGTTGCGTTTGCTGGAGACAAAGGAGGGTATATCACCGGCGAGGGAATGATCTCAAATGGAGTTGTGAGTTTCGACAAAATCAATTATGTGCAACAGTTGGATCACAATCTCCTGAGTGTTTCTCAGATCTGCGACAAGAAGTTCATCGTGCATTTTGATGATGCCGGTTGTTATGTGCTGAAGCCAGGATTCAAGATTCCCGAAGAATGGATTCTCTTATCAGCACCAAGAGTTAATGATTTGTATGTCCTCGATATGAGCCAAGCAATAACCAAGTCCAAACAAGTTACTTGCTTTATTTCAAAAGCCACTGAAAAGGAGACGATCTCTTGGCACAGACAGATGGGTCATATTCACCTCAGAAAAATGAATCACCTTGTCAAAAATAATCTGGTGAGAGGTGTCAATGTGAAGAATTTTCAACTTCAAGATGTCTGTGTGCCGTGTCAGAAAGGGAAGCAGATCAAGAAATCACATCCATTGAAGAAGGTTAACACTGTAAACATGCCACTCGAACGTCTGCATATGGACCTTTTCGGCCCAGTCAAACACAAGAGTGTGCACGGGGAAGTTTTCTGCTTGGTAGTCACTGATGACTATTCAAGATTTTCATGGGTTGCTTTCATGGTCCACAAGAGCGAGACTCCAGAAATTCTAAAGAATTTGATCACCTTGTTGGAAAATCTTTATAATCTAAAGGTGAGGCGAATTCGAAGCGACAACGGAACCGAGTTCAAAAACAGGGTTATGGATGAATTTTGCACTACAAAAGGAATCCTTCATGAATACAGCTCTCGGTACACGCCACAACAAAACGGAGTCGCTGAAAGAAAGAACAGAACCTTAATTGAGACTGCAAGAACCATGTTGGTTGAGTCTCAGCTTCCAGTTCGATTCTGGACTGAAGCTGTTGCCTCGGCTTGCTACACGTTAAACAGGGTTCTCACAGTGAAAAGACATGGCAAAACGTGCTTCGAACTCCTACACAAGAAGACTCCTGACTTGGAATATCTAGAACCTTTTGGTGCACCATGTACCATGATTGAGCCTGACGGGAAGTTTGGTGCCAAAGCTATCGAAGGTTACTTCCTTGGGTATGCTACTCCTAATCTGCGAGTATGGAACCTGACTACCAAGAAGATTGAAGAGTGGGGTGAAGTAAAAGTTCAAAGATATTCTAATCCACCGAAGCCTTCTGGAGATCCATGGATGTTCGATTATGATGGTCTTTTCGACTCATTCAATCTGCCGACATTTGATGATGACAATGCAATTGCTCAAATGTTGTCTGAAAGCGAGAATGCGACTGGCTCTCAGTTAGTTCGCCCAATCATTGTTGACTCACAAGCATCTTCTTCTGTCAACAATCTCGTTTCAAATGAGGTGTTTAATGATGCTGTCGACTACAATTTGTCATCAGAAGATGAGGAGTATGTTGATGCAAATGATGGTGAAGCACGGGGTCCGGTTCAAGGTACTTCAGAAGCAACGGATCCAGTGTCTGCGCCAATTGTTCAAGAAGAAAATGCATCATCTTCTACAACTCAACAGCTTCAGAATGATATCGGGAATTTAAATATCAATAACTTAAGGACCAATGTTGACATTCCTCTAGTTCCTGAAACCCGAATTCATAACATTCATCCTCAGCAGAATATTATAGGTGATGTTCTCAGTGGTGTAAGGACAAGGAATCAAATCAGAAATAACGAAAATGCTGGCTTGTATGCTGAGATACGAGAATCGGGACAACAAAATGATTGGTCTTTCGCCTGCTATGTTAGCCAAGAAGAGCCTAGATCTTGGAAGGAGGCATTGAAAGATGATTCCTGGGTGGAAGCCATGCAAGAAGAACTTCAGCAGTTTGAGAAGTTGGGCGTATGGAAATTGGTTGATAGGCCCGACCACTACAAGAAGATCGGAACTCGTTGGGTGTTTAAGTGCAAGAAGGACGACCGTGGGATTGTTGTCCGAAACAAAGCAAGGTTAGTTGTTCAAGGCTTCAGTCAGATAGAAGGTATTGACTACAATGAAGTGTATGCACCTGTTGCACGTCTGGAGGCTATTAGAATCTTTCTAGCCTACGCATCCTTCAAGAAATTCAAGGTGTACCAGATGGATGTTAAAAGTGCATTTCTTCACGGAGTAGTCGAAGAGGAAGTATATGTCGAGCAACCACCGGGGTTTGAAGATCCATTACATCCTGACAGAGTTTTACTACTTAACAAAGCGTTATATGGTCTTCATCAAGCACCTCGAGCCTGGTATGAGACACTGTCTACCTACCTGCTGAACAACGGGTTTAGACGGGGTTTGATCGATTGTACCCTCTTCATCAAAGAAAAAGGTGAAGATCTTCTATTGGTACAGGTATACGTCGATGACATTATCTTTGGTTCTACCGATGATAAGTTATGCAAGGAATTTGAGAAGGTGATGCAAGATCGATTCGAGATGAGTGCGATGGGTGAAATGACGTTCTTCTTGGGTTTGCAAGTTAATCAGTCCGAATCTGGAATTTTTATCCATCAAACCAAGTACGTCGGAGACATCTTGAGCCGGTTCCAGATGTCCGATTCAAAGCCAATTTCTACTCCTCTTCCGCAGAATCACGGGATTACTCTGGATGAAAAAGGGGAAGCTGTGGACTCTTCACTTTATCGTGCTATGATTGGATCTTTAATGTATCTCACCGCATCAAGACCCGACATTATGTATCCAACGTGCCTTCTCGCCAGATACCAAGCGAATCCGAAGGTCTCTCACTATGCTGCTGTCAAAAGGATTTTTCGTTATCTGAAGGGTTGTCCTGACACCGGGTTATGGTACCCTAAGGATGATAACTTCGATCTCAAGGCTTACAGTGATTCTGATTTCAGCGGCTGCAAGAAAGATGGCAAATCAACTACAGCAGGATGTCAGTTCTTAGGCAATCGCCTAGTCACTTGGCAGTGCAAGAAGCAGACATGTGTGGCTACGTCTACATGTGAAGCGGAATACATTGCTGCGTCTAGTTGCTGCTCCCAGGTTCTATGGATCCAACAACAGATGCGGGACTACGGTTTTGAATTCCTAACTACTCCTATTTATGTTGATAATGAAGCTGCTTTACAGATCACTAGAAATCCTGTACAGCACTCAAAAACGAAGCACATCGATATTAAATATCACTTCATACGTGATTGCTTTGAAAAGAGACTTATCGATGTGGTTCACATTCATACCGATCACCAACGTGCCGACCTTTTTACCAAAGCATTTGATAAATCAAGATTCGATTATTTACTTTTGGTAAACGGCATAAAGGTGAAGCAAGAGTAACTGACATCGGGAAATCGTTTTTGTAAATATTTTTCTAAAACCAAAAAAAAAAAAAAAAAAAAAAAAAAAACCAAAAATATGTTTTTACTTTATTTTATTTTTGAATTTTAGGGGGAGAAAGTTTCAAAGAAAATACAAAAACATTGAAAAACCGCAAAAATACAAAAAGATGTCTTTATTTTATTTATTTTCTGCATTTAAAAAAAATGAGTTTCTTGGTAATATAAGAGAAAATAATATTACATCAGAGGTCGGTCGAAACATGTTTCTAGAAATCAAAAGAAAAGAAAATGATAAGTAGCTCTACTAATGATGTACCGGTAGACTCACGATCATTTTAAAGTATGCAGGAGATATAAACATAACGAACTGAAAACCGCGTGGGAACCGCTCATTGGCATATGGTCTTGGTACCGAAATTTCGTTTGATAGATTGCCGAGGTTCTGAGATATTCGGGGTTTATGCTGTTTATCATCTGGGTATCATGTTTGTTTCTATAAAGGACGTAAGTCTAGATCTTCCATGATACTATACATACGTGTACATACTGCATTCGACCTCAATAAGTGATAAACAATCACATGTCCATTCAAATAAGTGATAAAATATCACATTTATCCGGGAGTCAAGTTCGTCTCTCTGCTGTACGGAAGTACTGACCTGTTCACGGACTTGCTCCTGTGCCCTCATGCATATGAAAATCAAGTTCCTCATCAATAAGTGATTTCATCACATAGGGCTTGGTTTTCAAACTCAAATAAGTGACTTGTTCACATTTTATATACGTTAAAAACGGATGATAAATGGTATACTCGCCAGTAAGATGAACTCTCGTGCATACCTTGATACGGGAATGTGTCGTGAGTGGATGAACACCGGTCGGTAAGTATAAATCATACCTTAAATGTATCTCAATGTATTATGATTACACTTGATCGCTGAGTTTAAGTGGATAACAATATCGGTAATTGTGGTAGAATACTTATCCACTTCTGTAAAAGAATATTAAAAGGAAATGTGTTTTGACAAAAGACCGCAAACTGATATGATTCTCTTCGCCAGAAACTCGCAAAAATATTGTTGTGTTTGTACATATTTATTTACTGTTTAACCTTTATTGTCTTATTTTAAACAGTTTTGTCGTTTGGTGCATATCAGCACGACATTAGCGGTGATGTCGTTTGATAACATTCAAAGGATATTAGAATTGTTGTCTTTTATTTTATCAAAATCCAAAAAGATTTTCAATTTAATGTTATTTTTGATTAACCGATGTTGGTGCTCGATCAGATACCTGGCAAGCCGAGATACTTCATAAAACTGACCTTTGCAGAACTTCATAACGGGCAATTTTTCAAAATGGTCGTTTCTGAAAACTTTTAAGAATTTGAAGGGTTTGAATTGCAAATTCCCAAAATCCACAGTGTTGGTGAAAATGTGATCCTTCGAGGAAGCAATGGCCCTCGAAAGATCAGATGGTCAATGAAAGTCAATGAAAGTCAATCTTGATGCTCGAAAGATAAATTGGTCAACGAAGGATTTGACCAATTGGATCCTTCGAGCTGATCAGACTTTTCGAAAGATGGATCAGGTCGAAAGATATCCTTCGAGGATCGTCTTTCGAGGTTGTTGAGGGTTCCCACAAATATCTGGCATCTTTCGATCCAGATCTGGATCCTTCGACCCAAAATCTCATCTTCCGAAGCACCTTTTCATCTTTCAAAAGGATAATGATCCTTCGAGGTGGTTCGCATTTCGAGGTCAGAGTATAAAAGGGGTCTTCTTCCTCATTTCAACATAACAGTTCAAATTTCCTCATCACAAAATCTCTGATCCTACCAAAACTCTGCCAAAATTGAAACAAAAGTTAGGCTATCAGGATTACAACAACAATCTCGGTAGGATAATCCTCATACACTTAACAAACAACAACATGAACACCTCATCTGATCATGTGATTTTATGTAATGTGCATGTGTTGTAAATATGTTAGTGGTAGGTTTTGATGATCATAAGGTTGTATCTTGACTGATGTTTTGTGTTACAGAGATTTGTGTTGAATTTTAATGGTCTGAAAGGGTCTTGGGTATTCTTGGGGTTGATCGGTACATGTGTATGTGTTAGTATTCGGGTTAGGATTAGTGTCCGGGATTGGTTTTGATGTTGATGTTTTTAAGTGGTTTGATGTTGATGTTTCTAAATGGTTTGAAACACACTTAAATTTCACTTAAAACATTCACCGGAAAACACGCCGATGAACAGTGCCACCGGAAAACATCCTACGATGATGTTTCTTAACCTCGAAAGATGTTCTGCAAAATATCCTTCGAACTGAGACTCGAAGGATACTAAGCTTTTCGAAGGATCATCCTTCGGTTGATCAGATCTTTCGATCGATCAAAATATCTTTCAAAATTTATGATCTTTCGTAAGTTGATCCTTCGATAAGGCCTTTCATCTTTCGAGGAAAATAACATCTCTCGAGTCAAGTGTCAATCCTTCGATGTCTAAATGGAATCCTTCGAGGAAACAACACTTAGAAATTTTTCAAGAAACTGAAATCTTTCTAAGTGTGAAATCCTTGTTGACTGTTTGACAGTTTTCTCATTACGTGTCCTTGTTTTCATGAACAGAAATGGCACCGAAAGAGAAGAAGGAACGGGCAAAACCAACTAAGAAAGAAAAGTCTAAAGTTGAATCTATGTCCGAGCCAAGACACAACATGGCCGCGTATCTGCAACCGGTAAACAAAGTTAGTCCGGAATACAAGGGGATAATGGAGTATCTTCATCGGGCACGAATCAACTATGCCATTACTACACAACACACCGCTTACCAGTCCCAGATCAAGGAATTCTGGAATTCTGCTGTGGTTGAAACAGTGAATAACCAAGAAGTGGTTAGAGGATTCGTTACTGAGAAACCCGTGGTGATCACCGAGAACACCATCAGAGCGCGTTTGCAATTGGGAGATCAACTAGAAGATTCGACTTCTATTGATTTACAGTGTCAGCGTGGTTTATTGATGAGGCTACGTTACAGCGATAATGTGCTAGCAAATCAGATAAACAAAGGGTTCATGCCGTTACGATACAAGTTTTTATTGCATATTCTTATTCACTGTCTGAGCAACAAACGGTCTGGATACGATTTGTCGCCTATTGAATTGACGGGATTGTTTACGGCTTTAATTCTGAACAAGCCGTTCAACATATCACGTTACATCTTTGACAATCTGAAAGAGAATGCCCGCAGGCCACTTCCGTCAGCAAATCAATGGACGTCAACCAAGTTTTGGTTATATCCAAGATTCTTGCAAATGATGATAGATGATCAGATTCCGAATCTTCCCAAGGTTGAAGCAGATGTTCTACCAGTCAATCCGATGAACGAGCGTACATTGCTGATCTTCAAGTCTATGTCTAAGTATAAGGAATCCGATCCAGTCAGAAAGCTTATTGGTCACCTCGATGATCTGGCCTACGAGGCACCACAGAACCACAAGTGGCGTCGAGATGGAAGTGATTCTGATGACGAAGAGCCCAGGTTAATCGCGTTGGCCAACACACAACTCGAGGCTAAGCACGGAATTAAAGCATCGAGCAAGAAGTCTGCTGGCAGTTCCAGTGCTGCAACACATGCTGAAATTGATGTGAATGTTGTTGCGGAAGAAGTTCAAGGAGTGTTCGGCGATTCTGATGTTCGTGGTAGTGCAGGTGGAGATGGTGGTCCTGCAAGTCGGTCAGGCGATGATGCGACAGACAAAGGTAAAGGTGAGATGGACGAGCCGAGGAGGTTGGATGAAAGCAGTTCGTCTTCTGATGATGAAGGAGGTTCTGGTAATGATGATTCATCTTCTGAGGATGATAATCCTCCTCCACCAGGGATGCGAAAGGCTTATGATCAGCGCGGGAATTTTCGTGGTTTTGAACGTATAGAGAAACTGGTTAGTGCCGCAGAATCTGACAAAGATGATGATTATATTCCTGCTGCTCCTGGTCTCGTTAGAAAGAAGAGGAAAGGAAGAAAACAGGGTACTCGTACTTCAAAGAAATCAAAGGACGGATCAGGGTCAATAGGTGAAACTGCTGGTGATGTCACTATACCTGATTCGATCCAGCATTCAACGCCTCCAGAGCATCAGCTACCACCTGTCAGTGATCAATTAACTACATCAGAGATGCTGGAACTGGTCTCATCTCCGCAGACGTCTTCTGGGACACGCACGGCGACTGTTGATCAACAGCCGCCTGCAACTCCTGTCTCAGGTACACACACACGTCCTCCTCTTGTTATTACTGGTCCAACAGGTACTTCCGGTCCATCTGGTCAGTCTGGTTTCTCAGGACCTGAGCCCTCACGGCCGACTCTAGCAGAAACATTGTCTGGTTTGTCTGAAGCTGAGAAAATTCACTTCCTGATCGAACAAGTCAGTGAATTGGGTAACTTAGTCGGTCGGCATACTAGAAAGATTGAAGAGTATCGTGTACAGCGAACACAGGATGTGGAGGCACACAACAAGCTAGTCTCAATTGTTAGTGCACAGAATCTTAAGATAAAAGAACAAGCTCTAGAGATTGAAAGACTGAAAGAAGCAAACAGGGCTCGTGATCAGGAAGTTGAGATAATGAAGGGGCATAGCACTGTGTTAGAGCATGAGGCAAAAGCGTTAAAGCAGAAGCATGAAGAGCTGTCGGATCGCTATAAAAATCGTGATGATCGATTAATAGAAGCCTTCAAGCCTGTTCAAGCAAACTTCAAGAAATTTGATCACAAAGTAGTTACGCTTTGGAATGAAAGGTGCGAAGCATTGGGCATCGTTTCCTCAAAGCGTGGCGATGACAAGGACGATGATGCAGCAAATCCTGATCAACCAGCTGCCTCAGGTTCCGGTGCAACTGCATCCGTTGCTGCAGGTGGGTCTAGTACGTCTCAAGATGCTCCTACTGCTCCTCCAACAGCTACTACTGGTCCGTCTGAGCAGTCTGAAACGTTGGAAGCTTCGGCAGGGTTTGAACATGTTAGTCTTGAACCGGAAGCGTTCACCGATCTCCCTGAATCCTCAATTGTTCAACAGTATCATCCAGTCACGGGTGAACTATTAGAAGAGGGAGAACACGTTACAGAGATGTCTGATGAATGTGTATTAGCTCTGAAGGAATTGGATGAAGTTGATTTGACAACGATCGATGCTACTCCGTTAGTTCCGGACAAAACCGATTTCTCTACGATTGAAGAAATCTTCATCGGTTCGGATCCGGAACGTCCTGTTTATGTTGGTCAAGACAATGTGGAGTTTAATACGCTTGATGATGAGTTTGTGGCGGCAAAGACAGCAGAAGTTTCTAATCTTTCTTCAGATTCTCCTACAGCTCAAGAAAGCCGTGAGAAGACCGTGAACGAATGGCGAGCGGATTTCCTAGCTAGGAATCCTCCTCCGCTCCCTCCGTTGGTTCAGGCCAACTACATGATTCTGGAAAGGAATCAGGCTCGGGGTCGTATTATCAGCTGGATGTTCATCAACGAGCTTCATTGCATGGTTGTGAAGCGAGAATGCGGCCTTCAGTACTTCAGGTCTCTTCTCAGCATTCTTTCACTTCCTTATTATGATGTTGCGGTTTTGGCTCAGCTGAGGGTTATTAATCGAGTCGAAGACAAGATGGTGAATCTGTTCGCCAAGAAGATCAGGTTGGAACGAAGAAGAGGTTGGAAGGATCCGCTATACAAGCCGCAGTTTCCTCGATACGAACAGATCAGGTTCACGCTTGATCCAGAGACAAATACTGCTCGTTATCGATTGGTTTATGATCCTCCGAAGTTGATGAAGAAAATACAGTTGTTGAAGATGAGGACAGATTTTCTGGGTAACTTTCGTTGCTGGGTTTATGATGCAGATACTGGAGAAGCGGTGATCTTATTCAAGGACAGTCAGGAGAACTTTCGAATGATAGATCCAATGTGGATTACTAATATGTCCAGGTCGGATATTATTATTCTTAAGGATCACGAGATCAACTACTTGGTTAGGGATCGTGCACAAGCAATGAAGTTTCAGAAGATGGCCTTGTATTGCTTCAACCTACTTGTGAATGCGGGAAGTGCATGGTCAACGCATCACTTAATGGTTGAAAGGACGTCAGAGACTTGAAGACACGAAGATCGAGACAAAGCTACAGCCAAGGGGGAGTTTGTTGGTGCACTTGTGTCTGTACTTTGTCTGTATTTTGTTATGATATAAAACGATGTCTTTTGTTAGTCTTGTTTACGTCTTATGTTTGTTAATACGTGTTTTGATGTAAGTTTGACCAAGTCAACCATCCTCCTGGTTTGACTTGACCAAACAGTTAGAACATGGTTTGTAATATGTTGTGTCGAAGGATGAGTCATCGAAGGATTGTTTATATCCTTCGATGAGCTCGAAGGATAAACCTTCGATGGATATAGATGGACCTCGAAGGATATCATCCTTCGAGGTACATGTGGATCTTTCGATAGTTTTCAGTTCGATAGATGATCCTTCGATCAGACTATCTGATCCTTCGACCAGACGACCTGGTTTGGGTATATATACTCATGTAATGTGTTCACATTAGTGTGTGAGTGAACTTAGTCTTGTAGAGAGCGTATTTTCAGTTTGGTCAAGGGCTGTAACCGTGTCCACTGAAATACAAGAGAAAACTTTGATATCTTGTTTGTCTACCTTTCTCTTTGTAGCTTGTGTTCTCATATAAACTACCGGTTTGCATTCTAGCTTGGATTCCGCACTTGCTAGTGTGTTAAACATAACAAGGATAAGGTTTAACCTCAACCTCCGAGGGACCTACACTTACAGGGATTAAGTCTTTGTATTCTATAATTATTGCCAGTAGTTGGGGTTTTGTATACGTAACTAGTCCACAATCACCAAGGGTGTGATAGGAACCGTTACTATTGGGTGACAGGACCCAAAGTAATATGACCATGAGCACGGGGGAGTATTCCCAGTCGCATACTGTGTTGAATAATTGATAGATATAAACATTGTAATCACTCTTAATACTGTAAAGTATAACAATATGTGTCTTTTTATAAAAATGGAATGAACTCTCCAGTATTTCTTTTCTTGCTAATAAAATAAACTTTTTAAACGCGTTTCAGGTAACTTACTGTGAAAGCAGTAGAAGCCTGCTATGGAGCACTGAAGGCTTAAATAAAGTGGCTATAGATACCTGAATAAAAGAAAAATTTTATATTTTATTAGGATTTATCCCTATAAAAACATTTGAATAGAATATGGGTTTTAGCCCATTTGTTTAATATTAAAAGTTGGTGTTTTACAAACTCTGAAATTATTTCCTAACTGCGATCCTAATGAAACATTTTTCCACTGCGTATTTAATAAACACCGGTACCACTTGACTGGTTCACGGCTCCCGCTCCCAGGGTGGGGTCGGGGGTTGTGACATTAATAATGAGATGGACCACCAAAAGTTGAAAACTAAGGACTAATTATATAACATGATGGTTTGAACTTTGAAGTTATAATATATTCTCTTGTATCATACGTTTTGTATTACATACGAGCAAGTAATACACATATGGTCATAAACCAAAAGTTTATGGATCATAATTATTTAATTAGTTGGCATGATCAGTTAGACCACACCGAGTCAATGATGATGTGAAACTTAATGAAGAACCAGAAGATTCTTCCTGACAATTAAACATGTCATGTTGGCTCTCAATGGAAATTTTATATTTGCCAAATAAAGGAGGGTGTGTATCCCTAAATATTCTAAAAGTGACTAAAGGATATGTATATCCCAACATGATACCATTTAGTGTTTTAAATCAATGCATCGTCTAAATGGTTATCAAATCCACAACCTAAAGTTTGTGTGATTGTGGCTTAGTTAATGTGATAGCAAGCATATTAATCTAGAATGGTATATTTATTTGGTAATAATGAATTTGATTTCCAAGTTATTAACAATCACTGGAATAAGTGTTATTGTTGAAATTATCACTAAACGTCTACTATGTTTGGTATAAATAATCGTCTATGTTGGGACTTCTAAAAATTTTGAGAATATGTTGGGTATAAATAATCGTCTATGATTGAATACTTAATGCCATTAGTGAGAAATTTGTTTATGGATCATTGGTTTTCGCTTTAGTGAATGAATGTTCATAACATTAAGGGGAGATAAAAAACAGTTGGAAAGTGAAAAGTGAAATGAATTATCATGTAAAGACTATAAACTATGAACTAGAAGTCTAAAGTATAATTCATTTACCAATATTAAAGAACAAATTACCAGACAAGTTCACTGACCTAAATAGAGTGACTAAGTAAGTCACATAATCAACTGCTTATGCTCTAGTTATATTTGTGTCCCAAGAGGACAACCACATATTTTGTAATGAGTCTATTCCACGCCTAAAGCGTGGTAGACTAGTTGATTCCAATAATAAAATTCCTTGAAAATTGGAACAAGTAATTAAGATGGTCAAGCCGAGGTTATAGTAATAAAATCTCCTAAAGATATAGTAGACATGATGGTTCAAGAAGAACCTCAGTTACCTGAAAATAAAGAGATCTCGATAAGTTATATCATGTCTAAATATGTATGGAATCGAAATAAAAAATCGACGTCGTTATACTTTTGTATATAATGTAGCACTTGAAATGATTAAATGATGAGGGTTAAGATTTGAGATCTGCCTACGAACGTAAACATAGAAATGATTGGCCAAAATGAAAAGACGCAAATAAGGCAAAGTTGAATTCTCTAATGACATGCAAAGTATCTGGACCAACAGTCCATACAACTGAAGTCGTAAAATATGTTGGATATAACTGAGTTTTATGCGAATTATGTGAAAATCAAATTGAGTGATATAAGGAAAAATTGGTGGCACAAGAATTTCGTAAAGACCTGTGAGGGCACCGGATCGATGACGAACAACAACATTGCACTTGATTCATGGCGTGAAACAACAAAAACAAACAAGATAGAAAGATGTAGAAGATGAATCCCTTTATTATTGAGTCAGTTATCACATATTACAAAAACCGAAAGAGTATACATCATCTACAAGCTGGTTTAGATCACAAAGATCTAAACCTAGCTTTCTCTCACTAACACATAGTCACACACTCTCTCTCTCTAATGTGCACACACTGTTGAGGGATTCCTAGGGTTTGTGAGAGTTGTGCAAAGCTTCTTCTTGCAGAGATCTTGCCTTGTACAGAGATGCCCTAATTCTAACCTATATACATAAATATAGGCTAAAACAAACCCTAGTTCGAATACACCTCTTGGTGCATATTTCGTACGTCTGCCACTGTGCGAATAGTTAGATAGAGCGTGTGTTAAATATTGTATAGAATAGAGAAGTTGGACAGGTTTTGTAAATGTCAAGGTCCATCCGGACGGATGACCATCCGGTCGGATGGCAGTCCGATAGGATGGACACATAGTGTAGGTGATGTCTATAAATAGGGACTTGGGGTTCCCATTTGGACAAGCTTTTGGATCCCAGAGGGGACATGTTGTCCAACTGGTCTCGTGGTGTTGTATTCGTTGAATGACCAATAGAGACCAGATTATAAATGACTGCTCGGTGTCGTATCTATCTTCTACTCTTTTCTTAGTCGTAATAAACGCACCGAACACGTCGTTTCGGGACCGAAGCTCCGTCAAACTCACCGGATCCTGGAGGCAGCAGTGGTATCAAAGCTACGGTACCGATTTAATCGATCTAACAGTCGGTTAAATCACCCAAAGCTCATCAATTTTGGGTTAAACGGGAGTTTTGACGTTAAACAGAGAAAATCATCAAAATAAAGGTCAATTCACGGATGGATTTTGGAATTGAAGACATCATTCTGTTTGGAATTGATTCGCGCACAATCCTGTGAAGTTTCATCAAGAAATTCACACAAATAAAGATTCTGGATCGAAAAAACGTGATTCGGAGTGTTCTTGAGCTGTTAGAACATATCCGATCGGATGGCAATCCGATCGGATGACCATCCGATCGGACGACCATCCGATCCATATCACTATCTTGCTTGAAGGCTTAATGAAGGTTTAAATGCTTTCAATCGGATGGCAATCCGATCGGATGACCATCTGATCCATGTCACTATTGGGGGTTTATATGATCAGTTAGTTTTCAACGAATGACAATCTGATCAGATGGCAATCCGATCGGATGACCATCCGATCCACAAACACTTGTTTGTCCATTTTATCCTTCGATCGAATGACAATCCGATCGGATGACCATCCATCACATGCCATTCGACCAGATGATCAAATGCCAACAAAAAAAAACATTTTTTGATACCAACGACGAGGAGAGTCTCCAGAAAAAATTTGGTGATTGAAATTTTTTTCAGGTTTTTAACGACTAAGCTGGGTTGTTCGGGGACATCGTCTGGGGCTTCCGTGAACATATTTGATGATGTGATCATGGATTGTGAAAGTTAGTGGGGTAGTCAGGATACCAGTGCAGAATTGTCATATTCTGAGTTATCTGACTATTTATGGGCCAAAACGTAAAATCCGTAAAGATGAAAAACTGACAAATGTGGTGAATATTGTGATATTCTGGTATGGTCAAGTTTTTTCGAAGAAGAGTATTGAAAACTGAATTCAGTTTGAGGGGGAATTCAGTGATAGAGACGTCGGAATTTGTAAAAATAAGGGGGAATAAAAATTTCACTATCGTATGTTGAAATTCCGGCATTTTTGAAATTCGTGACACTGCAACAGTATTCGGGTAGTTTTCGACTTCAGATTGTCAGGGGAATGTGAATCTGATAGTGAGTGTAAGCTTTCAAGATCAAGAGGATCCAAGGTGTTGATATCTGATCGTGGACGAAAGCATCAGAGATCTGAGAGTGATCGTGGATGATAGCTTCCGAGATCTAGATTATCCGAGGAGATGAATCTGATTGTGGACTAATGCTTCAGAGATCGGATTACATTACCAGATGATTTGTTTTCCGGTGAAGATTTGCTGATTTTGGAGAATACCGTTTATACGGATCTCTCATTCTTAGGGTGTGTTAATGTGGATCACGGTAAACGGGATATCAGATCTTCAGGGGGAATCACGGATTTGAAGTTAACCACTGGGGTATTTAAAGTTTCTATCAATTGTCGGTTGAGTTTTTGTACATTCTTAGATCGAGCAGGCGGAATGCGAAGATCGTGGTGCTAATTTGTGATATCAAAAACTGAGCACGGATGCGGCTAAAATTGAAATAGAGGATACTGCATTGATTAGTTTCAAGTTGGTGATTGTTCATGATGGTTGCAGTTTAGCAAATAAGAGGAGAGTCGTAAACTGTGCAAAAGACCTGAAGATTCATTCCAGGGGGAATTCGTGCTTTACTTTGGCAAAAGCAAACGCGAATCATCAATCAAGGGGGAATTTGGATAGTCAGATTTCAAGATACCTGATTGAAGTTGCAGAAAAGTTGAAGATTACAGAATATTCAAACACGGCTGAAGGTTCTCAAAGTTTTAAAGACGATTCGACAGTGACATCCGAGGGGGAATCTGTTGGTGCATATTTCGTACGTCTGCCACTATGCGAATAGTTAGATAGAGCGTGTGTTGAATATTGTATAGAATAGAGAAGTTGGACAGGTTTTGTAAATGTCAAGGTCCATCCTGACGGATGACCATCCGGTCGGATGGCAATCCGATCGGATGGACACATAGTGTAGGTGATGTCTATAAATAGGGACTTGGGGTTCCCATTTGGACAAGCTTTTGGATCCCAGAGGGGACATGCTGTCCAACTGGTCTCGTGGTGTTGTATTCGTTGAATAATCAATTGAGACCAGATTATAAATGACTGCTCGGTGTCGTATCTATCTTCTACTCTTTTCTTAGTCGTAATAAACGCACCGAACACGTCGTTTCAGGACCGAAGCTCCATCAAACTCGTCGGATCCTGGAGTCAGCATACACCGCTAAATTCAGATATATTCACTAAACAAACTTGTCAGTACTTAACAATCATAAGTACCGACCATACAATAACCACAAATTCGGACAACACATAAAGAAACATAAGTTCTGACAAACTGAAACAACAAATTCGGACACCAAGAGACATAATCTTGCCCAAATTTGTTAGATTATAACAACTTTCAACATATATGCCCGAATTTGTTGGATCTTGACTTCTCTTGACTTTGAACTTTGACCAGAACTGATAAAGCACACTTACCTGACGAGAACTGCACTTACAAACCCCCCCCCCCTATTTATTGCTATTAGTTCTTTCTAGCATCGATAATCTTCAGTCACTGGATACTGCGCTTACAAACTCCCCCTTGACTGATGATGTCATGCCTGCTTTCTACTTTGGCTGAGACTTGATATTTCTGGTAGAGCACGCGATCTCCAACCTTTCTCAACAAAGACTTGCTGACGATCACTTAAATCACCGCTTTGTGAAACCTGAAGAATCCAGCATCAAACACTGTAGATCCTCCCCTCAAACTACTCCCGAATTAAGTTAACGCGAACCAACCTACAACCAAATGTACGAATATCGCTCGAAACCTTAATCTTCGAACCTAACCGGCAGTAGAAAGAAACATTAGACTTCCAATGCTCAACAATGAACACTTCAACTTCCGTAAAGACATGAAGTCAGATCGATAAGTTAATAACAAACTGAACTTTGTAAAAGTACATCTGCCATCTTGATCATGATCTGCAACCCTTCGTGTACGGTCTCATCTCGTCACGAATCTTCGTGAATCAATATCCTATCTTCATGAATCCACTGAATCGCCGATGGCTTTCATCTCCGATCTTCCCCTTATCAAGAAGCACCACATTATTTTGAGACCAGACTAGTAACCGTCTTGGAAGAGGGACCAAGAAACCAATCTTCTCTACTCTAAATAGCAACTAATAAGGCTGAATCTTTAACTAGTCATCAACCGAGAAACCAACTTCATCATGTTAATACTTGATTGAAAACACGAACACACTTGACAAAACTCCATCGCACACGAGCCTTTTTACGCACAAGCTTTAGATTTACGAAGAAAATAGGAAATTTTTACTCCCCTTGTTTCTTTGTAAACTGTCAACGTCCAAGCCACGTTACCTTCGTATCTCTTCGAGTGCCCGAAAACTCTGGTACGGACCAAATCCATACACCGAGAATATATCAACCGAATATAACTCGCAAATTCCGAATATAACCCATAAATTCGGACTTTAAAAGTAAAAATCAACAAATTCGGATTCAAAACAAACCCTGACACAAAACAATAAATTCGGACAAGGGATTGGAACAAACAAATTCGGAGTCCAAGGGATGAATAAATTCGAACAACACAAAGTGAATGAATAAATTCGGACTCCAAAGTGAATGAATAAATTCGGACAACACAAAGTGAGTGAATAAATTCGGACTCCAAAGTGAATGAATAAATTCAGACAACACAAAGTGAATGAATAAATTCGGATTCCAAAATGAATGAATAAATTCTCCTAAATTCGGACTAGGAGATGACTATGTCATGACAACTCCTAAATTCGGACAAGGAATTGAATTTAAGTAATGACACTTATAATTCGCACAAAAGAATATAAGTTCTCACAACATTTAAATTCGGACAAGGATTGATTTTAAGTACTAACACTTATAAATTCGCACAAAAGAACATAAGTTCTCACAATACTTAAATTCGGACACAAGGATATAAGTTCTTACACCATTAAATTCGGACACAAGCTAAGTTCTGAACAACCTCTTTATAAATTCGGACACTTTATAAATTCTGACACTTAATCAATCTCTAAATTCGGACAAAAGCTAAGTATGAACAAGAATTGATTAAGTACTGACAATCCAAATTCAACAAATAAATTCGGACACAAAAGAAGATATTAAATTCTGACAAGTGTTTCACTTAAATTCGGACAAGAGAATATGTACTGATACACTCTATAAGTTCGGACAGAACAAAAGAATTTAAGTACTGACAATAAGTTTTGAACAAATTCGGACAAAAACCCACAAGTGCTGACAAGTGTGACTACACACTAGGTCATCAAGAAGTTCAGAAGTAACAAATACGGATAGAAAAACTTCTAACACTTACTTAAATTCAGACTGCTCCTTTTCAGATCAAACCACAGATCTGAAACAACTTGGAAAACAAGAAAACATCTCAGTCGACGAACAACTTCAATTTCTTCAAGTTTTTTTTTTTTTTTTGCAGAATCTTCACGTCTCCATGAGGTTTGCAGAAACAAACATCAAATCAAGAGCAATGGTGATTTGGAAGGCGGTTAGACCATTTTGAATAAGTAATCATGCTCTGATACCACTGTGAGGGCACCGGATCGATGACGAACAACAACATTGAACTTGATTCATGACATGAAACAACAAAAACAAACAAACAAGATAGAAAGATGTAAAAGATGAATCCCTTTATTATTGAATCAGTCATCACAGATTACAAAAACCAAAAGAGTATACATCATTTAGAAGCTGGTTTAGATCACAAAGATCTAAACTTAGCTTTCCCTCACTAACACATAGTCACTCTCTCTCTAGAATGTGCACACATTGTTGAGGGATTACTAGGGTTTGTGAGAGTTGCACAAAGCTTCTTCTTGCAGAGATCTTGCCTTGTACAGAGATTCCCTAATTCTAACCTATACACACACATATATATAGGCTAAAACAAACCCTAGTCCGAATATACCCCTAAATTCGGACATATTCACTAAACAAACTTGTCAGTACTTAACAATCATAAGTACTGACAATACAATAACCACAAATTCGGACAACACATAAAGAAACATAACTTCTGAAAAATTGAAACCACAAATTCAGGAACCAAGTGTAAGACTCCGTAAAATCTTGTCTAATTCAGAGGTGACACGTGTCTTAAACCCTGATCGTGATAAAAGATAACTTGAGGGACTAAAACTGTCAAACAGTATAAAGATGTAAATAGAAGGACCAAAAGCGTCAACATGCCAAACTCGAGCCTCTGAATGACCTCATAAGATGTTCGTATTCATGATTGAATAAATTGTCGGACACCGGAAGCCGTTGTGCTTAAAAATAAAAAGTTACGAAACGTAGGGGTTAAAAGTGTCGACATGTTAAATTTTACTTCTTAGTGGCCTTTTAATGTTCCCAAAGCTTTGTAATGCATTATTATACCCTCTTATATATTTGGTGATAAATTTATAAATTCCAACTCAAGCTTGTGAGGAATAATTCAAATTCAAGAACTTGGGATCACATGTGCAAAAACGACAATTCTTCATTCAATGGCCTTTTCAAAAGACTCAAAGACAACACTAATGCATGGCAATGCTTTCTAGAGCAATTCAGAACTGAACAAGAGGACCCAACTGCTGAAAGTGACCTTAGATTCGAGATATAAAGATTGCATGGTCAAAATCTAAAAGTTCTCAAAAATTTGTCTTCTGATTAGAGGCTTACGGACCGCAAAGCATCCACCTTACGGACCGTAAGGTGGCTTAACTGGGCGATAAAATTTGAAAAGCGGTTACGGACCGTAAGGCTTAGGCTTACAGTCCATAAGGACTGTAACTGGGCAGTGAAAATGGACAGCTGCGGGTTGTTTCCTTCTACACCCCTTTTCTCGAAATCAGCTGCATGTTAACGGTTTTGTAAAACCTCTAGACACCTGTATGCATCAGATTTCACCTGGGGGACACCTGCATTGATCTTAATCAATCCAAGAAACTATATAAAGGGCCTTGTTTTGCTTCATTTGAACTCACACTTCAAAATTTCACTCAAACAACTTCTCTGAAGCTCCTGGTGTTCAAGGAAGCTTTCTCTAGTTCAATTTTCGTGCTAAGGACTCTTGTAAGCGTTCTTAGCATCTTTAGTTAAGGTTTTATTAGCTTAATGATCGAAAGTCAAAGATAGCGTAATTACGCTTTGACTTTGTGATTATTCACTAACGGTCTAGCCATTATTCAAATTGAAAGTGGCTTTGTGTTGGTAATTATGTAGGTGTTAAACCCTCAAAAGGGCACCTTCTAATTACCACCTTATCTCAGTTAATTGTCGGGTCAAACTACTTAACAGAAAAGTCAAACGGGTCAGTTTTTGCAAAATAAATCATAACTAATAATGCAGAGGTTATGAAACATGTTTTGACACTTAAATAACTTGGTAAATAATATAAGAACATGTTTAGGAATGTTCAACCCGACAATTCTGAGTTTAGGCTCGGTTCGCAACCGAAAGTCGCAAAAGTAGACTTTTGCCTTGACTTTCAGTTCTGACCCGATTTAGCTTAGTTTAGTTGTGTCTTACAGTTCCTTTGGGACCATATTATATGTTAGTATAACTCTCTAAAGTTATACTACATGGTTCCTTAGAAATCATAGATTACATGCATGTTCCGTAATTTGCTTAAAATTAACCATTATGCCCTTTTATCATTAAAACGAGATTTTTGAAAATGTGAGAGAACAAAAGTTTCAGTACTGATATATAAGTATGTCCTAAAAATTTGACATCAGTTTATGGTCTGAAATAAAAGTTATGCTCGATATCGTAAAACAAAAGCTTTTTTGTAAATTAAATGGCATTTTTAGTATAAATCATATTTAAACCCAATTTTTGGCACCAAACTTGCTACCTACTATTAAGATATAATATTTAGGGTTTTTTGGAAATTTTTTCCAAATTTTATTCTGATCATAACATAGAGTTATTGCATGGACTTGGTAATTGACGATAATGCCATTTTCGCTAATAAAATGAGCTTTACACATCATTTACATGTCAAATCTTTTTCCACAGATTTTATATATTAAATAAAATATTTTGAGCAGTTAGGACTGATAAAAATCTCAGATTTCCTTAAACAACCCGAATATCGTCAAATGCCGACTTTTATGCGAAATAGGCGCATAGGATGGTTTAAAACCATATTTAGCACCTAAGACTTGTTACCTACTGATTTTAAAAATAAACTTTTATACTTTAACAGTAAGTATAAGTCTTGAGCTCAGATTTCCAAATTTAACCTTTAAAGCATATGTGAAATGACCAAAATGCCCCTACGGTGCATAGTTTGGCCATAAATGATAAACCTCACATATGTATGATATCTTACTGATGTAACTTGATAAAATTTATATTTTTACTGTATAATTCAGACCAAGACCTCAGTTTACTATTTAACCTCTTTTATGAACTATAAAATGACCAAAATACCCTTACGAGGCTTAATTTGGTTTTAAATTCGTTTTGGGCATAACGGAAGATATCCTACTGATATCACAACATATTTTAAGTATAATAACTTATGGAACTCGTTCATGACTCGTTTGGTTACCCGTTATGCATTTACGCGTTCGGTAAGGTTTATGTAACTAGTTTGCATAAATTAGACGAAACGGGTCAAACCTTATCATTATTACTTAAAACTCCAGAATGTATTTGGTTTACCCATTTTATACAAGTCTTCATACTTGTTGGGTCTAAATCACATTCTAATACGGTCTTCGCTTAATCATGCGTTTTGAACCGTAAACCTTTCTTTAGAAATAACTGGTCTAAGTTATAACTTAAATAAGACTCGTTAGGAATCAAATAGGTTATTAAAACCTTCGTTCCAGATTAGGAGCCCATTAAAAGCTACTTGTACTTGCTTATTTGATATACGACTGAGAATAAAATTTTATTTTAGCTCAGGTAAATACTTTTAACTTATTTTCCCTTATACGGGCTTGGGATACGGTATTATAATAATACCGCTTGGTCGGGTATGAAATCATTTAATCGGATTGTGATTAAAAAATGCATAACCCGTTTTAATATGTCTTGTTTGATGCAATGCCTTTGGGGGGGTTAATGACCATGTCCTGGATATCCTCGGCTCATTCATTAGAAATGGCCACGGCTTAAGCACGGGGTGTAGGCATACACCTGACAGTTGTGTATATAAAAACGGTATCTCACTCTCTTGTGGGCCTATACTTGTGGCGTGTCTATTAATCTTGTCTCGGCTCTTCTAACTGGGCCCTGAATGGACGACAAACATATAAATCTGCATACAAGATTGTTTTAATAATTGTCCTAAGTTATAAAAGATTTTATGCCTCGTACATCCAAACCAATCTTTATAAACACTTTTCAAAAGAGTCAGTTAATTGTATTTACCAATGTAACTGTCGTATTTTTTAAAAAGATTAAGTGCAGGTACTACGCGTAATGGGCTGGAAACTCCGAGTATAAAATAAAGAGTCTTGCAAGCTTTTAATACTTAAAGTCTATTGAACAACATTTTACTTTCAGTTTTAGATCCGCCTGTGGATCCATATTCAACCGTTGTGTAATATTTTATTATACTTTCGAATTCGGTTTATAATATTATTTTAGACTTCCGCTGTGCATTAAACTGTGATTATTGACCATGATGATATCAACTACGTCACGATACTCCCCACCGGGCCCACCGGTAATACGTGGAAAAATGGGGGTGTGACAGGTTGGTATCAGAGCCAACATTGAGGGAATTAAACACTAGCCTTTTGTGTTTAATCTCAATGACATAGTTGCACATTCCTTGACTTCCGAGTCTAGGAAAATGACTTAGGATTAATCCTAATCTTAATTGTTTTTCTTTTTGTTTGTTTCTTTTGTTTATTTTGACAGGAACAAAGACAAAATGCCGCCACGTGTTAGAGGCCGAGGTGGAAGGGGAAAGGCCCCAGTATTAACAAGGAATGACCATGAAGCCGGGCCATCCCATCGGCGAACACCATCAGCGAACTTTAGCTCTAGTCCTCACGAGGATTGGAGAACTTATTTAGAGCCTGCGAGACGCTCTGTCTCGCTTAGTTCCTCTCCTTCCTACACCACTCATTCGGGCCACAACAAGATGAAGAGCCCCATGATTCACATCATTCATATATTCCATTGCAGCGATCGGGTTCGCACAGTTCCTTCCAGAACCCTACCCCATATTTCCAAATCCGGTTCAATCCAATGAACCAGATACAAGAACCAGAGGGTCTGAACCCCCTTTGGGACCAGTTGACCACTATCCTGAGATGCAGGACATGGAGATGGATGATGACCCCGATCCTAAGATGTCACCAACCGGGACGCTGACGCATCCCATTGATATATCCAGCGGATCATCTTTTCATGGTTCACCTTACAGGGGCCTAGATATTTTTGCTGAAAGATGGGCTACATACAAATGGGAGTATACTCCCCCTCACAACCCACCTCCACAGCAGCAGCAGGATCCCTAAGAGGACCCATAGTTTAAGGCGGTCACGTCACCACCACCACTACCGCCAGAACAGCAACTGCCTCCAGAACCACCGATGTCCGTGCACGGGGGATTTCAGTTCAGCACCCCCCAACACAGCAGCAACAGCAACTACACGCCGCTGTTTGAAGACCCACAAATGGGTGGGCATTCAAACCCAGTTTCTGAGGTCGACTCTGCACCAGTCGAACTAGCACCACAAACGGGTTATGATAACCCGATTCCTTCCTACCCAGGTGCAGCTGGGTATAACCCTTTTGAGCAGCCAGCTTATTCTGGCTACAATTACAACAATGCCCCTGCCATAGACCCATATCTCGATGCAGCCAACTACAATGCTCTCTACCCTGGACCCTTTCCAGCTACGTACCCAACTGGGTACCCAGCTTATGGGTGTCAATACCCACTACCTCCTCAACCTCCGCAGCAGCAGCCACCGCAGCCACCACAGATTCAACCACCGCAACAACAAGAAATCCTTCAGAGGTTGAACCAGGTGGAACAACAGGTAGACGAGGAGCGTAGGAGCCACCGCGGTCTACTGAAGGGTTTGGCAAACCTAATAAAGGGGAAGAAAAAGAGGGATTTTTAAAATCCTTATTTATTGTATTGTTATTTATTTCAATTAAGTCCCTACGTGGACATTTTATTTATGTACTGGTCCCTGCGTGGACTTGTCTTTCTTTATTTTAGCCCTGCGTGGGCAAGTTATTTATTTAAAAGTCCAGTCTAAGGCAGTTATGTACTTCTTTTAATATATAGAATCTTTTCATTTTTAAAAATTTATTTGTCGTTATATGTATAAATACATCATATAAAACAAATCAATATATCACTTCAATTTTAGTTGATCTACCATTGCATATTAAAAGAAAATCTTAAGGGTATAACCTAGCCACATGTCATTTTAGACATGGCCATGATGGTAAAACCTTTTTAAGATTTAAATCTTTGTTAACATCTGAAAACATGTTAACACTCCTGGCAAAGGTGATTCGATAAAATCACACTAGTCATCCTATATTGGATTTTTCCAAAATTTCTTATTCTTTAATTTAAACATCCATTAGTGTTGAAGTGCCTACAGGCCATACTTATTGTCCTATAAGACAAATGACAGTTGTAGTCTATGACTCCCTGTCAAGAAAAGGTGATGAACTATGTTCAATCCTTAATGCCTCGATCCTATATGGTCATGGCTTAAAATTGTCCTTGTGACTAGGCCTTTTTGTGTGCCACCTTAATATCCATAATAGTTTAAAAACTGGGATAAATTATAACAAAAATTTAAATAAATTAAATTACCAAATTAACCAATATGGGTTATAATTACCATGGTTAATGAATCATCAAAAATGATGATTCTATAATAGACTTCTGAATAAAATTGTTGTCATCCTTTTTATATAGCAATCAAGCTACATGGCTGATTCTCAAGAGGTTAACAGCCACCCAAGGGAAAGAAACGATAACACTAGAATTAATGTAGATGGTGCAGACCTACAAGCGTTAATAGATAATGCTGTTACTCGAGCCCTTGACAGACAGTTTAATGAATCAAGCGGTACTCGCACCAGGACACAGTTTGTACCTCATACGAAACCACCTACCAAGACTCATACATCTCACAAGGATGATTCTCATCACTCGTCAAACCAAAGAAGTGTTCCATCCAAACGAATTGAGCTCAATCAGGAGCCACGTGTTAAGACCTGCTCCTACAAGTACTTCGTCTCTTATAAGCCAAGGGACTTTACAGGAGAAAAAGGAGCCATCCATTGTAAGACTTGGCTCGATGAGATGGACACTGTAGTTGACATTAGTGGTTGTGCGGAACAGGATATTGTGAAGTTTGTTTCACAATATTTTAAAGGTGAAGCTTTGGCCTGGTGGAGGTCGCTAATCCAAGCCACAGGAAAGATCCTATTGTATAACATGTCTTGGGATCAGTTTGTAGCATTGATTAAGGAAAATTTTTGTCCCCAACATGAGGTTGAGAAAATCGAGACTGACTTCTTGACATTGGTCATGAAGAACTTGGATTGTCAGGCATATCTTACAAGCTTCAACACCATGTCCCGATTGGTTCCTTATTTGGTCACACCAGAACCAAAGCGCATAGCACGTTTTATTGGAGGTCTAGCTCCAGAAATCAAGGGAAATGTGAAGGCATCCAGACCTACCACATTCAGGTCAGTGGTGGATCTGTCTCTATCGCTCACACTCGATGCAGTCAGAAATAAAACTGCCAAAGCTTCTGAGGAAGGAAAACGAAAACGAGAGGATGAGAGTTCTCATCGCTCTAACAAGAAAAGAAAGGGGAACTCAGATCATAAGAAGAGTTCTGGGTTTAAAAAGGATACCCAACAGACATGTGAGAAGCCTAAGTGCAAAACCTGCCAGAAAAACCATTTTGGGAAGTGCAGTCTTGAATCGAAATCACAATCACAATCCCAGTCAAAGCCTATAGTCTGTGGGATCTGCAAGTCCAAAGAGCATAGGAGTGCAAGAAAATGAAGGATGCAACCTGTTATGGTTGCAACGAAAAGGGGCACATAAAGACCAATTGCCCTAAAAATCAAAAGAAGCCTGAAGAGGCTAAGAAGACCAATGCTCAGGTCTGTCAAATGAATGCACAGGAAGCCGTACAGAACGACAATGTGATAACAGGTACTTTTCTTATCAATGATGTTTATGCTAGAGTATTGTTTGATTCAGGTGCAGACAAGTCTTTTGTAGACAATAAATTTTGTAAGTTGTTAAATCTGCCTGTTAAAACTCTAAGCATAAAATATGAAGTAGAATTGGCTGATGGTACCTTAGAGACTGCTTCAACAATCTTAGATGGATGTTTTACATCCATTAGGAAACACTCTTTTCCGCTGTCTTTGCTTCTGTTGAAATTAGCAGGATTCGATATAGTGATAGGCATGGATTGGTTGTCTCACAACCAATCCCAAATTGTATGTGATAAGAAGCAAGTGGTTATCAAGACTCCTTATGGTGAGCCATTAACAATTCAAGAAGATACGCAGTACGGATTGCCTAAGCAAGTGTCTATGCTTAAAGCATCGAAGTGTTTAAAGAAAGGTTGTGTCATTTACATGGCACAGGTAACCATTGATGAACCAAAGCCCAAGATTGAAGACATCCCTGTTATTTCTGAATATCCAGACGTTTTTCCCGAAGAACTACCTGGTTTACCACCAGATAGGCAAGTAGAGTTCAGGATCGATATCATTCCTGGAGCAACACCAGTTGCAAGAGCACCTTATCGGTTGGCACCAACTGAGATGAAAGAATTAAGAACACAATTGGATGATTTGTTGGCAAAGAGTTTTATACGACCTAGCTCATCCCCTTGGGGAGCGCCGATCCTATTTGTGAAGAAAAAGGATGGCTCAATGCGTTTATGCATTGATAATCGCGAGTTGAACAAGGTTACAATTAAGAACATGTATCCATTGCCCAGGATCGATGATCTATTCGATTAGCTTCAAGGGGCAAGTTACTTTTCAAAGATCGATTTGAGGTCAGGTTACCATCAGCTGAAGGTCAGAAATGAAGATGTACATAAGACTGCATTCAGGACTCGATATGGCCACTACGAGTTCTTAGTGATGCCTTTCGGGCTCACTAATGCACCTGCAGCATTCATGGATCTCATGAATCGCGTTTGCAAGCCATATCTAGACAAGTTTGTCATTGTGTTTATGGATGACATACTCATTTATTCAAAGAATCAAGCTGGTCATGAAAGACACCTCCGGTGTATCCTTAAACTTTTGAAGCAAGAGAAGATCTACGCCAAGTTTTCAAAATGTGAGTTTTGGCTTCGTGAAGTCCAGTTTCTAGGACATGTGGTAAGCGAGTGTGGTATCCAGGTGGATCCCGCTAAGATTGAAGCAATTATGAATTGGCAAGCACCAAAAACACCTACAGAGATTCGTAGCTTCTTGGGTCTAGCAGGATACTACAGACGTTTCATTGAAAACTTTTCTAGAATTGCTGCACCTTTGACTTTGTTAACGTGCAAGAATGTTAAGTTTGACTGGGGTCCCAAGCAACAAGAGTCCTTTGAGATTCTGAAGCAAAAATTAAGCAATGCTCCTGTGCTGACATTACCAGAAGGGATTGAAGAATTTGTAGTTTATTGTGACGCATCGCACACAGGTATGGGTTGTGTGCTTATGCAGAGAGGCAAGGTTATTGCCTATGCCTCACGACAATTATAGGTGCACGAAAGGAATTACACCACCCATGATTTGGAACTGGGTGCTGTTGTATTTGCACTAAAACTTTGGAGGCATTATCTTTATGGAACCAAGTGTATAATTTATTCCGATCATAAAAGCCATCAACACTTGTTTAACCAAAAAGATCTTAACATGAGGCAGCGACGTTGGATGGAGACATTGAATGATTATGATTGCGAAATTCGCTACCATCCAGGTAAAGCAAATGTTGTAGCTGACGCTCTAAGCAGGAAAGAAAGAGTTAAGCCCATTAGGATCAATGCTAAAAGCATTGAACTAAAGAACAGTTTGAATGAAAAGTTGTTAGCTGCTCAGAAGGAAGCTGTTTTGGAAACTAACTTTCCAAATGAGAAGTTAGGAGTCACTGCTGACAATTGTCATATGGCAAGGATAGGATCCTTAGATTAAATGGTCGAATCTGGGTCCCAATCCATGGAGGGCTTAGAGACGTGATTCTACAGGAAGCCCATAGTTCAAAATATTCAGTCCATCCAGGCAGTGACAAGATGCACCAGGATCTAAAGGCAAATTATTGGTGGATAGGTTTGAAGAAAACTATAGCCACTTATGTAGCTAAATGTCTGACGTGCGCACAGGTTAAAGCCGAGCATGCAACTGCTTGAACTCCCCACTTGGAAGTGGGAAATGGTAACTATGGATTTTATCACTAAGTTACCAAGGACAAAGCATGGGAATGATACTATTTGGGTTATAGTCGACAGGCTGACCAAGTCAGCTCACTTCTTGCCTATTAAAGAAACACATAGCTCCGATAAGCTAGCTCAGCTATACGTGGATAAGATAGTATCTCTCCATGGAGTGCCGGTATCTATTATCTCCTATAGGGATACTAGATACACCTCTTACTTTTGGAAAAGCTTTTAGCAGTCTTTAGGCACTCATTTAAACTTCAGCACTGCTTATCATCCTCAGACGGATGGCCAAAGCGAGCGTACGATTCAAACACTCGAGGATATGCTTAGGGCTTGTGTTATCGATTTAGGTGGAAGTTGGGATGATCACCTTCCTTTGATCGAATTTTCGTACAATATTAGTTATCATTCGAGTATCCAAGTCACGCCTTTTGAGGCCTTGTACGGAAGAAAGTGCAGAACGCCAGTTTGTTGGGTGGAAGTTGGAGAAACCCAACTGTCAGGACCAGATATAGTCCTAGAGACGACGGACAAGATTGTTCAGATCCGTGATCGTCTGAAAGCTGCCAGGGATAGGCAGAAAAGCTACGCAGCTAAAAGGCGTAAACCTCTGAAATTCGAGGTAGGTGATAAAGTATTACTCAAGGTGTCACCCTGGAAAGGGGTGATGCGCTTTGGCAAGAAGGGCAAGCTGAGCCCAAGATACATAGGGCCATTCGAGATCATCGAATGTGTCGAAACTGTAGCTTACAAGCTTAATCTACCCGAAGAGCTTAGTGGAATAGATAATGTGTTCCACATCTGCAATCTAAAGAAATGTCTAGCCGATGAATCGCTAGCAATGTCGCATAAGGACGTACAGATTGACGAGAGCTTGAAGTTTGTTGAAAAACCTTTGTCGATCAAGGATCGACATGTTAAGAAGCTTCGAAGGAAGCATGTGCCGATTGTGAAGATAAAGTGGGATGCCCGTAGAGGCCCAGAATACACGTGGGAGGTTGAATCCACGATGAAACAGAAATACCCTCATTTATTTCAGTAAATCTCGAGGTCGAGATTTCTTTTAAGGGGGTGAGGATGTAACACTCCGTAAAATCTCGAGCCTCGTCTTAACATATATAGTGCTTGTGAAGCACTATAGGAGTAGCGCACCGCCTCATGGACTTGGGGTCATGTTAAGTTAAACTTTTACGGATCTTTTCATAGCAACGAAATGATGACATGTGCTATGATTAGATGACACTTGCGTTAAACGTTGGGTTGACATTTTGTCATTAACTTCGGATGAAGCCTCACCTTAACATATATAGCGCTTGTGTAGCTTTATAGGAGTAACGCCCGCCACATGGACTTGCGGTCATGTTAAGACATTCATACATACTTGCGGACACGATGGTTTTACCAGTGAGATCACATGCCAGTAATGTGTTAACCTAGTTAACTAAATATCTCGTGTGGACTATTCAAAGACTTTAATCATACTCATACTTATAACCTCTCTCATACTTAAATACCAATCATGCTTACATACTAAAAATTACTATACGCTATCTTTATCACTCGTAATACATTAATAAACCCTGACCCGTACACTACTAGTACAAACTATGCGGATCATGCACAGACCAAAATAATCACGGATGCATACATGACTATATTGGTAGATGCATGAAAACCATAGTAGGTTCTATTGTGTATCATAACACGGAACGTAACATGACACCGAGTCGAGGAACGGACGTAACATGATATGAACATGGTGGATAAGCCGCTGGTACTTCCTATATATAAGTGTTCCTACCATGTTACCAAACTTTCATAAAAACGTGCCATGAGAAATTCGGTGTTTCCCCATACCTTATTGAATACAAACTTTGATCACTCACAATCCATTCCTCGCATTGTATCAAACACACTTCGTAATGCTTGGTGCTCGATTATACATGACAAAATATCGCACTTCGAAATTCGATTTTTAACTAACTTTTTTAGGGTCTTCCTCCTAAATAAATTTCGGGACGAAATTTCCTAAAGTAGGGGAGACTGTAACGCCTCGTATTTCCGTACTCCCATGTTTTTAGAAAATACGTGTCCGTTTTTCTATTTTTGGAATCACAGTCGAAATCGGATCGAAAAACTGACTAGAAACAACAACCGAAGCGTCTTTAACGGAATTGACGAACTTACGCGTCAAAACCGACTCCCAACCTACTTTTTCTTATTTTCAACTTTAGATAAAATATTACGATATGTCACGAAGATTGAGTGCGTTAACGGGCTCTAGAGATATGAATGGGCCGCTCGAAAAACCTTTACACACTAACGGGCCTTGGGCCAAAGCCTACTACACAACCCTAACTATAAATGGGTCAAAACCCCTAAACCCCTTTTCATTTTTCAACAGCCGCTTCCCAAGTTTTTTTTCCCCTCCCATTTTCTCTGCAACATTATTCAAACCCACATACAAATAAAGAAGTTTATCTTCCTCAAACACACACATAGCTGCAACATTATTCAAACCCACATACAAATAATGAAGAAGATGACGATGAATTGTTTGTACAAATTAAACAAAAATCTAAACTTTTCAAATATATGGTTATCAGATGTGGGAACAAACAAAAGGGTCATGGGTTCGACCCCATGTCCCTGCTTATTCGCTGTTGTTTTTTTTTTTTAGTTCCATGATGTTTTGTTCAAATTCTTTTTTAATGTTAGACAAATAAGTTCAAGTTAAATATTCTCTAATTGTTTGTGTACTTAATTAAAAGCTTTACCAGCCCTACACACATCCTACACAAAACATGGGAAAAAGAAGTTTTAATGCATTGTCCCTAACTTTGAGAATAAATAATTTAAATTTTAAAATAATCATAAGCTTTTACCATGAATTCACACCATTAGAAAAAAAAAAAAAAAAAAAAAAGAGTACATTACGTTGTTGTAGTAATTTTAAGATTTGATAATTGGAATTATCAATTTGGTTTCTTTTTTTATTGCTTTAAAAAAAATAAGACTGAAGTGGTTGGAGGGTTGTAAAATAATCAGGAGGTTGCGGGTTCAAACCGCACCTCCTATGAATTCGCTGTTTATTATTATTACTATTATTTTTTTTAACTTATATACATAACCAATAAAGTTGAGCCACGATTTCTTTATTAAATATTTGATTAACCCATTCATAAACTTTAAAATATTACCACCCGCCGCAATGCGGCGGGGGATTCAATAGTTATATATCATGTTAGATGAAAGGCAAATGTTTCTCACATGACCACGAGCCTGCGTGTAAAACCGAGAAAAAAATAACTAAGTCGATCTCAGACTCGCACGTTGCGACAGACCTATCAAATGGGGAAAATAATAGACGCGTTGCGACGGAAATGTCAAACAGGAAAAAATAGATGAAAAAACGTTGAATCCCACACGCACGTTGCGGCGTGTTAAGTCGGAAATTTAGAACGACACGTTAAACGGAGAAGTTATGAAAGATTAAAAGTATATAAGGAGACTAAAGTTGAAAGTAAAAAAAAATGTTGAGATTAAATGCAAAAGATGAAAAGTTTTGGATTTAAAGTAAAAAGAATTAAAGGGGTTAAATTGTAAAAGATGAAAACTTTTGAATTAGAAGTGAAAAATCAAATTAATCAAAGGGGTTAAAATACCAAAGATTAAAACTTTAGATTTAAATTGCCAAAGATTGAAACTTTAGAGTTAAAAAGAAATCAATTAAACAAAAGAGATAAATAGATTTAGTTAAATTAATGTTTAATATTATTATTATTATTTAATAAAAGAGATAAATAAAAAAATAAGGGTGAGAAATTACCAGAGAATGACACGTGTCCAAAAAGGATTTTTGTTTATTAGTATAGAAAGATTATTTAACTCACAAATATTAATAACTAGTTCGTTATGCGGTATTTGTATATCTAGGATATTTGTTCGTTTCCCTTGGATTCTCAATCCTTACTCGTGCGCTTAATCACAAGGAATTCTTATCCGCAACCAATGTGAGCATACTCGATCCCTTTTTACGCTTTATTACCTTTGGGATGCAATACATGTACTTTGAATCAAATACTCTTACATGCTAGAATTTTATACAAATAATCTATACATATGCTCATACGTGTTATACTTGCAAACATACGTGTTATACTTGCAATCATACGTGTTTAAATTTATATGATTATACTTAGTTATTGCCATGAAAAAAAATCTGTTTAAAACATTTTTATACTTGTACTCAAACGTGTATGCTCGCCAATACTATTTGTATTGATCTATGCTTTAACATGTATTGCAGGATTTGGATGATGCAAGAAATCTAGTAGGATTGCCTAGAAATGCATTTAGATTCTAATACTTGTTGTACTGTACTTTATTTTCAAACATGTTATATTCTGTTTCCAATACTTGTAATAATTAATTATCAATAAAATGAAATTTAATTATTTGAATACTTATTGTGCATTATTTATTTTAATCTTGTGGTATTCTAGTTCAAACCATGTAAAATGTAATTATTAAATATTCGGCACAAAATAACGTTATGAAGTCTCTTGCAATCTACGCACTTCGTCTCATCCCGATGTTTCCATCATCGGTTGGGGTGTGACATCCGCTGTGCATTGAACTGTGATTATTTGACTATGATGATATCAACTACGTCATGATACTCCCCACCAGGCCCACCGGTAACACGTGGAAATATCGGGGTGTGACAATATTGAAGTGAAGATGATGATGGTGATGATGGTGGTGGCTCACGGCCGAGAACAAGAGAGGAAGAGGAGAGAGTTTTGTGTGTGTTTAAGTGTGTGTGATATGGAGGTTATAATCATCTAGGTATATTTATAATCCATGTCCACATTTTATCTCTTGTATATTGTGTCTTTTAAAGTATAAGCAAGATCTATTAAAAAAATAAAACAAATCAACTTGTGGGGGCCATGTTGGCCGTGAACTAGGTGGGGGTCTAGCATAGGTTTTAACTTAATTAGTTACATTCTAGTTGAAATCCAAGTATTAGTTACATGTTCTAGTTATTAGATATTTTTAGGAGATGTTATGATGTTCGGGGATCATAATTAGCTTGGTAATGTTAAAAAAGTGCTTCTAGTGTAAATTTGATGTTTCGGGTAGTGTCCGGTTGTTTGGTTGGTTACTGGTTCGTTAAGGTGCTAAACTTTGCAGTTTAGTGTGCCTTATGTATCTTTTTGTGACACTATTGATTCCCGACACTTAGGAAAGCATTCAAGACCATTTAACCATATTTCTGCATAAAATTAGATTGTTAAATTGCTGAATTTTGCTGAATTCAGCACTTTGGGTGAGTTTTAGGCACTTTCCGGCACTTAAACTATCTCTAGGAAGGCAGTTTTATGATCCTTACTTTCCTACACACTATACTAGTGTAATACTTAATTTCTGGCTCATTCTGTGTCTAAATGCACTGTCTGTCTATGTGCTGAGTTCTGTCAGCATTTTCCTGATTTATCAGATAACTATGCTAACTGTACTTAATGCATCATTTGAGGCAATAAAGCTTTCATGCACTATTGGTATGACATTAAACAATGTATGATGCACATGTATGTATATGGCAGTAATCAGAAAGCAGCTAATTGAAATTCAGCACAGTCATTAAGCACTAATCATGGTTAATTAATTGTACAGATACCTGAATTTTTGACAGTTGTCACACGTAAGGCTTAGACTTATGGTCCGTAAGGACTGTAACTAGGCAGTGAAAATGGACAGCTGCGGGTTGTCTCCTTCTACACCTTTTTTCTCGAAACCAGCTGCATGTTAACGGTTTTGTAAAACCTCTAGACACCTGTATGCATCAGATTTCACCTGGGGGACACCTGCATTGATCTTAATCAATCTAAGAAACTATATAAAGGGCCTTGTTTTGCTTCATTTGAACTCACACTTCAAAATTTTCACTCAAACAACTTCTCTGAAGCTCCTGGTGAACAAGGAAGCTTTCTCTAGTTCAATTTTCATACTAAGGACTCTTGTAAGCGTTCTTAGCTTCTTTAGTTAAGGTTTTATTAGCTTAATGACCGAAAGTCAAAGATAGAGTAATTACGCTTTGACTTTGTGATTATTCACTAACGGTCCAGCCATTATTCAAATTGAAAGTAGCTTTGTGTTGGTAATTATGTAGGGGTTAAACCCTCAAAAGGGCACCTTCTAATTACCACGTTATCTCAGTTAATTGTCGGGTCAACCTACTTAACAGAAAAGTCAAACGGGTCAGTTTTTGCAAAATAAATCATAACTAATAATGCAGAGGTTATGAAACATGTTTTGACACTTAACTAACTTGGTAAATAATATAAGAACATGTTTAGGCATGTTCAACCCAACAATTCTGAGTTTAGGCTCGGTTCTTAACTTCTAAGCTTGCAAGACTCTTTATTGATGCTAGGAGAAGCCAGCCTATTTCGATTAGTACCTGCACTTAACCTTTTTGGGAAAATACGTCAGTTTTCACTGGTAAATACAATTAACCGACTCATTTTGAAAACATTTATGAAAATTGATTTAAATGCACAAGGAATAAAATATCTTTTATAACTTGGGATAATTATTTAAACATAAACTTGTAAAAGAATTACATGTTTGTTATACGTTCAGTAGCCCGGCTGAATACCGGGTTAAAGATTAATAGACACACCACATAATATAATCCTGCGGCGAGCTATTCTCGAACAAGCGGTTATATCTTTTTATATACGCACTGGCAGGTGTATGCCTACACCCCGTGCTTAGGTCGTGGCCATTTCAATGAATGATGCCAAGGATATCCGGGACATGGTCATTAACCCCCCAAAGGCTTTAAGCAAACAAAACAGTTTAAACGGGTCATCTCAATAATTTAACCTCCATATGATTAAAAATTCAATGCCTGACCAAGGGGTATTTTATATACCGTACCCCAAGCCCGTATAAGGGAAAATAAGTTAAAAGTATTTACCTGAGCAAATATTCAAATTTATCTCAACCGTATTCAATCAGCAAGTGCAGATAGCTTTTACTGGTCTCCTAAATCTGGAACGAAGGTTTTAATAACCTATTAGATTCCTAACGGGTCTTAATTAAGTCTAAACTTAGACCGGTTAGTTTTAAAGGAAGATATACGGTTCAGAACGCAAGATTAAGCGCAGACCGGATTAGAATGTGATTTAGCCCCGACAAGTTAGGAGACTTATATAATATGGGTAAACTAATACACATTCTGGATTTTGAGGTAAAAATGATAGGTGTTGTTTGTTTTTTCAGAGGTAAAAGGTCTGCAGTCTGCGGACCACATCTGTAGGCATCTGCAGGAGAAGAGGTGGACCAAATGTCTGTAGTCTGCAAGGAGAAGAGGTTTGTTTTTTTTACTTCCACAAAAACCTTGGGTTATGTTCTCTTCTCACAACAAACACAGCATAGTACACTCCTCTCTCTCTCTCTCTCTCTCTCTCTCTCTCTCTCTCTCTCTCTCTCTCTCTCTCTCTCTCTCTCTCTCTGCCTTCATCTACCACCACCACCATAACCATACGCCATCAACCTGCCATCGTCATCAACCTGCCACCGCCATCAACCTGCCACTGCCATCAACCTGCCACCGTCATCAACCCGCCACCTCCATCAACCCGCCACCATACCAAAATACCAACCATCAACAGTGGCGGCGAAGAAATGTTGGGGTCAGCCCCTGTTTCGAGCAAGCTTTCAGATCTGAGCAACGACCGTCTTCCCCACCAACCAACTCCTCCACCACCGACTGAGCAACCTTCAGATCTGAGCAACCCCCTGATGTTCGACGGTGAAACGATGAGAGAGAAAGTAGAGAGAGGGCTGAGAAAGAGGGGGTAGCCGGAGAAGGGTTCACCGGACTCGTTGTGGGGGTGGAGGTGGTGGCGGAGATGTGGTGGGGGAGGTGGTGGCGGAGATGTGGTGGTGGTGGAGGTGGTGGCGGAGATGGGTGGTGAAGGTGATGCAGAGAGAAGAGGAGGTGGTGGTCTGTGTTGAATGGCAGAGAGAAGAGGTTTGAAGAGGTTTGAAGACTTGGGTTCATATCTGCTTGGGGAAGAGGTGGGGAAGAGGTTTTTGGTGATAAGCTCTTCAAGAAAACAAACAAGCTGCAGGACCCAAAGGTCTGCGCGTTTCTGCGTCGCGCAGACATAAGTGGCCAGAAGCACTTTTCTTCAAAAAACAAACAGCACCATAGGGTTTGAACCGTTTCGGTCAATTTATGCAAACTAGTCACATAAACCGTACCGAACGCGAGAAGTGCATAACGGGTAAACAAATGAGTCATGAATAGGTTTCCTAAGTTAATATGCCTTAAATATGTTGTGATATCAGTAGGATACCTTCCATTATGCCCAAAATGAATTTAAACTCAATTTAAGCCCCGAAGGGGTATTTTGGTCATTTTAAAGGTTATAAAAGAGGTTAAACAATAATCTGAGATTCTGGAATTAAAAGATCAGTAAAAATATTTATTTTTATAAGTCATAACAGTAGGGTATTGCATATATGTGAAATTTATATTTTATAACCAAACTATGCACCGTATGGGCATTTTGGTAATTTCACATAAGCTTTAAAGGTCAAATTTGGAAATCTGAGTTTAAAACTTTTGCTTACTATTAAAGTATAGAAATTTACTTAAAACATCAGTAGGTATTTAGTCTTATATGTTAAAAATGGTTTTAATACATACTATGCGTTTAAAACGCGTAAAAATCGGTTTTAAGCGATTTTCGGGTTAAAATAGGAAATCTGAGTTTTTGATTAGTTTATAAAGTTCAAAATATTTTATTTATCATATCAAATCAGTAGCAAAAAGTTTGGTATCAAAATATTATATAAAACTCATTTTATTAGCAAAAAGGGTATAACCGACATTTACCGAATTAAGGCACGAACCCTATGTTATGCTCAGCTTAAAAATAATTAAAAATCTTCAAAAATCCCAAAATATTATATTACATCAGTGGGTAAAAAGTTTGGTGTAAAAATTTCGGTTTAGATAGGCTTTATGCTAATAATGCCATTTAATTAATAAAAACCTTTTTAATTACGATATTGAGCATAACTCCTAATCTAGATCTCAAACTGATGTGAAATTTTAAGGACATGTTTATAAATCAGTAACAAAGGTTTTTGTCCATTCATATTTGTAAAAATATCGTTTTATGGTTAAAAGGGCATAATGGTCAACATTTAAGCATATAACGGAAACATGCAAATGAATCGGATAAATTAGGATCCAAGTTGTATAATCTCATATTGTTATACTAATATGGAACATGGACCTAATGGAAGCCTGAGGCATTTCTAAAACAATCTAAATCGGGTCAGAACTGAAAGTCAAAGCAAAAGTCTACTTTTGCAACTTTCGGTTCCGAACCGAGCCTAAACTCAAAATTGTCGGGTTGAACATGCTTAGAGATGTTCTTACATTAATTACCAAGTTATACAAGTGGTAAAACAGGTTTCATGGCTTCTACATTGTTAATTATGTGTTTATTTCAAAATTAGCTTTCTGTTGACTTTTTATAATTAAGTTTGACCCGACAATTGACCTAGTTAGAGTGGGAATCAAAGGGTGCCCTTTTAAGGGTTTATTACCACATAATTACCAACTCATAGCCATTTTCAATTCAAAAATTGACTGGACCATTAGTGATTAATCACTAAGTCAAACCTTAATTACTATAAGTTTGACTTTTGGTCATTAGACTAATTAAAACTGAAATTAGGGGGTTAAGGACACTTACAATGGTCCTAAGCACGAATTTAGAACTTAAGGGAACTTGTGTGAAGATCAGAAAGCTCCAGAGAAGGTCTTGAAGTGAAATGAAGTGAGCAAGCAAAATGGTTGCAACATCAACTTCTTATATAGTGAGTTTATTTGCATGAGATCATTACACACAAGTCTAGGATTGATCCCAGATGAATCCAAGTGTCCCCTATGCATGAAAAATTGTTGGCCAAGTTCCTAAATTCCAAAACCATGCTTCAATGGCGGTGTAACCTGCTGTAACAGGCAACTGTCCATTTTAAACTGCCAGCGACAGTCTTACGGACCGTAAGCAAAAAGCCTTACGGTCCGTATCCAATTCTTACAGACCGTAAGCTCAAACTGATGCGGTCCGTAACCGACCTTGAACTGCATCGCCCAGCTATACTCCTTGCGGACCATAAGCCTAAGCCCATACGGTCCGTATCCGATGACCAGAAGACAAAAACTTGTAAACTTTTAGAAACTTTTAGGTTTTGACCATGCAATCTTCATAACCTCGAATCTTATGTCTTCTTTTCAGTAGAGGGACCATATAGACAGGCCTTGCATGTCCTTGCATGTCCTTGCATGTGTTGCCATGCACTTGAGAGTTCTTGGACTTATTCAAGAAGGCTTTTAAATGAAGTTTTGTCGTAAATGCACATAGAATCCCATTTTTTGCAATTTGAATTATTTGCCACATTAGTTAACCGGATTTGAATGTACATCAGATATTTATAAAATATAATAAGGTTTGGGATTTATAAAAAGGTCACTCAGAGGTATTAATTAACATGTTGACACTTTTTAATCCTACCATACATCTTTCAACTTGATCCGGGTTTATAACACGTTTACTTTCCATGACACGTGTCTTTATAATATTGGTCGTTATTTTACGAGGTGTTACATCCTCACCCCCTTAAAAGAAATCTCGACCTCGAGATTTACTAGAATAAATGAGGGTACTTTTGCTTCATTGTGGACTCTACCTCCCACGTATACTCAGGACCTCTACGGGCATCCCATTTAACCTTCACGATCGGTACATGCTTCTTTCGAAGCTTCTTAACCTGTCGATCCTCGATCGATAAAGGTTTCTCAACAAACTTTAAGCTCTCATCAATATGCATATCTTTATGCGACATTGCTAGCGAATCATCAGCTAAGCATTTCTTCAAGTTGCAAATGTGGAACACATTATGAATTCCACTGAGCTCTTCAGGCATGTTTAATTTATAAGCCACTGTTCTGACACATTCGATGATCTCGAATGGTCCTATGTATCGCGGACTTAACTTGCCTTTCTTACCAAAACGCATTACCCCTTTCCATGGTGATACCTTAAGTAACACTTTGTCACCTACCTCGAATTTTAGAGGTTTACGCCTTTTGTCTGTGTAGCTTTTCTGCCCATCCCTGGCAGCTTTAAGACGATCTCTTATCTGTACAATCTTATATGTCATCTCCAGGACTATATCAGGTCCTATTAGTTGGACATCTCCAACTTCTGCCCAACAAACGGGCGTTCTACACTTTCTTCCATACAAAGCTTCGAAAGGTGCAGCTTGAATACTTGAATAATAGCTATTATTGTATGAAAACTCGATCAGTGGAAGATGATCATCCCAACTTCCACCTAGATCAATGACACAGGCTCTTAACATATCCTCCAGTGTCTGAATTGTACGCTCACTTTGACCATCCGTATGAGGATGATATGCAGTGCTGAAGTTCAATCGAGTACCCAACGATTGCTAAAAACTCTTCCAAAAGTGAGATGTGTATCTCGTATCCCTGTCCGAGATAATAGACACTGGCACTCCGTGGAGAGATACAATCTCATCCACGTATAGCTGAGCTAGCTTATCTGAGTTGTGTGTTTCCTTAATAGGTAGGAAGTGGGCTGACTTAGTCAACCTGTCAACTATGACCCAAATAGTATCATTTCCTCGCTTTATCTTTGGTAACTTGGTGATAAAAATCCATAGTCACCATTTCCCATTTCCAGGTGGGAAGTTCAGGCTGTTGTAGCAAACCTGACGGCTTCTGATGTTCTGCCTTAACTTGAGCACATGTCAGACATTTGGCCACATAAGTGGCTATAGACTTCTTCAAGCCTATCCACCAATAATTTGCCTTCAAATCCTGGTACATTTTGTCACTTCCAGGATTAACAGAATATTTGGAACTATGGGCTTCCTGAAGGATCACTTCCCTAAGTCCTCCATAGATTGGAACCCATATCCATCCATTCAGTCTTAGGATCCCATCCTTGCCATATGATAACTGTTCTGCAGTGACTCCCAGTTTTTCATTTGGATAGTTAGCTTCTAATACAGCTTCCTTCTGCGCGGCTAGCAGTCTTTCATTCAAACTGTTCTTTAATTCAATGCTCTTGGCATTAATTCTTATGGGCTTAACCCTTTCCTTCCTACTTAAGGCATCGGTGACTACATTCGCCTTGCCTGGATGGTATCAGATTTCACAATCATAGTCATTTAAAGTCTCCATCCATCGACGATGTCTCATGTTTAAGTCCTTCTGATTAAACAGATGTTGAAGGCTCTTGTGATCATAATAGATCACACACTTGGTACCATACAAATAATGCCTCCACAGTTTGAGTGCAAACACAACGGCACCCAACTCCAAATCATGGGTGGTGTAATTCTTCTCGTGCACCTTTAGTTGTCGGGAAGCATAGGCAATGACCTTGCCTTTCTGCATGAGCACACACCCCATACCAGTGTGTGATATGTCGCAGTATACTACAAATTCCTCTATTCCATCAGGCAATGTCAACACAGGTGCATTGCTCAACTTCTGCTTGAGAATTTCAAAGGATTCTTGCTGCTTAGGACCCCAGTCAAACTTGATGTTCTTGCGGGTTAGTGAAGTTAGGGGTGCTGCAATCCTTGAGAAGTTTTCAATAAAATGCCTGTAATATCCTGCCAGACCCAAAAAGCTACGAATTTCTGTGGGCGTCTTCGTCTCTTACCAATTCATGATAGCTTCAATTTTAGCGGGATCCATCTGGATACCACACTCACTAACCACATGTCCAAGGAATTGGACTTCTCGAAGCCAAAACTCACACTTTGAAAACTTGGTGTAGAGCTTTTCTTGCTGAAGGAGTTTAAGAATACAACGAAGGTGCTTCTCATGGTCGGCCTGGTTCTTTGAATAAATAAGAATGTCATCAATGAAGACGATGACAAACTTGTCCAAGTAGGGTTTGCAAACGCGATTCATGAGATCCATGAACGCTGCTGGTGCATTAGTGAGCCCGAAAGGCATCACCAAGAACTCGTAGTGACCATAACGAGTCCTAAATGCAGTCTTGTGTACATCTTCATCTCTAACCTTCAGCTGATGGTAGCCTGACCTTAAATCGATCTTGGAGAAGTAACTTGCTCCTTGAAGCTGATCGAACAGATCGTCGATCCTGGGTAATGGATATCTGTTCTTGATTGTAACCTTATTAAGCTCGCGATAATCGATGCATAGACGCATCGACCCATCCTTTTTCTTCACAAACAGGATTGGTGCTCCCCAAGGAGATGAGCTAGGTCTAATAAATCCTTTTGCCAACAATTCATCCAGTTGAGTCCTTAACTCTTTCATCTCAGTTGGTGCCAACCTATAAGGTGCTCTTGCAACGGGCACTGCTCCAGGAATAATGTCGATTCTGAACTCTACTTGCCTATCTGGTGGTAAGCCAGGTAGTTCTTCAGGGAATACTTCTGGATATTCAGAGATGACAGGGATGTCTTCAATCTTGGTCTTTGGTTCATCAATGGTCACCTGTGCCATATAAATGACACAACCCTTCTTCAAACACCTTGACGCTTTAAGCATAGACACCTGCTTGGGCAATCCATACTGAGTGTCTCCCTGTATGGTAAGTGGCTCACCATACGGAGTCTTGATCACCACTTGTTTCTTGTCACAAACAATCTGGGCTTGGTTATGAGATAACCAATCCATGCCTATCACTATGTCGAAACCAGCTAATTTCAAAGGAAGCAAGGATAACAGAAAGGAGTGGTTCCTAATGGATATAAAACATCCATCTAACATAGTTGAGGCAGTTTCTATGGTACCATCGGCCATTTCTACTTCATATTTTATGCTTAAGGTTTTAACAGGCAGATTTAGCAACTTACAAAACTTATCATCAACAAATGACTTATCCGCACCCGAATCAAACAATACCCTTGCATAAACATCATTTATAAGGAAAGTACCTGTTATCACATTATCATCCTGAACTGCCTCCCGTGCATCCATTTGAAAGACCCTTGCATTGGTCTTTTTGGCTTCTTCAGGCTTTTTGGCATACTTAGGGTAGTTGGACTTGATGTGCCCCTTCTCGTTACAGTTATAGCACGTCGCATCCTTTATTTTCTTGCAGTCTAACGTCTTGTGCTCACCTAACTTGCAAATCCCACAAGCCCTGGGCTGTGATTGGGATTTCCATTCGTACCTGCATTTTCCCAGATGTCGTTTCTTGCAAATTTTACACTTGGGCTTTTCACCCGACTGCTGATCATCCTTTCTAAATCCGGAACTCTTCTTGTGGTCCGAGTTCCCTTTGTGCTTCTTGTCTGAACGGTGTGAGTTATCATCCTCATGTTTTCTCTTCCCAGCATCTGAATTCCTAAGCGATCTCTGCCTGACTGCATCAAGGGTAAGAGACAATGATAAATCAGCTACTGACCTAAAGGTAGTAGGTCGGGATGCCTTCACACTGGCTTTGATCTTCGGGGCTAAACCCCCAATGAAACGAGCTATCCGTTTTGGTTCCGGTGTTACTAAGTATGGAACCAATCGAGACATTGTATTAAAACTTGTAAGGTATGCCTGACAGTCCAAATTCTTCATCACCAATGTCAGGAAGTCAGTCTCGATCTTCTCAACCTCATGTTGAGGACAGTAATTCTCTTTGGCAAGAGCAACAAATTGATCCCATGTCAGATTGTACAACGGGATCTTTCTAGTAGCTTGGATCAGAGACCTCCACCAAGCTAGAGCTTCACCCTTGAAAGATTGTGACACATACTTCACAATATCTCGCTCTGCGCATCCACTAATATCAACTACCGTATCCATCTCGTCTAACCACGTCATGCAATCGATGGCTCCTTTTTCCCCAGTGAAGTCCCTGGACTTGCAGGAGACAAAATACTTATAAGTACATGTTCTTGATCGTGGCTCCTTATCTAATACAATTTTCTTAGATGGAACACTACGCTGATTTGAAGAGTGTCGGTCATCATCCTTCTTTGACTCATGGGCTATAGATGGTGGCTTGCTATGAGCCTCAGAGTGAGTCTTAGGGTGAGATTTGGAATGAGGTGTGGATAGGGTCCTGCTTCGAGTCCCGCTAGATTCATTAAATTGCCGATCCATGGCTTTGGTGCTAGCATTATCAATTAATGCTTGCAGTTCCGCACCGGTCACATTGATCCTGGTAGTATCATGATTTTCTCGAGGGTGACTGTTGACTTCTTCAGATTCTGCCATGTAGCTTGATTGCAACATAAAATTGACGACAATGATTTATTCAGGAGTTTAATATAGAATTGTCTTTTATGGCAATTCATCAACCATGGTACTTATAAACCATATTGGTTAATTTAAATTATATTTTATCCCAATTATAAACTTATTGAGGATAATTGAGTGGCATACAAAAGGCCTAGTCACAAGGACAAATTAAATTAATAAATCATGATTTTATAGAATCAAAGCATTAAGGTTTGAACATAGTTCGTTACCTTTTCTTGACAGGGAGTCGTAGACTACAACTGTCTTTTGTCTTATATGACAATGAATATGGCCCGTAGGCATTACATCGCTAATGGATGTTTAATTAATAAGGAAAGGATTTGAATAAAAATCCAATATAAAGATGGCTTATGTGATTTTTTCGAATCACATTTGCCAGGAATGTTAACATGTTTTCAGATGTTAACAAGGATCTGAATCTTAATAAGGAACTATCATCATGGCCCTATCTTAATATGACATATGGGCTAGGTTTTGTCATTAAGATTTTATTTAATCATGGTAGATCTTATAAAAGGAATGATATTTTTATTTATTTCATATATTATTTTCAATCATATAATGATAATTAAAATTCATTACATTCCATAATTAATTAAAAGAGTACATGAATGCCCTAAACGGGACTTAACAGAAAAAGACTTGCCCACGCAGGGGCTAAACTGGAAGTACAAGTCCTCGCAGGGACTAAATACAGAAATAGATGTCCACGCAGGGACTTGATTGAAACAAGGAAATTACAATACAATAAATAAATAAGGAATCTTCAAAAATCCTTTTTCTTCTTTCCCTTGATTAAATTCGCCAGACCTTTGAGAAATCCTCGGTGGTTCCTACGCTCTTCTTGAACCTCCCGCTCCACCTGGCTCAACCTTTGGAGAATCTCCTGTTGTTGCTGTGGCGGTATCAATGGCGGCTGCGGTGGCTGCTGATGTGGAGGTTGAGGAGGTGGTGGGTGTTGGTACCCATAAGCTGGGTATCCAATCCCCCAGGGAGCTCCATAGGGCCCCTCGGGATTAAAAGCATTGTAGTTCGCCGCTACAAGGTATGGGTCAGCTTCGGCGTAGTTGTAGTTGGTATGGGCTGGCTGCTCGAAGGGGTTATACACCACTGAACCGGCGTAAGAAGGAATTGGGTTATCGAAACCCATTGGTGGTGGTGCGACTGGCGCAGAGTCCACCTCAGAAACGGGGTTTGAAGGCCCACCCATCTGTGGGTCTTCATATAGTGGCGAGTAATGACTGCCACTGGAAGGTTGAGGGGTGCTGATACGAATTCCCCCTCGCACGGACATCCGTGCGTTTGTTCTTCTTCGCCTCGGTGGCTCCGGAGGCGGCTGCTGTACTGGCGGCGGTGGCGGTGGAGTGACCGCTATAAAACGTGAATCCTCAGAGGGATCTTGTTGCTGCTGCTGCTGAGGCTCTGAGTGGTAGGAGGGAGTAAACACCCAGTCGTATTGGGCAAATCTTGCCTCATAGTTGTCTGGACCGCGATAAGGCGATCCGTGAAAAGACGACCCATCAGAAATCTCTATGGGATGCATGGGCGTCCCAGATGGTGGCTCGGCAGGATCTGTGTCTTCATCCATGTCCATGTTTTGATCACCGGAGAAGTGATCTTCGGGTCCCAATGGGTTAAAACCCACTGGTTCTTCAATTAGGTTTGCCGGGTTAAACCGGCCTTGGAAATAGGGTGTTGGGTCATTGAAAGAGTGATGAGAGTTTGAGCGTTGGAGAGGGATGAAGGAGTGATGTGAGTTGTGGGGCTCGTTCTCCGACTGCGGCCCAAACGAATGGTGGTAGGAGGGTGATGAACTTAGCGAGACAGATCGCCTCGCGGGCTCCAAATAGGTCCTCCAATCCTCCTGAGGACTTGTGCTCATGGTTACTGATGGGGTTCGCCGGTGAGAAGGTCCGGCTTCATGGTCGTGGCTGGTAAATGGGGCTTTGCCTCGTCCTCTTCTGAACCTTGGTGGCATTTTGTTGAACCTGTCAAAATAAACAAAAGAATAACAAAGGAAACAATAAAGACAAAATAAAATAAATTAGGATTTGTCCTAAGTTCTTTGTCTAGACTCGGAAGTCGAGGAATGTGCAATTGTGTCAATGAGATTAAACACAAAAGGCTAGTGTTTAATTCACTCAATGTTGGCTCTGATACCAACCTGTCACACCCCGATATTTCCACATATTACCGGTGGGGAGTATCGTGACGTAGTTGATATCATCATAGACAAATTATCACAGTTTAATACACAGCGGAAGTCGAAAGATAAAAACATTACAAACCGATGAAACGTAATATCAAATATTACAAAAACGGTTGTAAGAGATCCACAGGCGGATCAAAGATAAAAGGAACATTGTTCAACATATTCTTAACATCTAAGCTTGCAAGACTCTTTATTGATGCTAGGAGAAGCCAGCCTATTTCGATTAGTACCTGCACTTAACCTTTTTGGGAAAATACGTCAGTTTTCACTGGTAAATACAATTAACCGACTCATTTTGAAAACATTTATGAAAATTGATTTAAATGCACAAGGCACAAAATATCTTTTATAACTTGGGATAATTATTTAAACATAAACTTGTAAAAGAATTACATATTTGTTATACGTTCAGTAGCCCGGGCTGAATACCAAGTTAAAGATTAATAGACACACCACATAATATAATCCCGCAGCGAGCTATTCTCGAACAAGCGGTTATATCTTTTTATATACGCACTGGCAGGTGTATGCCTACACCCCGTGCTTAGGTCGTGGCCATTTCAATGAATGATGCCAAGGATATCCGGGACATGGTCATTAACCCCCCAAAGGCTTTAAGCAAACAAAATAGTTTAAACGGGTCATCTCAATAATTTAACCTTTATATGATTAAAAATTCAATGCCTGACCAAGCGGTATTTTATATACCGTACCCCAAGCCCGTATAAGGGAAAATAAGTTAAAAGTATTTACCTGAGCAAATATTCAAATTTATCTCAACCGTATTCAATCAGCAAGTGTAGATAGCTTTTACTGGGCTCCTAAATCTGGAACGAAGGTTTTAATAACCTATTAGATTCCTAACGGGTCTTAATTAAGTCTAAACTTAGACATGTTAGTTTTAAAGGAAGATATACGGTTCAGAACGCAAGATTAAGCGCAGACCGGATTAGAATGTGATTTAGACCCGACAAGTTTGGAGACTTGTATAATATGGGTAAACTAATGCACATTCTGGATTTTGAGGTAAAAATGATAGGGTTTGACCCGTTTCGGTCAATGTATGCAAACTAGTCACATAAACCGTACCAAACGCGAGAAGTGCATAACGGGTAAACAAATGAGTCATGAACAGGTTTCCTAAGTTAATATGCCTTAAATATATTGTGATATCAGTAGAATACCTTCCATTATGCCCTAAATGAATTTAAACTCAATTTAAGCCCCGAAGGGGTATTTTGGTCATTTTAAAGGTTATAAAAGAGGTTAAACATTAATCTGAGATTCTGGATTGAAAAGATCAGTAAAAATATTTATTTTTATAAGTCATAACAGTAGGGTATTGCATATATGTGAAATTTATCTTTTATAACCAAACTATGCACCGTAGGGGCATTTTGGTAATTTCACATAAGCTTTAAAGGTCAAATTTGGAAATCTGAGTTTAAAACTTTTACTTGCTGTTAAAGTATAGAAATTTACTTAAAACATCACTAGGTATTTAGTCTTATATGTTAGGGTAAATTACATTTTTGTCCTTTATGTTTGTAGCGGGCTGCAATGGATAACCTTTAACTTCAATAATTACAGTCATAGTCCTTTATTTGGAAAACTCATTACACTCTACGTCCTTTGGCCCTAACCATGTTATAATTTTCAGCTAAATATAACATGTGCATTACACATTAGTGTACTTTAGTCATTTTAGAAATATCTTTAACAAATATATATATATATATATATATATAATGATAAACCCCTTTTGCTCCTAGAAAACCCACATCCTCTTTTTCTTCATTCTTCTGTGCTTACCCACCACCACCACCTGTCACCACACCACTATCCACCCTCACACCACCTATCGCCATCACCAGTCTAGCACCACCAACTCTACGCTGCTGAAGCTGACACCAAGGATTACAAACTCTTCAGCTGTATTCAGGTTCGAATACCCAGTTGAAATCACTTGACAACACGCCCCCCGGTGCCGGAAATTCCACAAGATTCTTCACCATAGAAGCTCCGCCGATGATTTTGAATACCCATTTGCCCCTTTTGCGTAAATCACACAGCTTTCCTCTTGAATCTGAAGATTTTCCGGTAAAAAATAAAAAAATATTGGAGGTGTTAACTTTTATGGAGTCTTCCGACCAACTCGGCGAGGGGAATTCCAGACGAAAGTGAAGATCTTTTTCAGCAAAAATGAATCTTTTTCATGTAAAGTTTGTTTTTTATGACTTGGATATCATCATTGAACACCTTTAGTGAAAAAGAGTTTCACTCAATTGAGACATTATTCAGCACACACCCAAAAGGGTGTCTACTAATTGTTTCAAACTCAATGGATTCAAATAAAGGAAGACAAATTCTAAAACCCTTTTTGGAAAAAAGGTTTTAGAGTAACCGCGATTTCGCCTGATTTAAAGTATTTGTTCAAAAACACAGTGGCATAACCTTGGTTCATGAAGTTAACCAAAGGTGATCTTGATGTTGGTTATGTGCCATTAGGCCAAAATTTATCGAATTTGTTTCGGCTTTGTTTGTTGTATAAGTTTGGTGGTGTTTATATGGATACTGATGTTATGATGTTGAAAAGCTTCTCTAAGTTAAAGAATTCAATAGGTACACAAACTTTGGATTTGGGTTCAAAGAATTGGAGTCGGTTGAATAATCTAGTTATGGTGTTTGATAAAATGCATCTGTTAGTTTACAAGTTTATTGAAGAATTTGCATTAATTTTCAATGGTAACAAATGGGGTGACAATTGTCCTTATTTGGTTTCAAGGCTTTAAGGTAGACGAAGAAGGGGTGATGGTGCGGTGGTGGTGGTGGTGGTGGTGGTGGTGGTGGGTAAGTGGAGAAGAAGGAAGAAGGGGATGTGGGTTTTGAGGCTTTGTGGGAGAGAAAGGGGTTTTTATATATTTTTTTTATTTGTTAACGATATTTCTAAAATGACTAAAGTACCCTCATGTGCAATGCACATGGCATATATTAACTGAAAATTATAACCTGGTTAGGGCCAAAGGACGTAGAGTGTGATGAGTTTTCCAAATAAAGGACTATGACTGTAATTATTGAAGTTAAAGGTTATCCATTGCAACCCGCTACAAACATAAAGGACGAGAAGTGTAATTTACCCTATATGTTAAAAATGGTTTTAATACATACTATGCGATTAAAACGGGTAAAAATCGGTTTTAAGCGATTTTCGGGTTAAAATAGAAAATCTGAGTTTTTGATCACTTTATAAAGTTCAAAATATTTTATTTATCACATCAAATCAGTAGCAAAAAGTTTGGTATCAAAATATTATATAAAACTCATTTTATTAGCAAAAATGGTATAACCGACATTTACCGAATTAAGGCAAGAATCCTATGTTATGCTCAGCTTAAAAATAATTAAAAATCTTCAAAAATCCCAAAATATTATATTACATCAGTGGGTAAAAAGTTTGGTGTAAAAATTTAGGTTTAGATAGGCTTTATGCTAATAATGTCGTTTAATTAATAAAAACCTTTTTAATTACGATATTGAGCATAACTCCTAATCTAGATCTCAAACTAATGTGAAATTTTAAGGACATGTTTATAAATCAGTAACAAAGGTTTTTGTCCATTCATATTTGTAAAAATCTCGTTTTATGGTTCAAAGGGCATAATGGTCAACATTTAGGCATATAACGGAAACATGCAAATGAATCGGATAAATTAGGATCCAAGTTGTATAATCTCAGATGGTTATATTAATATGGAACATGGACCTAATGGAAGCCTAAGGCATTTCTAAAACAATCTAAATCGGGTCAGAACTGAAAGTCAAAGCAAAAGTCTACTTTTGCGACTTTCGGTTCCGAACCGAGCCTAAACTCAAAATTGTCGGGTTGAACATGCTTAGACATGTTCTTACATTAATTACCAAGTTATACAAGTGATAAAACAGGTTTCATGGCTTCTACATTGTTAATTATGTGTTTATTTGAAAATTAGCTTTTTGTTGACTTTTTATAATTAAGTTTGACCCGACAATTGACCTAATTAGAGTGGGAATCAGATGGTGCCCTTTTAAGGGTTTATTACCCACATAATTACCAACTCATAGCCATTTTCAATTTGAAAAATGACTGGACCATTAGTGATTAATCACTAATTCAAACCTTAATTACTATAAGTTTGACTTTTGGTCATTAGACTAATTAAAACTGAAATTAGGAGGTTAAGGACACTTACAATGGTCCTAAGCACGAATTTAGAACTTAAGGGAACTTGTGTGAAGATCAGAAAGATCCAAAGAAGGTCTTAAAGTGAAATGAAGTGAGCAAGCAAAATGGTTGCAACATCAAGTTCTTATATAGTGAGTTTATTTGCATGAGATCATTACACACAAGTCTAGGATTGATCCCAGATGAATCCAAGTGTCCCCTATGCATGAAAAACTGTTGGCCAAGTTCCTGAATTCGAAAACCATGCTTCAATGGCGGTGTAACCTGCTGTAACAGGCAACTGTCCATTTTAAACTGCCAGCAACAGTCTTACGGACCGTAAGCAAAAAGCCTTGCGGTCCGTATCCAATTCTTATGGACCGTAAGCTCAAACTGATGCGGTCCGTAACCGACCTTGAACTGCATCGCCCAGCTACACTCCTTGCGGACCGTAAGCCTAAGCCCATACGGTCCGTATCCGATGACCAGAAGACAAAAACTTGTAAATTTTTAGGTTTTGAGCATGCAATCTTCATAACCTCGAATCTTATGTCTTCTTTTCAGTAGAGGGACCATATAGACAGGCCTTGCATGTCCTTGCATGTGTTGCCATGCACTTGAGAGTTCTTGGACTTATTCAAGAAGGCTTTTAAATGAAGTTTTGTCGTAAATGCACATAGAATCCCATTTTTTGCAATTTGAATTATTTACCACATTAGTTAACCGGATTTGAATGTACATCAGATATTTATAAAATATAATAAGGTTTGGGATTTATAAAAAGGTCACTCAGAGGTATTAATTAACATGTTGACACTTTTTAATCCTACCATACATCTTTCAACTTGATCCGGGTTTATAACACGTTTACTTTCCATGACACGTGTCTTTATAATATCGGTCGTGATTTTACGAGGTGTTACACAGAGTCTTGCAAGCTTTTAATACTTAAAGTCTGTTGAACAACATTTTACTTTCTGTTTTAGATCCGCATGTGGATCCATATTCAACCGTTGTGTAATATTTTATTATACTTTCGAATTCGGTTTGTAATATTATTTTAGACTTCCGCTGTGCATTAAACTGTGATTATTGACCATGATGATATCAACTACGTCACGATACTCCCCACCGGGCCCACCGGTAATACGTGGAAATATGGGGGTGTGACACCAAGAGACATAATCTTGTCTGAAATTTGTTAGATTATAACAACTTTCAACATATATGTCCGAATTTGTTGGATCTTGACTTCTCTTAACTTTGGACTTTGACCAGAACTGATAAAGCACAGTACCCGACGAGAACTGCACTTACAAACTCCCCCTAAACTGTTGCTATTAGTTCTGTTTGGCATTGATAATCTTCAGTCACTGGATGTTGCGCTTACAAGACCTATGATTGATTATGATGAGACGTATTCTCCAAGGGTGGATGCATTGACTTTCCAATATCTTATTAGTCTGGTAATATAAAGAGAGAATTGATATTCGTCTTATGAATGTTATGTATCACTTGATACTGAAAGTTCACATGAAAGTCCTGAAGGATTAAATTATGTAAGTCATGTAAAGTAAGTTCTCGAGAACAATGTGATCATTGTATGCATACTCAGATTTGAATACATTGTGATTATTTTACATGTTGGATATAGTTGAAACTCCTGATGGGTTTCTTAAAGTAATTAAGTGCATAGAAGGTTAATTAAAACATCTTAACGATGTAATTCTTGTGCACCAATAAACATATAGATAACTTGTACTCTGTGATTTTGATATCTCAATAAATAGTGTACACGTATGGTACAATATGGATTTTGGAGATAAAAGCAAGTGTTCATGACATTTTTGCATATAATATAGATATCTATGTGTTAAACGGGCAAATTTATGTGCAAAACTTTTAAAGAGTGAAAGCACATGCATATTTGGATAAGATGGAAAGAATTCCCTCATGGGTTGATAATGCTAGAAGCATTAATGATGTCAAAACCTCAAGAACGTATTATATGAAGTTGACAAAATACGTATGGACTAGTCGAGACGAGTGTTGTACAACTTGAGATATTCGGATAAAGAGGGATATAAGTTTGATTAAATTAGCCATGTTCTATCAAAATTCTACTATTAAAAGTTCACCATAATCGCAATTTACAGTAATGATATCTAGGCATCATCGAGAGAAATTGTCGAGCTTTTAGAGGGAGAATTTTTTAATGATGTTGGCACGGTCTAATTATTACTCGAACTGTAGTTTGAGTATATATGTAATTATATTTTACCAATCCCTCAAGTGCATCTAGAAGATGATGCTTGGATATTTTAGTATGGACATAGTTGAACCTTAAATTACGTTAAAAGTTGTAAGTCATTTGTTATAAGAAATGTCTATAATCATCTCCTACCAAAGTAGAGATTCTCATTCTAGAAGTATCACCGTTAAATGCATAAGTGCATTAATATGTTTTGCTAGCTATGTATGATTATAATATCTTTCACTTGAGCTTATTGTTATGATAAAACCTTTGTCAAGCGAAGAGATATTGAAATGAGTTCAAAGAAATATTTCAGGTATAAACGATATTTGATTATATTTTACTAACCCATCAAAACAAGTTTGATTAGTCTTGTAGATGCAGGAATCTAACAAAACACAGTCGTGAACATATGATATTTTTTGGAAGGAGACACCTAAAGTCTCATTAGAAGATTATACAACATTGCTCAACATAAAGGATTGCACATTAAGGGATCAAGCGACAAATCATTGGCTACAAAAGCTTTGTTCGACTTTCAAGGAAAATGGACACACGTCACTCAAAGGATACATGGTAAAATGAGGGAGAGACTTTCAAGTTGCACTCTTTTTCCCTTGACTAAGTTTTGTCCCATTGGGTTTTCTTAGTAAGGTTTTTAATGAGGCAACATACCTGATCCAGAAGTATCAGAATAAGAAAATACGCGCTGCACTTTTTTTCCCTTAGCTGAGGTTTTATCCCACTGGGTTTTCCTAGCAAGGTTTTTAATGAAGCAGCATCTCAAAAAGTATTAAGTTGATAACCAAGAGGGAGTGTTATGAATATATTTATTATTAATGTGGTTATTAACGCCTAAAATAGATTAGGCTTGTTCTACAAGTTTTCCTCTATTATATATAGTCTTTTGTACCTCTTGTAATAGACACATCAATCAATAATATTAATCTCTCTATTAGGGCTGTAAACGAACCGAACGAACACGAACAAGGCTTTGTTCGTGTTCGTTCGTTAAGGATATAAATGTGTTCACGAACGGTTCATGAACACTTACCGAACGAGATTTTATGTTCGTGTTCGTTCATTAAGGAAATGAGTGTGTTCGCGAACGGTTCACGAACACAAATAAATTTGGCGAATGTGACGAAGGATAAAGGTGGATGGCCTAGAGAGTAGCACTAGAACTTGAATTCCGTATTGTGGAACGGATGTCAATCGTATTCGTCGATGTAAATAATAATAAATGAAATGGAAATGGTGCATAAACAAGGTTAAATAGGGTTTTTTCAGTTTAATTTTTAGGGTAAAAAAATAAATATAAGTTTAATTATATAAAAAGTATAGATAAAATATACGAAAGTACGAAAATCTTTCATTAAAAGACAAACATGCGAACATAAACGAACGCAAATGAACGAATGTTCACGAACACGTTCACGAACACCTTACCGAACGTTCACGAACACAATTGAACGAACGAGACATTTGTTCATGTTCGTTCATTTAACTAATCGAACGAAATTCCTTGTTCGTGTTCGTTCGTTTATTAAACGAACGAACATAAACGAACTTCCCGCCAAACGGTTCACGAACTGTTCGCTGAACGTTTGGTTCATTTACAGCCCTACTCTCTATCCTTGTTATTCTCTCCTCCTTTTTTTTTTTTTTTTTTTCACGGAAAAACTCTAGTTTTCTTTTCATTTTGTTTGAACTCGAAAACACGGTTTCACTTCGTTTGTTAACAAGCCATCACCTTCTCTTCGATTTTCTTTCCCCAAAGTTTACGCAGGTCCGAAAGACAATGCGATTTTCATGCACTCCCCCTCCATTCACAAAACCAAAATCAACTTGCAACCCTACGTCAATTCTTGGGCTTCTTCGATAATATGGATTATTACTATTGACCCATGATCAATCTTGTTAAGGTTTTGTTATCTGTTTTCTTAATAATCATGTGATTCTTGATGGTAAAAATCCAATCTTGCCATTCTTTTTCTTTCTTGAAATCTTATGTGAATAGATCATTTCAGACATTAATTCATCTGGGTTGGTTGTAATTCGCCAATTCATGCCAACAATCTGTCTGATTGTTTAATCTTGATTGATACATTTCAAGATTTGCTCAACTCGAATGAAAGATGTCGACTTTCGAGGGTGTCTTTGTGAATGATCAATGGCTGCAAAGCCAGTTTACGCAAGTCGAGCTTCGTAAACTTAGAACCAAAGTATGACATTTCATGTTTATACCTTTGTTCATTGATTTGATATGAATCTAGATGTTGATTGATTCGCATATAGTTTGTTTCAGCAAGAAATGAATCTGGGACAGTCACAATACAGGATTTGCCGCCGGTTTTGGCAAAACTAAAGCCCTTTAATGAGGTAGCAAGCCAGGATGAAGTTAACCGAATGCTAAGCGACTCATATTCTAACTTGGCCAAAGAGTTGGATTTCGAGGGCTTCCTTCGGGTGAGTGGATCAACTATAGACAGTCTAGTTCGTTTAAAGGGTGTTTGGCATTGCGTTTTCAAGTTGCGGATAATCAATATATATAGTGTTATTCGCATTTAGAACGCAATGCCAAACACCTCATATTTCTTTAAGTGATGAAAAGACGAAAGGGTTTTTTTTTAACTTTTTTATATAATTACAGGTATATCTGAATTTACAATCTCGAGCAAGTGCGAAAATGGGAACTTCAAAAACTTTCAGAACGACTTCATCGTTTGTGAAATCGGGGACAACTCTCCTTCGCCACAGCATTAGCGAAACAGAAAAGGCTTCATATGTTTCTCATATTAACAACTATCTTGGAGAAGATAAATTTTTGAAGCAATTTCTTCCTTTAGACCCTGCTACCAATGCTTTATTTGATCTTGCTAAAGATGGAGTCCTATTATGGTATTACTAATTACTAATAATTCAAATGTTCGACTATATATTCGTTTGTTTAACAAGAGTTATGTTGATTGATACTCTTGTTTTTGTAGTAAGTTGATTAATGTGGCTGTTCCCGGTACAATAGATGAGCGAGCTATCAACACTAAAAAGGTTCTTAATCCGTGGGAACGAAATGAGAATCACACTCTTTGCCTTAATTCTGCAAAGGCTATAGGCTGCACCGTTGTCAATATTGGCACACAGGACTTGGCTGAAGGAAGGGTAAGTTGAGAACATGTGATCGTAAATGGGCGGGTCGAACGGGCTGGGTAACGGGTCAAAACACGGTCATTCTTGATACAAGTTGAAACGGGCTACGTTGGGTTGACCCAAAACCTTTTTTGTCCATAATTTTAGTACCTTATATAAATAAGACTTTGGGTGATTTCAACCTGTTTCCATATAAAGTAATTATTTTCTTGACATGTTAGATATGAAGCATAACCTGGTTCGTCGAAATTGGGCCACTTAAGCGAAGCAAAATAAAGTAACTCGTGAGATATTAAACTTAAGTTTTGTACCAACTTTTCTTTTGGTTCATGTTTGCAGCCACATCTATTACTCGGGTTGATATCTCAGATAATTAAGGTAATTTAGGGGATTATGTTTGTCAAATTAATTCAAGTTTTGTATTAGTATATATTTCTAACTTAATGTTGGCACTGCCAGATACAACTTTTGTCAACAGTCGATCTAAAGAAAACCCCTGAGCTCGCAGCAATGGTTGAAGATAGCAAGGTCGGATGGCTTGTTTGGTTGCTTACCGCCTTTTATCTATTTATTTATATAGTTTTATACGCGTGATTTACATCTCAACGCGATGTTAAATCTACAGGAAGCTGAAGAACTCATGGGTTTGGCACCAGAAAAAGTGCTTCTAAAATGGATGAACTTTCAGTTAAAGAAATCAGGCTACAAAAAAGAAGTTACAAACTTTTCATCTGATCTAAAGGTACTTGTTTATGATTAATATTAAAAATGCTGTATACACACACTTTTAGCTGATTTATCTAAGTCGCGTGTAGGACGGAGAGGCATACGCGCATTTACTTAACGTTCTAGCCCCAGAACACGGTACCACTAAAACTTTGGACACAAAAGATCCCACAGAAAGAGCAAAGTTGATTATTGAACAAGCGGAGAAATTGGACTGTAAAAGATATGTTACATCTAAGGATATTGTTGAAGGGTCCACAAATTTAAATCTCGCATTCGTTGCGCAAATATTTCAGCATAGGTGAGTCTAGCTACTTCTTTTCAAGTGTATAAAATATTAAAACCTAGATAAAATGTTTAAATATGAATCATATGTAACTTGAATAACAGGAATGGGCTTACTATAGATAAAACTAAGACTTCATTTGCGGAGATGATGACCGACGATGAAAGCACATCACGGGAAGAAAGATGTTTCAGAATGTGGATCAACAGTCTTGGAGTCGAAACACATATTAATAACGTGTGGGAGGATGTCAGAAACGGGTGAGCTTAAAATTAAAAAAAAAAAAAAGAACGCGTTTGCATGATAATGGATTAACGGTAAGCGATTATGATTTTCATACCTTTGAACTTTTTTTTTTTTTGCATTCAGATGGGTTCTTTTAGAAGTTCTTGACAAACTCGCTCCAGGGTCGGTTATGTGGAAGCAAGCAACAAAACCTCCAATTAAGATGCCGTTTAGAAAAGTCGAGAATTGCAATCAAGTTATAAGGATTGGGAAAGAATTAAATTTCTCGCTCATCAATATTGCTGGAGCCGACATTGTTTCAGGAAACAAGAAGCTTATAATAGGTTCGTTTTTTAAATGGACGTTCAATACAGAACCAATTTGAAAGTAGAGAAATGTGAGAAACGCACCAGTTACAACTACACATATTGCTTTAAATATGATACATAAGACAGTTTGTGCGGATGCCGCGGTTCTCTACTTAAAATCAGTTATGTATTGAATATTTGAGCGCACCCTTTCTTATATTAAACATGATCATATCTATCGACAAATGAATAAAATAACTAACTGTGTTTGGTCTTGTTCGCAGCATTCTTGTGGCAGTTGATGCGATTTAGCATGCTCCAACTTCTCAAAAATTTACGAACTCATGGTCAAGGAAAAGAGATAACCGATGCCGATATCCTCCAATGGGCAAACATGAAAGTCAAACAGTCAGGAAAAAGACAAATGGATAGCTTTAAGGTAATCTTGATATGGTTATCGCAGACCGGATAACAATGTAACCGCTTTCAGTCTGATTGTCTTGAGTAACCATCTTTATTTTCACCCATAAATGACTTCCAAAAATTCAATACAGGTTACCAGGTCAAACTTATAATGTTTTTATGTTTGTAAGTTTGTCCTTATTGACTTTTTTTCTGTCATGTTGCTAACAAGATAAAGGAATACCTGAAACTGAAATTTTGAAAAGTTGTTACCTTATTATGGGTGAGAAAGCAAAGATGATTACTCAAAAGACAAATCAGATAAAAAATAGTTTATCATAAGTCTTATTTTATGGATTTTTTTTTTTTTTAGGATAAACGACTATCAGACGGTATTTTCTTCCTCGAGCTTCTTAGTGCAGTGGATAAACGGGTTGTAAACTGGGGTCTTGTTACCAAGGGCGAGAACGGTAAATTTTCAAACTTTTATAGTTTTGACGCGTTAATCTTCAAACTATATGAAAGTAGAGCTCTTTAATTGTTGTTGAAATCACAGAGGAGGATAAGAAGTTAAACGCAACGTATATAATTAGCGTCGCAAGAAAGCTTGGATGCTCCATCTTCTTATTGCCTGAGGACATTCTAGAGGTAAAAAAAAATTACTCTTTCAAATCTAAAAAAATAACTGACTTCTTAAACAGCAATGAATTGAACTTCAAATATATGTTGACAGGTTAACCCGAAGATGATCCTGATTTTGACAGCAAGCATCATGTACTGGAGCTTGCTACAGAAGGCTAAGACTGAAGAAGAAGAAGATAGACCACCCGAAGAAGAAGCGAACGCAGTGATGGATGAAGCCGCTAGCGAAGATGGTAGCACCCAAGAGAAAGAAGAAACGGTTGAGAACGATAATGAATGATTGTGAAAACACAAGTGTAATATAAATTATTCGTATTAACAAGTAAATTTTGTTTTTTTTGGTATTAGAATTGTATTTGGCGAATGCATGTAAATTTTACTTGATTTTTTTTTCAACAACTTAACGCGTATGTGGTATTATTGATAAGTTCTAAAATATTTCAACATGTTAAAAAACAAAATTACTCATCATCAGCTACAGATTGTTCTTGTTGTGCAACCAACATAAGCATCTCAAGGCGTTTATCAAAAAGTAATGCACTTTCGTCTCTTGTATCGAGTTCTCCAGCTTCAACTTCCAGCCACTTTTCACGCAAATCATCTAGAACGTTCCCTTCTGTCATCTTCATTTCCGCTCCAGGAGCATTTGGAACAGTGGTACGAAGTGATGAATCACCAGATGGCGGTGGCAGCGTTAAAAGCATTGCTCTAAATTCCTTAGTATCTGCAAATGTCTCAAAGTTGCAGGCTATCATATCCAGACAATATTCCCGTATCTTCAAAACACCGTACCTACAACACAAGGTTTTGTCGTGATATTAAACTTCAGAATTGATAAAATAAGCACGGTAACGGTAACATACATGTCGGATAATATCAACCAGTGGCATAATTGTGAAGGAGGGACCATTTGTAGATGAGGTAGTAGAGCATCAGCAACCGCGCGCTTAAGAGGAAATAATAAGTATCTTGAAGCAGCATCAAACATTTCTTCAGCCTGCTCAATATATCAGTAAATGACCGTTTTTTAAGAGTTGAAAATTACATTTTTGACATTTTTGGTTTATTTTTTTAAATCTATAAAGATGTATGTAGAATACCTGTTCAGGGTTGATATCCTTCAAACCGTCAGTGTACCTGTGAAGAAGCAAAAGGACGTTACACAAAAATTATGTTTTTAAGTCCATTATACAAACAAATCGTAAATAAAGAAAAAGAAGCTTACATGTACTCTATCATCTTCTCAAAAGCTTCCATGCTAAGATCGTGTTCGTTAATAAGCGGAAGATTGTAATCAGGTAACCCATCTTTCCCTTCAAGAAAATCCTCCATACGCGATAATCTAGTTTTAAAGTATTCCGATCTTGAAGCCAAAATAACTTGATGACAACGAAAAACTTTATCATCAACTTTTATATTAACATCCGCAAGATCATCTTCAAATTCAAAACCATTTATTTTCATCGAACCAAATCGTGACACAAGATCATCTTCATGTTTTCCCTCTTGAATTGAATTATTAAGAGATATTTGAAGAACACGCGATAAGGCAGCAGGGAGACGATCTTCCTCAGGTAACGAACTACCCTGTAAAATATACCGTCGCTGGGAATTATCGATATCTTGTAACGATTTATAATCTGCGAACTTTTGATGCCTCACTTCTTTTTCTATAACCTTTTGTAATGATTCGCACTTACAAACTTTGCATATTCTAACGAGATCTTCCATGTCATCTACAGCGATCTCGAGTCTATCGGAGTAAAAGAAGTGAACAAGGCTGTAAAATGCAGGGTAAGATAACTTTTCTCTCGAGAATCTTATTTCTTTACGGTCCCTCCAATCGGTTTCAAACTTTTTCCTGAAGTAGGGTGACCTGGCACTCAAGATTACTCTATGAGCTTCGATTGGTCTTCCATGAAGATAAAATGTAACGTCTGGAGGGAAATAGCTGGGACTGGTTCCTCCGTTAGACAAATTACCTGTTCAGCGTTCATACCCACCTTCAAATTAGATATCAAGATTAACAATCAAGCAAAGATTAGTTCTTAAAGTGCAGATTATAACATACAAGAATCAAAATCGGACAGCTGATGATAAATCAACATGATTAACAATAAAGTTCCATTTTTTTTTAATAATCCATACTTAAAGTGCAGATTATAACATTCAAGAATCAAAATCAGACAGCTACCTAATGATAAATCAGAATGATTAACAATAAAGTTCTAATCTTTTTAACAATCCATACTTAAAGTGTAGATTACACCATTCAAGAATCAAAACCAGACAATTAGCTAACAATAAACCATCATGATCAACAATAAAGTTCTTTGTTTCTCAAACAATCCATACTCAAAGAATCAAAACCAGACAACTAACTAACAATCATAGTTATTAAAGGCGCTAGGCGCACTCAAGGCGCATGGGCCTCGTCTGGGGCCTAGGCGCAAAGCGCAAAAAAGCGAGCGCCTAAGAAAAATAAAGCGCATAATGAAATAAAATTAAAATATAGTATGTATTAGAAAAAGTAAAACTATTCTTCAAACAAAATAAACAAAATCTTTTATATAACACCTTATATCATCTCTTTAATACCAAAAGTTCTAAAATATTAGTGTAGAAAAGTAGTTTTCCTTGGATGAAAGTTGAAATCTGGCTAAAATCTTGTCAGAATTTAGAGAATTTGGCCGGAAACTCTCCGGAATCTAGGAATCGCGCCGGAATGTGCGTGATACGATCTCAGCAGGCCCAGTAGGCCCAATCCAGTGAAAACCCAATCCAATAGTTAGAGACAGAGAGCAGTTAGGGATGTGGGCTGAAATAGTGGAACGATTGTTAATTCACTTCGTGGGTATTAGAAATAGGGTTTTCAGTTTATTAGGGGTGGTCGATGTTTATGTTTTATTTCCCTGGTTCTATTCCAGTATTTGGAGAATTGCCATCTCGAATTGGCTAATTTGTATTTCAGTTTCAGTAATTTAATCAGTCAGTTTTTAGTTCCTATCAACTGGTTCCATTGCCGGGAAAATCATGGCGCCACAAACCCGGAGTAACCCCGATCCAAATCCATCAAACCCAGACCCTATGGTTGCTCAACTAGCGGCAATAGCATCTTCCATGGAGTCCCTGCAAAATGATGTTGCTGCCCTCAAAACGCAAGGCCAAAAGAAAAACAAATCACGCACCGAGTTCAACCAATTTGATGATGAAGAGTCCACTTGGGTCCCTACAACAAAATCGAATTTCCCAAATTCAGCGACGGTGATCCACAGGGGTGGACACTTAAGGCTGAGAAGTATTTCCGGTATTATAAAATACCAGAGGAGGAGAAGGTGGAATTGGCCTCCATGCATTTGGAGGGGGCTGCGTTAGACCTTTATTCCTGGTTATCTTCTGATCAGGAAATCGAATACCGGGAAGACCTTGTTTGCGCTCTACAGAAAAATTTTGGACCTGCTGAGTTTCAAAACCCAGACGAACACTTGTGTAGCATCCGACAAACCGGTACGGTGCAGGAATATCGCCAAGAATTTGCGAAGCGTTCTTCTCGAGTCACGAATTGGCCTGAGCACTGTCTTTTAGGGGTATTTCTAAACGGCCTCAAAGAGGACCTCAAAGCTGATGTTAGGATTCATACACCCAGAACTGTTTACAAGGCTATGAGTATAGCTCTTGAGTTTGAATCCAAAGTTAGCCCTATTTTGTTCAAGACAGAATTGACTCCAGCAGCTTCTAACACAACAGCTTCTCACACAGCAGCTTCTAACACACTGGTACCCGCTGCTTCAGCCCAAAAGACAACAGAGACTCGTATTTCTGATGCAGAAAAACAGAATCGATATATTCGGGGGGAGTGCTTCCGATGTGGAGAGAAATACGGACCAGGTCATCGATGCAAAACGGGTACGTTCAAACTATTGGAGGCAGCAGATGGAATGGAGAAACAAACCGATTGCATAGTGGAGCAACTTGCCGATTCAGCCACTGAACCAGCCGAAATCAGTCTCCACGCCCTCTTTGGTAAGCCCAATCCGACTACTATGAAGTTGCAAGGTATTCTGGCGGATACTGGAATCATAATTCTGATAGATAGTGGATCGACACACAATTTCATTTCGGACACTCTTGTGCGAGAATTGAAACTTACCTCCCAGTTGGTCACCCCTTTTGGTGTCCAAATTGGCAACGGTGACATCATTCGCTGTAGTCGACTTTGCAAGAATGTCAATTTCCATATTGAGGATCTTCAAATCACCCAAGAATTCTATCCATTCTCGTTAGGAGGAGCAGATGTGGTACTAGGCGTCCAATGGCTAGCCTCCCTAGGTACAGTCCAAGCTAACTGGAACAAGATGTTCCTCATATTCACCATTGATGGTCAGGAATTCAAGCTAACTGGAACAAGATGTTCCTCATATTCACCATTGATGGTCAGGAATTCAAGCTTCAAGGGGTACCACCAGACATAAAAAATTCTGCTACTTTCCATCATCACCAACTCGAACCAATTTGGAAGACTTCAAGTGCACTTGCTGCCCAAATGCTTCCTGCTAGGCGACTTGAGGACAAGTCTGTTCTCCGGGCAGGCTGTATTGATACGATCCCAGCAGGCCCAGTAGGCCCAATCCAGTGAAAACCCAATCCAATAGTTAGAGACAGAGAGCAGTTAGAGACAGAGAGTGGTTAGGGATGTGGGCTGAAATAGTGGAACGGTTGTTAATTCACTTCGTGGGTATTAGAAATAGGGTTTTCAGTTTATTAGGGGTGGTCGATGTTTATGTTTTATTTCTCTGGTTCTATTCCAGTATTTGGAGAATTGCCATCTCGAATTGGTTAATTTGTATTTCAGTTTCATTAATTTAATCAGTCAGCTCCTATCAGTGCGCCTGAACCATCACCTGGAGAATTAAAGCGCAATTTCTTCTACTTAAAGCGCAACTGCCTCGCCTCGCCTAAAAAATGGGCCTAGGCGCAAGAGGCGATGGCTTTTAACAAGTATGCTAACAATAAACCAACATGATCAACAATAAAGTTCTAATCTTTTCAAACAATCCATACTTAAAGTGTAGATTATAACATTCAAGAATCAAAATCAGACAACTACCTAATGATAAATCAGAATGATTAACAATAAAGTTCTAATCTTTTTTAACAATCCATACATAAAGTGTAGATTACACCATTCAAGAAACAAAACCAGACAAATAACTAATGATAAATCAACATGATCAACAATAAAATTCTAATCTTGTTAAATAATACATAATTCAAGTGTTGACTACACCATCAAGAATCAAAACCAGACAACTAACTAACAATAAACCAAGTTGATCAACAATAAAGTTCTAATCTTTTTAAACAATCCATACTTAAAAGTGTAGATTACACCATTCAAGAATCAAAACCAGACAACTAACTAACAGCAAACCAAAATGATCAACAATAAAGTTCTAATCTTTTTAAACAATCCATACTTAAAAGTGAAGATTACACCATTCAAGAATCAAAACCAAACAATAAACCAACATGATCATCAACAAACTTCTAATCTTTTTAAACAACCCACACTTAAAAGCGTAGCTTACACCATTCAAGAATCAAAACCAAACAACCAACCAACAATAAACAACATGATCAACAATAAAGTTCTAATCTTTTTAAACAATCCATACTTAAAGTGTAGACTACACCATTCAAGAATCAAAACCAGACACCTAACTAATAAAAAACCAACATGAACAACAACAAAGTACCAATCTTTTTAAACAATTCATACTTAAAGCGTAGATTACACCATACAAGAATCAAAACCAGACAACTAACATGATCAACAATAAAGTTTTAATCTTTTAAAACAATCCATACTTAAAGAACCAAAACCAAACAACCAACTAACAACAAACCAACATGATCAACAACAAAGTTCCAATCTTTTTAAACAATTCATACTTTAAGTGTAGATCACACCATTCAAGAATCAAAACCAGACAACCAACATGATCAACAATAAAGTTTTAATCTTTTTAAACAATCCATACTTAAAGAACCAAAACCAAACAACCAACTAACAACAAACCAACATGATCAACAACAAAGTTCCAATCTTTTTAATCTTTTCAACCAACCCATACCTTCAAACTGTGACTTCCCATCCAATTGCTCCAAATACCCTCTATTCCCCACACACCCAAGAAAAGTTTCTCTCAAAGCCCCCTGCAACGGCCCCAACGGAGGCGGGCGCGCCTCAAACGCCTTCAAAAGCTTCCTCACCTTCAAATTCAAAGCAGCATAATGACACCTGTCACCATCAAAAGTATGTTCTGAACAAATTGCACCACTTTCAAGCAACATCTTGGCTGCATCAAGATGCCCTGCTAAACAAGCATAGTATAGAGCCACAGAGTCCCATTGGTCACGTGCGTTGACATTAACACCGGACTCTAATAGGTATTTCAGCCGGTCAACGTCTCCGGCGCGTGAGGCTTCGAAAACGTCGCCGTATGGGACCTTTTTTAGTGGGACTGATGATAAAAAGTCTTCTGGGTTGAGGTCAATGTCGTCCAAATCGGACATAATGATTGTGGGTTTCGGTTCAAGATGAATAAAGTTGCTGAATTTGGTGAGGATGATGATTATGATGATAAAGAGGATAAGATCGTTGTTTGTTCATTGTTTAGTTAAGGGTGTTTGAGGAGTTTGAAGATGGAGGCGATTGTTAAAAAAATATCAGCATTTTTGTTGGTGATTAGGATGTGATTAGGGTTTATGATCAGGTGATTGTAGGGAGAAAGGGGTTAAAGGAGGAAGATGATTAACAAAATGGACAGTTATGATTCATTGGCAAAGATTTTAAGAGGGTGTGAAAAAACCAAATTAACCGACCCATAATCGAATTAACTGATAAAACCGAACTAAATTAAAATCCGGTAGGTCAGTTAGTTGTTTTTTTTTTTAAACCGAAAGTAACAGGTCGGTTATAGTTATCAATTTTTCATACCTACCATAACTGAACCAAACCGACATGTAGTAAAATCATATCATTTTTGAAACACATGTATGCATTTTATTTCAATGGAGAGTTGACATGTGCCGCGGATATGCACAAAACTTAAATTGATAGCCACTCGGGTAAAGACAAGATATAATGTATGAGATATTGTATGTTACATTATACGTCCATATAGGGCAGCGAGTGTGATGGTATACGCTTGTATCGAGGCATACGACCCATGTACGTATGTTGTTTTATAGCATATGACTGACGCGTTGACTCAACGACTATAAGATGTTCATGCAGCATATTCCCCTAAAAGGGTGTATCTTTAGCAACACCCTTATAAAAGTATAATAAAACTATTAAAATAATCTACTTATAATATTAAAAGAAAAAAAAGTGGATAAAGAACACTGATTTGTGGGTCAATACTGAAATATCTTAGATAACCAAACATAAACTCCAGCCAGAAACAGGCACCAGGAGCCAACAACATCTCAATACATAAGCTACAAGATTTGAACACAAATCCCTTGTGAGGCAAGTTACCTCCTAAACATAAATAATAGTCTGAAAACAAACATGCTAGGCATTGCAAGCCTTTTTAGCATTTGTACAACATGTTCAAGTATATTAAGGTTTATTATTCTTAAACAACAGATGTCAGCTGTTCTCGTCCGAATTACTAGAATTTAGCCGTCTTAACCTTTGATCAAGCTCCGCCATTACCGCTGGTTCTTGCTTTTTCCTTTCCTTGGATATATTCGTGCTCATAAACCCGAGTTTATCAAAAGCAACCTGCACCCATAAGTACCAATATATAATGTTATCTTCTCCTTCAACCAACAGCCTAAACACATTTATAGAGGGTACACTTACTGTCAATAGGTCATCGGGATCAAAGAGATGATGAGTGGTATTCTGTATAACATTGATTACATCCCCAACATGATTTGCCATTAACAACTCATCTTCCTTCATCTGCAATAACAGTAGAACCACAAGACTTGTTACTTTTGCAAATTATTACCCCTCCATTTTCCAGAAAAGATTTATAACACCTGGATCTTTTATAAGATATATGTGCTTTCAAAATCCCACTTTTGGAGTATTATAGTTTAACAAGGGTGTTTATGACTTTATGTATGAAGTATGAATGTCGTAGCATAGTATTTAGTTGGGCATTTTTGTTATTTGATATTTTTGAAAAATAAATAAAATATGGAACGACCATGTTGATAAAACTCGTGAATATCTCTCATTTTCCTTGCTTACACGGTTTAATGACTAGCGAGTAGCAAGCATCTGATCAAGATATCAAAGTGAAGACATCTGTGTGGAGTTGAGTAGCATGTGTTGATACTGTTTTACACAAATTGTTGTTGTATCTATGTTCTTTATACAGCTTTACACAAATTGTTGTTGTGCGTGCCGATACTGCTTGTGATTAATTACATAGAATGTGAATTATCGTTAGGTACGAACTGAATGTTAATTTGTTGAGTGCTAGTTAAAATGTTTATCGTGGATGAATAAACATGTGGGAATAGGTGGGTGTGATACGAAATATACTCAAATGGAAATTCTAATCCGGATAACCTAAGCAGTCAGTAGCGGTGGGATAGCGGTTATCAGGCCTTCCAAAATAGCACTGTCAAACAGCGGTCCAGAATAGCGGAACCGCTATTACGGCACTTTTGAGTTTTGACTTTTGAGATTACTATTAATATTATATATGTTTTAAGTTTTATATATGTGTATATATAGATTCTGCATGATATAAAATTACCGATGTCCCACCGATATAGCACCACAATAACCTATATCTCAGATATCGGCTCTTGACCGCTATTTAATTTTAGACCACATTAACTGCATAGCGGATAACATTGCTAGAGTAGTAGGCTGGATGGGTTCCTATAAAGCATGTTAATAGTGACTATGGGTAAACAGGCCCTTGGAAATTGCCATTTCTAGACGTTTGACTGTTAATCAATTCTTTTCCTAAAACCAAGTCGTAATTTCTATTTATAATGAATTAATGGACTAGTGTTACTCGTATAAGTCTACATAAATAAGTGAATCACCTTGAATATAGCAAGAGCCATGTTAAGTAAGACCTGTGCTCCTTCATAAAAGAGAACATCCCAAACTCGCAACGTTGTCTGCATTTGTACGAACATAACTATTAGATATATACATACATGTACATGTACATGTGCATATTCATGATTTACGTATGTCTACAGTAATCGTAACCTCTGAAGGCAAGCTCTTTGAAAAGAGGCAAAGGAACCACTCGGTGGCAACAAGGGAGACATCGAACTCAAGAGCTTCTAAATGAGCATGTATACTGCATTCCAGAATACTCAAAGTTTAAAAGCCGTAACTTCATGATAAATATATAAAGCAATACATTATTACCTTGGGCATTTCTTTTTCAGCAAATCTTTAAACACCCTTTGTTCTACATGGCAGCCTGATAAGTTATTTGAGTAGCAATCATTGACTAATACATTTTCCAAAAGAACCGCCAACATCCAAAACGCGTCTTCTTCTGTTTTCATCACGAGTAACAATAATGCAGCCACATAATTTAAACCCTGCAGTAAATACAACTCAGTCACCAAAACCAAAGACCTTTATTAGCATATTTAAATGGGCCTATAGATACATACCTGACAATAACCAACATCAGAATCACGAAAAGAGTAACCGACAAGAACACGTCTCAGCGAAGCATGACCTTCCGGAGTGTCCAACCATGGATGACCCGGGAAAGTTCGTGGCAGATCCTGCATTCCAAAAAAATAATAATAATAATAAATTCAGCTCGAGAGTACAGTGTACTGTAAGTAATTAAAAATGTGGATTGAGTACACTAAAACTTAAAGTAAACAAACTGAAGTGTCTGAATTTTTATTTTATTTTTTGGTTTGAAACATTTTCTTTTTTATATAAGCAATCATAGGCCAATTACAATGGGCAACAAGCTGCGCCTCAACCCCTTTTGGATAACAAAACCGATCCTACTAAAGACAAAGATACGGGTCTTAGCCTCTTAGGGGTCGAGAAACTACTATGCACGACCCGTTGGACCCTGTTCGAAAATTCCACAAAATTACACATCCGCGATGATAAAACACAAAATTATAAGGCATTTAAGTTGCAATTCACATCCCAGAACAAAAAATTGCTACAAAAACAGAACAGATAAAATTTAGCGAAAACATATTGATATAACATGAACAAAGAACTTGTAAAACTCACATGATCGATCTGCTTTGTCGCAGGGGTGACCTTACCCTCAACAGCAATTATCAAATCATTATAATAGCTATCCGGCACAGTCGATTTCTTCTTCGCAGCACCCGACAAAGAAAACCAAACTTTCGGTCTCAAAACCGGAGGTATCCCCTTTCTAATCAGCTTCTTGAGGGTGATAGCATTCACTAAAGCCGAAAACTTTAGGGAAGATTTAATAGCAGAAGTTACATGAGTCTGTAAATACCAATTTGCCCCTTTGCTAGCTTCTAAAGCCCACCAAACCCTACCCTGTTCCCTCACTTTCTCCCTCACCTCATTCAATATATTTGCATCATCAACATTACCCTCAACTGTAAACCCATAAAGATCTTGAAATTTCACAGTGATATTTGCCCTTCTGGCATGAATACTTGGTCTCAAGATGGGTATTTGGGATTGAATTTCAAGAGATAGATCCCTCTTGCTTTGAGTTCCAAACATTTCTTATGGATGTATAAATTATAATCAATCAAGAAACATAAAGATTCAATCTTTATACAATTAAAAGATCAAGAAAGCTCACATGGGCTTACTGGGTACAAGATTGGATTCACAGATCAAATCTTTACAACATATCTCCAAATGGGTGCCTGAAAAATCTCAACTTTCTTGTATAAAACCACAAATTATTGAAAAAACATAGCAACAAAAAGGTAAAGATGATAATAAAAGCAAGAAACAGAAGAACAGAAGAGAAAAGATGATGTTGATCTTGAAATGGAGATGTGAGAATTGACAGATGAGTTAGGAAACCTATGTAATTAGGGTATAACGCGTTTGAATTAGATGAACATGGTATGTTAGATGCAATTTATTATTGTAATTTAAAGGGGAGAACTGACTTGAGTAACATTGGTACAAAGATTTTTTAATGAGGGCCGCATAGGTTGATTACTTCGTAGGAGGAAATGTTGAATTGTTGGTGTTCAGTATTTACGGATTAAAAGGGATTGGGTGGGGAACTTGTGTGGTAGGTGTGGTAGGGTGGAGCACACTTTTCTTACATTTTATTTTTTGAAAATTTAAATTGTAAGAAGATATTGAAAGAGAAGAGAGTGTTGTCTATATGTTCTATATTTTTCTTTTGTTATTTTCTTTGATTGTTTTTAAATATTTTATTTGTGGTGATGCTTTATAGTTTATACGGTTGAGTTTATGCCATTTGTGTTTTTTTTTAAATGAAAATCTTTTTTTTTTAAACCACACAAGTTTTCAATATTTTTAAAAAATTATAAATGTTAATTTTTTAAAGCTAAATGGAAGATATATGAATACGGGTATTATTTAGAGGCTCTTTTTCTAGCTCTTAATGGGACTTTTAATAGTTTAACATTTAACGGTTCAGATTGTTTTTTCGCGAGTAGATGTCTGAATAGTTTAGACATTTGCATCTAAATGATTAAGTATTATAATGAATCTGAATGGTTAAATCTTTAATCTGAATTGGATAAACATTTGTCTCTAAACGGTGAAGTATTAAACTAGTTCTTAATTGTTCAGATATCTTACTGGTTCAGTACTTAACCATTCAGAAGTTGAGAGACAGCCCCTTAATGATTATTGTGTTTCAACTTTTAACTTGAAGTGAAACGTAGTAGTGAGTAAAGATTACTAAATAACAATGTTGTAGAAGGCGCTAGGCGCTAGTCGGGCGGTGAGGTACAGCCTAGGGATTAATCGGGATTAATAGAGATTAATCGGGATTAATCGGAATGGGATTTTTATATGTATTTTTTCAAAATTATATATATATACCCAATAATATAAAAATAATACTTCAAAATTCACATAAATACTTCAATTTTCAGATAGTATGGTTCGATTTTGACTGATTTTGACCAATTCTGACCGCCTAGGGCCGCCTAGGACCGATTTTTTCCGATTTTGACCGATTAATATAGGCCGATTAATCCGATTTTTGACCGACTAGGACCGATTTTCACCGATTACGACCGCCTACGACCGACTTTGACCGATTACCGATTAATTGGACCGACTAGGTTAAAATTAATCAGTGGACTACCGACTAGCGCCTAGGCGGCGATTAATCGGCCGCCTAGGCCGATTTCTACAACACTGCTAAATAATAATTCTGTTAAGTGATTGTTTAGATTAAGTCAAGATGAAAAAAAAGTAATTTCTAATTTCTAGTTTATAATCAAGATTCATTTGTGTTTCATTTAGATCACTTGGTTATAAAATTGTTTAGCATTCATAAAAAAAAGTTCACAGGGTTGGAACACGTATTGAAAGTTGAGTGGGTTTTTGTTATAAATAAAAAATTAGTATATAAATTTATATATGAGATATTGTAAAATGTTGAATTTGTCAATCTGTATGTTTTACGTATTCACTCATTCATATGTTGAATGAGTTGTTTTGCACTACTAATGTGAAAGATAGTTGTGAAAAGGGGGCAGAGTTGATCAAAAGATAAAAGCTAGAGGGCTAGAGATGAAAGAAGTCAAAAGATGAGGACCAATGCTGCTCATATTGATTCCAAATGGCTTTTTTATGAATAAAACACTAAATATACAATGATTTTTCATTTCTTGAGAAATAATTCATCTCCAATAAATATATTTTTGATCTCACAAACGTGCTCTCATCTCTTTCGGGTGAAGCTTCGTTCATAATGATTCCAGTTAGGCTTTTACGTTTCATGTGTGACTCATTATTCTTTATTGTGATTTTAGTGTCAATGATTTAGGGTACGTGGAATGTGAATCGTAGGTCAATTTCTTTTGTTTTGTTTGATGATATTTTAGAGTTGATATGGTCATTCAACCATTAATAATCATATATGTATCCTTTTATTTCTTTTGATGATAAACGCGTAATGATCCTTGATTCCTTGTTAAGCCTTGTCGTAATATCTCGATAATTGTTTTGTAGGCTACTAAAATCTTTACTAAACAAAACGTGTTGGTTGTTCGGATATAAACCGTTTGGTTTTAGTTTTGGACCAAAACGTGTTTGATGAATGGTTGGGTTTTCTAATGTTTTGGGCTTTGATAGATTAAGTTAAAGAAGCAACATAGTAAGTTTAGCCTATGAACTTTTAGTGTATGCTCATTCTCAAACCGATTTTGTTACCTTAAGTCGAATCAACTTGGATACAGATTACACTCCTTCCAACATTAGTATTTTTGGGTACAAGGTTAGCTATTACACGGTTCATCTTATTGATAGGTTTTCTTTTAATGATGGTATCAACTATACATAAACTCTCAGGCCCGGTTTTTGGGTTGGGCAGCCCGGGCGATGGTCGAGGCCCAAAACTAAAAAAGGCCCAAAATTTAAAATTATGTTTATGTATATTACATGTAGGGCTGTAAACGAGCCGAGCCGAATCGAACCTGGGTGGGCTCAGGCTCGGCACGTTTAAAAATCGAATCGAGCCGAGCCGACTCATTTTTCTTAAAGAGCTGGAAAGTTGGGCTCGGGCTCGGCTCGTCAAAAGCTCGAGCCAGCTCGTGGCTCGTCGTGCCGGCTCGTTTGTTTAAAAAGGATTTATAATTTTTGAATTTTTTACACATAATTATACGCATAAAACCAGGAAATAATAAATTAAACATTATTTAGGCTAATCGAATTGTATTTTTGGCAAACTATAAATAATACGAAAAAGAAAAGATTCTATGTTACTTACCATAATCTATTTTTTTTAAATCAATATTACTAATTAAGACTTTAACTTAACAATCTATTTCTTTCGATAAAAAATAACAATGGTACTAATTAAACATGTCTTAAATATATTAAAATATACACTATAATGTGGGGTTTAATTTAAATGAGCCAAGCAAGTGAGCCAACTAACGAGCGAGCCACGAATCGAACATACCTTGGCTCGCGCTCGACTCGTTTACAAACCGAGCCGAGCCAGCTCGTTTAAAACCAAGCTGACTTCGAACCAAACTTTTTTCGAGCGAACTTCAAGCGAGCCTCAAGCCACGAGCTTTTTGAACTGCTCTAATTATATGGATAATAGAGGGTTGGGCCATGTAATATGACAGCGAGTATTCTAGTTGGTTTGTATTTAAGTTTAGTTTACAAAGGTTGTGTGTTCGATTCTTTGTTTTGCCACTTTTTCTACCTTTTTAAAATTTTTTATAGCTGGGTTGGCCTTTTTTGTATTTATTTCCTCGTTTCAAAAATTTTTGTTTGTGATGCAACTTTCCATTTTCTATTTTTACACATTAAATATAAGTTTCTCCTAAATTAATACTAGAGTTTTATGCTCAGAATTAGTAAATCTTGTTGCTAGCAATATTAGAGGTGTACAAAAAACAGGTTTCTAATCGAACATAACTACTGGTTTGTATATATGTTAGTATGTTTGATCTCTCTAACCGGTTTAAAAACCGAAAAAAGATTTAAAAAAAACGGTTTTTTATCTGGTTAACCGGTTTTTTGGCCAAAACTGGTTTTAAACCGAACCGAATCAAGTAGACCAGTATGGGTTCCCACCATGTAAACCGGTTTTTTAACCGAACCGGTTATTAAAAAAACGGGTTCTTTTTCAACAAAAAAAAAACGGTTCGGTTTAAAACCGGACCTGTTATTCCAAAAAAAAAAAAAAACGATTTATACACCTCTAAGCAATATTGCTTGTATGGATCTTAGATGTTTGATTTTTTTTTTTAGCTATTCATGGGTGATGTAGTTGGTGCAAATGGTTTTATTCAAAAACGTTAGAAGAACCATACCATTCGCTTAAATAAATTCAATCATTTTGGAGAGTGTTTGGGGTTTAGTTTTGAAAATAGATTATGCGTTTTGAGTAATCAGATAATTAACTGTAACAAAACGTGATGTTGAAAGATAGTGTTTGGATTTTATTATGTTGTTTGATATCACAATAATCAGATAATCAACTATTTGAGTGTTTGGCAAATATATATTTTTGGAAAATAAAAGCCCCGCTTGCGGTCTGCTCATATAATGTAATATATGTGTGGGCGCTCGGGGGGGCAAAAGCAAAAGTGCACTAATTTTTAACGTTATTTTACTAATTTCGTGAAAATAACGTTAAAAGGAGGGGATCGTTAATCAGGCATCATGTGGTGGCGTTGATAGCCGAAAGACAAGGGGGTACATGCACCAATTGGCGTTTGTCTCAATTGCTGAGTGTTATGTGCCTTATGTCCAAGGCTTGATGCAAAACCACAATCGAGCCGGGGGTCTCATTGGAAGCAGCCTCTCTATTCCTACGGGGTAGAGGTAAGGCTGTCTACATCCCACCCTCCTCAGACCCTACCTTAGCTTTGCTATAGGTGGGATATACTGAGTACGATGATGATGATGATGATGATGATATTTTTGGAAAATAAACAAATGAAAATTCTTTTATAAACACAAATAATCAATTTTTGAAAAACTGCGTTTTGTTGCAGTAGGGGGAGCTGCTTTTGGAAAACTGCATTTTGTAACTTTCTAAACGCAAATAATCAATTTTTTTAATTTTTTTTACCCAAACACTCAAAACTGATTATTTACGATTTCAAAACTCAATAATCTAAAAATCTCCTTAAAAACTCAACCCCAAACATCCCCTTGCTATACTACCTTTTTTTTGTTTATTTTATTACAATTATTGTCGTGTTGTCGTTTCTTAATATATAATTGATGAGTTTATATTATAAGGGGTGAGCTCAATTTTTTATCTCGCCCAAGGCACAAATTTTTTTAACATTCTCGGAGACGGCCCCGTAAACTCTCAGTCTAGTAAATAAATCCGCAACTATTCATTTGCTTTTTTCGATTGCTTTCTTGTAATTCAAGTAGAGTAAAAATATTGTTTTCGTTATATAATGGTTCGGTTGTGACTAGGGGTGTTATTCGGGTTATTTTTTCGGGTTTCGGGTTTTTCGGGTTTTTTGGGTTTTTGTTAGGAAAAAGTGACCCGATAATCAACCCATTTAAAGTTCGGGTTGTTTAGGTATGGGTTATTCGGGCTCGGGTTAGTTCGGGTCGGGTTATTCGGTTTTCGGGTTTAGATGTAAAATGAAAAAAAAAATAATGTTTTTAGAAAATATCATCATATATATCATGTGTTAAAAAAATATCATCACATATTCAAGCATCATTTAACAATATGGTATGATAATATTCAAAAGTCTCAAAACTTAATATTTCAAATACAAAACACTTAAAATCAAATCGCATCTGTAAAAAAAGACAACTAATGTTCGGGTACACTTAAAATCAAATCGCATCTGTAAAAAAAAGACAACTAATGTTCGGGTTTTTATTCGGGATGAAGGGTATGCCCGTCGCGTCACGCGACGGGCAAGGGCGCAGCATGTGAGGGGCGCGGGGGGGGGGGACCCCCGAACTTTTCGGTTAGTAGTGTTACGTATGTGTTTTTCGTATAGAAATTTTTAGGGATATACGTCTCCGACCCCCCGGTTTAAAAAGTATTATGTATATACGTGTTCGACCCTCCGGTTTTCTAAATTTTTTTTATGTATATACGTGTTTGACCCCCCGGTTTTCTAAAAAATAAATTATATAACCCAAATAAAATACTAAATTAGCCCAAATAAAAGAGTGTATTATGTATGTTTATCATAAATAACCCAAAATCCCCAAATCAATTATTATAAACCCAATTTACCCAAACCATTATATAGAGGCCCAAACTCATAGCCCATATATGAAATTAAACCCAATAATTCAGCTGGTGTGGGGATTACGACCACCACAGCCTGCTGTGCTCAGACAGAAGAAAACGCAGGGAGGGAAAGAGCGACATCGGCTGCTGCCTGCTGGCCTGCTGCTTGTTCGAGACTTCTTGTTCACGTGTTCAATCATCCTCAGGTATGTTATTTTTTATGTTTAGGTTTGATTCAGGGCTTCAATTTATATGAATTAGGTTGAAATTAGGTGTGAGTTTTAGCCCTAAACTTGTTGAATCTTTCTCTAGCTATTACCGACACCGAATCGAATCACCGACACCCGACCCTACCCGAATCGAATAACCGTTGCCCGACCCGAACATTGAAAGTATTTTTTAGGTCTAACGCCTTCCGACCCCCCGAATTTTTTTTTTCAAGCTTCGACACTGGCGACGGGACTCTAGCTCGCTGAAGGTTGTTTTGGGCCCCGAGTTTGACCTAGGGCTTGTTTGGCTAAGTTTTTCAAAATACTTATTTGCTTATTTGCTTTTCTGAAAAGCGAAAAGCAAATAAGTAGTTTTGAAAAGCTTTAAAATGGAGCTTTTCAAAATTACTTATTTGCTTATTTGCTTTTTCAGAAAGCAAATAAGCAAATAAGTAGTTTTGAAAAGCTGAGCCAAACAGCCCCCTAATATAACCTAATTTCGTCTCTAAAACATCAACAACACCACATGGACGAACATTAAGCATGTTGGAGGTGATTTTGGAGCAGGAGAAGCATCTGGTTGAAGGTTTGAAGCTACGGGATGGAGGTTGCTTGAGTTTTACCATTCAGCTTTCCTCGTTTCTTAGTTTATCTTGTTTCAACCATGTTTATTGAATGTAAATTGCTATTTGTTTTTGTTTTAAAGATGATTCTAGGCTAAATACTTTGTTACTACCTAGGTTTAAAGATAAATATTTGTTGATGATTGTTTTTTCTTTCGGTTATTGGTAACAACTTTAATGGATTAATACTTTAGTAACGTGTCTTGTTCATGAATTCAGATGTTATGCATGCTTATTACTGATTTAAACTATTTCATAAGTTCCGCTTGCGTTTTTGTGATGGTCAGTCATGTATGAATGCTAGTTAGGTCGCCTAGTGTGTGTTTGCGATTAGTTTACGGTTAATAGTATACGTTACCCGTAGGAACTGTGATTGAGGTTTTAGAGGGTTAAAATGTTCTTACTGGTCTAAAAGCTGTGAGGTGAGGTTTAGTTAGGTTTGTCTTTGTCCCTAGACGATTTAGATGTTAATTACCTGTGAGCAGGTCCTCTTTTATTGTCTTTTGATAGTTGCCTACTTAAGTATGATGAATTGTTATTAGATTACCCCTTTACATTTTAGGGTGCATTGAGATTGTCGCGCTCTAAGATAGACCGTCTTTTGGGTACTTTAGTATTGTTGGATTCGTTGTGAGGTTATTCGACTAACTGGTGAGTTTAACAACTTTTAGGGTTTTCTTAGTTGACATCCTTGAGAAGGGTCGAGGATACTCTAGGAATTCCTATTAGCTTAGTATCATATTCTAGTTTCATCTAGTTACCGATACCGTTAGAAAATCATGATTCACGAATAGGATTCCACACCTAGGTAATACTTTTATTATTATCTGATTGCACATGCACTCATAAATTGTGTCAGTGTTCGCGTTAGTTAATATTTTAATTAATTGCATTTGGTTGTTAGAAAACCCCCTCAATACATTAAAACAATTAAACCGAGTCAGTTTAGATAAGTAATCTAGTCTAGTATACGTTTTCAACAGAGTCTCGTGGGTTCGATACTCGGGCTTCTTAGGCTGTACTACATTGATCTATACACTTGCCGATTGTGTGGTCTAGATTTAGAGAGTCTTAATTTATAAATTTAGAACTTAGAATGTCTAGGTCAGATTCAAATTAGTTAGTTTTTATTAGAACACTTCAAAAACATAAAAACCCCTTGGATATATTAAAATTTGGATACACACAAGCAGTATATTAATGTATATTAAGTACATTTTGGTTCATATATAGGTGTCACATAAGAAATTTTGCCGGTTTCATGTTGATTTTTTGTCTAAAAATGTGTGATTGTAATTTTCTTTTTACTAAATGGGCGTTGTTTTACAGCTATCTATCAAATGGGCGTGATTGGAAAAATTAAAACATAATTACTCTAATACATTTTAGTATTATTATCCTAAAATATATAAAAAAATGCTATACATAACGTTCTCATATATAGAGTGAAAGTTTAAACGTTAGAATATAATACTAGTGTAAAAATTAAAATACAAATAAGTGCAAAAGGCATAATGTTTAGTTGCAAAATGCAAATAAAAAGAAATCATGCATTTCTATTAGAGTAATTATGTATTTACTATAGAGTAATTACATAATTACTTTACTAGTGTAAGTACACCATTATTTTTTAAATTCTTGAACTAAATTACTAAAACACTTACTTGACACCATTATATGTTAAAACTCATTTGTATTAGAACCTTAATCTATAAAACTATTTATCAAATTTATAATATTTTTAATCTCTAAAATCTGTATAAAAATGATAGTAAATTCATAACTTTTCCCCCCTCATTTGATTGAGAATTTTAAAGCGAAAATTACTAAAATAGCCTTAGTTGACTAAAAGTTTTCAAAAATAAACATTGATAAGTTTTCAAAAATAAACATTGATAAGTTTTCAAAAATAAACATTGATTGTTTTTGCTGTTTTTTTCTCCCAATTTTAAATCTTTGATTTTTTTAGAGCTGTTTAAACTTTAATTACAGAGGGCTGAATTGTAATTTATTAATACTTGGGTTATATATTCTCTGTACCCATTTTCTTCTGGTGAAGCTGAAGCGAGCGAAAACTAAAGTCTTGTAGCGGTCTGAAACCCCCATCGGAACCACAAGCGACGGCCTGCTGTAAGTCTCCGGCACCAGTTAGGAGGTAAGCCACCGAACTTGCTCCTGTTTTAATTTCAGTGTAATGTCGGTTACCGTTTTTATAACCATGTCCTCACCGAATCCCTAGATTGATAGGTGTGCGTTTCTTTTAGTTAATTCACTCAGTGTTCGCCACTTATCACTTTGCTGTATTTGCATATAATATAATTGTTAACAAGTGTTTTCAAAAGTGCTGCTAGTAGATATCTAGGTAATTGATAAATTCGGTTTATTTTGCTTCTATCGAGCCTCGAATTTTCAGTTTTTTTTTTGTTCGGTTGATTCTATTAGTGTGATTAATTGTTCATAGCTGTTAATGATCGTTGAATGGTATATACGGACCTGAAGAGGCTTGTGAAATCTAGGTTTAGTGAGATCAATAATTCGATACGATGAATGGATGAAATTGCGTGTTTTAGTTTTTTGTAATTTTGGATTTTAGTCTGTCTATGGAATCTGAATTCGGTGTCAAAACTACTTCTGATTGTTACTGATTGAATGATTTTTAAACTTTTTTCCATGATTTGAATCTTGTACAAAGTGCATCGTTGAGAAAAACCTGCGGTTGTGATAGGAATTTTGTGTGTTTTTAGTATATTTTTGTTTGAAATTGGCTTTGGAGTTGAATTCCATGTCTGTTAGTTTTGTTTGATTAGAATGAATATGCTAATTTTGTGTTGTTTTAGACTTGCTTTACACCGGTCTTTTAAGGTTTGTATTCTTTCTGTTTGATTGGATATTGCGTATCCTTGCGACTATGCATGTGTACGTCTATGTTTATGGTGTGTGACACTTGATTAGTTGACGTGTTTCGTGTCTGTTTTATCTCATAATAACTTTTCTCCACACTTCTAACATGCTAAGAATAAAACTAATGTCAAACCTGGATGACAAGAGTTGGAACAATGTTACTTCTTGTGTTCATAACTAGTTGCTAAAGATGGTTATCTTAGTTCAGCTCGGGAATCTTAGTGCCATAATTTTATTAAGCTCGCTTGTGTGGGATGTACTTCGTTTTATAATTGTATAATGGAAATGTTCTTTGTATGCCATGACAGAAACAAAGCTAAACAATTAGCGGTGTGGATACTTGGTTGTTGAATTGGTCTAGGGTGAATGATATACAATCCTCACAAGTCACAACAACAACAACCATACCCATTAAAACTTCACCTGTTAGAACTCACAAGTTCTAGGAGCACAAACTTGTGTTTAGTGAAGAATTAATGAAAATTATTCTATTACAAGTCAGAAGGAACTTGTTTCTCTATTCTATTTCTCAATGTTCATAAAAGCCACCATCGGAGCTGAAACACTCGGGGATTCATACTTTAAATCACAAGAAGGTCATCTGAATCTATAGATTATAACACTGTCTAGATCACGTAAGCATCAAACGTAGAGTTTTGATACTATGCTATATCAATATAATCCCTTTTTGAGTTAGTTGTTTCATTGACCAAATTTCTCATAAAGATATGCAACCTTTTCTCTACATTGAGAGAAGTTAATTCATGAACACAAGTTGTGAAAAGTTGGTTAATCATTCCTTTTACTTTTCAGATATTTGTTTTTTTTTTTTTATCTAAGGTGTAAGACATCTTTCTTTGTGCACATGCTGATTGTTTAATGTATAAAATGGCAAATCTGTAACTCAATTCTTCTTGTGCCTTGTAAATAGTAATATCGTATTTCAGTATTTCTGATCTCCCCTGTGATGTCACCATATTAAAAAGAGGAAAATGAGCATCGTACCAAAAGAGACAGTTGAGGTGATAGCCCAGAGCATCGGCATAAATAATTTGTCTCCAGATGCTGCATTGGCTCTTGCTCCTGATGTTGAATATCGTATCCGTGAAATAATACAGGTGATTGTTGGTTATAAAGTTCCTTTCGTTTCCTTTCAGATTATAATCGCTGTGGCCATTACGTTTTCTTTTAAACTAGTATAGTATAATAGTAATAATATTTGAAAATAATACGTACCATTTATGGCCATCAAATTCATGAGTTAAAACTGCAGGAGGGCATCAAATGCATGCATCATTCAAAAAGGACTACATTGACTACAGATGACGTGGACAGTGCACTTAGCATGCGAAACGTTGAGGTAAATTACTAGTTTTTATTTGCAATTTTTAAGGTTAATCATAAGTTTTCATTTCAACTTTGAAAGTTATTGACAAATTATTATCGTCAGTTCAGCCAATCTACGGATTTGCATCTGGAGACCCGTTGAAATTCAAGAGAGCCCTTGGACACAACGATTTATTTTACATTGATGACAAGGATGTAGATTTCAAAGATGTAAGAAATAATAAAAATAAACCATGCAATTTTCTCTAGTTTAAATAAGTTATATTTATTTTTTTCTATCATAAGGTTATTGAAGCTCCATTGCCAAAGGCACCGCTAGATACTGCACTTTTCTGTCATTGGCTTGCCATTGAAGGCGTACAACCTGCCATTCCCGAAAATGCTCCTGTTGAAGGTTTGATTTTACAAAACCCTTGCTCGATGAAGTTAAGAATGCTTTATTTTGAACTTCTGTACGAAAATAAAATCAAAGTTTATGTTCTATATATGGGTTGACTGTGGCAGAGCTGACATTTGGAGATTATATGGATCATCTGCAGTTATTGCTGCTTTACCCGAGACAAAAAAAACCGAGCAAAAGAGTGACGAGTTGCCCGTTGATATTAGATTGCCTGTAAAACATGTCTTATCCAGAGAGCTTCAGGTATGTATATATATGTGTGTGTATTTACATATTCTCCACCATTTTGAAAATTTAATTTGTTACTGCAGTTATACTTCAATAAAATTACTGAGCTGGCAGTAAGTATGCCGGATTCTGTTCTGTTCAAGGAAGCACTAGTGAGTTTGGCCACAGATTCTGGACTGCATCCTTTAGTTCCTTATTTCACATGCTTTATCGAAGATGAGGTAGAGATCTAATTTCCATGACACAAAATGAAAGGCTGCACTAGATTATTCTTTACATTTATTATATTTTCAGTATTTTTTGTTATAATTGTTAAATACTAAATCCACTCTATGAATTGTTCAGGTTTCTCGTGGTCTAAACGATTTTCAACTGCTTTTTGCATTAATGCGCCTTGTTTGGAGTCTTCTTCAGAATCCACACATAAATGTCGAATCTTATGTAAGTCTATTGTTGACTTGTTAGTTTTCAGTACAGGTGCAAACGAGCTGAGCTCGAGCTCGTTTAACTTTGAAAGCTTGAGCTTTGTTTCTAAATCTCGAGCTCGGTTCGTCGGTAGTTTTTCAAGCTCTAGCTCTGCTCGTTTATTATTTTTAATTAATTATATTAATCATAAGTATTATTTTATATATAGTTTAGTTATTTTTTCATAATTTTATAAATAGTAAGTATTATTATTTGAATTTATATTTAATGTATTGGTTAAAAATTATATAAACAGTGGGCTCGTTTAGGCTCGTGAGCCGGCTAGAGTTCGATAAGCTCGGGCTCGTGCACTAAACGAGCTTGTTTTTAGGCTCGGGCTAGTTTAAGCTCGGTTCGTTTCAAGCTTTTTTCTTGAGCCGATCTCGAGTAGCTCGCAAGTAGCTCGGCTCATTTGCACTCCTAGTTTCCAGCATTACAAAACATGATTATGCTGTTAATTTTAGCTAATTTGTTGCATATTCAATGCAGTTGCACCAACTGATGCCACCTGTCGTAACATGCATTGTTACAAAAAAGTTAGGAAATCGAATTGCTGACAATCACTGGGAGCTTAGAGACTTCACTGCCAAGCTTGCTGCCACTATATGTAAAAGGTCAAACCTTTTAGACTTATTTTGTTATCTGCTTATGTTGTTAAGCTGATGAAGATGTCGATGACATGCTTTAAAAGTTTAAATAGCTGATTGCGATATATTTTTTCAGGTTTGGGCGTAATTATAGTAGTCTCCAGACACGTCTGACTAAAACGTTGCTTAAATCGTTTTTGGATCGAAAACGGACATTGACTCAACATTATGGTGCTGTTCAAGGACTAGCAGCTCTTGGACCTCACGTGGTAAAATAACAAAAGGTTTAGTGTTTGCTACATATAAAAAACACTGATGTTAGTGATTGATATATTTTCAACTCTTTTTATGCAGGTTTGCCTTCTTCTTTTGCCAAATCTTGAGAGTTATTTAGGGTTTCTTGAAGAAATACTTCAGAATAAAAAAAAGGAAATCACAAGACATGAAGCTTGGCGTGTATATGGTGCATTGCTGGTCAGTTTTTTTACAAAACAATCTTGTTTCTTTGGTAAAATATTTATATTAAAAAAGTAGAATATTATTGAAACTATTTAGTTATAGATGATGTAAGCTTTATTGGACAAAATAAAGTGTTTCGGGTTGATACATATAAAAAATATTACCCGTTTTTGATGTGAACCCTTTATGACCATTTATATATATATATTTTTTTTGCAGCGTGCTGCAGGTAGATCGGTGTATGATCTGCTGAAGGATTTCCCAATATTCCCATCACCGCCCCCAAGTACTTACTGGAGGATCAATACGAAGGTCATCGGTACAAGTGAAACACGTAAACTTCCAACAAGTTTTCTGTTTTCATGGACATTGATCAACAAAAGTCATTAATTCTAACAAACATTTATATTCCTTTTTTGAATAAAGATAAACGCAAGGCAGATACAGAAGAGTTAGAACAACAGCCGTCCCCAAAGAAAACAATTACTGACGGGCCTGTGGTTTCACCATCTAACAATGTCAGCATAGCACCAGGTGAAACTGAAACTGGTGCGAATGTTGGTGAACCCGAGCCTGAAACTTCATCGGCTCAAATGCAAACGGGTGATGATGATGATGATGTTAAAGACAATAATAATAATCACACACAAGGACGGAAAGATAGCAGCTATGGATTGAGGACGTCTGCATATCTTAAGCAGGTTTGGAAAGACGATCTGAATTCGGGACAAGTTGTTATTTCACTATTTGAAGTGTTTGGTGAAGGCATTATGTCCTTCATTCCTGCTCCTGAGATGTCTCTATTTCTGTGATTTTAGTTTTGCAACATTGTTAGTTTAAGATGAAGAAGCTAGCTAATCAAGAGTGTTACGATTTGTTTTTTTTTTTTTTTTCGTATAATATTGGAATTTGGTTTTCTAATTTTTAGGTCTAATAATGCAGTAAGTTGTTATATTTTAAAAGTTGTAACTGGATCAAACTGACTGATTTGAGACTAAACCTGTCTGGTATTCGGTCTCGATATATTTCAAAAAACGGGTTTGGTTCGGTTTTGTTTTTAGCCCATGATTGAACCTAGTCATGTAAAAGCATCTCAGATGATATCTTAACTGTTTATACAAAGCCTCCACAAATCGTTTAAGTGTGTATAAACATTAATGTACTATCACATAGCATCTGCCTTTTAATTTATTTTAGTCACTTATGGTTTATTTTATGTCTTTTTATGCATTCAAATATTAATTTAGTTAGAAATTAGGATACAAACTATAATAATCCATTAAATCTTGTAACGTATAATACCCAAACAATAAAATAACTTAATAAAACTAGTAATCTACAAGTTAATAGGTGTTTTTAGTTATTTAGTTTTGCTGAAAATGTAAATAGAGTAAACTTTCGTTTTGCTCCCTGTGGTTTAGTCACTTTAACGGTTTTGCCCCAAACCTTTAAAAATAGTCATTTTACTCTCTGATCTATGAAGCCCTTCATGATTTTACTCCCCGCCCTAAACGTAATCCATTTTAAATGTTAAAGCCTGTCACGTGCAAAACACCTGATGGGCAATTATGTCTTTTCCCGACCCTTATTAATGAATTACCTTTTAAAACCCTAACGGTTAAAGTGGATGACGTTTAGAGGCGGGGAGTAAAATCATGAAGGGCTTCATAGATCAGGGAGGAAAATGACTATTTTTAAAGGTTTGGGGCAAAACCGTTAAAGTGACCAAACCACAGGGAGCAAAACGGAAGTTTACTCATGTAAATATGATTGAATGAAACCATCGTATATACACCACTATGTCATACAATATTACAATGCAATCCTACTTGCAAGACAAAAAAAAAATGAGACATGAACTTAAAAAGTGGTTCTCTAATTTTTTACTAACCCTGATCACTAGTCTAAATATGTATTGAAACACGGTGACTTGAGGCATGTTGTATATGAAAGGCGAGGAACGAGGCAATATTTTCACACAAGACGACAACTATTCAAGAAACCATTGGTCAAATTAAGTCGCTTGGATATCTATGGATTAAAAATAGGTCTCGGTTTAAGTCCTTATCTTGGAACGATTGGTGTAGTTTTTCTTTGTAAGTTTTGTCTCGCTAGCTCCTTGCTAGTTGTTTTAATGAAAGTTGCCGTTCAAAAATAATAATAATAATCCTTTATGTGATAGTCATGTTCATATTACAAGTACCCTTCTATATATATTCGGTTTTACAAATATAACAGACATTGGTTTGTTTGTTACCGAAATGTCAAATCGTCAATCCATAAATACTATCCATGTGAATCACTTTCCAAAAAGATAATATACTATACGAACAAATGTTGTAGAATAACAATAACAATATATATATATATATATATTATATATATACATATATATATATATATATAGGTAAAGAGTAAAATACAAATGCTCTTATCGTACGATACGTACGCGATCATCCCAGCCGTTCGATCAGGTGCAGATCTGGTGCGAATTCAATACATATCGCATGTGAAAAAATGGTTAGCATGGGGTAGTGTGAAAAATGGCATGGGGTGTGTAGATGGACAAAATCGCATGTGGAAGATTTGAATATCGCATGTGAAAAAATGGCATGGGGTAATGTGAAAAATGGCATGGGGTGTGTAGAATCGCATGTGGAAGATTGAATATCGCATGTGAAAAAATGGCTAGCATGGGGTAATGTGAAAAATAGCATGGGGTGTGTAGAATCGCATGTGGAAAATTGAATATCGCATGTGAAAAAATGGCATGGGGTAATGTGAAAAATGGCATGGGGTGTGTAGAATCGCATGTGGAAAATTGAATATCGCATGTGAAAAAATGGCATGGGGTAATGTGAAAAATGGCATGGGGTGTGTAGAATCGCATGTGGAAAATTGAATATCGCATGTGAAAAAATGGCATGGGGTAATGTGAAAAATGGCATGGGGTGTGTAGAATCGCATGTGGAAAATTGAATATCGCATGTGAAAAAATGGCTAGCATTGGGTAATGTGAAAAATGGCATGGGGTGTGTAGAATCGCATGTGAAAAATCTGTGTGTGTTACTGTTCATCTTCTTCGATTGTTGGTCGATCATTGTCAGTCTTCTTCCGTTTGACCCTTACAACTCCCAAATTAGTAGTTCTTATTATCGATATCGCACTAAAAGGAACGAAGGGAGGTTGGGGAAGAAGATTTTCAGGTTTTTGAATTTGATTTTGAACTATCATCCGTCAATTACAGAGATTTATGACCTCGCAATGACGTTTAACCTTCCTGGTATGATTTAGATATATTAAAATGATTAATTTAATCATTTAAATTAGTTTCGCCCGCGTTTGATCGATTGAAGATCGTACGGCTGAGGGCATCGCGTACATAATGTAGGATAAGAGGTATTGTACGTTAACCGGCCTCTATATATATATATATATATATATATATATATATATATATATTAAGATGCAGCTTGCACATATAGAATAGTTGTAGGTCATTTGAGTTGACCAGGGTATTACTCAGGATTTTCCATTGAATTATAAGACAAGGATGCGAGGACATGTTAAAAGATGAGAATGGACCTGACACTTGTCCCCATACTTTTAACACTAGTAGTTTCCAAGCAACTCTCTCTAGGGCTGTAAACGAACCAAACGTTCGGCGAACAGTTCGTGAACTGTTCGGCGGGAAGTTCGTTTGTGTTCGTTCGTTTATTAAACAAACGAACACGAACAAGAAATTTCGTTCGTTTAGTTAAATGAACAAACATGAACAGAGGTCGCGTTCGTTCGTTTATGTCCGTGAACGTTCGGTAACGTGTTCGCTTGTGTTCGATAGTTCATTAGTGTTTTTAGTTTTTATATTTATTTAAATATATCAAAATTCTGACAAATTAAATATCTAATAAGTGTCAGTGTATTGTACATTTTGTTCATGAACGATTGTTTGTGTTCGTTTGTTTCCATTTGTGTCCATAAACATTAGTTTGTGCTCATTTGTGTTCGTCAACGTTCGTTGCCTAAAATTAACAAACAAACACAAACGAACACGAACAAGTTCATTTCCTTAACAAACGAACACGAACATAAAATCCCGTTCGATAAGTGTTCGTGAACGGTTCGCGAACACATATATTTTTTAACAAACGAACACGAACAAGGTCTTGTTCGTGTTCGTTCGGTTCGTTTACAGCCCTAACTCTCTCTCTCTCTCTACACATATATTTTGTTATTTGAGTTGTAAATATAATTTCTAACATTCTAAGGCTGCATGGCATGAGTTCCGTCCCTCCTCTGTTCTGGTGCGGCGCCGCAGCTCCCCCCATTTCCCCCCACCCCGTCGTCGTCCTGACCGGCTTCCTGCAGACGTTGAAGACGTCCCACTAGAGGACAAAACCCCCTCACACACACATATATACATACAACATATACATATATTTTAGCCTCATCCCCTATTTCCATACCTCCATCCTCTTTGCCTCATCCTCACACCCGATCTACGTGGCGGATCATCCTCCAAGGAAAGACCATCACCTTACCGCATAGCCTAATTTCAACAAAACTAATCCTGACAAACAAACACATTAATAAATGAAATTCAAATTCCAATTACATAAAATTCCATTAAATTTCGTGAAACAAACGCAATCTTAGCATATGACATGCTAAGATTTGCACTTATCTGTCTCAGTTTGTTAATCTTATGTGTAATCATATGATTGTTGAGAATTGTGTTATCCAGTCACAATGGTTTGATTTTCTTCTATCCTTGTAATTACGTATGATATCGGAAGACATATTTGGAGGTATATGGTACCGGAGGATGTAAGCTACTTATACGGAGACCCTTGACTAGCTAGACATGATAATCCATAGTCTGGAGGGTGTGGAAGGGGCTTTATCAACGTCACGTCACACAGGGGCTTTAAGGCCTCTCCCCTTAACTTGAAGGGTGTGGGATAAAGCCCATTCAAGCTGTAGCCCCTCCCCCCCACATTTAACCAATCATTCATCTCAATCAAACAAAAACTGGCGCTACCATGTTGAAGCCACAACAATGGCGCCCCCCCTTAAATGCCTGGGTATGGGTGGTGACGCCTCACAGGCGCCATAGATGGTGACGTGGCGTTGATAAAGCCCCCATACCCTCCGGCCTTATCTGACCCCAAGGATATTCATCCACCCAATACATTATTAATCAAGTAAATGAATGATTATTAGATAGAGATATCCATGTCTTTATAGCCTAGTGGTTTTTTTTGGTGATATAAGGTTTTGGGACCAATAGGTTCTGGGTTCGATTCCCACATTAGGGTTTTTTTCCATATTTATTAGGTTTCCTTCTGAATTGGTGTATAGGTATCCAGTGTGGTTGTACATTTTATAAGAAAAAAGAGTGTGAGGTGTGTGTAGGGAGTGTAGGGATGAGTAAATGGTACCGGTACCGAATTTCCCGAACCGAGTTGATTTTCGGTACCGAAATTTAGCGTTTTCGGTACCGGTCCGTTATAAGTATAACCGTACTATACCGGGTATTTTCGGTACCGATGCCTGTTTTTTGAGATTGTCGGTACCGGTATTGGTTGATACCAAGCTCATCCCTATATGGGTGTCGTTTGGGTTTTTTAAAACCTTTTTCTTTGGTTATGCGGTTTTTTTTTTTTTTTTTTTTGTTTGTTATAGAAATCCTACCTGTTTACCAACCCAAATAACATTCGGGTAATTGGTTTCGGATCGAGTTAATCAGTATTCAGGGTTTTAAGTACAAGTTACAATGTATACTTTGCAGTTTAATTTAAGATGATATTAATTAGATAATAAACACAAAATGTTAAAAACACTCCCAATACGATCTTTCGTTCAAACCCATGCTAAAACAGATATATTAACTAAAAAGGTCAAATAAAATAAGCACAAAACCAAACCATATTAAGCAATCATATAATTAAAAAAAGAAAACGTCGAATCATATCAACCAATATGAATCTTTTTAGTCGTATCAACGAAACAAAACATCATGTTCATAACAAAAAAAAAAAACATACGGTAGGAAAATTAGACTTTTATGTTGATTAATTATATATATGTACTAGAGAGGTGCCCGATGCGGCGGGGTACACAAACACTAGCGATGACGTATCATGTTAACTTTTTTTTAATAAAAAAACTGCAACAATATCATACTCAAATAAAAGGGAACAAATGCTGATTACTACAAGTAGTTTTTTTAATATCAACATATGAAAAGTTATGGCCGTTTAAAAATCATGTGGAAATTGGTTTAATAGTCAACAATATGTTTTATAAGATTTTACAATATGTTTTAAAAGTTGTAATTACATAAACACTTATAATTATGTAAAACTAGAATTACCAACCGCCGCAATGCGGCGGGAATTCATTAGTTATATATCAAATTAGATAAAAGTCAAATGTCTCTTACATGATCGTGAACCTGTGTGTAAAACATAAAAAGAATAACTAAGTTGATCTCTGACCCGCGCGTTGCGACAAACTTATCAAACGGGGGAAATAGATGCACTGCGAAAGACCTGTCAAACGGGAAAAAATAGATGAAAAAACGTTGAAACCACGCACGCATGTTGCGGCGTGTTAACTCGGAAAATTTAGAACGAGACGTTAAACGGAAAACTTGCGAAAGATGAAAAGTATAAGGGACCAAAGTTGAATGTTAAAAAATGTTGGGGTTAAATTGCAAATGATGTAAAACTTTGAGTTAAAAGTAAAAAAAAAAATCAAAGTGGTTTGCAAAAGATAGAAACTTTCGAATTATAAGTGAAAAACCAAACTAATCAAAGGGTTTCAAATTACCAAAGAATGAAACTTTAAACTTAAATTGCCAAAGATTTAAACTTTAGGGTTAGAAAAGGAAAAATCCAATTTTTTTTAATAACTCCCAAAACCTATGGTACAACTTCCATATGCATATATATGTTGCTTATTTATAGTTTGTAATTACATTTTTGTTCTTCATATATGTATTATAATATATTAAAGATAATTCGTATTTTTCATGTAGTTCGGGTTAATCAGGTTAACCCGATTAACTTTCTATTAACCCAATTATCAAACTGAATACTACCTACAGGTTTCGGGTTGTTTGGATTTCATCTTAAACGGGTTTAGTAAAAACGACATCCCTATGAAATGAAAGCTTGCAGCCCTATCCCAACCTTAACCCACCCCTGCAAGATGCCTGAAGCCAGTGCCCCACGCCCCTCTCGAACTCCTTCCATGGTGGTGTGACCAGTGGCGGAACTAGAAACTTTTATCTGGGGGATCAAAATATATCTTAGCATACTCACTTGGTGATGTATGCCCATTATATTTCCTATGTAGCATACGCATAAATAAATACGTCTTCACATACCTTTTTACCAAATTGGTTAACATCCAATTTTGTATTACTTTAATTTTATATATACAAGTACTTGAAAAAAATTTGACAAAAAAAGCTTAAATAAAAAGTCTATATTTGATGAATAATAAATACTAAAGTAAAAAAGTGACTATCTATACTTTCTATAAAAGAAGAAAACCAAGTGACATAAGAAAAGCTGAGGTTGCAGCCATAGAGGTTGTCCAACAAGGCTTTTCTTATGTCATTATCGCATCATAATCCTTAATATATAAAATCACTTTAATTTTCAAAGGTCTGGCCCACATATACAAAATCACTTTAAACATCTGCCCACATACAAAAGGTCTGCTGTTCAACAGAAACGCTTCAAACCTCTGCCCATATTCAAAATTTAAAATCCTGGCTCCAAATTCAAAATTCAAACTACATATAAATCTGCCTCCCTATAAATAACCCCTGCCCATATCTCTCTCACTCATATTTGAGATCATATCTTTCTCACTCAAATTCATAGCTCTCATGATTGATCCGGTTAATCTTCGATTACAGCTCTTTGTTCGAACATTTGTTGACTCGGTTTACACATTATCCTTTCAATATCATTGTTCCAACATCGTTGTTGTAACACCATTCTAGTTTTACTTGAATTTAATAATAGTTTATACCATTTTTAATAAAAGATGCTTAATTAACATAGATTTCATAAGAGAAGTTCATAAGTAGCATAAACCTTAGTCAACTAACGACTAAGTTAAAACATTTCAAAAGTTGTTTAACAATTGTTTACAACCCATAAACATAGTCTAATAAAGATTTAAAACATCGCGGAAGCTTGTAAGTAGTGTTCGATTCTTCAAAATCTAGCTCGATCATCTTCCGGTACTTTCCAACATCCCCTAAGATCAAAACCACAACAAATGTTAGTTTTGATCAAGTTAAAATGGATACAAACAAGTTCCAAGGTTCAACAACCAAGAAAATAAAAAAAAAATTCGGAAGGGGGCGTCGCGTGACGCCAAGACCCCTCGCGTCACGCCTAGCCCCTATTGACTCGTAAGTCCGTTTTAGGTGATTCTTTTTTCTACGCGTCTGTAAATTCATTACCGACATGCCTATTACAAATTTCATTCCGAAAAATTTGTTTACGGACCGAAAGACTATATGTCCATTTGCAATTATTCGACCCATTTTAACTTAGCCATTTTACTACCATTTAACTAGTAAACCTAAGGCGCTTATTACCCAAACTCCGGGGCTTATTATCACTGACACTTCATTACCAAACTTATGGCTTCGTGCTCTTGTGACCATTTCCGCCAATTCCTTCTACATACAATACTAATACTACAAAGTATCATTATTTGACCCGTTTGGTCCATCTACGGAAAATCCTCCATTTTGATGACTACCAAACGACTACAAACCAATTCTTAACCTACGGATTTAAGTAACGTACATGATCACTACATCCAACACAATTTTTATCAACAACGCATAGTTTAACAACAATTCATCAAATGTAACGGATCAAGTTACATACCTTCAATGTAGGCCTTTCAAACGTGATTCGCCACCCGCTTGTCCGCTTGACGCTCCTGCGTCCTTTCCTATAGAGTTCATTAATGACATATTTAGAACTCTCTTTAAACCACATATCGCATAATACACCGAAACATCATAATTATGCGTTTAAACTTTGAATTTCAGTTTTAAGCCTTCTTAGAGGCATTTTTACAAACACTTTAAGGGCAGATTTTTACATGATTAAATATCAAGTCTCTAGCTTATCACTTAGCCCTAATTTCACATCATTCAACCATTTTACACAATTGTTAGCTTCTATAATTCTGAAGTTACCTCACAATTGTCAAATTACACTAGAACAACACCCAATCTCCTAGTGATTATCAAATTCTACATAACCCACTAATCACCTACAATGGTGTTCATGGCTTTTACTAACATTTCACATGATTTCAACTTGTATTTGTCTAGGGTTTGTCCCTAGACACTATAGTTGTTCCTAAATCATCATAAGACACACATGCAACCATAATTTCAGATTTTCCCAATTTCACGAGAATTTCAAGTTGAGAGTTTTCATCAAATTTTACATACCTTGTAATCCTCTTGTGATGAGGTCAATAATCTATGCTCGATTTTCGTTTTTGATCAGATTTGGACCTTCAATTTGGTTGTTTTGTGAATGTTCAGGGTTTAGAGGGAGCCTGGGGTCGCCCCTGATGTTGGTCGATTTCAACAAACACAAACAAATGTGTTTTATGTTTTTAATTTTATTATTTCAATAAATTAGTTTCCATTTAGGCACATTTAGTCCCTCCTCTTTCACTTTTTGTTTGTTTGAACCCCTAACTACACATAAGTGACTAACTAACTTAGTTAGTGTCATTTCTAGTTAGTTTATTTTACTATTTTACTTACAACTAAATTGTAAATTTATGAACTCGTATTTTCGGGATGTTACAAGTCCATCCCCCTTAAAAGGGTTTCGTCCCCGAAACCAAAGTACGTACCAAATAAAATAGGGTAGAGACGTCCCATTTCCTCTTCGGACTCCCATGTGGTATCCGCACCCTTTCTGTGTTCCCATTTAACCTTCACTTGGTTAATCACCTTGTTTCTCAAGCTCTTCTCTTTACGATCTAAAATCGCAATTGGTTTTACGGCATAGTTGAGACTGTTATCCACCTCGATATCATCGTAGTGGATACGAGCAGTTTCGTCTGCTAAACATTTACGGAGATGTGACACGTGGAATGTGCTATGAATCCCACTCAACTCCTCGGGTAATTCGAGACGATATGCCACTTTACCAACCCGTTCGATGATTCTGAATGGCCCAATAAATCTTGGGCTCAACTTTCCTCTTTTTCTGAACCGTATCACTCCTTTCCACGGCGATACTTTCAACATTACTTTATCACCCACTTGAAATTCAATCGGCCTGTTTCGTTTATCCGCATACGATTTTTGTCGATCCTGAGCCGCTTTTAGGTGAGCTCGGACCATGTCGATTTTCTCATTCGTAGTTCAGATTATATCAGTAGGTGCTAGCCCTCGTGGACCCACTTCTCCCCAACATACCGGAGTTCGACATTTTCTGCCATATAACATTTCATACGGGGCCATCTTAATGCTCGCGTGATAGCTATTGTTATATGAAAATTCGACCAAGGGTAGATAGACATCCCAACTACCCCCGAAGTCAATAATGCAAGCCCGCAGCATATCTCCCAACGTTTGTATTGTTCTTTCACTCTGCCCATCCGTTTGTGGATGGTAAGCAGTGCTAATGAACAATTTAGTTCCCATTTGTTCTTGGAATTCACGCCAAAAATTTGAAGTAAACCGAGTATCTCTGTCTGACACAATGGATATTGGTACCCCATGACGTGCTATGATTTCATTGGTGTACACCTCCGACATCTTCTCGGATGTATAAGTCTCACGAATCGGAATGAAGTGAGCGCTTTTCGTCAATCTATCTACAACTACCCATATAGCATCAAACCCGCAGTTAGTTTTGGGCAATTTGGTCAACAAATCCATGGTGATTTGTTCCCATTTCCAAACCGGAATTTCCAACGGTTGAAGTTTACCATATGGTTTTTGGTGCTCCGCTTTGACTTGTAAACATGTCAAGCATTTTTCTACGTACTTCACCACATCTCTTTTCATTCCGGGCCACCAATAGTTTTGCTTTAAATCATTGTACATTTTGGTCGCTCCCGGATGGATAGAATAACGGGACTTATGAGCTTCATCAAGTAGAAGCTTTTTAACTCCACATATGTTAGGAACCCAAATTCTGTTGAAACGTGTTTTCAAACCATGGTTGCTTACTTCGAGATCTTTAACTTGGCCAACAATCCTTTCCTTTCTCCAGTTTTCCGTCTTTACTGCTTCATCTTGTGCTTCTCGAATTCGTTCGAGTAAGACTGAGGTCACAATGAGTTGCAATGATTGTACTCGTATCGGGACATAATATGTCTTTCTGCTTAGGGCATCCGCCACCACGTTTGCCCTTCCGGGGTGATAGTGTATTTCACAGTCAAAATCTTTCACCGTCTCTAGCCATCGCCTTTGTCGCATATTTAACTCCTTCTGATCGAAGAAGTATTTCAAGCTCTTGTGGTCGGTGAATATGGTGCACTTTACCCCATACAAGTAGTGCCTCCATATTTTTAATGCAAATACCACCGCAGCCAACTCGAGATCATGCGTGGGATATTTCTTCTCGTGTATCTTCAATTGTCTCAAGGCATAAGCTATAACTTTGCCCCGTTGCATCAAAACGCATCCGAGCCCTGATAGTGAAGCATCCGAATAAACCACCATGTCTTCGACTCCGTCCGGCAATGTCAGTACCGGAGCTTGAGTTAACTTTTCTTTTAGCGTTTGAAACGCTCTTTCTTGATCAACACCCCAAATGAACTTTTCTTTCTTTCGGGTTAGCTTTGTTAGCGGTGACGCAATCTTGGAGAAATCTTGAATGAATCTCCTATAGTATCCCGCAAGCCCCAAAAAGCTTCTAATTTCCGAAGGGTTCTTCGGGGGATTCCATTTTGACACGACCTCGATCTTTGACGGATCCACCAATACTCCGTCAGCACTTATGATGTGGCCAAGAAATTGTACCTCTCGTAACCAAAAGGCACACTTAGAGAATTTCGCATACAGCATTTCTCGTCTAAGTGTCTCTAACACTTCTTGTAAGTGGTGTGCGTGTTCAGCTTCGCTCTTCGAATACACCAAAATATCATTGATAAACACGATGACCGACTTATCCAACATTGGCTTGTAAACCCGATTCATGAGGTCCGTGAAGGCCGCGGGTGCATTTGTTAGCCCAACTGACATCACGAGGAATTCGTAATGTCCGTATCTCGTGCGGAAAGCCGTCTTCGGCACATCTTCTTCCTTGACCTTTAGTTGGTGATACCCTGATCTAAGGTCAATTTTTGAAAACCAGCTCGCACCTTGTAATTGGTCGAATAAATCATCTATCCTCGGAAGCGGGTATCGGTTCTTTACCGTGAGTTTGTTTAACTCCCGGTAATCGATACACATGCGCATGCTTCCGTCTTTCTTTTTCACGAACAATACCGGTGCGCCCCAAGGAGACACACTCGGCCTTATGAATCCCTTGTCAAGCAGGTCTTGAATTTGGGACATCAACTCTTGTAATTCCGACGGTGCGAGTCGGTACGGAGCTTTTGCTACGGGTTTTGCGCCCGGAATCAATTCGATCCCGAACTCTACTTCCAGTTCAGGCGGTATCCCCGGTAAATCCTCCGGAAACACATCTTCATAGTCTCGCACTACCGGTACATCTTCAATCTTTCGTGATTCTTTCTTGGGTTCATTTGCGTATATCATGAATGCCTTGCATCCTTGCTTCATAAGCTTGTGAGCTTTCAACATTGAGCATACTATGGGGTTACCTCCTTTTTCGCCATAGATGGTGACGCATTTCCCGCTCGGAGATGTTAGTTTTATCTCTTTACGAAAACACACGACCTTTGCATGGTGCTGAGATAGCCAATCCATCCCAACGACTACTTGAAATTCTCCCATTGACATCGGGATTAGGTCTATCAAGTATTCCTCATCGTCGATGCTTAATTTGCAGCCTCGACAAACATCACAAACTATAAAACTTTTGTTGTCCCTTATTTCAACTTCTAAGGGCACAGATAATTTCGTCAATACAAATGAAGGATGTCGAATAAATCCATGTGAAATAAAGGATTTATTCGCACCCGTATCAAACAATACACGTGCTGGAATTGAGTTAATTGTGAATATACCTGAAACCACATCGGGTTCTGTTTTTGCTTCAGCCGCGGTAAGTTGGAAGGACCTAGCCTTCGCTTTGGGAGCTTCTGCCGGAGACTCTTTTGTGTCTCTCTTTCCGACCAACTCGGGGCATTCTGACTTTTTGTGGCCGGGTTGATAGCATTTGTAACAAACGGAAACTTTCCCGGGATATAGCGATGCAGTGTGCCCCGTTTTCCCACATACCGGACACGGCTTGTCTTTAAAGCGGCACTCACCCTTGTGCCCCTTTCCACATACTTTACAACTTGGCGACCCGCCTTTAGCCTCTACCTTCTTCCCCGATTCAGCAGTTCTAGCTTTCTTTGTAGGGCTTGGATTCACATCTTGTGCCCTCCGCTCGCCCCTTTCAACTTGTTTCTTTAACTCAATTTCCCGCTCCCGGACAGTGTTGATGATTTCTGTGAGAGTTTCATATTTTGACGGAGTCATAAACTCCCGGTACTCAGCACTCAGCATGTTGTAATAGTAGTATATCTTCTGCTCTTCAGTGGTGACTAACTCGTCACAAAATCTCAGCTTATCCATGAAGATGCCCATGATCTTATCAATTGTTTCACCCTTTTGTCTTAGCTGGATGAATTCTTCTTTAATCCTGTTGATAACCGCTTTGGGACTATGGTGTTTAAGGAACAACACCTTAAACTCATCCCAAGTCATGACCCTTGCCGCTTCGGCTCCCATTTCCTTCTTTTTATTGTCCCACCAATCATTGGCTTGATTTCTCAATTGACCCGTTCCGTAAGCAACAAAGTCACCTACGTCACAGTGGGTTCGTTCAAACACTCCTTCTACATCACTTATCCATCTTTGGCAAATTATCAGGTCAACCTCCCCGTTATAGATTGGCGGTTTACACGCCATGAATTCCTTATACGAACACCCTTTGCGTTCTCCCGTTTTATCTTTCATAAGGTTGACACTATCCTCCAACCTTTTAACTCGCTCTTCGACAAGCGACAACACCGTGCTTTGAATTTTGTCTATAAACCCGGATAGACTACCCTCAATTGCCTTCCCTACTTCTTCGGCAATTATTTCTTTCATTTGTTCGGTGCTTGTTTGCACCGGATTATCGTCGTTTCCATCAGACATCTTGAAACTGAAATGTTTACATTTAAACGTTAAACATTTCATTCATAACATTGCTTCGTTTGTTTCGGTTTAGCCAAGTTCTTAACTTGCTTTAACCGTTCACATTTAATGCACTTTCCGGGTTTGAGTGTGTTAACACGCTCTTCCCATGCACATCAATTTCTTTCTCGTTCTTACATAAGACATAATTTGTTAACATAATAAGTTAATTCTTACCGGACGATCGATCGAGCTTGAACCGAACACTTTGTTGACAACCTTAAGCTCTGATACCAACTTGTAACACCCTTCTAGTTTTACTTGAATTTAATAATAGTTTATACCATTTTTAATAAAAGATGCTTAATTAACATAGATTTCATAAGAGAAGTTCATAAGTAGCATAAACCTTAGTCAACTAACGACTAAGTTAAAACATTTCAAAAGTTGTTTAACAATTGTTTACAACCCATAAACATAGTCTAATAAAGATTTAAAACATTGCGGAAGCTTGTAAGTAGTGTTCGGTTCTTCAAAATCTAGCTCGATCATCTTCCGGTACTTTCCAACATCCCCTAAGATCAAAACCACAACAAATGTTAGTTTTGATCAAGTTAAAATGGATACAAACAAGTTCCAAGGTTCAACAACCAAGAAAATAAAAAAAAAATTCGGAAGGGGGCGTCGCGTGACGCCAAGACCCCTCGCGTCACGCCTAGCCCCTATTTTCTCAGAATGTTTATTTCTTTGATGCTGCAGATTCCCAGCTCAAAATTTATTCAAGTTCCAACTTAAAATGACCATAACTTTTGACTCGTAAGTCCGTTTTAGGTGATTCTTTTTCCTATGCGTCTGTAAATTCATTACCGACATGCCTATTACAAATTTCATTCCAAAAAATTTGTTTACGGACCGAAAGACTATATGTCCATTTGCAATTATTCGACCCATTTTAACTTAGCCATTTTACTACCATTTAACTAGTAAACCTAAGGCGCTTATTACCCAAACTCCGGGGCTTATTATCACTGGCACTTCATTACCAAACCTATGGCTTCGTGCTCTTGTGACCATTTCCGCCAATTCCTTCTACATACAATACTAATACTACAAAGTATCATTATTTGACCCGTTTGGTCCATCTACGGAAAATCCTCCATTTTGATGACTACCAAACGACTACAAACCAATTCTTAACCTACGGATTTAAGTAACGTACATGATCACTACATCCAACACAATTTTTATCAACAACGCACAGTTTAACAACAATTCATCAAATGTAACGGATCAAGTTACATACCTTCAATGTAGGCCTTTCAAACGTGATTCGCCACCCGCTTGTCCGCTTGACGCTCCTGCGTCCTTTCCTATAGAGTTCATTAATGACATATTTAGAACTCTCTTTAAACCACATATCGCATAATACACCGAAACATCATAATTATGCGTTTAAACTTTGAATTTCAGTTTTAAGCCTTCTTAGAGGCATTTTTACAAACACTTTAAGGGCAAATTTTTACATGATTAAATATCAAGTCTCTAGCTTATCACTTAGCCCTAATTTCACATCATTCAACCATTTTACACAATTGTTAGCTTCTATAATTCTGAAGTTACCTCACAATTGTCAAATTACACTAGAACAACACCCAATCTCCTAGTGATTATCAAATTCTACATAACCCACTAATCACCTACAATGGTGTTCATGGATTTTACTAAAATTTCACATGATTTCAACTTGTATTTGTCTAGGGTTTGTCCCTAGACACTATAGTTGTTCCTAAATCATCATAAGACACACATGCAACCATAATTTCAGATTTTCCCAATTTCATGAGAATTTCAAGTTGAGAGTTTTCATCAAATTTTACATACCTTGTAATCCTCTTGTGATGAGGATCAATAATCTATGCTTGATTTTCGTTTTTGATCAGATTTGGACCTTCAATTTGGTTGTTTTGTGAATGTTCAAGGTTTAGAGGGAGCCTAGGGTCGCCCCTGATGTTGGTCGATTTCAACAAACACAGACAAATGTGTTTTATGTTTTTAATTTTATTATTTCAATAAATTAGTTTCCATTTAGGCACATTTAGTCCCTCCTCTTTCACTTTTTGTTTGTTTGAACCCCTAACTACACATAAGTGACTAACTAACTTAGTTAGTGTCATTTCTTGTTAGTTTATTTTACTATTTTACTTACAACTAAATTGTAAATTTATGAACTCGTATTTTCGGGATGTTACAGTTGTTTTATTGAAGCTATATTTCACTCTCCAACGTTTCACCTCAACTTTTCTTATGTCACTTGGTTTTCTCTTTTTATAGAAAGTATAGATAGATTGTTAAAGGATGCAGAATTTGCATATTCAGTTTCAGTCTTTTCATCTGCGGTTACAGCTTTTTGTACTTCACGTAATTTTTCCAACATCATTGTTGCAACATCGTTGAGGGTATGTTTTTTTCTCTAATTTTGAATCTTAAATTTTGAACTGATCTATTCTAATTCTCGCTTTATATTTCAGCCTAATCAGAGTTGTTTAAAATTCAAACAATCAGTTTCGGGTTATTTTAGGTTTGTGGATTCTTTTAAACTGTTGATATATGTTGATAATATTTATTTTAAGGTGTTGATATATTTCAGCTTTGTTTTTTTCGACCGAGCAGTGGGACGTTCTTCTGCACTGTTTTTGAATTCTGAAGTGCAGAAAGTGGAGTACTTCATGAAGCGCCGATGCTGTTCCAGGTTTTCTTGTATTTATTATCACTGATCATGTCGATTTTATATATTAGTTCTTCAATCAGCATAATCATCAGCCTTTTATAGTGTTTAAAATGCATTTTTATGATAAATGAAGAAGTTAATGGTAATTATGATAGTCTGTTTTTTTTTTTTTTGTTCTTTCTGTTTCTTGATATTTAACTTTTTGGTTTTCCTAAGAAAACTTATTTTTGAAAGGCTTTGCATTAAATGGCTGCTGTTTTGTATTAAATGTACAAGTTTGGAGCCTCCTAGATTAGTTTAATGGTGCATTGAAATTAAGTCTGACCTTTTACTACCATTATATCCTTCTTTTACATCAGACTTGAAGAAATATACAAGTTAAAAATGTCATCATGGCTGTAGGTTCTTATGATTTAAAGTATCGCTTTATCAAGCAAGTTGAGGATCAAGTATATGAGGATAGGGCTACTCTTCAAGAGCTGAAGAGTTGTTTTGATGGACTGCATCTTGGTCTGTTTACAAGAGACTTGGAGTTCATGGCGAAGCTCACAGATATACATAGAGAAGTTCAGTACTCAATGGAGTTGAAGCTAAAATTTCTTAGTTTTTGCAGTTAGATTATTAAATTTCGTCGACTACTGCTTGAAATCAGTGTCTTTAGATTATTAAATTTCGTTGTTCAGTAGTCGATGTAATTGTTGATCTATCGTCATATGTGATAGGTAAATTTTAATTATATTAATGTTTGTAAAGCGTTTTATTATTACTAATTGAGCATCAACAGTTGTTAGAGTTGATACCTGCTATTGTAAAGGTCTGTTAAAATTAAAATTTGCCAAAAGAGAAGAACTGTTTGGAATCATCGTCTGTTGATGATTAAAACATTATAATGTCTTCAGAGCATCAAAAGTCCATTCTTAAAAAATATGTATTTTTAAAAAATTTGACAAAAATCTTTAAAAGTCTGTTGAAAACAGCTATTTTTAAAACATCTGTTTGGCAAAAGATTCATCCACTGCTTAAAGGTATTGTCTGTTCTCATAATTTATGTTTTATGTAACGAATGTTGAGTTGCTACTGTTGCCAACATCAGTTATTCCCAACATCAGTTTCCAAATAATTATCAACCATTAACACAACAGAAGTTCTGAACATCTGTAATTGACCAACAGATCTTTGTAAAATGTCTTCAGAACATGAAAACTCCATTCTTAAAAAATAGCTATTTTTTAAATATTGGAAAAAACTCTTAAAATTTTGACAAAAATCTTTAAAAGTTTGTTGAAAATAGCTGTTTTTAAAACATCTGTTTGGCAAAAGATTCATCCACGGCATAAAGGTATTGTCTGTTCTCATAATTTCTGTTTTATGTAACAACTGTTGAGTTGCTATTGTTGCTAACATCTGTTATTCCCAACAGCAGTTTCCAAAAGAATTGTCAACCATTAAAACAACAGAAGTTCTGAACATCTGTTATTGCCTAATAGATCTTTGTAAAATGTATCCAGAACATGAAAACTCCATTCTTAAAAAATAGCTATTTTTTAAATATTGGAAAAAACTCTTAAAAGTTTGTAGAAAACAATTGTTGGGCAAACTTCTGTTTTGCTCAAAAAATTGCGGTGACATAAGAAAAGCTAATGTGGCAGGCAGAGAGACTGTCCGACAATGCTTTTTTGAGGTTATTAATGCATCATAATCATAAGTCTTAATATATAAAATCAATTTAAAACTGATTATCAGTGTTTTCATAGTATTTGTTGATGTTTTGAATCAACTTCTGTTTAGATAAAAATTCATTCACTGTTGAAAGGTATTGTCTGTTTTAATAAGTGTTATTTATCCTAGAGACTGTTGATTTACCACTGTTTACAACATTTGTGTCCGATGAAGTGGTAGTAGCCTTTGTTTGCCATGTAGATTATTGTTGGTGTTTAAATGAAGAGGTTTTCTTTTTTATAAATTTTTTATGACAGAGGTTTAAATTTGTCCTTTCAGTTTCTTGATATTTAATTTTATAGTTTTCCCATGAAAATTTATTTTTTAAATGTTTTCTATTAAATGGCTGCTGATATTTAATATCAATTTATTTGTTTATATTAAAAGTCTATTGAAAACAACTGTTTTCCAAACCTGTGTTTGACTAAGGACTGCTGACTTACTATTGTTGCATAAAATCTGTTGTTGCCCAATAGTGGTTTCCAAACACTGCTGAAGCGTATTGTCTGTTCTCATAGGTTTTGTTTAATCTGAGGACTGCTGAGTTACTAATGTTGTCTAACAACTGTTGTTGGCCAACAGTGGTGTAACAACCCGTACGTTCGTGCGCTGTTACTACTCACTATACTCGTTACGCATAGCACTAGAGATTCGGATCATAATGCAGCCATATCAAATACATCGCTACCTCGCAGTATTTTCGCATATTACGCATACTTTATCGCTATAACACATCACATTGCATGTACTAACACTCACGATGACGTTGAGTGAGGACCTATTCTACCCTCCTCGATAGCCGTGATGTGTCGCAACGCAACGCATATTCGAAACACGCAACTCAATTATCGCAACGCAGACTTTGAAATGTGGATATTTATACGACCCTATGTGACTAATTATAATAAATATATGAATGTGGGTATGAAAATGTGTGACCAAACTATCGCAACGCTTAACGAATGAAACGAAACATCAAAACGCAAATCTCTGGAAACCACCAATCAAATGACCATTCGGTCGAATGGCCATCCGATCGGATGGCCATCCGATCGGATTGCCATCCGATCCATGGCACTCCATCACCTCCTCTCCTCTCTACCTATAAATAGCACTTGTCACATCACTTGAACAGTGATGTGATAGCTCTCACTCGGCCAGCACACTTTGGGGCTATTTTCTCTCGATTTCTCGCGATTCTTGTAAGTTTCTACCTTAAATCTCATACTTCTATGGTCTCCACGCACTCCTTCATCTTTTCCAACATCAAATCTCACTTTTCCACCGTAAAATCCTCAGATTTGGGGCATTCTAAGGTGATGTCATCATGGAGTTCTTAGGAACAAGGAAGTGTGACCTCATCTCATGAAGAACAATTCAGATCTAATGGATTCCACGGCGTGTAAGCACTAATCTCACCTAGATCTAAGCCGAATCTAAGTATTTCAAACTTTCTTAACTTTTTACTCAAAACCGATAGAATCGGAGCTCGTTCAGACCTTCAACTCATTCTATAGTAAAGTGTCGGGTTGAGAACTGATTTCTATCGACGAGATGACCGGCTAACGGGTTGAACACGAACAGTCGTCAAGGACAGTTGACTGGTTAGACGGGGTGATTCCCATCCGATCTGATGAATTAGCCTTGGTGGAGTTCCATTGTTTAAAACTAGGGCTGTAAACGAACCGAACGTTCAGCGAACAGTTCGTGAACCGTTCGGCGGGAAGTTCGTTTATGTTCGTTCGTTTAATAAACGAACGAACATGAACAAGAAATTTCGTTCGATTAGTTAAATGAACGAACATAAACAGAGGTCTCGTTCGTTCGATTGTGTTCGTGAACGTTCGGTAAGGTGTTCGTGAACATTCGTTGATTTGCGTTCGTTTATGTTCGTATGTTTGTGTTTTAATTAAAGATCTAAGTACTTTCTTATATTTTATTTGTACTTTTTATATTATTAAACTTTTATTTATTTTATTTCCCTAACAATTAAACTAGGAAACCCACTTTCACCTTGTTTATGCATCATTTCCCTTTCATTTCTCATTATTTACATCCACGAATACGATCGACCTCCGTTCCACAATAAGGGATTCAAGTTCGAGTGCTACTCTCTGGGCCATCTATCTTTATCCTTCGTCGCGTTCACCAAATTTATTTGTGAACCGTTCGCGAACACGCTCATTTCCTTAATGAACGAACACGAACATAAAATCTCGTTCGGTAAGTGTTTATGAACCGTTCGTGAACACATTTATTTCCTTAACGAACAAACACGAACAAGGCCTTGTTCGTGTTCGTTCGGTTCGTTTACAGCCCTATTTAAAACGTTGTCATACCATCTCGATCAAACCGCAAACTGTCAAAATAATCAAGTTCAAAACGATCAGATTCCTTGGGACAGATTGCCGTCCGATCGGATTGCCATCCGATCGAACTGCAATCCGATCGGATTGCACTTGGTTCCACACTTAAACTTTTTCTTCAAACTTGCAAGGCTCTGAACGTCGAACGGATTGCCGTCCGATCGGATTGCCATCCGATCGAACGACCATCCGATTAGCTGACATTTGGAACTTCCAAACTTCAACATTTTCAATTTTTCAAAGAATAATGGCCTCCAACGGATTGCTATCCGATCGGATTGCCATCCGATCGAGTAACCATCTTGTTGTGAACTTGTTCTCACTAAGTGTCTTGGCAATCGGATCGCTATCCGATCGAACGGTCGTTCGATCGACCTGAAGGGTAGAGATACTTCTCTGTTTTCAAAATGCTACAACAAAAACTCTAAAGCCATCATACACAAACACATCCTTACCAAACGAATGTCAATCCGACCGAATGACCATCCGATCGGATGACCATCCGATCGGATGACCATCCGAACGGATTGACATCCGATCGAGTGACCATCCGATCAGATTGCCATCCGATCGGATTACCATTCGACACTTGGTCACTTTTCATCGCTTTACGCACCGCTCTTCGCTTATGCTATTGTTAACTGTTCAGGCTAATCACTCTAGCGCTCCCTTCAATCCATTTCCATCGCTGTGAGTATACTCGAACCCTTTTTATCACCTTTTAGGTGTAACATACGTTCCTATCAAATCAAATTATCAAAATGAATTATTCAATCAAACTGTTTATCACTTGCGAATAACTGCTATGCATATTTACACGTGATGCTAGTTACATATGTGTTAGGACTTATACTCGCGAGGTCCCGCGTTAACTAGTATAGTACTATAGTACCCGACGGGGTTTAGTTAGGATGAATAGCAATCGCAATCGCAGCTCGAGAGACTTAGTTGGTAGTATATGTCTAATATATGTGTTGAGGTATCTCGTTTATGTATGTGGTAATTCGCAGCACTTTTTTTATCTGGTATGTTTCGCTATCAAAACTTGTATACTCGCCAATACTTTTGTATTGACGTTGTTTTAACGTATGTTGCAGGTTTAGTCGCAGTCTACATCAAATCAAACTAGGAAGTCTAGAAACTCACCTAAAATTTAGGTTGTCGGATTTGTATTGTTCGAGAGGACAAGAAATCTATGATAACTCATGTGATTATATTGTTTGTTAGTATGGGATAACAAATGTAATAAATATTGTCGCTTTATAGTTGTTATGGATTCTCTTGAGCAATCTGATTCGCCTAGTGCCGCGCCCCGATGATTCCGCCATCGGTTGGGGTGTGACAGATTGGTATCAGAGCCATAACTATAGGAAATTAGGTAAGACATCAGACCTAGTCCGGGTCGAAGTCTTAGAAACGACCTAGTCTATAGTCTAAGTACCAACGGGTCGACTCGTACGAACCAGTAGGATTTGTACGGGCCTACTTGATACTCCCATTCGAATCCACTAAGAACCACAACTTCGCGTGAACACCGCATACTACAACTTCACACGAGGAGCCTTTCCTAAGGCTGGAATGTTACTTAGCCTTTCCTAAAGCCAACACAATACACACGTTTACGAAAATATTCGCATAACACAACCGAGTGGTCCAGTCGAGATCAGGCATGAGAACCAAGAACGCTCAATAAGACCGCTCATCCAGCACATTTTTCTAGCACGAGAACTTTTCATCGAGCTAGGAGTGACATCCATATCTCAACGAAAGTCTCCATTTCAAAATCTAGTGGAACTCCCGAATTTATTTGAAGAGTACAACCACAGCTAGGAGCGAAGTTATTAAGTCAGGGGTGAAACCCGTATCTTAATAAAGCGTTCCACTCTCTATAAAATGGTTTTCAAAAGCTCTCACCAAGGACTCGACTATAACGATAACTCGAGCCACGCGATGACTAGGAAGACGAATGCCATAAGCTGCATTCCAGTGGAAGCATAAGTCTTCTAGAGCAACGCGCGTGCACGAATTTGTTGGGTATAGTTGGGTTACCTTGGGTAGTCGACGCCTAAACACCCGAGGCACTCTATCCATTTTTCTAGCATATGACTTGTCGATTTTACGCTTTACTAAACTTATTTACGCTTATGTGGCTACGATTTAAAAACTTTACGCTTTATTGATTTCTTGATTTATCAATTTTCGCTCCCTGCTTTATAAACGCACAACTCGCACATCCATCGCAATCTAAAATGAAAACCGAATGTTCGCAACAAAACTAATGTCTAATTACTCGCTTTCTCTCTCGCTCCCTCCCTCTTCATCGCGTCCTCGCGCATTCTACACCGACGTGTGTGTGTGTAAGTATAAACTACAACTATTTATATATACAAAACGAATCAATTGTGTGAGAACTTAGGAATCTCGTGTCTCCTACGTGGCTCCTATGTGAAATCTACTATATTACTCGCAACAAGTTTTGAACGCGCTCAATCGCATCGCAAAACTTAAAAAAATCCTTATGATCGAATCTCACTCCAAATCTCTCTCTGTCTAGATGTCTTCCAACGACTCTACCTCGAGACAAACAGCTAGGAGAAGAGCCAAACGAAGCGCTGAAAAGAGGATTGCCTCGCTTGTGGCCAAGGAAGTGGCCAAGGTTATTCCTCAAATTGTCGCTCAAGTGCACTCTCTCAGCAACTCTCGAACCTCAGAAGTCTCTAAGACGGAAGCGCCACAATCTGCTTTCCTCTACAAACACTTCAAAGCCTGTGACCCAATGGAGTTCACGGGTGAAGGAGGTGTGTCCCAGCTACTCCAGTGGTTCGATTCTATCAAAGTTACTCTTCGTCAGAGTGGGTGTCCCGATAGTTTCCGTACTACTTGCGCAACCGGAGTATTTCAATCGCGAGCACTCGACTGGTGGATTGCCGAACGTAACAAACGTGGGATCTCCACAGCTTATGCTCTCTCTTGGGATGAGCTGAAGGAGCTCATGAAGAAAGAGTACTGCCCTCCCCACGAAGTCTAGAAACTAGAAGACGAATTTTGGGAAATCAAGCAAGTCGAAGGTGACAATACTGGCTACACCACAAGGTTCAAACAGCTTAGCATAATCTGCCCAAGTCAAGTCAACACCTCAGAAAAAGCCATCACGAAGTACATTCGTGGCTTGCCTGAATGTGTGGGCGATTTTGTCGATGCTGCAAGGCCTGCTACCATCGAAGAAACCTACCGCTTAGCCGCAGAAATCAACGACAAACGAGTCTTGGACGGATTTTTCTCCAAGAATCCTGTCAAACAAGCTCATCAAGCAATCGTCATCGATTCTTCCGACGATTCCTCTTAAGATTCTACCGACGATTCTTCAAGTGAGTCCTCAGACGAATCCTCCGATGACAACGCAGCACCTCAGGAAGCTCAGTCCAGCCGCAAACGAAAGACCATGAGCCCAAACTCTTCAACAACTGAACTGTCGCAACCAGAACCTCTCCAACCAGTTCCAGTTCACTCGAAGCGCGCCTATAACGGAAGTCAACCCTTGTGTCTCGCGTGTACGTATCATCACCCGCCGGAAGCTAACTGTCGCTTTTGCGCAAATTGAAACTGGTATGGTCATCTTACCCAGCACTGCCGCACGGGGCCGCAGACTTGAGGAATTTCAGCAACAATCGCAGTCTCCGCAGAAGTCCTCTACAGCAACATCAATTATGCTTCTAATGTTGTTGTAATGATACGATCTTTGCCGTTAATTCCTTTTACGTGATGAATTTGTTCTATTTCTCGACGAAACGTGAACTCTATTTATTTCTCATTCTCTCGCCCTTGTGCACAGACTATATACTAGCACTATATACTATATAACATGTTTTACCCTTACTATGCATTCTTGAAATAAGGTATGATAAACGTGCAAGGATCAAATTAAACACGGGTGCACACGGTATTACTGTGATCAGTGTACGGTGATCGTAATGAGTTTCAATGATGCCATAACGTTAAGAGCATGGTTAAGCGTGGTGGATATGCCGCTGGTACTTCCTATATATAAGCGTCTTGACCATGTCAACACAGTGTGACATCTATTCACGGGGCAGAGGCGTGTGGTTGAAGCGTGGTGGATACGCCACTGGTACTTCCTATATATAAGTGCTTCGCCATGCTAGCCAATGTCTTGAGAAGAAAGTGCCATACAAGTTGAACGTTATTAGACCAAGTATACTATTGAATCTATTTTCGACACACTACACTACATCGCAAGGCGTAACAATCTCAAATCGCAACTCAAAGCGTGTCATCGCTAGACTTTTTGTAAGTCTACACGCTCGCAATCGCATTATCGCTGGAATCTATCTCGCAATCTCAATCGCTTATTATGTGTATCGCGCTACCGCTTACCGTGTGTATCGTTCTATCGCTTTGTGCATTATTCTATCGCTCATCGTGTATCTCCTAACGTTTATCGATATCGCTATCGCTTATCGTTATTTAAGTTATTTGTGTTATGATAGCACACATGACCTCGTTTCACGAGACAAAGCTGATAGGGTTAAAACATGGTGGATACGCCGCTGGTACTTCCTATATGTAAGTGTTTTAGCCATATCAGCAGACTTTCGTGGGAAAAGGCCATATGGGGCTTAATATTAGTTAAAATTTGTGGTGATGTTGAATCTAGTCAAATCGCATGTACTCATCGCTTGCAACGCATCGATTGTCGCTTATCGCTCGACGCTTGTCGCTATCGCTCGTTGCTTATCGCTTATCACCGCCGTATTCGCTTACTATGTTTGTGTTTGTGTTATCAGTTATCGCGTATCGCTTATCGGTTATCGCACTCGCTCGTATCGTTAAACTGAGTTCGTAAACGACTTCATCGCTCAGTTTGCTCAATCTCTCTCCTACACTTGGTCCAACCATCTTCCGCTTGGACCGAGGGAATCGAAATTTATCTGTGCTATGTCGACACACATGACACTATAAAAACCAACCTCCAATACTTGTATTTTTGTTACAAAAATTATGACAAAGTTTATATTGAAAACCATAGTTAAAATACACTTATAAATATTTGTTAGAAAATATTTTTCTAAGTGTTTATATTTTTAGAAAATTTTGCCATAGTTTCCCCTAAAAATGGAGGTGTTCATGCTATCAAAGCATATCATTTTCTTTTTAAAATCATCACAAACAATCCACAACTCAACCAACACTTACCAAGTGTCAAAACAATGCTATTTACATAACAACATGAACTTGAACTTTCATAAAAACTTGTAGTAACTTGGTAGTGTGTTTAGTGAGTTTGGTTACCCTTTAAAATGTGTTTACTACTTTAAAAACTTCATCCTTGAAGAAGTTGGATGTTTACAACTTCAAAACACATTTTCTAAAAATGTTTCTTTATGTAACCTTCTTGTTACACAAGTGTTTCTACACTTGTTTATCCATTAAAAATAGTGTTTGTTTATGTAAGAACCAAGATCTACTAAAACTCATATTTCAAGCTTGGTTCTTTTGGAAAACCATTCATAAATCTTAGATCTATATGATTATTAACCCACTTTGATTATTATTTTTCAAGAAAACAATATATTCTTTCAAGTTCATGTCTTTCATGAGGATGATTTATAAATCTATAACATTTTCATCCTCTCATCTTGCTAGATTATGTTTTTAATCATGATCTAGCAAGATCATATAATGATTTACATCGTTTACACAAACAATCATTCATCAAATATCACAACAACATTAAACAACGTGATTCCTTTAAGTTTTCTTATAATTTCAAGCTTATGTTCATGTTTCATGATTATATTCTTTAGTGTTCTTCATAATAATCAACATGAATCTTCTTCTAACCACTAATATAAGATGAACAATGGAGTTTATGAAGTTCTTACCACTAGCTCAAGGCTAGGGATGATTCAAATGAAGATAACAAGTGGATAAAAGCAAATGATGAAGGTCCTTCAAGTTCCGTTGCTTGCAAGCTTCTTAGACATGCTCCTTATACCCCTAAATCACCTTAGATTATATGGATGGAAGCTAGAAAAGAAGGTGTATGATGATGGTGGATGGGCCGTGAGCTTAAGGGGGGAAGAAGGGTTAGTGTGTGTTGGTGGGTGAGAGATAATGAAGTTTATGATCTCCTAGTTCATACTTATAACTCATGTTAAGGTGTTAACCATTGTGTAAAGCGTTACCATAGTACATAGCATATCCAAGATCATGATCTTGTGAGATCTAATGAAATCCAAAGGAATCACAAGTGGGGGACCCACTTGTGACCGTAAATTGAAGGGGGGGGGGTCTTGGTTGGGGTTTAATGGTAGGTTAGGCATTTTAGTTGGATTTCAAGTGTGATGATTAGTGTTTAAGTGTATGATGTGTTATGTAGTGTGTTAGGGTGTCCGGGGATCATCACTAGCTCATAAACATTAAAACAATGCTTCTAGTATAATTTTGATGTTTCGGGTAGTGTCCGGTTGTTCGGTTAGATACCGGTTCGTTAAAGTGCTAAATTATACCGTTTAGTGTTCTTTATGTACCCTTTTGTGACACTTTTAATTCCCGACACTTAGGAAAGCATTCAGGACGATTTATGTCACACCCCGACCACGTGAGACAACGAAACGTGGCGGAAACGTCGGGGAGTGTTGTAACAGAATTAATTGTTTCAAATCCATGGCAATTAAAGTTTCGTTTTATTAATCAAACAAGAGAGTTTACATCGTTTAAACAAGAAACAAAGAGTACATAACACAAATTAACTAGTTCTTGATTTGTTTTAAGTCACTAAGGCACAAGTCTGCCTAGGTGTATCTTGATCAATCATATGCATCAATTCCTGAAAACACATGTGAAAATAGGTACGTCAGCATAAAAATGCCTGTGAGATACATAGGTTTTGTGAAAATAAGATTCATGACTTAAGTTTAAGAAAATGTTTAATAAAATTTAGCCATGGACCTTGTAAATTGATTTGTTTTTGTAAATCATTTGAAAAGCAATAAGACCAGATGATATGTATAAATAAGAGAATAATGTATGGTTAAATGAATAACCAAGTAAAACGAGTTTGTATAAGATAAGTTGTTTGTAAAACAATGTCTTGTGAAAACTATGTTATTTGTATAAAATGTTATATGTCTCAAATTGAAATGATTCAAATAACGCTACGATATGTAATACCATACAAACACTTATATATAGGAAGTACCAGTGGCGTATCCACCATGCTTGTATCATATTACACACGCCTCGTTACTTAAATCACTTACTCAAACCAAACCATCAAGATGTAATGTTTAACAATTGTAGAAATGTTTAGGTATAGTCAAATGTCTATTGTCAAATGGTTCACATGGTTCAATAGATACAAATGGTTCACATAATGTAATATAATGTGTTCATATGCTGGATGAGCATATGCAACAAATTGTAATGTAAAACAATGTACTAAGTATGCACACAATGGACATACATAGCATGAAATGTAATGTAAAACAATGTACTAAGTATGCACACAATGGACATACATACCATGAAATGTAATGTAAATCATGTACGATAATTGTACTAATGAACATAGCAAGTATATGATGTGAAAACATGGAAAGCATGAAAGTAACAAGTAGGCACATGTGTTTCACCCCAAAACAGTTTGAAAAACAGTAAAAGAGGGGTCTATGTACTCACTTGAGATTGCTTAGAAGTCCTAGGATAACCACCAAGCAAAGCTAGAAGATCACGGAATCAAACGGTACCTAATATAGGTAACTACATTAATAACCGGACCTATATCGGAGGATTGGATAGAATGAGGGCTCGTAAACCAAATGAGTATGGGAACTCAGGTAATATGGTTTAACAAAGCCTACATTCTAAAATGAAACCTAACCTAAGTGCTTACGACCCATCACGACCCGTTTAGGTAGCTTATGCTACTTTAACGCGTCGTTCGCGTGAAACGCGTTCAGACCGCCTAACTAGTCCTATGACAAGTAAAATATGCCTTAACATGTCTAATATTGTTGCTAAATCAGTTTAGATACCAAAAGTTATGTTACATATGCATAAAATGAATTTTGGCGTAAAAAGGGCATTTTGGTAATTTACCTAAGGCATATAAACTACCTATCATACAACTAACTAAACGTCGTGACCATAAGGTATAACCTCGGAAGGTTATTCCCTATATATCTATGGTCACCTAATGTGTTTGGTCGGATCCTAATGATCGACCAAACGGGTCGGGTTCGAAAGTATAAGCGATTGTTTAGATCGCTTACCTTACGACCCTATATAAGCACTAAACTAAAAGTGACGAGCTAAGCATGTTAAAACATGCTTAACTAAGTTTAGAAAACAGGTTTGGTATCAAAACAAACGGTTTTGATACCTAAGAGTAGTTTAGGTACAAAATACGCAAGAATACGCATTTTGGCCGAAACTACGACTCGTCACTGAGCCTAGATAACGTGGTAGTCAGTAGGTATAGTCACTAGGGACTATAACCATCGTGATTACGCTCACGTTATGAAGTTCAAACGAACTTCGCATTGACCATAAACTGGTCAATGCAGAAAGTCAAACAGAGTTTGACTTTAACGCTAAAGGAATAAAAAGAACGAAGGAACACTTACAACGGGTCCCCGCAAGCTTTGATTTCCAAATATTTCTCAGGTATGAAGCGTTTTTACACCTCAACTTAGAGAAACTTTCAGAAATCAAGTGGGTTTTTGGTTATGATGTTGGTGGGTATTTATAGATGTGGTAGAACCGTTAGGATTGTTTATCGAAAACCGTGATTCAATCTCGTCCCTACACTTGTTGCAATACCTTGGTACATCAAATTGGCCCCCCAACATCAGGGATTAACATGTGGCATTGGGTTTGGGAGTGCTTAACAGCTGTTAACAACTGTTAAATCTGAATCTGCTGATCTGGGGACTCCTTACGGACCGTAAGGGTGATGGCTTACGGTCCGTAAGCCAGCAACTTTGGCAAATTGACAGTTTTAGTCCCTGTTGGTGTTTTGAGCTATTTCCGACATGTTTAAGGCCCGTTAACCCCATTTCAAAGCTCTAAAATGAATTTAAAGTATAGAGAACTTAAAATGTGCTCAAAAATATCTCGGATGTCGGTTCGTTTGGCCGTACGATCGCGATGTTCGCTTAATTACGACGGAATGCGCATAAGCGCGAAAAACGATCCAAATTGCGTGACGAATGGATTTTTCTTATGCCAAACACTAAAATAAAATATTTTAGTGCTTACATAAATTTTTGGAAGTCCGGATGTATTCAGAATGTAAGTTATGCTCGAAAATGCAAACTTATGCACTTTTTGACGCTTTTAGTCCCTGAATGACCCAAAAGTTTATTTTAGCACACCGAACCCCTCAAAGCCTATTTCTAAGCTATGTAAAGGATATTTAGGGTATGTTTAACTTATGTTCATGTTCCGGAATGTTTGTTACAGTTCAAATTGGCATACTTTCGCAGTTTGTCAAATTTAGTCCCTGTAAGCGAATTAACTTGATTTCGGCATACCAAACCACCCAAAACTTATTTCTAAGTTATGTAAAGGTTATTTAAGGTATGTTAAGCCTATTTCACTATTCCGGAGTGTTCGTTGCATTAAAATGGTTATATTTACGCATCAGATCGCGTATAACCTTCCAGAAAGCGATTTAAAGCCCGAAATCGAACAAGAATGTTATGTGCAAACGATACACACATATTTTTACAAATCCCACGTATGAAACACAATATCTCATTGATTTGGTATTTGTTTGATGGTCACGGAGGCACAGTTATCACAGTCTCCCCTACTTTAGGAAATTTCGTCCTGAAATTTATTTGTAGGAGTCTGTCTGTGACTTTGAATCAAATAACCATCAAGGATAAGGCATCATCCTGATATTCCTCTATAAATGAAGGAAGAATCAGGGATATTCATTTCCCTTCGATGGAAAATTTTCAGAAACGAAAAATGCACGGAATGAGTCATTTTCCTTAATGGGTATCTTTCAGAAACGAAAATGAACGGAATGAGTCATTTTCCACAATTTCTTCAGAAACGAAAATGCACGGAATGAGTCATTTTCCACAATTTCTCCAGAAGCGAAAATGAACGGAATGAGTCATTTTCCACAATTTCTTCATAAACGAAAATGCACGGAATGAGTCATTTTCCTTAATTTCTTCAGAAACGAAAATGCACGGAATGAGTCATTTTCCTTAATGGGTATTCTTCAGAAACGAAAATGAACGGAATGAGTCATTTTCCACAATTTCTTCAGAAGCGAAAATGAACTGAATGAGTCATTTTCCACAATTTCTTCAGAAACGAAAATGCACGGAATTAGTCATTTTCCTTAATGGGTATTCTTCAGAAACGAAAATGAACGGAATGAGTCATTTTCCACAATTTCTTCAGAAACAAAAATGAACTGAGTCAACTCTAGACACACGACCAAACTTGCTGTGGTTTCTGTGCACTAAATTCCATAATTATGTATGCATCCATAATTACGCAATTCCTTGCACAGTCCGCACAATTTGTTTTGTAATGTGAAGGGGAAGAAAAATTAAACCTGTGATGAGTGTGACTAGACTATCATAGGGTCCTTTTAATTAGATCGACAAATGATCTCTTTTAATTAGACCACCAAGGAGTCTTTTCAGCTATTTCATCACATGATATTCCTAACCAGATTTTTGGATCAATCTGTTTAACTAGACCACTCAAGGGGTCTAATTATGGAATAGTACAATATAATCCAAGGGTCTTTATTATTACGTAAAAGCTCATTGAGGATTTAATATAGTACCTTTGGATATCCTACTATGAATCCCTTATACGAAGATATGGAAGATTCTACGAGGATTTGGATAACAAAACTTGGATTACACAAAAACATAAAAGGAAACACATAAGCACATAATCACATAGTTGTTTAACTTGGTTATTAATTTGTTATTAACTTGTTATCGATTGAATATGGATATTCAAGGTACACCAGGAAACCAGTAGATGGGCTTCAATGTCCTCTAGAATCTATCTGAAAAGATAGGATGATCTCCCAAAATTTCGATTTTGTTTTCAAAGAAACGTAATATTCGAATTTAAGGAACACAACAATTTTAGGATTTACGGAAATACCCTTAGGTACCCTATTAAGGATTTATAGTGGTACTTTGGGTATTCGTCCATTGTTGTAACTTGCGCCTTGTACTTCGTTTTTCCTTAGAAGAAACGGGTACTTAGCAATTTCGTGGAAACGCAAGATATCATAAAATGGAAAAAAAATTTGGGGGGTAGTTTGCTTTTCAAGGAATACGATTCCTTGATTATCGGTATTGTAGGGGATATGTTGTTTATACATATAACCACATAAATACATTGCAATGTAAATAAACGATTTATTTATAAACAATGATAACAACTGTTTCATGGACCTTGACAACAAAAGAAAATAATACATAAGACGTGATTATTTCTAAAGGGTGTTGTCTTCTAGTCGGTCAGATGCTCATCCCTGTGCTGGATTTGCATTAGGAAGCTTTGGGCAATTTCTTCGGAAATGACCCATCTCGTCACAATTGTAGCAAGAACCTGGTGGAAAGCGAGCTTGAGCAGGATTGTTGTCAGCTTGATTTGGTGCAACTGCAACTCGGCAAACTTTTGCTGTATGACCTTTAAGTCCACAAATTTGGCATTCGCGGCACTTCACACTAGCATGATGATGAAGGTTACATTGGTTGCACAAGGGTGAAGTTCCATTGTATAGCTTCCTAGCAGGGGGTTGAGCTGGTTGGTTGGGGACGACTTGACCATTGTGAGCGACCACGGCGAAGTTCTGAGAAGCCTTTCGCTTCTTTGACCTCTTAGGGGATCCAGTCTGTTCATCCATGGTCTTTGATTCCTCGATTGGTTTCTTATCATCTTTTCGAAAAAGTTTACCTTTCCTGATTTGAGATTCAGTCAAGGTAGCAGATAGCTCAATGGCCTGCCTAACCGTAGTGGGGTTACTACCAGTAACAATGTCCTGAACTGAGTCAGGGAGACCATCAATGTATTTTTCGATCGCCTTATCCAAAGGCGTAACTATGGTAGGACACAACAGGCTCAGCTCCTCATATCGATCAGTGTATGCTCGATGTTCACCGCTGTCTTGCTTAAGATCGTCGAATTCCCTTTCCAAGGCCCTGATCTCGTGACGAGGACATAATTCCTTCATCATCAGTGCTCGAAGTTCTTCCCACATTTGAGCCAGTGCCACTTCAGCACCCCTATCTCTCATCACACCGTTCCACCATGTCAAAGCTCGTTTCTCAAAGACACTAGATGCGAAATCTACCTTTCGCTCGTTTGGACATTGAACATGTCTGAAGGTGCTCTCTAAACTCTCGAACCATTGCAGAAGTGCAGTCGCTCCTTGAGACCCAGAAAACTTTGATGGCTTAGCCGAGTTGAACGTCTTGAAGTTGCAGGGGGCATTATTTTTGTTGAGAGCTTGGTTACATTGAGCAACGATGTTCGGGATTGCAACAGTCATTTGCTGTGTAATGACAGCTGCCAGCTCTTCAATAGATACCTGATTTTCGCGTCGTGGAGGCATTCTAAAAGGGGAAACAAGAGAGAAAACAAATGAAATGGCATTGGGTAAGAATAGGATGTTACAATTACCGACCAAAATCATGGGTGATGGTCATTTGTTTGAACCACGAAGCAAACAAGCGACACACAAAGGCTGAATCAAAGCAAATAGATCCGTATAATGTATCGCGAAGACATGCTCGCCTATAAGTGGACACTCACCCCAAGAGTTCCCAGGTAAGAGTGACTGGTCCGATTATGTGGATTTGTACGAACACTCTAGCCTTAGACAGAAAACTCAGGGTACAGGCATTCACTCTTCCAGTTTGCACGTGTTCACACTATTTAGGACCCAAAACTTTGACGAGATTTTGAAAACTAAAAGAGGTTCAAAACCTAGTAATCAATCATCTAAAAACATATGATTAATTTTCAAAGCGGATTCGGAATTGATGTTCTCGTCGTGGTTATCACCTAAGGATAGGTGACGTGCATGTTTTAAGATCTAAACACAAGATAACTTGCGTTGGGGTCCTAGAAAGGTTATAGTCTAGGTCAAAGCATTACTAATAACCTAATTCCCTATAACCATTGGCTCTGATACCAACTTTTCTGTCACACCCCGACCACGTGAGACAACGAAACGTGGCGGAAACGTCGGGGGAGTGTTGTAACAGAATTAATTGTTTCAAATCCATGGCAATTAAAGTTTTGTTTTATTAATCAAACAAGAGAGTTTACATCATTTTAAACAAGAAACAAAGAGTACATAACACAAATTAACTAGTTCTTGATTTGTTTTAAGTCACTAAGGCACAAGTCTGCCTAGGTGTATCTTGATCAATCCTATGCATCAATTCCTGAAAACACATGTGAAAATAGGTACGTCAGCATAAAAATGCCTGTGAGATACATAGGTTTTGTGAAAATAAGATTCATGACTTAAGTTTAAGAAAATGTTTAATAAAATTTATCCATGGACCTTGTAAATTGATTTGTTTTTGTAAATCATTTGAAAAACAATAAGACCAGATGATATGTATAAATAAGAGAATAATGTATGGCTAAATGAATAACCAAGTAAAATGAGTTTGTATAAGATAAGTTGTTTGTAAAACAATGTCTTGTGAAAAGTATGTTATTTGTATAAAATGTTATATGTCTCAAATTGAAATGATTCAAATAACGCTACGATATGTAATACCATACAAACACTTATATATAGGAAGTACCAGCGGCGTATCCACCATGCTTGTATCATATTACACACGCCTCATTACTTAAATCACTTACTCAAACCAAACCATCAAGATGCAACGTTTAACAATTGTAGAAATGTTTAGGTATAGTCAAATGTCTATTGTCAAATGGTTCACATGGTTCAATAGATACAAATGGTTCACATAATGTAATACAATGTGTTCATATGCTGGATGAGCATATGCAACAAATTGTAATGTAAAACAATGTACTAAGTATGCACACAATCGACATACATAGCATGAAATGTAATGTAAAACAATGTACTAAGTATGCACACAATGGACATACATAGCATGAAATGTAATGTAAAACAATGTACTAAGTATGCACACAATGGACATACATAGCATGAAATGTAATGTAAAACAATGTACTAAGTATGCACACAATGGACATACATAGCATGAAATGTAATGTAAATCATGTACGATAATTGTACTAATGAACATAGCAAGTATATGATGTGAAAACATGGAAAGCATGAAAGTAACAAGTAGGCACATGTGTTTCACCCCAAAACAGTTTGAAAAACAGTAAAAGAGGGGTCTATGTACTCACTTGAGATTGCTTAGAAGTCCTAGGATAACCACCAAGCAAAGCTAGAAGATCACGGAATCAAACGGTACCTAATATAGGTAACTACATTAATAACCGGACCTATATCAGAGGATTGGATAGAATGAGGGCTCGTAAACCAAATGAGTATGGGAACTCAGGTAATATGGTTTAACAAAGCCTACATTCTAAAATGAAACCTAACCTAAGTGCTTACGACCCATCACGACCCGTTTAGGTAGCTTATGCTACTTTAACGCGTCGTTCGCGTGAAACGCGTTCGGACCGCCTAACTAGTCCTATGACAAGTAAAATATGCCTTAACATGTCTAATATTGTTGCTAAATCAGTTTAGATACCAAAAGTTATGTTACATATGCATAAAATGAATTTTGGCGTAAAAAGGGCATTTTGGTAATTTACATATGGCATATAAACTACCTATCATACAACTAACTAAACGTCGTGACCATAAGGTATAACATCGGAAGGTTATTCCCTATATATCTATGGTCACCTAATGTGTTTGGTCGGATCCTAATGATCGACCAAACGGGTCAGGTTCGAAAGTATAAGCGATTGTTTAGATCGCTTACCTTACGACCCTATATAAGCACTAAACTAAAAGTGACGAGCTAAGCATGTTAAAACATGCTTAACTAAGTTTAGAAAACAGGTTTGGTATCAAAACAAACGGTTTTGATACCTAAGAGTAGTTTAGGTACAAAATACGCAAGAATACGCATTTTGGCCGAAACTACGACTCGTCACTGAGCCTAGATAACGTGGTAGTCAGTAGGTATAGTCACTAGGGACTATAACCATCGTGATTACGCTCACGTTATGAAGTTCAAATGAACTTCGCATTGACCATAAACTGGTCAATGCAGAAAGTCAAACAGAGTTTGACTTTAACGCTAAAAGAATAAAAAGAACGAAGGAACACTTACAACGGGTCCCCGCAAGCTTTGATTTCCAAATATTTCTCAGGTATGAAGCGTTTTTACACCTCAACTTAGAGAAACTTTCAGAAATCAAGTGGGTTTTTGGTTGTGATGTTGGTGGGTATTTATAGATGTGGTAGAACCGTTAGGATTGTTTATCGAAAACCGTGATTCAATCTCGTCCCTACACTTGTTGCAATACCTTGGTACATCAAATTGGCCCCCCAACATCAGGGATTAACATGTGGCATTGGGTTTGGGAGTGCTTAACAGCTGTTAACAACTGTTAAATCTGAATCTGCTGATCTGGGGACTCCTTACGGACCCTAAGGGTGATGGCTTACGGTCCGTAAGCCAGCAACTTTGGCAAATTGACAGTTTTAGTCCCTGTTGGTGTTTTGAGCTATTTCCGACATGTTTAAGGCCCGTTAACCCCATTTCAAAGCTCTAAAATGAATTTAAAGTATAGAGAACTTAAAATGTGCTCAAAAATATCTCGGATGTCGGTTCGTTTGGCCGTACGATCGCGATGTTCGCTTAATTACGACGGAATGCGCATAAGCGCGAAAAACGATCCAAATTGCGTGACGAATGGATTTTTCTTATGCCAAACACTAAAATAAAATATTTTAGTGCTTACATAAATTTTTGGAAGTCCGGATGTATTCAGAATGTAAGTTATGCTCGAAAATGCAAACTTATGCACTTTTTGACGCTTTTAGTCCCTGAATGACCCAAAAGTTTATTTTAGCACACCGAACCCCTCAAAGCCTATTTCTAAGCTATGTAAAGGATATTTAGGGTATGTTTAACTTATGTTCATGTTCCGGAATGTTTGTTACAGTTCAAATTGGCATACTTTCGCAGTTTGTCAAATTTAGTCCCTGTAAGCGAATTAACTTGATTTCGGCAAACCAAACCACCCAAAACTTATTTCTAAGTTATGTAAAGGTTATTTAAGGTATGTTAAGCCTATTTCACTATTCCGGAGTGTTCGTTGCATTAAAATGGTTATATTTACGCATCAGATCGCGTATAACCTTCCAGAAAGCGATTTAAAGCCCGAAATCGAACAAGAATGTTATGTGCAAACGATACACACATATTTTTACAAATCCCACGTATGAAACACAATATCTCATTGATTTGGTATTTGTTTGATGGTCACGGAGGCACAGTTGTCACAGTCTCCCCTACTTTAGGAAATTTCGTCCCGAAATTTATTTGTAGGAGTCTGTCTGTGACTTTGAATCAAATAACCATCAAGGATAAGGCATCATCCTGATATTCCTCTATAAATGAAGGAAGAATCAGGGATATTCATTTCCCTTCGATGGAAAATTTTCAGAAACGAAAAATGCACGGAATGAGTCATTTTCCTTAATGGGTATCTTTCAGAAACGAAAATGAACGGAATGAGTCATTTTCCACAATTTCTTCAGAAACGAAAATGCACGGAATGAGTCATTTTCCACAATTTCTCCAGAAGCGAAAATGAACGGAATGAGTCATTTTCCACAATTTCTTCAGAAACGAAAATGCACGGAATGAGTCATTTTCTTTAATTTCTTCAGAAACGAAAATGCACGGAATGAGTCATTTTCCTTAATGGGTATTCTTCAGAAACGAAAATGAACGGAATGAGTCATTTTCCACAATTTCTTCAGAAGCGAAAATGAACTGAATGAGTCATTTTCCACAATTTCTTCAGAAACGAAAATGCACGGAATTAGTCATTTTCCTTAATGGGTATTCTTCAGAAATGAAAATGAACGGAATGAGTCATTTTCCACAATTTCTTCAGAAACAAAAATGAACTGAGTCAACTCTAGACACACGACCAAACTTGCTGTGGTTTCTGTGCACTAAATTCCATAATTATGTATGCATCCATAATTACGCAATTCCTTGCACAGTCCGCACAATTTGTTTTGTAATGTGAAGGGGAAGAAAAATTAAACCTGTGATGAGTGTGACTAGACTATCATAGGGTCCTTTTAATTAGATCGACAAATGATCTCTTTTAATTAGACCACCAAGGAGTCTTTTCAGCTATTTCATCGCATGATATTCCTAACCAGATTTTTGGATCAATCTGTTTAACTAGACCACTCAAGGGGTCTAATTATGGAATAGTACAATATAATCCAAGGGTCTTTATTATTACGTAAAAGCTCATTGAGGATTTAATATAGTACCTTTGGATATCCTACTATGAATCCCTTATACGAAGATATGGAAGATTCTACGAGGATTTGGATAACAAAACTTGGATTACACAAAAACATAAAAGGAAACACATAAGCACATAATCACATAGTTGTTTAACTTGGTTATTAATTTGTTATTAACTTGTTATCGATTGAATATGGATATTCAAGGTACACCAGGAAACCAGTAGATGGGCTTCAATGTCCTCTAGAATCTATCTGAAAAGATAGGATGATCTCCCAAAATTTCGATTTTGTTTTCAAAGAAACGTAATATTCGAATTTAAGGAACACAACAATTTTAGGATTTACGGAAATACCCTTAGGTACCCTATTAAGGATTTATAGTGGTACTTTGGGTATTCGTCCATTGTTGTAACTTGCGCCTTGTACTTTGTTTTTCCTTAGAAGAAACGGGTACTTAGCAATTTCGTGGAAACGCAAGATATCATAAAATGGAAAAAAAAATTGGGGGGTAGTTTGCTTTTCAAGGAATACGATTCCTTGATTATCGGTATTGTAGGGGATATGTTGTTTATACATATAACCACATAAATACATTGCAATGTAAATAAACGATTTATTTATAAACAATGATAACAACTGTTTCATGGACCTTGACAACAAAAGAAAATAATACATAAGACGTGATTATTTCTAAAGGGTGTTGTCTTCTAGTCGGTCAGATGCTCATCCCTGTGCTGGATTTGCATTAGGAAGCTTTGGGCAATTTCTTCGGAAATGACCCATCTCGTCACAATTGTAGCAAGAACCTGGTGGAAAGCGAGCTTGAGCAGGATTGTTGTCAGCTTGATTTGGTGCAACTGCAACTCGGCAAACTTTTGCTGTATGACCTTTAAGTCCACAAATTTGGCATTCGCGGCACTTCACACTAGCATGATGATGAAGGTTACATTGGTTGCACAAGGGTGAAGTTCCATTGTATAGCTTCCTAGCAGGGGGTTGAGCTGGTTGGTTGGGGACGGCTTGACCATTGTGAGCGACCACGGCGAAGTTCTGAGAAGCCTTTCGCTTCTTTGACCTCTTAGGGGATCCAGTCTGTTCATCCATGGTCTTTGATTCCTCGATTGGTTTCTTATCATCTTTTCGAAAAAGTTTACCTTTCCTGATTTGAGATTCAGTCAAGGTAGCAGATAGCTCAATGGCCTGCCTAACCGTAGTGGGGTTACTACCGGTAACAATGTCCTGAACTGAGTCAGGGAGACCATCAATGTATTTTTCGATCGCCTTATCCAAAGGCGTAACCATGGTAGGACACAACAGGCTCATCTCCTCATATCGATCAGTGTATGCTCGATGTTCACCGCTGTCTTGCTTAAGATCGTCGAATTCCCTTTCCAAGGCCCTGATCTCGTGACGAGGACATAATTCCTTCATCATCAGTGCTCGAAGTTCTTCCCACATTTGAGCCAGTGCCACTTCAGCACCCCTATCTCTCATCACACCATTCCACCATGTCAAAGCTCGTTTCTCAAAGACACTAGATGCGAAATCTACCTTTCGCTCGTTTGGACATTGAACATGTCTGAAGGTGCTCTCTAAACTCTCGAACCATTGCAGAAGTGCAGTCGCTCCTTGAGACCCAGAAAACTTTGATGGCTTAGCCGAGTTGAACGTCTTGAAGTTGCAGGGGGCATTATTTTTGTTGAGAGCTTGGTTACATTGAGCTACGATAGTTGTAACTTGTAAGAAAAGAGGTTTCAAGAAAGTGTGTTGACTTGGTAGCAAAAGAGTCAACAATTACAATAATGTAGGTTATTCGAATAATAAACCAATAGTTAGTTTTAGCAAAATAACATTTGAGCCTTGACGAAGTGCTTATTCGAAATGGAACTGTATGCATAACCAATGGTTCATGCATAACATATGAATTTCCAAGAATTGAAATAATGAGTATTTGCTAAAGTGAAGAAATGACTAAGTATAGAAGCAAATGTGTGTTCGCTCTCAGCGAAGAAATTAACGTGATGCAACTACCATTAAGGGGAGTAGAGATGCAAACATCTACTTGCTAGAAGCAAAAGTGAAGATTTCAATAAAAGAAATTTGAGTACTTTCTATTTTGGTTAACCGAAATAACATATATGTCAGGATAATGGGGTTTGCTTGAGTTAACAGGTGTGGTTCCTAAGCGACCTTTACGAGTTTGGACCTGGGTTTCCAAAGGTCCTAAGTATATGTTTTCTAGATACTCAAAGTTTCGTATTCTGTGTAAAACTGTTTTGTGCATCGTGTAGGAAACACCATTTTTGTGTACGTTTAAAACAAGTTATTGTCCCATAATTTCCCGGTATACTTTCTTCCTGAATTCACAGCTAATGACACTCAATCATCAATCAGTCGTGAAATAGTAGTTGGATCCTCAAAGTTAGTTAAATAAGTAATTCGTTAATCCTTAGCAAGATTTACCGACTCTTGTTGGTTAGCTCGTTCAGCTCCTGGTAGTTTGATGTTCGTACGTAAGCTATCGTCCTTTCTCTTGACGAGCAGAACTGGGGTTACCCATAACGGAAAACTTGGTCTGTTATCTTCCTTTTCTATCAACTACTGAAGCTACACTGACAATCCTTGCATCTCCGAAGGTGTAAGTTGCTAAGGTGCATTGACTGCAGGCGCGACGCCTGGAATCAAATCGATGCGAAATTCGACTTGTCGTTGAGTAGATAATTCTGGCAAGTCTTCGGGGAAGACTTCAGGATATTCCCTTATCACAGGGATATCTTTGAGTTTTGGTTCTTCGGTTCCCTTGTCCACGACATGAGCCCAGAAAACAACACATCCCTTACGCAACAACTTTCGTGCCTTCAAGCAATTTGGAAGCTGTAGGGGCGTAGTCTGCTTACCTCCATGAATCATGATTGTTTCTTCATTTGCCATCGGGGTGTGGGTAATAATCTCCGCTCGACTGCTCGACAACCAATCCATCCCAATTACCACGTCGAAGCTTCCCTTAGGCTAGTTCTATCAAGTACTGGATATCTATCTTACTTACTACTAAAACAAGTATATTCTGAAGCTAAAATTTGACAACAATGTCAAATAGCACAGACGCATAACATTGACTACTATAAGACGTACCGATGGCCATGTTTGGATCCTGACGTGCTTCCCTAGCTCCGGCGTTAGACATTTTTCCCACGATCTTGTTTAATCTCCCGTTGGCAATCTTTCCTAAAGTGACCCATGTCACCACAGTTATAACACCCTTGACCTCTCTTTCCACGTTTCGTCTCATGCCAACACGTCTCCTTGCAGTGCCCCACTTTGCCACAGTTGTCATACTTTCCATTTTTACATCACCTGGTATGATGACGTCGACACTTGTCGCATTTAGGTAGTTTACCCATGTACTCTTTTCCCTTTTTGGCCTTGTTGTTGTTATTTGTCTGAGTACCCTGCTTGAAATTCCCGAACTTCCTCTTGTTATCTCCAGATGACTCCACATGAGTCTCCTTTTTCTCTTCAGAGGTTGAAAATTTTCCTAGTCTAATCGCTTCTTCAGTGAGCGTCACACTTAGTTCGATAGCCTCAGCGATTGTTGGAGGTTTAGATGTTTTCACCAGGGTTAGAATCTGAGGTGCCAATCCCCCGATGAAACGTTCGATCTTCTTAAACTCTGGATCTACCATGTAGGGGACAACGCGCGACAGTACCTGGAATTTCTGCACGTACTCAGCTATCTTTGGACCTTCATCTTCAAGTTCCAGAACTCAGTCTCCAATTTCTGGATTTCTGCTCTCGAGCAGTACTTCTTACGCATTAGTTCTTTCAGTTCATCCCATGTCAAAGCATACGCAGCAGTCTCGCCCAACGTCTGAACCTGGAGGTTCCACCATGACAGAGCCCCATCTTGAAGTAGTCCGGAAATGTACGCGACCTGGTGCTCTGGGGCACATTTGCTCAACCGTAAAACATAATCCGTCTTCTCAACCCAGCGCACGAAGGCTAAGGCACCCCCAGTGCCGTCGAAGTTTAGGGGCTTGCAGCCCAAGAACTGTTTTAGTAGGTACAGTCGCTGGGTGGGTTATTTCCTGAGGTACCTCCACTGCGCTCGGAGAGAAGGGCCTCGTACTGTGCGATGGCCTGTAAGATGCGCTCTTGTAATTCCGCCTCTGTCGTCGGCAGAGGGTTGTTGGTATCGGTGTTCCTTTGAATCGACATCTTCTAAGAAGAAGATCAGATAGGTTAGGTCTCATTAAAGACGTGAGCACAAAAGCATCTACTTAACGAATGAGATCTAGGAGGTGTATTACATATATGTATATACGCAGTCGTTATAACAATCAATCACATATCGTCACAATTATAGCACAACTTGTAGATAGGATTATGTTTAATAAGAACATAACAGGAAATCACGTTGTTGTTTTACATGTTTAATAAGAATATGACGACTGAGCTTTCATAGATTATTGGCCACAAGGTATTGTTACATGTTTTAATGGGGTATATGACGGTTGGGCTTCCATTACTTTCTGTCCATAATTACATTGTTTTCAAAGTGTATCACATCAAATGGGACACAGGGTCACCCTACCCTTGCCCAATAAGTCTGTCAGTGTGTCAAGATCACGTGGTCAAAAGTGGTCTTTAAAAGGTCTCCACAATCTCAGCTCTTCCGTAGTGTCTTTACCCAAGAGTAATGTAATCCGCATAAATCCAGAAATCAACTATACTGGTGACTGAGGTGGAGAAGGGAAGAAAAGCAAACTGCTAACATGTGCGAGCTCCTCATCGAGCTTGTATACACGCCGAAGTAATTAACTGGTCTGCTGCTTGATAGTAAGGGAACGGGCGTCAACACCTAAGAAAGGTGTAAGAGCAGCAGGTGAGAGTGCAGAAGGAGACAGTGATGAACGGGGAGGATCAAAGTATACAGGTGTGGACAGGGTGGAGGACGTGGTGTCAGCTCAAGCTCCAAAATTCTGCGACTCATATCCTCAAGCTGTAGCTGATGCGACAGGGGCAACTCAATCCGTGTGTAGCCTCTATAATGCAAAGAATGATATGGGTCCGAAATTGGCATAGTGTATGGTAGGGGCCATCGGAATGGCTCGTCTCGCGGTAATGAAATGAGAGGAGTAAACGGTGCAGCCTGTGAGGTCGGAGGAAATGCTGCTGATATTAAAGGGGATCGTCACGCGGGTGCTGACCTGTAGTACCTTCCCGAGGCGCGTGTATGTCCTGGAAGAAAGCGATTGGAATGTCGGTGCAATGGACGTCGGTCTCCATGGGGAAAAGGAGCAACATTAGCGGGTGCAAGTACATGAACTAATGTCTCATCAAAAGAAAGATTAACAAGTGCAGGTACTGGGTCTGGTACAAGGGGTGCAATGTCTGATAACCCAAAGGAAACATGGTCAGGATCAGGAATCGGTTCAAGATCAATAGGCGCATCATCCGGCGGACCCAAAAGGAAAAGAAGCTAGCTCAGGAGTAGGCTCTGGGTCGGGTGGAAGTGTGGGATCCCGAGTAGGTGACATTGCAGCAGTCATAGAGGTGTCGTCGTCTGAGTCAGTAGTAGAAAGCTTGCAACCCGGCCGTCTGTTAGGCTGCAGGTGTCGCAGTCTCAAAGGGGTCTGAAATCGAGTGTATACTATAATCAGAGGATAGCATGATAACAGGGGTCTCAAAAGTGAAATTAGTAACATCGTTCTCATCTAACTTTTCATTATCATGGGCGTCATCAGGAGGACCATCAATAAACATGTCAGCGTTATCACCAACTATTCGTCGAGTAGCCAACCTTCGGAAGGAATGTCCACAGGAGGCGCATCATCGAGGATCGGAGCCATGGTGCACTCGCCATCGGGGTAACCAATGATAAGGTGGTCATGTACCGAAACAAGAATGACAGAGGGATTCTCGTCAGGGAAACCATCAGCAAGGGTAAATCATTACCAAAATCTGGCAGCGCGGACGGTTGGAAGTCGTCCTCGGTCATCATATCAGGATCACTCTCAGTGTCTGACGCAAATATCTCCGGCGCAGGTGCAGTCTCATTATATGTGGCGGTGGCCATAGGGTCGTCAACATCTGACAACTTGCTCTCTGAGGAAGGCGACATGTGTGTCGATACATAATAGTCATAGCATGTATATCCATAGTAATTACTAACACTTAGTGTATGCAAACAAAGGTAATTTATCATGTAATCATGTATTCACATTATTCTTCATGAAACTTTCTATCCTTCCTAGTCTCCCACACTAACCCACCTAGTCTCCTAGACTAAACCAACCAGTCTCCCAGACTAAACACCCAGTCTCCCAGACTAAACTACCTAGCCTCCCAGACTAAACACCCAGTCTCTCAGACTGAAACACCCAGTCTCTCAGACTGAACTCCCCAGTTTCTCAAACTGTCCCAACTAACTACCTAGTCTCTCAGACTGAAACACCCAGTCTCTCAGAATGAACTACCCAGTCTCTCAGACTGAAACACCCAGTCTCTCAGACTGAACTACCCAGTCTCTCAGACTGAACTACCCAGTCTCTCAAACTGAATTATAAACATTAACTTTGAAATGTGTTTCGTGTCTTTTATTTGTAAAAATGTTTATTTTTCCTGGATCTGGGCGTTTCGTGTATGCAATGAAAGTATGTTATGAAAACATTTTCGTGAGAGCCCTAATGATCGTAGTCTAGACTCGAGAAAGAATCCTAGTTCGCTACGACCGAAGCTCTGATACCAAGCTGTCACACCCTGACTTTTGCGGAAGCGTGATTATGGTGTGACTTTCTTAATATCATTGCATTCAATCATAACAACAGCTATATGATAAAACCATAGGTTTGTCATCCATCGAATAAGTTTAAAACATAACAACATTGTTTAAAAACGTAGACTTCAAATTCAAGTTTTACAATCATACCAAAATATTTATGAGTTCACTAAGGACTCATCGAAAGATATTAAATAGCACCAAGGGTTGGGAGCCGTGTCTCGTCCAGGAATAAGACACACCGACCAAACCCAAAGACCATGGATGACATCTTTATTTCAAACGCAGCATAAAAACTTCCAACGCCCGCCAGATCCACTTACTAGTTCCCTGAAATACATGTAGTTTGAAAACATCAACAAAAGTTGAGCGAGTTCATGTGTTTAGTATGTGTGCACGAATCATCCTTGAAAACCTTTGTATGTATGTATGTACTTGTAAACTGGTATGAAGCAATAAGGAAAAACAGATCAATTAATGTGTAGCTAATACATTAATATAAGTGACATGGCATAGGAAGCACTCAATCATGTATGCGTATTTCATACCGGCCCCTCCGGCGGAACGACATAGTCGCCACATGCGGCCAACTCGCAGGCCCATGGGTGGGGCTCGCAACACCCAATAGATTTATCACTCATGCCCCTCGGTCCTTATACAAGGATTAATGGTCTTAAGTTAATCGCCTACCCATTCACGTGATCTAGCAGTTCATTGCTTAGCTAATCATACCATTTGTAATTGTTTGTAATCAGTATGTAACATGTATTTCACCCCGAGAGTTATAAAACCGAAAACAGTTAAGAGAAAAGGGGGACATGAACTCACAGTTTTGCGTTCCTTGTATCCGATGTAACTCAAAGCTTCCTCTAGAACACATGACTACCTACATGCGTACTACGGTCCGTTAGACGAGCGGGTCGTGCCTTGACTTGGTAAAGATTAGTGTCTTTGAGTTGCGTTTTAAAGTGTCTTCGGTAGTATTCCAAGTATAAAATTATTTGTTAAAATAATTAATATTTTTACTCTAAATTATATTTATACATTTTGGAATAATTGTTAAACAATAATTTCGTAATGATACTTCTCAAGTATTTATATCCGTATTTCCTTCCCAAGGATGGGGGTATCTCATACATATATATTCGTATTCTTGTATTTGAATCTTGCCATGCATTGGCGTCGTATTCCGGTGCGTATGTATTTTCTTAATGAATATCAAATGTATATTTTTAATCGCCAAAAATTATATATTTCTTTCTTGTCAAAACACGATATAATTTTGTGATAATTGTGAAAATCCCATTTTCATTCTTTCGGTGTCCAAAATATTATTTACCAAAAATATACTTATAAACATATTTTCCGGAATATTTGGTAAGTTACATTTCTTGTTCGGTTTCTCAATATTTTGTGTGTAACTTGTGTATTTATTCCTTGGGATTCTTGGTAATATTTTGGATTGTAAATTCTTGGTATTTGTTAAGTTATATCATTTTATCCCTAAAATAATATAGTTAATACACGAAGTATACAAGTATTCACACACAATGTGTAAATATATATTCTAAATACATATTTATCCATTTTTATTTATAAAAACCAACCTCCAATACTTGTATTTTTGTTACAAAAATTATGACAAAGTTTATATTGAAAACCATAGTTAAAATACACTTGTAAATATTTGTTAGAAAATATTTTTCTAAGTGTTTATATTTTTAGAAAATTTTGCCATAGTTTCCCCTAAAAATGGAGGTGTCCATGCTATCAAAGCATATCATTTTCTTTTTAAAATCATCACAAACAATCCACAACTTAACCAACACTTACCAAGTGTCAAAACAATGCTATTTACATAAAAACATGAACTTGAACTTTCATAAAAACTTGTAGTAACTTGGTAGTGTGTTTAGTGAGTTTGGTTACCCTTTAAAATGTGTTTACTACTTTAAAAACTTCATCCTTGAAGAAGTTGGATGTTTACAACTTCAAAACACATTTTCTAAAAATGTTTCTTTATGTAACCTTCTTGTTACACAAGTGTTTCTACACTTGTTTATCCATTAACAATAGTGTTTGTTTATGTAAGAACCAAGATCTACTAAAACTCATATTTCAAGCTTGGTTCTTTTGGAAAACCATTCATAAATCTTAGATCTATATGATTATTAACCCACTTTGATTATTATTTTTCAAGAAAACAATATATTCTTTCAAGTTCATGTCTTTCATGAGGATGATTTATAAATCTCTAACATTTTCATCCTCTCATCTTGCTAGATTATGTTTTTAATCATGATCTAGCAAGATCATATAATGATTTACATCGTTTACACAAACAATCATTCATCAAATATCACAACAACGTTAAACAACATGATTCCTTTAAGTTTTCTTATAATTTCAAGCTTATGTTCATGTTTCATGATTATATTCTTTAGTGTTCTTCATAATAATCAACATGAATCTTCTTCTAACCACTAATATAAGATGAACAATGGAGTGTATGAAGTTCTTACCACTAGCTCAAGGCTAGGGATGATTCAAATGAAGATAACAAGTGGATAAAAGCAAATGATGAAGGTCCTTCAAGTTCCGTTGCTTGCAAGCTTCTTAGACATGCTCCTTATACCCCTAAATCACCTTAGATTATATGGATGGAAGCTAGAAAAGAAGGTGTATGATGATGGTGGATGGGCCGTGAGCTTAAGGGGGGAAGAAGAAGGGTTAGTGTGTGTTGGTGGGTGAGAGATAATGAAGTTTATGATCTCCTAGTTCATACTTATAACTCATGTTAAGGTGTTAACCATTGTGTAAAGTGTTACCATAGTACATAGCATATCCAAGATCACGATCTTGTGAGATCTAATGAAATCCAAAGGAATCACAAGTGGGGGACCCACTTGTGACCGTAAATTGAGGGGGGGGGGTCTTGGTTGGGGTTTAATGGTAGGTTAGGCATTTTAGTTGGATTTCAAGTGTGATGATTAGTGTTTAAGTGTATGATGTGTTATGTAGTGTGTTAGGGTGTCCGGGGATCATAACTAGCTCAGAAACATTAAAACAATGCTTCTAGTATAATTTTGATGTTTTGGGTAGTGTCCGGTTGTTCGGTTAGATACCGGTTCGTTAAAGTGCTAAATTATAACGTTTAGTGTTCTTTATGTACCCTTTTGTGACACTTTTAATTCCCGACACTTAGGAAAGCATTCAGGACCATTTAGTCATATTTTTGCATGTTAATAGCTCATTAAATTGCTGATTTTTGCTGAAATATGCTGAATTCAACACTTTAAGTGGGTTTTAGGCACTTTCCGACACTTAAACTATCACCTAGTGAAGCAGTTTTATGGTCCTTACTTTCCTACACACCATACTAGTGTAGTACCTTATCTCTGGCCCTTATGGGGTCTCAAAACACTGTCTGTCTATGGACCGAACCTCGTCAGCATTTTTTTTAGTTATCCGCTAACTGTGCTAGCTGTGCTTTGTGCATCGTTTATGTCAATAAAGTTTGTATGTACAGATGATGTGATATTATGAAATGTGATGCACATGCAAGTATAATGCAGTAATCAGAAAGCAATTCCAGTCATAAATTGTAAATCAGCACAGTCATTAAGCACTAATCATCATTTAATAATTGTACAGATGCATGCAAATTTGACAGTTGTCACAACTGCTGTGTCTATCAAGGTATCCACTGGTGAGTTCAAGTTAACCACGAGTGAGATCACTAAGGTAACCACTGATGCAGAGGGAAGTCCCCAGAACCAAGAACAAGGGGCATATGCCAATGAAAATTTGGAGATACCTCCTCTTTCAAAAGTAGATACAACCACCTCTGGTGGGAATTCAGATGATCCTATTAAGTTAGGTGATGGATTAAAATACCAGGATTTGACGGAGAGGATATCTAACCTGGAAACAACTGTTGCTGATATGAAAGATCAATTGAAGCAGTTATGCCAAGAGCTTTGGAATTCGGTACAACCCATTCTTGCAGCTCAAAGGGAACTGGCTGAGATTCAACTTAATTCCCACATGAAGCTAATTAGAGTTATGGTTGAAGCAAGATACAAAGACACACAGGCTGACATCAAGGGCATAAAAGAATGCATTGCAAAGTTAACTGGTACTACCCCTGCACCTGTGTTTGAAAAAGACGATGAAGATGATGCTGAAAAGAGGGAAAAGGATTTCATGAAAAACTTTGGCACACCAACACCAAGGAGTCAGCCAAAACAAAATCCAAAGCCTGCCAAGCAAACTTCTGCAAAATCTCCTGGAAATCTGATACTGGTAAGAAAAAGGGAATTGCTGATACCGTTAACAAACAGACAGATAAGGAGATTGAACGAAGGCAGAAGAGGAAGCATACAAAAGAGGAAGATGAAGTGCTCAACATTGGAACCTAAAATAGAAGAAAATCACACAAACACAACAAATCTCCTATTGTCATATTTCCTAAACCAATATCACAACCAGAAAAACCAACCACTGCTGTGAAACTTAAAACCATTGTTGAACCTAAGAAGCCAGATTCTGGTACACCTAAAACAAAACTCTCACCAAAAAAACCACCTGTCAAAAAGCAGAATACAAAATCCTCATCACCACTGCCAACGTCCACTGAAACAATTGTTGATGCAACAAATGTTTCAACACATATTAAGACAACAACGGTTGAGACACCAGTTGTTTCAACAGTTGTTAGTCAATCCACTGATTCTACCCAATTTCAATTCCCATCGCAATCAACCCTTACACTCATAGGACGTTTTTCTTCCCTAACTCCTCCTTCTCTAAAATTTTGTTTACACAAGAAAGAGAAAATTCATGGTGCATGAAGAAGAGAAGGAAGAAAAAGTTATACCCGCACCAATTCCGTTATCAGCTACTCCATTCATTCAAACTTCACCCAAACCATTCATCCCACCTCCATCAACAAAGATCAACCCATTGGCAGTAACTTTCCCTCTGGAACTGCTTGCAGTTCAAGATGAAATGACTCAATTTTACACAGAGGATGATCCATCCAAAAGAACCTTCCCATCTCTTCATGGATTCAAAACTCCAAAGAATATTTATGAATATCTGAAGCTAAAGGGCAAGCAAGCATAAGATAAGGCAAAAGAAGAGTGTAAAGGGCTAGGAGACATTAAGTTATCAGGTCGCATGCAACATTGGCTTGGTGAAGTCAAGAAGTTGGAAGATTTTGCTAGAGACCTGAGTAAGAATATGTCAAATCTGTCACCAAATGCTGAGCTACAAAAGACATTAAGGAATGATTTCTTGAACATTATCATGGTTACCAAGCCCTACGAAGCCTACAGGTCTGATTTCAAATACTGGCCCCTTGAAGCTCTTAATGAGGAAGTTAATAGAATTGAAAAGATGAATAAAGATCCTCAAATGCAAACATCTGCACCCAATTGGAAACAATACAAAAAGGTTGAAGTGGATGCAGTGTTGAAGTACAAGAGAACGAAGGCAGAACTTATAGCAGCTAAGTTTGGGACTGCTAGACAAATTGGAAAATGGTCTAGGCAGTATATTGATCGAGCTTACAATAAGTTAGAAGAGCGAAGAAAGACAGATCCATCCCTTCCTAAAAAGCCAGTATACAAAGATGAAACCATTGTTAGACGTCGGCAGACCATTACATCTAAAAAGCTGTTCTCATCAGCAGATGAATCCATCGCTGCCTTGAACCAAAGAAAAAGACAACAACTGATGGATGATGAAGATGAAAAGAGAGAAGCTGAGTACAGAAAAGAGTCTATCGGAAATTAGTTATGATTGGATGATGCTTCGTTGCAATTACAAGCTCAAGTTGCTCAAACACTTCAGAAGTTGGCAAACAGGCCTCAATCGCCAAAATCCTCTCAAATAAAACTTCTCCCAAGAAATCCATCAGACCCAAAAATACTAAAGTGGAAGTCTGACAAACAGACCCATGAATTGACTTTGATCAAGTCTGATGGTAGTGTTGAAAAGATATCAAGGGAGAATGCACTTGGTCTGAATCCAGTTGACCTCCAAGATCTTTTTAACCTTCAGCTTGATAGGGATGGAGATGATACTGATTCCTTGGATTTTGAGCTCCAATTCAAAGGGCAAATCCGGGAAAGGTTGATGAGAGAATAAAGATCTGCTGATTTCTAAAGTCTGCCGATTCCTTGATTTAGTTTTGCTGAAAGTTGTTGAGGCAGGTGATTGTGTGTTTGTAGTTAACGTTTGTTGAACCTTAAGTTGTATTCAAATCCTATTAAGTACCTATGTCTATAAACAGTTTATATTGTCTTTTTGGGTAAAAAGTTAAATTGTATGTAACTGATATATTAACCGATAATCTATGTTTATAGTTGTCTTTTAGCTATAATAGATAACACGTTTGGGTACAATATCTATACACGTATCTATATGTTCTATTAATATGTGTTATGCATGGTTTTCTAAGAAACGACCCGTGTTTGCACACGGGTCTTACCGCTAGTACTATATAATAAAAGAAACCAATGGGAGGACACATGTCATTTATTGAAGTCATCAATTAAAAGATAATTAAAAATTTTAATTTAATATAAATTTAAACGATTCGTATAGGAGATAATCTAACATTTTAAAATATTTATTGGATTTCTAAATTATTTATCTTGAAATTAACAAAAGATGTACACTAAATATAAATTAATATAATGTTAGATGTTATATTTTAATGACAAGTTCATATGTTTTTATCAATAAAGCTAAAAGCATGATATTAGTTTCGTTATCTAGTAGAAGGTGATGGCTATGGAGTTAGATCTATTATTATTATTACTATAAATATTATTATTATTATTATTATTAAGTTAAGTCTTACACTTTGGATATATATATGTATCGCAAAACTTCAACTTTTATATATAACCAAAAAGGGGATGAATAAATGAATAAAACCAAGTCATATGTATAAACTATTAGTCGAACTAATAAGAACCATCATCGTAATCACTCCATCCATCGTATATCGAGTATATCCGTTAGTTTTTTTAAAGATATACATTTTTATCAGATTCATTCAACCCATGTGATAAACAAGGTTTTTTTTAAATATATAATATTTTTTACTATACAAAATTACATTTATGCAACTCGTGTAATACACGGGGTTTTTAAAAATATAACTCTTTTTTATTATGTAGTATATAAAATTAGATTTATTCAATCCATATAATACATAGGGTTTATAAAAATATAACTTTTTATTGTTTGATATATAAAATTACATGTGCTCAACCTGTATAACACATGAGTTTCTTAAAAATTTAACTTTTTTCATTATTTAATATATAAAATTAAATTTACTCAACCCGTACAATATACGGGTTCTTAAAAATACAACATTATTATTTAATATATAAAATTACATTTATTCAATCCATGTTATAAACGAGATTTTTAAATATATATTTTTTTATTATTTGATATATAAAATTATATTTTTCAACTCGTGTAATAAACGAGATTTTGAAAGATATATATATATATATATATATATATATATAGGGTAAGGTTCATACGAGAACCACCATTATTGCAAGAACCAATGTGAACACAACAAAAAATAGCTAAAAAAACCTAACCCCCACTCCCCCCCCAAGCTAAATGCTAAAAACTAAACCCCCCAAAAACCTAAAAAAATAAAAAAAATTAATATTTTTTACATTAAAATCGCTACTTTTAGTAGCAAAAAAAATATTTTTAAATTTTTTTTTGCTACTAAAAGTAGCGATTTTTTGATAAAAAAAAAAAAAAAATTGTGTGTGTTTTTTAGGTATTTTTGGTTGTGTTCACATTGGTTCTCGCAGTTCTCGCAATAAAGGGTGCTTCCTAACGGATCCTTATTGCGAGAACCAATGTGAACACAAAATAAAATCTAAAAAAAAATCAAAAACGCACTCAAAAAATTTTTTTTTATATTTTTTTTAAAAAAAATTGCTATATTTCGTTACCAAAAAAAAAAACTTTTTTTTTTCGAGTAACAGTTATCCATGCACATGTGCATATGTATCATTACTTAGACAAATTCGGTAATACGTTATCAGGAATAGACAATTGCACTTTAATTTACAATACCATCTGTAATACACTACTTTTTACATTACCAATATTCAAAATGCACATGTGCATCATTAGGTATAACCATGATATAACATGTTTTGGTACAAAAAGTTTGTGATTTTGAATGGAGAAGTAGGCCCATATGCATGTTTTTTGGTTAGTTATATCTAGTGGTTGATGGTTTGGTTATAGTTGTCAGTTTATGATGTAATATGTTGATTGGATGGTATAAATGGTGTTTACATACATGTAATAAAATGAAAATATTGGTAATGGTATTGTATTACGGATGGTATGAGGTAATGGTATTGTATTATGGATGATAGGAGGTAATGGTAGTGTATTATGGATGATATGATAGATGAAAGGGAAAGTGTATTCAAAGTACTGTACCAAAACACCTTTTTTTCATGTTGATACATATAGATGCACATGTGCATTTCTAATATTGGTAATGTAAAAAGTATTGTATTACACATGGTAGTGTAAATGAAAGTGCAATTGTCTAATATTTGTAATGAATTACGGAATTTGTCAAAGAAATGACAAAAATGCACATGTGCATGTTTGTGTATTATGGATGGAATGATAGATGAAAGAGAAAGTAGTGTACCAAAACACCTTATTTCATGTTGATACATATAGATGCTATAACAATCCTCAAGAAAACCGACACCCTCGAATTATTTCCGACACCCTAATATACTTTAAAATATCCCAATATGTCCAAAAATACACCCATACGTGAAAACGAGCCCCGAATACCTTAAATATTAATAAAAATAATTAAAAGTTGAATTTTTGGGGTTTAGGCGGGCCGCGTAAGCCACCCCTTAAGCTTACGCGGGCAGCGGCGACTTAAAACTTGGCGAAACCCTGGGCCGCCACGTGGCCCAACACACGGAAAGCCTACTCGATGACCCAGCCAAGCTATCGCGTTGACCGGGTTTGACGCGGGCCGCGTAGCCCGTTGTTGACACTTACGCGGGCCGCGTAAAAGCTGAAATCAGGCCCTATATAAAGGAGGCATCGGGTTTCAATCAGAAATCGTTCAAAATCGTTTTCTTTCTCTCAAAACTGAATTATAGGCATAATACTCGGGTATTATACCTCCCTAAATAGCGAAGTTCTGCTCTGTTGTAAGTATTATAACCCCTGGATACGTATTAGATACGCTGCCAGATTGATCTAGGGTTCCGTAACGGCTGTCGTGGTTCTGCCCGACGTAGTCGTTGGAATGCCGTCTCGGGGAGGGTATTACTAATGTTAAAATGGGTTATTATACTAACGCGTGTGCATTTGTGTAAATTCTCAGGAAACCCTTACGGAAAATCTAAGAAAGCAATGTGAGTTGATCCGCTTTTTGTAAACCTTTTATTAACTGTTTTTACAAAACCTTAAACATTTTTCCATGCGAATAGCAGTTATTGAGTATTTGTAAGAATACAATTATCATGAGTATGTTGGGGTTTTGTATACAAAATTTGTTACCACCTGGTCAAGGAGTAACATTTCCACAAGTTGAGTATGAGAGTACCATGGATGTTAATTGTTATAACTTGGAAACAAATGTAATTGCGAGATCACCCTCAATACTGTGAAATGGTTTTTATTTGAACTTGATTAAACTGGGATTCACTCACCAGTATTTTCCACTGACAAATGTTTTTAAAACGCGTTTCAGGTAACAAACTGTGAAAGCCAAATAGAAGCCAGCTGGACAGCACTAAAGGCTTGGAAAAGTGGCAATAAAGTTAACAAAAATAAAATAGATGTTTTTATTAAATAAAATAGGATTTATTCCTATGAAAACGTGTGTACTACGAACTTGGGTTTTATCCCATGTGTTTAATATTATGAAAAGGTGGTATTTTACTCTGATTCAATATTTCATAACTACGGTCCTGATGAAAAATTCCGCTGCCAAATTAGACAAACACGCGATACCACCGAAACTGGTTCGCGGCCGCCCGTCCCCGGGGATTTGGGATCGGGTGTTGCGACAGAAGGTGGAATCAGAGCTAAGCCACTGATTCAGCCACAGAAGTGTTCTGCTGACATCAAAATTCAATCCGTTAGGAAATAATTTACGAAACTACGTGCATAACTGTATTTTATTGTTGTGTGTTATTTGACTATTTGTTAGTTTACAGTATGAGCGACCAAGGACCATCTGACGCGTATCGTCAATTGTCTGGTTCGCCTAAAAGCGAAGGTACCTCCTCTTCTCAGCCTGCCCTCTCAGGGTAATCTGCTGATACGGAAGAAGGAATCTTTATGTTTAAGGCTCAGTCCGAGGAGCCATTTCCTCAGAAAAAGAGGGGATGGTTCAGTCGAGGGGCACACGGACGTAGGAAGCGTATGAAAAAGTTACAAGAACAAAGAGTACTAGCAGCAGCCAAAAGAGAAACCGATGCCTATGCCCAGGATATGATAAATAGGGGTATAGCCAACATTCACATCCTAGCCACCACTGCAGCTGACCCTAATCTGGAGCAAATAATAGCACCCCAACCATAGCCACCAATCCCTGACCAACCCATGGAGATAGAAAACCCTGAAAACCAAGTAGAAATGCATGACTTTAACCCGGAGGAAATACCTAGGGTACCAGCACCAAACCCCCTAGACCCAAATTACGATCCCTGGTGGGATGACGTTAGGGACTATGTGCAACGTTACCCGATACATGAAGACGCACCCATGCAGAACTTAGGAGCATACCCAGGTATGGATCCCTTAGATCCCTATTACCACGATGAATAGATTAGGGAGATTTTAGAAGATCCTTACCGATTCCAGGCACCTACGCCCCCATATCAAGAACCCGCACCTCAGATTCCGAACCCAGTCCTAGAACCTGCACCCCCAATGAGTCCAGAAAACGTACAAGAACTTAGGACTTTTGGTGAGGAAATTTTAGAGAGTAGTGAACGAATGAGACAGGTGGGAGAGCGACTCGTCTGGAAGTATGACGAGCGCAATATGGATTTTTGGATGAATCCATATCCATGAATGTGATGGTGGAGACGGTAATAGTGATAATAATAATAATAAAATAATATAATATGTGTATGTGTTTGAAAAAAAAAACTACGGATGCCTACTATTATTAGTGTAATTTTATTTCAGTCGGTATTGTAATTTTTATTTCAGTACTGGTGTGTAATAAATGCATACTATATGAATAGAGTAAGTCGCAATGATCGACGCTTTTGGCTAAATTGCGTATCATGTGATTGACTATATTAATATTATTTTGTGATATTAATACGGGGTAAATGTTTAAAATTCAGATGGCCGATGAAGGAAATCAGGATAATCTGAATAACGATAACCAGAGTAACATTAACGTGGTTAATGAGAATCCAAGCATCAATAACAATGGAAACCAAATGGATAATAGTGCCGTTCAACACATAGTGGCACAAGGAATCATAGATGCAATGCCATTTATTATTCAAACGGTTCAAGAAGCGAATAATAAAAGTAAACATAGCAGTAAGCGACCAATTGAACCAGAAAACAGCGTGAACAATGGACCCGTACTTCAAGTGCCCATTCCCAAAAGAAGAAGAACCATGCCTTATGGTTGTTCTTACAAAGAATTCTGATCCTGCAAACCAATAGAATTCTCGGGCAATGAAGGACCCATTGCAGCTCTATGCTGGATAGAAAAGACTGAGGCTGTTTTAAAAATAAGCAAATGTGCTGAAGAAGATAAGAAAATGTTTGCTTCTAATCTATTTAAGAACTCAGCCTTAGAATGGTGGAACACTATCCTCCAATCAAGAGGAAGTGATAGGATATATAACATGGAATGGGAGGAATTTAAGAATATGGTAGAAAGGAAATTCTGCCCTCCCAATGAAAAGGAACAAATAGCTAATAAGTTTCTAAACTTAAGAATGACCGGGGTAGATAGTAAGGGTTATACTACTACATTCTTTGAATATGCTAGAATAGTACCAACCCTTGCATCACCCGAACCAGTGTTAATCTCCTGTTATATATGGGGATTAATCGGAGAGATTAGACATGTAGTCAAGGCAGCTAGACCCCAAACTATAGAAGAAGCTGTAGAACTAGCCAATACCTTGAAAGATGAATTAATCCGTACTAGAGAAGAAGATCAGAGGAGAAACCTAACCCAAAGGCTTACCCAAGAATTCCGTTCTGGGAATTTCAATCGTAGGAATATGGGTTCTACCTCTGCACCTTTCTGCAAGGTTTGCAAGAAAAAGCATTCGGGAAAATGCTCCACACTTTGCAATTTCTGCAAGATGCCAGGACACAAGTAAGAAGATTGCAGGAGAAAATCCAGTAATGGACTGTGCTTCAACTGTGGAGAAAAAGGCCATATCAAGCCGAATTGTCCGAAATTGGCTCCAGCTGCGAACAACAAGAACACTAAAAATGCTAGAGCATTCGTTCTGACTCCAGATGAAGCCAAGATGATTCCAGACGTGATAGCTGGTACGTTTTTAGTTAATGATGTCTTTGCTAAAGTATTATTTGACTCTGGTGCGAACCAAAGTTTTATTAATACTTCGTTTTGCAAATTTCTAAATCAGTCATTAACTAAACTACCACAAGAATGTCTAGTAGAGACAGCTAATGGAGAAACTGTTAAGATTTCTGAAATCTTGCAGGGAGCAAGAATAGAAATTCTAAATCAAAAGTTTATGGCAAACCTTTATCCTATGAATCTGGCAGGATTTGATGTCGTTTTAGGAATGGATTGGTTAATAGCCAATAAAGCCAGTATTTTATGTGATCAAAAGTCAATTCAAGTAAATTCACCAAAAGGTGCAAAGATCACAATTAAAGGAGATAAACCCTCTAGATCCACAAAATTCATCTCTGTGATGAAAACTACAAGTTATTTAAGAAAATGGTCTATAGTGTATTTGATTTCTATAATCACTAATACGAAAGGAAAAGAACTAAAAGACATTCCAGTAGTGTCTCAGTTTTCAGATGTATTTCTAGAAGAATTACCAGGACTACCGCCGGACAGAGAAGTTGAATTCAGAATTCACCTACTACCAGGAACGTCGCCGATTGCCAAAGCACCTTACCGTTTGGCACCCGCCGAGTTCGTCACCATGAGGAGCACCAATTTTATTAGTTAAAAAGAAGGACGGATCAATGCGTATGTGCATTGATTACCGTGAATTGAACAAAGTCACGATTAAGAACCGGTACCCATTACCAAGAATCGATGATCTGTTCGATCAACTGCAAGGAGCTCAATTTTTCTCTAAAATCGATTTAAGGTCAGGATATCATCAATTAAAGGTACAGGAAGAGGACATTCCTAAAACCGCATTCAGAACAAGGTATGGCCATTATGAATTTACTGTCATGCCATTTGGTTTAACCAATGCCCCGGCTGCATTTATGGACATGGTAAACCGAATATGTAAGCCATATTTGGACAAATTCATAATTGTTTTTATTGATGATATTCTAATTTACTCTAAGAGTAAAGAGGATCATGCAAAGCATTTGCACGCACTTTTAAGCCTATTAAGAAAGGAAAAGCTTTACGCTAAATTTTCAAAGTGCGAGTTTTGGTTAGAACAAGTACAGTTTCTTGGACACTTAGTTAATCATGAAGGAATTCATGTGGATCCAACAAAAATCGGGGCAATTACCAAATGAAAAACCCCTGAGTCACCAACCGAAGTTAGAAGTTTCTTAGGATTGGTCGGGTATTATAGAAGGTTTATTCGAGATTTCTCTAGAATAGCCATTCCTTTAACTAAGTTAACCTGTAAATCCATTAAGTTTGAATGAGGACCAAAACAAGAAGAAGCATTTAGAATTCTTAAGCAAAGATTAACCCATGCACCCATATTAGCGTTACCAGAAGGAACCGAAGATTTTGTAGTATATTGTGACGCTTCTAAGTTAGGTTATGGATGTGTATTGATGCAACGTCAAAAGGTTATAGCATATGCATCTAGACAACTTAAGAATCATAAAGAGAATTATTCAACCCATGATCTAGAGTTAGGAGCTATAATTTTTGCCCTTAAGATTTGGAGACATTACCTTTATGGTAGTAAGTTTACCATATTCACTGATCATAAGAGTTTAAGGTATGTTTTCAGGCAAAAGGAGTTGAATATGAGACAAAGACGCTGGATGGAGATGCTTAGTGATTATGATTGTGATATCCAGTATCATAAAGGAAAAGCTAATGTAGTGGCAGATGCTTTAAGCCGGAAATATCATGAAAAGCCAAAAAGGGTACGTTCTCTTAAATTAAATCTACAAGTAGATTTAAATGATCAAATTAGAGAAGCACAAGAATCAGTAATCAAGGAAGATACTGAAAAGTTAAAAGGTATGACTAAGGAATTAGAACAAGGAACAGATGGAATTTGGAGATTTCATAAAAAGAGAATGTGGATAGCTAAATTAGGAAACTTACGTTATCGTATATTAGAAGAAGCCCACAAGTCTAAGTATACGATGCATCCAGGAAATGATAAAATGTATCAAGATTTAAGAAAGAATTTCTGGTGGATAGGAATGAAAAAGGACATAGCAGCCTATGTTTCTAAATGTTTAACTTGTTCACAAGTTAAAGCTGAACACCAGAAACCCTCAGGTTTGTTACAACAACTAGAAATGCCAGTATGGAAATGGGAGTTAATAACAATGGATTTTGTTACCAAATTACCTAAAACAAGGAAAGGTAATGATACAATCTGGGTGATTGTAAATAGGCTAACCAAGTCAGCTCATTTCCTACCAATGAAAGAAACTTACAGTATGGAACAGTTAGCTAAATTATATGTAAATGAAATAGTTTCATTACATGGAATTCCTTTATCAATTGTTTCTGATAGGGATAGCCGTTTTACCTCTCATTTTTGGTAAAGTTTCCAAAAGGCAATGGGAACCAAGTTAAATCTGAGCACAGCTTATCATCCTCAAACTAACGGACCAAGTGAAAGAACGATTCAGACAATGGGGGACATGCTTAGAGCTTGTGTAATTGATTTCGGAGGTAATTGGGATGATTACTTACCTTTAATAGAATTTTCTTATAATAATAGTTATCACACAAGTATCAATGTTGCACCATTCGAAGCACTTTATGTACGAAAGTGCCGAACCCCAGTTTGTTGGGCAGAAATTGGGGAAAAGCAACTATCTGGACCCGAGATAGTGCAAGAAACAACTGACAAGATTTTTCAAGTCAAGGAACGACTAAAAGCAGCACGTGACCGACAAAAGAGTTATGCTGATAACCGACGCAAACCATTGGAAGTTCAAGTAGGAGATAAAGTATTGTTGAAGGTCTCTCCTTGGAAAGGAATAGTAAGATTCATCAAACGAGGAAAGCTAAGTCCCAGGTATATTGGACATTTTGAGATTATTAGAAAAATAGGACCTGTAGCCTTTCAGCTACAACTGCCAGAGGAAATGGCAGCAATACATGATGTAGTTCATGTATCTAATCTCAAGAAATGCTTAGCTGATGAATCACTAGTAATGCCTCTTAAGGACATAGAGGTAAATGAACAACTTAAGTTTGTAGAAAGGCCTCTACAAATTGAAGACATAAAAGTCAAGAATCTCAAGTGTAACACCCTTGTATTTATTTTAAAGATTTTCGTATAATTAACGAAAATAAACATGTAATTACGATTAAGTATTCTTAGAAAATACGAGTGATCTAAAAACTTTTACAATTTAAAAGTTTAGAACAAATTGTAATTAAGTTTGTCATTTAAAAGTAACAACGAAACGTCATGCGGAAGCTTGTTTCTCATTCGTGTTCGGTCCTTCCAAGAGCTTGATCTTCATCCGGGAACACTTGGTATTTTCCTGCGATCAAAACCAACCAAATAGTTAGTTTTGATGCTTAAACAATAGGTTAAACAACAAACCATGCAATAAACGAAAAATTTCCAGCACTGTAGTCTGTCGCGGGCCGCGACAGATATCATGTAAGTTTACGCGGGCCGCTAGAAGGCCCCGCGTGTCGCGACATAATTCAGGTCTCCCTTCGTGTGGCGGGGGGGAGTGCCTTTTCCAGCAGATTCAGAGCTGTGTCCTGCATTTTCAGCAACGCTTAATTTTACGGAAATAGTCATAACTTCTTCGTTATTGATCCGTTTTACGCGATTCTTTTTCCTACGCGTCCGTAATTTAATTCTCCATCTAATGGAGTTAAAATCCAACGTCTGACATGATAAAATTTCGGACTTTTAACTCTTCGGCTTATTACCCTTTTTACCAACTTTTGACCCGTTTGTGATTTCATCTAACAACCTGTTTGCGGTCCTTATTTCTTTTATAAACATATCATTATGATTGTTTCCTATTGTACAAGGCTCAAATCACGGGTTATTACACATTCTAAACCCGCTTATGTTCAAGTGCTTATTTTGACCCGTTAAGGACATTTATGTCCTTTTAAGCCTAATTTCGCTCATTCCTTCTATGCCTCATAATCCCACCCGTTTATTTTGATTAATTTTTCCACCACAACTATGAATGTGGTGAGTTTAATGTAATAGACTATCTATTCCGAGTTTTACCCCTCAAATATGCTATTTTGCAACAATACGCATTTTAAGGCATTTAACCCTTGATAGTTTATACCTACTATTTTCATACGCGTCTAAAGGTTACAAGATCTTAATATAAGTTCCTAAACAACCTTTATGGGTTGTTTGCCTTATTTACCCTTCAAGGGCATTTTAGTTAACATTAGCCCCTCATTTACTACGAAGGGCTTTCACCACATATATGGCCATAAAGTATATTATCCACAACTATAATTACGCGTACCTGGCTCGGGTCAATTTATTGACCCGTTTCGATACCTTGCCTCTATAATATGCTAATTCGTAGCATTTTAATCCATAAACCATTATTATCCTGTAAGCATAAGACCTGACACATACTTATTAGTCGTCATTGGTCAAATGGCACTACAAGTCACCCTTTGACCCGTTTGGTCTAAACGACCAAACATTTTGCATTTAAATTTAGAATGGTATATATATACATATATATACCATTTCGTTATTTAACCCAATTCGGCTTACGCCATAGGGTGTCTTATTACTTTTACTTATATTTGTCGGCACACGACTAAATTACCATTTTATCCCTTTCCTTATTATGAGTTACCCCATACGGTAACATTTCCAGATTCATTGTATGCTTATCATTTACGGCTATATTACCAATTTCCAATGTTTACCCTTCATCATGGTTTTTACCAAATATTGCATATGTCCCGACTCGTATCAATTGCGTCGGGAATCCATATTTCCCAATATTGTTTTTATCGAATTTAAAACTTATAGAATAACTAATTATTCTACGAAAGGTGTAAGTTTCACTTACCTTGCATCCGAATTACGCTTTTCTTTTCTCACTTGCTTCGATCGACCCGCTTCCATCCCAAGCTTCACCTAGCTTGTTAAACGCCTACTTTCATTCATCATTCACAAGGTAGTTAGATTAGTCATTCTAAATCATGACTTTCACACCTTATGAATCTTTGACTCCTTTCTTATTGAACTAAATCATAAATTATGAGTTTAATTCTTATGTCAAGACCCACTTCAAACCAAGTATGAACTCTTAACAATTTCCCCTTTTTGTTCAAGTAGTTCCTTTATACAAGTTAGTATGGTGTTTATAAACACCAATACAACATTAATTTCATTAATCATCTAAAACCCATTTTTCATAAGCTTTAACGCATAATCATTTATAATAATCAAATCTGCGTTTTTACCCAACTTTTAGCATTTTAATCCTCACTTAGGCGTTTCATCAAACACCTAGCGGGTCAGATTTTTATATCATCAAAACCAAGTTTATGACTTGTAATTATCATCTAAATTAACTTCGATTAGAAAATTCTACACAAGTCTTAACATTCATATTTCTGAAATTTACTCTTGAATTCAGATTATGCTAAAGCAAGATCATAATTCTAGGGTTTATCAAGTTTTCTTCAAGTTCATTAATCACCTACAATGGTGATTATGAACTCTATAATTAACATGAAATCTTTTAACAAGATTTCACCTAGGGTTCATCCCTAGACACCATATCTCTTCTAATTTCATTCATGCATGACACAATCAAGCTCAATTTCAGTTTTTCACAATTAACCTAGAACTTGAGATGAATCAAAATACTAGAATTCTACATACCTTATGATCCCTTCAGTGAGGTGATCACTAATTCGTGTTTAGAACTTGATTTGGGACTGAATTGAACCTCCAATTGATCAATTTTTAGTGGAACTAGGGCTTGAAGGGGAGCCTGTGTCACCCCCTGTGTTTCTTGTACGACCAGACATCTCAATTTGAGGTGTTTGGTTTTATTTTTAATTAAAACCAATAATATAAGTTTCAATTTTAACAATATTGGCCCCTCTAATTTGGTTAGTTAATTAAGTAGGGCACAACCTACTTATTTCTAACAATATTCCCCACTTATTAACTAGGTTAAACATTTCCTAATTAAATTAGTGGGTTTTGGGAATCTATGACTGAGTTTAGTTTAAGTCCCGTTAACTCGGGCCTTCTATAAACTTTATTTCCCAAACGCATTCTTTTTCTCTTTTTTTTTTAAATATTGGATTTAATCATATAATAATCCTAATATTTTCTGGCTAAATTTTACCACTAACGGTTCCTTAGCCGTCTTTTAGTATTAACGTGGTTTGATTACCAAACCCGTTTTTGGGGTGTTACATCAAGCATAAAGATTAGTTCTGGTCAAAGTGAAGTGGGACTCCAAAAGAGGACCCGAGTACACATGGGAGCTTGAATCTGAAATGCAAAGAAAATATCCACACTTGTTCCAGTAGATCTCGAGGACGAGCTCTAAAACAAGGTGGGGAGGATATAACAATCCTCAAGAAAACCGACACCCTCGAATTATTTCCGACACCCTCGAATTATTTCCGACACCCTAATATACTTTAAAATATCCCAGCATGTCCAAAAATACACCCCATACGTGAAAACGGGCCCCGAATACCTTAAATATTAATAAAAATAATTAAAAATTGAATTTTTGGGGTTTAGGCGGGCCGCGTAAGCCACCCCTTAAGCTTACGCGGGCCGCGACGACTTAAAACATGGCGAAACCCTGGGCCGCCACGTGGCCCAACACACGGCAAGCCTACTCGATGACCCAGCCAAGCTATCGCGTTGACCGGGTTTGACGCGGGCCGCGTAGCCCGTTGTTGACACTTACGCGGGTCGCGTAAAAGCTGAAATCAGGCCCTATATAAAGGAGGCATCGGGTTTTAATCAGAAATCGTTCAAAATCATTTTCTTTCTCTCAAAACTGAATTATAGGCATAATACTCGGGTATTATACCCCCCTAAATAGCGAAGTTCTGCTCCGTTGTAAGTATTATAACCCCTGGATACGTATTAGATACGCTGCCCGATTGATCTAGGGTTCCGTAACGGCTGTCGTGGTTCTGCCCGACGTAGTCGTTGGAATGCCGTCTCGGGGAGGGTATTACTAATGTTAAAATGGGTTATTATACTAACGCGTGTGCATTTGTGTAAATTACAGATAATTTTCAGGAAACCCTTACGGAAAATCTAAGACAGCAATGTGAGTTGATCCACTTTTTGTAAACCTTTTATTAATTGTTTTTACAAAACTTAAACATTTTTCCATGCGAATAGCAGTTATTGAGTATTTGTAAGAATACAATTATCATGAGTATGTTGGGGGTTTGTATACAAAATTTGTTACCACCTGGTCAAGGAGTAACATTTCCACAAGTTGAGTATGAGAGTACCATGGATGTTAATTGTTATAACTTGGAAACAAATGTAATTGCGAGATCGCCCTCAATACTGTGAAATGGTTTTTATTTGAACTTGATTAAACTGGGATTCACTCACCAGTATTTCCCACTGACAAATGTTTTTAAAACGCGTTTCAGGTAACAAACTGTGAAAGCCAAATATAAGCCAGCTGGACAGCACTGAAGGCTTGGAAAAGTGGCAATAAAGTTACCAAAAATAAAATAGATATTTTTATTAAATAAAATAGGATTTATTCCTATGAAAACGTGTGTACTACGAACTTGGGTTTTATCCCATGTGTTTAATATTATGAAAAGGTGGTATTTTACTCTGATTCAATATTTCCTAACTACGGTCCTGATGAAAAATTCCGCTGCCAAATTAGACAAACACGCGATACCACCGAAACTGGTTCGCAGCCGCCTGTTCCCGGGGATTTGGGATCGGGGGTTGCGACAGATGCACATGTGCATTTATTATTTTGTTAACGTAAAAAGTAGCGTATTACACGTAGTAGTGTAAATGAAAGTGCAATTGTCTAATATTTGTAATGAATTACGGAATTTGTCAAAGAAATGATACAAATGCACATGTGCATGGATAACTGTGACTCCAAATTTTTTTTTTAAATTTTTTATTTATTATAAATGAAATATAGCGATTTTTACAAAAAAAATAGTTATCTATGCACATGTGCATTTGTATCATTTCTTTGACAAATTCCGTAATCCATTACAAATATTAGACAATTGCACTCTCATTTACACTACCACATGTAATACACTACTTTTTACGTTAACAATATTAGAAATGCACATGTGCATCTATATGTATCAACATGAAATAAGGTGTTTTGGTTCACTACTTTCTCTTACATCTATTATTCCATCTATAATACACAAACATGCAAATGTGCATTTTTGTCATTTCTTTGACAAATTCCGTAATTCATTACAACTATTAGACAATTGCACTTTCATTTACACTACCATGTGTAATACAATACTTTTTACATTACCAATATTAGAAATACACATGTGCATCTATATGTATCAACATGAAATAAGGTGTTTTGGTACACTACTTTGTCATCTATCATACCATCCACAATACAATACCATTACCTCCTACCATCCATAATACAATATCATTACCAATATTTTCACTTTATTACATGTATGTAAACACCATTTATACAATCCAATACACATATTACATCATAAATTGACAACTATAACCAAACCTTCAACCACTAGATATAACTAACCAAAAAACATGTATATGGGCCTACTTCTCCATTCAAAATCACAAACTTTTTGTACCAAAACACGTTATATCATGGTTATACCTAATGATGCACATGTGCATTTTGAATATTGGTAATGTAAAAAG